>CM074300.1:12795857-14093357 GCA_037194245.1 Opsariichthys bidens
GTCCCAGGGCGCACAGAGCGACTTGCTGCGAGTCTATCATTGATTTAACACAGCTAAATGATTAAATCTCTCAGTGTGTGGATTTAGACAGACAAATAGAGGGCATTTATCAACTATGACAAGACGGCTCGCAGCTCTATAGACTTGATGGTGATGAGTGTGTCTAATACCTCGGCCAGATCCACCTTTCCTATCCGTTTATCAGACAGATCCTGCTCTCTTCTCCATTTATCATATAGATCTCATTCCCACAGGTGCTTATTTGTCCTACGCTGTTGATTTTGGTGGGTTTTCACAATCAGTGTCTAACTTGACTGTATATGCTAGGAGCTTCAGGTACCATTGGCTCGATGCCGTTCTGTCGGGGTCATAAATCATGCAGTCTCTCGACTATGGCAGGCTTCATCAACTCTACCAGGCCTCGGAGAGTCTTTTTCAGACTCGTAATCGTGACAGAGATGTCAGCATGTCTAAGGAGATTTACAAGAGATTCTCACTCAAAGCAATTGTGAAATAACAGCTCCACTCACAGCTGCACGGCTGGTCCAGCAGGCCTATCGATCTCTGCACTGCAATATTGAAGACACATTAATCTGCAAAAAGACCATCAAATTACTACAAATCCTGTTGAATGAGAGACATGGATCATATGAAACAAAACTTTCTAGCAGGCTGTTATGAAAAGCATTAATGTGGTCCTTAAAGGACATTTCGGGTTCCATACAAGTTAAGGTCAATCAATAGCACTTTGCGGTGTAATATTCTTTTCCTTAAAAATCTGGGTCACATAGAGGCACTTACAATGGAAGTGAAAGGAGCCACTTTGTAAATGTTAAAATAATCACTATTTCAACAGTATTTGCTATAAGACATGAACATTGTGAATGTTAAAGGGTTAGTTCACCCAAAGATGAAAAATTCAATTGTTAATTACTCACCCTTGTGTTGTCCCACAAAGACATTTGTTCCACAAATGAGGATCATTTTGATGAAATCTGAGAGCTTTCTATCCCTCCATTGGGACCAAATGCAACTACACATTCAAGGTCCAGTCAAGATAGTAAAGGCATCATTAAAGTACCTACTCCATGTGACTCCAGTGGTTTAACCACAATTTTACGAAGCGATGCGAGTGCTTTATTTGCACAAGAAACAAAAAACATAATTTACTACTTTATTTACAAAATACTATTATCCGAAATGCATTCACAGAACAACTTCCGCTTTTGAGTCAACACATTTGAGCATTTGTCGTGGTGCTCCCCCTAATGCATTACAGGTCAATATTTTCTTAAATAAAGTGGTAAATTATGTTTTATTTTAGTGCAAACAAAGCACTTACATCGCTTCATAAAATTGAGGTTAAACCACTGGAGTCAGATGGAGTACTTTAATGATGTCTTTACTACCGTTCTGGACCTTGAATGTGGTAGTTGCGTTGCTCGCAAAGGAGGGAAAGAAACCACTCGGATTTAATCAAAAAGACCTTCATTTGTGTTCCGAAGATAAATGAAGGTCCTATGGGTTTTGGAATGACACGAGGGTGAGTAATTGACGACAGAATTTTCATTTTTGGGCTTAAATGCTTCACATTTCTGCTTTTAAAACCTCCAAAAGTCAGTCCCTTTCACTTTAATTGTAAGGGCCTCACTGTAACCTCGATTTTGTTTCTTCTTCTTCTTTAATGAAAATAATTGACAAGTCGAAATTGTTTTTTGTAGTTAGCAAGATTATGTCACAAATGCTGCTGAGTTTAACATGTATTGAACCCGAAATATTCCTTTAAAGAATCCTCTAAATATATTGCAGGCCTTGTAACAACGTTGACCAGATCTTGCAATCATGGCAATCACCCAATTTTAGGAGTCATGCTGTATGTTGTCATCTCGTTGGGCTTTACAGCAATAGTTCCCACGTGTGGAAGGTGACAAGGGCCAACTGATCTGACATATCAAAGCCTGTCGGTTCAGTATAACACAAACAATGGACATCGGCATATTGTACAGTGATGCAAATCTGTCACTTTTTGATAGTAAGATAATTATTCCAACCTTCACAGTCTCCGAATCTATTCCTTCCACTACTATGACACTGCTCATGAAAAAGATGTTGACCCGTTACGCATCTTGTCTGCATTAAATCTATCTCCAGAAAGATCTATCACTTGAATGAAGCCTTTGGGATAACACAGTGCAGCTCCAGTGTCCTGTGTATAAATTTGTGTCTGCACAGGTATTTTATATGTGAAGCTATCCAGTAAATCAGGAAAGCAGACAATTAGCAAGTAATCAATCTCTTTATAGACCAAAAATAGCCTTTAAAAAAAAAAAAGCACGTGGGTTTTTTTACGGGTCAAAGTTGTCCACCCTGTCCAAGAACACCAACCACGGTGCTCTACATTCTTCAGATTCCTCATTTATAGAGGTTCTGTCCTGGGACATGAGCCCTGTAAAACCAAGTGCTTCACTGAGCACCATCAGCACATCCAGCTGGTCGTGGGCCATGTCGGATACACAGCCCTGAATGCCATTTGTGTGGTTTGACGTTGAATATATTTAAGCCACGTATAAATAAGTCAGTAATAGTGTGTGTTTCATTTTTCATAAAATTGGAAAATTGTGGGGACCTATTTAAATCTCTATGAGACACAACTCACACCCCCCCCCCCCACCCCCCATTTAACCAAAATCAGTCAAATAAGGAAAATTTCCCCTCATGATTGTGGTTGTCTGCTCTTACTTTTTGTTTTATCTCTCTGCGACTGACTTCTCTCTCATAAATAAAAGAATAAAAACAAAACAAAACAAAACTTCTGAACAAAGGCTTGTTAAGGCTTCTACCACCAAGCATTGGGTTACCAGCTAAACGTTAACCATTTTGCCATGGAAAAACGCTGTATGCAGTGGCGGTTCTAGACAATTTTTACTAGGGGGGCCAAGGGGGGGCCAGTGTTTAACCAGAGGGGCACATTAAAAATGGTAACAAATTATATTTAAAGATTATTAACTTCTTTACTTTACAATCATATAAACATTTATTACAACATTGTACAACATTTGTACAAGAGTGAGTGCAGGTGCAAAAAAGGTAGGTTTATTAATGTTGATGATTATTATCAATGATTTGTGAAGGATCATGTGACACTGAAGACTGGAGTAATGATGATAAATTCAGCTTTGATCACAATTAAACTTTACTATATATTCACATAAAAAACAGTTATTTTACATTTTAATAATATCTCACAATTTTAGAGCTTTTTTGTATTTATAATAACATAAATGCAGCCTTGGTGAGCAGAAGAGACTTCTTTCAAAAACAACCAAAATAGTACCGTTTCCAAACTTTTGATTGGTAGAGCATATCTGCATGTATTTCAAAAATGTAGGCCTAGAATTTACTTTAAAAAAAGAAACATTAGATCCATATTGACAATATTGATTTTGTTAACAAAAAAGGACGCTATGTCCTTTCCTCGTTTCAAGATAACTATCGGAAGAAAAAAAACGTGCATTACATTTCGTTGCCTCTCTACTTAACACGGGCAATAATAACCTGTTGATTACTTTACTCAAATGTATGTTATCGCAATGCAACAGCCAAGACAGATGAAGTTACGTGGTAAACATCACAACATTGTGCAGGAACAACCAGTTACTTACGAGATACGAGGGGGTGGCCATGGAAATTTCTACAGAGGCACGGGCCTCCCTAGGCCTCCGTGTAGAACCGCCACTGGCTGTATGGTATTTAAATTAATTTTAGTGTATTGAATTCACTCTATTTAGTGACCATCTTGGACAAATATCAGTATTTTGTGTGGGTTGTTTTAGTATATCTTTATATTTATATCGCTCGCTAAGCCAGTAGGTGGCAAAAAGTGACTTTTCGTATAGTGAGTTGAATCATTCACTCAAACGATTCGTTCCGAACACTGATTCATTCAGGAACACTGAGATAGGCGACGATTGGTTCTGTCAACTGGTTTGATTTGGCAGCGCTAAACTGGACAAACTAACTGGAATTATTGTGTCTAAAATGTAAGTCACTTATATTTCCTTCTTCTTAATTGAATTTTTGCATATGGCTGAATCACAGCCTCGATGATATTCGAAAAAAACAAACAAAAAAACAACGTTATATCATATTTCAGGTAAATACGGAATGCGTACACATTCCCTCACGTTTTACTGGACCACTCTGGAGTCTGTTTGATTCAGCGTTTCATTGGAAAAATGGCAACTACATGTCGAGTGTTTCGTGTTATATAGCTACTAGAGATTACCCAACAAACACATTTACGTTGTGGCAACGTTCCATTTTTACTGTGGCAACGTTGACTGTCTACGTGCTCGCGACATTGTAGCAACGTTGAATTGTAAGACGCTAAAGGGTTGTAGCAACATTCAGCAACTGCAAGACAACGTTCCCACCACATTTATTTTTATGCCAGATTATAAATATTATATTACCTTTTCTGCGTCTTATTTTTTTATATATTTACTTTGTGTGGTCAATCTCTTAATAATCATACACAAGATGAACATAACACTTTTTTTTTTAATAATGTTAATCATTAATTGTTATTTTTAATGTAAAACCAGCTATGAAACTTTAAAGAGGAAAAATGCCATACAAATTCATATAATCCAACTTTATTAAAACATTGCATACATATAATTACACTACCAAAACATACATATATACAGACATACAAATATAATAGACTACAAATTAAAAAGAGCATTTGAGAACATTTGTTGAACAAAAATAAAAGCAGAAACGGTCATCAGGTCACCGGCTGATGAGGCCGATCGGGACTGGAGAACACGGCGGATAGAAGCGCAGACGAGAAGGTCGTTAGACAGTCCAATAAAAAAACAAAACAAAACACTTCATCACATGACCAGATTATGTTTAGCGCCTTTTCTTAAATAACGATATCTGAATAGGCCTTCTGAAATTAATATAATTAACTTACACCAAACCCGATCGCAAACTACTCGGTATGTGAATGATCAGCTATTCTGTCCACTCAGTTTATTAACAGAACAAATAAAATTGTAGGTTTTGTTTGGATATTTACATATCTTATTTATCTAAAAGAGAAATCATAAGCAATACTCGCGTATCCTGGCTTGAAGAAGAATAACGGCCCAACTGTCTGTTAAAATTTAAAATGCGCTTCGGAACAGTGACGAGCACATATTGTACAATGGTTGTCCAGACAGCCTAAGCACAACCTTCAGCGATGGTCCCGAACCGTGGTTGAATGGCAACATTGTGACAGCACAGTAACAACCTTAACGACACAATGTAGAACCAACAACCTTTTAGCCATGTTGTTACAACATGGCTAAAAGGTTGGCTACGTTGAGGCAACGTTCTGTGTTTGTTGGGTAGCCAGTTGGCCCTGCTTACAAGACCATGTAGTGACCACATTGGACGGATAAATACAGATACTACATCAAAAGGAACTTTCTCGTCATTTTATTTTTAAACCTAACAAGAATGAGACTGTTGAAACATAAAATATCATGACTAAGACTTGATGGTGACAGAGCTGATGGGTTTATTGGTTATCCTATAGAGTTTCAATTACATCCAAATCCAAATCATGAGTTTGTAAGAATGACTGATGCCTCGTTTGAGGTACAGTCCCATGATGACTGCTGGATAGCTGAGCATCTGCCAATAAGTCTGGTTCCTTTCAAACCCCTGAAATCTTCCTGCTCTGGGTCCAGAACCCCCAATGCAATTTGTCCTCAGACCTAACGCCGAACCACACACCAGATCATCCGTGTGAGCAAATATGTGTGTACGTTCACCATGGAGAGCTGTTTCCGTCTATGTGGAGTGAGAGGGAACATGTGTGACCGCTCCATGTCTGGCTGCAGCCTCTGCGGGAGGAAGTGGGGTTTTATTCTGCAATGGCTTTTCCAGGCGGAACAGGGAATGGGAAGGAGATGCAGAGGGAGAAAGAGGAGAAGGAAGAGAGAAGAGAGACTAATTTCATCCAATTCCACCACCTCTCAGAGAGCCTTCACACAAAAGCACGTTATTCGGGGCCTGTCAGAGTAAAATCAGCGATTTCTAGAGATTAAATGATGGATAAAATGAATGCGTGTCTGGGGGGTGTAGGGGGGTCTTGTGGGTTGGGAGTATTTTAAGAAATAACTCCCAGAATCCCTCATCAGTACTTTAAAGTAACTCATTGAAGGATCTGATCAATATCTTTGTCTGGTTTATTTTTGTACCCTGGACTCAGAGCTTCAGAGATATTTGCTGACTGCTCACTTTTGAGTTCAGTTCCATTGTGCGTTATTGGAATTGGGGTTTTCTTCAGCTACGTCTAACTGTTTCTTCTTTTGTTCTAATGAAGTTTAAAACGCTCTTTTTAGGGCTGGAAGATTAATGGAAAAGTAATCGAAACAGAAATTCAGAACCTCTAAACGAGGTTTATTTCGTATTTGAAATCCTGTTCATACTTTCTCCTTAAAAAACACCTTGTGTGTAGTCAAGTGACTTCGACTCGTCCCGTCAGCGGCATGGAAGCAACATGGAGGCGAACTCAAAAGGCTTCTTCGAGATGAACTATAACCTGCCACTGGCTGGCGACATCTGTACAGAGACGGCAGTCGTCAGGTCGGACACTTTGTGCTTTCCGTAGTGTGCTGAACCAACGTCATTCATGGCAGACCACAAGTTTTTTGCGTTGATTGTAGCCGAAGAAGTGTAAATGATTGAAATTTCCATGTTTTGAATATCAGGTATTCAATATCAAGATGGTTAAATACAGGAACTTGTCTAAGATAAAACACAAAACACAGATTGTCCTTGTCATCACAGAATCTGACCAATGAGAATAAAGTTGGTCAAGGCTTTCGCAGCCGATTTTGAGCAACCACAGCGCCTGTGGCAGGTGGCTGGTCTCGTTTTGCTCTTGCGGTACTTTGATGGCACATGTGATCATAAGGCGGCTACAGTGCCGATCAAAGTCGGACAAATTTTCTAACCAGAATGCATTGCTTTTGTCAGGCGGCAGCCGATTTCTGTGGCACTGCATTATGTATGTGTCCAATTGTTGATCTGAAATTACAGCTTTTGTCCCTGTTATAGTTGAATCACAAGACCGGATACCAAGTTGCCTTGCCAAGGAAATCTTTTATTGTGTGTCATATGTATCAGGCATAGGAGAGTAGATTCATGTGCTTCTCTGAGGAGTAGGATGTTACATCAAGCTTATGTACCATGACTAGGGATCTTACAATTCCTTACAAGGTAGAGAAAAACAAGTTGGTTTCTTTAAAATAGTACGTATACTTCATTCATACACATTCTACCCTCCTTATAGGGAATACTGTACATCGATAGGTGTTTACATCATGGAACAACTGCTTCAGCTGAAACGTGCTACGTGCAGCCTTTCCTAATACATGGACACATACATTCTTGTGAAGCCAAAATGATCTCTCCTTGCCTGTGCATACCATACGACACTACATGTTCATACAGACTTGGCTCATGAAGCTTATACTTTCTCAAACACATTATACATTTGATTATGAAATTTTAATCTTCAGTGTTTTTAAGGCTTGCCAGTTTGGACGTTCAAATGTTTTTTGATGATCGGACCTCATTGTCAACACTGTCCTGCGATTTATCACTAAAGTAGAAAATCAAAAGTTATAGCATATATTTTTCATCTTTTTAAGTAACTACTTACAACCCACAGCTTCACAATTAGAGACCCTCATTTGCTCTCTCATTTAATGCATTCAAAGAAATGTACTGGTACTGTGCTAATTTATCTGTATCTGATTTACAGCGAGCAGAAATCTGTAAGAAATATTACAAACCATAGAGAAAATAACTGAAAGTGAGCTATGTTATGTCAGAGCACTCTTTCATTATGAAAAAATATCCCACTTTTAATAAGCTAGTCAAGCATATTTAGAGTACAAACCTTGTCTGTGAACTATGAGGGCAAACAAACAAAAAGAAAACAATTGTACATTAACCGTAATCAACGTAAAATGTTCAATTAATCGAGATTTTGATTTTAGGTCATATCGTCCAGCCATTAGAAATGTTTTTGCCTCATTTATTTTTGCCATTTTGTAACCAACTTTTTTTGTACTTTTATGTATTTATTTAATTTTTATTTAGATTTTTAATTTCAAAAAATGAAAATCCATCATTAAATATGATAACCACAGGGAGCTACATTTATATTTTTTGGTTGAGAAAAATTACAGAATTCTCTTCTGATATATGTGCAATTTTAAATAAACTAGTTAGAGTGTGAACTATTTTTTTTTTTTATACAAATCCACAGGGCCAAAGCTGAAGACACACCCAATTTGCTAATGTTTTTGTGTTCAAAATTCCAAATCATTGTCGTATATGTCATACAACAAAATAGACATTTATTAATAATTTGAAAACTTTTGAAGAAAGACCGCCTTTCTGCAGATATCAGCATTACTACATCTGGAATTAACCTTAACTGTTGTCTAAAAATTTTTTTTTTCTTAATTTTCCATTTAAAAATATGAATATCTTTTAAAAAAGATAAATTAACCTGAGAACTGAAATTACATAAAATACTGACATGAAATATATCATAACTTAAAACTCGAGCGTAAATTAAGAGAAGTAATTTTCATCATTTGTTTTCTAGTTTTAAGCATCTAAAAATTTGGTAAGGTTATGTTTAAAAAACAATTACACAGTCAAAAAATAAACTAACTGTGTTTTCTCTCTCATTTTGCTTCTCAAGTAAAATTTAAGGATGTTTAAGGTATTGTTAAGGGAAAACAAGGCAAAGTTACTGAGTAAGAAAATGATTTTTATATGCAGTTTTCCTTAAACCTCTTTTTGAAGGCCGTTTAGACTAATAGTCACATATACCAACTTTTTTTATTCTTTAAAACCAGGAAAAACAGGAGTGGTTTTACTGGTGGGGTGGTGGGTGACACCCTGTGAACTAAGCCTTTGCTTCTTGTCGGAAATTTGATTAAATGCGGCAAAGACTGGGTGACCCACATGTCTGGGAGTGGAGATTTTTCATTTTTCTTTAATACTCATGTTTAATTTCATGATTGGCTAAAGCTCCAGGTGGCTGCTTAATGTCCAACAGATGGGCCCGTCCGCAAACCCAATTTTCCATTGCAGGCTGATGGCAATAAAAGGAGGGATTTTCACAGTTCCGCAGGCACCCCTCGCATTTCCACTCTCCCAGGGGCAGAGAGAGAGTGAGCAAGACCGCAATGTTATACTTTGTTTTTATTAAAGCGTTTGATTGACAGCAAAGGAAGATTTTTCCAGTATTAAACTCTAGGCCCAATTGAACAGGACAAAGTACACCAAGTCTTGATTTTGAGCTACTGGGACTGGGTTATACCACCTTTCTCTTTCTTCCCTTCTCTCTCTTTTTCTTTCTCAATCTCTTCCCCTCCTTTTTTCAGCTATGAAGCCAATGGCTCTGTGGTGAGCCACAGGGAGCTGACAGATTGGCCCTTAGGATCTCAAGGCTTCTTTTACAATCAAAACTTGTTAACTCACATTCTGAGTTTTTGGATGGGATGGATTGAGAGAGAAGGGAGGAGGTATAGAATGAGAAAGGGGCCTTAGGATGCATCAAAGCCTGGGTCTTGAGAACACATGTTTGGGCATAAAAGTGTGTGTATGGATTAGGAGTGCTGTAAAACCAAAACGAACTTGCTCTCCTAAGGCCAGTCAAACGAGAGAGGAGAGAGGAGCAGCTGCGAAGTCCAACTCCCTCTGTCCTCAATGACCTTCACCATCACTGTCCTTATCCTCTTCCTCACTGTGATATCAGGGGTGAGAAGTCATGACTGCGGTGCACACTAAAACCTGAGGGAAAGTCGCCGGAATCCAAGTTCTTGGATACTTGACGTAATGGATCATGTTTTCTCAAATTTGCTTGTGATATTTAACTGTAAAGAAATAAAACGGTTTAAACAAGTCATAGATAGTCATTTTGATCAATTTAACACATTTAACATGTCAATTCAGTTTTTGTGGGTGTACAAAAGAAGTCGTTTAAAAATAAGACAATTCTAAAATAGTAATAGTTAAATTCATAAACAAATGACATTAATAGACAATGTTGGGCTAGTCAGAAATGAATGATTTAATTTCATAATTGTTTATTTTATCAGTTTTATTTTTATTAGTAACTTATATCGTTGGTTTAGTTTGTCGTTTTTAAAAATGTTTGTGAAATGTAAATCTCTTATGCTCACTACAGCTATATTTATTTGATCAGGAATGCATTAAAAACGGTAATATTGTGAAATACTTGATATTAATAAGTAACAGTAAAATGTTTTTCTATTTTATTGTATTTATTTTAATGTAAAATGCGAAATTTTCAGCATCATCACGCCAGTCTTCAGTGTACCATGATCCTTCAGAAATCATTACAATATGCTGTTTTGATGCTCAGAAACATTTATATCAATGCTGAAAATAGTTGTGCTGCTTCATATTTTATTAGAAACTATGATACATTTTTTCGGATTCTTCAAACTTCAAAAGAACAGCATTTATTTCAAATGGAAATCTTTTGTTACAATGTACAAAGTCTTAATTTTCGCTTTTGATGAATTTAATACGGATCTTCTGTATGTGTTGGGAAAACAAAACATCACACTTCAACATGTTTTGTATCTAATGCAGTGACATTCTGATGTTACTTTAAAGTTTGTAATTGTCACTTTTGGGAGTCAGTGTACATTTTGTATGATGTGTGTGTGTATTTCTCGAACACGGAAACAATTATTTTGGTGTTACTTGAGAGCAGATTTTAAAACAGAAAGGCAGATGAAATCTTGCCGCATTAGTCATGCTCTACCGTTTTGTGTAACCGTGCATTAAGAGAGAGCAAATTAGCAGGCCCTTTTCAACAATAGCAGCTCAATATTAGGCTCTCCAGCAGGAAACATTTAGCCTAAAACAGGTATAAGTGGACGGGGTCGTGTTTTCTGACGGCAGAATTGTTGACACAGAGGGAGCTGGCAGAAACTCAAGTCAGAAAAGGAGTTTTCTCTCCCTCAGGTGTGTGTGTGTGTGTGTGTAGAGAGAGAAAGAGAAAGAGAGTGCTGGAGCGCACCAGCCAGGCTCTTCGGACACCTGTCATTCCATCGTTGCTTTACTGCTTCCTGTCCTGTGGTATTCACAAGACTCCCTGCTGGATCTGTGAAAGCTTTACCAGAAACCTGAGATATGGACAGATACAGAAACACTCTGACAGAAAACAAAACGGATCAAAAAAGAGAGCAGAATGGAAGAAAAGAACATCTTTATATACTTCAAATCCATTTGAAATCCGATAGCTCAAACAAATACCGAACAGACAAAGTATTTTAACTGACACATATTGTGAAGTGTCACAGGATCCTTTGAATCTTACTAGCTTTTCATTTGGACCATATAAAACGTGGTGAATCCAAACCCATTACCAAAGGAATGACATGAGGATATTCAAACCCTTTCCCTCCTCAATATGCAGGTGCTGCTGGTTAGGATGTTTAGGGCACGTATTATTCCTCTTGGAGAATTTTTCAAGGCTTTGTATTGTATTTAGTATGAAATCATTCAGATCAGTTTTAGGTCATACACGTTTTTGTATTTTTGGTGGAGTTCATCGCAAGTGGAAAGTTTCTAATACTTTTCTGATGTCTTTAATTACAGGTCTGACTCTTTTTTGACATCAGTATCCAAGGACATCCAGTGCGCAGGTCAGTGTTTATTACTTTTACAATACCTTCTAAGAAGACATTTTTATACAAAACTGACATTCTCTGGGAATCAAATGTCTTTGATAGTTACCATTTGAGCTAAAGAGGCATTTTACTTTTCTAATTTACTATCTCACACTATGACACGGTCCCAAACAGTGTATCCCTTTTACGTAGCATTCAGCTTAACCTTAGTTTTTGGACCAAGTTATTAGATCAGTTTCCGTGCAGAAAAGGGTATTAGTGGACCATTTCTGTTGCCATGGCAACTAGTCTCTACAGTGCCGTTTCCAGCCACAGGGGATGATGAAGCGCTGTTGATGTTGGATAACAGAAGCAGATGGAGAGGGAAGGAGTGAGTTAAATGATCTGAGAGCACTAGACTGGTTACAGTTCACAGACTCTATATTGAGCTGAACAGAGGGATCTACTGAGTGTGGGAGACTTTACTGAGACGAGGCCGAGAACAATGCTGACGGTCCTGGGATAGTCTCACTCAGCGCTACAGAAAATCACAGTTTTGACAAATGTGAAACATTCATTTAGTTGTCACTGTTTTAGATCTTTTTGATCAAATTTATGTAGGATAAGAGGTTTTATACACCTTGTAGGATTGACGGTCTTATAAAGTTTATAGAATATACACTGCAAATAAAGAAACGGCAACAATGTGAAATATTATTACAATTTAAAATATTTGTTTTCTATTTGAGTGTAATTTATTCCTGTGATGACAAATCTGAACTATCAGCATCATTACTCCAGTCTTCAGTGTCACATGATCCTTAAGAAATCCTTCTAATATACTGATTTGGTGCTCAAGAAACATTTCTTATTATCATCAATGTTATCAAACAGCCTTGTGCATGCTTTGATGATTAGAAAGGATTTTAGGAATGTCTTTACTGTCACTTTTGATCAATTTAATGAATGCATAAGAGTGTTATTTCAAAACGAAATAACATTTGAATGGAATTGTACTTAGAGGAGTCTCACTGACACGATTTACTCCATATAATTTGACGTCTTGGCCCGTGAAACAATTGTTACAATTATCATTCCATTTATCTCAGTTCAGATGGCGTTGGTCGGCAATACTACAGTTTTGCTTGTCAGGATCATGATACAAAATTACTCAGAGGACTGTTGAAGGGTGATACTCAGTCACTGCTGGTTTTAATACTTCATTTGTCAATCAAAATAAGCACCAATAGTCTTTACTATATATATATATATATATATATATATATATATATATATATATATAAATATACTTTATATATATATATAATAATATATATATATATAAAATACTTTTTTTGGCTATTCGTATTGAGATGCATTATAGGCTGCGCTTTACAGCACTGCCTATTTAATCCAATGGTCTATCACAGCTAATATGGTTAAAACTGTCATTTAACAGTTAATGCTAAATAGATTGAATTAGAAATCAAATGAAAACCTAATGGGTAAAGGCCTGAGTTGATTTAATTTCACATGGTCAGTCCCCAGTGTTGGCCTTTTGAAAGAATCAATCACCGGTCACTTCAATTTCCTGTTTAATAAGTACTAATAAATACAGCAGCTCAAGTCGCCTGAAGGTTAAATGCTTGGGGTTGTTGATGAGAATTCAGTGCAATTAATGAAATCTATTTGTCTTTGAAAGACAATTGTAGGGCAAGGGCAAGGCAATGCTGATGACCCAGGACAGGCATTTACATTAGACCTTTGGTAAAGGAGGTTGCTAGTATGCATGTCCCAGACTGCCTGCGTGTGCAAGCGTGTATATGTGAATGTGTGTGAGCGCTTGCGGCCAGAGGTAAAGCAGAGGACACTGTCTGCCAGCAGCAGTCTACCTGCAGATCTCATCTAGACTATACTTACAGAACCAGACTTAGTATTGCCTCCATTTCGTGTTCATCTTTCAGTCTCTCTCTGTTAGGCCTCTCACAGTCTGTCTGATTTCACACTCAATATTTTGCAGCCCTGACATATACATAATTTGGTTTAAACAATGTTTTTAATGTTTAATTGGCATAAATAAATAATAACAACATCAATTATGTTACAGGTTTTAAAAACTCCTTGATATTGGTGTTTGCTCGTACTGTAGGAATGGTTTCTGATAGCAGAAAAGCCTTGTTTTTTGACATCGGCATATGAAGATAAAGTTCAGTGTAGTGCGTACAAAATATATACACCATAGACAAAACCAAGGACACAAACTGGGTCTGTACTGGTTAGATGAAATGTAGCTGTTGCAGCAAGATCCTCTTTTCTCGTACGTCTTATTTTTTTTGCTGTTTTTAAATTACATATCATTCTCATAGTGTTAGTCAACAGTCTTTCGTCCCTTTCACGTTTGTATAAAAGTATATCACCTCTGTATAAAACGCAAAAATAAAGAGGTTATGATTAAATTCACATAGTTCTTGGCTTCTAAATATGGAAATGCAGAAAGGCAGTGTAGCTGTCCGTTATAATGCCGTCCACCAGTAAGTTAAGCATTTAATTAAACATTATTTACAGCAAATGAACAATAAATGTGCAGTTTGCTCAGGCACGCTTCTCCAGACAGATGTGATGGGAACGCTCTTTTACTCTCTCTTCTCCTCGTCATTAACTCCTTAATGCAGTTTTTCTTTCTCTGTCTTTGTTCTGAAAGAAAAGAAAACAAAGTGATGAGAAAATGACTAGCTTGTAGGTTAAAAGGTCTTTATACATCTTGTACATCCATTCATTTTACAGACACATACAAACAATTATCTCATTAGATTTTTAAACACATTAGGACACTGATGAGCAGTTGAACTCTGACCGTTATTACCAACAGGTCTGAACCGTAATCAGGACCATCTCAAAGATAGATCTCATTTAGGGAATCTGATTGCCTTGGAGTGTTGGGGGTCTTAACATAACGTCATCTTTAGGCACGTTACAGATCCACCTGGTACATATTAATCAGTAGGCACTGCTGGGTGTGTGTGGTGAGGTGCCATTGCATTGACATTTATTTGTGTGGTGCTTTTGTGGTTCTTTATGTGAATAAGTAGCATTGCTCACTTTGTAGTTTATATATTTTGAATGGTAGAAGTATTGAAATAGTATAGAATATAGAAGTATAAAAATAATGACGACAATATAAATAATGTCAATAATAATATAAACAAATATTTAATTAAATTAACTTTAATATTACTTGCTTTTAAACTTTCAAGAACAAAATCATGATTTATATATATATATATATATATATATATATATATATATATATATCATGGTTTCTGTGTAAGTAATGGCTTAACATATTGAGCAAAAGGTATGCGAATGTTTTTTTTTAGTTTGTGTGGATTACACTGTTTGAATAATTTTTATAATCTCAATGCTAATTATACAGCAGTTAGTTGCAGTTCTTTCATTTTTTTGAACGAGCAGCGATCCATGATTCTTTTTCTTTTTTAATGATACCTAGTGTAATATACATACTGTATAAAAAAAAAAGTTTTTTGAAGTTGGAAATGAAACAAGTATCATTGGAGCACATTTTAGAAGAAAATATTTTAGTCTTTCTACTTCAAAATTTCTTGTTTAATGACATCTTTTTCTTGCCATTTTAATTATTTGTGAAATTTTCTGAGTGAAAATAGTTTTTTCACTGCAGTAGTTTTGGTGTTTATGAAGGGGTACTTGAGCCTTACCTATGGGACTGTAGGTGTACATATGGAAAAAAATGTTAATAAAAGAGAGAAATTAATCTTAAAATTAACTCTGAAAAATAAGTGCATTCGGCTGATAAAACAAAGTCTTTTAAATGTTTGGCGTTAAACACTGACAAATTGTAAGTTTGAGTTCATCAGCTCTCATTAATTGGTTGCAGCCGATGAAATTTTTATTAATAAATGAATAATCCTCTCTGGCCCATCAAATACAAGCATATTATTTCAGTAACCGCATATGAAATACTAGATGAAAGGATGAATCTAGAGTGTTTTCATTAAACTGTGGTGTTTAAAGAGTCTGTTCAGGATTAGTCCTCGTAATGATAATGAGGGTGTTGAAGGCTTTGGTGGAACTCAGGACATACATGAACTGTGCAGGAAGACGTTCAGGTTGTCAGGGGAATAGACCAGATGTTTCTAGTGCACTGCACAAACACAGCAGACGCATAGCAGCCTGTGCAGAGTGTGTTCATGTCATTTTTGTGTGCCTCTCTGTGAAAGTTTTGTCTAGAGCCAAATGAATCATTTGTTTTCATCACAGTGGGTCATGTAAACAATTTTGTTTAGAATGCGGTAAATGTTAATTAATGTGGTTGAAGTCAGACCAAGCATATTAAGGGTTTTGCCAAGTTTTAGTGCCAAAATGATCTGTATTTATGATCTGATGACATCTAGAAATTATGCTAACATAAGCTCAAAAAGCTATTCATAAATATCTGCTTATCTGTCAATTGCACACTCAGAACATTTCATTGTCATTCATTGAAGAGATAGCTCACCCAAAAATGATTCATTTACTCTCCCTCATTTTCTTCCAAACTGACTTTCTTTTTCGTGACATTCTTTAGAATGTAGAACACAAAAGATGATGTTTTTTTGTCCATACAATAAAAGTCAATTGAGTCCAATGTTGTTTTGGACACCACTTTTATTGTTTGGATACAAAACATACAAGTCCTGCAGGTTTCGATCGATATGAGCGAGTAAATCATTTTAATTTTTGGGTGAACTATCTCTTTAAATCTCAAGAGTTCTGAATGGCATGAATGAATAACAGTGCATTGACCTCTAACCTCAAACCTGTCACAAAATGATGATTTTATTAAAAACCAAATTTTCCATGTTTCGACTGTTCTATAAATGTTAAGATGAGATCTGACCTCCAACTAACTGCTCATACATTTTGAATGGTTATTCTGGTTCAAAATCAACAATGTGCGTGGATAAGAACAAAGGTATATTCAAGGCAATATCAGCAACACATGTACAGAGGAGAAATTAAATGATCAGAAAGTAGAACTGAAAAAAAGATACTTTTAAAAATGATACAGGGCTCCATCAGGACTAAAAGACTGCAAACAGAGGATACATTTTGACATCTACGTTCCATCAAGCTACTCACCAGCCGTCTCTGGTTACTGAGGCAGAAGGTGCAGATCTGTTTGGGCTGTGAGTTTTCTGAGTCCGGACTGGGTGTCGAGCTCTTCGGGAGATTGTGGTGGTGATGATACAAGGCTCCAGAGCTCCTGAGACAGGGCTGGCCATCTCCACACTCCTCTCCAACCAGCAAGACGTTCCCCAGGTGTGAGATGTAGCTGGAGGCCAACCGCAATGTCTCAATCTTGGACAGCTTCCTGTCAGCTGGTTCGGTGGGTATCAGCGTCCTCAGTGCGGTGAACGCCGTGTTCACACTGTTCGTGCGATCTCGCTCTCGGGCATTCGCCGCGTTCCGCTGCCGTACCTCAACGATCTGTGGACGGATCTCGGTAGGAACCGCTACCGGGCGGCAGCTATACCTCTTTTTGCGAGCACCCAGCTTAAAGGGACCGTAGTTGTGGCTGGCCATACTGAAGGACTTGTCTTCGGATCCAGAACCCTCGCTGCCATTGTCATCATCCTCGGAATGCATGCTGATCTCTGAGCACAAGAAATGACCTGGGGTTGGTCGCACCATTGCAAAAGACATGCTCAGCACCTTACAGGACCCCTGGACCTTGCTTTTCGTTCTCGCACCAGAGCGCAGAGTATTCCTAGTCTACACAATCACAAGAATGAACTCAATCCCGATTTCTAATCGTACACAGCCGGTACCAGGACACACTATGGTGTCGTTTGTGTCCAAGCTCTTATAAACAGTTTTGCTTGAGGGATCCAACCAATCCAGCGATGCCTGACTGAGTCACTTCTGACTCACTCATTCATAAGAAATGCTCTTCTCTCCACTGTCATCAGTTATTTAGGCTAACAGCATGCCAAGCCGCCTCCCAGACTCTGTATGTTTGCGCATACGTGTGTGTATGTGTGTGTGTGTGAAGGGGTTTGTGAGCTCCAGATCCTTCAGTTCCACGTGTGATTTCAGCTGAGCGTTTCCTTATGGCTTGGATTTATAGTGAGGGGGTGTGGCTGGGGTTGGCTCTCCCTTCAACCACGGTAGATGTGAAATCCAGTGAGCAAGTAGGAGGAATGAGAGAAAACGGGGACTCTCTCTGTCTCTCTCTCTCTGTCTTTCTCTCTCTCTCTCTCTCTCTCTCTCTCTCTCTCTCTCTCTCTCTCTCTCTCTCTCTCTCTCTCTCTCTCTCTCTCTCTCTCTCTGTCTCTTTCACTCCACATTAGTATTTTTAAAAAAACGTGACCCTGAAGTGCTTCCACAGAAGATTAATCAGTGTGATTGATTGGCTCGTTTCTTTCAGTGCATTACATTTGTTTTATTCCTTTCACACTGAATTTTCAATTCAGTCCATTAACTCTCCACTTTTTGTCTACGCTCTCTCACTCTTTGTCAAAAACACGAATCGTCAGGGCCAGATGCTCATGAATCAATACAATCTGGACCAAAAATACAGCGTTCAGGCTGTGGATGTTAGCCCAGATCGTTTTGCCTTTGGCACCACAGTCACGGGAGGCCTGACAAATGATTGCACAGTTGCTGAGGGGTAATATCACAGGATATTATGCAACATTCTTAATAATTGTAATAATCTTCATCATTCATAATATTGGTTCTTGTGCATGGAGATTGTCCACTAGCAGCTCTAGTGCTGATTAAACAGGAAGTGCCCTGGGCTGGGGAGAGTTTTCACTGTAAGCACATAATGACGCTCATAATGGTTGAGTGGAGGCGATAGGTGGACTCGTTGTTTGAAAAGCTGTTCGACAGTTATGGGCACACTGACATTTTCATTTACCATTCTTGTCAAGTGTTGCCAAAAATGTTATGTTATTGATCTAAACATATTTCAACCATTGTAGGATCCTAATGCACTTGCATGTAGGGTTCTGGTCATTCCTTTTGTACATTTTGACCTTTTGAAAACATATGCTTGGGTTGTTCTAAATTAATATGATGGAATTTAACATGCTGGAAATAAAGAACTAGGCTTAAAGTTAGCAATTGCTCAGTAAGGGATTGAGCATTAACTTGAGTTTCTGTAATTATATCAAACCAAATGGAATGTTTTAGAATGAGACAAACCATGTAAGACCTCCAAATATTAGATGGTTCATAAAATCCATAGGCTTAATGGCAGTAATGATGACAAAATCTGTGGACTTTTAAGGTAATCCGCTAACTTGGCTAGTTATTTTTATTGTGCTGTTTTATTTGATTTGATTATCTAAATGTTAATGAGAAGAAGAAAAATTAAGTACCTATAAACTAAGTTCCTGACATTTATTAGTTAATAAGAATGATACAAATGACTAATGTGGTTTGTATGATATTAAGGACTAATTTATAAAAATAAAACCTATGAAGTGATAACCAATTTGAACAATGTTCTGAAGAAAACCCATTTTGTTTGAAACATTTTGCTTAGTAAAAAGAAAATCTTAAATATTTCTTAATACACAATTTGTTACGAAACATTCAAGATTTTCTTTATGCCATTTTCTTTGTCAAACCAAAATGTTTCAGACAAAATGTAAAAAGGGATATGGACAAAGTTAAAAAAAAAAAAAATAAAAAAAATTAAAATTAAATTACAGTTAAATCCATCCCTATTTTCAACTAATTGGAATATTGCAATTTATTGAAATAGAGCTATATGATTTCTTTAAAAGGTTCAATTTCGAATTTCATTCAGTATATTAATATAAGAGTGAGGTTATTTGAAGGAAATGTACTGCATAACAAGGATGACTCCTTTAGATAAAATAGTCATTCTAACAGACAACGCTGTGTATGCTGAAACTTGATGTCAATAAATCAGAACAGATCGGTAGTTTGTTCTTCCCTACATCTGATTATCATTACTTTCTCTGGAACATCTGTGGTAAAACGTCATCTTAGCATTAAGTGCCCTTATTCTTGTGCCCTGTGTAGTTGAACTCTTCTGGCATGGGTTGGGAAACTGTCAAAATCCATCACTAATCCTTTGCTCAGAACTGCAGACGGTCGTTATGGATGTCTGCCGGACGTACGTCCAGTCAAATATCGGGGGACTCCGCTGTCTAGCCATAGTTGGGGACAGGCCAGCAGGCAGCAACCACGCCTGACAGGACAGGGCCTCCGCAGCTGGCTCATTTAGTGTAAGACGAGAAGGATTTAGGGGTGGAGTGAGAGAGAGAGAAAGAGAGAGAGAGGGAACGAGAGACCCTATCAGCTCTCTCATTTTAACATGCATATCACTTTACGTGTCACACCAGAGGTCTAATTAGTAATGAATTGTGATCTCATCAGTTAGGTGTATAGACTGGGGTGGTTTCTCTGAAATGGGGCAATGTTATTTAGAGTAGGTCACATAAGCTCAACCCTTCAGTCGAAATGGGAGAAATAATTTGGCATCTAACTCATCTCTCCACTGCTGACTGGTAATTGCCTTTCTGTGGCCTTGCCTCTGACTTCCAACCCCTCTATTTCAGGAGCAGAAATGAAGTCAGTCTTCACTGAAATTCCATGCCGTAATCGTCCCGTTCCTCGGAAGCCAAAGAATTCAGACGGCAAAGCAGGTCAGTGGGGTTTTGAGGTGGAAAAAGTGAACCATTTAGAAACTTCTGGAATTCTGTGCCCTTCAGAGCTTTTCCGACAGATATAGAACCTGTACACCTTTATAGAACCTGAATCAATATAATATAATATAATGAAGAAAAAATAATATTGTGTATTATAATTTGAGAGGAAGAAATATTTTGTATTATGTACTTTATTTATCTGGAACAATATTGTGAAAAGCACTATACACATAAATTTGAGTTGAATTAAAAAAAAGTTTCTTTTCATTTTATACATCTAACATTACTTGAACATTACTATAGTAATAATATAAAGCCAATTATTTAATTTGGCAAACAGTGTGTCTTTATATTACCAGGGTTTTTCTCACACTGTACAAATTGGTCTTTATGCATGACTATATATGGCTGCCTTTACAGTATATATTAGAAAGGGGGTCTTTTGCAAGGGGGTCTGTGGGGAAACAGGGGTCCTGCCATCATCCTGTGTGACATGTTTCCCTAAAACCCTATTAGTGAACAAGCATTTTCCTCACACACTGGAGTGTGTCACTCAGAATAAGTCATTACAAGTGAACCATGAGACATGTTGCTTTACTCGCGCTGTGTAACCCAAAGAAGGCATGTAGGTGGTGGTGTGGCAGGGACTGGAGGGGGTAAGTCGAGGCCTTATCTTTGAAGTTTGCCTTTTAAAGCAGGCAGCTGGTAAGGGCAATCCCACTGCGGCTCTTCAGCCTGGGCTTGTAAAATCCACCTCCGCCCCTCCTAACTGGAGCCCTGGGACTAACCTGTGGCCCCGCTAACAATGGCTCACTGCTAATTTAGTGGCTCTTTTAAATTCAAAGCATTCTCCTCTTTGTTCACTCTTCATCGTGGGAACACTTCATATATCTGCTCCAGGTGCCACCACCAGAAAAAAATCTTAAAACATCTGTGCATCATCTTGCATATATTCCACTTCACTAATTTGCAACTTCACACTTTCTTGTTTCAGTAATATTGTTTTTTTTTTTAAATATATAAGTATATGAGCTTATAAAAGATTTTTCACCAATTTTTTTTAATGAATCTTTATTGGTAAAGACAATGAGATAGTTATTTTGAGAAAAACATCATGTTTTTCTAGAAGTAAACTCTCACGTTTATAAAGTAAGTCTTCTCACATATACAGTCGTGGCCAAAAGTTTTGAGAATTCCATAAATATTACTTTTCACAAAGTTTGCTGCTAAACTGCTTTTAGATCTTTGTTTCAGTTGTTTCTGTGATGTACTGAAATATAATTACAAGCACTTCATACGTTTCAAAGGCTTTTATCGACAAGCGGCAGTGTTGGCCGCTCTTTTTCAGGACCTCTGCAATTCGACTGGGCATGCTCTCAATCAACTGCTGGGCCAAATCCTGACTGATAGCAACCCATTCTTTCATAATCACTTCTTGGAGTTTGTCAGAATTAGTGGGTTTTTGTTTGTCCACCCGCCTCTTGAGGATTGACCACAAGTTCTCAATGGGATTAAGATCTGGGGAGTTTCCAGGCCATGGACCCAAAATTTCAACGTTCTGGTCCCCGAGCCACTTAGTTATCACTTTTGCCTTAAGGCACGGTGCTCCATCGTGCTGGAAAATGCATTGTTCTTCACCAAACTGTTGTTGGATTGTTGGAAGAAGTTGCTGTTGGAGGGTGTTTTGGCACCATTCTTTATTCATGGCTGTGTTTTTGGGCAGAATTGTGAGTGAGCCCACTCCTTTGGATGAGAAGCAACCCCACACATGAATGCTCTCAGGATGCTTTACTGTTGGCATGACACCGGACTGATGGTAGCGCTCACCTTTTCTTCTCCTGACAAGCCTTTTTCCAGATGCCCCAAACAATCGGAAAGGGGCTTCATCGGAGAATATGACTTTGCCCCAGTCCTCAGCAGTCCATTCACGATACTTTCTGCAGAAGATCAATCTGTCCCTGATGTTTTTTTTGGAGAGAAGTGGAGTCTTTGCTGCCCTTCTTGACACCAGGCCATCTTCCAAAAGTCTTGGCCTGACTGTGCGTGCAGATGCGCTCACACCTGCCTGCTGCCATTCCTGAGCAAGCTCTGCACTGGTGGCACTCCGATCCCGCAGCTGAATCCTCTTTAGGAGATGATCCTGGCACTTGCTGGACTTTCTTGGATGCCCTGAAGCATTCTTTACTCTTTATTTCTTGATATTCAGCAGTGTTTTTGATATGTCTGCATTGGCGCCATTGTATGCGAACTGAGCTGAGCCGGACAATTACGTCACTGTTTTCTGCAGTGCTGCTATACCTAAATTAACTAGACTACTGATATTTGCAACGGAATGAATAAATAATATATAGAATAAGCTGGACAATGACACCATTTTCTTATTAATGTAAAGCTGCTTTGCCACAATTTGCATTGTAAAAAGCGCTATATAAATAAAGATGACTTGACTTGACTTAACTTTACAAGAATTGAACGTCTTTCCTTGAAGCTGCTGATGATCCTATGAATTGTTGATTTAGGTGCAATCTTAGTAGCCAGAATATTGTTACCTGTGAAGCCATTTTTATGCAACGCAATGATGGCTGCACTCGTTTCTTTGCAGGTCACCATGGTTAACAATGGAAGAACAATGATTTCAAGGATCACCTCCTTTTAACATGTCAAGTCTGCCATTCTAACCCAATCAGCCTGACATAATGATCTCCAGCCTTGTGCTCGTCAACATTCTCACCTGAGTTAACAAGACGATTACTGAAATGATCTCAGCAGGTCCTTTAATGACAGCAATGAAATGCAGTGGAAAGGTTTTTTTGGGATTAAGTTAATTTTCATGGCAAAGAAGGACTATGCAATTCATCTGATCACTCTTCATAACATTCTGGAGTATATGCAAATTGCTATTATAAAAATTTAAGCAGCAACTTTTCCAATTTCCAATATTTATGTAATTCTCAAAACTTTTGGCCACGACTGTATTGAATAAATAAAAACAGTAAAAGTTAATTATTTTTAACTCAATTTGAAATAGACTGATTAGACAGATATTTACATTACACAAATAAAATTATGCGGCTTTATATTGCAAACAAGTATTTCTCATCATTTTATTTTAATGCAGTGTTGTAATTACAACACTGCTGTTTGTGGTGTAAATAGTTTTACTGTTTATGTGGCTAAAGTTTTGCACTTTGACAGAAAATAGCTTGCTTCCTTGTTGCAAAATAAGGTGAATAATCAACCGTTTCCTAATATTTTTGTGTTTTTGAAATTTTATTAAAATAAATTTCAATAATAAATAAAAATGTCAGATTTTTCAGACTTAAGTAGAGAAAAATGCACATTTACAAGAACAAGTACTTCTCAAGGGGGTGGCTAGCTTGGCAGGAAATTTGCCATTTGCAGCTATTATTTTTTATTAATGGTGATTACCCAGCGACATTGCCGATTCCTGTTTGACCAAGGCAGAATGTCAGAGTGCAGAAGGTCACATATGTTTTCATTACAACGTTTACCAGCATGGTCCATGAAATATGTTCATTACATTACACATTACGTTTGAAATATGTTCATTACATAACGGCGCTTAACAGTGATTCATAGAAATCTCTGAGGAGTACAGTACATGAGTAACGGTGAGTGTGCAACCTTGACTGTCTGTCCTCAGCATTTGTCTATAATTTAAATTCTATTGCAATTAGATGCATAATTTAATGTATATGAAATATGCAGGGATAATTGTGTGCAAAAGTGATTGACCTTGCGTTTTCCAATTACAGTTGCTCAGCAGTAGCAGCCAGAAACACACAGACATCCCAAACATATCTGAACGGAAATGGACCTTAAATGGAAACTGGAGGTTTTCCTTTTGCCGTTCATTCCATCATGGACTGTTTCCAACACCGTTTCATCTCCATCAACATTGCACGCCCCACTTTGCTGCTTGTGGTCATTTGTAATGTAAGCAGTAGCTAACTGGCTGCTTATATCATCTTTTGCAGTGAGACCAATGAGCTAATTTTTTGGCTGTGCAGTCTTGTTAATGTAGATTAGGGCCCAAAAACAAGTCATCCATTTTGGGTGTGGGTGAGTACATGCAGATGGATTTTTAGAACAAATATTTGCTGGAAACTCTCAGGGCTCCATTATGTATGGTGTAAAAAACAAGAATTGAGTATAATGTACAATTGCGTCTGCTTTATCCTCAAGCGTTGGCTTGGTTGTTTCTTTTCTTTATAGTTTTGGCAAAATTGTTCTACTGTAGTGGCCAGATCAGAAATAATATGAAAACCCTTAATGCTGGCCATAAAATGTTCAAATGATTTACAAAATGGCCTCAGTAAATTTGGCGTTGAAGCTTACAATAAAATGTATGAACTTTCAAATGTACTTTTTGAAGCCTAACAGGAAGTTTTTGCTGTTCGTTTATGATGGCGCTTTAGTATGTTTGATCATTTGGTCTATTCATAATTTAAACTGATTCCTCTGTGTATGTGTACACAGTTTGAAGGATCCTTTGGACATATGCTTGTCATTATCCATTGAGGAAAAGCTCTGAGTGAGTGTAAAGGAAATCCACAAGGCATATATCAGTCATATACTGGCGGAACATTTGCTCTCACACATCCTTTTTCAAAATGTACGTCCTCGATAGCATCCAAAAACAAATAATTGTGGTCACTTCACCATCTGAAATGAATTGCCAAATTGCCCTCTTAATGCTGCCTCATTTCAGATGAATTTGTGTTGCTGAGTTATGCCTGAGACAGAGAGGGGACATCAACACTTCATCAGCACCACAAGAAAACTTTCTTTAGAAGAGTTTCGTCATTGCTGGATTCGTTATTATGGGATATTAATTGATGGACTGAAGTTATGGACTTTATACTGGTAATTTGTTACCTTTTTAAGGTATTTGACGAACAACGGGTGCAGAGACATTATGGTATGAATGGGATTAATCCTAACTCTGAGTATGGCGCATGTAGGTTGTAGATACAAGATTTCATTTTTCATAGAGCCATTGCCTGTTTGTTTACAGTTAAATGTCCATCTGAATTTAGTGGAACAGCCAGAAATATACATATTTGTGGCATAATTTGATGTAAAGAAGCACAATTTATGAGACTGTTGTTGTCAGATTTTAATCCTCATTTGAAATTGAATGTAATTGCTTTGATGATTGCTTTCATTGATTTGTTTTTTCCCCATTCAAGTAAATGGGAACTGGAAATAGCTGTCTGAAGGTCCCCATCATGGCTGTAGAGTGGACTAAAACAGGACTGAGTGGTGGATTTCTGAGGTGTCTTTTAAAGGGGTGATTGACAGAGAGCATGAAAAAGGTATTTCTCACATCCTTACCTATCACACTTTATCTGGATACCAACAATATTAATAATTCTAAATTGCACATCATTTAGATTATCCTTGATCATTTTGGAAGTTTTAATTTCACCACTTCCTCTACTGAGATGTAACTCACTTAATCAGATGTGCAGTTTTTCCTCAAGATGGGTTGGAATGGTGCTTGTTGATTTAACCTTTGCCCTGAAACCATCTTCCAAGAGCGTCATGAATAAGTTCAGTTGAAATGTCCTCACGGCAGCCTGCAGAGATTACAAATCACACAAATGTGTTTGTAATGGCTGTAAAATAAAAAATAAATGCAGGGAAAGTGCAGTTTACAGCTCAAATCCTCTGTACGGTTGATGAAATACAATAAATTACATCCAAAAAACCCTGCTTCTCTCTGCACTGGAACTTGAAAAATATTTTTATTCTTTTTTTCAGAGGTCAGGTTCTTATTTTATATTTAAGCACTGCCTGACTATCTTTAAATGGAGATGGGAGTTTTTGGACTCAACTGAGAATGTTTCAAGACTTTTTTTTCAACACTCACTCAGGCACTGATTAGTCCTTTTCAAACCTTTCAATGCTGCCCTCAGGAGTGATTTCTGTGCTTGGTATATGCTTCATGGAGTAAGAAGTTTTACTTACAGCAACACTGCATTTTTATGGGCCTGCCATGCACCATAATGAAAGTGTTTTTTCTGCTTTCTCCCAGAACAGTGGCCATACTGATGTACTGTATCGGTTGCACCAAAAGGAAGAACAAGTCATCTGCTTTTGGAGAAACACTGAAATGTGAGAAGTCTGCTTCATCATTTCATCTGGCTAGTTTGCATTTTTCATTTTTACACAGTTCCCTTTCAAAGTTGAACTGCAAAGCTGCATCTCGCTATTGGCTATATTGTGCGCCATCAGCGTGACAAGTGTCTGAAGCATGTGTAAACAAGCGGCAATAATCATAGGCAGACCTCACTCTGTCTGGACTATAACACCGTTTCCTAACAACTAGCCATGGCGGAGACACACAACGGTTCTATTTTAGGATTGGTCTTCTGCGATGTCGTGGCTGGAACAACAACACAAAATATGATAATGATAATCTCATGTACTGTTTGTGTGCTTTATTTAATGTCAAAAGTGTCTAATGTGTGTTTGAATCTTATTTTGTGTCTTTTATAGCCGTAATGAAAGCAACAATGGACAATTCTCTTAAGATTTTCGGAATAAATAAAAGGAAACAAGCACGTTCAAATTGTCAACTCATTAGCTGTTTACATGGACCCTAATAATCCAATTGCAATCCAATTGTAAATACTTGATCGGGTTTAAACCGAAACTGGAGAGTACTGCACATGAGTACTGCAGTGACGTAGAAATAGCATAATGTCATATGACACGTGGAACGAGCTGTTCTTCCTGTTGAATAAAGTGTCATAAATGAATGTCCTGTCATTCAGGAATTATCTTAACTCATCATCTGTAAAGGAGAACAGGATAACATCCCACCAGTCCTTGTTTTATACTCTCATCCACAGACGATGGGTTTTGGGCTTGGGTAAGGGCACTTTTACTACTTGAGGTTCATGTGCTCGTTGTCGCCTAATTAAGACCCGAAATAGAAAAAAAAATTAAGTCTGACAGGAGTTTTTTCCTTTTTGGACTTCTGCTACCTCTGCCGCTTTCATGTCAGTTCAGGAGGCTGCTCTGTGGCCGCTTCCGACCTGACTGATTGCTGTGACATGTCTAATTCTGCGGAATTAGATGCAGAAAAAGTTGAGGCAGGTGTTATTAATAATCTGCCTTCTCCGCTGTCCCACAATTAAATATATAATTTTGTTAACCTTTTATTCCTTCTTTATCACCAAATTGAGATGTCAAGATAATGGAGATGTTTGTATTCGGCTTGTATAGTAGTCAAACTACTTGTGTGTGGAGAGACTGTGTGAGCAACAATATGTGAGGATGTCCCAGTTAAAGAGCTGCTTGCGAGCCATCTCTCCCCTTGTACGGCATCCTCTTTGAAGGCTCCCGCCTTGCCAAAGGAACAAGTGCATTCATCTCTCGAGTGCTATAGCGGATCCTAGATAGAGAGCCTGTACTCCAGGTAGGGTATGAGCTGCTCTTCCCCAGTTACATTTGGGTCTTTAAGTAGGGTCTAAGCTCCCCTGTGGCTTCTTTGGGCTCACCTCCCTTCCACAACTGTTTTTGGGTCTTGAAGGAAAGACGTATGCTGCCATGCGGTGAGGTGCTTCTATAGGTCTCTCTGGAGGTGGATTGCCAATAGCGTCCTTCCTTGTAATTTTAGCATTCTGGTGTTAGCCTTTAACTATAGTGAGTCCTGGAGAAGTGCCTTTACTTAAGTGAGGGTACAAGCTCCCCTAATTACTCTAGGGTCATTAAAATGTAGTTGAAGCTCCCCTGCGGTGTGGTAGCACCAGAGGTTATAGTTGTAAATGCTGCCTTCGGTAGGCTGCTACCTAACAGCCTTGTCAAAACACTGGTATGATGTTGAGTATATGTTGAGTATTTTCCTCTTGGAGCTCTGCTCTTGGGGCTGAGGCCCACAAGGGAGGGAGGAAGGTATAACAGCTGGGACTTCTTGGGGATCTTTCATAGTATCGGGGAGTATTGGCTTAGTGATTAGCGCCACCCTCTGAGTCACGTGCGATGCGGCCATGGTGTTGACTTTTTGGCTGAGTAATTCATAGAGTCGATTTATGCAATACCCACTATATTTGTGCATATTCACTGCCTAGTGAGGCAGGCATTCCCTCAGTATGGCGTAGTGGCTTTTGGTTCCCTGTAGCGTCAATACCATTTTGATACCTTAGGCTTGTATATGCAACCTGAGACATTTTTTTCTTTTGTTTTAGTCATGCTTTTTATACAAAAATCACAAGCTCCTGAAATAAAATTATAAGGAGTGGCCTATAGAGTGCTGCAGGGCTGACATATTTTTGTAGGCCAGAAACAAGTTAGCATTTTAACACTTACCGTTTCATCATCCTAAAATCAAAAAACCCTTTGTTAAAAACGTTTTTGTCATTGACAAGATTAACACTGCTGGTTTGTCTATGCTTGACAACTGAAACACTTGACTTGAGCCATTGAAATTTCCCCATTATCTACAATAGGTAGGTGAGCAGAAAGACTAAGTTTGGAATATATTTCCAGCCGTCAAGTTCACTCTGAAGTCATGAGCTAAGCGGCCTCAGAGCCTTTCTAGGCTCCGGTTCTGTGACTGCCGATATGTTTAGTTTCATTCACCATACCAAAGCTAGAACTGACAGAGGATGGAGGGTCTTCCAGCCGGTGAAATGTGCTTCTGCCACTTTTGTATACTGTGCTCATAAAGTTCAACCATATATGCGTGGACAGAGGCTCCTTGTGAAAAACAAGATGGCCATGCTGAGCTTTGCCAAGAGAAACATAAGTAGACAGAAAACCATGCGCAAGCCTGAGAAACATTCTTTTCTTCATGGCAGATCCATCATTTTTGAGTTCCACATGGTTTGTGTCTGAAATGTTATGTGTTGTATTATAATGTGTTGGGTTTGTGGAGTTTGTTTAACCTTTCTTCTCCCTCTCTGAACCTGATATGCTCCTTTTTTGCTGATTTACCTGTCTGATTTGATCCATTTCATACCTTTTTATGTGAGTTGGTGTTGTAATGGCATGTTTAGCAACCAATGCCACACAAAATACATTATTAAAATAGTTAGAGTACTTTTACATATTTCAAATACCTCAACTCTCAGCTCAACTTTTATTTACAAAGCACTTTCTGTCGGTTCAGATGGTATATCCAGAATTACAAAAGAGTATTGCTATATATAAAAACTGATGTCTGATTATTTTTGTGCTTTTTATTCACATATATTCAGAGAATTTGAAGATATAGAATGTTCTGTTCAAGCTCCCATACACATATGTGTGGGTTTTATGTCAGCAAAGTTTAATATCACTCAAAATGTATTATGCTGAATATTTTAGATGCGTGGAAATAAAAACTCTCAGCCAAGACGGTTTTCGATCTAGTTTTTTTCACTCAAATATGGTGTAGTTAGTAACATCTGACTTAGCTTTACACAGTACAAAAGCCCAGTGTAACACCTTCTGCTTGAGAAAGCGCATGTTTAATCAGTGTTTTTTGAGATTTAACAGTGATGGAAGGCATAAATGCATATTCTATCTTTTTTGAAGTGTGCTAACGAAGTGGAGGATCACAAGGCTTACATTTTCCCTGATTCAAAAAGTAAAAATTTGCTTTTGATTGAAGCTTTTCTAGATGAGATATGGCTTGAATCGAAATAGTTTTTCTTCTGTTTTCTTTCTTTCAGGTGAGTGATTTTTTTCGGATATACCCAGGCGAGCTCTCAACTACTGCCAATGTGGAAGGATTATGGGCCTCTTTTAAGGTGTGTTTTATTATTAAATCAAGTATTTTGAACTTGATATGATTTTTAGCTGATGAATATCCCTCACTATATCTTTGAAAGGAGGTTGAAATAATTTTTTATTTTATATAAATAAAATAATTCCCTTATGTGCTAGAGTAATGGTGGACAAGGCACCTGTGATTTCTCACATGCATTTCACTTGGAGAAATATAAGGAGAGATTTGTTACAAAGTCAAAATCTAAAAGCACTACTGTAAGAGCAGGTGCTGTAATGTTTCCTGTGCAATTCATTTTCTTATGAGGATACCCACTCAAGCCACTTTAGCTGTCAAATACCGATCATGGCAGCCGTAGTAAAGCAGCTCTTCCTGCTTTCCTTCCTTGATTACCCTTCATAACCATGCTTTGATTTATCCCTCCCTCGTTCTCAAGCGTCAGCTGTGTATTGACCTTCAGCACAACAGGAAACCCCCAGAGTACCATAAACCAGAAAGCCAGAGTCCTCAGCTGGAAAGCATATAAAGGGATAGTTAACCCAAAATGAATTGAACAATTCTAAGTGTTATTTACTCACCATCATGTTTTACCAAACATGTATGACTTTCTTCTGTGGTAAAACAAAAAGAGAAGTTTATCAGAATGTCTGAGCTGCTTTTTTCCATATGGCCCCTTCTATGGGTAGTCAAACCAAAGACTTTAGATGTACAAAGACGTTGCACTCATATTACTTATGAATGAGAAAAAGTGCAATACACAAAATGTTGGAATAGTCCAGCTTCTAAATAAATTAGCCAAATGCTAATTGGAAAAATCATTGTGTCACTGCAGCTGTGAAAGGCGCTTCAAAAATGGCTGCCCAGTGAAACGACTCGTCTTAAAGGGACTTTGTTACAAACTCCAAAAAGGGCAAAAAAGTGCCACAAATTCATCATAAATAATCCATGTGACTCATTAAGTCTTCTAAAACCATATAATAGATTTGTCTCATGGTCAGACGGAAGTTCACTGAAAATCTAGCTTGACAGGCATGATCACCATTCAATTTTCTTGTATGGAAAAATCTAATTATAAATAACTTCTGTAACACGTACGGTCCAGTTCTCACTATTAACTAGTTGCTTATTAGCTTCCATATTACTAGGATATTGGCTGTTTATTAGTACTTATAAAGCACATATTAATGCCTTATTCTGCATGACTATATTCTACATTCCTTTATCCTTCTCGATACCTAATCTTAACTACCTTGCTAACTATTAATAAGCAGTAATTAGGAGTTTATTGAGGCAAAAGTCATAGTTAATAGTGATATTTGACTAAATTGTGACCATAACCTCTTTTGTGTTCCACAGGAGAAATAAATACATTTAACTTTAAAAGACAAGACATGAGGATGAGTAAATTTGACAGATTTTTTTTTTTTTGAAATGTCCCTCAGACATAATGGCTTAGAATTATATACATAGCGATTAGGGGTGTGACAAGACCCCTATCCCACGAGACGAGACACGAGATTGGGTTCACGAGACGGGATTTTTATAGTTTTTTTAAGAAATCTTCAATAATGAAACGTATGAAGGGAAAATAGTCTTTTATTCAACTGAAAATCATAAAATGCAAAAATGTTGGTGCATTTTGAAATCAACTTGTAATGCATGTCATTTTACTTCTATTTTAATGAATTATTTGCAGTAAAACAACATGCAAACACTGCTAAATGTTTTGCCACAAAATCAACCAATTGTTTTCTGCCCTGTGTAATTTCACATGAGAAATCTCACTGAACTTCTTTCTACAGATTGAAGATAAATTAAACATTAATAAATAATAAAATAAACATGTAAATAAAAAATACAAATAGCACTTTGTGTCACTTTAACTGCAGTACAAAGTTGACCATTTCCCAGTCACTATTGATTGTGTGGGCTGTAACTGTTAAATAGCTCTGCGTATAAGTAAGTCCAACCGTTAGCAGTAATAGCGAGGCTTTCTGCCTCTTTAGGGTCCGTTCACATAACAGAGATTTCCATGTTTTGTTACGAAAAGGTCGAAGATGATCGGTTGGTTCTTGTCACATGACCTGCAGTGCGCTTGAGGCATTCTGAAAAGTTGAGATGGTTTCATCTCGCCGCGGCACAGGCGCGCCAGGAAAAAACGAGCGCGCCACACCGCGTCACTTCCATTTTGCGCGAATGAAAATGCGCGCGATATGTGAGCGGCCCATAAGAGTCTGTACAACCTTGGCCGAGGTGTACGGCATAGTTTTCTTACAATGTTTACATATTGTTTGTGTGTTGTGTGTTATTCTTTCGCCCTGTATTATTTTTACTGGAAAACCAAAATGTTTCCACACAAACGATTTGAAAGTGGCGGGGGCATCTTCAATAATAATTTCACCCTCACACTGATAGCACGACTAGACAACTTTTCACCTCGATGAGAAATCTCGTCACGTTTTAGTCTCACAAGATCTCGTCACACCCCTAATAGCGATCCATCGTGATGTCCCCTCATGTTGCATGCATAGTTCACACGTGTTTGTTATCGTAGATTGCATGGACAGTGGACTGATGGTCTGCACTGCAGTAAATCTCTGAACTTAAGAGCTAAGCAGGGCGTTTAACACTCTCTTGGGATGCACAGAATCACCGTGAAATTAATCTCTGGTCTTCTTAGTATAAAACACATGCTTGACAAGTGGATTACTACCAACAGATGGCATTGGACTAGTCTTACTTTCAAACATCAAGAATTTAGCAAACAGAAACTGATCCCTAGTTGGAATAAAAAGGAGTAATAGTGAAATAATGTTTGAAATATGACTAGATGAACTTGCACAAGCTAAAGCTTGATTAATTCTGTGGTTTATTTTAGTTGAGCCAATTTAAAAAAAAAAAAGAAGTAATTTGTGCTCCCTGCCCCGTTCGCTTCTACTAGATGAACCGCAACTGAATAGAAAAGAATGCAAGGACTTTTGTTTTTAACTTACCATTGCCTCTTAAATTTGAGGCTTAAAAACAGTGGCCAAAGTTGTCCATCTAGTCAATGTTTACATAGTTTAGGCAACATCCATAGGTCTAAATTTAAAATGTATTTATATGAATTTCATATAAAATTTCCATCCATTTGGACACAGATTTAACAAACTAATAATCTTAATGAGGTGCATATTTGTCAGTTTCATACATTTTAACTAAATGAATATTGCTTGTGCCACAGCAAGCAATATTTTAACCATATTCATAAGTTTTAACCAAATAAATGTAATTGTTTTCACACTGAACAAATATGTTTGTTTGATTTAAATAAAAACAAATAGTACAAATAGTTAATAACAAACTAGAAACATTATGCAACTTTATGCAAATGAGCTGCATCAAGATGTGGTAACTACCAATGGGAGTGCAGATAGTGATGCAGCCAAGTAGAACCATCTTCTTCATGATGACTCCAGCATTTCATTATTTATTTAAATTTGATCGATTTTAAATTTGAAAAAAGAAAATGTGTTTTAACAGATGGACAGCCCTAGATATAAACAGTGGTTTAAGCTTAAAAATTAGGCTTGAAATGTTAAACGTCTTCACAGAAACATATCTTAAGAGTTTATCATAGAGCTCATTGGCAAGAAAGATTTAGGGCTTTGGTGTTACTCCCAGGTCTTATATGGCATCTGAACATGTCCTTAGTGGATCTTTAACAGTTCAGGTTTTCTATCCTAAATGTTTCTATCCAAACACGCATAAAGCATAAATTCATACTTCTGCTTTGTAAAAAAAAGTATGTGGTAGTGCCAAAATTTATACAAAGGACAGAATGTTTCTCTCTTTCTCAGATTTCTCTGACTGTCCAGTCTCAGCCGCGGTGATTTAATTCATTGAACACTAAGAATATACTGTGCATGGTGTTAAAGAGAAATATTGATATGCAGGGGCATATTTATTTCAGAGTAGTGCGTTAAAATTCCTTTCATGCTTTGACTTTCATTCTCATAAAAATACTATAGGGCTTGTAAAGTATCAGTATGTGCGCCATGACACTAAAACCTTTCTCATAGTTGCACAACGAAGATGAAAAACTGTTCACAGTTGCTGCTTTTTACTGTATTTTGAAGACCTCCCCAAAGACGGTTAATTGGCGTTTGTTTCCTTAATATGTTCCAGTTTATGAACAACGTGAACAGTTCGACATATACACTTCAATTACTTTGAGCTAATTTTCTTATTCCCCTGATCAAAACTTGAATCCCACATTTTTCCGTTAACTGAAAATAGTCTAATGTTTTTGTAAGAAAATGAGTTTCATACAGGTATTATTCACTGGACCAGACAGCAAATGCTACAAGTACTTCATATACAAATTACAAGTAAACTAACACCACTCAGATGGTCAATGGATATTTTCTCATTTCAAATGGGATGGAATGGAGACTTGGTTCAAAGAAAGCTGGAACAACATGATTATTGTTTTGATATCTTAATCCTTTTGCTTAAGAGAATTAAAAACTGATCCTGCCATTTCTTTCTAAACAGAACCCTGCTTTTAATTTAGGTGAAATACAATGTTTATGTTAAATGTTAATTTTTAAGTAAGGTATTATTGGAGCAAATATTGAATATTTAAATCAAATGGACCATCACACTTGTTTATGTCCCTTGGATGTGATGGGAGAATATAGAGTTCTACTTTAAAGGATTTATTCGTAGGTTATTTTCTTACAGCTTTGCCTTTCTAGTTCTAATTCACATCCTCATCCTCAAGTTCAACATAATTCAAACTCCACCAGAGCCCGCTTCAGAATCTTGATTAATACCTTTTATGTTCAAAACCAAACTATAAAAGAGTTCTGAGATTGCCACAGTACTGCAATTTGAATCTCTGAGTTGTTATTTGTAGTGGGTCAGCAGGTACAAGTTGCTCTTAGCCTTCCTTAAAGATTAAGCCTGCAATTAAAGGATTCACTATTCAAACGTGATCATGTATCATCTGACTCATTGCTGAGAAAGGCCCAAAGCACACACACATATGAGCTCAGCGCTGGTATGTGAAGACCAGCCTGAGGTGGCCAATCACTCAAAGCCCCGAATAAAACTTTATTCACAGAGATTTACCGATTTACAAGCCGGTGTCAGTGTCCAGGACGAAAGACAGGAGAGGGGTGAACTCATATTTTTGCAAGTGTTGAGTGTCCTCAGGAGAAGTAAAATTGTAGTTCACAGCTGTTCAAACACAAAGCTATTTCAGCATGCTTAATAAGAAAAAGCCACAAGGGCTGTAAAATATCGTGTAATAAAAAGCTGTGTATGTGGAGAGTGGCAAAGATCCTAACACTACACTGTGTCCATTAATTCTGATAAACTTGAACCTTCCTCCGCTGCTGGCAACAGACCGAAATCAAGAATATTTAAATAATTTTCAAATGCGAAATTTAGCATTTAAATAACTTTTTTTTCTTTAAATCTTTAAATTATTTGTACTTGTATCATTAATTGTTTGTATTTGTAATATTTCTGTGGAAACTAATAGTTTTTTTTTTTTTTTTTTTTTTTTTAAATAGTTTGAAATATAACTCTTTTGTAACATTGTCTTTACTGGTACTTTTGATCAAATGAATGCATCCTTGCTGAACAAAAGACTTAATTTCTTTTAAAAATATATATATTAATAATAATAAAAAAAAAAATCATACTGGCCTCAAACTCAACGAGATCTTAAAGGTATATTTAATATCAAAATATTTCTAAGAATGTCACAGTAACTGGGTTTCCATCCAAACATGAAGCGAATCTTTTCAAATTTCACAAAAAACAAGGGTGCGTTTTCATCTAGTTGTTCGAGCTGACAACGTAACCAGTAAATGAAACCCCATCTGCGGAAACAGCCGATTAATGTTCGGTGTGTCGGAATGTTCCCATCTCCCAATATTTGCATTAGCTCTTTTTCGCACAAGTCAAAACCACCTCAAAACTTGCGAAATTTGGTGTTTCCTTCGAACAGGGTGATGGAAACAGCTACTGAGGGATATAAATGATGAGGAAAATGAAGAATAAAATGATTCAACGGGGAAATAAAAGAATTCAGACACTCATCCCATAGGTCATTAATATGACCTCATTATCATGACTTCACTGTTTACTAAAGAGCCAAATTCCACCTGCAAAATTTCTCATTGGGATATTTTACACGCAGCTATATTCACATATTTTAAATCAATGACAGTGACAACACAATCGGATCTTGGAGAGTGCGTTGTTTGGTGCGAGTTTGATGTGATAAATCACAACGTTTGAGCCAGCCAGGATCTTTCAGATCTCTATCCTGTGTTTGTGGATTGTATTAATGTCAAGAACACCTGAGCCAAATTTTAAATGTCGAGAAAGGCAAGATCATAAACCGCAAGAAACATTCTTGGTTGGGTTGTAAGTACCGTTCAGATGCCTGACAAACACAGGCATACAGCAAAAATTGTATCTCATATTTATGTCTGATTTGCATGATGTCTCATCTGATCCAAGATACATTTGTTGCCAGACTCTTGACAGGTAGATGCTGTATCGGTTTTCACACTGGCTTCAGTCACAGGGCCCTCATCATATGGATCACTTTACCAGCCAACAGCACTGGATTCATGCCACACACAAGAGAGGACCAATGAGAACCCTGGCTCCAGACCTCGCAGACAGTTTAATACCATTAATAAGATCATTTCCTCCTCTTCCAAGCTCCCATCAGTTAGCGTGATAACAACCATATGACATCATCACAGGTAATCTCCAGCTGTAGATATGCGTCTTAAAACCAGTTATATTGGACTCTAGATTTCAGACCTCTGGGCTTAGCAATAACTGTGTCAAATCTGTCTAGTATAAAACAGCATTAAAATACTGTTTTTAAACCAACTGTCAACAAGTTCATCAGCTGAATCGACCGAGACCTGCCTTCCGAATCCTTAGGGGGACGTGTCACTTTTAATAAAGCTAAAATTCTCCTTCCCTTTTTCATTGGGCAAATATTTTTATATTGTGTGTATCATATGGAAATGATATAGGAGTATTTATGTAAACAAAGATCACAGATTGATCCTGTTTAGAAACGGTGCTACTTTAATTTTCAACTCTGCATTCACTACTTGAAAGCATTGCAAACTCACAGAGTTTTTTCTGTGAACCGTTTATTTCAGATGATTCGATTCAGTGAATCGTTAAAAATTAAGCAATTCAGTGGCTCTTTTCATGTAATGGCTTCCCCCTTGTAGGTTGCGTATATGAATTTAAAAATTTTTTATTCAATTTATTTGTTTTATATTAACTTTTTTAAGGTCTATATATTAAAAGCAGTTTCAGATAGTTTAGTAGTTTCTTTTTAGGCCTAACTATGTTTAAAAAGTTCAGTTCCTCCTAGAGGAAAGAAGGTATGTATCAATTTGCGTACTTAAGTGCTATTCTATACTATGCGCTATTGTCGTTTAAATAGTGTGAGTAGTGTGTTCACACTGAAAATTTCAAATAGAAAAAGTACACTTTAAATACCTGGATGATGCACTCAATTGACCGAGAAAAAGTGTGGTGCCCTTCCCCCTTTTAAGCTGTGCTGCTTCCGAAAGTATTATTTTCATTCGATTTTCTTGTAGAAATTTTAAAATAGACTTCATTAAAGAGATTTCAGTATTTTGAGAACAAATGATTGCGATTATGTCATTTGAAGTGCTTCATGGGAGGAGGCAGAGCTAAAGAGCAATTTTGTAGCGTGTTACTTTTTTCAACTCTCTGGTGTAATTTTCTGCACAGCATCATGGGTAATGTAGTCTTTCACCAGGAATTCCACTGTTAAACAGGATTATTTTTTTTAAAATAATGTGGGTCGACGGCTTCAGCAGAAACAAATACCATGAATTAACAACTTTTCAGCTCACAGTCGGTCTTCGTTCAAAATCAATTTCCTTATGGAGGTAATGAATGGAGTTTTTACTTCCGGAACTGTTGCACTCTATTACATAGCAAAGGGGGAGGGGCTATCAGACTCAACTTGCTTTTGTTGTTTTGTTTTTTTTTTCAAGCTAAGTTTTACTGGAGATGGTGTGAAGAAATGCTTGATGCCAGTCCACTGGTCTAAACACACAATCCTGAACTGTTCTTAAACACCACGTCAGAGATCTGTGCTCAGATCAGATTACACTCCTGTCGGTACTGATCCCACCCTATGCTAACGGCAAAACTGGTCCTGACGTAGTGCTGCCATTTGGAATTTTTGTTCCCCTCGACATGTGGTCCTGATTTCTCTTGTGTTTCGGCCGAACATAAAGTGTAGATTTAGAGCTTTGGCGTGTGCCTAACCTTTATATCACTGCGATTCACTTCTCGTTTCACTGAATATGAATATGAAAATGAATATATGAAATATGAATATGAAAATATTCATTATGGGAGTTATGATAGCTGCAGTGGGCTCTAAAATTTGTAATGCCATTAAAGGGACTGAGTGCATGATACTCTTTTATGCAGTATGAGGGACTTTTGTTACCCTCAGTTATTTACGTACATTTCACGTAGAAATTCTTGTCCTGATATAAAGTCCATATATGTGAATCTGATTGCTAGACATGCACCAGATTCATTGAGTGTGTAAATGTTATATGAATTATTGATCTATATTAGAGGTGGTTTTGCATATTTGGACGGCAGCAAAGCCTATCGTTTCCACATGAAAGCCGAAAAAGAATCTTTTCCATTATAACTGGCTGTTCAAACAAACGTATATTAAAACATATTCAAAGCGGTTCTACAATGTCACATTTTTCATGACTGAAAATATTTCATCTGCTTATTTGGCTGCTTAGTGAACACATGTGTCTGTCACACATTAGGTGCCTCTCAGTAAAAGCAGCAGGTTTTTGTGAACGATTCATCCCGAGCTCTGTTTATGAGACTGACTCCGAAATTCTCTCTCAGACCTGGAGTCCCTACTGGGGTGAAATGGATTGGCTTCCAATTTTCTCTATGCATTAACACAGGAGAAAATGTCTCAGTAGTTTTGCATTCCTAATTAAAAATGCCACACAGTCTAGTGGACTTTGGATTGTGTTTAATAAGACTGAAAATCCCTGTTGTGTCTCATCAATTGCAGTAAAACTTTCATTAAACTCCCTGACAAGGCCAAGAATATAAAGAGCGAAAAATATGGGACATGCTGTGCAAATAAAAGCTGTGTAATTACAGCAGTGCTTGAACAGCAGGACACACAAATCAACTTATGCAATACATCATTTCAAGACCTTTGCAGTCAAAGCTCTGTATCTGAATATTAAATTGCTTTTTTACTTTAAAAAGTGCTAAAAAAGGACATTAAGTTAATCACTATAAATACAGTTCAGATAATTACATTTTGCTAAATTCATCATAGCTTAATATTATACATTTGATAATTTATAGATTATTAAACAGATTATTAAAGAATCATAAGTCATTCTTAAGGCCATTGATGTAACCACACTCTCAATACTCATATCAATTAGATGTCAAAGACTTAATATAGAATGTGCATGCATGATTACTGTTTCTTGATGTTGGCCAGATGACAGATGCAAAGCGTGTATATATATGTGTGTATATATATATATATATATATATATATATATGTATATGTATATATATATATATATGTATGTGTATGTGTATGTGCTGGTCATATAATTAGAAAATCATCAAAAAATTGATTTATTTCACTAATTCCATTCAAAAAGTGAAACTTTATATTATATTATATTATATTATATTAGTATATTATATTCATTCATTACACACAGACTGATATATTTCAGATGTTTATTTCTGTTAATTTTGATTATTATAACTGACAACTTAGGAAAATCCCGAATTCAGTATCTCAGAAAATTAGAATATTGTGAAAAGGTTCAATATTGAAGACACCTGGTGCCACACTCTAATCAGCTAATTAACTCAAAATGGTCTCTCAGTCTAGTTCTGTAGGCTACACAATCATGGGGAAGACTGCTGACTTGACAGTTGCCCTAAAGACGACCATTGACACCTTGCACAAGGAGGGCAAGACACAAAAGGTCATTGCAAAAGAGGCTGGCTGTTCATAGAGCTCTGTGTCCAAGCGCATAAATAGAGAGGCAAAGGGAAGGAAAATATGTGGTAGAAAAAAAGTGTATCCTATATATATAATATAATATAATATATAATAAGGTAAATCTTTGGCCCAGTCTGTGGTCCTGAGCACTCTGGAGAAGGTTTTCGTCCAGGATATCCCTGTACTTGGCCGCATTCATCTTTCCCTCGATAGCAACCAGTCGTCCTGTCCCTGCAGCTGAAAAAACACACCCACAGCATGATACTGCCACCACCATGCTTCACTGTTGGGACTGTATTGGACAGGTGATGAGCAGTGCCTGGTTTTCTCCACTCATACTGCTTAGAATTAAGGCCAAAAAGTTCTATCTTCGTCTCATCAGACCAGAGAATCTTATTTCTCACCATCTTGGAGTCCCTCAGGTGTTTTTTTTTTAGCAAACTCCATGCGGGCTTTCATGCATCTTGCCCTGAGGAGAGGCTTCCGTCGGGCCACTCTGCCATAAAGTAACGACTGGTGGAGGGCTGCAGTGACGGTTGACTTTCTACAACTTTCTCCCATCTCCCGACTGCATCTCTGGAGCTCAGCCACAGTGATCTTTGGGTTCTGCTTTACCTCTCTCACCAAGGCTGTTCTCCCCCGATAGCTCAGCTCTAGCTCTAGGAAGTTCTGGTCGTCCCAAATGTCTTCCATTTAAGGATTATGGAGGCCACTGTGCTCTTAGGAACCTTAAGTGCAGCAGAAATTTTTTTGCAACCTTGGCCAGATCTGTGGCTTGCCACAATTGTCTCTGAGCTCTTCAGGCAGTTCCTTTGACCTCATGATTCTCATTTGCTCTGACATGCACTGTGAGCTGTAAGGTCATATATCGACAGGTATGTGGCTTTCCTAATCAAGTCCAATCAGTATAATCAAACACAGCTGGACTCAAATAAAGGTGTAGAACCATCTCAAGGATGATCAGAAGAAATGGACAGCACCTGAGTTAAATATATGAGTGTCACAGCAAAGGGTCAGAATACTTAGGACCATGTGATACTTCAGTTTTTCTTTTTTAATAAATCTGCAAAAATGTCAACTATTCTGTGTTTTTCTGTTAATATGGGGTGCTGTGTGTACATTAAAGAGGAAAAAAATGAACTTAAATGATTTTAGCAAATGGCTACAATATACAAAGAGTGAAAAATTTAAGGGGGTCTGAATACTTTCTGTACCCACTGTGTGTGTGTGTGTGTGTGTGTGTATATATGTATATATGTGTGTGTGTATATATATATGTATATATATGTATGTATGTATATATATGTCTATATGTGTATATATGTATGTATATATATGTCTATATATGTATGTATGTATGTATATATGTATGTATATATGTATGTATATATGTATGTATATATATACAGGGTTCCAGACTGCGACCAAAATGGTCGCAAATGCGACCTTTTTTTAACGATGTGCGAGTAAAAATTTTATATAGTCGCATTTGTGCGAGTACATGATCATGTTATTCGCGCGTGTGTAACAGAACGAGGTATCAGCAGCTGCTGCCGTCCGTAACCGTTTTGCTTTCAAAATTAACAAAATTTATATAATGAATGAGTACATCATGAATCCATTTTCCAAACCGTGTTTTTGTCTTATCCTGAATCACTACGGCGCGCCTATAATAAGTGTTTATATTCGGACTATTTCAGACTGGGCTCGGCTGCGCTGCGGAGTATCACAGTCCCTGCGTGACTAGTCATAGACAAACAGAGAGAAGTAGTTCCGGCTACAATGTTCTTCCGCAAGACACATGCAGTTCTATATATTAACCGCTAGAGAGCGAACGTACACGCGCATTGCACAATGATGATGAAACGCGCCAAATTTCGGAATTAAGCCATATAAAAATGAAAAGGTTAATCGCTGAATAATAATCATAAAAAAAAAAAACAAAGTTTGGAGTTGAAGGATGCTGGTGGAAAGGACGAGCCATGCATACAGACACATGATGATGAGCGCACAGGTAGAAATGCATTAAGTTACTTCAACAGCAATGGCTTAGACCAGGGTTCCTCAATAGGCCGCGAGAGAATGTTTGGCCAGCGCTAATGTCAAATAGTGTTGTCGAGGTAATGTATATAAGCACGTCTCTGTCGCGAAAATTCAAACGCTGCATCATTGCTTTCATTGCGTAACCGCTGGTGCGTTGAACATGCTCGCGCTCTGCGCCGGTGCTCACGCGCAGTTAGTCTGTCAGAGACTCAAACTGACTGGACAAAATAGACTCAAATGTGAATGCACTAAAATGTTTGGTTTATTTTGTCTGACCAACCGCAACAAAGAAAGAAAGTAAACTGTATGTGAGAAAGTACATTGTTTGCTTTTATATTATTAGTTACAGAAAGGCAAACTAAAGGCTAATATTTTCTCATTTAAATTAAACATTCAGCAAATACACATCTATATCATTAAAACAAATCTCTGAATATCTAATTAACATTTAATTTCATAGACCTTGCAGATTTATTCGAATACAAAAGTGAGATTTTCTGAAGTGTTTGTAACCCGCGTGAACGGGTGACAGTCGATCTGTGTGAAATGAATTCAGACTTCAGTTCAGCTTCACGGGAAACGCGATCAAATATATATATAATATTACATTTGAATTAAAATAAATGTAAATTATAGATATATATACCAGATTTATATCGGCCATCAGCCACTGTGATTTAATATATTTAAGATTAATATTAATCTTAATATTAAATATTAATATTTCAAAGTACTATTCATCAAGCATGCATTGATTAAAATTGTTGTAGCAAAAAAAAAAGGTGCGACCAAATCATGTGCTGGTGCGACCAACTGACAAAATTGGTAGCACCAGTGCAACCAGTGGAAAAGTTAGTCTGGAGCCCTGATATATGTATGTATGTATGTATGTATGTACAGTACTGTGCAAAAGTTTTAGGCAGGTGTGAAAAAATGCTGTAAAGTAAGAATGCTTTCAAAAATAAACTTGGTAATAGATTATATTTATCAATTAACAAAATGCAAAGTGAGTGAACAGAAGAAAAATCTAAATCAAATCCATATTTGGTGTGACCACCCTTTACCTTCAAAACAGCATCAATTCTTCAAGGTACACTTGCACAAAGTCAGGGATTTTGTAGGCATATAGTTAGGTGTATGATTAAACAATTATACCAAACAGGTGCTAATGATCATCAATTCAATATGTAGGTTGAAATACAATCATTAACTGAAACAGAAACAGCTGTGTAGGAGGAATAAAACTGGGTGAGGAACAGCCAAACTCAGCTAACAAGGTGAGGTTGCTGAAGACAGTTTACTGTCAAAAGTCATACACCATGGCAAGACTGAGCACAGCAACAAGACACAAGGTAGTTATACTGCATCAGCAAGGTCTCTCCCAGGCAGAAATTTCAAGGCAGACAGGGGTTTCCAGATGTGCTGTCCAAGCTCTTTTGAAGAAGCACAAAGAAACAGGCAACGTTGAGGACCGTAGATGCAGTGGTCAGCCAAGGAAACTTACTGCAGCAGATGAAAGACACATCATGCTTACTTCCCTTCGCAATCGGAAGATGTCGAGCAGTGCCATTAGCTCACAATTGGCAGAAAACAGTGGGACCCTGGTACACCCATCTACTGTCCGGAGAAGTCTGGTCAGAAGTGGCCTTCATGGAAGACTTGCGGCCAAAAAGCCATACCTCCGACGTGGAAACAAGGCCAAGCGACTCAACTATGCACGAAAACACAGGAACTGGGGTGCAGAAAAATGGCAGCAGGTGCTCTGGACTGATGAGTCAAAATTTGAAATATTTGGCTGTAGCAGAAGGCAGTTTGTTCGCCGAAGGGCTGGAGAGCGGTACACGAATGAGTGTCTGCAGGCAACAGTGAAGCATGGTGGTTCCTTGCAAGTTTGGGGCTGCATTTCTGCAAATGGAGTTGGGGATTTGGTCAGAATTAATGGTATCCTCAATGCTGAGAAGTACAGGCAGATACTTATCCATCATGCAATACCATCAGGGAGGCATCTGATTGGCCCCAAATTTATTCTGCAGCATGACAACGACCCCAAACATACAGCGAAAGTCATTAAGAACTATCTTCAGTGTAAAGAAGAACAAGGAGTCCTGGAAGTGATGGTATGGCCCCCACAGAGCCCTGATCTCAACATCATCGAGTCTGTCTGGGATTACATGAAGAGAGAGAAGCAACTGAGGCTGCCTAAATCCACAGAGGAACTGTGGTTAGTTCTCCAAGATGTTTGGGCCAACCTACCTGCCGAGTTCCTTCAAAAACTGTGTGCAAGTGTACCTAGAAGAATTGATGCTGTTTTGAAGGCAAAGGGTGGTCACACCAAATATTGATTTGATGTAGATTTTTCTTCTGTTCACTCACTTTGCATTTTGTTAATTGATAAATATAAACTATTAACATGTCTATTTTTGAAAGCATTCTTACTTTACAGCATTTTTTCACACCTGCCTAAAACTTTTGCACAGTACTGTATATATATATATATATATATATAATATTAGGGTAGTCGTGGCCTAGTGGTGAGGGAGTTGGGCTTGTAATCTGAAGGTTGCCGGTTCGATTCCCACACCGGAAGGAATTGAAAGTGGGGATTGTGAATAAAAAGCACTCTCTCCACCTTCGATACCGTGAGCAAGGCACCTAACCCCTTGTAAGTCGCTTTGGATAAAAGCGTTTGCTAAATGATGAAAAATGTAAAAAAAAAAATTTTTTTAAAAATGAATGTATTAAGGTTGCAAGATTTATCGCATTTAAATCGCACACAATTTGGTAAAGACTGCGATTAATTAATGCGCAGCTTGTCAGGGCTGTATGACTCTGTGATCAGTATCTCTCTCCATCTGAACGCCAGAGGGCGCTCTTGCGCTGAAATTTAAAATAAGCCCTGCAGCAGCAGAAGAGGATAATGCACTGTAGCTGAATAAACAGAAGATTGAAACGCTTTGACTGATTAAACATCACTAATAAACACACGAATTGTCATTATGAAGTGAGTTTGGAGTAAAACATGTTAATAAATGCTTCTCATGTCTGGAAAGATGTTTGACGCGTGTGGCTTTTTCAAATGTACATTATAAGCGACTCAAACTTGCAGTGTTTTCAGATGGATTAGCATTTAGAGCCGTACTTCATTGACAAGCTGCGCATAAAAAAAATAATCGCAGCCGTTGCAATTTAAGAATTGTGTCTAAGCAATAATCACATTCAAGTTCAATGTTAGATCAATGTTATATGTATATATATATGTATGTATATATATATATATATATATATATATATATATATAATGTTTATATATAAATAAATATTACAAATGTGTTTTTTGACCCTTATGGGAAAGGTTTTAGGGCCCAGAGGAAAGGCTGTCTGACAAGCCCAAAAGGTTGCTGACACATTTCAAGTCTAAAGAGCTCACCCGCTCCCTCTAGTGTGTGTTGTGTGAACTGAGGAGAACACCTGTGAACCCGTAAAGCGTTTGAGACCGGTTCACAAGGAATATTCAAGATTTTGGTATTCAGTATTCTTCAGGACATGGCAAATCTACTAACAGAAAGAATATAGAGGATAACAACACTTTCCTCATGCTCAGTCTGCGATAATATTGCTTTCTTGATATTATGAATGTTGTTCAGAATTAGATTTGAGTTTGAGATAATTTCTTAATATTAATGAAAATGTTAATAAGAAATAATTTAGTAATACTTTCAAGTTGTCCTGCAAAATTGATCTGTTGGCCTTGTTCCAGTGGAACAAATTGGAAATATGTTGATTAACAAACGTTAAATCATTATTTTTAAGCATGGTAGGTAAACGGACATTCAGCCGTCAACCCAAATTGTACTCTTACCTCACAAATGCAAGACATGAATAAATAAGTAGGTCGATTTGCATGCAGTCCGTCTTCTTCGTTGGTGTTTTGAGCACTACGCGACAGGCCACGCCCACTCTGATGCGTTTCTCCTGAGCAGAAACACGTGATTAGGCGTGTTTACCTATGAGACAATGTAGCGTCTATGAGAGCATCAACCTCAGCCGAATAATCAATTACACGGTTACGTTCAGGATCGGAATCACTTATCAGATTTACATCAGCGTCGTCGCTGATAAATGACTGCTCGATGCATCTGAGAAAAGGGAATCGGAGTGTGTAGACTGCAGGCGAGTTAGTCAAGCAGACAGACGAGGGGAAAGGTAACACGATTGACATATTGTAAATCTTTAGACGTTTTACGGTGTTATACATGCATTTCAAGTGTTTTTATTTGTATTTCAGTTGCCTTGAGCGTATGGCAACCAACCTAAGTGTAATGGAAACACTGTCGTTGTAGTTTATTAGGTCGCTGTGGCTTTGAGGAAGTTGACATTGGACATGAAATACTAACGACTGTGGAAGTGACCTACAGTGTTAGTTAGACTCGAAGTCTCTATCTCCACACGTCCCGTTTTCACTGCATGTTACTTGATATGTGCTTTTTCTATGCCATATTGCCTAATCACAAGGAATGCGTTGTCGGGCTGTGTCTCAACCTATCAAGCTGCCTACCTAGACAGCATTTGTATGAATCATGCACATACGAACCCCAGATATGTTACAGTTACACGTGGTGCCAAAAAATGTTGTCTTTCTAGTCCGCTGCCTAGGTCTTGAGACTTTGTGTTGTTTAGAAATGGTTTCTATGATTGGTACCGAGATGTGGCCTATTACATATTATTGTTTTAAATGTTTAAATACAATTTTATAATGCAATTCTTAAACATTCATTGGGAATAATCTTACAACAATAATGATGACAGTAAACCTAATATCTGTTTATTTTATTTTTTTTTTTATAAAACTGATTATTGGTTCGCCTCTGTTGTTGGTTTGTATCTGTAGAGTGGGCTCTTTTGAGAGATACTGGACCACCAGATGTATTCCTAAATCTCTGCTGCTATCCTCGTTATGGGCGTTATAGAGGAGACTGACGTAGAGCGTGAGTAACACTCTTGTCCACTTTGCTCTCTATATACTTAATGTCAAGTAATTTAATAGTCCACGCACCTGCACACAAGCACTTTTAAGCATCACGTTACACTTGTCTAGAGTTATATGTTGAATGTTTTTCATGTTATACATTGCTTTGGTTTTCCTCTCCAATGTCTCAATGTAATAAAGCAACACTGGTTAGTTACTTGTAGTGCTGCGGATCAAATCTCTCTGAAGGCTGCATTTATTTTATCCAAAAAACAAAACGGTAATATTGTGAAATAATATTATTATAATTCTAAAGTAATTTATTAGTCTTCAGTGTCATAAAGTTATATTGATTAATGTTTTTGTGGAAACTATTATCCATTTGTTTCAAGCTTCTTATTTTTTTGGTTAAATGGAAATCTTTTGTGACATTATAAATGTCTTAATTGTGACTTTTAATCAATTTAGTGCATCTTGCTGAATAAAGGTAAGACAAAGCAGACACACCTATTGAGGTGCAAAACTAGAGTTAAAGGAGAACAACTCCACACTCTCTTAAGCGTAGGCTATTTATTTACCAACGTTTTGGTTTGTAGCCTTTGTCAAGGTTAGGTACTTTAATAATGGCTATTAGCCGAAACGTTGGTAAATAAATTGCCCATGCTTAAGAGAGTGGGCAATTGTTCTCCTTTAAATATATCTTTAAAAAAAAAAAAAAAAAAAAAATCCTTCTAATCTCTAAACTTTTGAATATTAGTGTATTATTCACATATTAGCTTAGCCCTTGCAGAAATGAAGAGGCAGATTGATAGATGTCTATACTGATGTCAAAAGCACCTGTTTTTCATTTTAAAATGAACTCCCACATAAATCCAGTCATGGGCTTCTCTTATCCCATTAGTGTCTTTCAACACTGAATTCTTTAGGTTGGATTTGAAGCTAATTGCCCAACGAGTATGTTTAGGCAACATTTACTCTGTGCGCTGTAGGTAGATTAGAATAATCTAATCTGTACATGAAGATTAAGTATGGTTAAAATATCCAGATGTTGCAAAGTTTGTCAAGATATTCTGCATTGCAGATCTTCCCCCTTATGTTGCTCTCCCTGTATGGTTAGTTTAAGAGCAGGAGTGAGTCATATGATGAGACATCTGTCATGTACTCAATGTAGTACTTGTGACCTACTGGTGCACATCTCAGACAGAGTTAATTACACTAATTTCAGTGATTAATTGATCTCCCACTCACAAGAGTTGTTTGTGTAGGTTAAAAAGAGTAATGTCTGGTGTTGAAAGAATATGGTTGTGTAGGACTTTTGTATCTGGATTTATCACATAGTCTGAGATGGAAAAACTAATAGTAGTGATTTAAGGTCAGAATGTCCATTAAGAAACAAACAGGCACAGTGGCAAAACAATGTGAAAAGATGTACTTGTATTCACTACTGTTCAAAAGTTTGGGGCCAGTAAGATTTTTGTTGTTGTTAAAGAAATAAATACTTTTATTAAACAAGGATGCAGTAATATGATGCGAAATGCATTTCTATTACAAATAAATGCTGTTATTTTAAACTTTCTATTTAGAATTCTGAAAATGATTTGTCACATGCGAAGCAGTGTGGAGCGGTTTTCAATATTGGTGATTATTCTCATGATTTGTACATGTATGTGTTTTTTTTTTTTCCGATCAGAGGTGACCCTGGCTCTTTTAGATGCTGCCAATGACAGGGACCCGGTGGTGCAGGAACAGGTCAGGAAATCCATCTTGACACTGGGGAACCAGCAGCCCGATAAAGTCCTGTCTATGTGCCAGGACTACCTGCTCAAACACCCCAAGGTCAGCCAAAGATGCTCCTTAAAACATCTGAATCTGTTTTAAAGGGGTTCTATCTTCAGATTTTCTTATGCTGGTCTCTGGTGTTTTATATGATTTAATCTGTGAAGACTATTAGAATGGGTTATATAGATTAATGCTGAGTATTGCGGCTTTTATGTGTCATCATGGATTCAGTCTTGTCTATGTAGCTTTACATATGCTAATATTCAAAGGTTTGGGGTCAGTAAGATTTCTTTTAAAGAACTTAATACTGTTATTTAGCAAGGATGTATTAAATTGATCAACTAAACAATAAAGATATTTATAATGCTACAAAATATTTATATAAATACTGTTCTCTTGAATGTTATATATGTAACACTTTACAATAAAGTTCATTATTTAACATGGACTAATAATGAACCCCCTTGTACAGCATTTATTTAATTTCAAATTTACCAATACATTATTAAAATCTTGTTAACGTTAGTTAATGCACTGTGAACTAACATGAACAAACAATGAACAACTGTATTTTCATGAACGTTAATGAAGATTAATAAATACAGTAACCAATGTATTTCTCATGGTTGGTTCATGTTAGTTAAATACTTTAACTAATGAACCTTATTGTAAAGTGTTACCGTTATGTTAATCAAATAATCCTATAAAATTGTGTCATGGTTTCCTCAAACACAACAAAAAATTGTCAAGCATTTAATGATAAAATAGAGTAGCAATGACTTCAAATCAAGTACCTTTTCTATTCTAGTCTATATTTCTTGAGTAGAAGTTTATAATGATAGCCAGGCTACTTTGACTTTCAAGCACACTTAACATTACATGGCTGAATTGGCCTGCTAACAGGAAGCAGAAAGTGTTTGTTGTCTCTGGTGATGTGACAGATGTATTGTAATTCAATGCGTCACTTTCAGTAGTCTCATGCTTTGTTTCATGTTATGCAAACACATGATTCCTTTGTTTATATGGTGAATTTTACTTCCCAGGGAACCTTTTGAGGTCAAAATTGCCTTTTGAAAACATTTCATGCATCTGATTCGGCTCATGTCTGTTTTAATAGTTGACCTTCTTTGTCAGATATGAATACAGGATGTATGAGTTTGCAAATTTAAGACTGATCTAGTATTGCGATAGCATGTCTTTTTATAGTATACTTCATTAGTACATGTGCCCGAGCTTACTTGCTAGTCATCTTTGTCCTATGTGTAGCTGGTGGTTGTGCACAGAATGGTGGTCTTGCAAACCATCGAGCTGGTGGTGAAGAGCAGGATTGATGACATCAGTTACCCCAAGATCAAGAGTGTCATACATCTGGCATCAGATGAGATGACTAAATCAAAGGTGAGACTACTGTTCAAAAGTTTGGGATCATTATTATTTTTATCTCATACATATATATATATATATATATATATATATATATATATATATTTTTTTTTTTTTTTAAGAAATGTATACTTTTTTGTCAAGATTTCCAAACTTTAAGCAGCTGTTTTCAACATTGATAATAATAAGAAGAAATTTTTCTTGAGCACCAAATCAGCATATTAGAATGATTTGATCACGTGACACTGAAGACTGGAGTAATGATGCAGAAAATTTTGTTTTGCCATAGCAAGAATAAACATTTAAAAATATATTAAAATTGAAAATTTCTTAGAATTTAAAATAACTTTACTCTTACTCTAGCGTTACGGTTAGGGATAGGGTTAGTTACTAGTATTTATGCTTGAGTTACTGTTATTACTATAGTAAGTATGTGTAACTACGACGTCTTAAAATAAAGTTTTACAGAGACTTCTTTTAAACAGTATTGCGCATTTGTGACTTAAAAAATGAAAAGAAATGGTCCTGTTTGGAGTGTCTTACCTAAACCTTTCAATGACATTTAGGAAAATAGTTATGTGACAGGTTACTCCTAAACCTGGCAAAATTTAGTATTGAAACACAACATATTGTCTTCTTCTGTACAGGAGGTTGTCCCGGACTGGCAGCAAGCAGCCAGTAATATACTGGTTGCTGTGGGAAACAAATATATTAATGACATCATGGAGGAGATACTCGGGAAGTTCCAGCCAGGAGTTTTGCCTCACTTCTTTGTGGTCCAAACACTGGCCAATCTCTCGGATTCAAATGGTACATAACCTTGATCAAAACTCATGCGATTCATTAAAAGGTTTCTTTAATTTCTGAATATGATTTAATTAGATTAATTTCACAGAATTTTCAGTATTGGAAGCGTTCTAGGTTTTAAAAGGCTTCCTATAGTTTTCAACTGCTTTTTAGTTTTCAACTGGAAGTGGAAGTTAGTTTGACCTGCAAACGTGATTTAGAAAGTTTACAAGTTTTGTTAGATCATGCTTTGTTGCAGTTGACAGTTGATCAGTATTTTTTCAGATCCTCATTTTACTTCACCTGTTTATTATTTATACCATCACATGAGCACTTACATTTTTATTTTCACTTCCTATAAATATTTTTAATATTTCGGATTTCATTGGAGTTCAACACCAGTGTTTCCCAACCCTTTGTCCAGCCTGAACTCCCCTTAGGCCTGACATTAATACAAACAAAATGTCTCCATAATGTTTATTTGGATTTTTTGTTTAAGTCATGTGTTCTTGTTTGATCTGTAGTTTTTGGCCTGTTGTTATATGTTTGACCTCTGCCCCACAGTATATGGAATGGTGCCTTTTCTCAATGCTATAATGGGAACCATGTTGCCGATGCTGGGCATGACCAAACAAGATAACATGAAATGGGTCTTCTCTTCCGGTAAGCTCAATTACAGATCTGCGTAAAATGTTACATTTTCTGTGTCAGCTGAATTAATAAATGTGAATAAATGTATACTTTACCCTTCGAAATTTGGGGATGGGTAAGATTAAAAGTCATTTAACCTACTACTTGAGGCTCTATTTTTTTCGTTTATTTTATTTGAATGTATTTTCATATATAATTTATTCCTGTGATGGCAAAGCTGAATTTTCGGCATCATTACTCCAGACTTTAGTGTCACATGATCCTTCAGAAATCATTCTAAAATGCTCAATTGATGCTCAAGAAACATTTCTTGTTATTATCAGTAGTAAGATAAAATTTCATTTTATTCGGCATTCTTTGATGAGAATAGAAAGTTCAAATAATCATTTATTTTCTTTAACAATGTACAAGTCTTTACTGTCATTTTTGATCAATGTAATAAATAAAAGTAGTAATTTCTTTAAAAGAAAGTGTATTTTGTCTTTTACTTGTATGAAATGCTTTGATTGCTTTTAAATGTTTGTTGTGATATGCCTTCTCATCAGTTAACGTTTCCTCTTAGCTCTCTGCCGCTTTAGTGAGAGTATTCTAGAATATCTGGCCAACCTGGACAAGGCTCCAGACCCCACTGTGCGTAAAGACACCTTCTCCAGTGAGATTTACTCAGCCTACGACATCCTGTTCAACAGCTGGATCCAGAGCAGAGAGTCCAAGGTACACTCAATGAGATGGAGCACACATCCAATTACAGCTAACTCACTTTTGAGACTAAAGAGGGACATGAACTTGTGCCAACTGGGTTCATTTCAGTTTTCTTTGGAATTGAAGCAGGGAAAAAACATGTGAGCCTGTGAAATGAATCTGCTTCTTTCAGAGAGTTGGATTTCTTTGTAATTGCTGACGATTAGCTTGTGTGTAATTTTTTTCACCTTTACACATAAAGTAATTTTTTTTTTTTTAAGTGACCATAAACCTAATAATTTACTTCTACTCCACCTCCATTTTTTTTTTTTTTTTTTATCCTTTCATTCTGGATTAGTTTTTTTATTTCTTTCTCTTATCTGTTTCTATGCTTGCTTGATTGATCTAGTGTGAGCGTGTGGATTTTTGTACATGTTTGTACCTGATTGTTCTTGTGTGTGTGTATTATTCTATAGCTGCGTCTGACTGTTGCAGAGGCTCTGGGGTCAATGAGTCACCTGATGGCACATGATAAACTGGAAGAACAGCTTCCCAAACTCCTTCCCACCATACTGGGCCTCTACAAGAAGAATGCAGAGCACTACATCATCAGCAAGGTAAAATCCTCCTTCGTCCTTTTCATCTGATTCACAATTGGAGGAAATGTTTGGTGGACAAATGGGTCAACCAGTTATTCCACTCTGGACTGTAAATGTTTCTATAGGTTCATTCCATGTCAACCCAACCAGTGGTCCCCCAGAAAAAAATATTAACAAAATCAAAAAATTTGACTCGGAAGTTTCCAAAATTTGCTTGATTTGGTTGAATGACTCTGGTTTGTTCAATAAAGACACAACTTTAAGTCAGTATTTAATGACTTCGTTCATGACAGAATCAGATTTTATGACTGATCTATGAGGAGATCCTAGACTGTGTACTTGCTAATGGAGTATAATGCTGTTTGTTTGTTTGTTTGTTTGTTTGTTTAGAGCTTGTGTCAGGTCCTGGAGGCTTCTGTGAATATGGGCAGCAGAGTGTTGGAGACACAGATTGATGGTCTGTTAGTTGCTCTTCACCAGCAGGTCAGTGTCTTTCTCACTCTCTCTTAATGTGTACGACCTTGTTCAGACTTCTTCTAAATCTCTTGCATAACTTCTGGAAATTGGGTTTTCATTTTGGTGGAACAGGTTTTAAGTTGCATAACCACAGTGTTACATAGAGAGCAGCACAGGGCCATTTAATGGTTTAACATAATAGGAAGTGTACACAGAAGTTCACCTCTTTGGTTTTAGAATTTGGTTTAATTTGAAATCGGATTAGAGAAGCGGTTTATTAACTGATATTTCATTTACACCATTTTTTTTTTTTTTAATTTTAGCATTTTTATTCAAATGTATTTAATTCATTTTAAACTATACACCCTCTTTTTATTAGAAAACCAGTTCAATTAAATTTGATAATTTTCATTTAGATTATATAATTGTCTTTATTCTTTATCACTGCTTTTTCAATTAAAAATGGCAGTTTGCAGAGTTATTAAATACTCATTTGCTGTGTTGGGGTAAGTAACTTGAGCTACGTAATAAAGTTATTTGAAAAAAGTAATTTGATTACGTAGCTCAAGTAATGCATTACATTAAAGAAAAAATAAAATGCATTAAATTTACAACAATATATGATAATGCAAGTTGTTTTGTTTTCACATTTTTTTGACCGACACCTCTTCTGACCCCCTGTTGAGTGAAATCGGGAGTAAGTGCAGAGGTGTTGTGTGTGTGCTGTGTAAGAATAAAGATTATTGTAGTTGTAGACTAAATGTGAGCATGCATTTACTCATTTCTCTTGCAAAAAACATATTTAATATAAATATGTTAAATAACACATGCACTTTATATATTTAATCACACTTTATTAGCCAATGTCTTTGCTGCTAAGTTTTGATCTAATTCAACCATATCAATAAGCCAAAATAACTTTAGTTAAATTTCACATTTATTGCTGAATCCTTTACAGTTGTGAATTTGCGTTTTCTTCAGCCTAAGGCTAATCATTTCACTTTTGTGGGAAAGGGCCTTTACATTTGCCAAAAATAGAACTTTTTTGTAAATTAAAAACAACCAAACAAGCAAGCCCAACCCAGCCCAGGTGAGAGAAATTAACACAAAAGTAATGCAACGCATCACTTTCCATAAAAAGTAACTCAATTATTTGCTTTTTTTTTTTTTTTTTTTTTTTTGGCAGTAATGCAATTTTGTAAGGCTTTACTTTTTTTAAAAGGTAAATTTTCCCAACACTGCTCATGTTGCATTTCTATATAACTTGTCAGTTACTGAAAGCAATAAAGCACTTAAAACTAATGATTTGTTTGACACAACTTTTAAGTCCTCATTGTCGGTAAATTTACATTTAATTTTCTTTCCAGATATGCTCACCTGTAGACTTCAGCAACCCTCCAACTGTGAAAAATCACAATGAGGTCCTGCGATGCTTCAGTATCCTTGGTGGGTCTTTTTTATGGTGCATGCAAATGTAAAATCATGGAAATCTTTTTCTTTTTTTTAACTATCCATGTGGTCATGAACTCAAGTGAAGGTTGTATTCTCAGTCAGCTGACTGCTGTTTGCAATATCCTTGTCATGTGCTGATGAAGTCTGAGCTGAGATTAAGTTGGTGTCAGACCAGCAGGCTCCTTCAATCAGTGAGAGGATACCGTACAGTTGTGCACTTGGTGCTGATTTGAGGCGACATACACCAGCTGCATCTCTCTCCTCCCGTGTTTGTGTTGTCAAGCAGATGCAAGGAGTCCGGGAGTTGTTGAATATTTTCTGTGTGCAGGTCAATCATGATGTTTTAATCACGAGTGTGTCTTTCAACTGAAAATAATACATGTTAGTGCCAGATCTGTACTGAAGCGTATAAATTTAGAAAAATGACTCCTTACATTTATGCATCGTTACATGGGCACATTTTTATTTTATTTCAAACAAATTACCCAGGTTTTTAACAAATTAATGTTTAACTTGGGTCCTAAAACAAAACCTGTCAATAACCACTGGTCTAGATGTAGCTGTTCACATGTCAGTAGAGACTTTATGTGGACTATTTAAACATTGGATCATTTACCAGACATTACATGTATACATTTATACACAGGTTTTGGTGGTTCAGATCACTGTCAAAGTCTATGATGGTAACTGAGGGTGAACTTGACATTTTATATTTGGTCCCAGCTAACACGTTCCCAGACCGTCTGATGGTGTTTGTCCTCCAGAGGTTGGAGAACAGTAACGAGAGGAACAGAATGGGCTCACTGGCTGTTCTCAGACACCTCATCAACTCATCCCGTGAGTTTTAAACATATAATCAAATACGTCATTGATTCCTTTCTCAATCAGACACTCTTATTCTGAGCCTGTCATAAAGTATGACAATCTGTATGTTTTGCTGAGATTGTCATGTACAGACCTATATTTTTTAAAACTCCACTCCGTCTGCTCAAGCCTCAACTATGGAAACCAAGAAGCTCCTAATTCTAACCAGCATCAGGCAACCTCTGGCTGACCACAGCAATAAGGTACATAAACTTTTGCCCATGTGGACCTTTTAGAAAATAATCTCCCTTAAAATACACTTGTCACACTAGTTTAATTAGTCAACATGTCTAACAGTGAATGTATATGCATTATAAGAGGGTTAGTCTTTTAGTCTCTTCTAGATTGTGACGCTGGTAAAGTACTAAAATGTACACAAAAATGAGCTAAAATGAGACCTAAGTAAATTTGAATTTTACAAATAATCCTATGTAATCTATTTTTATGTGTAAAACAGGGATGAATGTGCAGAAATTGTTATTCTGCTTGTTTTGAATGTTCAGAAAGGTCTTATGATAGGATTTACTAATACAGGTGAAGAAGAGAGTGGTGCAGGTGATCAGTGCGATGGCTCATCATGGTTACCTTGAACTGGAGGGAGGAGACCTGCTTGTCCGCTTCATCATCCAGCACTGTGCTCTACCGGACACTTATCATGTACAAACAACCTTTACTGGCTAACACATTTTATCTTACTGCAGATCAGCAGTGTCACATGACTGTAGCTGCAAGTGAACTTTCTGCGTATTGATCACATTTGAACTTTTCAGTGATAAGTCTCCTTACTTGATTTCCCATACATTGAATTGCAAGATAGTTGTTTCTTTAGCATTCAGTTCATACTCCATATTGTGTCATATGTCAGTGCATACCTTAGTTTTTAAATATTTGCATTAGCTAGGATGATTCCCTCAGTTTGTTAGCTTTTAACTCTTATTGACTTTAGCCCAGCCATAGTTATGCTCGGTTGTGTAATACGATATGGGTAATAAATTGTTAAATTTCATACAGCGAGGACAGCGACCACCAGACCCAGAGGAAGTGACTAATGAGGCTCTGCGTAGCATGTGTGATAACACACTACATCTTTTCACTACTACAGTCGGCCGCCTCACTGACGTGAGTACACAAAATTATACACCTTCCTCAAACAAGTTAAGATGGTTTCCTTTGATGCTTGAAGTCACGATTCTTATTTCAAAATGTGCAATGTTCTTGTTACTGTTCTGCAACATTACGAATGACTGATTTTGCATGTCATCTTGAATGTGAACTTGATAAATGTCATAAAGCTGTCATATCTCAGCCATCATTCTAAAGACAGTAAGGGGAGCTGCCACTGAAGAATTTGACCTGATTTTCAGGATTTGTGGGACCAAATGTAGTAATTTAAAAATCAACCATAAGAAAACCAATAGTGATCACCCACTGTTCTGAATATTAGGGGGAACATCAATGTCTGTAGTGGTGACAGTCTTGCTGCCACTAAATCAGGCATACACACATCTGCGCAATGCGTCTTACTATCTTCGAGACAACTCAATGAAACTCTTATATAGTGAGAGATGGGCTTTGCAGTCATTCAGCACAGTCCATCATCTTCACAGCCAAAGTCAGCAGCCTCAGCCCGGCGCTGCCGCTTGTAAGAAAGAGTGTCTAGAGAAATATTAGATCTTTTTTTCCTGTGAGCTTCCCAACATCAACAACAGGCAGTTGACAGGGATCTCTCCTCAGCAGACAGACGAAGACAGTTTATGTGCCGATGAGACTGTCTCCATTCCCTCTGCCAAAACTCATTCGAATGATAACCAGGAAAATGTCAGGAGATGTACACCTAGCCAGACTATTTTTAGGTTTTTGTTGTGTCTTACTTGTTAACATGTTGTTTTTAAATTGCTGAATTTATACTTTTATGAGATTTATTGCTAGGATTTATCAAGGTAGAGATTTAATATAATTTATTTATTTATTTATATATATATAACACACACACACACAAAGCATATAGGTTAGAGCTTTCCATTGGATAATTAATGCAGTGATTAATGTGTTTCAGCTGGCGACAACTAACTAATGCAGTGAGTAGCTGCTTATTTCTATAACAACAATGTCGGAAGGACATCCTGTAGTCATGGAAAAGATGTTTCAGTAGGGTCAAGCTATTGACCTCCATCAAGCAGAGAAAACAACTAAAGAGACTGCTGAAACTACTAAAATTGGGTCCTTGGCGTTATTAAAACTTTGAAGTATAGTGGTGAACCAATGTGGTCGAATATTTATTTTTTTATTTTTTTTGAAAGATCAGCAATCTTAAACATTTGGTGAAATCAAATCGTAAAAAAATCAACCGTAGAACTCACAGCTGTTTAATAGTGAAAGAAAGAGCATTTCCACACGCGCAATGCAAAGAGAACTCAATGACTAAACTGCCGTGTAGCCTCAAGAAAATCACTTTTATCAGTGAGGCTAATTGTGAAAAAAGGCTTCAGTTTGCTATGAAGCATAAAGATTGGACTCTGAAGCAATGGGAAAAAGGTCATGTGATCTAATGAGCCCAGATTTACCCAGTTTCAGAGTGATGGGCATATCAGGGTAAGAGGGGCAGAAGAAGTGATCATCTTTAGTTGGTCAGGACTAGATTCAGCAAAGTTATGTGCCCAAAAAATTAGGTTAGCCGAGTACCTGAATAATCAATGGTTTACATCAATGAATTTCTCTTCCCTGATGGCATATTCCAAGAAAACAGTGCCTGGATTCATCGTCAGTCTCCGATTTTGAAAGAGTGGTTAAAGCAGCATGAGACATCATTTTCATGTAAGGATTGGCCACCACAGAGTCCAGAGCTTAACCCTTATTGAGAATTTTATCATATATAAATATTTTATTACATGCATATAAATATTATTATATACAATAAACATCCAGTATTCGGTCATGTTCATTTAAACTGTTGTGAGATATTAACACTGTGCCATTTATCTCTCTTCACTTTGCCTTTCGTTTACTGAATATAATGTCTCTTAACCTGAATTGAGTGCATATTATTTCTCATGTAGGTTCTATGGCCGATGTTGCTTTGCTACCTGACCCCAAATCAGTATGCCAACGCCACAACCCCCTTGTGCAAGAGTTTAATTCTTCTGGCCAATAAAAAGCGAACAGCACAAGAACCCAACTTCATCATCGACTTCAATGCACAAGGTGTGGACCTACACGCATTATTTATATATACATATGATCATGATGTCACTGAGCTTAGTCCCAGACTAAAAGCTTTTTTTTCAATGTCTGATCTAAAGAAACCCTTGAATCACACTTTGTCTTCTTGGCAGTGCAGCAAATCCAGCAGCCGCCATTAAATCTTTTTTTTTTTTTTTCTTTGTTGGACTGAAACTAAATTGCACTCGCAGACTTTTCGTTTTCATTGCAAGTCGTTTGCTTTGCCTGTTGAGTCTGTTTCTAATTAGTCAAACAAAAAGTTTTTTTTTTTTTTGGAGCAGAGGGTAATTGTTTCTTATACTGACAGTGATTAAATTGAAGTCTACTAGGACAAATAAGTCCAGGTTCAGTGATTATTTATTCGTTAATTGTAATGCTTTTAGATCATTTGCTTCACTAATGGGTTACCCTTGTCTGCGCCCCCCCCCCCCCCCCCTTCTGTCTTGGTCTGTTTATTTCCTCTTCCCGCAGGTTCTAGTCTTCCCTCACAATATATTCTGATGATAAGACTTCTGGTAAGTGTTGAGTTCCTAGTGGTTTTTGTAAATTGATCATCAAACTTTCATAAGTTTCATAAGACAAAAGTTTGTGGTCAGTTTTATATTATTGAAATGAATTAATAATTTTAATCAGCAAGGATGCATAAAATTGATCAAAAGTGACATTTACATTGTTAAAGTTTTGCAAATAAAACAGCAGTTCTTTTGTTTATTCTATTCATTGAAAAATCCTGAAAAGTGTCACATTTCCACAATTATATAGCAGCACAACCATTTTCAGCTGTGATAATAAGGAATGTTTCTCGAGCATTTAATTAGATTGGTTTCTGAAGCGTCATGTGACACTGAAGACTGGAGTAATGGTTGCTAAAATCAGCATGAAAGACTTTCCAAAAACAGTGAAAAAAATCACGCTGACCCCAAACTTCTGAACAATATTGTTTAAGCATATGATACTCATATACGTAATATTGGTGTCAAACTAACAATGTCCTTTTTTTAATCCGTTTCACCTGATACACTCTTTTCGATCATGATGTCATTTAGTCACTGCTTGATGCGGACCTTGAACATCTAAAATGAATGTTACATTGTCCTCAGGTGAATGCCTCGTTCCCGTTTCGATGCAGGGGGCATGGTGCTCCCTCTCTGAGTCTGCTCAGTGCTATCAGTCCTAACATTCACCCTAAAGCAGAGCCACTGTGGGAAAATGAGATTCCAAAGCTGCTCAGTTATCTTGAAGGTTTGTTAAAATATGCACCCGTGATGTAGAGGATTAGGGACACCGCTGTTCCTCACAAGGCCTCACTAAATCACCTACTGGTCATAACATACACCTGCACACTTCACCATGTTTTCAAAATGATAATGGATTGCTATATCAGATATGTACAATAACAATTGCAGAAAAAAAGCATTATTCTGAAATCAATTTCAGTACTACACAGAGTTTAACTTATAGACATAGAACTTGTTTAATGTGATAATTTCATTCTTGCATGCATATAATGTGAAAAAAATACATTGGTCAACAAGCAAAGCTTGTGTGCCTTGATGGTAAGCTTGTTTCGGGTTCTAATCAGCCCTCATATACTTTATTTTTATTTATTTTTTTCTTATTAAAACCAAAGATGTTCAGCAGTGATTGCGTATATATCAAGAGCAGGGACACGTTTGTTTGTTTGCATTTTGTTTTGTGATTTTTAATGTCACCGGAAGCTCCAGAACGAATAGAGAGTCTCCCCAACGGCATTGAGCGATAGATTGAAGCGTTCATCTGTGTGAATATTGTGCGTGAGGCACGAGAGAACATGCAAGATGTTTCAAAAAGCAAATTATGCCTATGCCAGTAACTGAAACTTTACAGATTCGCTCTGTATTGCTGTCAGGTTTTAGTCGAAGGATAGGTTCTTGAATCATCTGCTATGATGAGGTTTCAGTGAAACCTCTCAAGTGTCTCCCAAAACCACCTGTCCGTAGAGACTCAAGACAACCAGATGTTTCCAAGATACAGCCAAAATTATATTTAAATATGAGAACTCGTATTTCAAATTCTGTGACTCTTCCAAGATAGTTACATGGTGTAGCTTTAAAGACTTAAATTGGGTGTCATATTATCTTTAACTTTTTCCACAGTGTGGTTTGAATGGATCTCTGACTTTTTTTTTTTCTTCTTCATCTTCTTCTTCTAACCAGAATCAACAGAAGAATCTCTGGACAAAAAGAAGTGGGAAGAAAGTTTACTTCAGGTTTGTAGTAATGTGTATGGATTCATAAATGGCTATTGAAAAGAAAAGTTTACTATATAAAAAAAATGTTATCAAGAAATCCATAGGACTAAAGTAAAAGTTAAGCATTGATAAGAGGACATGCAAACATCCTAATGGCCAAAGTTGTTGATGGTGATTAATCTGCTTTCTGATTGTGATGAAGCTCCTGTCTAAAACTGTGGCAGCCATTGACGAAAGCCAGTGGACCGGTCAGCTTGCAATAGAAGCCACACGATACCTGCCCACTTACAACAACTCACTTGAGGAGAAGGTCAGTTTAGAAAGTCTGTGCCTCTCATATTATATTTAGAGTATTGAGTATTGGAGTCAAAGTCCAATAGCTATTTCTATTGTCATTATTTTTGTTCTAATTATTTTGCATAAGTCAAAATAGTCAAATAAAAGATCATAATTGTGATTGCCATTAAATAGTTCACCAAAACATGTAAATTATCCCATAATTTACTCGCCCTCAAGCTATCCTAGGTGTATAGGACTTGTATTAAAAAATATCCTGGCTCTTCCGAGCTTTATAAAGGGAGTGAATGGTACCATAAAGCGCATCCACCCATCATAAAAGTAATCCACGCCTCCAGTGGGTTAATATAGGCTTTCTGAGGCAAAACGGTGCATTTTTGTAAGAACCTATCCATGTTTATAACTATAAACTAAACAACTGGGTGGAGTGGAGTTCCAGCCAAAGAGTGCACTCTGACCCGACGCATGACATAGAATGTAGCAGTAGCGTAAGCGTAAAGTTATAAATATGGATATTTTTCTTCGAAAAACGCTTTGCTTTGCTTTGATTCAGAAGGTCTTTATTAACCCGCTGGAACAGTATGGATTACTTTTATGATAGATGGATGGATCTGCTTTTTTGGGCTTCAAAATCTATGGTACAGTTCTAAAGTTTGGAAGAGCCAGGATATGTTGAATGCATTCTGTGTAAATAAAATATTTGAATACCTAATAAATATGTATAAACCAGCAATACAAGAGAAGTTTTCAGCCCAAACAAAATATGTATTGCAATGTCTTATTTACTTCATTTCCTGCATTCCATTGATGTTCTTCTTTCTCTCTCTTTCTTATTAGAGTTTTTTGTATAGGTGTGTCGGTGTGATTCTCCAGCAGTCTAATAATAAAGAGTTGGTCAGGAAACAGCTGCAGGAGATGCTGATCAGCACTCGTCACAATGATGCAATCGAAAGAACGGTACACTGCTCTCAGCACTTATCAGTTCACTTCTGACTTATGAATTAAGAGCGAGTTCATGTGCTGACAGTCAAACTGCTTGTTCAAGCACAACGTTCAGGCAGCACACTAAAACCCTCTCTGGGGAATTATGTATCTTAATTCATCCCTTTTACAACACTGTCACAAAAATATTATAAATATAGTATAATATTAATGTTAGAAAAAAGGTCTAAAGCTAGTGGCTAATTGACTACGAAACATTAAATAAATAAAACCGGGTAAATGAGAACTTTACAAACATTATAAATATGTATTTTAGTTCCCCTCACAGAACAGTAGAGAACAAACATAAATGATAGTGGCATTCATCATAAACAACACGATCGTTAAGCCTAAACAAATTTCAAATGTTTTTGTGTGCTTGATATTAATTCCATTATATGGAATATACATTGGAGTGTATGTTGCAGCATGTTTCAAATGATTAAAAAAAACATTATTTTCGGAAATTACGGTAGTCCATTGAGTAGTCTGTTGGTGGTTGACCAGTCAACCACTTTGACTCATACCTGTATCCAAATTTTGGTCATTCTTCTGCTTTCTTTTGTGTGCCATCAGTTATTGAGAGCACAGATCCCATATAATTTCTTATCGTAGACTGGTATAGAACTGATCCAAATGGTCCACTGTTTGGATATCTGAGTAATTGACTACCAGTAAATAAAACAATTATTTAAAGGTTTTTGCAGTTATTTAAAAGCTGCTATTTAAGAATTTTGGTAGTAACAGATGTTGGTTTGCAGGGCGTTGCCATGGGAATCGGGCTATGCGCCAGTAGCCATCTCGATGGCACTCTGGAAAAACTGGAGGAGTTTGGGAAGTCTGATGCCTTCAGGAAAGCCTCAGGGATATTTGGTCTTCTTAAAGTATGACGAGTTTCATTGTCCTTCTCACTAGGCAAATTAAAAATACTTTCATTTGTTTCCCAAATTAGTTAAACTGCAACATTAAATTTAGTTTGAAATGGTTATGTTTTGCTATACTTCTGCTTTTTTTTTTTTTTTTTTTTTTAATGATAAGAATAATAATAATAATAGTGAAATTTTAAGAGTGCACAGTGGTTCATTGTGCAAAGGTTAAGTAATAAAAGGATAATTATATTAGGTTTATAAAGTGCTTCACAAACTGTTTTTCACGCATGTGTCTTGTTACATTTCAGGATAAAAACGACGTTGATGTGGAGAAAATGAAAAGCACTCTAATTTTGTGTTATGGCTATGTTGCGTTGCACGCCCCAGAAGATAAGCTCCTCACTCGCATCGATAGTGACATTCTCCAAAGCATCTCCAAGAACTTCAACACCAAGGTAAAACACATGGGGAAAAACTGTAGTGCCATAATATTGTTTGTCTCCTGTGTAAAAAGAATTTTTGTGCTTTGAAAATATAGTAGTTTTATTTGTAGTGTTAGTGAGAATTTGCTGCCAATAGGGTTTCTAAACTGGAAATTCTAAATTGTTATTTATTTCTCTGAAGCGGAATGTAGAGTTTTGTGGTTTTTGGGTTATAGTCAGTTTTATTGTCATAGTTAATTTCTGGGAAAATGAACCAAAAATATTTGGTTCAACTTGCATTTGCATTGGTTGACTTTGCTGGAGGTTTTGAAAAAAATTAATTTTCATGCCTCTGTAGCTCTTTTATGTTAGATGAACAGCTCATTTATTTCATTGGAATTAATACATTAATCATTTCTCGTTGTTTGTTACAGCACTGCGGCACAAAACTGAAAAAAAAATGTGTTGTTGCTGTGAGGTGTTTTGCTAAATAAGTCCTCTGAATGTCCTAGTATATTGTTGACAAGATTCAGTTGGTTGCTTTTGAGGCTGCAGTTATGACAGTTTGATCTAAATGATTTTTAATAACAAGGATCATTAATTCTCTTTGAGTGCTGAATCATATCTCACATTATGAATCCATATTCATAATGTAATTGTGCGATTTAAAACAATTTCACTGTTAGGGAACCATGTAACTCATTTTGTTTTAACATTCTGCATTCCAGTCCAATTTGAATATCAAAGTTGTTCATCTTGGTCTAATCTTGCTTTTAGTCACTGAATTCACTAAACGGAGATGTTTTTTCCGATTCATTTGTCAATGTACGTTCAGTTTCTGAAGGGTCATCATTCTTGTAGTCCATTGTGTGCCTAATCCATAAAATTCTGATGATTGTTGAATAAAATAGATTATCTTTCATGTATGTGAATTACATTTGATCATTTTATTTGTACAGGTTCTGGGAATTAAAGTAGAGACCAAGGTACCGTGAAGGGAAGCGATCATGAGGACCTTCTCTCACCTCTGTGCTTTAAACTTTATCTCACTTTCTCTTCGGTCTTGATGCGGCAATCAAAACCTTTACAGTATAACATTTTGAGCTTCTCAAAAAAGCTCTCTTTATGACAGTCTATGAGACTGAGTTTAAAAAATGTTTACGCAGGGCTGTCGCTAACGGGGTAAAAGTTGGTGATTTATTCTAGAGTCTCCTGGCCTTAGAGAGACCCCTCAATTTCAGGGGGACCCCTCAAACACACAGTAGCAACTTGCACTGGGCCCGTATACCCCAGCTACAGCTCAGTGTTTACATATAAAGCTCTTCCTATTTGGTGTGAATCTTTTGATTAAATTTAGAGATGAAATAAAATTACATTTTAAACTTTACACTACACTTGTAAGTAAAAGATTAATGGTTTTTGAGAAGGTCAAAAAACTCACTAACCTAATAACCCTTGTCTTACTAAAGTGTCTAGATACTTGGTTGTCTGGCTTTTCTGGATTTTCGGTGGCTTGATTCATCAATTCTACTCTTCTTCTATTGAATCACAATTATATTGTCACACATTGTGATTTTCATTTCTTTTTGCACTGTTGAAAGTTCAAGTAAGTAAATGTTATGAGTAAAACATGTATATTTTATTTATAATGAGCATGCTGAGTGTGACTGACCTGGAAATACTTTTCTAATTCCAGGTCTTGATTTGCCTTTGATTGACACATGCACTGTTCCATGAATCACAGTTTGAGTGTTTTCATCTCTTTCTGTGTTTTTGTGTGTTTGTATGTTCATGGGCATTTCATAGGACCTGACTATGAAGCTCAGTCTCATTCATAGTATTGGACTCATTGCCAAGGCCATCAGCAACAGTGTCCGTAAACAGGGCTTCATTTTCTCCCGCAAGCAAGAGCTGATGGGGGTTATGATGGTGAGAGGTTTAATATGAAGATCATTCCGTTTTTAATATACAGTATATGTTTTCAATGTACTGTAATTACAGACAAGTCTCCATTGGGCAAAATCTAGGTGATAAAAATGAATTAAATGCTAAGTTTAATAGCAGTATTTTCCGTCAGGATTTCATTAAAGCTGAACCAGCAGATGTCATGAGGACCCCTGTTCGCCATCTTGTTATGACCACATGTGCCAATCTCATGTATCCTACCATTTTTAGTCACCATCTTTCTAGTTTATATATGCACTATTTTTAAAAGGTTTGTCTTTAATATGAATATGTGCTATAATGCAATAACATCTCTGACCATTGTGATGCTTAACAGTGCCACAGTCTATTAAGAACTTAACTCAAGCCTTCAGAAACTTAGATCCTCCTTTATCAGAAAATGAAAACTTTGACTTGATAAAAACATGTTTGAATGGTGTTTATGGGCTTCCTACTGTGGACACTCTGGACAAATCAAACAAAGATGAAGAAGCCCTGGATCCACAGCAAAGAGAGGTCAGAATAAAATGTGCATGTAGAGTACCTACGCATCCCTGGGAGAGTCTCTTCTGTCTCCTGCATGCTTTAAACATAAAGTGTGTTTTTCACCACAATGCTTTTCCCCTCAGGCATTATATTCAGATACGTTTAACGCTCTTCTTGAATTGCTGAAGAATGTGTTAGCCAGAGATTTGAGTCCTGATGGTCTGCAGTCTGTTTTTAAGGTAAAGTAGAAACTATGAAAGCTGCTTGTCACTTTCTCTGAACTTTGTCTTGTATTGAGTGCTTTTGCATTTTCCCAGCATATAGAGAGCTGGCTGAGCTCAGGACAAGACCATGAGCGGGAGAGGGCAGTAAAGACCATGGCAGAATTACTGCAGTTTTACCTGGACCATCTCAATGTGAAGGTAAAGGACTGTTTGAGTGTAAATATTACACACACGTCTAGAAGATCCGTAATTAGGGATAGGGTCTTAGAGTCTTTGAATTGCTGGCTTTGGGAAATGTTTTGATTAAGTTATAGTATTGTGTTTCTCATTAGATATAAAAAAATACATTTGATTATATTATAATCAAAAGATATTTAGATATTTTAGATTACAGATATTATTTTAAGTCATTATTTTGAGGCATATTTGTTTGAAGTAACTCAACTTTACTTGTAAAATAGAAATTATGATGCAAATTTAGCATGTTGCAAAAAGTATTCTGCTTATTTGTAGATCGTTACCCTGAACACTGTGAATTGGTTTGTTCCCAGATCCTTCAATACAAGGCATTCACTTTAAGCACCTATTAGTTTTATTCTGGCCAAGCTGAAATGTTAAGCAAGATCGTTTATTTTGATACTTCCTCAAGGCACTGTTTAATGAAATGTATGCTTTAGGGAAAAAAAAAAACTGTAGTTAAAATCTTATTAGATCTCATGCTCAGTGCTAATATCTCTCTCTCTCCAGAATATAGTGTCATTCCATAATTTGGGAGCTCTTGTGGGGCGTCTGGCACCACGGTGCACAGACCCAAACCCTGAAGTGCGACGGGCAGCCATAGACTGCGTCTATAATCTAATGTACATTCAGCTGCGCTATGAAGGTACTTTCTGTTTTTTTTTTTTTTTTTTTTTTAACAGCGCAACTCCATTTCGTCTGTCCTAGGGTGGGCTTCAGATCGACAGTGTGTCAATATGAACTTGTTTACACCGGTATCTTGTTCTGGAAATACTTAGCAAACATATCTTTCCTCTTCCATTTTTGCTCTGTTCGACAGGCTTTTCACTGGATTACACGGACGATTCAGTTGAGGGTCTTTTAGAAGTTCGCGAGAAGCTAAGCAATCCTGACCATTCAGTCTTGTACAACACCTGCTCTGAGCTGACTAAGGTAAATTGCCTCAATGTTATGTTATGAATACCATCTCTTTCTGAAACTGAAACAGACTCTTTCTCCCTCTCCACCCCCATTTCTTGTGTTTTAGATCATCAGTAAGCGTTTGCCCCAACAGCAGTTAAGCACTCTATTGTTTATTCTGTTTGATGGTTTGGTGGACTCTCAGTCCAACTGTTCCAGAGCATCCAGCGTGATCCTCAACACCTTGCTGAAGAACAGAGGTGCTGGCCTGCAGGAGATGGTACATTTATAGTTTCATCAGGAAATCAAGCAAGTTTTTAGCACCGTCAAATGCTCTTACATGATCAGTATATATTGGACATGGAGCTTTATAGACAAACGAACTGATATAGTAAGTGTCATCTCTATTTATTTGAATGAACTGGTTTATATAATTGGCAGTAAAGTAATTTTTTTTTTTAAATGCTATTCACAAAATATGTAGTTTATACAGCTCCAACTGTTTGGATGCCATAAAAATATTGAAAAAGTAGTCCATACAATACTCTTCAAACAGTCGTTTATTGAATCAAATAAATTCAGCCTTGGTGAAACTTTTTATCATAAATACCGTAACAACAGTAATATTAAATATGAAATATTATTGCAATTTAAAAGAGCTATTTTCTATTTTAATGTTTTAAAATGTGTAATTTCCTGAGATGGCAAAGCTGACATTTCTCCAGTGTCACGTGATCCTTCAGAAACCCTCCTAATATTGTAATTCCGTGGTCAAGAAATATTTCATGTTGTTTTCAATGTTTTTGTGGATCATTTTTCAGGATTTTTGATTAATAAGAGTTCAAAAGAACAACATTTATTTAAAATCGTGACAGTAAAGACGTTTACATTGTTACAAAATGTCTCTCCTGATTTTTGATTATTAACCCCAAACTTCTGCAGTTTGAACTATCCAGCTAATTCGTTCAGATTGGTTTTGTGAACCAATCAACTAATTCATTGAAAGTTCGCAATTTAAAAGAACAGTTAATTTTCAAACAGCAATTCTATCCTGAGCTTTTTTTCATGAAGCAATAGAAAATGAGGAAAGAAACAATAGAGTGGATTTTTAGTAGGTAAATACTGCTTAATATTATTAGTAGCTTGTAATGTAAAAAAAAAAAATAACACTCTCAAAATTCAGCTCACTGACTGCACAACTGCTCTCTTCATGCTCCTGTTTTCATGTTCAATGAAATTGTAATTATTTTCTATCTGGTCAGTTTTCACTTCTTGTGTCTTGACTCTGTCAGGTGCCAGAGATGTTGGAGGTGTTGCACAGCCGGCTGCAGGTGATTGGTGAAGAGCAGGTTAAGGTAGCCATCGGTCAGTCCGTCCTCATCCTTGCTACACAGCACCTGCAGACAGTGGTCAACACGCTCGTCGCCTACCCACTACCATACGACAGGTGATTATTGTGTGTGGTGTTCATGTGCATGGCATTCATTGTCTGTCATGTGCTCCATGATGCTCAAGCATAATAATGATGCGCTTGTGTGTGTGTTTTCTCTAGCTGGAGCTGTGAGATGTGGATGGCTCTTGGAGCAGACAGCACTCTGGCCCTGCAAATCATGGAGATGATTATCGAGAAGCTCAGTGTTATGGTTCCCTATGTAGATAAGAAGGAGTCCATGTTGCGACCCGGTTTGACCAAAGTTGCCACAAGCCACCCCTTGGCTGTAAGTTTTAATATATTTAGGATTTGTATAATTTGGCTTTTAAAACACCTAACGCCTCATCCTAACTTGGTACAGTGTGCCAATTATGCAGCGTCAAGTAATGTTTCTGACTTTACTGAAAGAAAAATGCTGAGCGAAGCTGCAAATGAAACCATATTTGAAATGGAATGCTTAAAATGTGTTCTTTTTGATAATTAATAGTTACTGATTTTCCAATTCAATGTGTTCCAGATGACGTGTGCCCTGCGTGAGATGATGCTGAATGGTCAGACGGCTGACGCTGTGGCGTATCTGTTTCCAAAGCTCTTCAGTGCTCTGCTGTTGCGTTTGGGTTCTAGCGTGGGAGTTCAGCTACCGAAAGATCTCAACAGCAACAGCATCATTTTAGACCGCAAAACAACTAGTAAAAACAGTGTGGCCAATTTTGATGTGTGCGGGTGAGTGACATAAATATGTAATTGTGGTAGTGTGCTTATTCAGTGTTACACTGTGGTTCTTGACCATTTTTGACTCTAAGGCCCCTTCCCCATATTATTGCTATTGTAATTGTGAGAAAAAAGACACGTGATTGCAGTTCAAATCTTGATTTCATGTGTAGTAAAGTAAGTTAAATGGAGGTATTTTAATTTCAATAATAATTTATGATTTAAGTCATCCTGTGCTCTCCCTGGAGGCTTGCTGAGGCCCCCTAGTTTTTATTTTTATTTGATTTTTTTATTAACATTAATTATAAATAAAAAATAATACTAATAATGTTCTGGTTATGTAGAAATTATTTAAAGACACACTAGCAATTTATTTTTGTTCATCTACAACACAGCTACTTACTAACTAAATAAATAAATGGATAATATACTGATCTGAAAATACTTATTTGAGAGTAAATGGACCCTTTTCACATTTCCAGGGTTCTCAGGAGTATTTTGAATTTGAAAATAACTGCTCATGCAGACTTCGAAGCATCTCAGGATTTGATATAGAGTTATCTGTGTTTCTCCTTCCTGTGTGTTCAGGGTTGCAGTGGAGGCCCTGCGGATCCTGCTGGGTCGAGCTCAGCTGAACGCTGTCATGAAACCATTAGATCAGGAGGGAGCTTGGGACAAGATGAAGGACCCGCAGCAGCACACAACAGGAGTCACTCTGCTCTCCAGGTACGCACACCTGTTCTCCGTCATACCCCAGTCGTCTTGGATAGTTTGTTGTTTTGCAGACTTTTCTGCTTTGTTCCATTTTTCTGATCAATTACAACATTTTGAGAGCGCTTCACGTCGATTTCAAGCTCTTGTAACGGCACATGGTCTCATGCAATATGTTTGTGGAAATTCAGTTCAGAGTAATAAAAATAAGTCTTTGAAGTTAACACACTGCTTTCTGTCCCATTGTGGTAAGATTAAGTGTGGTCTTCTACGGTACTACATTTTGAAAAAGCTATTCTTTCTTTCAGAGCAATGGCAAAGCATGCTGGTCCAAGACTCCCTGCTATTGTGGAGAGCCTGTGTCCTTCTCTCTGTAATATTTACGAGTGCCAGAGGATCACAGTCACAGCCTTCTTCTCTGAGGTGAGACAATTTAGTTTTATGTGATTTTTAAGTTAATAGATATAAATAGCTAAAGACTAATTATTTTACAAAAACACAGATTGTTCAGTTTTTATTAACAGTAGTTCAGTTTACACTACTGTTCGAAAGTTTAGGGTCAGTATGACTTTTATTTTTATTTTGCAAGAATTTAATACTCGTATTCAGCAAGGACGCATTCAATTAATCAGAAGTGACAAATTCTTTACAGTTACAAATGATTTCTGTTTCAAATAAATGCTGTTCTTTTGAACTTTTTATTCAACGATGAATCCTTGATATTTTGTAGAAACTGATGCATTTTTTTTTTTTTTTAAGTAGCACAACGGTTTTCAATATTAATAATTGTAATGACAGGCTTTTTACAATCGAGTAACAAAAACTTTGGCTTGTTCTTGTATTCACCCCTTATGAGTCCAAAATAACTGAATTCGACCAGCGCTACATACATAAATACTGAGTGCATGTTTTTATGATATTAAAATGGGTGTGAAAAGGTTCATTTGAATTGTGAAAAAAGTCTCTGAAAATATATTCTAATAGCTGTTGTAATTTCAAGATCTATTTGTTTATACCTTCTAGCTGCTGAACCACCACGTAGTGACTGAGCTGATGATTTTGGACATGTTGATGAACAACATGATGGAAAGAATTACCGACACCTGCGGTACTGTCCGCATGCTGGCAGTCCGAGGCCTGGGGAACATTGCTGTGGGCTCACCTGAGAAGGTACAGACGCTCTGCTTGACATCTGAAAAGACTAATTGGATGAAGAGTCTAATAGATTTTTTTAGGCAATTTTCTTGGCAACAGTGTGAGACACATGACAACTTGTTTATGCAAAAATCAGTAAGGAAGCATGCAGAAAATTGTCTGTATTCTGAAATTTTACCTAACAACTGCTGCCAAAAAGTTCCCCATGTTCCCCACGCCCTCCATTCTGCTCTGATTTTGTTTTTCTTCTCTCTGTAGTCAACTGGCTGATTTTGGAAGTAATGGCAAAACTTCATATAAGTGTGTAATTACCAATTATACATTGTTGGTTTTTTTTTTCCTCATTCAGGTGAATAAGTACGCAAAGGAGCTTTTAGCAGCCATGAGTTCAGGTATGGAAGAGAAGGATGATCCAGGGAAACTCATCACACTGGAGGCCATGTCAGGGATGTCAAAGATATTGCTTTACCTGGACCAAAAGAACGTTCACCTGCTTGTGGTTTACATCTTCATGAAGATAAAACCATTTCTGGAGAATGTGAGTGTTGAAAAAAGGCACAAAATATTTAAAGTTTGACTAATGTTTAGCCATTGCATACAAATTTGAGGTTAACACAAATTATGGTGTTGACTGTATACTGTTCCTATACTGTACACATCCTGTCATAGACCATTTATCAAATTATTACTATTTTTTTTAAATGACAAAACTATTTTGTTTTAAATTTCAGCTTTAAACTATGTATGTTCATAATTTTGGTAACAGGGAATAAATTTAAATTTTTAACAATCGACACTACAGTGTTAACCTCTATATTCACTGACAATTTTATGAAGAAAATAAAATGGGAAAATCTTGAGAAAAGTAAAATGTTTTAGCCCCTATTTGTACTTAATTAGTAAAAAATAGTGCCTTTTCTTGGTAAAACAGGCTATTAGAGTGCAGTGTTTTGGAAGTTGTTTTTATTTTAAACCTTTAATCAAAAGATCTTTTGTCATTTTCCGTCAGGAGAATAACGAAATCCGATGTGCTTCCATCGTGCTCCTGGGAAACCTGTCAAAGTTCGGCTCTGGTGAGCCCATCTTTAAAGACCAGATCCACAATGTTCTGGTCAGCCTGCTGTTGCACCTCAGTGATCCTAACCCTCAAGTGGTCAAGGTCAGTATTTAGTTTGCACACACTCCTTTCAATCATTACTCCTCCTATGATGTGTGTAAACATTGAAAGTTAGTTAAAATGATGATGCAAAAAAAAAGTCTTTCAAAAATAATACTATGTGAATATTTCTTGTGTCTCTTTGTTCCCCTAGGCATGCAAGTATACCATGCGTGTGTGCGCTCCAGTCATAGGTTCAGAACAGATCTCTGCCATGTTCCAGAATCATCTTCTTGAGGAGAAGGGTCTGCACTATGGAGAGTTCATTAATGACCTCACCAAATACCTTGTACGGCAAGAACCAAAACTTTATTACAAGTACACACATAGAAAAACTGCACAGTACATTCTGTTTACATGTCTCTACATGCTGATGAGTGGACAGATTCCCTTTTTATAAAAATTACTATTATTATAATCCCGGTGCTATGCCACATTTGCATGGATCTTCTTCTTTTTTTTTTTTTTTTTTTTCTTTGATGTACTCAATGTTTTTAATGTTGCCAGCAGTTTTATTTTATAAAACGGGCACCACAGTCCCATTCACACTGAGAGCAAAAACTATAACGATAACTATATTGTCATCCACACCAACATGATATAGTTCTGTTTATTACAAACACGTGCTGCATTTTAGTTCTCTGCTGCTTTAAATGCCTGAGCTCTTTGACAGCCCATCAGAATCCATCCCGATTCAAAGTTTCTATCATCCATTAGCTGGAGGAAAGTGATTCCAATGATGTCTGTGCTGTTATTGTTGTATTTGAGGTGTAGGCCTTGCAATTCTTTTAAAGTCTTATCATTATCCTTAGTTATTTTCCTTGGTGTGAACAGGCCTTAACTTGATTAATTTTTTACCTATTGTTAATTATAATTGTATTTTGAAAAAAAAATCTTTTGTTTTCGCAAAGATCCAGGATTTCCCAGGCATGCTGAACTTCTACCACATCACAGTAATTCAGTTCTTCAAGAGTAACTGGGCCGAGATAAGAGCCAGTGCCGCCATGTTCATTGGTAAAGCTTAATGTTTAGTATTGTAAATATTTATGCTTCTCTAAATTGTTATTTTGCAATACAATATTTTGAAAATGTTTTTTCTAGTTCTGATGTATTGTTTTCCTACTATTATTTTGGGTTGGTTTTGTAACTGTGTTTTTGTGAATTTTTAGGTTTTTTGCTTGGCAACCTTCCTGATGAGCATTTCTCCCATATGAATATGGGCTCAGTGACCAAAGGTAGGTACAGCAGTTCTATAATAATATCTGCAGCCAAGAGATGTATTTAAGGAAGGACAGCACATCCTTGTTATTGTGCTACATTTGCCATTTTCTTGGCACCTAAGGAATCTATTATTTTTGCTTCTATTTTAATGATGATTTTGTCTGGTAAAGTGCATTGTATTGCTGTAGTAACTCTTAAAGGTACAATATGTAAAAATTTTTATATTAAAATATCCAAAAACCACTTACAGTGTTATGCATTTCATTCAGCTGTGTACTTGCATTATCCTAAATATTTCCAAGAATATGTAAATTCAGAGAAATTGACAATTTTAAGTAGTGCACCGTCCCTCACTTGTCACCTGTCAATGATGTAATATCTGCGTTATTCCTGGTTTCTGCTCGTGCTGTATAGTAACCATGGCAACAGACAAGAACAACTGTGTTACGGCTTGCAGGACACTGTTGTTCGTTCAAACATTATGGACCATGGCAAGCAAACTTTGGGACATAAGGAGAAATAAAACGAGAATCAATATCGGTGTGGTGTTTCCGAGATGATGAGAGCTTTGCGACGAACTGTAACTTGCACGTTTTTAGACAAAGTAAGCTAATGTAGGATACATAAGACTAATCAATGTTAGATGGCTCAACACGACGAAGTGTTCGAATATCATCAGCATAATATTCTAATGTTGATCTAGCGCATTGTTGAGTCTCATACAGTCAACAAACTAATAGACAGAATAACATTAACAACTTCCAACACACTCAAATGCAGTTTAGTATGATAGTGTAACGTTAAACCAAGTGACCTCAGTTTTAATTCCTCAAATAAACTGACCTGTAAGAGTAGTATTTCAGCACTTCAGAGTAGTTCGGTAGAATGAAATGTCCTCATCCCCGGGACTCGCATGTGCCACTCTCATTAGTAACCGCACACCCACGATTCTCGGCCACGACCAGCTTTATACCACAGTCATGTTAAGAAACATGCATTCACTCATCCATAAACATTATTTCCCCATAAATATTATTAGATCCATTGGCATGACAAGTTCTATAATTCCATTCTCCTTCACTGCATCATCAAGCTACACCTTTTTTTTTTATTGTTTTGAAGAGTTTAGCGACCCCTAGTGGTGGAAAAAACATTGTGCCTTTAAATACAGTAAAGCGCCATACTCTTGGTTGGTTATCACCTGACTTGTATGTTCAACAAAACTCTAATTTCTTTAATTAATGGATAGTTATTTTTTCCCTCTCTTCAGGTCTGGTGATGTTGCTGCAGGATCCAGATCCTCTTGTGCGGGTGAAAGCCGCTGAAGCCATGGGTCATTTTCACTGACGTTACTTCCACTCTACAGCCAATCGGATTGGTCTTTGATTTTAAGTATGTTGCTTTGAATAAGGAAGAAGCCTTGAATCGTTGTTCTATAATAAGCCTTGAAAGGTTTTTATTTTTGACCAAAGACTGTGCACTAGTTCTGTAAGAAAAGAATAAAAAGACATGTATTGACGTTACAGCACTTTTACTGTAAGTACTCTCAGATATACGGTGTGTGTGATCCCTAGAGTGTTTTTTTTTTTTTTTTCCCCTGCGACTTTTAATGTGAGGTACGAACCTTCGAGCCCTTTAAAAATGAGACTTTTTGAAGTTTGTATGCGAGTAGGCCTAGACTAATATTGCTGGTATTACTTCCTTGACCATTCCTGTAGCTTGTTAAATCCGAATCAACATTTCATTAAAGGGGTCATGAATTGAGAAATCAAATTTTCCTTGATCTTTTGACATGTAAGAGGTCATTGACCTAAAAATGTTTCAGAATTTAACTACCTTGTTAGTCTAAAAACAGCTTTTATTGAAACCAAGTTCTGAAAACGACTTGTTTCGCATTTTGTCACTTTAATGACGTAACAGTGCGATGAAAGACCATCTCTGCAGAATCGGATCAATGCCTACTTCTTCATCACATCTCTGGCCCCGCCCACCATTAGTGCCGTTAGTGTAGTGAGATGAGAAGGAGACTAAAAATAACATCACTTTTCTAGCGTTAGGATCCTTTGGAACGTAGTTATTTATTTTCAGCTATGTGAATGTCTCTGTAGAGCATTACTTGTTTCAGTACATTTCATTGTGGATTGTTTGGTAAATCAGTCACTATTTCGGCACAGGTTTTGGAGACTTTTACTGTTCGATATAAACCCAGAAGCAATGACACAACATGTTTGTAAGAGTTAATTCTAATGCCTAATCTCAGTGAGTTCTGATATGTAAAGATTCACGTACAGTCAGACGTCCTTTGTCTATTTCTGTTTGCGTCAGTAAATCAAGCCAGTGACTAAACGGTCAACTTCACATTGTTTGTCTAGCATGAAAAAAATGTTGTTTAAATTGATTAAATTATATACGCAATCAAAGAATGCTCCCTTTATAATCGCTGGAGCTGTCAATCACACAGCTCAGTTTATCAGGAACTGAGTTCTGGACTCTCAGCAAAACTACACTGCACAAAGAATGTTACATCGTGTTTGCACTGTTGGTGATGATGAAAGCATTCATGAGGTGCAGAAATTGAGTTGCAATGACAAGATCACTGCATTCATTTTCTCATCGGATATGTCACTGGCTCATCTGTGCAGTCTTTCATGCGATGGGAGTAGATCAAATTCTAATGCTACAATCAACAATTTTCACGATTAGTTAATCTGGACAGCTGTGATGGTAAAACCTTTTAAGCGTTTTTGAGGGTTCCACATGTAATGCTTATTTCATATGCAAAGATGTTAGCCAATCGTAGCAGTGGCCGTTTACTTTGACGTCTCACAGCAGACGCGCCCTTCCAACAGAACGGTTCGATCAGAGGGTTAAAACCAGGGTAGAAAATGGCCTTTTATTTCTAAATTAAACAATTTTTGATGTAACATTACAAATGTACCTCATGAAACATTATAAAATGAAAAACGCAGTTCATGACCCCTTTAAATCGTTGAATGTATGTAGGAAGAATCGATATATTGGAAAGCAATCAACTCTGCAAGGTTTTCCTGGTAATTAAATCTGATGTACTGCTCGGTTTGAGTTTAATCCTATAAAAATGTTTTAAGTAGCCCGTTGAGTCATATTGACCACCATAAACCTTCAGCAATAAATCACCCTAATAGGGACATGCATTAGCATAATCTTCTTAGCGGTTAGCTGCAACTGAAATCTCCTGTTGTCCACAATCAAAAAATGATAAGCGTTTATAGAGTTTTGCTGTGACATCTGTGGTTCTGATTATATCTCATGCATTACAGTGGAACAAACACAATTGTGCTTCCTTTTCATCCAAGTTGGATAAGTAGACAATAACAGTGCCAAAATATAGATTTATAAAGGATAAATTGTATTAGAGTATGGTAAGATTTCTGACATGTTTCGTACTCCTTTTGCGAAGTGTCTGTGCTGCTGAAACAGCCTGTGGCACTTCTCTCATTCCGTTTTGTAAAGTATATCTTTGAAATGAATGATAATTCACAAGTGTGGCCACTGTTTCAGAAATTGAGCATAAAGAATATTGAATGAATTAAATTGAAGGGATTTTTTTTTTTTTTAAAGTTTCATCTTAATGAGCTGAACAAAAAGTGATAGTTTGGTACCTACTGTACAGTGTCCTCAAGTAGTGGGACATACTGAGATCCTATATAAACACTCGTAAATTAACTTTTGATGGGTCTGTTTTAGTGTAAATGGCCTAATAGTGTCTTCATTCTTTTATCTGATTAATATGTAATGAATGTAGGCATTAATATGTCAACACACTTTGTGAACTGCATTGGTCTCACAAGAGCGACACAGTTAATTATAAGAATTACAGTCTTGGGTGAAAAAAAAAAAAAATGATCATAAGTCCATTATCTTTGTTTTGTCTTAGTTTATACACTACCGTTCAAGGTTTGGGGCATTTGCACTTTCTATTCATCAAAGAGTCCTAAAAAATATGAATTATCCACAAATATTAAGCAGCATAATTATTTTAAACAATGCCGATGATCGTTATTCTTAAGCATCAATTCACATTTTGCGAAATCAGGATTACATTACATTTTAAAATGCATTACAATAGAAAAAAGTAACTACTGTAATTGGTAAAATGTTTCACAAAATTGTTTTACTGCTTGTTTTTAATCAAATAAATGCAGTTTTGGCAAGCATAAGAAACTGATTTCAAAACTTTGAACTGTATGTGTTCTTTTCTGCAAAACTGGTTCTGGTTCGGCTCTGTGACGAAGAGCTGAATCTCAGAGTGTGGAGAGAGAAAAATATTACAAGTCTTTTGTTGCTCAGGGTGTTGAATAAGTATTAGCACATGTTAAATTAAAGTGCTGACTAAGAACAATTAGACACTCAGAATTTAGCAATGTAATGTGGTCGTGTGTTCATCACATGCTTATCTTGGATAAGTCACTGAAAGCTTGTTTCTGGGATGGATTTCAGAGCAATCACAGGTCTGCTGGGCGATCATGGTGTCGGTGGTTCACATTTTCTCATCGATTTGTTTGTCTTTTGTTTTTAGAAAGAATTGTTTTGTGTCATGTAAAGCTGACCTCTGGATGATGGAGATGACAATATGTGGAACTGAATCATTAAAGTTATTATACGTGACAACCCAGACCCCAACTCTGTCGTGTTCGTTTAATTGATAAAGAGTGCTAGAATTTGAGTTCACGCACAACGTCCTTTTATTTTTTGCACAACTTTAGTTAAACATTAGACGAAATCCTTCCAGTCTGCTTGGTGCACCCAGATTTGAGCTAAAGGAGTGGTTGGATATGTTGTGGTATCCTTAGCACCTTGGAGAACCATATTAATAATGATATTACTTCAGTAAAATCAAATTAATTCAGTCAATAAATCAAAGTATCATGATAACAGCAACTGATTCCATCAAGCATGGTTCCGCGACAGCACTTTTCTGTACAGGAATGCACTACAGTGTGAATTTGATTTCCAGAGGTGGCCACAAGAGGCCGCCACAATGCGTGTTAAAGAAGCCCCTTGACACTTCCAGCATTAAAAAAGCTGACTAACAACATAAATGACGAGCCTAACTGAATGAGATTGCTCATCCAACAATAATTCTACTGGACCAAAAGGTCAAAGCTACCTTGATTAGATTCTGATTTTCAAAATCACATTACATTTGCAGGCAAATAGAAAGGCCTTTTAATCCTTAATGAAGGTGTTTGAAAGATTAGAGGCAGTACTACATGAGATTGTGTACCTGAGGGTAATTTTCTCTGTTGGATGCGCTGGCCGTCCTTCTCTCTAATCAAGCTGATCTTGCCTTTCGGCTCACGTCTATTGACTCTCTCCACCTATTCTGCCGGCTATAGCAGTAAGATTAGCCTTCATTTGTTTGCAGTTTGATAACGTTTTCATTGTGTCTATTTCTCAAATTTAAGAAAAATAGGTAGAACATGGGGAAAAGGTTTCTGTGTGTGTGTGAGAGAGAGAGAGAGAGAGAGAGAGAAGAAGAAGAACTGGAGCACATAGGATATATGAACTTTTAAAGCATCTTCTTCCATCATCCCGTGTCTCCTCAGCCAAACTGACAAATATTCAGGTTGTGAATAACTCTCTTCTGTTATTAATTCAGTTCCTTTCATCATAGCAATTTTTATGACAGGGCCTTCTGCATTAAAAACAAGCTGAAACATCAGAAAACTTCTCAAGGCTTCATTTCATTCTGTGAGAAGAGCCAATTTCTGATACAATCAGCACATGCTGTACTCTATCCCTGCAGTTTACCCACAATGTATGTAATATTAAATAATATCATTTATAAATGGCTCAGAGCTCTTAAATTCGCCCTATACCAGCCACATAAATAGTAATCTTTTGAAATTTCTTTGTACCCACAGAGCAAATTTGAGAGTACATGCTGTTTACTTACTTTTTATCGACCCTATTTTCAGAATAATTTTTCAAATGATATTTTCTGTCAGTATTACTTTACAGAACTCAGGATTGTTTATTCTATACAAACGCTCTGATTTCTACACCGTAATGATTTCCGCACACTTTCAAGGGAAAGTTTCTATCTCTCTCATTCCCTCTCTCTATCCATCCTTCTGGCTCTCCCTCACCCTTTCTCTGAAATTACACTCATTCATTCCCCAGTGTCAGAGCAGGAGAGAGAGACAGCGAGTGCGTATCTGCAGTTGACCTGGCTCTCTGAGAACATATGGATCTAATCTAAGACTCGATTGCTTGGCTCACATGTGATAGTGCCCATCAATTCATACCCTGTGATGCAATGGGAGAAAATCCTTCCAGAGTTCTGAGGGTATTATATTTCAGTGCGGATGATGCCGGAGCAGAACAGGGCGAAATAGATTGTGGCCTCGTGGATGTTAAAACTTTTTTCCATATGTAATGCTGCATTAATCTCCGCTTTTTCATGGAATATTTCCCTGGAATGAAAACAACCAAACAAACAACAACAACAAAAAGCAGCATTAATAATAAAAGAAGAAGAAAAGGAAGATGATGATGACGACTAGTTTAACATTTTGTTTAAATAGCAACCCGCAGTGAGTAAAGTTAGTGTTTTTTTCATTATTTTCTGATGACTTGATCCAGGCCCGTTGCTTAAATTCACTTTCCCCAGGCACAACACCAGGGATTTTCAGCAGGGGCCACCAATTATGGTTTGATCTCAAACTAATTTTTGTGAAAATATGCATGAACATACATAGCAGAAGATTCAACTCAATTATTTAATTCTTCAAAGTGTTTTAGGTTAAAATTATTCTCCAGCAAGAATCCTTGGCCAACACTGAAAAATAAAGGTTTAAGAATGTGCAGTGATGCCATAGAAGAACCATTTTAAGTCCCCTAAAGAACATTTCTGTAAACAGTTCTTAACCCTAGAATGCATAAATCAAAAAAAAGCCTGACCCATATTGGAATTAACAGCTTTCCTACTGAAAAAAAGCATGCTAAAAAAGGCATCCTATTGATTAAATAATTAAATTGATGACACACAAAATGTTTTAATATGTCAAACATTTTTCTAATTTTCTTCTAACCCCTTAGCATTCCTGTCAAATTTGCCTAAAATGCCTAAAAAAGACATGCAGAGTTCATTTCAAGCTGTTCTTGAACTATTTTGGTCTCTTTTGAAAGGCATGTGTACTGCGGGCGGTACAGTGCAACGCTAACAGGTTAAACTCTAAATTAATTTAGATCTGCTGTAGAGTATATTAAAATTCTGAACTGTCACTCCCCACATTTCTCACACTCCATGCAAAATGATCTTTTCAGACAGAGAGAACATTTCACATAACATTCACACTTTTCTAAGCTTAACTTTTGGGGAGAGTTTTCACCTCTTCATTTGTTTGGGCCTTGAGCCGTACTTTCCATGTAGCCTTTCTCCACTGCATCAGAAATTGCATACTGAGTATAGGTAGCTTTGTCATGTGAGCCACAGAGTGAGTTGTGTCATTTCTATGAATAGAATGTCTATTTGATGTACACAGAATCATGGCAGAAGTAGTAGGTCAGCGAGATACTTTTTTTTGCCTTCTGTTTTATGAATACTGTGAATTTAGACCTACTTTTGATTTCACATACTACTATTACAGATATGTGTGTTCTGACACGGAGTTAGTGTCTCAGGTAAATTCTTTATGGATTTTAAGTAATCCATAAAGTTTTAATAAAATAAATATCGTTAACGTGTATCTAGAATGTAGTTGAGTTAAATGAATATCAGTCAATCTTGGAGTAGTGATACAATTTTTTTTACCCCAATCAAAAAATCATAGTATGCCAGGTCAATTTAAACCCCTTTATGCATTCTAGGGTTAAAAAAAAACTATATAGAACCTTCTGAGCAATGGAAAGGTTCCATGGATGTTAAAGATTCTTCACGGACCCACAGGTGTCAATAAAGAACCCTTATTAGTGAACAACAGACCCCATGATGAATCTGATTTATCTGTACAGGGCATCATTTGGTTAATAAAGCTCCATTTTTAATGAGGAATCACCTCTGTTAATAGAGTCTTAATTAACCAGAAATCACCCACTCCTTTAAACTAATTAAACAACATTTGATCCATTTTATCAGAAGGACTCTTAAATTGTTTTCAGTAGTTGAAGAGGACAAACGTCCTTCAGGGAGAGAGGAGAATTATTTTGTCAAGAGGACATTCAGAGAATTACTCTGCCTCTCCAAATTAAACGTCTGGTTGAGCCACTCAGAATCAATTTAAAGTGTCGTTCTGGTAGAGGACAAGCTACCTTTGCGTGTTAATAACTGTCAATTAATGAATTCAACTCTCAGATGGTTAAACTCATCACAGCTCTGCGCCGTTGTCTAATATTAATGCTAATGATGTCAAGATCTTCTGAGGGCAAACTTCAAACATGTTGAAATTACTCATAATGGTTCAGAAATATGTGTCTAAGGAGAGGACAGGCGGTTTGGAGACTTCTCTGACTAAGAGGTGGTAATTGCACGCTGCTGTGATGTCAACATGTTCTGACTCCTTTTAACTCTGACCCAGGATCACACAGAAAAGTTAGCCTCTCTCTGGGTCAACATGCCAATTCAATGAGGCATTTGGAGAGATGGAGAGATTTGGCCTTGCATTCCTTGACAAAGTCACAGGAACTGTATTTCAGAGACAAAAAGAGACTGTGGGGAGCATTTTTCTCTCCAAAACCTGTCTCATCTTGGTGGCCATCTTAATACAAGGCCAGTGCGGGGGAAGTCTGGCTTACAGAACTAACTAGGGCTGAAACGATTAGTCGACATTATCAATCTATTATTGAGTGAGATAAAAATATATATATATATATTTTTATATTTTTGTTGTCGAATAGTCTTTTGATCTCATTTGACCTATTTGAAGGGCCTGCAGTAACGTGGTTTGACCAAGTGGGGTTCAATGCAGTCCTCCCGAATCCAATCCAACAGAAGAAGACGCGGCGTTTCGGAGTTCAAACGAAACCATAATATGGTAAAGTTTAATATGAATACAAAAAAATAATGCTGTCTTGAAGGTCCACCAACTCTCAATCATTCAAACCAGGCAAATGACACTGATGTGACGCCACAAGTCCATTTTCCAAAGAGGACAGTGCGCTGGCAGATAGACCGAGCTTACTTTTGATATAAAACAAAGTTTCAACTTTTAAATCATTTTTTTATTATTATTTAACGACGGAATTCAAACAATACATGTGCTTTTGGCGCTCTTTAATGTGGCGTGAAAGATCGCTGCAACGCCTCAGGTCAGGCGTAACCGCTATCGATTCTACTTTTACAGCACGAAATAAACATGAACATCAAAAAGTATGTTGAAAGATGCAGTATAATTTACTGAAATTAATCAATTTCTAATGCAGTCACTTAATCAGAGTTTCAACCGCAGAAAGATGTCAATAATAGTTTGCAAACAATGTCACAAAACATTGCATTTACCCAAGGAAAGCCATTCAATTACCTCTATAATTAGTTAAAAAAGGAACTTTTTTCAAATAATATGCACAATATTACATATCCATTTTTTTTTCTCTTATTAAAAAGTTATTATTACAATTCCCAGACTTAATAAAAACACAGTGCCACTCATTGTAATTGTTGTATTGATGACTTCTGAGGAAGAAAGAAAACCTGAAGGAGATTGATCTATTCAGTTAGTAAAAAGCTGAGTTTTATTTTTTACTTAACTCAATATAGTAACTCATATGAACTCATTTATTACTCATAACTCACTATGAGAAATAAATGAGTAACTTATTATTTATAGCTCAATATTTTAACTAATTGCAAAATTGGAATAATAGAACAAAGCCTTATGATTTACATTTACATTTAATCATTTGGCAGACGCTTTTATCCAAAGCAACTTACAAGTGAGGAAAACAAACAAGCGATTCTTCTTGAAGAGGAAGACACAGGAAGTGCTCACAATACAAGTTTCAGACATCGCTCAGAGTAACATAAGCTAGAGTAGGAAGGGAAAAAGAAAGGATAGAATTTTTTTTATGAAGGGGTTAGGTGCTCAATTAATCAGTGGAGTAATCAACGATTAGTTGATAAATCATTTCAATAATTGTTAGATTAATAAATGATCAAAATAATTATTTGTTGCAGCCAAAGAACCGACATTTGCCCTTTTAGGCCACTGCTGCTTTAACGCTGAGAAATTTCTGTTGCACATCCAGTTTTATGTAAACTTAAAGAGCACAAATAATGCAAAATCCAGTTTAATGTGGTGTTTGGACATAAATGTGTGTTGGGAGTGTGTGAACAGAACCACCCTACAATGAAAAAAATCCATCCTCCTTTAAAAAAAAAAAAATCCCCATTAAACCAATGCAGTCTCATTAAGTCGGTGACACACTTTTTTTTTCTGAAGCCCTGTCCACGGCCGCTGACTGACAGTCCTGCATTACCATAGTTTCCGCCCTCAACAAGTTGTATGCTGTCCTCCATTTTCTCCGTGCTCGTGCAGCTGTATCGTCAAAATAGTTGCATCTCATTTTGGAGGCTGCATCCTCCAAAGGTCTCATTTGAAGGCTGCAGACATCATCAAGGATGTTTTATTTAAGAAATGTAACTAATGAAATTGACAATTTTTCCTCTAGAGGTGTAAAAGACTGTAATTTCTTTCTTACTTTGCAATCTAACGGTTACTCTCTTAAATGAGACCGCCTCGATGACGTATGCAGCCTTCAAATGTGACAGCCTTCCAAATGAGATGCAGATAATGTCTCGTAAGCAGTGTATGTATGTAAGACTGAACATATGACTCTTTATTTTGTCCCAACATCTTGAGCCACTGAGGACGCAGTAGATTAGTTTTATTTTTGAAGGTAATGCACCCCCAAATCTACCTAAATTCGTTTATGTCTGTGCAAATCATTTCACTCCAGACTGCTTTGTAAACGAGTGGCAATATAAGGCAGGCTTTGCTAAAAAGTTTGTACACAAGGATGGATTTGTTTGTGATCCTCCCAAAGAAGTAAATGTCACACTGTTGTTGTTTTTTTTTATAATGTTTGAGCAAATCGCCAGTCGATGTGCTTGTTAGACAGTTCCACAACAAATGCAACTAAAGCTATTGTTGTCTTGGAGACCAGATGTCTGCAGTCTATTTTAAAGAAAACCTTGTTTATATACTTTATAACCAGACGCTTGGAAAGACCAGTATAAAAAGGTGATTGTCTTGGAAATACTGTGTAACGTTACATTTTCTGCAAAAGACAAGACATTAAAAACACTAGGTTTATTTGCAAAAGCCAGCACATTTATCCACTAACCATTCAGAAACATCCAGTCTGAATGCTGTTACTGATGATCGTCATTTTGGCTGCACGAGATTCTCCAGTTTTGTTGTTGTTGAGCAACCGAAGCGCAAGCTGTTAATGCGCCGCTTTTTTCTGGAAAGGGGGCAGGGAGCAGAAGCTCGTCTGCATTTAAAGGGACACACACAAAAACGGCAACAAATGGGGGAAAATTTGTCGAGCTATAATAAATGATCTGAGGGGTATTCCGAGCTGATACTTCACAGACACGTTCTGGTTACACCCGAGACTTATATTACAGCTTGTGAAAAGGGGCATAATAGGTGCCCTTTAAAGGGTAAGTTCACCACAAAATAAAAATATTACATTAATTACTCCATAAAGAGAACAGAAAACTAATCCATATGAATCGAGCGGGTTAGTCCATATTTTCTGAAGAGACTCCATTGCTTTTTATGATTAACAGAGTTAAATTAGGCTTTTAGTCACATGTAAACATTGATCAGTGAACATAAGCTGAAGCTCAACCGAACGTGAATGACACACAAGAACAAACCTCATCCGGAAGCTGAACTGTGCAATGTAACATTAAGCACGTATCATTCGTTTGTGGTTGGGTTAGTGAAAATGCTGTCCAATTGAAAGAAAAAGTCATCTGAAATCAGCAGTACAATCTGCACATCATAATTATTGCTTCTTTAGCTCCAATATGTATCAGTTAATTAGAATTTTCGGTAACACTTTATTTTACAGTGTCATTGTTACACATGTAGTTACTGTATTAATAACTATAAATTATGCCTAATTACATGCAATTAACCCTAAACCAAACCTTCATCCTAACCCTAACCCTATTGTTAGTACATGTAGTTAATTATTATTACTCAGTACTTAAATATATAAACACACTGTAACACAGACACCTTAAAATAAAGTCTAACCGAATTTTCTTGTAAACAAACTTCACAAAAAAATAGACTGGCCCTTCTAACAGGCGTGACTTCATTCTTACCATCACCATTTTGAACATTAGCATTTTTCCCATTCATGTGCCTTGTAGTGTCTCTCTGTTTTTGCATAGTTCCTAAAACAAATTAGACCGTGTGTGCACCAGTCAGTAAGTGCAAATCATTCTTTGTGAGTTTCCTCCAGTGTAACTAGGTGATCCCTCGTCTGGTTAGGTTGCTGCAAGTGGTCTAATACATCCTTGTTAGGTTGCTGAAGGGACCAGTGAGTGATGCTGAGCTCACCAATGATCCTGCATACACATTCGGCTGCTTGTTAGTCAGAGGAAGGCAGAACAATCGAAAAGTATAAGAGTAAGAAAAGACACAGAGAAAGAATAAAGTTTGTGCAGGTCAGACTGATGCTTGCGGCCCTCCGTGTCCTGAGTTGGCTGCTTGTTAGTACGCCAGGACCTCTGTCTTCCTTCGCCTCCCCTCCTCTCCATCTCCTCTGGCCCCGTGTGCTCCTGGATGGCCAGGGGTCACTCCCAGCCAATTTAGAGTGATGCACATCTACTCTGTCAGCCGCCAGCTTCCACACCGAAAATAATTACCGAGTGAGCATCTGCTGTCCCTGAGAGACGGACGATAGAGTCTGACACGAGCAGGACGGAGAAATTCCACACTCTGTTTCTCTTTCCCCCTCTAAATGGTGGAGCAGGCCCAAAGGAGGCTATAGAGAGAGAGAAACACCTGGTGAAATTCTCCCTCAGTGATCTGTGCATATGCTTAATAACTTTGCTCTGTAGTTAATTGGAATAATTGCCCGGAGTGCTCTCGGAGAAAAGAGAGCGGGATGCCCTGAGGAGAAAGGAGGAGGGAAAGACTGCAACACATGCAAATACTTTACATGTTTTTGTCAACTCAAGCACAAAACATATATAGTCTGAGACTTAAGACAGGTGCCTTGTTGCCTCACTTCCCAGTACTAGAAAATGTAGTTTTGTAAGGTTTGACAGGCTTCCAAAGCACTATAATGTCAAGTTTATTTATCTAAAACAATTTGAAGTGAGCTTTAGAGATAACCAAGCAAATATGAAGAACGTACAATGCATGTTCCTTTGTAAAAATATAACAATTATTTTAAAAAGACATCTTTTATTCAAGAACTCCAATAAACACGGAAGACATTTGTGCATTTAGAAATACAAAGCGTAGTGCAGTGGAAAGGAACCAAAAGCGTCACAACTTTTAAAAGTTAAAGTTCTATTAACTTGACATTATTTATATAGCAATGTTCATGTGCGCAACGCAGAAAATGCAGCACGACACAACGCAACATCAAAGATGCATCTAGCATGTTTAGTAAAACTACTAAAAATCAATATGGAGTGCAAAACCTGCACCATTTCATCCTTTGGAATTGACTCAGTCATAGATTATTCAGCCATTTCTGTTAATGATGCATTTTTGTGTGGCTTTATACATCACTTGTCACTGTGTGTTCTTAGATTACATACTATATTTGTTAACGTCATTTTGGACATTAAGTCTGTGTCGCCTTCATTGTTTTACCTGTGATTAACAATAGTGTTTGCTGTCCAGATCATCCCTGACTGAGTGTGTTTACACCAAAACAGAGAGCCATGTTCATGCATACCTGCTGTGGGCTGTGTCTGTGACCTGTCATCAGTAATGAACCACTGATCCTACAGAAAGGTGAGCCGACTGTCATCCTTACACACAGAGGCTCTTCTGTCATCTCCCTGTCTTTGAACTGCACATCCTGAGCCTTAACATGCAGTAAACTTTAATACTCCAGAAAGGCTCCTTTCACAACTGTGCACAACTATTTATATATATAAAAATTAAAGTGAAATACTAGCTATTGTTAAATATATCAATAAACCTTTTAACAGTTTAGGGCACTTATCCTCCATATTAGAAGACATGAAAGACTTCAAACTATTTCTGGTAAGTGAATATCGCGATCAGGCAGTGCTAAACAGAGGTTCATTCTAGAGAGGGAATGACTGTGTAAGTGCACTGGAATGGTTTTCATAATTGGACAGCCTTAGAAATAGCTCTCTTGCCAGTGTACTTACTATTGAACTAGTGGATTGTGATACGCCCTATTACTATATTAATAATGACAGGGATAATTTAAGATTTTCCATTCTAGCTGAAGCAGCAGATGGTATTTTGTACTACTATAGAATGTGCAAAATATTACATTTTTATGCAACAATTGTTGATCAATTTATTAGTATACACTACATCAAGTTCTGTACTTTCAGGGAAGAAAGTAAGATATCAAAGTTTCACTCTTGAAAAAAGAGAAACAGACAGTTAAAAATAGCAGAACGGGTCCAGATGTTGTGTTTGTGGACAGCTTATTAACAGACCTAAGTGTGTGATGCTGCGCCTCAGGCGCTAAAATGTCCCAGAGCTCTGCAATAATGTCCACAACAGAGACTAATTAAAAAAACACACATTTCCACACTTCTCATACAGCGAGAAGAAGCAAGTTAAAGTAACTGAAGTTTGTTTTGATTAAGGCTGGAAATACCATGTCTGTTATTAATTATATATATATATATATATATATATATGTATATATATATATACATATTTATATACTGCCCGCTCAAAAAAATTATTGCTGTTTGGATTTAAATAGGCAAATACTTAAAGGTGCAATATGTAAAAATTCAAATATTCAAAAATATAATATCCTAAAACCACTAAACCAGTGTTATATTTTTTGTTCAGTTGAGTACTTAAAATATCCCAAATGTTTCCGACTCCGGCAAAAAGCTCCGGCACATGTGTGGGAATAGCCTGTCAACGACGTCATATCCGCGTTACCCTCGGTTTCCGCTTTTACTGCCGTAGAAACCATGACAACATAGTCTTATGGACAAATGTGGAAATAGTTGTTGTAATGTCTATCAAGTAACTATTTGTTATGGAACACAATTATTCTTTACTGTTTGTAGCTGGTTCTGTTAACAAAGACAAGTCCCATAAACGTCAACGTCAATCAAATGACAGAAGAAGACAAGAGGGACAAGGAACAAGAGACAAGAAGAGAAATAAGACGAGGAAAAACATCGGTTTCGCATTTCCTAAATGGAGAGAACTACAGAACAAACTTCAAGTAGACAGAGACACCGATCTTGCATGTGTTTTAATAGACAGGTGAGTAACTGTTTGGATTCCTTTACTGACAGAAAACTTATGATTATTACATCGATCAACAGTGTTAGTCTTATTGTTTGTTCTTGTCTATGCATATGATGTGAAAAATGGTGTTCACCCCGAATACTTCAAGCCATGTTATGAACTGTTGGCTGTAATATTGTTTTATACTGTAGCTTTAGTGAAATACGTGTCACTACATTAAATGTGTCAAATGCCAAAACTGCGAATGAGTTGGATCCTGTACGAGTTATTGCATTTGGTTTGTGATTAGTTTGTTGACATTGCCATACACTTCACCCGACGTGATAATGGAAGGAGTTGAAGATGACAGTTCCCATAATTCAAGCTACACCATTGTCGTTGTTGTTTTGATTGTACGCCCTCTAGTGGCCAAAATGTTTACATACTATACCTTTAAGAGTCCATAACTGGACCATTATTGCTGTGATTATTATGTTACTAACATGTTATGGAAACGGTTCTTCTAATCCTAATTGATAGAGTGTGTAGCTTTTCATTTGTTAAAAAACCATGTAAAAAGACACATCATGGCCATATTAAAGGATAATAAAGCCAAGATTCATCACGCTCAAGATCGTGACCAAAAATTGAAGCACCTCTTGATGGAAATAACATCACAACATTTATTTTCATCAAGAGGTGCATCAGTTTCTGGTCCAGATCTTGTATTGACAATGCAAGAGTCAAGTACTCTGTAAAGTCTACTCCAGCACATCCCAATGACTTTTAATGAATTTAAGGTCGGGACTCAGAGGTGCTAATTCACATGTGAAACTTATTCTTCCTGTTCCCTACTAACATTCTCAATTTGAGCCTGAAGAATCTTGACATTGTCATCTTTCAATATGGCCATGATGTGTCTTCTTACATGTTTTTTTAAGAAATGAAAAGCTACACACTCCATCACTTAGGGTTGAAAGAACTTTTGCCAAATACTAAAATACTAGAAACATAATAATTACAGTGATAATGATCCAGTCATAGACTCTTAAGTACTTGCCTATTTAAATCCAATTAAAAAATTTTGGCCGTGTTTTAAAATTGCGTGTGCTCTCACAGTTTGAATGAGCATGATGATTATATACAAATATAGAAAGAGCAACTGGTCCGATCGATTACTTCCATAATGTTCATGACTAATCAATGAACGTACAGGAGCTAATGCATGTAATGTTTTCTATACACTGTTTATTTATTCAGCCACTCAGTACCTACATTACCCTTACAAGCATTTTGTATGTTCTCTCATTGAATGATTAGTGCTCTGTGCTGCTTAACTGTACATTATTCAGGTGCAGCTTATCCTTGCAGACACCAGCACACATGTAACACAACTTCATACATATGTATGTGAGCTGACATACTGCGAGGCCACATGTAACAGAGGCCATGTGTCTCGCGCTTCTTCACACACGGTCCTACACGCCTCTACAGGAAGAGCTCTAGCCCGTTTGTCAGTTGAATATGTTTATTTCAGGGCTATTTTAATTATAGCTCATTGGAGTGTGTCACTTCACTTGTGGAGTGTGTGTGTGTGTGCGAGTGTTTGCGTTTGAGCTTTCTGGGTGTAACTCCCAGGTCTTTATGTGAGAGAAGTACTCGTTCATCACTGTCTCAGGGGACAAAGGAAACCTGTAGCGCATGCTAAGTGGCCCAGCCCTCCGCATGGCTGTAAGAATACATTAGGATACACACACACAGCCTAGCACATGGCTGCCAGAATACATTAGACTCTACACACACACACACACATATCCCTGTGATAATGAGCGCTGAATTCTTGATGCTTTCCTTTCTCATTCTCTCCTATCAGCACTCCGCAAAATCAGTATTGAGTGGACTGATAAGACACTCGTATGGACAATAGACACCTCCTTTGTTTGGTGGCGCACTTGTTTATTATTCAGTTGCTTTGTAGGATTGCTTGCTTTTGCTCTCTGGCATGTGCTGCTGCTTTCTCAGTGTCTTTCATACACGTACAAGCTTCTCCGACTGTGTCTTTTGTCTTCTTTCTAATGTAGTGAGCTTGCTTTGGATGGCCACACACATAATGCACGGGTATGCGGTGGTTAATTGTAACCATAAAAGCAGTGATTCTCAAGCTTTCAACAATAAAACAAAAATTGCAGAACACCCCTAATTTGTTTACTTCATATATCTCAAATAACATCACTTTCCATGCAATACATCCCGACTGCTGTACTTATTTCTTTGAATTTCACAGACTGCTAATTTTAGCCTATGAAAGTAAATGAGGTGATTAATGAGCTAGCTAAATTTTTGCACTGAACACTGATGTCAGTTGAAGTCAGACAACAGCAAGAAACGTTAAAGCAGTCAGAAAATTCTAGAGATGAACAATTCTTGCAGCTACAGATAAGCGATAACTATTTTTATTGACTGAGGATTAAAACTAAAAGTCTAAAAAAAAAAACAAATATATACTCTGAAATAATAATAATAAAAAATAATATGAGATGAAAAACTCAAACTTAAAAAAAGTTTGTTGAAATGCTAAAATAATAAATGTAAATGATAATGAAAATTACAAAGGCATATAACAAAATTACTAAAACTTAAACTAAAATTAAAAATATAAAAACGTCAACTGAAAATATAAAAATATAGGTAAATTCGAAATATTGAGAACTAAATACTGTAATAGTATTTAAATAAAATAACATTTATATGTGGGAAACACCAGATATTATTGATAAACGATATTAAAATGATTTGAATAAATAACTAAATATAAAACAATAAAAATTATAATCAATTGTTTTAAATAATGTTAGGCTTCACAATATAATAATACACAGTTAAAAATGGGTATTCATTTGCTGAACAGTGTTATTAAATGTTTTTTTAAACTTTAAGTGAGCATTAGGTAACAACAAAATGAATGTATATGTATAAAAAATGAGCATAAACAATTAAAAAATCAATATAGAAAGATACTGATAAATATTACTCTAATACTCCAATATCAGCCAGTTATTTATTTATTTTTTTCAATGATTTCAATTATATTATTTTGTTTATTTTATTTATTTATTTTTTATTTTTTTTTGATTATTCACTCATCTCACAGGCCTGTTGGAAAACTTCACGGACCACCAGTGGAGCACAGTTTGAGAACCACTGTTATTACATATGTCATTGGGTCTCTAATGGTGGATGTATTCACCATTCATAGGTAGCAGTGGCTGTACGATAGTGTGTGTGTGTATAGGGTGCAGTCTCATCAGGCCTAGCTGGTGGCAGAGCTCTTATCAGACAATGTCAGACCTCTGGGGCTACCAGTTTGTTTCGTACCGATAGTGACTAAATTAAATCTAGATCCTCCACCAATTATTTCCCTTATGGTGGCAATAATTGTCCCCGTTAGAGCCCGCAAAACCGTAATAGATGCCAGGGCGACCCACCGCTGCCGTATGTTTTGGTCTTGCTTTTGTTTGTGTTGGCCGTAACGGCACGTTAGAAGTGAAGTGATGTGTTCGTAAAGCCTATTTGCTGCCTGTTTTTGTGTGATGGTCCAGACTGCTTTCAAACCTGCCAGGCTCTTTTGTCACTGAGCATATATAAGCCCCCCTTGCTACACTCCCACTTTCCTTTGCTCCTCTCTCTCTTTGTTGCTCTAGCGCAACATTAATATGGTGAATAGGCACTTCAGGGTTATTTGGGAGCTTTTCAGGGAAGTGTAAGCAGAGGGGAGAAGGAATAATGAGGTGTGGTGGCACAAAACAGACTAAATGAAGAGATAAGACAAGATTATTATAGTGGAAATGGCAAAGTCAGCAAACCTCCTTTAGGGTTCTGCATAAATCTAAAATTACAGAATTATAAAATTATAAGAAGCAGCATTGGTGTCTCATCCACCAACCAGTTTGTGAATCATTACTTTATATCACAAAAAAAAAAAATTCTGAAAGGTTTTTTTTTTTTTAAATCAATGCACACGCATGCTGTGAATGCTTTGAATTTCAAAGATTTGCGAAGATTTGAATTATTTTTGGAAGAAAACTCAAATGCTTTGAATTTATTCATCCCAAAATAATCATGCATATTCATGAGTTCCGTCTGCATAATATTTTTTGGGGGGAGGGGCAGACACAATAGTGGGTACACATAGCAAATCTGGTGTCTGATATCATTTGTGACATCTTCTCTTTTATCCCCAGTATCATAATGATAAGGTTTAATTTCTAAATTAGACATGTTACACTGAAAGCTCCCTTAAACCTGTGGCCCATGTAAACGGGAGATAAGCAGGGTGAACATCGGCCTGCAGCAGCAGGTAGCCTGTATCGAGGACCGCAGACATCAGCCCTCCTCTATAACACAACACACACACCCACTCTTATTTTGAGCTCTGAGGAGGCAAAGACTTTAAAAGTTTATTCTACTGCAAAATAGCCTGTGTTTGTGAATGCTATTACAGAACAAGAGTGGGTTTACACATCGTTATGCTGTGGAAGTAGAAGTGTTTGTTTGTAATAAAAGCACCTCAGGGAATTGCTTATGTTTGTAAATGCGGTGAAGTGGTTGGCATAGGATTCCAGTGTTCTGTAAGACATCTTTACTGCAATTGATTTCATTTTCATGGTTTACATTCTTCCACGAGAACATTTTTGTGTTCCTTTTCTTTTTCTTTTTTTTTTGTCTTTACCCTTTTCCTTTCCTGTTTCCTTATTTGTTCCTGTTTTATTTCCTCACTCCCCTGTTCTTTTTTAATTTCCCCTTTCTTTTTTGCATTCTTCTTTTGTTTTTTTATTTTTTCCCTTCCCTTCCCTTCCCTTCCCTTCCCTTCCCTTCCCTTCCCTTCCCTTCCCTTCCCTTCCCTTCCCTTCCCTTCCCTTCCCTTCCCTTCCCTTCCCTTCCCTTCCCTTCCCTTCCCTTCCCTTCCCTTCCCTTCCCTTCCCTGTTTTATTTTCTTCTCTTTCATTTCCTCTTTTTCCCTGCATCACTTCTTTGCTTTTTCATTCTACTTTCCCTCACTTCCCTTTACTTTTTAAATTTCTTTTGTTTCCTTTTTCCTTTTCCTTACTCCCTTCCATTTTCTATTCCTCTTTCCAATTTTGTTTCCTCTTCCCTTTCTTTTGTTTTGCTTTCTTTTTCTCTTCTTTTTCTCTTCTTTCACAACCGGGTTGTGTTTTAGCATGATGCTTCAAAATTACATCTCATAGAGGAAGAAATGGATCCAGTGGATAATTTTAGATGAGCTCTGCTAAAGGCAATCCTTTTTTTAAAAATGATTTTGGCATTCTATCTCTGTTTATTAAATCAGAGAAAATGCCCTCCCTTGGGAAGTTTTGGGCTTTTGACCAACGGCTGAAATCAATCCCACAACTGAAACGGTATGATGAAATTGGACTCCCCACGAGGAGCAGGTTGGTCCAGGGAGACGTGGGTGAAATTTAGCTTTACTCTCATCTTTTTCCTCCTTTCTTCCCCCATTACACATCTCCTTTATCCTGGCAGGTTGTCAAGCAACCGGAAGGCGGCCGGAAAAAAAAGATGGAGGATGGAAAGAAAGGAGATTGGAGAGAGGAGTGAGGCAGATAAAGAGCAATCTCCTTGGCTGGTTGTGAGGGTGTAGGTACACTCCAGATGGTGACCCAGAACTTGATGGGCTACACTGTGGAAATAACCCTCTCAGGCTCGTCAAGAGACTCAGAAATCACTCATAGTCCAATAAAAAGCTCCTTTCTTAGAGCCACAGCCACCTCCATCAAAATAAGAACACCTTTAGAGAATAAGATTCTGAGTAGCACCAATAAAGGTTCTTCAGTTTGCTAGACATCTCTTTTAGACAACCAGTTCATGAGGGATCTACCAGGAACAGAATCATAAAGATTAAATGCATGAAAGGTTAGTGCCATAATTTTAACATCTGCTTTTGTGTGGTGTCCTACAGAAATATATTGTGGGAATCTATAGATAGCACTTGGAACCTTTTTGCTGCCTGAAGGCATAGTTGCATTATACTTTAATCATTTTAGAGCTAACGTTCTCACAATTATGCATTCTTATTTTTATTTATTATTATGTGTATTATTTCTTTCTCAGTTGAAAAATGCTTACAAGAACAAAAGAAGCTTCAAACAAATCATATTTGGAGTTGGGAAGGGGAAATTCACATTACTTGCTTTTATCCACCTGAAAAGATCCCATAAACCATGTGTGTAAAGTGGTACTTAATAAATTTAGCAGATAGAAACTTGCTGTAGAACTTTATTCAGTCATAGCTGGTTATGTTTGACCACACTGCTTTACTTCACTTCATTTTTTGTACCTAATTTCTTAATCTTTTATTAAAAGATAAATTGAAAGTTTTTTTTAGAGTTTAGAGTAGCAGGAAAAAGACCATGAAGAGACAAGAAGATTTAAGCTTGTCTCAGCAGCCCACGCAAACAGATTTCTCTCTGCTTTTGGGTATAAAGATGGATTTCTGTGTCGAGTTGTATTTAAAAAAAGGTGTTAGTCAAAAGATGAGAATTTGATAGTAACATATAATATTCATAATTAACTGCCTTACCATCAAATGCACAATCACATCTGCTTTTCAGCTTTGCTGACTAAAATGCCCCCGCCTCCTGGCCTCGTGGGATATCCAAGTTTAAATAATCTAGTCTTAATCCATATCACCTCACAAAGCTTTACATAATCAAGTGAAATCTGCATGTTGCAACCCCATTCGCCCCTGCTGTGGTATAGGTCGCATGTACATTGCATTAATATGTGCAGTGCCGCCCTGTTCCTTAGGAGATTCACCGGAACATTTGTGTGACCAGAATCCTAATAATTAGCTTGTGCCTTACAGATTAAGCCACCTGTAGTCATTGTACATGGCAGGAAGGTGACTTCAGTGATTTTGATTTTGTCCTCTGTGCTGTCTGTTTGCATGATGATGTGATGTAGTTTGTCTTCCATGCCCAGAGAAGGTTTGAAATGATGTTGTTTTAGTTATTGTTGTCAGTGAACATTAAACACTAGATGAAGCGTCTTTAAATCAATGAATCTTAAGACAACAGACAAAACATTTTCCTCACTTTTACCTGCCATTAGTTTTAAAAACAGTGCGATTTTAACTTCATTAAGCGGAGATGACTAGAATTCTAGATCACTAGAATGTTCTTTACACATTGTGTCAATTAAGCTTACTGTTTATTTGAAAAAAAAATATGAAATGATGCTCTACAGTTTAATTGTTTGGGTTCGGTAAGATTTTTAAATGTCTTTTATGTTCTCCAAGGCATTTATTTAATCAAAAAATACAATAAAACCAGTAATACTGTGAAATAGTATTAAAATTAAAATGACTGTTTTCTATTTTAATCAATTTTAAATTGTTATTTATTCCTGTGATGGCAAAGCTGAATTTTCAGAATCAATACTCTGCATATTTTTTATTGTCTACAGTACGTTGAAAACTACTTTATTTTTATGAAAACTATGATAGATTTTGTGCAGGGTTCTTTGATAAATAGAAAAAAAAAAACAGCATTTATTTGAAATAGAAATCATTTGTAACATTTTACCCTTTTGATCAATTTAATGTGTCCATGCTGGATAAAAGTAAAGATTTTACTTTTCAATAAAAGATTTTTTTTAGAAAGTTTCAATGTTTCACAGTCCTGGTCCTACTTTTGGATAACACAGTCAGCTGTTAATCAAAACATTTACAAATGTAGCAAATGAATCCTTGAATCCTCCGTCTCGCTTCATGCAGTAAGAAAAAAGAATGTTTAGACTTTTGTTTAATATATGTCGAGAAGCACTGAATAGGACTTATTTTAAGCTCATAAATATCAACAAAAGTTAGCTGAGATTAAAAAAAAATAATTTCAGAAGGCATATGCTAAGACCATTATACAACAACAACAAGCATCCACCTGCTATTTCATGTACCCCACCTGTTGGTAGAAATACAAACAGAATTTAATTCTGAAGTACAGTAGAGTGTTTGCATTTGAGAGAAAGCCAGGTTGGTATTGCTGTTGCTAAAAGCAAAGTGGTTCCTCACCGGTGTGTCTTTGTGCAGCATATAGAGAACAAGAAGAAAGACAAAAAGAACCCATTGAAGTGAAACAAAATAAACAGTGTCTCCTGAAGGGCTGTATATTCATTGAAGCCACTGAGGTAAAGAGGACTCTGTAGAGTCAAGGCAAGTTCACAATAGCATTCACAACCATCTTTCTCAGGCCTTAGAATAAGGGCGCACAAAGAGAAAGTGAAATAGAAGTAAGACTGAGAGCACCTATTCACTTTGCTACATTCTTATTATTGCTACAGACTCATCTTGAATTATTGAATGCTTCAGAGCTTATGATTGCTCAGATGCACTCAAAGGCTGAACAATTGACTCAGCCTTGACTTGTTGGGGTTACTTACAGCAATTTACTTGTTTGTGTTGAATTATCGATTGTTAAGCTATGGCAAAGATATAAGCAAGTACGTGTACTAAGATAACCGTTCTTAGTATTAGAATTAGTATTAGAACCGATAATTCAGTTCAATACAATATGTCCCTTATTTACACACCATTTTGTTAATAGATCTTCAAAGTAAAAGTCTTTACCCCTTCCAGCTGATTCTTATCACCAGAGCTGCTTAAAACCTGCTGCTTTCTCCACATATCCATTTAAAAATCATTAGGACGCTCTTCGGCCATTTTCTACTGACACTTATGTTAATGAGTGCTGTTAATGTAGCCTTATTTAGATGCTGAGATGACACAGAAGGCTTACAGCCACTGATGGGGATGTGTCATTGACTTTTGCAGGCCTGTGTCCTTCTTTCTTTTACCTAATCACCCTGGGTTGGACAGCCAGGATTGTTTTCATCTGAAAATGCTGCATGCAGCTGTTGATGGTAGTTTACCCACAAACAAACGCACCACTGTGACACAATCTACATTAGCGATGTGACCTCTTGTGGAAATAAAGGGTGAGAGTTCTTATGTTACATCTTTTTTTTTTTTTTTTAAAGTCATTAATACTTTTATTTAATCAGCGAGGATGCAATACACTGATAAAAAAAAGTGACTTTTACATGGTTACAAAAGATTTATTTCAAGTAGACTACTGAAAAAATGTATTGTAAGCTTGACAAAAATATTAAGCAGCAGAAAAGTGTATATATTTACATTTAAGACGTTTTAATTGAAAGCGACTTAAAAATTAGGAATACAACAAGCAATTCATCTTACATAGTGTGTTTGTTTTCAACACTGATAATAATAATAATAAATGTTTCTTGAGCACCAAATCAGCATATAAAAGAATGTTTTCTGAAGGATCATGTGACATTGAAGACTTAGTAGTAATGTAATGCAGTAGTAAGTGTAGTAGTAAGTAATGATGCTGAAAATTCAGCTTTGCCATCACAGGAATACATTACATTTAAAATATTTTGTACCAGAAAAAGGTTATGTTAAATAGTAATATTTCACTATATTACCATTTTTACTGTATTTTTGATCAAATAAATCCAGCCCTGTTGAGCACAAGAGACTTCTTTCAAAAACATTTAAAAAAAACAATAGTACCCTTCATTGTAAAATTAAAAGACTATGTAACATAAAATATTGGGTTTATCAGTTTTCTATTGAGTTGTCTACATGATGTACGTGTAGTCTGATTCATGAACACATCGGTACTTTTTAGTCAATCAGACATATAAATTATGCCGAAGCGAACAACTCATTTGAATCAGCTCTTATTAATAGACAGTGGTTGGAGTTAGGGACACCGTTTAAACAAAAATTAATCATCCAACTGAAATATTTGCAAATGAATCAGAATCAAAATGAATCAAGCCTGTGAATCAGAATCAAATTAACAAATTTGAATTGATACCCAGTCCTATTTATAAAAAAAGTCCATTTTCTTTAATTGTTTAAACGGCGTATGACTTCCGAGAAATAAGCATTTTAGTGTCTAAAAATTTTCTTGCTTATATCTAAAGCTCATTTGAATTTGTTTTAGATCATTGTAGGACATTATGGTGCCTTGGAAGCGTATGACTGAGCAGCTGCCTTAGATTTAGGACATAGCCAGAGTTCTAATTTTGCAGCAGGGCTTTATGGATATCTGCACAAGGGAGCTGCACTTCTGAGGGCTAAGAGAGTCAAACTAGCTGTGACCTGATGAATCTTACAAACTAATTTCTGTTACAACATTTATACTTGAAACAGTATGATGTTTGCCGTGCTATTTGCCAGTGTACTTTGAATATGTCCGCTAACCTGAGGTTGTTCTAATATAAATAATGAATGACTAAAATATAGGAAGCCGATGATATGTTGACAGATTTAATTGCATTTAAATTCATTGCTTGAGATGTTGTTGCGCAGGTTTTGTTGTGGTATTTGAGGAAGCATCATCATGTAATGAAATTCCATTCATGTCCATCTGTAATAATTACTTAACATCTGTCAAAGCTCCACAATTATCTTTCTTTATTGAGCAATGCACAGTGAATGGAACAAATAGTTCTCTCTCTCTCTCTCTCTCTGTGTGTGTGTGTGTGTGTGTGTGGGTGCATGTGTGTCACCCTGCACCATCTGGAATAAAGGTGTTCACAAGCATGCTGGTGCGCTATGGGAGACTGTTAGATAACCACGCCCTAACAGACAGAAGATTCATATGATCCTTCAAGAGCCCATTTAATCATTCGCTCTGCTGATAAGAGCCCAACTTTTACACCGCACCTCTAAACCGAATAATGACACTCGGCGCATCTAATTATAACACACCTTTTAAAACCTTATCAAGGTTAAATGGGTTTATAAGATGTACACAGATGTTTATAATTTTGATTAATTGCCTCAACTAATTCATATTTAATCCGTTTCGAAATCCCGTACATTCCCAAAAAGCTCTTGTGATTCACTGATGATTAAAAAGAAAATATCCAGGCTGGGAGACTCAGAACGTTTGAAATACGGGAAGATATGGCTGCGTTGAGTCTGTCTTAGCATTTAATTATCAGCCCAGTGTATTTCTGTTCATTATCTTGACTGATTTGGCCATCCAGATTCACAGTGTGCACGTAAACAACGCTCTGAACAGCACCTCTGTTTGTTCATCATAGTCTTGCTTTAATCAAGCCAATCATTCATCAAGGGAATCGCGGAGTGATAAACTCAGCATGCGATCCCAGTCCAAACATGAAATTTTATGAGGGCAGCGTCTCGCCACAGCATGACAGTCAGAAAGCCCTGGCCTCTGAATTAAAGCCTCTTTGAGCGTAATGGCCTTTGTGTCACACACACATACATAGGCTTACGTCACTATGACAGAAAACTTTGTGGTTGTAACGTTCATGATAGTAAGTAGTCATTTAGCAGGTGCTTTAAGAGCGACATACATTACAGGAACAATCCCGCTGGAGGTTAAGTGCCTTGCTGAAGGGCACAGCGGCGATAGCTCATGGATCACTTCTTGCAAGAATCAAACTTCCTTTTAGTTACCAGAGCTGTGTTTCCCAAAAGGATTGTGAGCTTAGTTGATTGTACAGAACATGGGTGGCAATGGTGTTCGTGATCAATGCTTTTGGGAAACACAGCCCAGACCTAATTGTATGCCATAACACAATTTGATACTTACATTGGTATGAATGTAACAGAAACAGCACAGAAACTGGGAGTGTTGATATGTAAATTATACACCACAATTGATTTTGTGATCTCAGAAGATTTCAATAAGAGTATGTTCTTCAGTAAAAAAAAAATGTTTTGTGTGTGCGGCACTGTTTACATTCTCATAGACTTCAGAATATGATACAGTTGATGCAGTCTGTCTTGGATTTTATCCAAGATCTTTCTGGAGTCATATCATACAATCTGACAAACAACAATGGTAAAGGACTGAAAAAAATATTCAAGTATAGTATTTAAAGGGGACCTATTATACCCCTTTTCACAAGATGTAATGCTCATGTCCCCAGAATGTGACGTTTCAGCTCAGAATACCCCACAGATCATTTACCCCTATTTGGGTGTGGGCAAAAACGCGCCATTTTTTGTGTGTCCCTTTAAGTGAAAGTGAGCCCGCTCTCAACAAGAGGGCGGAGCCTTAACTGCTCGTGCTTCGGTTGCTCAACAGCAACAAAACTGGAGAATCTCATGCAGCCAAAATGACGATTGTCAGTAACGGTGTTCAGCCTTACATTGTTCAAACAGTCGGACACTGATGGAGAGACTCAGGAAGAAGTTACAACTTTTAGAATGCAACTGGACGTTTCTGAATGGTTAGTGGATAAATTAAAGTAGTTGCTGTGGAGTTGAATCAACTTAGCATGTGCCATCATGTTAATCATCATGCTAATCAAATCCAGCTCCAGATCGTTTATGAAATAAAATGACGGAATAGCAACAATACTACTACAACAACTCTTCCTCTTCTCTAAAGCATCCCAACATGGCCTTGCCCGCTTTGTTGCATAAAGAACATTTGAATGTTGGGCAAGGTCAGCAAGTTCAACACATTTAGTTGATTTCACCGTACACATACATTATGCTTATCTGTGACCATTGTGACAGAATTTCTCAGAGCTCAGGGATTGATTTCAGATCAGAGTCTTTGGCTGTAATCCTCACGCACAAGCATGCTGAGCTCTGCCACAACTGCAGCTGAACTCAGGGTTTGTCTTTACTGCCCATAAACTGTTCATCTTGTGTTAACCTTGATGTGATGATTCTCTCCCTCGAGATAAACATCACAAAGCCAGTCCACACCAATATGGCATCAAGTCTGTCCTGCTATCAATCTCAGAGAGGGGTTATCTGTGGAGGAGAGCTCAGCTGCCTCATTCTTCTCCATCTGATGTCTACCTCGCTGCACTTATAGTCTCCATCACACACTTAGAGGATAATGAGATTTTTTTTTTTTTTTGAAACATATTTCTTAACTAGAGAGGCCCAGAGAGAGAGAGAGAGAGAGGGACAAGACACATGGATTGATTTGCAAGTATTTAGTGAAAAAGGCACTGTCATTGTATACTTGCTATTTGTCTCTGAATTTTTTCTGACATCATGGACAAAAGCTGAGAAACTAATATATTTAATATGTCCAGTGTTTAATAAATTATCTTTTTTTAGCAAGAGTAAAAATTGTAGTTGTAGTAATTTAGTAGTTGTAATTTAAATAGTAATAGCATGTTCTTACTCTGTGTTTTAGCAATGCAACTAATTTTCAGACTCAAGTAATTTGTCCTCACTCACTGACAGCGAAAAATCCGCCTGATGATCCAACAAAATCACACCCAGTTAGGGCATTTAAAGTTTAAAGTTTAATTATTCACCCAAAAATGAAAATTCTGTCATTAATTACTCTCGCTCATATCGTTCCACACCAGTACGACCTTTGTTCATCTTTGGAACACAAATGAAGATATTTTTGATGAAATCTGATGGCTCAGTGAGGCTTCCATTGACAGTAAGATAATTTACACTATGAGATGCCCAGAAATACACTAAAACATATTTAAAACACTTCATGTTAGTACAGTGGTTCAACCTTAATTTCATAAGGTGTCGAGAATACTTTTTCTGTGCCAAAAAAAAACAACTAAATAACGACTTTTCAACAATCTCTAATGGGCGATTTCAAAACACTGCTTCGAAGTTTTGAACTGTTTAAATATGTCTTTAATACCTTTCTGTGCATTTGAAAGCTTTAATAATCTTTCTGTCAATGGAGGCCTCACTGAGCCATTGGATTTCATCAGAAATATCTTAATATGTGTGAATGAAGGTCTTACGGGTGTGGAACGACATGAGGGTGAGTAATAAATGACATTTTTGGGTGAGCTAACCCTTTAATATACAGTTAAGAGGAGCAGGATTTTGCACCAATGGCATTTCATTCATTTAGATTAATATGAAAAAGATTTTATTGCTTGTCATATTGTCATGCTGCACGTTTAGGAGAAAGTGTTACATGTCAAGTCATTATATTGGTAAAGCACTAACCAGAAATGCCTTTACAGAATTTGGTCATAGAGTCATTTGAAATGTTTATTTGACTTTGTTTTAAAGTTAAAGTGATTTTCTTTATTTTTTTTGCAGCGGCCACTATTAGTAATATTACTCCTGTGTCTTCTCCGTAATAAGGCAGTGCTGCTATGCCAACTCATAGACCGTCTGCCAGTGTGCTGAATAAAGTCAGATGAACTAATTATCTCTTCCAGACTTCGTGCTTAAGAGCAAAGAAGGCCCTGCTCTCAGAGAGACGATAAACTTCACAATTACACACACAAACAAACACACACACACACACACACGCAGATTCATCTGTAGGATCATTGGTGCTCAGTTCTTGGATATTAGAGAGATCTTTCTCCATATATATACTCGTAAATAGCTTCCTTCCCTTCTACTCTGTGGCTGATTATCTTCCATCAGTGAGTGCAGGATGGTTGGTTTTGTTGGGTGAGAAAGGGTCTTGTACTCGAGGGAACGGATTCAGAATAAACATGTTAATCAGTTTAATTCATTTGACCTTGTACTCTTTGTCTGCAGGGTTAGAGTTCCCTGCCAAGTCATGTCTATTTTCAAATGCCTCATTTCCCTCCCCTCTACTTTCCTCTCTGTCTTTTCCCCATCATGATCTGTTAATTATATGGTCATTGTCTGGAGTATGTTAGTACATTGTGCTCAGCCACTCACAGTGGCCGGCCTGATTCATTCATACGAGGAAACAATGGTGCGGTGCACGTATAATCAGCTTTCTGCGCTGGTGAGCTTTAATAGGTCAAACTCAGAGGGCGATAGGGACGTACCCAAAGCTTGTTCTGAAGAATAAATAAAAGACATTTTCAGAGGTCTCATTAGCATAGCAGTGTGGATAACTTCATGAAGTCTCAGTTGGGATGCCATATTGGTACCATATTGGTTATTGGTGGCGATATTGCAGACCTTTTTTTTTAGTGTTGGTCGATATTAGGTATTTACTTGTCTATAATAGGTTTCCCCACTTTTACATACAGATTTACATTCAGTGATGTAATTTTTAGCAAGTGTCAAAATAAATGTCCATTTTTAATTTGTACATTTTAACGTTGTGATGCCTAAACTTACTCGTAGCATATATATGTATATATGTAGCAACTCTATTTAAAGTTATAATACATAAGTAACATTTAGTACATAATTTAATATAAATTAAGTTAAATATATAAGTAATAATTACTCATAAATAATTGATCATAACAATTGTATTTATAATTTAAGAAATTGTTATTATTATTATTATTATTATTATTCATTATTGCCCATAACATAATAATTAATAAAATAATCTTTGGGTTGAAATTGAGATAGACCAGTGTCATAGTTTTGATTCCCAGAGAATGCATGAGGGATATATATATGTGTGTGTGTGTGTGTGTGTGTGTGTGTGTATACACATATACAGTACATGTTGTATGTATATGCACACAAAAATAATGCACAAATTACAATGTTAAATAGGTCAAAATGACTTATCACTCTTAAAGTGCAGCTGCAAGTGCATCTGCCATGTTTTATAGTGTTATGCGAAGCATTTCTCTCTTGTTACGCTGCATTTTTATCTGAACCCACAGTCCCCCATACCTCATGTTTTTGCAGCATGATTTTGCTGAACCCGTTCAGTAAAATCTCCTGTGTCTTCTGCTTAAAAAGCCTCTTGCACCCACACATACTCACAAACACACTCTCATACAGTACAATGACAAGCCTCTCCATTATGAAACTATCTCCAGCCAAAGTGTCCAATTATCGGACCTACTCAGCTGAGTCTTCACACATGGAAGGGCACACACTGAGGCCAGCACGGCACAAAATTCTCCCTTTTTCTTTTTCCTCCTTCCTTTCACAAGTTGGGTACACAGTGCGAAAAAGGAGCGTAGAAAAAGAGGCAGAGAGCGAAAGAAAGCGAGAGACGCAGGAGAGAATGGGCAAAAATCAAACATCATTTGCATAATGTGGCTTTTGTCCCCATTTTCAGTCTCTTTAACTATCACATCTAATTAGAGCTCCAGACTGCCAGCCAGAGATAGGGCTGTGTGTGTGTGTTTGGGTCTGTTTTCATGATTGTGTGAGATAAAGAGGCTTTGCTGAGTCCCAGGCTGGCTCGTTCCTCTCCCAAGAGACTGCTTATGACAAATAAGATTAATGTAGTCCCTCTGTCACCAGACCGCAGTCCTGCAAGTGATAGGTGACTTTTTCAGCTGGTAGCCGAAGTACATGCTGGTCAGTGCACGCTTGAGCTGTTGGCCATTTGGAACTTGATGGAGACCAGCCAAACGATGGGTCAGACTTGGGGTCACAGACTGTTACCCGTAGACTGTGCTCTAATTGCGGTAGGGAATACATCCACTAGAAATCCTGATATAGAAATCTACTCTTTGTGAAACCCTGTTTCTGTCGTGTAGCCAAGACACACGTGCCATGGGAAAAGCATCGTGGGGGCACCCTCTGGTCTGTTTGTGTTTTAATGAAATATAATTCTGAACCCATCTGCTTGTCAGAGACATTGCCAGGTAGGCTATGCTGCTATGTGCAAAACTGGAAATCTGACAATCACGTTAAGTTTCTCTAGATTTAAATGTGGTTTTCGAGTATGATGACTGATTTGACTTTTTATTGAAATTTAGGCTTGTATTTTGATTGCAGCCGTTATGGCGTTTTTCTAATATCAGTATTTTTGTTTGCCCTGGGTCTTTTTATTTGTGCTAAGGGTTGACAGCTTGACTGAACAGACGGTATTCAGCCTTTCTATTAGGTGGGGCAACAGCCAATCAGAGAACTTTCAAATAATGCTGTTAGGCCAAGCTCGATGTTGAGGAGTTTGCCCTTTGTTATTGATCTGTGCGAGTGGCAGTGGTTGAAAAATTTCTGCTTCAACATCTGTAACTTGTTGTGCTGTTTACTTTCACTTTGATACAATTACCCTGCATTAATGCGCTACAAGTTAAAGTTGTTTTAAAATCTACAATGTATTACCAGACGGTGTAAATTGATGTGCTACTGTTACAAACAACCCCACTGCCAGGGTGAACTGTAACAGGTGGGTTGGGATGTAATGCTGTAATGCTAAACAGTTTAAATTTTGTGATTTGATGAAACAAACTGATTATTTTTTATTCCAATCCCCATCAACCCCAAACTCCAGCCCATTTTATTTTTAAATTAATGAAGGAAAATATTATTGTAAAACAGCAAACAAGTTAGATTTAATTTTATGTTTTCTGTTTTCATTTTAATTTGAAAGTTCTAGTGTTTTTATTTTACATTTTTTCTTTGTAAATGTTTATATAGTTTTATTTAGTTTTTGTTTTGTTTACCTAGTTTTAGTTATTTTAGTGCTTTAGCTTAAACTAAATGAAAATGAGAAATGTTGTGTTCGTGTCTCTTTCACAGTTTTGTCAAATTTTGGCTTATACACTGTCTATATTCAGTCTTTGTGGGTGCAGTGGAAAAGTCGTGTTACAACATTCTTTGTCTGCTCAAACAATATATTTATATATTTATATATATATATATATATATATATTTAACTGAAGGTTCTGAGTACATGTTAGATACCAAATTAAACAAGAGAATCTGCTTATTCAGATGCGACTAGGTCAGTAATTTATCATCCATTAGTCCAAGTCAAATTATAACCCAGAAGTGAATTGTCGATATTTCTACTGGTTTTTGCCATTTAAATGTTTTTTTTTTTTTTTTGTACAACTCTATGTCTTACAACATCTATTTTTTATTCACCTTATGTGGTTGGTGGTCTTGTATGATACCCATTTCTAAGTGGTTAAACTGATGGCATTCAACTCACCGCTTGTCACAACTATCAGGATACAGAATTCAATAGGAAACTGATCCCAGGTCAGTTTCTTTTGGCAGTGAGTCCACTCTGAGTGATTTGGCTCCTCACAGTGACCCGGAAAAACATCAGAGAGCCTTTCAGTGATCTGCAGGGAGATGAATGCAGAGGTAGATTGCGTGTGCGTTTGTATGTGCGTGTCTGTTTACGTGTCAGAGTAGGCTATAATATCATCTCTGAGCGAGTGTTAATATCTCTCTCCCTTGGCTCCGTGTCTTGCGGTTCAGAAGGATGTAACCTCTGATCACTTCTGACACACCATTGTTTGACTGTCGGCAGAATTAAATGATATCTCTCTCTTCTCTCTTTTCTTCCTCTCTCCAAAACGGAATTCCCAGTCTCCGGTATGTTACTCTTTCACAGAAAGGCTTGTCAAGTATAGAAATGCAATTTCACTGATTCAAGGCAATTACCTTGGAGCCTCTTTCCTCATCAGGATGAAGAAACTACAAAGGCACAGATGGAGGCTGACTCTTGTAAAGGAAAGAGCTCGAGGCAAAGATCCGCAGCAGCCCCACTGACACTTGCGTGGTGATGACTTAAATCGCTCAAGCGCTCGAGACAAAGAGGAGGAGAGAATCCTAATTACCCACCATCACTTGCATCATCCTCAATTTGCTGTGAATGTGTGGGGAGAGAGAGGAAAGGGAGAGAGTTTGTAGTACATAATACATAGTGTGTGAAAATTGCAGTGCCACCCACTAACTTTGAATCTTTGGTATTTGTTTCCCTAGTTTGCCAATGAAGTATGTTTTACTCAAAGAGAGGGCAAGGTATGTTTTACTCCTAGACCAGCATTTCTGGCCTGTTGAGGACTGTACTCAGCACTATTTAGTGTTATTATTGCGACAGCAGGCTGAAGGATAATATCCAGCAGTACCCTTCATTTGTGCACTGAAACCTCTGTTGTTGTATCTTGAGTATAGACTGGTGTCTACAAGAGATGTATGCATGATATCACTACAATAACCGTTGTTGGCTTGTATTAGAGATTTTTTTCTAGTTATTGTATCGTTAGAAATTATACAGTATATTAAATGCATGCTCATTATCCCTGTTTATTACATTGATACTGCATTTGCCACCATCTAACGCTCACTTAAGGTTGATCTTTAAAGATACTTTATATGACACTGTTAGATGGAATCTTTACACATTTCAAAACATTTCTTTCAAAATATCACTTTGTTATAACTAAATGTTTTATCATTTTAGTACAATAAAAAATAAATTAAATAATTGATTAAATATTTAAAATATATAATAAAATAATAAATGTTTAATGCATATTTATTTAAAATATGTTTAATATTTAACTATTAACATTGACCTTACTTTTCTTTATACTGTAATGATGTCTACAATTTTTAATGTTATGTGTTTTCTTTATTTAGACAAAATAGTATATGATTTTATAAATATTATATAAATATTCATTTGAATAAATATTTAAAATATATTATAAAATTGTTTTTAAAATTGTTTTTAAAATAAGTAGTATTTTATGTTATTAGCCATAATTATCAGTGTCTGTCCGAATTTCAATATCAGCATTGTCTACACACCTTTGAAAAATTTTAGCTCTGATGCTTTATAGATGCGTAGTGGCTTTTTGTCATGAAACAGGTAGCTAGTATACATATAAAGATTTTTATCACACTCTAAAAAATGCTGGGTTGTACCCCATATTTGACATAAACATGGATTTTAACAACCTAGCATTTTTTTAGAGTGCAAACATACTTACTTATTAGGGGTCCAAGGACCGAAGATGGTGAAACCCTTTTGTGTTTGAACTGATCTTCTTCTTTTTCTTCTTCCCCCTCCTCACTTTGTTCTGCCTTAAAAGTGTATGGGCATCTTTTTTTTCAACACCTTAATCAGAAATATGTAATCATAATAATGTTCACTATTATATCACACTGGAAAACATACTTTTTTGAAGTCCTCCCTGGCCATTGATAGAATATACACCAAAATAGACGCACACCATCTAGGGACAGTGCGGGCAAAAAGTTGTCCTTTTTAAAATTATGACCTATCAGCCATTTCAACTGAAAGTTGAAGGTTGTGTTATTAGTGTTGTCCACTAGAGAGAGCCACAGGATAAGGAATCTTTTAAGCCTGATCATTTTCTGTCAGTTTCCATCGTTTTGAATGAAAATAAAGACATAGATCTAATTCATTTATATAACTATGTGCTCTGACAGTATAGTTTTATATAATTAGAGTACAATAAACTGTGAAATCCTTGTGGATCATTAAATGTTTATTTAACTTTTAGACACCAATAAACACAACTCTTAGAGTTGCCAGTCATGATTAAAAATACTGTTGACCATTTAGAATGAAGAGACAACTTTATGAGTTTTTCACAGCAATATATATTATAAAATTGCTATAAAGACACTTATGTTTTGTTGTGGTATGAATAGTAAAATAAACATATGTTAAACTACGAGCATAAGGTTATAAGGCATTGCATTTACAGTAGAAATAAATTATAAAATTGAAAATGGCCTTGGGATAAATGCTTCAGTTAAAGTTTTGAGCTGCAAATGAATTTCAAGTCTTCAAATTCCTTTCAAAATTGTCCTGACCATGCATTTTATCAGAATTTAAATGTTAAATATGAGTCCACACATATAGTACACAACACGTATTTGGTAAGATTTGACCTGAAAACCCAGGAAAATCTCTTGGTACAAATTAAACCAATCCAGTTTAGAGCCGAACTAACAGAACAGGTCATATGTAAGCTTTAGGTAGTTGTGGCCTAATGGAGTCGGCAGAGTCGGACTTGTAACCCGAAGGCCGTGGGTTCGATTTTCAGTACTGGCAGAGAATGTAGGTGGGGGGAGTGAATGCGTTCTCTTCTAATCTCATTACCCACAGCTGAGGTGCAATTGAGCAAATCACCGAACCCCCAATCACTCCCTGAGCACCACCACCACCACAACAACAACAACAACAACAACAAACAAATAAACAAAAGGCTGCCCACTGCTCCCAGTGTGTTTACGGTGTGTTTGTGTGTCCATTGCTCACTGATGTGTGTGTGCACTTGGATGGGTGAAAAGCAGAGCACAAATTCTATATGGGACATCATAATTGGCTACACATCACATCTGATCCTTTGATTTTAGGGGTGAACACAATGCTTTCAGACCAAATGACTGAATTTGTGTTGATCCCATCAACACTGCAACCAAACTCTTCTCTCAAACTTCTTCCCTCTTTCTCTCTTCAAGTGATTTTGAGTTCCCCTTTGCTGCCCCCCCCCCCCCCCCCCAATCACCGCCTTGTTCCCACTAGGCTCCATCTGCTCGTGGAGGGGGCCGCAGCAGCTGCAAAGCCTGAATCTCGCACTCCTCTGTGCTTGCCTGCCTGCCACTGCACGCGAGCACCAGCTGTAAACTAGCCTACGCAGCCTATAGCACTGCTGCTAAAAATCAGAGAGATTAGGCAGGTGATTAGTTAGTGATAGCACGGACTGGATGGGATTTTAGGTAATACTGGTTAAACAATATGGGCAACTTTGAGAGTACTGTATTTCTGAAAAGCTTACTTTATTTTCCTCAAATAATTGATGCCAACTCTTAAGGTTATAGGGTTAGGGTCAGTACATGATATCATCCTCTGGCCTCTGTATTAGTACTTTTTTGTCACTGTGGCAAAAGAACAACATATGATGTAAAACAAATTTGTATCATCATAATGTCATCTTTGTTTTCATTCATTTAAAGTACATACACACAATCTCACTTGGTTTACTTCCGTGAGTTGTCACAAGTTTGCAAGTGTAATGAACTTGGCAGCACTTTTTTTCAATTTAAGTTGGTTGAGATTAAAGCAAATACGCTTTTGAATCAAATAAATGAATACTAATATTGCAAACTGGAAGGAATATATCGAGCAGGACATATACATTTATAAATAGGTGGCAAAACCATTTGAAGGGTTTTATGGAGTTCTGCAGTTTGTGAAAGCTTCAGAGTCATTGATAACCAAAGTTAAACATAATTGTCATGTTGTTATTGTCATATTAAGAAAGAGCGAGCTGTGAAATGTTTTCATCCTTTTAAAAAGCTTTTGAAATTAGACCTAACTATTAAGTGAAAAGGTCTGACAGCAGTTCACTTAATCATTTGTATTCTTTGTAACACTTTACATTAAGGTTCATAAGTTAACATGAACCTCACTTATACAGCATTTATTAAACTTTGTTAATGTTAATTTCAACATTTCCGAATATATAATTAAAATGCTGTTAATATTAGTTAATGCACTGTAAACTAACATGAACAAACAACTATATTTTCATTAACTTTCGTTAACGAAGATGAGTAAATACAGTAACAAATGTATTGCTCATGATTAATTCATGTTAGGTAATGTTTAACTATTGTGAAGTGTCACCGTATTCTTTTATAATATTTAAGTACTTGATATTTGCTTCTGGCCTTGGTGTTGTTATTTATTTATTTATTTTTACTTATTTGTTATTCTTGAAAAACAGCAAGGATGTGTTTTCTATTTTGTACATTTGTGGCACAAGAACAAAATATATCTAAAGCAAATGCCCATTTCAGTTAAATAAAATAAATGGCTACTGATATTGCTGGGATGGGATGTATGGCTTACTCGTTAATGTCCCTAGTATTTCATGCAAGCTTTCAGAGTAGAGGTTCTGAATAGGACCAAGAGAAATGAGGAAGGGACCAAGTTTGAGGTGTCACTGTTATTTCATTTTCACGCTACCAGCATTTTTGGAGAAAGAATGTTTTCATTCTTTCAAATAAACACAAAATAAATCTAAAAATATATGTCTTATTCACTTTAATTTTTGAAATGTGTGTTTTTTTTGTTTGTTTTTGTTTTTCAAACCTGGATGACACTCACTAGATTGTAGTAACTCGACTTTTCTAAACAATAAATTCTATTCTTATTCCTCCGAAACATGGCGGGCGCCGTGAACGTGGAAAAAATGAGACTGAGAGACGAATAACAGCATCAATAAATCATTCTCGTCCAACGTTGTTCCCGGGAGATTTCTGATGGATGAAATTAAGCACTTCCATCTCCATCTCCCACCTGATCGCGCGCGTATAAATCCCAGCAGCTGATCAGCAGAGCTCAGACATCAAACCGACACCGCGCGAGCAGAGACAGCAGCGGACACCTCTCTCTCTCTCTCCCCGCTTTAACAGCAGCAACAACAACAGCTTCTCCGGAAACGTGCTCGCATTTAAAGCTGCCCATTTTTGGAGCGCTTCCATTTGGGTCTGAGCGCACTCTGACACTCGGGCTCAGGGAGGCGGATCTGCTGCTGCTGCTACTGCTGCTGTCGCGGGCGCTGTCCAGTGCTGAAGTTGCATTTCGCCTGTGCGGAACGGCTCGTACACTGCTGAAGCAACGGAGCTTCCGCGTCTTTTCCCCCGCTCAGGTGTTTGACTTTCAGCCCTGCAGGACCAACTCTTCTATTGTGCGGTGGATAAAGAGAGGATAACGTGCTGGAAGAGGCTTTCAGCTCTGCGCTCTAAAAATGCCAAGGTCTTTTTTGGTGAAAAAGGTGAAGCTAGATGATTTCTCATCCACGGAACTTGAGAGCGCGTACGGCAGGTCCAGGACCGATCTTAGCTTTCGGATACACGACAAAGGTAAATGCAAAGGAACGCATATGTTCTTTTTCTGTTTATTTGGCACACTTTAGCCTAATCCAAGCATGGTTGTTTGATGAAACCTAGCTTTTGGGGTTCATTTACTGCCTAAATTAAACTCTGCAGGATGGAAAGTAGATATGCAGTTAGAGGATTGAGCACCTCTGTGGTGTTGCTTGTGATTTATGTGAAACCGTAATGGGAGTGCAAACATAATTAGTGGGATTCCAGCACTGAAAATGCATGGTAAAATTCACAAGCATGATGCATGCCATATGAAAATGTGCTGCTGGTAACAGCGCTTAACTTCTCAGCAACTTGGAGTCCAGTCACTTCCAGATGAGCTTAGGTGTTTTGTTTATTCTGCAAATCAAAGAAACGCTTAGGGCAGCTGCGCACTGCACACTGTGCTAATGGTGGTGCCTTTAGAAAGGGGTAATTAATCTCCCACTGTAAAAAAGTGCTATCTGTGCTCATACTGTAAGTCCACAGTAAATGTGGTATCCTTCACAGCTCCACGGCTTTGTCCTGAAATAACTCTGGAATAATGGGAAGTCAACCTGACACGTATTCTTTTAGAAATTTCCTGTAGTGAGTCATCATTAAGTCTAATTATATTCAAAGAGAAATGCTGAATTTGTTGAACATGTAATGAATCTCACAGAGCGCCGGCGCAATCTGGTTGCCGGTCGCCTTTGCCAAGGTGGAGATAAATTGAGCGGAAAAGTGGCCGTTGCATCGCCGAACCCCATTGTCCTCACTCGATTCCCTTGTGAATATGAATAATTGAATAAAAGATCTTGTTCTCTCCACGCTAGGCTACATCAGTGACTACATCACCCCGTCCGTTTATGATGGAGAAAGTGACGGTGGCACTAAAGTACCTTCTCCAGGACCGATTTATGACAGCAACCACAGTGACTACGGGGCACCTGACTCGGACCAGCCCGACAGCCCGCAGTCGGAGATCACTTCCGGGTACATCAACGGTGACAACGCGGTGAGCGAAGGTTATGCCGTGGACGCGTTCTTCATCACGGACGGCAGGTCCCGTCGGAAAGTGATCAGCAGCTCACGGACCCTCCAGAGGCACACGTGCAACGAATGTGGCAAAACCTACGCGACGTCTTCCAACCTGAGCAGGCACAAACAGACGCACCGGAGCCTGGACAGCAAGATGGCCAAAAAGTGCCCGACATGTGGGAAAGTGTACGTGTCCATGCCAGCCATGGCCATGCACCTGCTTACCCATGACCTCAAGCACAAGTGTGACATATGTGGGAAGGCGTTCAGCAGACCTTGGCTACTGCAGGGCCACATGCGCTCTCACACGGGTGAGAAGCCCTTTGGATGTGCACACTGTGGAAAAGCGTTCGCCGACCGCTCCAACCTGCGGGCGCACATGCAGACCCACTCCGCGTTTAAGCATTTCAAATGCAAGCGATGCAACAAAACTTTCGCGCTCAAGTCCTACCTGAACAAGCACTACGAGTCGGCATGCTTTAAAGGTGCGTTCTCGCCGCTCGCGTCCGTCGAGGCGTGACTTCCGGTCTGTAAGCGCTCACTCCCCCGTCACGTGTTAGGATGATTACGCTATCTTACCCAGTTATGTCTCACAATCAAAATGAAACTCCAATAATAGCACAATTTTATCTATTTTTTTCTTTTGCAAAGCTGACCTTAAAGGAATATGGAACCTTCGCATGCACTTCAGCAACCATGTCCTCAAATGACATTGAGACAGTTCACCTCGACGCTGCGCGACACTTGACTATGACTGGCGTCCAATGAAGGTTTGAGTGACACCATGTTCCTCATTAAAATAAAACTCTTTTGTATTGTCAGTGGATATTATCACACTGCTGCAAGTGGCCCAAACGTATTCACAATCGAGGTAAACCGGTATTTATTTATTTATTTAATTTTTTAAAAATATTTATTATTTGTTTGTTTTAATTACTTCATCTAGGATGTATGATTCTCTACGATGCACTGAAAGTGTGATTTTTAAAAAAAAAAGGATTCATTTTGCATTTTTTCTTTCTCAATGACGTTGCCTTTTGGGTTATGCCAGTCTTATTAACATGCCAAAGCATTTAGATCCATGGTAATAATTTAAAAATGTTTTTTATTTGTTTGTTCAATGCTTTGTTTTTGTTTTATTTATTTATTTATTTGTCTACCTACTTAATGCATGCAAAAAGAAAAGAAAAGAAATCTATGCCAATACCACAAAGCTTATAATTTTGCCAAAATGTAGAGATAGTATCGGGGGCAATATTTCTAGGGGTTCTCTTAAGAATATAAAAAGCAATAATCATAATGCATGGTATTTTTTGAAAGTAATAAAGTATTACCTATAGCAGTTTTTTCTAAATCAGGTACGTTTTGATCCAATACTCTTAAATAAACATTTAAAAATACCACATCAGGGAAAATGTCCATGTAGAGTTTAGTGAGACTAAATCCATAAGTCTAAACCATCTTCCTTTGCTCTCTGCTTATGCACTGCCTGCCTCGAATTTAAACGTAGATTTAGGATGTAGGCCCAAAGTGCTGTAACTCCACTCTAAGCAATTCAGAACCATTCTCTAGAAGTGTGGAACATGTAATGGTTTTTCTGAAGTTAACTCAAAGGGACACGCAAGGACAAGCAAAGGACTGGAGTGAGAGGAAGGTGTACCATCTGCATAGCCGTTCTGTAATGCACTCGCACTGCATTTCCAGCTCAGCTCAGATCAGTGTCCCTGAGTTTGAAAGCACTTCATTGTAGAAATCCTTAAAAAGTAGCACAAAAACCCTAGATTCAGGTAGATGTTACCTAGCTCAATCTTCCTTTTTTATATCTTGAAAGAGGAATAACAGCTCAGTTTGTGAGATGATCTTCATGTAGATACTCATTTGAAGAGGAAAAACCTTTTTACTGTAGATGAATCCACTAAACCTGTTCAAGAAACAAACAAAAAATGTCCTGCGACTTTTTGAGCCAATGTTCAAATGATGTAAGCACAAGACACAAGGCATTTTAAGCACTTCATAATAAAGGCAAAGTAAACAAACACAGTCTGTTGCTCATTTGTCCCTGATTATTGCCGTTCCTCTGTGAAATTAGTCTATTAAAGAGGCCAATTAATCTTGGTGAATGAAAATCAATGCACACGCACTGACGAAGCAACGCAGGCCAAGAGATGGGATGGGTGAAAACCTGCTATGGTTATTTACGGTTCAATATATCCACTCTGGCAGTAGCAATTGGTTGTTTTTAATGTAGCACCAAAAGCTGATAGAATAGAAATATTGGATTGGCAATAATGGAAGTCCAGGGGGAACAATTTCCACCGGTGCTGAATTTCATTTAAGGTGACATTCTTGCCACACAAACTTCGCTGGATGAGAAAAATGTGTGCATTTGTTAACCCAAATCAACAGGTTTCATGGTGAAGCTGCAAACATGCATGTTTTTCCATCCTTACCAATGCTGATCAGTGTACGCCACAAAAATGTTAGCAATCCACATAAATAAGTGTTTGTTTTACTGCGTAAAGTGAGGGATGCATAACGCTCGAGTTGTACTTTTGGTGATAAACTGCCTGCGTGTTTGGATGCAATCCACTTCACAACCACGCACTATGAGATGCTGCTTTTACTGCATTTCATCTGTATCTGCTCAGTTCTCGTTCAGCTAGGAGCACCAAACTCTCCCGCTCAGGTTAATCTAGCTTGTGCAAACGAGGCCACCAGTGTCATCAATTTGCTGGGAATCATTATCCAAGCATTCTGAGCGTCTGCGCTCTGGTCTCCGGAGCTCTGGGTAATTGTGCTAGCAGGATGGGATCAGCAGGAGCCATTATTTAACCGGAGACAGCTGTGCGAGGGGCCGCACACGTTGATCTGTTTGCTGTTTCGTCCCTGTCTCTCTGCTTTAGGATCACAGCATCCCCTGAGTGATTCCTGCGTCTGCTGTAGTCTCCGTGTGCACTCCGAGGTCCTCGGTTCTCTGACAAACCCCATAACTCTCTCAAGTCAAGCGGGTTTACTTTTACTACTCAGGCCGAGCTTGATCTCAGAATAAACATTTTCAGAAGTGATTATTGGACTGGGTTTAGTCAAAGTAACTGCTTATTAGTGACATCACTGTTTTCGTTCTGGAAAGCCAGAATCAATAGTCACGAGGTTACAATCAGCAATTGCTGAATTGTGCCGGTGTCAACTGATGGATTATATCAGAGGCTATTAAAGCAAGCCTTGTATTCGAAAACAGAGAGATGGGTCAGAGAGTATTCATTAAAAGAGTTTGTTGATGTACTACAACTAATAGCCGGCCGGTTCTTGTATGTGCCAACATAATCAAAAGAAATCGTAAACATCTAGCACCAGCAAAATGCCTCTTGTACATAATTTTTTACTTATTGACCTCCTGAATGCATAAGCTTTGAGTGAGGAACAGTCAAAGTTTTGTTATTCCTTTATAATCATTTTATCGAGGTTTATTCCCTGATAAACCTCAACAGGTTTAACAACATGATTTAACTTTTATGTCTTGTGAGGGACTGTGATACGCAAGTTTAAAGATATCTTTTTTGAATGAGATTTTAGAGCTGTGTATTTGTTTACACAATTAGGCACAATTAACCATTAGCCAGTAGTGGCCTTCAGGTGGACTTGTCACCTGAAGGTTGTGGGTTCGAGTCTCAGTACTGGCAGGAAATGTAGATTGGGGAGTGAATCAACAGTGTTCTCTTCTACTCTCATTACCCGCGCAAGGCAAGGCACCTAAACCCCAATCACTCCCTGGGCGTCACAGCAAAAATGGCTGCTCGGTATTCAATACCCACTGTGCACTTAGATGGGTGAAATCCAGAGCACAAAGTCAAAGTATGGGACACTTTCGCTTCACTTATAAAATTCCTCTTAAATGGTTTATAGGACTTGGAAGACGTATTTGGATTCAATTATTATATTCCACGGTTCTCTAAAATACTTGTTTGTGATCAACTTGTTTCTGATATTTAATAATATTCACCGTCATCAATTGAAATGGCTTTCATGTCTCTCGTAGCATGTGCAGTCACCATACCATTGTTTGGCGATAAATTCGTTTGATGAAATTTCAGCCTGATCTCAATGGGAAAATGTATGTTACGAGGTGAAAATTTTGGATGAATTTGTATGATTATTTCAAAAAAGTAAGCTTGAAGGTCCACTCCTAATCCCACCCCCTAAACATATCTGTCAATGGAGCATAAGCTGATTGTGTGAGATGATACAAATTAATATGAATTAGCCACCAATTCGGAGCCATAACCTCTAGCTCCCCCTCTCTTGACCTACTGTGGACAAGATGGGTGGAGCTGCATCCCCCAACCACACCCTAACCCTACCCATAACCCTATCTCTCCACCCATTAAACAGGTTGAGCTCCACCCTCGAGGTTATTATGCTCTGTAGTGAGCACTACTTGACAGTTCGCCAAAACATAAAATAGACAAAGGGTTTGTTCACCCAAAAATGAAAATGAAAATTATGGCACTAATTACTCACCCTCAAGTTGTTCCACACCTGTAATACCTTCGTTCAGCTTCGGAACACAAATTAAGATATTTTTGATAAAATCCAATGCCTCGGTGAGGCCTTCATTGACAGCAAGTTAATTTACACTTTTAAATGCCCAGAAAGGAACTAAAAAAACTATTTTAAACAGTTCATGTGTATAGCGGTGCAACCTTAATGTTAGGAAGTGACAAAAATATTTTTTGTGTGCCAAAAAAACAAAAAAGGACTTAATTCAACAATATCTAAACATACGGAAAAGGAAAATGGGAAATTTCAAAACACTGCTTTTTGAAGCTTTACAAATCTTTAGTTTTGAATCAGTGGTTCGGAGTGTGAATCAAACTAACAATATTGTTCTCTGTACTTTTCCATTTTTTGTACATGTAAATGTTAGACTACTGTAATAATTTTGCAGTGTTCATCTTGTTTTGTTTGCTGTAGCTGCCTGACTTTTATGTTAGTGCTTTAAGATAATGGTTACATTATAAAATAATTTAAACTCACATCAGTGTTAACATCCATGTATTTATTTGGTGAGTAGCTGTAGGCCAATAATAAATGGGATAAAGTTCAGTCAGGTTATCATTATCACGAAATATAGGTCTACTCCAATTTACCAACCTACTGAAATACTAACATATAGGTACCTTTGTAATACACTGACAACCACCAAACACAGTGGTGACGAGAGTCACATGATGACTCAAAGTTCATTGCAAGCAGTTTTTCCTAAAGCTGAGAAAGACAAAATTAACACACAGAAGGTGTACACAGTGTCATTCACACAAACACTAAACACCATCATGGTAACACACTTGAAATTAAAAAAATGCAATAAACATTTATTTAACAACATTAGATTTAACATAAAACCCTAATGTACATAACTGTTTGAAAAAAAACTAAGAAGAAACAGTTATTTCAACGAAAATATATCAAATGTGAAGTGTCATGCAAGGAATTGTGGAAATGTCTATTTACGTTTTTCACTGTAAATTATACAATGACTTGTTATTTTTCACTTCCAAAAACTACATTTAACAGTATTTTACCATAAAATAGCATTAAATGTACCTTAATATCTACCACAGTTATTCACTGTATATAGTATGGAAACTGTAAACCAATTAACTGTTTTTCACCTTAGCTTTTTCACAGTCTTTTACCATTAAAATCCTTGTAATATGTTTGAGTTAAATTTAAATGGCAAATGTAATCTATAATATAGAAACAACCAAAAACATTGTGAGTAAACTTCAGTATTTTACATCATGCAACAATATACCAAATTTGCAGAAGTTTTTGATGTTTTTAAGTTGAGAATTTCACGTTTCAGTGGTGTAGAATGCAATACCCTGTGTTTCCTTTCTGAAAATGCCCAGTACATGTCCTGCAGATATGCCAGTTCTTTACTATAGATGATATATGTATCCTCCACAGTATATAGATTCTCAGTACCTCAGCTGTCTGTCACATCCTCTGTTATTCAGATATGTTTCACAGTCTAGCGATCTTTCTGCTTTAACCAAGCAGCTTGTGTCTTTTTAGTCTTTTTAATAGCAGTCCAATCCATATGTGTTCTTTCTTTTCGAACTGCGCAACCATGACACCTGTAACATGAAGCGCGCTGTTTCTTCTGATGTTCTCATCATGCAGAGAGGGTTTGCTTCCCAGGCGTTGTGTAGTTGTCCATGCTGGTGTAGGTGGAGGTCTTGAAAAGCAATGTCTGCAGGCTAACTTTGCTCAGACACACTTCAGTAGCTACAAGTAGCAGCCGGCCGCTCAGAGAGAGAAAGAGAGAGAGAGAGAGAGAGAGAGAGAGAGAGAGAGAGTGAGAGTGAGAGGATTTTTATAGCTGTTGCGCAGCCACTTGAGAGAGTGTTACCTCTGATGAGAATGGGCATTGTGTAAGGCATATATATGTATATATATTTACATTTTTAAATGTATATTTTTCACTGGCTAATATAAAGAAATATTTTTTTAATACTTTATTAATGTGTTTAATTTCCCAGTGGACAAAAATGTTGCAAAAAATTGCACACCTCAGGCTTGAACATCTGAAATTCACATTAGCATGAAGTTACACATTTAGCCTTTGGGATTTGTCATAGTTAACCCTGAATTCCTTTCCGACAAGGTCATTAGATGCTTTAGACATTAAAAGTTTCCATATTAGAAGGATTTAACCATCCTTATTTACATAGAATTCAAGTGTGCAATTTATCTGGCAGACAGTAGAAGATTCAAATAATTCATGAGGCCTTTCAGTCATTCATAATGAGGTCTGTGTATCTACGAGGTGTCTATTTTGAGAGCGGTAAGAGTTCTTGTTGCATGCTCTTGCTCTGTTGCACGGCAAATATTCCCAGGCAGAGAATAGCGCTTTCAGGACTCTAGGAGGAGGAAGGGTGGGATGGAGAGAGAAACGGTGGGAGGGATGGAGAAAGAAAGAGAGGGAGAGAGAAAGAGAAAGAGAAAACGAGGGAGGAGGGAGGGAAGTTGACCCAGTTTGGATGACATGCAGCTGAGAAAGCGTGTTCTAGCCTGAACAGTCAGTACATTTTTAATGGCTCCTTTTGAATATCTGTATGAGAGGGACGGTTCAGTTCCTTAATTGTGCCCAAACGATGCTTCTGCCCATTAGTGTGTATAGGCCAAGTGCTTGTGTGCAATCGTTGTCTAATGTTAGGCTTGAAGGAGCATTTCTGAAGAGCCATAATGTTATGATTATTGCAGCTTTGTGGTCTGTCATTGTCCTCTGTGCCTGTTACAGTAATGTAAGCTGGTAACATAAGCACTTCAAAGTGAACTTGTAAGTCAATTTTAACTCATGTCTAAGCACTTGGTTAGTAATATTTATAATAGTGTATTGCAGCCTCTCCGCGATGAACTTGTGCTCAAACAGGCCGGGTGTATGCTTTTGTTTCGACCTTTCATTTACCGTGGCTGAGGAATTAACACATCATGCATATTCAGCAGGCGAGAAGGCGGAGCAATGCCCCACAACAGCCTTTGATGTGTGCGAGTCAGTGGTTGCGAGAGGCAGAGATGCTGCATTAGCGAGGCTTTAGAATGACTAAGACCTATTTATTCTCCTCCGCTACAGGAACGTGCATCTCCTCTCACTGCAGGTCCATTTTTACACTGACTCTCGTCGTTTTAAATAGAGCACATTCCGGCGTATGGGACTGAGAGCACTGTGAAGTGCTGTGACTGGGTCTGCCGTGTCCACTCTGATTATTCATGCAGGATTGAAGGCTGAGATTCAGCTTGAAAATACATAATTAGGCACTACTGTTCGACCAGAATTCTATTGATTAGAAAAAGAATTCATAAAAAGAAAAGAAAATGACTTAACCACTTGTTGTAATCAGTCAAGAGATGAATGTACACTTATTTAAACCAACTGAAAACGTCTAATTTAAACTGGTGGCTGTTGTTTTGGAATTTGCCAGGTGGATTCTTGCTGGTGTAAACTGGTAATTAGCTGCTCCAAATCCATAATTAGCTGATTGATTTGATTAACATATTTAAATATTTATTACAATGTTTATTTTTTCTATTGGACAAAAAAAAAGGTTGCAAAAATAGCACAGCTTAGACTGGAACAGCTGAAATTCACGTTAGCATGAGGTTGAATGTTTAACCTTTCAGTTTTGTCTTGGTGAAGCCTAAGATTTAGTTTGAAAATACATGTTCAGGCATTATTTGACCAAAATTCAAGTAATTAAAAATTCTAATTAAAGGACATTTAAAAATGACCCAACACTTGTTAAATTCAGTCAACAAATTCTATAACCTGAGATTGACTGAGAAAGCTGTGTTAAGCATGGACCATGACAGCTTATAGCTCCTCTACACTGGTCATTAGCTGGTCCAAGCTCATCATTAGATGGACATATTCTAAAACAGCTTGACCACCGTAAGGGATTCTGTATGACAAGCTGGAAGTCAGTTGATTGCCATCTACCAAGTGGTACCAGCCAATGTCTGGCTTGGATGAACTAGAAAACAGCTTAAGTTGGGTTTTCTAGCAAGGTAGTTCCCAGATTTCTTAAAGAGGCCACATTATTTGACAAAGCCTTGAATTTACTTTTGGGGGCGTAACTACAAGTTTAAGTTCTTGAATGTTCAAAACCACGTTATTTTTTCACATATTTTACAGCACCTCTCTTGCCAGTCTGTCAGTAACACTCTGTTTAGCTCTTGTCTCTATGAAGCCCCTCCTGCAAAAAAAAAAGCGCAGTTTGCTCTGATTGGTCAGCTGGACCAGTGTATTGTGATTAGTCAATCGCTTTGAGCGTTTCTCGGAAATGTCACACCCATTACAGTGAGTTTCAACACTGTTCTCAACCATGCCTTGCCCCCCTTTTTTACGTATGCCTTTGACAGGAAATGAGGTTTATGATGTAAGTCTGGGAGGGAGGAGCTTGTTCATCTAATCCAGTCAATCATGTTCCAAGGCATATATAAGCAGTCTCAGCTTATCATCTTCTGATGATGTCACTCAAGCCTACACATTCAATTTCCTATGCATTTCTAGGTAGGGAATCTAAAAGCTTGTTCTTGATTTTAGAGCAAACTTTTAACCATGGACAGCAAGCTAAATCTTTTTACCTATATTATGCCGTATATATGATCAAGTGAACTTGTGAAATGAGGAATATTGTAATGTGTATGTTCCCGGAAGAAAACTCAAGACCACAATTAAGGCTGTAGGGGAATTAGTTAAAGACCCAAAAGACCAAATATGATGAATAAAGACTCGGAGTCAGAGTTTAAAAAAATAATAAATTTAAGAAAATCTTAAGAATAGTTTGCAGTTTCATCAGTAGAAACCTGTCTTCAAGTCTTCAAGTTCGTACATTTACATAACAATTATACTCGAACAGGGTCCACAAACTATGTCATTACTTCAGGTTCAATGATTTTGATTGGCTAAGAAATAGATAAAAATAGACAATTTCCACACATGGACTGATAGGCAGAAGTAAATCTCCATCGATTACGCTTCTGATGCTCAGACCCTGGATTTAGGCACATTGCGACCTTCTAGTTCATGAAAAGGCTCCCACAGGTCTCCAGTAGAATGCCAGTGTTTTCCATTGATACCATTACAAGACCTGCACACAGAACACTAGCGCTCATACACAGATACGCATGATTCACAGGTTGAAGTTGGTCTGAGCTCTGTTCTGAACAGGAGACTTTCCCAAAACATATGATAACTTGTTCTCTTCTCTCAGTGAGAGGTACAGACAATATTCTTCATTATTGTCTAGTGTTTGAAGATGAAATAACTAAAACAAATAAATGCTTTAACATAAGTTGAAGAAATCATTCAAATAATTTATTATTTAGAAGGATAAATGTTCAATAATAACTTGATTTTAAATCACTCAAAAGATGTATATCGAAGTGGCAGTAGATTCCAGAATTCAAGCCTTCAGGGCATTTCAGGCGGTTCAGAAACAGTGCTTACTTATATAGTAAAAACCTCTCTTTGGAGTGTTCTTTGTGACTTTGCCCACTTTTCATGCTCAAAAAGCAACATTATACACTAAAGTTCAAACTTGTAAAAAAACATAATAGATCCTCTTTCACTTATTTAACCAGCCGCTTCAGCCAGCTTCATCAGGTAAGTTTTGTTGGATAACACCATAAACATCCTCAGGTGTTTAAACTCCATTTGAACACTTCTCCATGGCTTTTCTTTATCATTCCCATTATGAAATGCAGGCTATCTCACAAATTGCCTGTGAGTGAAAAGGATCAAGATTTGGCTGTTGACAGAAATTTGACTAAATCCACATGTTAGTGGTTGCCAGAGGCTGTTTTGAGACACTTAGTGTGTCAGTATAAACTTACAGCGTGTGTCCTCTAAGAGATAACGCTTGTGTCTTTGTGTGTGTGTGTGTGTGTGTGTGTGTGTGTGTGTGTGTATGTGTGGGAGATAGAGAGAGTGAGCACCGGGCATCTGAATGGAACAGTCAATGGGATTTGGACGCTTTGGTGTCTCCACGCCTGTGGCTCTATTGTTTGGCTCTTCGATCTCTCATCTCTAACTCTTTTTCTTTTTTGCTTCTCTCTTTTATTCTTTCTCTCTTTCTCTCACTTTCTTCTTTTCTCTATTTTTCCCCTCCTACAGTGACATTTCACCCCAAAAATGTCTCACCCCCTTGTCATTCTAAACTTGTATTGTTTTTCTGTGAAAAAATAAGAATTTTAATCTTGCAGCTCTTTTCAATTTAACATTTCATTATAAATGCATCTGTAAACTTTTGAAAAAGTACATAAATGCAAATTTTTGTATAGCCTATATGACTTATCCACTAAATTTGATGTGTTTTGAAACCAAGAAGTTTTACAGAGGGAAATTTTAGTTGTTATTCACTGATAATCATCTCCACAAAAACTCATAAATGTAATAGAAAAGTCATATAGGCTCCAAAAATGGCATGCCGCTCTAGTTTTGACACTATCATTAACATTAAACACCAATGACCAAGATGACAAACCTGGACCATAAGTGCCATATTTGAGCTGCAGCAGATAGAATAAGGTCAAATTAATTAGTGGAGAACTTATCTTTCAGTCTGTTGTTTGTCAAATAAAATCTATTTCATAGCTTCAGAAGGCTAGTATAATAATGCACAAGTTGTATATACTACTTTTATAGCACCTTTTTGAAGATTTACAGATGTGGTCACCATGAACAGCCTGCGAACAGCTGCATGAAGTTCTCACTTTTTGTTCAATGGAATAAGCTCACAGGTTAGGAATGTCATGAGGGTGAGTAAATGATGACAGAATTTTCCTTTTGGGGTGAATTATTCCTTTATCTCAGATATACATGTCTCCCCCCCCCCCCCCCCCCGTCTCTCTCCCTCAGCAATGGGATTTGGACCCATCCTGCAGACTGTCCACAAGGAGAGCTCAGCTCATGTTACATGATACTTATTCCTCACTGATGTAGGATCAGCCTACCCAACAACAGACTAAGCTTTAGACTAAGCTGAGCTTTAGACTGTAGATTAAGCAGGGCATCCAAATTGTTCCAGAAACAGAGTATAATACATATTGCAACAGTGACAATACAATACTGGAGGGGAATGGGAACACTTATGGAAACACTGAGCAATGTAGCTGATCTGATTCTGAACATCAGTCAGTGTTGATTTTCTGCTTGTATCTCCCTCTGAGAATAAAGCCATTGAATCCAGTACAATGCATTGTATTTTGGGTACTGTAGTCTTCTACATTGTGCCAACAGCCTTTGTAATTGTTGAAAAATGAGATTTTAACATATCAGAAATTGGCATATTTTATATTTTTATTCGTTTGAATATTTTTTGTAAAACTTAAATGGTATCATCAATTACTTTGCAAGTCATACAGTTTCAAAGTAGGTTCCTCAACGCTGGTAGTTTCTATTGATAATATTTTGTATTGACTCACCATATAATAATGTGATTATATTTTTTGACATATATTTCACACCTTGTATTAGGCAAGAATGAACTTCATCCTTAACGCTGCAATCTATTTTCCTCTTCCTCCTCTATCTTTGCCTTTTTGTATCTCCATCTCATTCTCTTTCTTTCCCTCACTCTCTCCAGGGCATTTTCTCACCCAAGATTAGACTACCTGCCTTCATCATTACACAGGCATTAAATATAGCACAATAACCTCAAGACGAAGAGCTGAGAAAGAGGTTATAAATTACACCCTTCTTTACAGACATGTATGAGAGGGAGAGAGAGGGGGGGGGGGGACTGCTGGAATTATTTGAAGCTCTGTTCCGTTTCTCCTTTTTGAGTGAGGCAATAATGGTGACTGTGAAGACTTAAACTGACCTAAGGCCTCATTTATAAAATGTGCATATACACAGAGTGTGCGTGTGCTAAAATCCACGCCAATGTTCATATTTATTAAAAATGGCCTTTGACGTGGAAAAATACTTAGTTCCACGTCAGGGTCTAAGCAAACATACGCACTTTTCCTTTTGGCAGAGAGTCGGAGTACAGCAGGTATTTGGAAATGTAAGCAATTCTTGCCACTTGTCATTTTCAAGTAAAGGATTTGGACTCTGACTGGTGCTCTTTCATTTGTTGATGACATTAATTAGACGGCGTTTACAAGATGGAGATCTGAAATTATTCAGCTGTGCACAATTTCAAGATCAGTATGTTCGGTTCGATTTACATTGGCACCATGGCCTCCACGATTTACTTAGTGTATGATTCTTTTAAAATGCTGCTGGTCTGTTTCGTTTGGTTTATTTCGGTTCAAATCAGTTCAGTTTAGTTTAATTGTTCTGTGTAAGTTCAGCGGTCTTGAGCTGACAAAAGCATTGTATAAATTAATAGTAGAGAGCTTTGGTGCTAATGGTTTCTATGATCTACTTAGGCTTACGATGCTTTTGGGAAACGCAGCCCTGTTCAGTTATTCTGTTCTATTCATATAATTAATTTAAGTTCTGCTCTTTTTAAATCAGATTAGCTCAATTTAGTTCAGTTTAGCTAGATTGTTTCAATATTCATTTCAGAGTTGAACTACTTACCTAAAAAGTCCTGGGTAATATAAGGTAACCACATGGGTTAAGTTTAGGTTTAGGGGTAGGTTTGGGGTCAGTACATAGTTATTACCCAGTTATAGGGTTAGGTTAGGGTTAGTACATAGTATGTACATGGGGAGCAGGACTGTAAAATAAAGTGCTGCCCACTTCATTTTTTTTTTTCTGTTCTGAATTTTGGCATTGTTTACTTCAGTTCCATTCAGTTTAGTTCTCACCTGCTTAATCCAGATTTTGTAAAATAGTATTCGCTTCAGTTTTGCTCTGTTCAGATAAATTCAGTTCAGACGTTTCAGTTCTATTTTATTCAGATCAGTTCTGTTTGGCTGAATTCAGTTCTGTTTTGGTTTATAAAAATAGTTCACTATTGTGTTATAGTTTAATTCAGTTCTTTCTTATTTTATTCAAATTGGTTCATGTTCTGTTCAGATGAATTCAGTTCAGTTCAGTAGTCTGGTATAGTTCAGGTCTGTTCAGATAAATGTTCTGTCAGTTCTGTTCAGATAAACTTCAGTACTTATAGTTTTTTTTTTTTTTTCTTATAGTTCACTTCAGTTTAGTTCAGTTCTGACCTCTTTATTTGTATTCAGTAATTTTGCATGTTTATTTATTTTACTCAGATAATCAAATTCAGTTCATTTAGGTTACGATGAATGCTTCAGCTGAATTCATTTCCTTCAAATCAGTAGTTTGATAAAGTTTAGTTTTGTTCATATTTATTCAGTTCTGTTCAATATCAGTTCAAGTCGTTTTAGTGTAGTGCACTGGAGTTTGCTGATGAGGTTAAAGCAACACTGCTCAAATGTGCATTGCAGTGCAATGCAGTACAGCAAGAGAGAGAGAGAGGAGGATGCTGGAGTAAGTAAAGTGTTGTAAATGTTGGTCTGTCTTCTGTGCATGTTTTCAGCTTCAGTGGGTCAGGGCGAGTCGTACTTCGAGCTGCTCTGCCGGATCAGCACTTTCTGCTCAAATCAATGCAGCTAGGCCTGCAGGAGGAAACCAGGACGGGCATGTTCCTCACCGGGATACACACAGTATATACATATACACACACAAACAAACACATATGGAAAACGTTCAAAAACACATATCTGTGAAGCATACATAGACAAGTGCCTGCAGGGATGATGTACGATTAGAAACATAATCACACCAGATAAAATCCTGCGAGATTCAAGCAGTAGCATATACAGACCTACTTTACACACACATTTACTTGCGATCTAAATTTGGATACTCCATAGACTTAATATAGCGAAATCTAATTACTACAGACTAACCCTAACCCTATACTCCTAAAAGAAAAGAAGGGGAAAAAAACATTTATTTATGAATTTTTCAAATGAGGACATCCCCAAAGGGAGTTTTTGTCATATTTACCTAACTTCTGGGGGACAAATTTGTCCGTGAAGTATAGCTTAGTAAACACACATCACATTCACAGCTGTGCATACATAAAAATGCATGGACACAACAACAACACAGACAAATAAGGACAAACTGAACATACATGCACACAAGCATCAGAGTGTTATGACTGTAAACAGAGTAGTTGTGACCTGCTCTCTGTATCGGCAGGTCTATGTGACCTTGCCCTTCCATCATAACAGGGACACAGCGGGAACGATACAGAGATGAGACGCGAGCCAGATGACTCAGGTTTTACTTGAAAGCATCTCATTGTCTTGTACGGGACTTAAGAAATAATTATAGGGTTTGTTGAAAGATAAACAGAGCTCTGAATTTGGAATATGCTTTGTCGAGCACGGGACAGATGCTTTTGGTCATACTGCACCCCGGGGGGCAATTGAGGTTCAGATTAATCAAGTGGCTTTTAGCAGGATTGCTGCTTCTTTTGGACTCTACGGAATTCACACACAAATAAAAACAAAAGCGCACAGCCAAATGCACAAGAGTTAGTGATATTTATAGCCTCTGCTCAAGGTCTTATGGAAGATAATGCCACACATATCAAACCATCAGTAAATGGAAAATAACACCGGACCAAAGGCTGATGTATCAGAGGCCGATTAAAACATGCTGATACCTACACTCTAAACTTTATATGTACCTGCCCATTATATATATATATATATATATATATATATATATATATATATATATATATATATATATATATATATATATATATACATATATATATATACATATATATATATATATATATATATATATATATATATATATATATATATATATATATATATATATATAAAAGGCTGCTTATTTACTGAGACTTCCTGCTCTAATGGCATTTTGGGATCATTTTTAGTTTAATCTCTGTTCAATAGACAATCTTCAGTGGAATTGGAATTGTTTTAATCATGAAATATGAAATTGATTAATTATATGCTTAAAATTGTCAATGAACAGGTCCTTTTATATGCTCTGTATGTAATTTTAAGATAAAGTAAATTAATATGAATGATGATATATTTGGTAGAATAATTTTAAGAATAGATTTTATATTTTGAATATTTTTTTAATATATATATATATATATATATATATATATATATATATATATATATATATATATATTAATAATATATAAAATTAATACATTAATGTAATTTAAAGTCAAAGTAGATTTATTTTTAAAGGGTTAGTTTACCCAAAAATGAAAATTCTGTCATTAATTACTCAACCTCATGTCATTCCATATGTTCTTTGTTTTTCGGGACACAAATTAAGATATTTTTGATCAAATCTGATGGCTCAATAAGGCCTGAATTGCCAACAAGAACTACTAAAAATATATTTAAAACAGTTCATGTGAGTACAGTGGTTCAATTTTAATATTATAAAGTGACAAGAACACTTTTTGTGCCCCAAAAACAAAATAAAGACTTTATTCAACAATGTCTAGTCATGGCCGATTTCAAAACACTGCTGCATGAAGCTTCAATTTTTTTACAAATATTTTTTGTTTCAAATCAGTGGATCAGAGCACCAAAATCATGTGATTTCAGTAAACAAGGCTTTGTTACGTCATAAGTGTTTTGAAACTTCGATACTTACTGACCCACTGATTCAAAACAAAAGATTTGTAAAGCTTCGAAGCTTCATGAAGCAGTGTTTTGAAATTGGCCATCACTTGATATTGTTGAATAAAGTCGCTATTTTGTTATTTTTGGTGTACAAAAAGTATTCTTGTCACTTTATGATATTATATTTGAACCTCTGTACTCACATGAACTGTTTTAAATATGTTTTTAGTAGCTTTCTGGGCATTAAAAAAGTGGCGTGGTCTTGCTGGTGATTCAGGCCTTACTGAGCGATCAGATTTTATCAAAAATATCTTAAGTTGTGTTCCAAAGATTAACAAAGTGGAACGACATGAGGGTGAGAAATTAATGACAGAAGTTTCATTTTTGGGTGAACTAACCCTTTAAGTATAGTTATTTTTAACACAGTATTTTTATATATTTTGAATATTTTTTTATAACTTTATTTTATGCAGTGTGAAATCAATAAATGAGGCACTCAGATATCTGCATTGGATCACACCACATAAATAAACATCAAAATGAATGTTAACACTTTGTAGGCATATCTAAAAAAAAAAAACACTTTATAAACACCTTGTATTTAGCATGTACATGAAATCCAAGATGAGACCCCTCAGTGCTCAAATAAAACCACCAATAATATCTGTTTCTCCTCTTTCTTGACCTCTTTTTGGGTGCAAAGGTATGTGTGTAATGGTTGTATTGTTTGTTTTTATGTGTGTGCATGTTTGCGTGTGTATCTGAAAAGTCTTGGCAGTTGCTTTGTTAGTTTTCCTCAGGGCAGGACTGTGTGATGTCTGGTTTGAAACAGAGAACCACTCAAAGCTCAAAATACACTCACTTCAAACATGGGCCCGGTTTATGCGACTGAGTCAGAGAAAGACCTAGTCTCAGACAAGAATAAGGTAAATTTTAAGTATTTTACTCTAGTATTGACCATCGTCAACTGAGAACATCAGGTTCAAGTGATGTGGGGTTCACTAAGCTCCTCTGTGCTATGCATTCAATTGGTTTTATTAATATGGTAAAAAATTTGCCAAAACATTGGTAACATTAAATAACAGATTTTCACACAATGACAAAAACTTCTTTTATAAAATAATAACAATGAGAAGGAAAGTGATTTGATACACAAGTGATTTGTTTTGTTCTTTAAATGTAATTCAAAACTGTTTTTATGCATGTTTGACCTGAGTTTCTGTTGCATTTACACTGTTTTGATTACCAGAATTTTTCGAACGCTTCAGAGCAGGGAATCATTTTGTGAAACAATTGGTTCAATTGATTATTCTCCCATCACTAACACAGACATGTTGCTGTTAGCATGTAAGATATGCTGCTGCTGCGTAAATAGACATACATAAATCCCATAGCAGATCTAGGCAGGTGGAGCTGGGGAGGTGGAAGGATTCAGAGGAACTCTGATAATGTGTTGCAGTACTAGCTTTCAGCAAACACTGAACCAGACTGAACCAGACCAACATTAAAATGTTGAGCAAGCAATCTCACTGGATCCAGGATCAGCAGAAGCCAGTCCGCTTGTGAAATGCGGTAATGATGTGATTGCTTGTAGATTGCATGTAAAGCACCAATCACCATGAGCCCTTTAGAGTTCCACAACTGAACTATATTTATAATTAATTACTGACAATCAACATTCAAAAAAACCTTCAGCATCACTACGCAGTCTGAGGTAAGAATTTGATGTTTTCACATTTATAGTGAAAGATAATTATTAAATAATGCCCGCCTAGATAAATCCTGTTTATATCCTTGCATTTGTCCTTTTTTGTAATGCAATGAATGAGTGAGAGTGATCTTGCCTGACTATTACACATTCACATCCTCCTCTTCCCTCTGATATCAGCAATGCACTAATTTGATTAATGACTATAAACAATTAGCAAAATGTGTATTTCACAGAGAAACAAACAGGTCGTGTGCCTGCTGATTAGGCCTATCATGACACTGCTGTGCCCTTCAGACGGACCCTCAGTCTGTCACACAGCACTACAGACACTTCAATAGCATCTCTTCATCTCGCACATCAACAGAGAAGACAGGTCAAACACAGAGAATTGCAGCTATGTTTTTTGAGGTAGAATAGAATATTTCAAAGAAGCAAGGGTTTTATCAGCCTTTTCATTCCATTTGCTGTTGTATTACTCTAAATATTGATCTCTAAAAACTCTAAAACTGCAGTAATGTTTAAAATGACTCACAGTCTACTCAGTAGTGGACTCATTAACGGCTCTGATGTGATGTTCACTGGCAGATGAAACACTGATTTTTTTCACCAACTCATTAAAAAGAACCAAAAATTAAACATCATATTGTGTTTGTTGCTGTGGACAGGAAACAAAACTGCATAGGCCTTTGGATACCCAACGTTTTCCTCAATGTGATAAAATGTTTAATTATGGTTGCACATTGATTATTTTGATTCTTTACGTCACAGTCAGGAGCCCATGTTAATCTACAAACTCCATTTGAAGCCAGTCAGAAGCAATAAGGTGATAAATTCTTATAATTTCTGTATTTGGTAGTCTATAACACTAGCATATTTTGCTAGTTTACAGTTTGCATAGTTTGCTAGGAAATGTTGACTTGATTGTGTAACAAATGATCTATTTATACTGTCCATTGCATATTGTCACTTCTGTGCCTCAGTGATTAATCTTAAATTACAAAAAAACAAAGATCACATGTGAACCCACAGATGTGTGGATTTGGACCTGGTGTCTTGTTATGCTGTAATGGAAGGAGGCAGAATTGTTCTGTCTGTACTACTTTGTGGCCCATGATCCTCATTAAAGCACAGAGGTCCTTCCTGAGGCACTGGGTGAATCTGCAAAGAGAACCAGACAAAGGTAATAGCTACAGGCTGCTCCCTTTGCTTTGCTCAGACCTTTTTATCAAGCCTTATTTGAAGACATCAAACCCCATAAATTGGGATGGATGGGATGTGAGCAGAAAGAGAGAAACGGGAAAGTATAGGAAAAGGAGATGGGTGTAGGCAATATGTTGTCATTTTATATAAAGTTATTATTGTTTTGTTATTATAGTTTATTATTTATTTTTGTTAGTTTTTATTTTTTATAGTTGTATTTATGTGTGTATATATATATATATATATATATATATATATATATATATATATATATATAACGTAAATTATATATATAATTGTATACATATTTTTTATTTAAGTATTTCTATATTTTCTACTATACTTATAATTATTATGTATTACTAATTATTATTATTATTTAAAGAGATAGTTAACCCAAACAAAAAATTAAATAAAAAAAATAAAAAAATACTCGCCCTCAAGTTGTTCCAAACCTGTATAAATTTCTTCGCTCTGCTGAACATAAAGGAAGATATTTTGAAGAATGTTTGTAACCAAACAGTTATGGAGCACCATTGACTTCCAAAGTATGGGGGAAAAAAATCTATGGCACATGTCAATGGCACTGTTTAACTGTTAACTGTTTGGAAACATTCTTCAAAATATCTTCTTTTGTTTTCAGCAGAACAAAGAAATTTATGCAGATTTGGAGCACCTTGAGGATACATACATACATATATATATATATATATAATACTTTATTTGTTATTCTTATATTTATAATAAATATTTTTATTTTTACCATATTTAAACTTTTTATGTGTGAATTGATTATTATTTGCTCTACATTCTTCCCACTGTCACAAGCCTATGTTTTCGTGGAGAGGGGGTGAGGGTCTCATCTGAGGGTGGGTGATGTGTGACAGAATCTCTTCGTCAATTTCCAAGGGTGGAGAACCTCTGAAGATGTCAAGAGCTGCCTAACCTGTCACCTCGACACACCTCAAACACACACACACACACACTTGTTTAAAGGCCAGATGAAGTGTGACCGGCCCGTGTGTCAGTCAGTCCTAGAGACTGAATAAAGCAAATGAGGGACAGTGAGCACACCGCATTAGTACGACAGCATGTGTGTCTACCAGGGCGTTTTTGGGTACATTCATATTTATATGTATGCGTCTGTGTCTTAGCGCCTCTGACATCTCTAGGGGCTCTCGTTAGGAGGTTTTCCAGACTGTTTGTGTGCGGTTATGTATTTGTGCCTAAGGGACACAGCATGGGAAACATTTCAAGGCTTAATTTAATTGTGGCGGTACATACAGACCTGTATCATTTCAATGGTGTAGGAGCTTGTGTGTTTGTGTTTGTATGCGTGTTCCCATCTGTATTCCGTGTGCCACTAGGGCAGGGTGATCTTCTGTTGATCTCTATGCTGAAGTGTCTGTGATGATGAGCCTGCCCCCTTCAGAATTATCGCCTATGGTCTTTTGAAGGTCCTTTCATTTCTCCCACCCCTTTAAACCCCTCAGAGCCCTTGAATTACTGAAACTCTTTCCTGAAGATCAGCCTTACAAATGATCATTCTTACTGCTGTAAGTCGCATGCTTTAGCTTTTTGTCATGGTTCACAGCAAGATATTTTACCAGTTCATTCATTTAGTTGGGTGTATTTGGATACCAGTTTGTATTTAATGCATTTCCCTTGAGTAAGCACAAAAATGTACATTTGCAAGTTTCTGTTTTATTTGTTAGATGCATTATTCATTTCAAAACAACATGTTCCTTTAATAAATGGTCATTTTATTAGATTTGAACAGATTCTATTATATATTCAACAGAATAAATCCATTTATGTAGACTCTTAATTTCAGTAATAGTATTATTGTTTAAATTCTTATGTCATATATGTGCTCTAACAATAAACTCAAGCAATAAACAGCATTTGTTTTCTCATATGTTCAAGTATTTATGTTTTGGATCGCTATTGGGCTGGGTGAAACTAGATCATATATAATATTACACTATTATTCATTATTTGGATTCGGTACGACTTAAATGTTTATGTAAGATGTATTTATGCTCACCAAATGTTTGATCAAAACATAGTAAAAGCTAATGTTGAAAAAACACAATTACATTACATTTTCAGCATTACTCCAGTCTTCAGTGTCACATGATCCTTCAGAAATCATTCTAATATGCTGATTTGCTTCTCAAGAAACATTTCTTTTTATCATCAATGTTGAAAACAGTTGTGCTGCTTAATATTTTTGTGGAAACCTTGCTTTTGTAACATTTGAAATGTTTTACTATTACTTTTGATCTATTTAATGCGTCCACAATAAAAGTATTAATCTCACTTAAACTCCGGAACAGAAGCTGGCTCAGATTCTCAAACTGGATGATCCCCAGAGAAAGTGGGTCAAGCCATTCCAAGGTCTTTGGGGGTGGGGGGTGGAGGGGATTAAACAGACTTTTGGTCTGAAGGTTCGTCATTGAAGTTTTAGGGCAGCAACACAATAAAGCCCCGGCCCTAACAGAAGAAAATGGCCCTAAAACAGGCTGAAAATGGACACAATGCTACTTTTGGAAACAAGAGATTGTCAGAAATGTGCAAAAGTCTGAAACCAAACTGTGAAGTGTAAAACATCATGATTGTGTTGTTCTTCTTGCAGACCCTTCTTCCCATAGACCACCTTGTTTGTAAAATGGTGCTATTTTAAAACCCACACAGTCATAATACTGGATGACGTCTTTGTAAAAGCAACTGATCTGAGATTTTATCAGCTATTGAGACTAAATCATTATTCCCAACGTGGAGGTGTTTGATCGGTTTTAATATTTGCATGTCAGATGGATGTCAGGCTTCTGTTTGAGTACCTGAAACAGGGGCACACAGACTTTTTTCAAGCTGACTGACAGGGAAGGTAATGAGCCTGTATTATAACTGTTACCAAAATTAGCCTCCTGCTGTTGAATGCGTCTTTGAAGGGCTTTTCACAGCTCATTCTATAGTTACTGTACATCTTACGCTTTCTCTTATGACAGCCAGCTCTCTTGACCTGAGGAAAAAGAAGAGAGTGTAACAGCCTAGCAGATCTCGTACACACACACATATATATACAGTATGTACACACACATTCAATGTCCTCTAAAAGCCTTATAGTTACTGCAAGGTATTTCCACACTGTCAGTCAATATCGGTGGAGAACAGTGATTCTGTGTCCGTAATGAGAGTCTACAGGACTTCAAAGGTTTACCGACACAAGGTGATTGAAAGAAGGGTCTGTAGGTCAGGGATGCAGACTGCACACCAGAGTCATGAAACACACGTTAATGATATGTTTTAAACCAAAAATAAACATGAAGTGTGTGAAAGAAAGAAGGGCATGTGTTGAACATACATAACGCCATCTTTATAAATGGAGAATGATGAGAACTTAACAATGAAGGATTGTCTTCATTTGAGGTAGAAGAGTACAAGAATGTTAGAACGTTGCGCTAACAGCTTGTAATTATCTACACAAATGTAATAGTGGGGCAAATTGTCACAATAGAACTATTCAATGGGTTTTTATAGAACTGTTCTGCAAAATTTGCACTTGTGAAAAACAAAATGACAACTAACCGACTGGTCTCTCTTCTGTTGACAATACTGGCATTGGTGCTAATCTAAACCGCTTTGTTTTACCCTCGTCCTTTGCTGCTGTCTACTTATTTATTTCCTTGGAAGGAATTGTAAAATATATAAATCATATCTGCAGCAATACAATCTCATCCAGACTGCAGTCACATAACTAATTCAGGTACTTTGTTGCTTAATGGAGGCAAATGGTTGTCATTTTTTATGTCAGTGCTGCTAAAATTGTCCAACCCCAACTGACTTGCTTGATACAATGTTGCTCGTTTTTTATTACCTACTTAAACCCGCTTTAATTTGCAAGAATAATGTCTAACCAAAACCTTAACCCCTTTCAACTGTCATCTTTCATTTCACTCCCAGGCTTTGGACTCCACCCTTCCCCTTTGTGGCATTAACCAGTTATGACATCTATTTTCAGTTTTCAAAAGGAAAAAAATAAAAAATAAATAAACATCAATAGATAAATGAAAGAAGTCATAATTAATTTTGCAATTTCCTCCCTCAGGATTTTTTGAGTGATTTTTTTTACAAATGTTAATTTTCAGTTCTCTCTAAGCATGGAATATTTCTGTTCTATGATGTTTAAGACCCTGTGGTAAATATTTCATTCCCATTCACAGAAGTAATAATAAAAAACAACAACAACTTCAAAAAAAAAAAACTCAAACTCTTCCAAAACGACTAAAAATACTGACAAAAACAAATACAAACTGGCAAAAGAAGTGTATTTTGACATTAGCTTAGCAACATGCTAACATCAAAATCTATTGGAATCAATTGTGAGTGTCCTTTGTGTAGCGCTACATGTAGGGCTTCTTCGTCTTGGTCAACAAAAGTCTCTTTTCTTGAAACTCTCCTGTGCCTAGTTTACAAAATAAAATCTGTGGTCAATTTCTCTGAACAAATATATAATCCTCTGATGATCCGGGACATTAAAAAAAACAAAAAAACATCCACTTGTTTCAGACACTGGAAAGTCTGTACAGAGGTGCAACCGAGCTGTTTAAACTGGACATCCAAGCGAACATTCATTTATCCTGTTGTCGACAGACTCTAGTGCGTGGAGTATGTCAGAAACTGAACCTGCATCTGAATACTGTATCCAATGTATACAGAGTCATTGATTATAATGGGTTATCTGCTTTTTGCTTAATGCTCACATCCAGTGTAGGCAAACGACTGCATGTTAAGCGACTGAATGCCAGTGGGCGGGGCCTATTGTGCAATGATGTGTAACTATTTGTCGATGACTTGCTCTGGAGGCAGGCCTGTGAAACGTCATTGATCCCGCAATATCAAAACATGCCCTTTTTGTAGCTTGATTAAATAAATGCTTTGTTTATAATGAGGAGAATGTTTTAAACTATGAAAATTGCAAGATGCTTTAATAGTACAAAGACTTATATGCCAAAAGATCAAGGCACATTTGATTTCTCACGTCATGACCCCTCAGTTTGATGTGTTAAACGACAGTGGTCAAATCCCTCAACATTAATGCATCAATGTTAGATTTTCCCTCTGGTAAGTGTAGTCCAGTTTTATAACTTCAGCACACCAACATTTAAGGCTTTCGTATGCTCCACATCTACAGCCCCATGTGTACAGTTGTATTTGAGTCCAGACTCAGCAGTTCTGTTCTGCTAACACATCACTGCCCTCTTCATCATGAATTCTTGCACATTTCTCACCTGCACTCCGTCACAATGGCGTCCTGGGCAAAATATGCTAAGCACGCATAACCGCACGCAATCAATAATGATGTGCATGCTTTCGGCTTTTTGCATGCATGTGGATCCTCAGAGGGAGGATGAATGGGAGGCTGTTTAATATATCTGCCCATTGTGCGCATACAAGGTTGGAAGCGTAGCTTAAGGACGCGGAGTGAGTCTATCATGATGAACTGCGAGGGACGGTTGTGCGTTATCCCTTTAATGGAAAGATGGATGGCTTCTTTTACAGTTAAATATGAGTTTAAAAACACTCCTTGATGCAATTTACCTTGGTTCTGAAAGGAAAAACAAAAGCAAAATCTGTTTAGTTACGTGTAACTGTAGTTTAATAAAACATTATGAATATTAAAGAGATCAAAATTCTAAATTCCATTAGTTTATTCTTTTCATGTGATACATTTTTTTTTTAAAAACTTTATCCCTGCCAGGGTTTTTATTATTATTTTTTTAAAGTTGCCAGCCACCTGCAACATTTTTGATAATTTTCACAAAACTTTCATGGCCCCCAGAATATTTTGTTGGATGAATATCTGAACATAAATATATCAAAAGAAAGAACAAAGCCACTAAACTCAGCTTTTTTTGCTTTTTTTGAAAAGATGTTTTATTCTAGCTTCATACGGTTTTTTTTGTTTTGTTTGTTTGTTTTTTTATCAGCACTTGAATGTAGGAACATGGCAAAACAAAAAACTGAGAAAACAGGTTTATTTTTATTTCAAAGTCTCCAACGTGCATAAGCGATGCTTTCATCACTTGTTTCTGCTACTTTTTCCCAGTGTTTTGATCCGGAGATTGACTACTCTTTCAGAAGATGCGTAATAGCGCCCATTTCCGTATAACAGTGAAAATACGGAAAGCCAGAAAATCCCATCAATGGTGGGTAAGCATTGTCTCATAAATGACAAAAAATTCTGTCAGTGGCGGGAAAAGGGCTAGCCTAATACAATGACCACGTCTGTTCTTGGTCTCGATTCACTTTCAGGGGAAAATCAGCTTGAACGTTCAACTAAAGGTTTCTTTTTTGTGTTCCACATTAATCAGCTTTTTATATGTCTGTCAGTAACATGCAATCTTCTGTTATTATTCATGGTTTACTTCTACCTTAAAAAAAGGAAACTTGGTGAGAATCTCAGACTGATTTTAAAAACTACACACTCTCAGTCAGCAGTGTGATAGAGTCATGAGTGTTTGACAGATGGCATCATGGGACCGCTGCTAAAAGCGGGTGTGAGTCTGAGAAAAGGCCTACCTGTTTTAATTAGGCAGGAATGCATCTCTAAGCACAGCTGTGCGCTCTCACACACTGTCTTTGCTTTTGTCGGGCCAGCTGTGAGACAGGCCTTCCTGTCAGTTCAACAATCTTTCCGTGCAGAGAGGCTGATCAATCCCTCTCCCTCGAGAACAGTGTGCACAGAGAAATCGGTGTAAAACAAAGACCTGTGTGCCATTCAACATCCATGTAAACTTTTGCTTGTTTTCAGTGGTCAGACTTCATACAGAATTGAAAAGGTGTAGGTCTGACACCAAGCGCAATCTGAAATGGCCTTAGAATTCACATAAAAATTCTGTCATAACTTACTCATTTACTCACCCTCAAGCTGTATATTTTTTTCCTTCCATGGAACCTAAAATATGAATTTCTAAAGAAAATCCCTGCTACTGTTTTCAATATAATGATATATTGTATTATTTTAAGTGAATGAAGACTACAGCTGTCAAAGGTTTCATAAAAGAGATCCATTCGACTTATGCACTATATTGCAAACTTTCTGAAGGCAAAAGCTTTGTGTTAGGAATAAATAAAAGATTTTCAGTGAATAACTGGGCTGCTTCTCACAAAAAAGTTATTGTGGTTGCAGAAGACTTGGAATGTAGTGGAGAAATTGCATAGACTACTTTTTTTCACTTAAAAAGGTGGTGATAGATGGTTTAAATAATTATAAAAAATATAAATATATACACAATTCCTTAAAATTACATAACGTTAAATATATTGGGTTATTTGATCAAAAATACTAATACGAACTGTAATATTGTGAAATATTATCAGTTTAAAAAAATATTTTCTATTTTAATATATTTTAAAGAGTATTGTCACGCTGACGAGGACGATGACGACACGGGAGTCGAGAATACAAATAACAAGCAGGTTTATTTAACATAGAGTAAACACGAAACAGAGTGCTATGCACAAACAAGAACCGACCAAGACAAAGACAAGGGGAGGAACTTAAATACATTGCTGACGAGGGTAAGGCAGGTGATGACAATAACTAATTACATGAAACCAGGTGATGACAATGACAGATACCATAGGACTAAACAAGACGGAACTAGACGTGTGTGACAAGTATTTTATTCCTGTCATAGCAAAGCTGAATTTTTCAGCATCATTACTCCAGTTTTCAGTGTCACATGACCCTTCAGAAATTATTCTAATATGCTGATTTGGTGCTTAAGAAATGTTACTAATACATTAATGTTGAAAACAGTTGTGCTCGTTTATATTTTTGTGAAAGTTGCGATACATTCAAGATTCTTCGATGAACAGAAAATGTTCAAAAACAGCATTTATTTGAAATAGAAATCATTCGTAACATTATAAATGGCTTTGTCACTTTCGATCACATTAATGCCTCCTTTCTGAATAAAAGTATTCAGTATTCACTAAATAACATTCATTTTAGGGTGACATTCAGTTCATTTTAAATATGTTATCAAGTATTTAGTATGTAGGAGTATGTGTTTTATGTTTGTATATCATATCAGCATTTTTCACACAACGCAAGTTACAATGCATTCAAGTTATACAATATAAACCTTTAGTGTTGCAGGGACCATGCATTAGTCGAGCTGAAACATGAAGGCTGTTTTCTCTTGTGTGTTTTTCTGCAGTCCTTTGTAGGTTGCTCTCTGTAGTTTATTTGTAACAGGGAGAGGTGAGTGGATTCTACGCTCTGCTCCAGTGGAGTCTGGCTACTGGTGTGAGAAATAGGAAGGGCAGGACAGAGTTATCTGTACACAAAGTAAACAGATGATACACTCAAACAAAAATAGACAAAATCTAGATCCCATAAATCAGTTTGAAGCAGTGAACCAAATGGTTCAGACTGGCATTTGAAGTCTCCATGCTGAAGTTCTGACATGATTGTTCTGGTGACCCAAAAAAGGCCAGGCCTTGTCACACATCTCCCTCGGGAATACATCCCTATGATCGGACAAATGCCAGCAGACAGGGCCAGGTCTCTTTGTCAGCACAGAACGGAGTCTGGCAGAAGTTGTCGAGTTCATATTAAACAGAAAGGCTTATGGTGATCGGTAGTGCACCCAAAAAATGAAAATGCTGCCATCATTTACTCATCCTCATGTTGTTCCAAACCTGTATGACTTTCTTTCTTCGCAAAGACAAATTGTTTTTGTCCAAAACTGTAGGGTCCAAACAAGAGTGTCTAATATATTGCTTTGCCGGACTATTGACTTCAGTTGACTGTCATCTGGGAGCAAAGTTATGAACAATATTTACAGCAGATAGCTTAAGTTAATCCTATTACAGCTGAAACTGAAGCTTTTTAAGCGTATGTGTTTGTGAGACGTTCTCTCTGTGAGTTTCAAAGATTTAATTCCAGTCCCACAGGCCTAATACCAATCATCAAGCCTAGTTACACTCCCATTGGCCCAACTGCTTATGAAACATATTTCGATTGCTTTTAAATCTGAAACATTGACTTTAAATCTTGTATGTGGCGGCGGTGTGGCGTATTTAATAAAATGGAATGATTAAATAGTCAAATATCATTGACGATTTCAGTTTGTAAACCCCACAGAGGGTTTAGGTAACAATCAGAAAGGCGAATTGAGTTTAACATGCCATGCGGCGGAATAGACCTCTCACAAACTTAATTATGGTACATAGTCTCAGAGGAAACTTCAAATGCTTGCAAAGCAACAATGCCTCCAAACCAAACTGCTCCTAATTTATTGAAAATATTTGTTTTACTTTCACAGGCTAAACCTCTGCTGACTTGTTATATAACAGACTTTTATGGCTGTGTTTATGTAGTATTAATTTCAAGCGCCACTCTGAATTCTTATAGAGCTTTATCTGTATCTTTAAACCTTTATTCCCTATGCAGTGCCATGTTATGTCAACCTGCTGTGCATTTATATTTATACGACCCTTCAGTGAAAGAGATCCGCGAAGTAAATAACCGTAAATGTGCAGTTTGTCGAGCCACACCATTCACTAAACCCCACTATGTGTGAAATTGAATCTGTATTGTTGCCGCAAGCTTCTCCAGAACTTCCTCTGAGTAAAGCTGTGCTAATTTGCAACCGGCTACAGTGTCATTCCAAATTTACATTCCCAATGACACACAGACTTAACATGCTGTAGGTTTCTCTGAACACTGTGGAGGAACATTATAGCCTCAGGCCCCAAGTCAAACAATCAGGACAAGAAGTTCCATCTCTCCTGTCCCCCAATCAGGTGCTTCACCGATGCCGCTAGGTGACAGAAGGGCTTGATTGGCCCAAAGCATCACCCAGTGCTCGGTAGGACACCAGAGGACACTGGGAAGGACTGTGGATCCATAGCCAACAGGAGAACAGGATAAAAATACTCTGCTGACAAGTCAATTAATCAGGGTTTGAAGGTGTTAGAGTGGAGGAGAAGAGTCATGAGGTGAAGATCAGCGGGTGTTTACAGGTTCACTGGGAAATGAGGTAAGAATGGTGACGTAATATCAGTTGTTTTACCCTTTTGCCAGACCGACACTTTCAATGGTAGACTATGATGATCCACAATAAAATATTCAAGTCACTTCCAAACTGTAATTTTGTCAAATTATGCAAAACGTTGGACATTTTTTATTTACTTGTGTACTGTATGTTAAAGTTGTGATGCAAAACAATAGTGAAAACGTCTTCTTCCATAATGTTTTGTACAACGGAGTGTAGCAGACTATTGAATAGAAAAAAAAATGAATGGCAGGACTTATTTCTATCCATCTGTTGTTGATTGGATAGAGACAGACCTGAATGTGATCTAGCAGTCAAATGTGAAAATGGGCGGGGTTTAAGAAAACTAAATGATTAAAGAGTTATGACATTTTGATAAAAACCTATGCATGTTTTAATCATTCACAATAAGATGGATAACATTTGGCCTTTAGAAAACAGATAAGGTGAATTCTAATTTCAGACTTTAAGGATACAGAAAATGCTAGCTATGAAACTATCCATTCATTCCAAACTATTTTTTAAGATATCCACCACAATACATGATCTGAAATGTGTTTGAAATGACACTATGGTGTGAGTTTACATTATTTTAGAAAAAAGAGACAAAGAAAGATTTTTTTTCCCTTTTAATTTTTGGCCGTAAACTCTCCAAATAAGTAAATGCAAGTTCAAGTGCATCATCCTCCTCCACTGCCCTCCAGCAAATGAACATATAGCTGAGCAGAAAAGGACATCAAGCATGGCTTCTTAAAATCATTCACATTAATTCAGAACCCTCTCGGCAGAAATACTGCATAACAATGCACTGAGGTGTCTCCTCAACGCCAGTGTGAGTGTGAGCTGTCAATCAGCCCTGCTAACACTGGGTTACAGATGAGAGATGTGTGGCCTCCTGTAGGAGGTGCTGTCAGGTTGATGTGATCTTGTTGTCAGTGCTGTGGACGGGATGTCCAGAAGCTCTGGAGCAGTGACCACAGGCAGAATGCCTGGCTGGATAACGCTGTCCAGCAACAAGTCTCCTATTCTGGCTCAAACTGTGACTCATTCTCTACAGTGCGAATTTACATACAGTCATTGTTGCAGGTTTTCATTTATTCGAGAAAATGCAGATTAATGTACAGACAATCGTACACCCTTAAACCTTGCAGTCTAATTGGACAGTTATTGGCCAGAATAAGCCAGAAAATGGATGAGATTTTGTGCTGACAGTCCAAATTCTGGTTACAAAGGTGTTTGCTCGGCTAAAACAGGCATAACTCTGTCAGCTCTGCTTTTACTTTGAGAGAATATTACAGTTGATGGAATGGTGCAGACTCGGGCCATGAACCCACATGGACAACTGTAGAGATATTAATTTCACATGATCCCTCTGACAATAAGAATGAAAGGCAGCGAGTGAAAAAAAGGTCTTGAGGGTCTCCATCACCCCTATGATGAATGATCTCCCTGACAGGACGTGCAGTCAAAGTCCACCGTTCCGCCACCTGAGATACTATGCTATTGATTTCCGTGTAGACATTCAGCGTGAACCTCGGAGCTCTGGGCCCTTTGATAAAAGCTTTCATCCATAACGGCAACTGTGCGGGTAAACCGTCTGAGACACAAAGTCTGGAACAAGCTGTTTTTTTAGTGAGATACCAATGTCTTCACTATGCCCTCTCACATTACTGTCAATGCCACCATCGTGATCGATCTTTCAGCGTTTAGTTTGTTGTGTTCCAGCACCCTTGGTGTGACCCGTTATTTCCCATCACTAGAGACATCTTTCACTGTTTCTGATGCCGCAGATCACCCTCTCATCAATCTAATATAAAATGAAGAGAATTTTGTCAACAAGGATAATAAATCACTTAGAATAACATGTTATTTCTTGCATAATAATATTTTTTTCCAGCTGTGGTGGCAGGCCACAGGGGTAGGGGTCGTCGCCGGGGTGTGATTTCAAAATTTGGACTAAACCACTCAATTCATATGGATTAGTTTTACAATCTCTTTATGAACTTTTTGAAGCATCAAAGTTTTAATCGCGTAAGCTTTCTATGGAGGGACACAAAGCTCTCAGATTTCATCAAAAAGATGTGATTCTTACGGGTTCGGAATGACATGAGGGTGAGTAATTGATGACAGAATTTTCATTTTTGGGTGCACTAACCCTTTAACGAAACATCGGAACAAGTAACACTAATAAAACAAACCAAAAATGCAGCTCTGCATTAATCTCTCCTTGCAATGTTGTCAACTGTTTGGAAGAAAAATGTAAAAAGTGCCATATAAACACATTTGAATTGAACTGAAAAAGCTGCAAATGCACAACAAAATGTAAAATAAAATGCAAATATTGTTAATATTTTAATGACAATTTATTTCTTACACAATTTACATATTTATATGAAATGCCTTTATATTTCAGGAAGGGCTTTCCTTCATTTCACGGGGGTCTTTGGTATTAAACAAATTGAAAACCTTGCATTAAGACACGCAACTGCAAATCTGCTACTGTTGAGTTGCAGAATAGGGCTTCCTTCTGAATTGTATTTAATGTTTAGTGGATACTTTTCTTCTTTGAAAAGAACGATCACCACTCCTCTCTCTATGTGCTGTACGTCTGGCCCCAGGGAAGCAAAAAGCACTTTGTTAAGGTGTGCACCACACCTTAGTAAAGAGAGAACTCATTTATAGGCTACACTCTGAGCTTGTTCCACTTTATTAGGACACAGCCAAGCCACCAAAGGGGCAGGAGAGAGTGGTCAGACTAGCAGAATGTTCTGTGAAAAGAGCTTCCTCTATGAATAACTCCCAGGTGCTTTCTCTATAAGAAAAACAATGGGCCCTTAAACCCTTATCACCTCTGTAATAGAGGGAAGCAGACTTTTCCATTACATCAAAACAATAGGGTTTGCATTATTTCAGTTATAAGAACACTGTATGACTGCAGTCAGCTGCTAGGCAAAGACGAGTACCATTAACATCAAACAGTGCTGATAACTGCAGTAATGCACATTCGTAAAGTGCTTTTTATGATACGCGCTTTCATTCTACACAGCATATGTTCACAGCACAGTTTACGATTGCTAATCTAAATCTAGACTAGCAAACTCTTTCCATCTATCAACATGTTATTATAGAAAGCAGTTGTTGTACATAGAATACATGTGAATATCTCCAGTCAATAATTCATATATCACTGTGTGGCTGTGAATTAACAAATGACACAACTCAACAGAAATCAATAAAGTGTTTCATTTTTAAAAAATACAACTTTAAGATAAATTCTCATATCTGAATATTGCAACGTATAGTTTTGTTTTTGTTTTCATGTTCATGTTTCATGTCTTTATTTTGTTGTCATTGTCGTGTTTCATGTTTATGTTTTTCTATGTGCTCTCTCATGTCACGTGACTCCCTTGTCTGTCATGTGATCCTGCCATGTGATCCCTTGTCATCTGTCCCATGTTGGCATTGGTTTATTGGTTGATTGTGCACAGGTGTTCCTTCTCTAGTGTTTAGTCCCTGTGTATTTAAGACCTCGTGTTTGCCTTGTACCTGTTTGATTATTGTCAGTGTACCACGGTGGGTGAGTGCCTTTGTGTTGCTTTGTGTTGCTTTGTGTTGCTTTGTGTTGCTTTGTGTTGCTTTGTGTTGCTTTGTGTTGCTTTGTGTTGCTTTGTGTTGCTTTGTGTTGCTTTGTGTTGCTTGGTGTTGCTTGGTGTTGCTTGGTGTTGCTTGGTGTTGCTTGGTGTTGCTTGGTGTTGCTTGGTGTTGCTTGGTGTTGCTTGGTGTTGCTTGGTGTTGCTTGGTGTTGCTTGGTGTTGCGTCCAGTCCAAGACTTTGTTCTATGTTGGATATATGTTTGAAGTAAATAAACTGGACTTGGGTTCTCATGACAATTTGCCCCCGTGGATCCATTACAAATATGCAGAAACTAGTGTACTATATGTAAAACCCTATGTGCACCAAATTAGTCTTTCAAATTTGTGGAATGAGCATCATTTGACACTGTAGACAAAGTAAAATGAAATGATAAATGATAATAATAGTTATTATTATTGGCAGAGACAATTTTTGAAGGTCAAAATAAATGTGAAGCATTGTAAAAAAAATAAAATAAAATACTGCAATTACAGACAATATGAATGAGATTCAATTTCCAGAGAGGTAACTTGTAGGTAAAATGCTCTATAATTTTATTACCATGATAAATTCATACTGGATTAATATCAGAACATATAGGAAACATGCAGTTCAACTGTGTTTTCCAAAAACACTATTAGCCATCTACGGTTGCAAGTTCCTGATGGTCCTCTGGTGGTAATGATGGAACTTGGGACCATGATTTCTTTTGGTAAAGCTTGGAGGCTTACACCAACCGATGAGAAATGAAGGAATGGTTCAAAAAACCAGTTTGACAAATTATTTATTTATCAAGTGCATGACAGAATAAACTTTAGAGAAAGCCCAGAGTTCATTATTTCCTCATTATACATATTTTCATTGTGTTTTATTTAACTGCTGTCAACTACCATGTGTATGAAATAAAACAGCACACATATTTCCAAACAAAACTTAAACTGGTAAAAACTGTCTCCGATCTGGCTGCTCGTTTCTCTGTCAACCAGCACAACGTCTCTGAAAATTATAAACCTACGAATGCAGCATATTCTAAGCTCTGTCACCAACGCAGCAGGAACACACTTTCAGCTAATTAGAATCTGAAGATTGCACATTGTCTGACACCCAAACCAGTTCACAGATGGAAGGGAGGAAATTTCAAGAACTCAGAGAAGGAACACTGGGGCCAATGGTCCCTGACGAGAAGGATCCAATATGAAGTGTTTTAATAGGGGGAAAATTAATTTTAATCTTGATTTGATGGGATTACAATATTGATTAATATGCAATCAATCAAAAACCGCACAGTGAACAAGCAGGGTTTGAATGCTGCCACTGTGATCTTGGTTACATAAAACAGCTTAATTTCTTTTAAATATATCCTTCCCCATTCAATTTGCAGAGATAAACCCATTATTGTTTGTATACCGAGTCAATAATCTCTAAATATAGAGGCGGCTTGTGTCCTCAGGTGGCATGTTCACAAGGGAATCTTTGGCAGAAGAGGAAATGGTTTCTAAAGAGACTTTTCTCTCTCTGCATCAAAGTCTTCAGCAAAACTGTTTGAACTGCGCTTGGAAGTTATCACATCCCTGCTGTCAAACACATTGTGATGGACCACTGCCTCCATCTGGCTCAGATGTGTGGAATTAGAATAATTTTCTCCAACATAATTTGATAAACTTCTGTTGAAAACAACAAAAAAAGTCACTTTCTTAAGCTTTTTTTAGTCTTCATTGTTCTTCACCGCAATCTGTTCCTCTAGGTACTGTAGTACTGGGACAATACTACAGTACTGTACGCATTTGCACTCTAATGTAAGACATTAAGAAGACACACCTGCTGATTGTTAAACTAAAATTAGCATATCTCTCTGAACTTGCATTCTCCACATCCATTTGTCTCTGTCTAATAGGCAGTTCTACATGTCATTTTAAAGCGAGTCTCTCGTCTGCATTCGTCTAATTTAGTCAAGCTGTCTGAACGGAGGTTTGAGAAGAGGCTGGGTGTCCTTTTACTCACCCCCTGAGAGACACTTAACAGATCAGTCTCTGCTGAAGTTCAGCCTAATTGTGTGTTTTTCACTTGAACTCTTTTTAGCGCTGGGTCGCAGGATAAGACGGGACAGGGATAAGGAAGTGCGAAAGGGGGGTATAAGTCGTTCTTTGATAGCTGAGTTTCCCCCAGTGACTGCAAGAGTGGCAGAGAGAGGATCCTGTTTGATCGTCACTCTGAAACCAGCAGCCTGCTGAATGTGTAGAGTCTTTAGGTTCAGACATAAGAGAAGATGACTTCTGAAGACACTCTCAGGCCCCTTATCAATACAAGAGTTAGTTAATACACTCACTCTTGGAGTGCGGTCATAAAGGTCAGGTGTTCAATACAGTGCTGTAGTGGAACTAAAAAGTGTTTGGACACCCGTTACATGTAAAAAATATCAAAGTGTCATCTGAAAAACAAAAAACAACCTCAGAAACCTAACTTTTTTTTATCTGAGCCGTTTTAAAGCTTCAATCCGTAAGTTTTGCCTCTTTGTCGCCATCTTTGTTTGAAACCTGCAATTGCAGTTATTTGTTTAATTATCATCTTTATATGGGTTGTGCATCGGCACGGCTCCTCAGCGCGGATGAATGTAATGTTTTGAGGAGAATGTGTGTCTGTCAGTCACTACACCAGTGGACACCATACAGGTACTTCGGAATCACAGATTGTAATCTTGGAGGTTTGATCAAAATAAGAATTTTTAACGGAAAATGTCATCTGAACAAGTAACATGTCTGCCACTTTTGTTCTGACCAACTGAGAAAATAAAAACATTACAATAAATTGCGTTACCAACGGTGATTAAATCTAACGATCGCTTAGCTCATATCACATCAAACAGTGCATATTATTATTATTATTATTATTATTATTATTATTATTATTATTATTATTGTTATACTTTATTCTCAAATTGTTAATGTTAACACCGTTCCAGATGCTGTGAGAAAAGGCTATAAATGATCCACCACATGCAATATCCTCACATATGATATAGCCTGTTAGCGGGGATACAGCTGCACGATTTATCACGAAAATTGCATGCGATTTGGCAAAGGCTGCAATTATTTAATGCGCATCTTGTCAGAGCTGTACGGCTCTGTGATCAGCAGTAAATGCTACTTCATCTGAAAGCCAGAGGGTGCTCTAGCGCAGAAACTCCAAATATGCCCTGCCGCAGAAAAAGGTAACGCGCATCATGTAGCTGAAAGAACAGAAGATTGAAACGCTTTGATTGATTAAACATGACTGCCTTATTCTGTGTAAGAAACCACATCTCACAGAAGGATGGTCAACTGTCGTTATAAAGTTAGTTTGGTGTAAAAACATGTTATGAAATGTTGTCTTTTGTTGGATAGGATAGATGTTAATAAATGCTTATGTCTGGAAAGATGTTTGGATTGAATTGATTTTCAAATGTACATTATAAGCGAATCAAACTCGCAGTGCTTTCAGGTGGATTAGCATTTGCAGCCATACTTCATGACAAGCCGCGCATAAAAAAAAAATCATCGCACTAAGAATTGCGTTTAAGTGATAATCGCGTTCAAGTTCAATGCTATTTTTCGTATCGTGTAATAAATCGTGCAGCCCTATAAACTGGAACTCCTTCTTTATGTAAACTGACGTGACATAATGATGCAAAGACAAACGTGGCATGCTCGAATTTCCAATGGAAACCTACCAGTACCACTTGAATTTGAAAACATTCCTGCAAGCTTACCCTTGTGAACCGGGCTAAGGTAAGGAGATGGTTTTAAACACTGGCTGGTTATGTACTTGCTCAAAAATGGATTTTGGATCATTTTTAACCAAGAAAAGTTACGGACTGAAGCTTTAACTAAAAGCAATTTGCACTGACATATTTTAAAATATGTCTGTGCCATTGTTTTGTCTTAAGATAAACATCAGTGATTTTTTTTTCCAAGGCATGCTTATAAATGTCCTAATTCTGGCTTAAAATAAGCCCTGTCTGTGAAACCAGGCCTTTATATTTTGAAGAAATACAAGTAGAACATATATATTTGTATATTAAGTAATATGACTGGACTGGACGTAATTTGATTTACACCAAACATTAATGATAAACTCAATATTAGAATCCTAATTAGAAAATGTATATAGAAAAATTGGCTTAGACATGTCAACTTTAGGCCTTGTCCTTGGGAGAAAGTGCAAAAAATACCTCATTTTCATGCCAGAAAGCCAAAGTATTCTGTGATATATAGTGAATCTGTTTATTTTGGTAGCCTGTATCACTGCAGATTAAATTAGATTAAATGATGAAGTATTAAACCCCCGTTTGCCGAAAATTAATGTGAAAGAGGTCAAAGATACACTGCGACAAGGCAGCAAAATTTATTACCCAACAAATGGACAAGATCACCTTCATGGCACTGTGCACATTACTATGACATGCAAAAGTGTTACCTGCTCATGGGTGACAACGGCAGAAGGAATTCTCTCAGGGAGGCATGGAAAACAAGCTCGCATTAAGTCAATATGCAAACAAGTTTGACAACCACAGGCTTATGTAGTTTTCTGATTTCTTCATGTTGATTTCTCATTGACTTTAAATTCATATTGATTTCTTTTTTATGTCTATACAAGCTGTGAAATGTTCACAAGGCCTTTCAGTCCAAAAGAAACTTAATGCAGCTCAGAGTCATGCTGAGGGGCAGACATAATGACCTATTCATGTTCGCCGGCTATTTGCTCAGTAACTGGGCACAATTGGTGGGCGGATGAAATAATTCAGGAGGAGAAAGAATATTGTAGGCCATTTGTCTGGTGTATTAATTAATCATTTGTTCTCAGCTGTGACTGCAGCGAGGGAGATTCAGTAGAAGCGTTTCTCATCTCTGTGGGAGTCTGATTGCGGCTCATCGCTGAATAGATTCACTTATTGAGTAGATTTGGCTTGAATTTGTCGAGCTGATTGAGTGCTGTGCGACTTTTTGTTATAATCATGGCATGAGTTTCATGCAGCTCCACAGCCTCCTTTAGTAGGACCACAAGCACTGTAATGCCTGTAAAATAAGTCCAATGTCACACATGGCTTATCTTTAATGGCATGTATAAAGCTGGAGGGGTAACCATCCACATCATTGAAAAGGTCACTCTTATGGGAAGGGCTGTGCACCACACACAGGCTAATGAAACAGCTAATATTGTGGAAGGGTGTAGATTTCATCATTTCATGGGTTATGGGCAGAGAAGCACTGCTGGTGAGCTTTTATTGTGACAAACATTTCGATATCAGATTCACTAACGCACCTACATTATTTAATCAGAATATGTTAAAGCATCTCTTAAAGGGACAGTTCCCCCCCCAAAATTAAAATATTTTGCAATCACTTCTTAAAGGGAGAGTTCACACCAAAATATGCTTAAAATGCTGTCATTGTTTATTTACCCTCACGGTGTTACAAACCTGTATGACTTTCTTTGATTTGTGGAACATAAAATAAGATATCTTGAAAAATGTCTTATAAAATGAAAGGGGGACCCCATTGACTTCTATTGTATGGGCAAAAACAGAAGTAAGAAAGTCAAACTGGTTTGGAATGACATGAGGGTAAATGAGTAAATGATGACCATTTTCATTTTGGGGTGAACTATCCATTTAAGAAGTGATGGCAAAATATTGACGATGCGTTACATATTAACATGACAACAGTACTTTAGTCACATTTCATAAATTATCATTAGAGAGTGCTTTAATCGTCATGAGAACAGACGTTTCGACAAGCAGGTTGAATTAGACACCCAGAATCCACACAAATGGTGGGGATAATTTAAACAAATGCATTGCAGTGTGCCTTATACCGCCTGTGTCTTTAAGAGCCGCCTTTTCCTTTTTTTTTTGTATTTTGGGCATGTGATTGTTTCTAAATATTTACTGCACTCAACACCCCCCTAAAGAGTTCAAACTCTAAGAGTGAAATCACACCAATTTCCGACGCGAGAGGGGCTATTTTCTGCCTTTGAAGCGTTTTCCAGCCCCTGACTATGCACCATCCTGTTGAGACATGCCCAAAAATACACTTCTGCCAGCGTCCTGGCAGCACTGTAGCATATGCGACGCGGCTGGCCTGCAGTGCCCCCCCACAGAGCTGCCTGCGCTCACATCATTGTCTTAAATACAAAACTGGCACACTCGACGGGCAGTCACCACATAATACCCCCTCTATCCTCTCCGCCAACACAAACACACATTTATATCTGAGGTACAGGGTAAAAAAAAAAAACCGAGCGGCGTGTTTTCTGCCACAGTGCATGCGAGGAATGGTGTGGAACACTTTTACTCCCACACAAAGGTCATAGAATGATTCAGTGTCCTCTGTTTGGATAGTTATCTCAGCAGGGATTAAGGGAAATGGTCTGTCTGATTGGATCTTGAGCTGAAGCTAATACTGCTCTCTCTCCTTTTGAGATATTGAGGAAGATTATAACCTGTGAGTGTGTCAAACAGCACAAAGTACAACGCATACAGTACTTCTTGGCTGGTGAATTTTTACAGCATTTGGAAGGTATATTTATGTAAATGGGAAAATGAGAGCCACTCTTAAATTAAAATACCTGCAAACATTTCCTTTGCCTTTTGTAAAAAATCTGCTTACACAAATATGATAAACTAGCTTTTATGGAGCTCTATATCTACTGCGGCTCTTCCCCAAAAGCTGCCCTTGTTGTCCTCCTTCCGAATTTTACACTTATGTGCACCATTCCGCAACATAAAATGAGAAATGGCCACCTTACTACCAACGTTATGGATTTCACAGACGTCAAGTGTGCCATTTCGGTCAGGGCCTATAAGTAGCAAAACTTAAAGTGCCCCTATTACTGTAGGCTATTTTAAAGGTTTCTAATTTTGTTTGGGAGGGCCTACAATAAGGTTTACATGCATCCAAGGTCAAAAAACACTTTCCTTTTCTTATAATAAACATTGCATGTCACCTCATCTGCCAAATTCATGTTGTAGAAAATAATTTTAACCCCTCATCCTTTGGAAGTGTATACAAAGAGAATTTGCATTTACAGTGTAGCATCTTCGACAACGTTCGACAACACCAACCAACTACAGTGTTTGAGGAAGGATCAAAGTAGGCATTGTTTGCGTGCAGCCAATGAAGACCATGGGCAGGCAGCATGCATTATGCTAATTTGTTGCAAACCTATGTAGATATGTTATGAAAATGAGACCGGAATCGCTGATGACTCGTTTTGGCAGTTTAGAATCGATTCTTTCTTTTAGGAGTTAACAAATTTATTTGTTGTGCACTTTGATCTTTAAAACTTACCTTTTACATTCACAAACCGTTGTAGGCTATTACACACTGTATGAAGGGTAATATTCAAAAATGCATAATATGGGCACTTTAACTTATAATGGTAAATAGTTTTACTTGTTATCACATTTTTATCAAAATTAAGTTACAAGTAACCTTGTATCTGAAAAAAATAATCAAATATGTGCAATTCCTGAAATTCACTGTGAGACACTTTACAGTACTTTTTTTGTAACTAAATAAACATGGTTTAATACAAAAAAAATACAGCAGTTGTTTATTCAATTATATGTTGTTTTATATATATTTATGTTTATATTTTATATTAGTTTTTTTTTATCTATTATTAAAAGTGTTTGGTGATTTAACTTTTGTTTCTGAACAACACATCATTGCAGTAACATCATTGCACTTTTTGAGGTCCAGAAAGGTATTCAAGACGTTGTTAAAATAGTCCATATGACTGCAGTGGTTCAACCTTAATGTTATGAAGTGACCAGAATAGTTTTTTGTGCTCAACAACAAAACAAAAATTACTTTATTCAACAATTTCTTCTCTCCCCTGTCCTTCTCACACGCTGTTGACATAGTGAACGCAGTGCCGAGCTTCCGCGAACACTGACTCCGTATTGGCCGACGCTGTACATGTGAGCACCACGGTGCATACATGCGATTCTGACGCAGGAACCAACCAATAATGATTCAGCGTTCTGACGTAGAACAGGGAAGTGCCGCACTGCATTCACTACATCAACAGCATAGGAGAATGACAGGGGAGAGAAGAAATGGTTGAATAAATTAATTTTTGTTTTGTTTTTGAGCACAAAACGTATTCTCATCACTTCAAACATTAAGGTTGAACCACTGTGATCACTTGGACTATTTTAACGGTGTCTTTACTACCTTTCTGGAACTTGAAAGGGGAAATGGCGTTGCTGGCTGTGGCAGAAACCCTTGGATTTCATCAAAAATATCTTAATTTGGGTTCAAAGATGAATGAAGGTCTTACGAGTTTGGAACAACATGAGGGTGAGTAATTAATGAAAGAAATGTTGTTTTTGGGTGAACAAACCCTGTAATATATTACATTTGATCACCCTGATAGATATCTTTATTAACAAATATTGGTATTTTTATCAGCCTTTCTGTAGCTCAAACATTAGGGCATGCCACTAGGAGTGCCAAGGCCCAGTGAATGCCTGAATTGAAAAAAAAAAAAGGTATAGCTTGAATGTAATGCAAGTCACTTAAAAGTTAAAAGTGTCCGTCCGGTGCAAGAATTTAAATGTCTTCTTAAATAGCTTCTAGGTAGTGAGATTACTTTTTGTTTGTAGCTTGTAGAGTTGCTAAAGATACTTTTTAAAAAGGACTACTTTATGTGTCAACTGTAGTTTGGGAAGCTACAGTCTCAAAGTAACTTCCCCAACACTGTTATGGACTCTTATTCCTCACCAGTCAGTATCTTGTCAGTCATTCTGTTAGGCAGTATATATCAGCATATCAGTTCTCAGTGTAGATCAACAGGGGCTCACTGTAAAAAAAAAAAAAGTGTCAGATGACTCACAATCCCCCTGCAGCACTTGGTTTCTCTGCTGATGCCTCTCTATCACCTGATTTTGTGATTCACACTCAGCAGTGATGCAGGCCTCCAATTACACACTAACAGCACTTCTATGTGAAGATTACTCACTGAGATGCTACATCAAAATTTAATGTTTGTTACTTATCAACACTGCCCCGTAAATGAAAAAACGAAAAAGAAAAAAAAATGCACAATAGAGCTCAGACGCATCCTTTATGGCTGAAATGGCTCATATTCTACAGAGATCTGTTACACTAGAATAATAAGAGCAAGAAGAATGGAACGTCTGTCTGATCTTACGATGTAATACATTATTTTCCACTTTTTCGCCAGGGCCGCAGGATGCAGAGGAGGGGAGGCATGGGGCGGATAGTCTTAAAATAACCAAGTTATGAAAGTCTAATTCAAAGAGCCTCCCCTCCACGTCAGGCTAATCTGTGACTCCTACATGAGGTGGGGGAGAGTGCGGAGGTGCATTGTTCAGATGAAGATTGACAAGTGGAAGCCAAAAGAAAAGATCAAAGACCTTGACTGATGAGGCACATGCAGCCATTGTGTTTTGTCTAGACGGGAAAACTGTTGCCTAAGCATGTTATAAGCAAGGACATCAAGATTAAAACATTACATCTTAGTTCATGAGGTAAAGTATTACGGTTAAAAAGACAGAATTTTACTAAACTAATAATATATTTAAATGATTTTACTTATTTGACTTTGTACTGTCATAAAAACAATTAATGTACACTGTAAAGAGGGGAAACCGGGTGAATTGTTACCTTAAAGAGCTGTTTTTTACTTGATTTAACTCAGAAAATTAATTTCTTTGGAATAAATTAATATATTTAGGTTAGTTTATCAATATTAAACAATATTTTTGACTTCAATAAAACCAGTTAATGTATAACTGTTGCTATCAATATCACTTTCATGAAGTTGCATAACTCCAGAATTAACTTTATGAAAAAGCTTTTCTTTTAATTTCGTACATACTCCGAAAATACGCCATTTCAGACCGTGAGTGATCTCACTTTTCTGTCAATTTTTGCCTTGGCTTTAACATGGCTGGAAACAAAGCCGACGTGTTGCGACGCCCCCTCACAAACAAACTGTGATTGGTCAGTCAAACGGCTTCTGGGCGGTCCTTGGCCAATGAAAGCTGCTATGGAGTCCAGACAATACCATTTAAAAATGTGTATGTTTTTGAAAAAAGTCTCTTATGCTCACTAAGGCTGCATTTATTTGACCAAAAATACAGTGAGAAGAGTAATATTGTGAAAACCGTAATATTTCCACAAAACATTAAGCAGAACAATGGTTTATAAACACCATTGATAATAATAAAAAATGTTTCTTGTGAAACAGCATATTAGAATGATTTCTGAAGGATCATGTGACACTGAAGTTATATTAAATTGTAATAATATTTCACAATATTACTGTTTTTACTGTATTTCTGATCAAATAAATGCAGCCTCAGTGAGCATAAGAGACTTCTTTCAAAAACATATAATTTCTTACCGACCTCAAACTTTTGAACGGTAGTGTACTTAAAATATTAACCGTTTAATTCTAAAAGTAATTCTAAAAATAAATTACAAATATTGAATGTACTCTCAATGGTCACAAAACTGCACGCATAGTAATTTTTATATAATAACAAAAAAAGGTTGAAATGGAGTACAGCTGCACCATCTCTCACCACAGGACACCACAAAAATCAGCTTCAAATCTAATGTCATCTACTCACCCATAATCAAATCTTTAAAGCTCATATTTACTCATTCAGCACTGTAACTGAGCCTTAAGACACCCACAATTACAGCAGGCTTGAAGAGCGGGAGAACTAGTTTCCCTGCAAACTAGTCCAGCACAACAGCTCTCTCAGGCTTGTTCGTCAGCCAGAAGCTACTGGACTTATCTCAGCTCGAGCGCTGAAGAAAGAGGATCTCTTCCTGACAAGCCTGCTGAAGATAAAATTATCATATTTCACACCCATGTCTCTCACAATCTGGCAAGCAGAGAGCAGGTGGTTTGCTCTCAGGGGAATCGTGCCTGATGCACAGCACTATATCACCAAGCCACATCTATCAAATCCCTCTCTGCCTGGAGAGAAATGTTACAAGTGTGCCATTGTAGTCAAGTTTCATGAGACTTATCTAAATCTACTTGTCATGAAGTGTTGACAAATTCTTAAGGAACCATTTTGGTTTTACAACATGCTGCTGAGAGACGTAAAAATCTGCTTGATTGATCGCAGTTAGTTGATGCTATGGTTCAAATTTCTAAAATCTACAGTGTGTAAGCTGTCATTGTTCACGGAGGGCAAAGGTTAAGTACCATTTTCAAACATGTCTGTATATCTACCTTATGTCACGTAAACAGATGGAATTTCAAATGTGCTTATTTTTTACCCTGCCTTCAACAAATCTTTGCACAGCGAAAAGATATACTACAGCAAAACGGCGTGACAGCAGCAACTTTTTACCAAGGTTTAATCAGCTATGTTCAATCAAAAACAGTTGCTGTGAGAAAAAAAATAATAATATTGTTCCTTCTTTCTCTCATCTTCCTTATAAATGATGCTTATACCAGCTGTTGGTTCAAGAATAATTCTGTCTCTTTGAATGTGTGAGTCTCACTTTGGTGATAAAACAGACAGATCTAGAGCTAATCTACAGTTAGACATCATGTTGATTAAATGTTCAAGACCTCTCTATAAATAAAACGTGTTTATTTTAAGCTCTTTTACTTCCACAAGCAGAGAAATACTTTCTATGTACTGTAGCATTTTCAGTTATGGGAAGGAAAATATGACCATTTTTATGTTTAAAAATAATACGGGATAGGCTTCAATATAATATAATATAAGTTACATATTTTAAGGTGTTCGTGTAACAGGGTAATTATATATTTAAGTACTAACAATTAACTACATGTACTTACTATAGGGTTAGGATTAGGGTTAGTCAAATGTAATTCTGTATAATTTACAGTTTACTACAGTAACTACATATAATAAGCGTTTCAAGGAACCTGTAAAATGCTGTTACCAAATAAAGTATTACCTAGCAATATAATGTAATGTAATTAATATATAATATAATATAATGTAAACTAATGAACCTTTACTCATTACAGGCACTAGAAATGCTGCATTGTCATCACTGATATATGTACTTTTGAATGTGTCAAGTGAGTCATATATTTTTCTCTGACTCTAAAGTTTTGACAAGCCAAAGGAAATACTGGCTAAATAGATACCGACATCACAAAGAGATTGCCTTCCCAGGAAATATTAGAAATTTCAGCACACTCCCACAGAATTTCCATACCCACTTGACAAGTGACATCCATCAGTTGTGCCTCAGTGCAGCGTAGATCCCAAAAAAAAAACGCTGCAATTACTGCTCAGACCAATGCACAAAATAATTAGGGGGAAATATGTTATTCTCTGACATCATTTTACTTCATTCTCTTATTAAGCCTCATCCATCATGAGAAGTCAAGACTGACTGTTTCTTTTTTTGACAAACAACGGCTGAGGAACTGCACCCACCATTATTCTCAGGTTTGGACACATAAATGTGCCTCATTCAGCAACAGGCTCGTGGAGTATACGAGCGCTTCATTGCTAGGATTAATTAGCTGGATTTGTATGACAATGGGGCTAGTGACATATGCTCCTCGGTTATGGCAGTAAGTGTTAATGAGCTTTGGTTCAACAGGCAGGGAATGTTGAGTCCATCTATAACGCTGCAGAACAAAAGCTGCACGCTGTCTCGACGCAGAGAAGGTTGGGTGTTTACATTTCTCATGAAAGACTGTGATCCTTAATCGTGTCTCTCTGACATATGGCAACACGTTTCGCACAATGGCAGGATTTCTTGCTCGCATACTGAAGACGAATGTGTTGGAGAGTGGAATACATCAGGTCCATCTGTTGGACCACACAGACTTTAGTTATGAGGTTACAGCAGACACGAATTTAATCTGGCTACTTAAATGTAGAACTTTGTGGATGAGAGAAATTGGATTGACTTGACCTCCAAAGAAACGCTGTTAGCCTCAAGTGGCTTTATGTTATATTCTTAAGTAGGGCTTCATTTTTCCGGCCTGAAAGAATAAAGGTTTGGTGACTCATTAAATATTCACAAGAAAAAGCTAAGTTCAGGCCAGAAGGAAGGAGCTTCGGGAGGTAATGAGTAACGATAATCACCAAAGCCATTTCCAGACAAATACATGCACATAATAATAAGACACTCAAGGGTGGATCAGCTATAAATAGAGCATCAACTGCAGATTGATTTGAGATAGGAGCTCTAGATCTGATTCAGCTGATAACTCCTCTGCAAAAACGTACATCTCTTCCTCTGGTATTCACGATTGATCGGTAGATATGTGCTCTAATTTAAATCTCTCATAGAATTTAGTCAAAAGCAACTGGTCTATATAATATAAAGTTGGTAAAGCATGCTTAATCACACTTGCTGACCAGGACCACAGTGTGCATTTCTATTCCATTATATTATAACTGAAATTTGAAGTTTGCCAAGATAATTTGATCATAGAATTTTCATTCTGTCTCTGTGTGGCAGCTGTTGGCTTAGTGAACAAATCAGAAAAACTCTTTGCAAATCATTGTGAATGTGGGTGTTTCTTCAACTTTTGGCCCTGTGGATTTTTAGAAAAGAAACTCAAAACAAAAACAACCTGATTCAAGCCTGATTGGAAATGATGCACAATAAACATATTTTTCTCACAATATAGGGGAAAATTTGTTGATTGGAGTGGAAATATAACCACAGTGGTGGGACAGTTAAAAATTAAAGAAACATGTTCACTGTCAATAAAAATGAAAATGGTTTACAGTTATTTTACTTTGTTTAAATTAAAAAGCTTATTCACATCTTCATGATGCTTTTGATATTTTAATTTGATTTGGTCTGGGACAAGAGTAAAATAATGAAAACTATAAATATAATGCATTTGAAAACTAGCAAAAGTAAAGTGTTGTACTGGAATTCACACTCATCTTCTGTGAACGGTAAGCCCCGCCTTCTTTGATTTGATTGGCCAACTCAATCATTCTGACAGTGATGAGTGGTATTAGACCACTGAGGCAGACCAGCCTAAAAATTTGGCCATTTCAAATTTTTGTGGGGCACAAAAATTGTTAAAACACACATGCACAGGTTTGCTGATGTCTGGCTAGTACAGTAAAATGGCAGAAGTCCTTTGCAGGACATTTAATGTGAAAATGCCAAAAATTGTTCCTACGCTCCTGGTTGGTGGTACATTAACAGCCAGTGCTATCTTGTTCCAAAAACCTCTGAATAACAATGCACTCAAACCTTGTTTGTTCGGAGGCTATGTGTCTGTTTCCATCTTGAGTTTATTAATCGAAGCTTTAGCTGTGCCATCTAACGTAAAACCATTAGAAAATCACACAAAACACATTTTCTGCAAAAATTCAGTAAATGTTTAATTAAGGTGTACTGTATATAAATGTACAGGATCAATGCGTTTATGTAAGCTGTCAGTGACAGATATAATACTGATCTGTCTCTTTTGTTTACTCTGGATTCTCCCCAGACTGCAATGGATCATTTGTTTATGTGCCGCTCGTTAAACTTGGCCTTCAGCCTGTTGTTACAATACACACGAGCATCTACATGTACGAGCAACACACTAGAACAAAGCATGAGTGTGAATAAACAAACATCAAAAGGTCTGAAAATCTGCCACTCTCTGAAACATGATGGTGAGCGGTCGCTACAGAGCCGTAGATGAAATTAGCTTGACTGTATAGCGTTGCATGCACTAGTGTGCGTCTTTGATTCTAATGTCTGAGATTTTCTTGCTCTTTTTTGTTGTTGTTATGGTTGTTTGATGTTTGACCCCTGTTCCTTGGATCCAGACGTTTCTCTCCCTTCACTGTCTGTGTCTGGTGCGTAATTAGCATCAGGTTCTTTTTCCATACTCTTTAGCTTTTGAAGCTTCTGCGTTTTCCCTCCAAACGACAGTGTGAAAGGCAGTCTGATCTTTCTTGATTGTTCCCTAGAGTTCACTCAAACTGTGGAAAAACATGTCATTTGGCTGTCTATCAACAAACCTATGAAATCAACCTAAATCAAGATTGAAACCCACATACACGATAGCAAACAATGTTAGTAACAACCTTGATTGGAATTTAAAATGATGTCAGCTCCACGGTGGATCACAATATTTGGAGTCACATGGTACAGATTAAACAGCATATTAGCTCTTTTCAAACACTCAAATTCTACATAGCCTACAAACTGGCAGCATCCTAGCTAAAATGGAACTCAAAAAGCATTCAGCCTACTTTTTCGCCCATTGTTTTATGAATGACGTGAATTTGGAAAAACTACTCAGCTCACATGCTGCTTTTCATCCTACTATATAGGTACATTTGGACCCAGGGTTTGACTTCATTCAGACAAGTATCAAATTTATTTATTTATTTTGCCAGTCCAACTCAAACTAAACAGGAGTAAAACACATGAAATTTGATTTATCCAACTTATTTTTACATAATAGCAGACACGGCCCTTTTTTAACTTGCTGCTTCCAGTCATTTTAAATGTAGTAGGTTAAATGTACGGGAAATTGCATTGGAAAAAAGGTGGATATACGGCTGATCAAAACATTCGTAGGTGGTTTGAAATCCGATTACAATCATATTTTTGTTAATATGTCTCTGAGCCTAAATGATCAGATCAGATTTCATGTGTTTTTGGTTTATGTATTTTTGCGTCAATTCCTTTTTCCTTTTTTTCAACCATGGTGAGGAAAAAAGAACGGATGTTGTATTTTTAAATGCTACAGTATGTTGAATACCAATCCGTACACACAAATTTCATGCACACAAAATAAAATACTCACTTCTTTTCAGGCTATTTTTATATGGGTTAGAAATGATCAGGTTTAGAGTAAAATGTAAATGTAAAAAAAAAATATATATATATATATATAATTTGATGAATTACAATTAAATACATAATCAATGTCATACATCTTTGTAGGCGGGCCAATTTATAAAGATATTTTGAGAAACTAGAAATACTGATACGAGTCATTATTTACACCAAAGGTTTCTATTTGAAAGCAAGCCCACCTCAGTGAGGCGCTAGAGGGTGCTTTCAGCTTTTGTGTAGTGATGCAAAAACACTAGAAATTAAATTGAGCATTTTGTATATATTAAAAAACAAGTAAATAATTTATATTAATTTTAATGAAAAAAGAATCCTTTATAAGAAACATTAGTTAGTGTCTGCTTACTCAGTTCATTAGTGTTAGAATGAATAAATAACAAAACGTATCTTTCATGTTACATTTCTGGTTTAAAAAAGGAAAGAGGAATGGAAGCTCTCTGTTTGTTTGTTTGTTTGTTGTATTTTTTTTTTTGTGAAACAGGATATGTCAGCTGGTTTCCATGTTGCTGTTTGATACGAACGTGTTACTATTTGAATACTGCCGTCATAAAATATAAAAAATAATGGCGAAACATCCATTGCTAACATATATATGGTGAGACGACCCAAGTTTGCGATCAATGTGAAAGTGACCTGGCCACATATAACCTTTGTCCACTATTTTTTTCAGAGCTTGCTGATTTATTTTTCACTGAGCTTTCTTGCATTCTCTGCTTACTGTACATGCAATCCTGCTGTAAAATATAGCCAAAAAGCATAATTAAGCTGCCTAACTTCAGGGATAACCTTCACGTGCAGTGCACTAGGTTTTGGAACAGAGCTGTATTCTTGGAGACATCAGAAGGTTTTCACTAACGGTGTCGTTCTCTAAACTACTGTCCAAATGTGAGGAAGTATAAAACTGGTGGCAAAATCTGCATTACTGTAGCTTTTGGACAGTGCAGCACTGTTTTGAGTGAGATGGTGCCCGTGTGTGGTAAGGAGAAAGGGAAGTGACTCAACAGCTTCAGGCTGGCTGGCAGAGGCATTTGGGGTGGTGAGGGCGAGGTCAGCCAGCATGGACGGATCTGACAGCAGGCAGTGCCAGCTTGGCATCTCAGGGGCTCGGAACATGCTGCCAGCACTCCCTACAGAAATACAGAGGGACCACTCTCCTCTGGGAGGGAGAAAGAGAGAGAAACAAAGAGAGGGGTAAGGTGAGGAATGTTTGTGTACGTGTGAGAGAAACAGCGAGACAGAGAGAGCGAGAGAAAGCAGGAAGGAACGGAGGCCAAATCTGCTGCCCCAGAGTTTAGCACCATAGGCAATGGAAAGAGGGTAAAGACAAAAGAACAAACAAAGGCAAAGCTGCAAAGCTGCATGGCTGCAGGTTGTTGACATTTAGCTGAGCTCAGTCCTCTATGTTTCCTCTCAGATAATGCATTGGCTTAAGCAACACCCTGGATCGTCAAGCAAAAAGACAGATTACTCAGCTAAATCAAGTCTTTCTGAATAAATTAATGTCTGAAGGATGCCTTTATTTGCCGCTTAAATACAATTTGCTTTGGCCCAGCAGTTTTGAATTTATACACTCATCCATATGTGATGCTTAAGATCTGGGAATGTCTACAAGCAAATGTCTGAATGTCAGGGGCAAATGGGGAAATGCCACTCAAGGTTGTGGTTAGAGTGTTGTAATACATTTCTGATTACTTGAACTCTTTTCAACTCAAAATATATTTGATTAATTGGATCAGTTGCGTTTATATCTGTTGTTGTCTTTTAAAAGTCTTTTGGCAGACATGTTGTATTAAATGGATCTCATACACTTTTTACTATTGTATGTAATCATGCTTATTATATTAGCCAAGGTTTCTTGCACCAAAACCATCATATTTGACTTAACATGAGCATTAATCAAAAAAATTGTCAATATTTATTCATCCTCATGCTGTTTTAAACTTGTATGAGTTTGTTCTGTAGAGCACAAAAAAAGGTCTTTTTTTTCTCTCTCCAATTGAGGTCAGTGGTGTCCAACGTTGTTTGAAGCCCAACATTCTGCAAAATGAATATTTTAAATATTTCTTAATAAAACTGCTTTAGCTTAGTTTCAATAAGTGGTCTCGTTGGGCCGGGATGTGAGTTTTAAGAAGTTAGACTATGTCTACATATACTTATAATGAGCACTTTTATTACAAAAGAGCAAGAGCAATCTTTGACCCCTCTATATGATACACTAGATTTTAGTTCATTAGGAAAAAGTCTCACTCTACTGGAGTCTCAGAGGAGCATTAAAAAAAGCAAATTTTTGCTGCTTAGTCACTTTAGTGAAATAATATAATGCTAATTCAACACAATTCTTGAAAATTTTGAACATCACAAGTTAATTTCATTGCATACAAATTCAAATAAAGACTTTAATACTTGTTATATATATATGATTATTTTTCCTTTCCATCTCAAGTGTATGGAAGTCTTCCTGCATTTAATTAATTAAGTTTATTAAACATTTTTATTTCTTACTGAGTGTGGTGAACCTGAAGATGGTGATTATGGAATATCAAACTGTAAGGAACCTCGGTGCTCATCCCCGAGGGCCTGAAAATCTGCCAGATGAACAATGCCTCCATGCAACTGGCTGTACTGTTCTGCCTCTTTCCTGTCCTCTTACAGTTCCTCTCTCTCTTTCTTCGTGAAAGCCATATGATTCATTATTAAACCAAGAGTATACTGTATCTCAAGCTTGTGGGGAGGCTCTCCAGTACCCCTTCGATCCTCTTGTAATTCCAGGGTGAAGCAAGAATTGGTTTTAAATTAGTTTCACAGTGAACACTTGAATCGCTCTCTCTCGCTCAAAGAGTGACCTCATTAAACAGATGAGCCACAGGGCCTGAGAGCAAGTACAAAAACACACACACTCATGCAGGCATACAAATACACATAAACACACAGACACAAACTGAAATCACAGACCAAGGTTACATTGTTGCTAAAGAAAACTATTATGATAAAAACCATTACCAAACCATGTTTTACCATTAGCTAAAATAAAATAGAAGTTTAGTTTCCAAGCGAACTAAAACTTTAGCCTACCTTGAATGAAATGTACCTAAGCCAAGCGTATACGTACATGTGCATTCATATTCCAGATAAACCAATTAACCAATTAATTAAAATGAAATTAAATAGATAGTTTTAATGATGCATAAATAGTAACAACAACTAAACTGACTGAAATTGAAAACAGAAGCATTTCTAAACTAACAACGGCATCAAAGACTCATACAAAACATTTTTCACATGCACGCACACCAACACAAAACAAGTTGCCTAAACATTTTCTGCATAAATGATGCTGATTAGTGTAGCCCAGTTACACATGAGCAGAAACAAAACAAATTGCCAAGTCTGTGGAAAATTCCTTTTTCCTCTCGGCAGCCGAGAGCTGACAGAGCAAAGGTCCTTACAAACAATTCTTTGTCATCATTTTTTAAAATGTGAAACTCAAATTCAAACATTGGCTGGTAATCAAATAAAGACGTTAGTGAAAGTCCATCCATCTTAAGGAGTTCAACAGCATAAAAACGAAGCCTAATGAACCAGAGGAGAGGGGGAAAGAAGCTAATTGGCTAGAGCCCTTAATTTTTTAGCAGCAAGACACCACTCTGTTTAATGTGATGATGAGTTTATTTAAGCTGCGGTTATGCTGACTGACATGAGATGCGAACAGATCCGTGTATAAGCGTTTTTAATTGCAATAACATGTTTTCATTTCAGTTACTCTGCCAGGGGTGCAGTTTTGTGTTCTTTTTCTCTCACACAGAGCCGAAGCTGCAGAATGGAGACAAGAGAATTTGTATGCTGCTCACCTTTCAAATGCTGAAATCGAAGTATTATATATAACAGAACTCTCAGAAGCATAATAGAAGGTGTTTATAATGTTCAATTTAAACACTTAGGGTGGTTTTGTCCCATATTATGGACATTTTGTCCAAGTTATTGACGAGTACTGCTAATCTAATATTCCTGTTATTACTCTAAGTGTTTCAGTTCTGCTCTCGGTGCAATACTTTCCTGTTTAGAGATTCTTTAAAGGCTCTTGTTAAAAATCTAAATCTAATGGTCCACTGAACATTGTTTGAAATGTTGGTGTTTGTTGGGGAAGTGTAACCAGGGCTCAGTTGTTCATAGGTAATCTGATCAGTTGTTCAAAAGTAAAAAGGAATCTGAAATCAGATTAGATCACAAAAACCAATCTTGGTTTTGATCTCAATCATATCATCAGAGATACCTTTGATCAAAACAACAACAAAAAAACAACAAAAGAAAACAAACAAAAAAATACAACATTTGTGTATGTAATATACATATATTTATATATATTATATATATATATATATATTTTATTTTGTTCTTCATTAGTTAACCGTTCAAATAATAAAGAAGAAAGTCTATCTGTTAAGCCGTTCATTAAAGTACATTCAAATAAATAAACAACGTCCGAGTTCTAACTCATCTTTATGTCATAAAAGTCTGATTAATTTCACACAGCCTCAATAAACACCTAAAGGATTATCACACCAATTAAACCAAACCTTCTAAATTCCAACCCGGAATTTGGCATTTTTTTGAGCAGACCCACAACAGCACAATTTCGAGTGCGATGATTATACAATAGTTCTATAAACAAAGAAGTTAATACTATGTAACTTACATTTAAGACACAGTATCGCCAGTTACTTTGTGTATTTTTGTTCCACCAAAACGAAAATAGTTCCAAACGAAGTTGCTGTCGAAATGTTGCAAAACAGCAGCTGTTTGTTTCCATCAGTTGAGTGAATGATTAATTGAATCACTCCTAATGACTCATAATCTTTCTGAATTCGGAACAGCATTCTACTTTTATTATTCATGCTATAGATATATATGGTAGAGTAGATGGAGTAGTATTCTAGTAGCCTATGTTATTCTGATTTCAGCATTAGTGTTTTTGAACGAATTGGCTGATTCATAAAGACTTCTTTCAGTCCTGATTGATTAGTAAATGATTGAAAAAATTATTCAACAATTCTCTCATAATAACAGAAACTAGAGGTGTTCCTCAATGAATTAAAGTTTCTGAATGGTTGAATGAATGAGTCAGTGACTCACTCACACAGACAGTCACTGTCGCAACACCAATATATACACAAACTGTAACTTTCATAATTTACATACTGCATGGAGCTATCTATTATAGGCCTGTATAGTATGTAATTGCTTCTGTAGTTGTGGCAGTGTGAATTAGCATTAATTCTGTTACACAAATGGTTCTGCTCTTCTCCCTGGGGCTTGTCCTGTCTTTTGTGTCCCCTACAAAGTGGGGCCCTAGGATTGAGGTTTTGCCATATACACTGCTTCCCTTCTCTCTGCCCTGACTGTACTGTTTGCTCACTGACATTTGTGTGAGGATCATTTTGGAGGTTTAGTATCAGCTGTACCTCTGGCTAATATCCAGATGTGGCTTGTGCCCAACTCTCTCTTTTGCTCTCTTTCTTCAGGCTGAATAGTTTGTTCCTCGCTTCTATGCTCTCTCTCTGCATGTATTATTTTTCTACAACTCTTTGCATGTACCCCGAGGCTCCACCCACAGATGCTGTTTCTCTGCTATTGTAGCAGATTAACGCACTTGTCACCGCAGATTATACCGTCAAACAGCCATTTTTTTTAGCAGCGGGAGTCTGACACAGCAGTGAATGAAGAAACTGCAGCGTCGTCATCTCTTCTAGAAATCAATAACGTGTGATCACCGGAGGAGAACGCCGCTGCAGCAGCGCGGTGACACTTGAGTTCCGCAGCAGCCAGACAAGGAAATCTAGATTCAGCTCCAATTATATTCTAAAACTATCAGTCTAATCTAATTTGCTCACTGGGGACTCTGGAATTTAAGTTTTAAAAGTGTCTGACAATTGTGAAGGCCATTATATTTAACAAGAGGTCAAATGGGGCCAAGAAATTTTCTCATTGGGCGTTTCTTCAACCATGTCCAACAGTATATATATATATATATATATATATATGCATCACAGGAGATTTGTGTTATTTTTGTTTTGTTTTTTTCTAAAAGTCTTAAAATTCTCAACACAGTGTTATTTCTACCACATATCAAATCATATATTGTTTAATATCATTCTGTAGTGGAAATGATATTTCACTGAACATTTTTGGAAATGACTGACTCTTTTGTCTTACTAAGACAAAATGTTTATTGTGTGTTATTTTCAATAGTTTTTATTTTGTCAAATTATGCATCTATGTTGTTCATTCATTCATTCATTCATTCATTCATTCATATATATATATATATATATATATATATATATATATATATATATATATATATATATATATATATATATATATATATTATATATATATATATATAATATATATATATATATATATAAATCAAAACTATTGAAAATAACACACAATAAACATTCCGGTGAATATGTACAATTATTTTTGAAAAAGCTAATTTACTTAATTGTAAATGAATTATTTTTCAAAGATATTAATGGTTTAAGTTAAAATATGAAAAATCACTGAAACTGAGTTTTAAACAGGCAATGTAGGGCACAGTAATTCAGCATAGTAAAAATAAATGTGTTAGTTATGAAGTGCAGAAAGGTTTCGTCCAGGACGGGACGGGGTCCAGATATGCGCTCCCCTCCAGGCTGGTTTATTAAGATCTTATATTGCTATTGCTCCATTTAACTTTATTTTCCTGTTATCTTCTCGTTATCTGTTCTTTAATAATTGAAAAGACATATTGCACAGATATCTCTTTCTATTTCATTCTAGAGCTGACACATGCTCCCAAACGAGAGTTCATATTCAATCATTTGGAAAAATTACAAATTACTATTGTCTAGTCAGTGTTTTCTGCCCATTCCACCTGCTGTGGATTGGAAGGACTGTGAGTCAGAGCACAGTGTAATTTGATTGAGAACTAGAGGTACAGACAGCTAACTTCAAAGGTCTGTGTCTTTCAGCAGTAGTCCAGCTCAACCAGCTCTATTGTGAATTAGTCAAATCTCCTTTTGAAAAACCTTGACCGTTATCACATGACTCAATTTCACAGTAGTGAAGGCTGCTGACGCCCATAATTACCATTCTGGGGATTAGCCATGCGTTTGCACTTGAGCAGTGTTGACCTGCATTAACACACACACAAATGTGTCAGAACAAAAGTCAAAAATGTGGACAAAAGAAAGGACATTCAAAGCTGCTGATGAATGCTTATCTAAGTTGTTCTGACCAGCATGTGTTCTTATGTGGTTGTGCATTTCAATGACAATCTAAAACTGCCATGTAAAAATATTTTAATGCAAAATTAACTACATGTAAACATTTTTTAATGTAATGTAAATATTCTACAAAAAAAATTGAATTTGGTAAATGCCTAGTTCTGTCATAAAGCTCTAGATGGCACAGGCTGATGGGTCCTTAACGCAAGCTGATGATATAAATTTATTAACAGTGTTAACTACTTGGCACAAGCTGATTGGTTCATGTCGCATCTGCAGCCAATGAGCTGGCTGCAGTTGCAGCAGACTTTCAGAGTTTGTGTAAAACCTTCCCCAATTCCACCTGTATAGATGTAATTGATGGGTCATGGGTAATTGATATATGTTATTTGTGTAGCAGCAGTATGTCTTACAAACTCACAGCAGCACCGATGTGTATGTATTGGCAGTAGCAAGTTCCTGTACTTGCTCAGCAGCAGCAATAATCTCACAGCAATAATAAAAAGCAGCATCAATTCAGCAGCAGCAGCAGCGTAGTTCCGCCAAGACCAAATACATTAACATTGTCATATTGTCATACCATACTAAAATCTTCCGAGACTTAGAACTGTAAGTTTACATATCCATACCACGAAAAATTTAATTAGAAAAAAAGTGGTAATATACCGTAAAATGCATGTTTTTTTTTCAGTAAAAAGTAAAAGGTATTAATTTACATAGAAAATATTATATTCGGCAAGATCATGTAGATGTACTTTTACATTTAAATCATATTTTTGTTAGTAAAACGCATGATTTTTCATGATGTCCCTGCACACTGCATTGCATTTTTTATGATCTATTTAAATGAGTGACTATTTAAATGACTATTTGAAATTTCTACTTGAATTTTTTTTCTGCACATTCACTCTTCCCCCTTCTGCCCAATGTTTACGGAACATGCTGGAACCTTGCGCTTTCTCCGAGTTCTCGGAGAGAATTAAACACTAAATCAATACACCTGCACACAGACATCATTCGGTTTTCAATTACAATGACCTTGTGGATTACTTTCCCCAATGATTCTGGCAAACGCACACATAACACCTGTGAGGCTTTGCTCAGCTTTATAGTTAAGCAGCAAAACAACTTTTTTATATTTAGTGTCATGAGATGGACAATAAAAGCATCAGCTTCAAAACATCGGCCCACCGTTGCCCGGTTCCTGTGTAAGAAATACATCGACTGCAAAACAGGAAGACAAAAAACCTCCAGATGAAAGTCTTTCCGGAAGTCTTTGTGGCGTGTATGGCTGTCAGAGAAGCGAGTGTAGAGTTTTACGTGCTGTTTGTTTCTGAGTGAGAGGGAGGCATAGGAACAGAGAGCCAGCAGCGAGGAGCATCTTCAGCTGCCAGTGTAAAAAGAACCTTTGATAACACCGGCACACTCAATACAGCTACACCGACTATACTGAGCTACTGGATACTGAGACACATGTGCCATCACTGAAAGACACACAATCCCATCATACTGTAGATATGGTCCAACATCATCTCCATAGAGACACTGGTAATGCGCTTGAGTGCAGTTCAATGGGCCTGTCCTCATGTGGGCGTCTCGCCTCAGTTTTGAGACTTATCCTTGTCAATGTTCGTTTCAATCATTGCAAAGTCTGACCTCTGTTGCGTCTTACAGTCAGCCACAAAAATCTCCTCTCTTCTCATCATGTCACTGTGCAGTTTTACTCCTTCAGAGTGCTGATTCTCCATATGTGCCTATCTGTCACACATCTCACTGGGTGGCACCACATCGCACCACACCCTGCTGAAGCGGCAAGATGAACAGAAAGACATGTTTAATGTTCGTTCTTCTTCTCCCGCTGAAAATGTATACAAGCAATATCAATTAATTGTAACCAAACCACGCTCTTTCACACACTTGGCGTCGCATTTACTCATTCCCCTATACAAGCTGACAGTCTTTTTGTGCACATTCGGAGAATGTAGCTCTCAGCATAAACATGCAAAACCAATTTTTTCCAACAAATGCAGTTTAGTGTTCAAAGGAAGCCTTTCTCTGTGTAAAAAGCTCGATCCCAATGGCTATAATAGGAGAATATACAAATCCTGACCTCCTGTGGAGTTTTTTTGTTCAACCAACACCGAGTCTAGGTTACACCTCATTCAGATACATAAAGGAATGTAAATGTAACGTAATGTGGCAGTACTAGTTTGGCTATTTAAAGCATTTCAAGTTAACCTGGTCCTGTGATTCAATGTGGCAGCTCAGAGGAGACGAAAATGAGAGGTTTTGTTTTCATGGATTAGATTGTCAGGCCTTATAAAGAAAGATAAGCTCGGGGCTCCAGTAACATGGGACCAAGCCCTCAAATGTGCTTTTGATGAAGACAAATGGTAGAAAGGCTCATTTAACCATCAGCATAGAAAATAAGGCTCATTTTCGAGTGCAGTACGGAGAAACATACATATTCAGTAAGGAACTGATAAATATTCAAAATCGCCCCAAAGTCTGTATGTGATTGGCTCATTATATTGTACAGTGTGCACTATACATATTGTCATTATTCTGGAGAATAAACAAAAAGAGAACAAAATACTGGCAATGAAACACTGAGATACAAAGAAAAAAAAAACATTACCAAGGAGTGATGCTCTGTAATGTATGAAATCAGTCGTATTGATTTTTCTCTAAGTCAACCCTGGTTTAGTCTGTTAACAATCTTCAGTGTCAAGAGGCAGAAAATAGGGTTCAGTTCTGTTTTAACTGGAACACTGGCACAGTCATCTTGACCTCTGATAAAAACATTCTTAAGAATGATTGTGTTTCACTCAAATTGTTTGATCTGAGAAATAAAACTTTTCTTTTTGAGAGTTTTAGATGATGACAACAGTTTTTAGATGATCGAGTTCAAAGTTTAGTATACAAATATAAAAGAAATGTCAGCCTTTAATGACAAACCTATTAACTGGTATACAACCAAATATAGATTGATGTTAGTTTTTATTGCTTTGTTTGTTAATACTGCATTGTGTTTAATAATATAGCCTACACCTGGTCCATGTTGTAGATTGTAACTCCTGAAGAGCTGTGCAAGCTCTACCTTACACTAGATGGTAAATGTATTTTTTCGATAATGAAAATGAGGCTGGGAGGGATAGTTCCAGCACCATTAATGAATGTGTAGTGCTACAGCAAAATCATAATTTACCCAAGGTGTCCGTGTATCACAAACTAATGCCAAGAAAACATGTCTTTTTGAGTAAGAGACTCTTATTCGCATGTTCTTTTTAATTAATCAAAAACATAGTCCAATTCATGAGCAAATGACTCTTCTGAACAGATTCTTTTAATGACTTTGTGACAAGCAGGGAGGGGCCGAGGGGCTGGTCTAAAGTCCCACAGAGGACCTACGGAAGTATAAATAGAGGAGTGATGACAATGAAGGACGAGAGAGGACCAGGCCTGGGACAGTTATTTTGCTTTTTATGCTTATATGCAGCAGTCGTCCGTGAGGTGCTGCCACTTTACTTTTGTTTTTTCTTTACGTTTATTTTATTATTAGAGTTATGTTTAACGAATGCCAGTTCCTCTTCCCTGACTCTTACACTCAGTAGTTACAGGACTTTACAGGTTTGAAAAAGTCTAACGAATCCTTCTCTGAATGAACTCACTGAATCCATCAAACCGGTTATACTTAATCAACATATGACTTACTTGTTTAATTGCAACGTCCATCAAATGTCCATCTCGAATTGCAGTAAAGTTTGAATACTGAAGGATTTTGAAACTTATATCACTGAGCAGTTGCTTAATTGCATGTTTACTTACAATTTTATGTAGCTAATTACATGTGTTTCAGATAAACAATACAATCCATTGAACAGATATTGTACAATCCATTGTACATCCATCCCTCACAACCTTATTTAATTTTCTGTGTCTATTTTAGAAAAGTGTCTATTTTAACAATGGTTATCAGCTTCAAGAAAAACACATCTCATTCCAAACACAAAGCAAATGTAGTTTTATTAAATGCAAGCAATTTAACAGTTTGGATTCAGTACTTGCCCAGAATTTCTAATGTGTGTGAAAATGCCAACAGGGGGTATTTTCATGGCAGTACTCATGAACTAGTCCTCTGCACTGGCACAGTGTTTGCTGACTACACTAACTCTCGCGCTGTGGGCCAGATGGCAACACATGTTTGCAGAATACCGCAATCATGTTGCTTGGTCACAGTGGCCATGGAGACATGCAGACCACCAGCTGGTAATCAACCAGATGCCCAATCACATCATAGACTAATGGTTAGATGTTGGGAATTTGCGAACAGCTCTGATGATTAAATCTTGTTTGCTTAGCAAGTTTGTTGACAAAGTTGATTCTTGGTGACCCTTTTTTAATGCAGTAGGGGTTAACTTTATCCAAACAGTTTGTTTAAACTGGATTTCCTGTGGCCTTTGTCTTTATTAACACAGTCACATAAGGTTTGTGAGGCTCATCCAAGCTCCGCAAGCCATCTCTCAATCTATCATCTCTCCCAACACCTGTTCGTTGTTTCTCCATGTTCATGATAAATCTTTCTGTCTTTCTCGTTCACTGCTGCTCATCCATCCATCTCTCAGTGTCTGCTCCCTAACTCGAGTTCCCCATGCTGGGTCAGGTCTGAGAGGTCTGAGTGTGCGGTTGTTAGCTGATGCCCTTTGCAGAGCAGCGGGGTTCTGGCCCATCTGCCCGTTTCAGCTCTTTACCCCGTCTACTGTCAGAAAGCGATGCACTCCAGATGCAACTGCTGTGACTGCTGAGCCCTCTGAGCCAAAATGGCTGCCAAGGCTTAGAGCCCTTGGTGGAAGTTGATTCAGAAAATGATCCAAGACCAGATTACTCTATGCAAACTCCAAACCTACAGATGCACAAAACGGATCTAACCCAACGAAGAAGGTGGTTTTGTCTTCATTTGGATGTGGAAGCTGTGACAACTTTGGCAGTTGCACAGGGATACTCCGATTATAAATCATGTTCTTTGAGGTTAGAGACCCAAAAAGTACACATTTTTGTCTCAGCTTTTTGAAATGCAACAATGCCATACGATGAGAAGATAGCCTGACTTTTGTTTTCCAATGTTGTGCTAGCACCTCATGGCTAAATGCCATGTGCCTCCACCATTATATAGCCTGGATCTTAAAAGCATGCCAATTTATGAGGGAGAGCCGGGATTTTAGTGTGTGTACGGTATGTGTGTCAGCGTCCAGTGTGAGCTTGGAAACGCAGCGGTGTAATTGCTCCATCCACTTGAGTACATGTGAGATGACACATAAGCTCCGATGATTAAAAGATAAGATTTCAAAGACAACTGTTTCCCGCTCAGGCAGCTTTTAACTGAGGTGCCAGTGAACTCATCTGAGCCAAATGTCCTTCCTTTTTACTCTCTCCATTCCAACAAAATCTACTGCCAAGAATAGACATAAAACACCCATCTTATTTACCCAGCTATATTTACATCTTGAAGGCAGGTCCATATTATTACAATTCACGGGTGATAGTATACAATAAGCAGCCCCGTTCCACCTCCTCAAATTGAAAAAGTTTTAAGCTGTGCATAAATCTTTGGAAGTCACTTGTAAAACGAATAAGTATTTATAAATCAACTTGTCCGTGACCCTTCCACTTCCTCTTTTCCATCTTCTTACTTCTATTCTATCTGTTCTTACTTCTATTCTATATGAAAGCATGTTTTTACCTCAGAATAAAAAAAAAAAAGAAAGTAACAACAAATTTATTTCTTACATTTTATCAGAATATGACTATATCTTACTTTATCTAACAAATGTGACTTCTTTCATAACTCATAATTGTGATTTCTCAAAATAGCATCTTTGCTAGTTTTCTCAAAATTATCCTTTTATCTCAAAATACAGCTATATTTTTTTATGTCATCACAAATCTCACAATTGTGACCATTTATTGTAATTGTGATTTTATTTCTCACAATAGCAACTTTGTATCTCACAACTGCAAGTTTATTTCTTCAAAATTGCAACAATTTTTTCTCAGATTATATTTTATATATCTTAGAGTTGATACTTTATCACAATTATGACTATTTTTCATAATTATGACTTTTTCTTCCAGTTCCATAGAAAAGGCTTAAGCCAAGTCCCAGACTAAAATGCATGTTTGAGCTGTTTTAACTGAAAGCAATTTGCACTAACATATCTTAAAATATGTCAGTGCCAAATGTTTTGTCTAAAAAAAACCCCACCAGTAATGCTTTTTTTCCTTCTAAGGCACGTTTATAAAAGCTACTTAAATTCTACTTCAATTAAAGTTCTAATCCTGGCTTAATCTAAACCCTGTCTGTGAAATTAGACTGTATCTCACTATTTCTGACTATTTCTTCTTTTGAACTTTTTTTTCATGATTTCCCTTTTTTTATTTTTATCTCTGAGTTGGAAACGGGCTTCCGTAAATATTTCATTCCTGCGATGTCAGTTCACCCCGTTCTTTTTCACATCACACACTCTTACCATAATGACAGGTATAAGTCAATAGAGCTCTCTCCCAACAATCAGTGTGTTCGACCAATATAAAGAGCCCTGAAATAATGAGACAGAGATTTTAATAATTCAGAGTATTTCCCTAGTGGGACACCTGGTTTGTTCATTTAATTTCATACACCTGACATTCATTCCACATTAACACTCTAGAATACTGCTGCCTGATTTCTGAGTTAAGCCAGTGCTGACAGCCATTTAATTTGCCCAGGGAAAGCTCTTGGAGAAACCGTCTATTAATTATAGGAATCAATCAGAGAGCTCTTGGCCAATTGGCCATGCCCAATCCAGACTGATGAGAGGACCGATCGATGGGTCCACAACGCTGCCTCTTTCAGACCCCATGAATCAGCACCTGTTTGAAAGCTGGAATAAAGCATTGGGATGTTTTTCGTGAAGAAGACAGAGTGCAGGAGTGTACAGAAACAGTGACTAACAGTCTGTTCTTTGAACGGCTGTGTAAATGACATAAAGAAGACGAAACTCCCTAGATTTAAGACAAAGGATTTATAATACCAGATGGAAGCCCGTTGGCGGTACAGGAGGTTATCAGTAGGGCTTCTTTATAGGTTTCACTGCCTCTGAACTGATTTAACTTGTTCCCATGAGGCTGTGTCACACTCTACTGCACAAAAACCTCTCATTTATTTCCATTTCCTTCTAGATTACATTAATTATGATTCTAAGTTTTTGCAAATGAGGTTCATCTAACCACTGAGAAATTTTGCATTATGTTGACCAGGAAGGATTCACAGTTTGTGCTCTTGGTGCAGGTTTTTCATTTATTGTTCTTGGTTTTTATATATATTTATACAAGGAAGGATTTTTCAAGGCCATTATGCTAAGTCCCATAATGTAGGTCCCCTGTAGTATCCCAGGGTTAAGTGCCTCCCCAAAGCTCAGCCAATGGTCAAACGAAGGGCAGGTACATTAGAACAAGCGCACATTTTGAGTTAAGTCAGCATGATAGGATGCCCTGCAGGGAGTTTGAACCCACAACCTTCCTTTTACTGCTTTTGAATTGTTACCCACTTCATTTAACACCTTTTTACATATACACGCTCACATCAACTTATGCCAGCAAACTCTTCATTGAATTCCCACTGCAAGCAGACAAATGGTTCTCAAACGTAGACAGGCACTTTTAGTGTCCAAGAAGAGAAAAATATGTAAAAAAAAAAAAACCTTACTGTTACACAAAGCAGTCGTGTTATACAGTCTGAGTGTTCTCTAAGCCTAAAGGAGCTCTCACTTTTATCTCAGCATATGGAGACTTTCATGGTGATGCCTTTTTAAAGCACTACAGGTGCTGCTAGGCAGGATTGTAGAATTGCAGAGAAGCATCAAATTATGACACATGTAATGGAAAAAGGAAATGCATACTTTACAGATATTTTCAAAACTTTGTCTGGTTTCTACAGACTTTAAAGTCAGCATGAATTGCTCTCTGCAACTCATTTTACTTCTGTAATCTGACATACAGCTGAATTAAGCAGGATATTGAATAAGTAAAAAAAAAATGTTCAGGGAAAATGTGAGTTTGCTGAAACAATATCTAAATGGCTTTGGCTAGTATTGGATAACAGCACCCATTTGCAAAGAAAAGCTGTTTGTGTTGACATATTACAACCTATTTTCCTTCAATTTTTCATATATAGAAAAAACCCCACAACAAACTGCACAGTTGAAATTAGTTAAAATACTAATAACTACCTATTTTTGAGTCACATGACTCCCAAGATGTTGAACATTAGCGCTGTTGACATATGGCAGTTCTGTACCACAGTAGTATAGCAAAATATTCACTTTTAATAATAAAATTTAACGTCATCGTAGTAAAGATGATTTTACAATTACTAACAAATAAATGATCATGCACTCACTCAGTTTGAAGAATTTTGGTGAATGTGTCAAATCGTAAAAGAAACAAAAAGTTAATTAGAGGAGTAGAAGTTTTAAGAAAAATAATATAATGTACATTTCTTGTCTTATTGTTAATGAATCATCAGTGCATGATATTCAGAAGAAAAAAGTAGTTTGTCTTCATCATTTTTAATCCTGTGGTACACTTTATGTTCTAATGATAATGGTTTACCCCATTATTTTCTCCATTATATGTTCGCCATAAAATAGCTTCAATAACAAAATTATAGATAAAGAATATATATAAACTACTTTTCTTTTCTTCTGAACCAAGTAAAGTTCTGATGCTGTACAGGGTATTTCAGTTTGGCTCTCTGCCCAGTGTCTTGAACGCCACACTGAGCACCTGAACAGGCCCTGAGTGAGCAGGTAGGTGTGTGTGTGTGTGTGTGTGTATGATAATGGATGAAGCAGCAGGTATTTAACATGCCACTGTAACTGATAGTCATTGGCTCTGATTATCCCATCATGATCTGAAGACACTCATGTGATGACAGAGGTGATTTTTGAAAAGCCACTGCTGATTATAATCCAACACTAAAGACCGGTAGCATGAGAGTCAAATCACTGTCCCTCTCTCAGACCTGTCATTTAGATAATGAGATGAGAGCGGTGGGCATTGTGAAGTACAATTCCAAGGAAAGGATATTTGCATATTTTTTGACCTTGACTGCAAGCGCCTAATGCATTCTGAGGATAGAATGCATTTTTCACTTAAAACAATAATGCTATTCCATGACACGCATCCTATGTGTCATTCAGTGTAATAATTCAGTTTCGCAACAAAAGATCTCCGTGCCCTTGATATTTTGACTGATGGGTGTCAGTGTGAGTTCCCATGTTAGCAGTAACTGATGATTTGATCATAAAGCTTTAAGCTAAAAGGGGCAGTTTAAGCACCACAAAACAACTTAAAAAAGGTACTTTGTGAATAGGCCCTATGTTTAAAGTCACCATATATATATATATATATATATATATATATATATATATATATATATATATATATATATATATATATATATATATACAGTACTGTGCAAAAGTTTTAGGCAGGTGTGAAAAAATGCTGTAAAGTAAGAATGCTTTCAAAAATAGACATGTTAATAGTTTATATTTATCAATTAACAAAATGCAAAGTGAGTGAACAGAAGAAAAATCTACATCAAATCAATATTTGGTGTGACCACCCTTTGCCTTCAAAACAGCATCAATTCTTCTAGGTACACTTGCACACAGTTTTTGAAGGAACTCGGCAGGTAGGTTGGCCCAAACATCTTGGAGAACTAACCACAGTTCCTCTGTGGATTTAGGCAGCCTCAGTTGCTTCTCTCTCTTCATGTAATCCCAGACAGACTCGATGATGTTGAGATCAGGGCTCTGTGGGGGCCATACCATCACTTCCAGGACTCCTTGTTCTTCTTTACACTGAAGATAGTTCTTAATGACTTTCGCTGTATGTTTGGGGTCGTTGTCATGCTGCAGAATAAATTTGGGGCCAATCAGATGCCTCCCTGATGGTATTGCATGATGGATAAGTATCTGCCTGTACTTCTCAGCATTGAGGATACCATTAATTCTGACCAAATCCCCAACTCCATTTGCAGAAATGCAGCCCCAAACTTGCAAGGAACCTCCACCATGCTTCACTGTTGCCTGCAGACACTCATTCGTGTACCGCTCTCCAGCCCTTCGGCGAACAAACTGCCTTCTGCTACAGCCAAATATTTCAAATTTTGACTCATCAGTCCAGAGCACCTGCTGCCATTTTTCTGCACCCCAGTTCCTGTGTTTTCGTGCATAGTTGAGTCGCTTGGCCTTGTTTCCACGTCGGAGGTATGGCTTTTTGGCCGCAAGTCTTCCATGAAGGCCACTTCTGACCAGACTTCTCCGGACAGTAGATGGGTGTACCAGGGTCCCACTGTTTTCTGCCAATTGTGAGCTAATGGCACTGCTCGACATCTTCCGATTGCGAAGGGAAGTAAGCATGATGTGTCTTTCATCTGCTGCAGTAAGTTTCCTTGGCCGACCACTGCGTCTACGGTCCTCAACGTTGCCTGTTTCTTTGTGCTTCTTCAAAAGAGCTTGGACAGCACATCTGGAAACCCCTGTCTGCCTTGAAATTTCTGCCTGGGAGAGACCTTGCTGATGCAGTATAACTACCTTGTGTCTTGTTGCTGTGCTCAGTCTTGCCATGGTGTATGACTTTTGACAGTAAACTGTCTTCAGCAACCTCACCTTGTTAGCTGAGTTTGGCTGTTCCTCACCCAGTTTTATTCCTCCTACACAGCTGTTTCTGTTTCAGTTAATGATTGTGTTTCAACCTACATATTGAATTGATGATCATTAGCACCTGTTTGGTATAATTGTTTAATCATACACCTAACTATATGCCTACAAAATCCCTGACTTTGTGCAAGTGTACCTTGAAGAATTGATGCTGTTTTGAAGGTAAAGGGTGGTCACACCAAATATGGATTTGATTTAGATTTTTCTTCTGTTCACTCACTTTGCATTTTGTTAATTGATAAATATAATCTATTACCAAGTTTATTTTTGAAAGCATTCTTACTTTACAGCATTTTTTCACACCTGCCTAAAACTTTTGCACAGTACTGTATGTATATGTGTGTGTGTGTGTCTGTGTGTGTGTGAATATATATTGCAATGATTATTATAAATGATTTATCAATGCACATAATTTGTTTATTTTTATCTTCTTTTAAATTGTGCCCTCGTAATATTTCTAATAAAAAGCCATTTTCCCTCCCTCTCGCAATGACATCTCTTTTCTGATGACACATACTTTTCTGATGACACATTGGTGAAGATGGGACAACATACCAATTTGGAGCAGATAGTGATGGCAGAAAAACAACAGTAACAAGTGAAGGAAAATGGGCAAAATCCTCAGAATAAAAGAAAAATGTTTTGTTGTGCCTTTGGATGTCAGAAGCAGAATGCAAAAAATATACTTGAGCACCAAATCGACATATTAGAATGATTTCTGAAGGATCATGTGACACTGAAGCCTGGAGTAATGACTGCTGAAAATCACCTTTGCCATTACAGAAGTAAGTTAAAATTTTAAATACATTAAAAACAATTAATTTAAATTATATTAATATTACACTGTATTTTTGGTCAAATAAATATAACCTTGCTAGTCAGAATGTGTAATTCATGTTGTGAATATGGTCTATTTCAGTGCACTAAAACAAGAATTTACTAACGTATAAAGAATTTGGAGTATTTTAAATTTACATTACTACAGTATTACAAATTATCTAAAATTAGTGAATCTGACATATAAATGATTGACTAAACCGATATATATTTGTGTTTCAGCAAAAGACAAAAAATATGACTAAAACAAAGAAACTAGAAATTAGTGTGAATAATCTTGAGCAGAGAGAGAGAGTGACAGTATAGGGAGGAAAAGTGCAGGGAGTGTTTGATGGAATCAGTAGGGGGTTCAGTGTGCGTGTGTGTGTGTGTGTGAGAGAGAGAGAGAGAGAGAGAGAGAGAGGGGAGAGAGAGAGAGATGATGTACACCTCTAGAGGTATGATTTTCTACTTTGATCTGTTCACTTGGCCCACATTAAGAGGTGGAGGGAGAGGTTAAAGCTTTGTTCATGGTGTTTTTTCAAGATAAACACACACATAAGCACAGTTTCTAAAGTCTCCCCATATCCCCTCAAGTTTGAATGCTTGTGTGTGTGTGTAATTTATATAGAATTAGGCAAGCATGTAATCACTAAGGAGGCATACCGTATTTATCACAAACAATAAAACCCTCTCCGGCCTCCACCCCCTGCAAAAACATAAAGCACTCCCCCTGGAAGAAAACGAACAATAGGACCGCCTTTCATGTAGCGCCGTATGTGTGTGAGCCCCTGAGATACGGGATAGTTTCATAGTATACAGTAGCTCCCACGTGAGAGAGGAGGAGATATTGATTGCTCTGAACTGCAGAAATTTTCTCCCTTGTATCTTTCATCCCTCTCTCTCTTTTTCTCTCTGCCTATTGTTGACCTTGTAAAAACACTTTTTCCCCAGGCTGGAAATGAGATGTCCAAATTCAATCTGGGTGCTGACAGGCAGTGTTTGGATATAACAGAGTAGGATGGAGGCAGGCAGGCCAAGGCATTGTTGCATCACAATGGCTTTACAAGCTTTTGAGTGCGCTGTGGGGGAGATGTGATGCCACTCTAAACATTGCCATCTGCTGGAGATGACAGTCATCTCATTAAAGTTGTCATGAAATCAAAACTGACCTTTCTTATTTTTATAGAATATTGCAGTATTTATTATAAATGATCTGTGCACCTCATTAGTTATTTATTCATTGTTTGATATCTCTGATGATGTGTTTAGTGGCGCAAGGTCGGGACAACCTGTCACTCACACAGGATCGCAGCAATATCAAACCACAACGATCCAATCAATTCTCAATGGACAAAATCACCCAACATTTCTTCTTGTTTGAGAAGACGTTTCACTCAGATATACATCACAATAGGGAAGAAAAGATTCTTCCATTTCATGGCGACTTTATGACAGAGAGACACTCCTCAAAATGCAGGTATAGCCTACAACATGTTTTCTGGTTAATTAAGCCACAGAATAGTTGGTAACACATTATACCTGGAGAAAGCACTGGTAAAATATCTACTATATTATATGAACACTTACAGTTCCGGTCCTTTCTGAGACTGTTGTGCATCATTGTGTTTGCATGATCCAGACATTCTGTAAAACTGTCATTAGTGTAGCGGATCTTTATAGTGTCTATTTCCGTAGGTTAAGGCAGGAGTGTCCAAACACACTCCTGGAGGGCCACTGTCCTGCACAGTTTAGCTTGCCTCAACACACCTACCTGAAAGTTTCTAATATAAGACCTTGATTAGCTGATTCAGTTGTGTTTAATTGGGGTTGGAGATAAACTCTGTAGGACAGTGGCCCACCAGGAGCAGGATCGGACACCCTTTGGTTAAGGCGTGGTCACAGTTGCCCACGAAATCTCACCAAAAGTTCGCTAATGTGACTGCATCTTCACATGGATACACCAATAAGTAGCGACAAGTGACCATATTTGTGAGTGAGTAATTCATTGATTCATTAATGATTCACTTGAACCATTCAGTCAACCTATTCCTTTTGAACACTGAGGGTGCATGTAAAATTGCATACTATCTTGAGTTGGACCACTAAAAAAAGTATGTTATACATAGTATGAATGTGTGTAGTATGAATGTAATCCAGATGTACTACATCTGCCATGTTGTCATTGTCATGTGACCTACCAACATCAGCTGCGTTGCTTCGCTGCCATTCTCAAATCATATCCTGTGGCCTCATGGAATAGTAAAGTGTCCCTCATTCAAAAAATCTCGCCGGAAGTAGTACTTTTTGCCTACTCTTTTATGAGTACTGTGAGTTTGGACATGGTTCTTTTGCACTACTATATAGTAGGGAAATATTATTACTGTGTGTTTCTCAGCGATTCAGCTTGGAATTGTTTTTGATGGCGAAGCAAAAGTAATTGGCAATATTGAGTGTAAAATGTCAGTTATGCTATATTAACTTTTGGTTTATTAAAATGATGACAAAAACAGTACGCCTATGTATAATGAACCGGCAGTGTGTGTATTTATGGCTTATACCAGCAGGAGCTAACAAGGCCAGCAAAACTCTGACCTGTCTTTTTTGTGTCATTGTTTTCATGAACAAAACCCTATCATTTCACTCTCTGTCTCTTCCATTCTATTTATCTACCTCGCTGGACTAGAGCGATCTGTATGGCTTCTCTGGGCTTTGAATGATTCTGTCTGAATCAGTCGTGCTCAGCTGTGTAATCCCTCTCTCCGTTGAGCAATGCATCTTTATCTCACTCCTCCAGTGTGTGCGTGTATGGGTGTATGCTCTTGCAGGTTCCTGCAGCATCTGTCAGCATGTGCTAGCCTTTCCGCTGAACAGAGCACTTTGAGCTGCCTTTGTAAGACAATATGCAGCCATATAGCCAAGGCATATGCATTATAGATTACCTCTCATAAATACACCGACGGAAAGAGAGGTGGGAAAGAATTATTTTTTTTAGGAGTTCATAAAACTTCACATTTCCCTTTATTTGCATTAGGTATTGAAAGTTGCATGAAAGACAGATGAATGGAATTTATTGGAAATAATGAGCTGATTATGACATTTTCATTTAAAATGTCTGCTCGGAATTTATCGTCTCTAACTGGAAATTTGAGAAACTGCAGTATTTTGATACCATGTATATAAGCAGACAAGGAAAGGGTTCAATAAATTGATGATTTAATAAATGAACAAACAAACGAACACCTTAAATTAACTGTATGAATCTTTTTAATTACTTAGTGTGCTAACTTGCTTCAACTTAACCTCAATAACTCAGAGTGATAACCTGGGGTAACAGACCAACAGAGTAAGGTTTTCTGTTTGATGTCATGAAATTTTGACAAACATGATACAGAAGAAGCATCTTTTGTTTTTATCTATTTATTTATTCAGGTGTGAAGAGAGAACAGGAAATGATAGAGTGAAGAGGTGGAACACAACTGGGAAATCTTGCATACCAGAATCAAACTGACATTGCCCACATCAGTGGAAGCTCAATGTTTCAGACCACTAAGCCACTTCCCTTTTTTGTCACAAATGTAACATTCACATTTCACAAAAGGCAACAAATTACATTTTGACAAGGTAGTATAGTATACTTTGATATATATTTCAGTCATGACAACTCTCAAGATAGTATGTAAAACCATTTTATTAATGTAAATAGAATGGACATAAGGTGAACTAGATCTGCTAAACTGCTGCTGCTTGAGCTATGGTTGCTAATGCTGCCAAGTAAACATGACTTGTTTCTGCTAAATGCCCAGAGCTAGAGAGAGAGAGAGAGAGAGAGAGAGAGATCACCTCTATCAGATCTAGACAGGTGGTGCTGGGGAGGTGGAGGGCTAGAATAAGAATTTGCATAGCAAGAGATACTGCATTCATTTGGATGCATCATGGTTATAAAGGGAAATGGTAATGGTGAAATCGATTGGCTGAAAACATTACATTAAACAAATCAATCAGAAAAGGGATAGAGTTTCATTGCTGAACTATTCATTTAAGTGCTAAGCAGACAACACAATTCTATATTCACATATTCTAAATAGCAATGCCAGGCAAAACACTGCTTTGCTGAAGACCTCAAACAAACTTACCAACTCTCTAATGTGGAGCTCTAAAATTTGGAGGTAGCATGTAATTACCAGCACGAAAATAGATTCAGTTTTGATTCTATTGTGGTGGGTCAACATTTGCTCAAAATTCTGGAAGTTAAGTGGAGGTGAGGGCCTCAGGTGGAACAAGCCAATCCACAGGTGTGGTAGCTGGATAAACAGAAATCGTATTACTATTCATGAGGCAACATGCATGCTTTCTCTGCCTAGAGACCTGTCCATCTCATCTCTGCTCAACAAAACACAAACTGTGACAACACAATTATCAGTTTTTAATTAAACAAACATCAACAGAGCGTACACCGCGAGCGCTGAAGAAAGACAAAGTATGCCTGAGAGAGTTCGTACATGAATGTGTGTGTGCATGTATTTTGGCAACCAGATACTTCAGGGCGAGATGAACTCATAAGAAAGAAAAATAAAAAAGTGGTTTCTTTAATCTCTCAATTGTCTCTCCTAGACAGCTATGCAAATCAAATTGAGGGATTATTCATCTATAAATGAAAATTCTCTCATCATTTAATCACCATCATGTCATTACAAACCTGTATGACTTCTTTCTATTGTGAGGCAAAAAGTTTTTTAAAAGTCAGTCTAATTTGTGCATTCAGAGGCTTCTATTATATGTTCAAGTGTTCTTTTGTGTTCCACAGAAGAAAGAGTCTTTTGGAATGACATGAGGATGAGTAAATGATAAAAGAATTTTAATTTTTGGGTTAACTACCCCTTTAATTTTTCTCAGATTCCTCTCTGGAAAAAAGAACAAAGTAATGGCATGTGTCTCCTCTAGGGTGTCATCAGATTTAAGTCTGTAGTCAATTCAAAGTCAGAGATTTCAATATGCTGTCCATGTAAATCTTGTAACTTTGTACTCTTACTGTATCTCAATAACAGTGCCATATTAGTATTTTAGTATCACTGAAATACCGTTTATTGTTTAAATTAGGTTCTATTTTTATATTTTCCATTTTCAATTTAATTTTAGTTAGTTTGATTTATTTATGTTCATTTTCATTAGTTTGGGGGGTTTAACTTCTGCAGTTTTTCCATTTTAGTTTTATTTATTATAATACATACAATAACAATCTGAAATATTTCCTCGGAAACTATCAAAAATAAGTTGTTTAATCATTTTTAAATATATATATTTTAATTTGGTTAACATTTATTTTATTTGAAGCATCAAATTTTCCGTCTTCTCCCCATGTCAGCATGGGTTTCCTCCGGGCACTCTGGTTTCCTCCACAGTCCAAAGACAAGCAGGTTTGGTGATTCGGACAGTCAAAATTGCCTGTGTGTGTGGGAGTGAAAAAAATCCCTGTGATGGACTGGCCATCTGTCCAGGGTGCTTTCCCCTGCCTCTGGCCTGGGAAACTGGGATAGGCTCCAGCCCTATGACTTATAAGTTTGGTATAAGGAATAGAGAGATAGAGAGAAGTAACAAATATAACTATGAATAGTCTATTTTTATATCTCTTTAAGAATTTTATCAGAAACATCTGATACAATGCTGATCCTTCCAAGAGATATATCTGAGAACATCTGAGCAACAACATTTTTCTCTGGCTTGAGAAAATAGACACTTGGACCTAGGCATAATGCATCTTTTCAGGGTGATATAATGACTTGTTAATCTATTAATTTGTACTTTGTCATAGTGATGTCACTATAGCAGACATTATTTCAAAGAATCAACCAGTCAGATGATGCGCGGGAGTGAGCAAGCATGAGAAAGACAGAGACGTATAGAGAATGACAGCGATATCGGAAGTCAAGTCCTTGACTGAACCACAAAAGTGCTGACATGCATGCCACCCCTGAAGTGTCTATCAGTCTGCCTGGATCGCAACTGAGATAAACTAGCTTTCGGTCCCTAATGACTGAGTAAATGTGGCATCCCTGTGATAAAACATGACGTGCCACTACGCCACGCAGGAGTGAGTGATTTCAGTCTCACAACTTCATTACAAATCCAAGGACATGCTCGCAGACGGGCACATACCTCCTCACCTCGGGCCTACACAAGCAAATACCCCTGCCAACTTGCTCTGACAGCCCTGACAGAAGAGAGGGTCACAAGTCATGCGGCCAGGCATAAAATACAATCAACCTGCCACTGAAATGTATAGAATTAATCTTTCTCGGGCCCCTATTTCATACGGGGGCTCGCAGCCAAGTGAAACAAGCGGTAGTATCTTTACTGAGGGAACCGGGAACGAATGCAGCCATATGAACTCTAAAGTCGCATTTTGCTCCTGCTGCCCGGGCCAGACTTTGAGTGTGTGAACTTACATCGATGCTGCTGACATAAAATGATCAATTATTAATTAAACACATTTTTCTTTAAATTTTAGATGCACTTGAATCAGAAAATAACCTACCTTCACACACCAAAAACTGGGTGGCTGCACGCAACACAGTCGTTTTTGCTGCACTGCTCAGATACAGCATCCAAAAAGTTGCTTCCAAAATGTTTTTCCCACTCTGATTTACTGCAGAATGTTTTCTTGTAGTTTACTTTGCAACTTTGATAAGAGGGAAGGTGAAATGTTCTGCCTCGATGAGCACTGAGCATCTTAGGTAGCGGTTGTCTGCACACTGCACATTTTCGAGCTTATTTCCACCTGTCTTTGTAACTCCTAGAATAAACTGGGAATAAAATATTCTGGAATCACACAAAATCCTAAACTCAACCTTTACTTCCAAAATACCAAACTTACTGTAAGGTTTAATATATTATAACATTGCAATGTTTGTTATCAGCTCTGTCATAAAACAACAACAACAACAACATTTTAACAGGAAGGTGATTTGTATTTTTCCCATTCAGTAGTAATAGTTCAGCCAAGTTGTTCCAAATCAGGATGACTTTCTTATGTAAAACACAAAATTAGATGCTTGACAGAATGGGAGTCTCAGTCACCATTTACTGTCATTGTATTCGGGGGGAAAAAGACCCAAATGAAGTAAGTGGGCACTGGCTGACAGTCCATAACATTTTGCTTTCTTTTTTTTCGAATACAGTACATTTTAAAAGAGTAAATCTCTTTTTTGTTCAACTTATTCATTATGGTTTATTGGTGTGTTTTTTTTGTTGTTGTTTTTTTTTGTAAAATATCAATGGGACCCATATGGCAGCTTAAAGTTACACTTTTATACACTACTGACTCCTATTGGCTTAGACGAGTCGTTTTACATGCTAGAAACGAACGCGGAACTAGATCCGGGGGAAAAGTCGTAAACCTGCCTTTCATGTTATTAACAAACGTGCTGAAGTCCACACACACACTCATTTGAGTCAGAGAGCATTATTACAAATCTCGCGTCACCCTAATAGCTTGCAAAACTGGGGCTTTACGCAAAAGCTTGTTTTTCCGGTCGCTGAGCCAAATGAAACTCCTGCGTGGACTCGGGTAATTCAATTCGTTTGCTGAAGGCTTGCTGTAAATTTGCTGGAATCATGATTGACAAGGATGATTTTCGGCCCATCACACGGAGTCGTAGGCGCGCGACCATCACGAACGCGAAGAGCGAGACCGTGAAAGTCAGAAACGGCGGCGCGACTGCAGCAGCCAGTGATCCCAAGGCGCGGGAGTCTTTCGCCAAAAACTTACAAGCACAGCTGAACGAAGACAACAAACGAAAATGCGATCTCTACGACAAAATGAGGTGAGTTGTAGTCTACGCTAAGACGTCATGCCAAAACATAGATTGTATTGTGGCCAAGTTATAAGTGACAAAAGGTGGTCTCTGCACAGAGAGAGAGAGAGAGAGAGAGAGGAGAGAGAGAGAGAGAAGAGAGAGAGAGAGGAGAGAGAGAGAGAGAGAGAGAGAGGAGAGAGAGAGAGAGAGAGAGAGAGAGAGAGAGAGGAGAGAGAGAGAGAGAGAGAGAGAGAGAGAGAGAGAGAGAGAGAGAGAGAGAGAGAGAGAGAGAGAGAGAGAGAGAGAGACCCCAATGTGCATGTGGCACAATACAGGACATTTAACCCCTTTTTATCCCAAATACCATAATTTCACTTATTGAAAAGTTATTCCATTGAGCACAACTGAAAAGAATAAACCATATGGGATGATATCAGGATTCTTATTCTTACGAAATGTAATAAATAAATAAATAACCGGTTGACCAATGATCTGCAATTACATGGGAGGAGGGGCGTGTCATTATTCATGTAAATTGAATACAACAATCGGTTCCTAAAGTAAAAATTCCATTTATTTTCTCCATTGGGAGAAACTTTAAAGACAGACCTACTGCGAGCTATGAAGTTGTTAATTAATGGATTTTGCTCAGTATTGGGTTACAAGTGAGTTATGTAATCAGATTACTTTTTTTTCAAGTTACTAGTAAAGTAATGCAAAAAATGTACAAAAAAATTATTACTTTACTTTTTAAAATTAGTAATGCGATTTACTTTGTTTTCCCATTTATTGACTGACACCTCTCTTGTCCCCAAATCATAAGTGCAGAGGTGTTGTGTACGCCGTGCATATACATGATGGGTACAGGGACAGCAGGCATTACTCAACTCACTTGCATAAAAATAGATTGAGTATTCCTCAAAATGAATCAAAATAGTCATATGCAAACATAGAATGTTATGCAAATAATATTAAATACAATAATTAAATGTTAAATAACATATATTTTGTGTATTTAATTTTATTTTATTAACCAATGTCTTTGGTGCTGACTATAGATGGTCCAATTCAACCATACTATAAGCAAAAATGACTTTTTTAGTTAAACATCACATTTGTTTTTGTTTGTTTGCTTTTTATTGCTGAAGTAAGTTTGTTTGAGCTGCACCCTCTACTCTACAGGCATGAATTTGCATATCCTTCAGCCTGAGGCTTATTCATTTCACCTTTGGTGTAATGGGATTTTATGTTTGCAAAAAATAGAACTTTTATTGTTGTTTTTTGTTATTTAAAAACAAACAAGCAAGGCCAGCCCAGAGGGGTATTCCAGAAAGCAAGGTTTAGGTCAAGGTCACATATACCCTGAACTCTTGGTTGATTAACCCAAAGCTTGCTTACTCAAGGTAAGCTAATTCCAAAAACACACAGGGGGTAAGTTCAGCCAACCCAGAGTTTGTTCCCGGTTAGCACACAAGACCTCCTCAACCGAGCAACGAATCAATGATTCACCATGGAAACAGACGCTAAGAAAAAGCACGCCATTCTTCTTCCTCCTTCTTCTTATGTTTATTGTTTAATGGCGATTTACATAACTTAGTGCACATCGCCACCTATTTGGTGGCTGTGTAATCATTTTTTCCTTCTTTTTGTTTAATAAGCAATCTTTATTCACTGAGAATAAGACTTAGATTGTTTGTTTGATGCTAAATATTTAATGAGATATCACATGTATTTTATTATAGAAATTATAGTATAGAGAACATCCTGTTACAAAAAGGAAAAAATTACCATAAAATAAATACATATATTAGAATTGAATAAACATTTAAACATTATAATAGGGCTTTATATATATATATATATATATATATATATATATATATATATATATATATATATATCACTATTTTATATATGAATGTATATGCATGTTTTTGTAATATAACATTGTATATATAACTGTATATATATACTCTCTATAAACTCTATAAAACAATTATAGCTATATTAATTACATAACACATATCTGAATACCTCTTAAGCAAACTAACCCTGGAACATAACCAAATTATTTTCAGAGAGTAAGTTGCTATGGCTACTTATATACCCTGAAAGTTGGAACCAAAAGTTGAGGTTATCGGCTTACTTACTTTTAACCATCCTGGGTATGTCACATAACCTGCTTTCTGGAATACCCCCCAGGTGAGAAAAAACACAAAAGTAGTGTAAAGCATTACTTTCCATAAAAAGTAACTAACACAATTAGTAACTTTTTTTAGGAAGTAATGCAATATCGTACAGAGATGTTAGTGTGTTTGCCTTCAAAGAATCTTAACCTTAGTCTGTGGGACAGAACTTTATACATGAAGACAAAAGGGCTACAAACAAAAGATCCTGTGAGAACATTCCACTGCAGATCCTGCAATCTACCCTGAGAAATGCTGTTATTGCAATTGTACAATTTGGTTCACACCTTTACAGACACAGATAGAGTTGATTGCACCTGAAATCCACACCATCCTTCAATACCAATGCTGAAAAATGACTACATCTAAATAAAGAACAATAATATAACATTGTAAATAGTTTAATCATCATTACTGTTTTTATCTCATGTCTTATTTATTTCCATCTTATAGTTGCCACAAGTTGCAGGAGTCAATGCTGAGTTCTGCGAGCAGCTTCAAAAATTACAGAGGCATCCTGAACTGGTGTGTTGTAATGCTGGTGAGTCTGAAACAGTCACAAAAGCTGTTCCCTGGTGGACTACATGCTTTGACTTGCCTACTCATTCTTCTAGATAAAGTGTGTCACAGATATCAGTGTGGGTTGTTAACGTTTCCTCTCACTGCCAAAGATTAGTACTATTAATTTTTACTGCCTCTCACGTAAATCATTAAAAAAGGTCCCCATTAATTCAAAATTGATGGGTTTTTTTTACTTTTAGTATGAATATGTTAGCCTTACTGTTATCTATAAGGTAGTGTGAAAGATATAACCATTCAAAACTTCAGTCTCTCACTTCTACCAATATGTATCAATGATTTTGATGATATATATAGATGCTGAAGCTGTGATCGCTTCTTCACAAATTTACTATTTTTTACTTGGTGGATGGCGTAATCCACACCACAATTTAAAAAAGGTGAGGAGCTGTTTGAGATGAATAATATAGAGCGTTTCAAGGCACTTCGATGGCCTTTAAATATTATGTTGTGGTTTAAAAGAAGCCAACTTGTTGCTCGGATGTCCACTGCAAGATCATTGGATTATTTAAATATGTCTTGTTTCTAAAAGTAGATGTTCATATAACTAATGTATGCCACGTTAAAAAGTTTGTCTTTCTGTCTGAAATGGACAAACACAAGCATTCGGCCTTATAGAAGCTAAAATACTTAACAGACTTAATTTTAACTCAGGAAAACCCACACTTGTGACAGAATTGCATTGCAATGACACATTTTAAGTAACATCGTATGGTGTGTGGCAGTCATGTGGCATGTGAAGAATTGTTAATTAGTATGTCTGTTTATGGAGACACACTTAATGCCAAGTGACATCCAAAAATAAACGGCTCAAAACAGCTTGTCTGTCTAAACACTAGCTGAACATGGAGGACAGCCAGCCAAGTCGTCATCTTCAAAACTGTGAAGAATGCATTCACGCTTTTCAACTTACTGTTAATGTGAGCTTTGAGACGACTCAATTTTGTCCTTGCATATTTTTTAAGCCAGACACTTTTTCTTTCATCCATTGTTCTTTCTCATTCTATACATATGAATAAGTGTGTCTGCCTTCTGTATAGATTTATGTACATGAATTTCAATATATCTCTGCAAACTGTATATAGACAGTGAATAAGGATCTTAGGAAGATGGTTGTTCTGACATGTTTAGCTAGCATTAGTGATCTATTCTTGTGTTGGTTTTAATTTATTTTCTTCCTGAATGTGTGGCTCTTGCTCTTTTGCAGGTTTTGAGCAATGCACGCCTATTCTTGGAAAACCTTCTCAGGTATGAACAAGTGTGCAAACATTTTTTTTTTTTTTTTTTTTTTTTGTGAAACAGCCAGAACATACCATTTGAACACTTAAAGGGTTAGTTCACCCAAAAAGGAAATTTCTGTCATTAATTACTCACCCTCATGACGTTCCACACCCGTAAAACCTTCGTTCATCTTCGGAACTCAAATAAAGAAAAAAAATCCAGAAAGCAATGTAATTACCGTCATTCAAGGTCCTGAAAGGTATTAAAGGCAGTGTTAACCCTTACCGGTGTGATCAGTCTTGGCTGATACCAGTGTGTTTAGAACTTTCAGAGCATCATGTGATCAACTACCAAATTCAAACGTTCTTGCGCACGTTGGCTGGCGCCGAGCCAGTGACAGATGTGCTCAGCACTGTCAATATATCACAAAAATGCAGTGTTTTCAATCACATAATGTTTATTTTAGGTTTCAGACGTTTCAATGCACATAAGTACTAACAAAACAATACATTTAGAGTTTGTAAAATACACACTGATCTATGGAAGCGGCAATAACAATCCTTTCCATAATAATTAAACGACACATTTTATTCATATCAGATGCCATTGTAAGTAACTTTAAAGGTTACTCTATTCTTCTCTCAGTCACTGGCTCACTTACTTTCATTTATTTCGGGAGAAGTGGATGAATTCACGTGTTGTAAATCCAACAGATCCGCTTCGTTGTACGGCACCCATTGCACATATAGCTCAACTAACATCATTTAAACAGCGAAACACATCCACTTGCACATATTTAACAATCGGAATTTCATTTATTTCATGCTATAGTATTTATTGTTTCAGCTTCATATCAAAAGTAACCAGCAGTGTCTTGTCTGTCGATGCGTTGTCAGTGTCCTCTTTGCTCAGAGATGTATTTTTCACTCCGTGAGAACATGACGTAGTGCATGGCTTGTCGGACATAGCAACAGTAACTATGGGGGTCGTCTTTGCGAAGGGTCAACTGCTCCCCAGGTGCCGCAGCAAAAAATGGCTGCCCACTGTTTCGCATGTGTGTGCACTTGGATGGGTGAAACGCACAGCACAAATTCCATTAAAACGCACTCTCTGCAGTTCTGCTTTCTCTGTGTTTTGAGTGTCATGCGGATGAAGATGAGTCTATAGGGTTTGTTTGATAAGTGTACAGGCTGGAATGAAACACTAAACCGCATGCTGGGGGAACCATATGTTGTCATCATGTTGCACACTGCTGCTTGCAGACAGTATGTATACAGCTGTCCGCTGAAACTGACGCAAATAATCTGTGGTTCAGAACAAGGGACGAACACAGGATTAAAAATATGTTGCGTCCGATGTGTAAAGGTTTGGGGAACATCTCTGATTTGTAATTCACATCCATTCTTTGTGTCATAGGTATGGCATTTTAGTGGACCCCATTCAAGTGGTGTCATTGTTCCTCAAGGACCCGTATAGCTGGCCTGCTGCATGCCTGGTCATTGGTATGTATTTTAAGGGGAGCTTAGCATATATTTTTCCCCTTGGGTCAATTCTTTTGTTTTCCAGGCAGGGACATTATTAAAATGTGGCTGGCAGCGGGCACTCCCACATATTCACAAAATGTCTGTTTGATTTGCAGATTATTAAAATACTCCCTTTGTAAATCTAATTAAATGTAAATTTTGTGCGTAATTTTGCATGTTATCTAAGACAGAGACGTACGTAATTGTTTTTTAACACTTAGTCTTTAGAGCGGCAGGCGATTTTATCTTGTTTGTAGCATGTGGTGTGATTGTACAATTTATGACTGCTGTGAGTGTGTTTGTGTGTGTGTGTGTGTGTGTGCGCTGGCCGTCTGCCCTGTTATAAGGTTCATCCTGAGTGTATAATTTTGACCCTCGTCTGTTTCATTACAGGCTGCAAAAATACTCGTATTACTGAAACTGCACTTGTTTTTTGAAACATGATAATATTTGACATTAAAACCATTTGTTTGTTGCAGTTTCGAATGTTTTTATACTCGTGGCGTTGTACACAGAGAGGAAACTGGCCATGGTGAGTTCAAAAGCCATTCACATTTCTACATTTAATCTGTTTATCATAATGAATAAAGCCATTGTCATAAAATTGCAAGGTTTCAGTCACTTCACAGTATAATTTGGCGTTTGAAATTACATTGAGGGGTTATGAAGAGTTCAATTCATAGGGCGAATTTGATTCATTGCGTTTTAAGAAGCCTGACATATTTGAGAGAGCTTGCAAATGTGAACCGAGTATCAGCACATTTACTCAACTGGCTGAATTGAAACTGAATGAACTTATAAACAGTTCAGGCATTTTGCTGATGTTGTGTAAGACTTGCATAAAAAAATAAAGTGCAGGGCATTTAGAGGAGAGATGCATTTTAATGTGAAATTTCTGTCTGTTCTATGTTCCTGGGGTTTTGATTGTTTTATGTCATTTCTTAATTAGTAATGTTGATTTTGTCCATTTGTTTGATTATGTCATTATCTAGCGTTTTGGGATTTGTTGTTTGATCTGAATGTGTTGTCATCACACCATTAAATGAAAAATTAAATTAAATTAAATGACTCTTTGCTGTGTTTTCCAGGGGTCGATCAGTGAGAAGGTCGGCCTGCTGATCTACATTTTTAATTTAACAGTCATCTTATGTTTTCCAATGGTTGTTGTGTTGAAGCTGCCATCTATTACACCAGGTGAGACTCTACATTATGCACACACTTTCATGGTGCATTGTGTACATAATACAACACTCATACAAACACATTTATACAAGGTTAGGTTAATGTCATATTTGGGCCCAGATTTACTAAACGGGGAGAGAGCGCAATTCCACAAATGCGCCGATGGGAGTGGCAAGTTTTGCGCGTGATCTACTGGTGACGAGAACATTAAAGAACACAGACGCAGTCAAATCATTTACATAATGACCAACTCAATCTACCAAGAGCAGTATAAATAAGCGAGACATCAGGCACAGTGCGACACAGGCGCAGCTTGTTACATGTAATATACGGATAACGTCTTCCTCTGGCATTACAAAGAAATTAATAAACTGTGGAAAATATTTTCTCCCTTCTACCATGTGCTCCCTGTTCTCTGCAGCGTCTCCTCCTAGCAGAAACAATTGCAGCCATGTCGCAAAATGGGGGATTTTTTAGGGGCGGTAAATAATGGCGCAAACATTACTAAATCACGTTGCGTGATTCATTTAAATACTCTTCTATAAATGTTGCATCTGAAAGAGAAACTCCTACGAATGCGTATGTAAAAAGGTCAGCCGCAAAAACAACTCAGTCCACACCTTTTCAGCGCTAATTTTGCACTGGATGGCTTTGGTAAATCCCGACAGTAGCTTTTTAACGCCAAAAGAGGGTTTGCGCTGGCGGAAGCTGTTTGTAAATCTGGCCCTTGAGATCTTTAGCAGATATCGAAATGAAATACTGCAAAATACTGTATACTGAAATGCAATAGACTGTATATTATAATATTGTGGTATATTATTTTAAAAAAATATAAATGAATACTCTAATCTACTTAATTGCAGTTTTTAGTTTGGTGTTTTTAGTGTTCAAAATAGTGTAGAATTCAAATATTATTACATTATACAGTATATTACAGTATATTCCAGGTTAATAATTGCATGACTTTTACAGTAATTCCACAGTAGGGCTTCCCTTGTATCTAACTGCAATCTTAAAAAATTACTGTAAACAAACAATATCATACTGTATTTCTACAGTGCTTATGTACTATGAAGGTACCCAGCACGCAGTGTGGCATGAATAAATTATGTTGTGGAGTTTCTTGATTTCTGTTGGTTTTATCTGTGCTGCTGAACATATTGTTGGGTCACTTTTAGCAGTTTGTGCTGTTTGTTTATTTCATAATATTCAGAATTTGTCTTTTTCATTATTTGTTGAGTGTCACCATTGATGTGTTTTGAAGTTTATTAGAGTTTGACTAACTTAAAATCAACAAATTAGCTTATTTTATATCCTAGCTTGTCATTGTTTTAACGGATTTGTTTCACTCAATTTTGACTTGGCTAGAACAGAAATTTGACTATCAATACACAAGGTCCAAGATCGCATGCAAATGGAACACTAATTATCATTTCGGTGATTTCAAAACAATCACGGTACTTAATTTTTTTCTCACAGTGGCATGGTTAAAGACAACTTTAATGTGTGAATTCAGTAAAACAAGAGTAGTAAGTTACATCATTTTACTGTTGATTACCAATAATTCAGCTGAAAATGACCCAGTATGCATTAATTTCACTGTAAACAACAAGTCCAAATGTAAAATATATATATATATATATATATATATATATATATATATATATATATATATATATATATTTTTTAAAATTTTTTTACTCTCTATTGCTAATTATTTTCTGGACAATCATAAGCACAAAAAACAGCATTGTTTGTTGTTGCATTAATTTTGACCATAATATGCCTGTCATGTGATCAGATGATCCAGCTTTGCAGAAATTATTGGTCACAGCCAAATTCATAATTTTTATTATTTTGAAGCTTAAATTTAGGGGCAATATAATGATGCAGTTTTGTAGGAAATATAATCTCTCACTTCCTCCTCTCCATACCACAACTTTCACTGGCTCTTCTGTCCGTCCTCATCTGTTTGCACCACGGGAGGCGAAAATGTGCCTCCATCTGTCAGCCTAGTACTGCACTCACTGGTCCTGTACCAGACAGCCAGGTCATTTCAGAGGCCGTCGGGTCCTCTGCTGGTCCTACAGCCCTTGAGTCCATCTCTCTAGGGCATAGACGCACTCCAGAGCCCCTGCATGGACCATTTCCACCCAACATATGGCTGCTATTGATAAAGCAGTGGTGGAGGGAGCATATGAATGGGAGCCAGCTCTGTGCACGCTAGAGTGGTGATGGGCTATGAGTCTGGACGTGTTGGGTCATGTGACTATAAGTTATGAACCATTGAAAGGGGGAATGCTGTGGTGTTGTGATGGAGTGTATTTGCTTTACAAACCTATTGTGTTCCTATATCCAGGTATTATAAGGAAGAAGTGAGTTACTGTTATGCCGAATAGGTCTTTTTAATAGCTTGTTTCTGTCATTGTATCCTCTTTATGCAGTTGGAGGAGCATTTTCCTTAGGAGTCTACACCATCCTGTTTTTGAAACTGTACTCGTATAAAGATGTTAACTGGTGGTGCAGAGAAAGAACGCAAGCGAAGGCCCGCAGTCTCTCCAGATCTCTTTCATGTGAGTGAATACATCCACTCCTTATCAAACATTACGTGCGGTCTCTTCTGCAGTCTGAAGGGTACGACATTCATATATATTGCTAGTTTAATATATTTAGTGCATTGTATGGTCATTTTTGTCACCCCATGTTGACTATTATAGCTCTAATTTAAAATACAATAAACACTATGCTGCAATTACAATTGTCATAGACGTTGTTCCTTCCATCATCCATAAAAATTATTCCTGGACATTGTGAGTTTTAGCAACTTAGGGATTGTTCTGCTATGAATAGTGTGCAGTTTGCACTGAAAAATGTATTTTGCAAAATAAACACTGTTATTAATACTTAAACATGATAGCATGATATTAATACTTTAACTAAAGTTTAAGAGGTTCGTGATGGAATTAAAAAATCCCATCAGAATTTCACGGGACTTTTTTTTGCTGCCCAAAATAACAATTTTTTTGCACCTTTTCTCAAAATATTTGGTAATATTTGAGGCATTTTTTTTGAATTGTTGCCCAGTCAAAACCCACCATTAATCATTATGTATTTATATAATATATGCACAATGCAAATGGTGACACCAGTATAGAAACCTTCAAAACTCTGCTTTGCTGAAAAAATTCAGAGTAGTGATAAACACAGATGCATACACAGCCATTGATTATGTGCTGCAGCTGTACTTTTCAAAAGTTTTAAATTATTCATTGTTTTGCCAATATAACAGTTGTAATATTTTCTATTGTTGTTATATTGATTTTGTAATCAATCTCATTTTGATCAATTTGTTTGGGCTTAAAATGATGGATTTTTGAGATGAGCTACTATTAGAAGACATAAAACATAAAAGAAGATATTTTGCAGAATGTTGGTACCCAGACAGTTTATTAATGGTTTTAATGGAAGTCAGTGAGACTGTTTGGTTACCAACGTTCTTCAAAATACCTTCTTTTGTGTTCCACAGAAGAAAGAAAGTCATACAGGTTTGGAACAACATGAGTGTGACTAAATTATTATTATTATTATTTTTTTCCTTTAAATCTTGCAGTTGCAAGATTGCAAAATTCTCGAGCGACCGGTTATGAAATAAGTAATAATCATTTTAGTGATGCCCTTGGTGTTTAGTCAAGAGTTCAATATGTTTTGCAGTAAATGCTTCTATGATTGTGCAGTGCAAGCTGCAGAATACAGTTTATAAATCAAGTTCTCATTCTTTAGCTGAACGTCAGGTTTAATTGACTTTAGAAGCAGATTTGTACATTTCTTGAGAGTTTTGTGTTCTTAGGTCCATCATACCAATCTGCGTCCAGCGGAATGCAGTCCCACGTGTCTTACCCAGGAAATCTCTCTCTCAGGGGTAAGCTACAATATGCCTTAAATGTTGTTTAAGGCAATAAAATGTCATAATTCTGCTTTGCTGAAATACAGAATAATGTTAGTCACAGATGTCACACAGTCATAATTATTTATGATAATAAAAGATTTTCTTTTATTTTCATGATATCGAACCATTTTTTCCGTGTCAAATACTATAAATTGAGAACATGTGCTTAGTATTTCAACTTATTCTCTCTTTTTTTTTCAGATATATATTATTTTGTTTTTGCTCCAACCCTGTGCTATGAGCTTAATTTTCCCCGCTCTAAATCCATACGAATGGGATTTCTGCTCAGGAGGCTTTTTGAGATGGTAGGCGATTGGCTTGGACATATTTCCTGACATTATTGACGGTTCTTGATAAGTTGTGCTGCCAGATTTGTTCACAGTACATTATGGCTTGTTTATTTTGTAAATATTGCATTAGTGTCCAAATCTGCCATTGGCAATAAATCATAGAAATTAACTTATTAGTTTGCACACAATTGCCAGGAGTCATGGCAGGAATATATGAGGGTAATTTTTATTTATGAAAGTGCTTATTGTTACAGTATTACTTTCAGTTGTAGCTGATGCAAATTACAAATTTAATTCACTCTCTCACACACACACAGTATTATTAACATTTTAGTTTTATATTTAGTATGAAATTAAAATCAGTTTCACTTGTCTGTTGCAGTTGCTCCTCACTCAGTTATTGGTTGGTTTAACGCAGCAGGTATGCATCACAGTGCATTTGGAAATCACAGCAAACCTGCAATTTTCACTTCTTTGAGGCATATTTCATATCTAATGCTCTTTCTATCATCTTTCAGTGGATGGTGCCAATCATTCGAAGTTCAATGAAGCCATTGCAGGTGTGTTCATGTGCTTTATCGTCTGTTTTTCAGTGCTTTAAGAATAAGCGTGCTTCAATTCTGTAAAACCATTTTTCATTTTTTCAGGAAATGGACTACTCTAGAATGACAGAGCGTCTGCTTAGACTGGCAGTAAGTAAAACGAACTTTAAGGTTTCCTCCTCAGAATAGAAACTCAATCCTGTGTTCAGATTTTTGCTTACAGCTGTGTTGTTTTGATGGATGAAGCATGGAACAAATTATGGAGTATCTATTTTTATACCAGGTGCCCAACCATCTCCTCTGGTTGATTTTCTTCTACTCATTTTTCCATTCCTCGATGAACTTTGTGGCTGAGATGTTGAGGTTTGGAGATCGGGAATTCTACCGTGACTGGTGGTGAGTGATTTGATCTTCTTTGGATGTGTTTACTGTTATTTCTCTTTGTAAAAGCTTTATTTGAGCGGCCAGGGGCACCGCTTCCACACTGTACTGCGTTTGATGGGCTTTGAACGCAGTCAGTCTGGTTTATATGCCCCATCTCTGCCTCCTCCACTTCCGTTTCATACTGTGCGTAGAGTTTTAGTCTCAGATGGATTGTGACACTATGTTTCTTTTAGGAACTCCGAGACGATAACGTACTTCTGGCAAAACTGGAATATTCCTGTGCACAAGTGGTGTCTCCGGTGAGTGAACAGGGGTTTTGAAAGAGACCGCAGACAGCTGTTGGGAGGCGAGATGAAATATGACACAGTAAAACGCACAGAGACTATAATGAAGAGAGACTATAATGTGATCTGTCCACAAGAAATATATGGTTATTTACAGTTCACACTGGCTGTGAGTTTATGTGCTTCTCTCTCCTGTTTTCAAAGACACTTTTACAAGCCATTGCTGCGAAGAGGTGCTGGCAAGTTACTGAGCCAATCAGCTGTATTTTTCCTCTCTGCTTTTTTTCACGAGGTGAGATATGCATAAGTCACACACTGTTTTAAATATTCTGTCGGGTCATGGCAAATGAAAGTTAACAGTCCAAACAGGGTAACAACCTGTGTGAATTATTCTCATTGTAGAAATGTGCTACTTCTCATAAGCAAAAGCAATACACAGTAATATTTTAGAAGCTAGTGTGAGGATTACAGAGTATAATTTTTGAATATTTACTATTAATGCTATTAGAATACCAAAGAAATATATAAATCTATAAACTTAAACCATCATGTACTGCTCACTTAAAGTTGATCTTTTAAAACACTATTTATTAATACTTTTTTAATACAGTTTTTAGTGTTTTTTTTTATGTTTTTAGACAAAATGTTGTCGAACTGTAATAACAGCTATTTGTCAGTTATCGGCCATAACATGAAAATAATGATTGGCTTATTAGCATGAGAATTGTATTTTAGTACCTATTAAATGGCTTACTACCATTTAAACATTAGTCTGTAAGATTTTTTTTATGTTTTTGAACATAAAAGGCTGCATTGATTTGATCAAAAATACAGAATAAATACAATATACAGTAAAACGGTAATACTGGAAATATTATTACGATTTAAAATAAAAATATTATCCATTTTAGTCTATAATCTATTATCTAATTTAGTCCTGTGATGGCAGCAGCCATTAATCCAGTTTTCAGTGTCATATGTCTCACCTTCATTTTTATCAATATTTATCATTTCTATTAATATTGAGAGCAGTTGTGCTATATTTTTTGTGGAAACTGTAACACATTTTTTAGGATTCTTTGCTTAATAGAAAGTTCAAAAGAATAGCATTTAACATCAAATAAGTACATTATATATGTCTTTACTGTCACCTCTAATCAATTTATTGCATCCTTGCTTAATGAAAGTAATAATTTCTTTAAATAAAAATTACCGTTCCGGAACTTTTGAACTGTAGTATACCTAAAGTTGTCTCTGGATATGAAGCTGGGTTAGAAGAAAGTATTTTAAAACTGAAATATTACATGCTTCACTTCAAACAAAAAAGAAATAATGCACTAAAATTTATAAAAAATAAAATCTGTGTCCTTTTGAGCATTGCGGGAAGCAGCTGTTCTTTGAAGCAGCTGTGGATTCTAGAATCATTTGTAAAATTCTAGATGTTCGCCACTCCCGAGGCGTCGCCTCATTTCCCTGACTCAGAAGCAGGTGCCCGGCGTTTGGCTGGTAGCCACCGTTCTTCAGAGGAGATGAAGGTCAGAACGGAGGGATGAGGAAGATGAAGAACAAGCTCCTATCAGGCTGCTGTTCTCTGTGATAAGCTGTGAGCTGAGCTGGGGGAAGGTAGAGAGAGAGAGAAATCAGGGAGGAAGATGTGTCCAATCCGCAGGTGCAGGCAGATAGTATTCTTAACCGTCTTATTAAAAAACATTGACCTTCACAGGGCACCTCAGAACCGGACCCAGGATCACAGTAATGACTCGGAAAGCTCAGATGGAGAGTGAAGTTTCATCTCAGGAATATCTAAAACTGGAGCTGTAAAGATATGCTGAAATTTTAAAAAGGTTTTATTTATTTAGGGGTGATGTGCTGAGGGTGCAATCTAGTACTGATTTTGTGAGGGGTAACAGGAAGGCCAGTGTTCCAAGACCCCTGGAGTTAAATGGAGGTTAAGAACCTAGTTAAAGGACGCAACAGCAGTGCTCAACCCTTCAGTGCTTAATCAATATTTTGTGGTGTGATTATGGGGAGTCACTAGCTTCATGGTAACCTGAAAGAGCTTCGTACACCACTCTTAAGATTTAAAGAGGCCATAGAATGCTCTTTTACAGAGTCTTGAGTTTGTTTTGGGGTCTACTAGAATACATTTTCGTGCGTGAATGTTCAAAAAACACATTGTTGTAGCACTGCTTTTTCCAGTCTATCTGTAAACCCTCTGTTTAGTTCCTGTCTCTCTTTCTGATTGGTCGGGTGGACCAGTGTGTTGTGATCGGTCAGCTGCTTCGAACATGTTTCGGAAATGTCACACTGTCTCCCAATTCCCCTACTTATACTACGCCTTAAAAGTATGCACTGTTTTTATGAAGAAAAAGCAAATATTTTGTTGGACTCAAACAAATGCATCTTTGTATTGACAGCGAGGCAGAGTAAATAATAAAAGAACTTTTATTGTCAGGTGAGTAAATCATTTGAACTGATTTAGACTCAGTTGAACTCGTCATTCTCAATAATGAACTGAATCAGTCAGATGATTCACCTCCAGTGAGTTAGTTTTGATAACTCGCTCGTTCTCTAAACCGCTGGTTTGAAATGCACCATTGTTAAAAAGTTAAAAATGTGCAAAACTGAATCACTCAAGTGTTTAATGTGAGTACACATCTCTGTCTGCAGTACCTGGTCAGTGTCCCACTCAGGATGTTCAGACTGTGGGCATTTATGGGCATGATGGCACAGGTATAAATCTTTAATCTTTACATACAAAAATTACATTTGCATTTATGTTCATGCATTTGTGCATTGGAAAACTATGTATTATGTTTGTGATAATCATCTAAGCAGGTAGCTGAGCCATAAAATGAATTCACTCTTTTTTTTCTGTCAATACTAGTACGTTTTTCAGTTTAAAAAGAAAAACAAAATCTTTATTTCAGCTCCCATTGGCGTGGTTTGTGGCCAGGTTTCTTCGGGGTAACTATGGAAATGCTGCTGTGTGGCTCTCACTCATTATTGGTCAACCTATCGCAGTTCTGATGTATGTTCATGACTATTATGTCACTCACTACCAGGATGACCCGACAGTCACGGATGCTCTGTAATCACACTGTAAGTTTGATTGTGAACTCGGCTAAGCAGCTGCACGTTGAAGTATTGCTCTAACACTGTAGGCTACACACTGCAGAGGTACCGGTTGGAGTACATTGATACAGTTGAAGATTCCCGACACGGTCAGATTTCCATGAAATCTTCAAATAAATTCACAGCTTTGGGCTATGTTTAAACCTTTATGAACAACTACAACAGCCAGTCTATGCAATGCAAATCTCACCTAGAACTCCCAATAGAAATGCACAGGAGTCTTTAAGCTTCTGAATGTTACTCTACAGAAGTGCTCGTTTTAACTTCATGAAATGAAACTGGTCAAATTTTTTGAGGGTATGTTGTATGCATTACTAGTAGGACTTTCACTCACGTCAGTGTTCTGTCTCTTTATTAGCATTTTAACATTTTCTTACAGTTCAAATATATGATGTTGTTGTTGTTTTTTTATTAAGCGCCCGTCCATAAATCTGCATAATGCGATACAGTACGCAACAGACTGAAATGTGCATTTATTTAATTAATAGGCTATATTTTTAAAGCAATATGCCGGCAGACTTTTTAATTGTTGACGTGAGAAAATGAGAAAATGTTTGTTAAATACAAAACATGTTATGTCCATATTTTTTAATCCACATTTTATTTGTTAGAATGATATTGAATCGCATTTTTGTGTATCTAAACTGTTGCGCAGTGCACTGTTGAGATACCATCTGCGCTCCATTATCAGCATTATGGGATCTGCTCATCAAAAGTGCGCCTCCCTGTGGGGACTGTTGAGAATAAACAACCCTGCAAATGATACTACAGTGGCAGCGTTATTTGTTTTTGTGGAGGCATTTATCAAGTGTAATTGTATTCACTGGAGAGAACCGGATGCATTGTAATCTCGCAGTGTGTTATTTTTCACAGATCAGGCCCTTCCAGTGCAATTTGTCCTCACATGATGAGGGTGCCAGATCCTCACAATCAGAGCAAGTTTGTGATAAATGGCTTTGGAGATAAGTCTTATAATAGCCACGGGTCATATTGTATGAACATCCTATCGTGTGTGCCGCAGTGCAACAGACACACTTCTAAAGCCTTTGCTATCTAATAGGCTGATAGTGCTTTGCTGTGCTGCGATCTGTTTAGTATACATTGCCATACATAGAAAAGATTGGATCGGCTGAAGAATGATTACGGCGCAGAAAATCAATGCTGTATTTGTCACTGTTTATTTAGTTAAACAACTGGTATCAAGTTTAAAATATTCCCAATTTAGACTAAAGTTTACTACAATAAATGTAGCTATTGCCAGTATGTTATCTTTCAAGAGTGTGGGGTAGTGTAGAAATAAAATGTTGTAATAATGCTGCATTCATGTGCTATCTGAAAATTCTTACTCCTGAAGTCCTGATTACGAGCCATTCACGTTCAAGTGCTTTATTGTCAGAAATAACTGGAATGATGGAGAACACCAGGTTCATTGCTTATTTCTTAAAGTAATCTTAGTAAAGCCAAAATCTAAAGATAGTTAGTTTTGAATAAAATGTAGCGTTCCATTTGCTGACAACCAAATAAGCGTTCATTGCACTAGATAGTCAGCTTGCTGTCAGTTCTGGGATTTCTGTCAAATACATGCACTTTTCGCTGTGTATAAAACATACAATACACTTCAAATGATTATTCGTAAAGTAATTATAAAGTACTTTAATGACGAGATGTAGAGGTTGTGGAAAAAACAAATAAAGCATAGGCCAACCTATCACTGCAGCAATCGTTTTGCCCTCCACCGTATCAGACTCACTTAGACATCAAGTGTATGAATGTCAATAACTGACATGCTTCATTTCATGGTGCAGTACATTCTGGGAGCATTATAAAAAAAAAACTCATCCATGGCTCCCAGAATGCACTGCAGCATTATGCGTATCATCATCATCATTGAGATTCACATGCTGTTTTTTGATGTCTAAGTGAGTCTAATAGTTCAAAATGTTTAGTGTACAGTGTGCTTTCGAAATCCTCCAGATCTCTCTGTTTAAACACTGCTGAATCTCATCTTGTAAAATCAGGGCTACAATAATCAAAAATTTTAAATTAATAACACATTACCCATATGATCAAAGTTAACCAGAAGAGCCGAACTAAAGCGATACCATAACGGTAAATAAAACATCAACATTTAAACCTCTGTTAACTCTCAATAAGCACTTCTGTCGACGTATGATAGAAATAAAGTCAATCTGGTAGTAAGCGAAGCTGGTAATGCTATTTCTGGGAAACTTCCTGCTAAAAATGTAATAATATCTAAAATCTAATCATGTTAGGGGATAATGTTCGAACAATGTTTTCACTAAACATTTTTAGAATGTTTTTAGTAAATGTTATCTTACCTTTTAGGAAAATGTTCTAGGAACAAAATTTGTTCCTAGAACTGAAAAATTTACAAGAACTGAAAACATTACAAGAACAACAAAAAAAATCTTGCTGGGTTGAGAAGGCATTCATGTCCAATTTACTAGGAAACTTGAATTTACATTAATTAGCACATGAAGGAAGCTTTAATATTTGTTAAACAACGTTACGACGTGGTGATTGCTGGTTGGACTGTTCAGATCTATTTTTTTCAATGTTTATGCATGTCTGGTAAGATGACTTGGGTCATTTGCAGGGCACTGACGGAACTGTCAATTCTTTTGCTGCAACTGCACCAGAAGAGAAACAGAGACATTGGATATTGATGTATTATCCAACAGGGAGGAAATTACGTTTTTTTCCGCTCTGAAAACGGCATCAATTGTTCAGCTATATGTTATACAGTATATTTCAGCACTCAGCAGATAATTGGCCTCTATTCAAGCCGTTCACTCCCAGTGTAATTTTCCCAGGAAGCCAAAACGGTGGTTAAAATATAAAACACTAGCTTTAAACCACCCAAATTCTCTCATCTTTCTAAAACCACGCAACCGAGACACTATTATGTGAATTGTCCTTTAATAAGAGTGTTTATCTTTGTTTTTGGACCCATTCAGTGCCTATTATCTTTAAAGGGGCTATTATGTATAAAGATAAATGTGGTGTAGTAAATGAAAAGACGTCTGCAGTGTTTCATTTTCAATGGAAACCTTGTTTCACCAATGGGCACCTCATTTCTAATGTCTATTTTAAATGCTGTGACTGGGCACAGTTGTCACACTGTTTCACTCCAGTGATTATTCCAGTAATTTTTTTTACTGTAAGGCTGGAAGCTTGTAGAACGGGGTTCATAATTCATTTAGTTTTCTGACATATATAGTTATAAAGAATAGTTGTTGTTATTCTTTAACCTCTTATTCTTGAAGCCTTTCTTAGAACTGATTAAAAAAAATTGAGATTATCAGTTTATCAGTGGTAAAAGGAAAAATTCTCAAACCCTTTAAAGCAGGCAGAGTTATTTATTAAGTTACTTTTTTAAATATACCATTATCAGCAGAATTGAACAATATATTGCGTATAGAAAAGCTTATTTGACAGTTAATGCACTGCTGTGCAGAAGAGTAAGAGTAACAGAACACACAAATAGGTAAATAGTACGTGGACGGAGGCACGCATGTCCTGTGCAGCAAATGGCACAGTCTATTAGGGTTGCAAGCGACTCCCGAGACAGAACCATCCTGTGCCTGGATTGTCCCAACAGTCCTTAATTAGCATATTGATGAGTCCCTTGTATCAGATGGCATTAGCAGACTGTGATGATGAAGGGCACTGTCCCACATTTAATTCACATGTATGCCTTTAAAGGGACTACTGATGTACTAGTGCAGTAAAGAGTTCCACCCATATTCACTCAGCCTTACACTGCATTCCAGTGTAGGTTTATTTTTAAGTCAATTTCTGTATAGGCACTTTAAATCTGGACTACAAAAAAAGATGAATTGGACGTTTCCACTCTTATTACCCAGGAAAAAAAATCTATGTTGAATTTATGATCAAAGTGTCTTTATGGAGCAAAATTTAACAGCAGAAACAATGTAAAAGGTTAGCAAACACATATCAAACCATTGTTTTGGCTAACAAATTTTACAATTAATATACACCAATGAGCCAAAACATTATGACCATCTGCCTAATATGCTGTTGATCCTCTCCGTGCTGCCAAAATACCGCTGACCTGCTGAGGCATGAACTCTACAAGACCCCTGAAGGTGTCCTGTGATATCTGGAGATACAATGTTAGCAGATCCTTCAAGTCTTGTTGTCTTGTTGGTCCAGCGCATCCCACAATGCTTAATTGACCCTTTGCAAAGACCTGCTGGTTGCTTTGTCCCACAAGCCATGCACTCTCATGCCACACATCATGTTCTTATGCAGTGAAAAATACATCCTGGAGCAAAGAGGACACTGACAACGCATCGACAGACATATGAAACAGTTTCATATTTAATATATCGTAATTTAAACAAATACCGTATAGTGGTTCTTTAATGTGTCGTGACAGATCGCTGTAGCTCCTCAGTTCAATTCGATCATCTCTTCATACTAGTTCATTTATAGCATCAAATAAACATGAATGGACATCAGAAGAAATGTTGTTTTAAGCACGGAAAGGTGTGAGTACACAATTTTTGAAGTTCAAGTTCACCAACGTTAATCCACTAACTCCCCTGACTGCTTTGTCAGACAAAATGGCGGATTCGGGGTTATGATTAGTCAAATCGCCTGTCAATTAAACTGTTTGCGAAGGATCAATTGAGATCTGGCTAATTTTGGGGCGAGGGCAACAACTTGAACTCAAACCATTCCTGAGCAGTATGTGCAATGTGGCAGGTGCATTATCCGGCTGAAAGAGGCCACTTCCACCAGGGAACACCACTGTCATGAAAGGGTGTACTTGGTCTACAACAATGTTTAGGTACGTTGCAAGTATCAAATTTACATCTGCATGAATGGCCAGACCCAGTGTTTCCCAGCAGTACATCACCCAACGTCCCTTCACTGGCTTGTCATCCCATGGTACATTCCATCACTTCACCTGGTAAACGGCACTCGCGTACACAGCCATCCACGTGATGTAAAAGAAAATGGGACTCATCGCACCAGGCGACCTTTGCTTGCATACCCATTGTAGGCACTTTGGATAGTGGACATGGGTCATCATAGGCACTCTGATTGCTCTACGCAGCCCCATGCAGCAGAGTGCAATCCACTGTGTGTTGTGACACATTCCTCCCATTACCTTTATTAAAATTTTGTGTGACTTGTGCCAAAGCAGACACTCTGTTGGCTCGGACCAGAGGGGATAACCCTTGTTGCCCTCGCGCATCAATGAGTCTTGGGCACCCAACACCCTGTCGCCAGTTTGTGGTTTGTCCGTCCTCTGACCACTGTTGGTAAATTCTCACCCTGTTGACCGAGAGCAATCCACAAGCTTTGGAGTTGACCAAATCGCCTTGCCATAACAATCTGGCCGTTGTCAATGTCACTCAGATCTTTTATTCCTGCCCATTTCTCCTGCATCCAAAATGTTGATTACAAGAACTGATCGTCTGCTTAGCATTTAATCTACCCAGACCTTAATATGTGACCTTGTTAGGAGATGATCAATGATATTTGCTTCACCTGTGACTGGTCATAATGTTTCGCTCATCAGTGTACATTTGTAACAATTAAATGTGATAACTTATTCCATCCTGACATTTATGAAAAATAAAAGGTTCAAAATTTCCAAAAATAAATTATTCAAATTAGGTGTTTGTATAATTGGCTTTTTTTCTTGAAACATTTTAGTAATTGTGATATAACCTTTGTGACAACTAGTTAGGTGAGAAGTATGGAACAATAGAAATGGCAAAAAATGATTTTTTTGTTATTTAAAAAAACAAAACAATTTAATGGTTGACAGCTGAACACAGTTATCACCAGGACTCAGAATCCTATAGAATAATGTATGACTTTCAAGAGTTTATGGGCATATTGTAAATGCCACATACAAATATGATTCACATACTTGCAATGTTGTTCAAGCAATGTTGAGACAAAGGACAGTACATAGTTCCAATGATTTAAACTCACTCCCAGTCACATTTGAACTTAACTTACAGACTTCATATTGTTGGTTGGAGAAATATCGGAAACATCAGGACGGAGACATGGCAGATGGTGATGGATGAGTTTCCAGACAGGAAATGTGGAAAAAGTGTCGACACGTCCAGCAGTGTTAATACATCCTGTTCTTTTATTTTAGCTGTCTCGCTGGCGTTCTGACACCTTTAAAAAAATCCTTTAGAGGACTTGGGCAGTTTATAACGTTTTGTCAAGTTTATAAACTTATAACTTTGCATTATATGCAGTATTTATTGTTTTTCAGCCCAAGTGCTACTGTAAAATTTAAGGCAACATTTTCTTTCAAATAATCCTAATATTGTATTTAATGTATGTTAAAGTTTCTTTCAGTAAACCAAACAATCAAAATGAAGAGCATCAAATCCCAGAATCCACTGTTTGTAATGTCAGGGTTTATCCAAACTAACTTGAACTTCCTGTGAGCCAGAGGATGAAGGGAGGGAAGGAAACAATAAGAGTGAAACCGAGAGGGACAGAAAAAGAGACATGCAGCACAGACAAGGTGGAGAGACTTTCTCCTTTTTGCCCCTTCAAGGTGAAAATGTTCAACATGTTTATAGCACAGGGGATTTGGTTTTCAACATTTAAGGCTCTTTAAGAGGTTTAAGGGGTGTTTTAGGATCTAATTTGTGGCCTTCATTACAACATTTCTGTTTCACACTCCAGATCAACTTCTCATCCTATATGTGCAGGTAAGCCATTACATTTTGTTGTGTGTGATAATGCACATTTTTGTTGGGCTTTTATTAATACAAAAGTTTCATGTCATGCCATTGTTTGTTAGATTCAACTTTATTGTCATTGTGCAGAGTACAAATTCAGAGGCAATGAAATGCGATTAGGAGTTCAAAAACCATTTAAATAAATGAGGTGTTTATGTAACAGTGCAAGGAAAATCGAGATAGAATGAATGATACTGTAAATGTGTATTGTAAATGTTTTTATATATATATAAAATTTTTACATGTTTTATATTTGAAGTTATTTTATAGATTTTCCCCAAATCTTCCCAAATCTTGTACATCTTTTTTTGTCACAATTTAATGTGACGAAGCAGCATTTTGCTACAATGAGGGATCATCCTTGAGCCAAAGACAACCAGCCTACATCAAAAGCTCTGACGGCGACTCACACAGAGATATTTATTTGGACAGCATTAATGCATCACTGTCTCTCAGAAAGGGCCATTAGTTTTGTTGTTGTCTTGGAGAATGGCATTCCTTCCTTATATCGGAGAGTCTGCTTTTCGATGACGATTAGCTGTAATATACTTTCCTAGATAGAAGGAATAGTTCTATAGAGGTCACCACCTCTCTCACAAACAGTTGATTGGCTTGTCAATCTTCTGCCTTTTTTTATACTTTCAGGTATTGTTATTGTCAGTTTGAAACTGCCATAAAATCAGTGAAAAAATTTGTCAAACGTTATTCATTTGAGAGGAGTTTAGCTTAATTTTAATCATGCAACAGTGCTTGACGTTGTTCAAATATTTAAATTAATTGTGTGGAGTTTTGTCTCTGATGTCTAAACAACTTTATTTTGGTCAATAAATATTGTATATTGTTCTGTCTTTTCAATTAAGATGTAAATTGAGCAGAGGCCTAAGTAAATAAACATGAAAAAAGAGTCAGAAGTCTGAAGCCTTCAGATGCTGCTCAGAATTCATTTGCGTAATAGACGTCTATTCCCACGAATCTCAGTATCCAAACAAATCCTTCCCTTTAGTCTTAATTGTAAACACATCTCATTCTGAACACCATCTGAACTATGCCAGACCGTAGGCACCTCTTCGTCAGAGGCTTCCAGGCTGTTTGTTTATCAGGCTCATTCTTCCTGCAATGGAAGGAAAGCATATTTGTTTTTGCAGTCTATTTTCCATGATGCCACATTGTACCATGTGACAATGGTTTGATGTAGACACACGCAGTCTTAAAACTGTCAATTATTTTTATGTGATGACATAACAAACTTGAATAAAACATGACCAGAGAAACTGACAGTATGTTTGAAATAGCCTAATATATTATAGCATACTGTCTACTGCAAGTGTATATACATTATATTCAGTAGACAGTTTGCAACTATAAATGTTTTATATACATTCAAGAATGACTTGTTTTTTAAAATATATAAATTAACTAACTTTTAAAAATTAAATATCCATCTGAGCCACTGAGCAAGTATTTTTGATTTACTTGTCTTATTTTGTAGTACATATATATTGTGCTGTACCTCAACTTTATTTATTTCATTTGTTTATTTATACTTTTTTTTTTTTTTTTTCAATTATTTATTATCAGAACTGAGACTGCTCTTGTCCGGGTTACAAATGACCCTCTCAATTTTGCTGACACGGATGCTTCCAGCATTTTAGTTCTGTTAGACAATAGTGCTCTTTTTGACACTCTTTGTCATTCCATCCTCCTTAAAAGGACGTGTGGGTGGTTAGGCATCTCTGGTGTCATGTATGATTGGTTTAAATCCTATCTCACTGATCATTTCTAATATGTATGTTTTGGGAAAAATGAATCTGAACTAACATTGGTACAGCAGGGTGTCCCACAGGGGTCTGTGTTAGGGCCCAATTTGTTTAGCACACAGTATATATGTTACCTTTTGGAGAGATCATTCGAAAGTTTGGTCTGGGGTTTCATTGTTATGCTGACGATACAGAGATCTATGTCTGTATGCACCCTGACCTAAAGGCACAATATGCAAATTTTCGTTATTAGAGGTCGCATATTCAAAACAAAGATTTCATGGGAGGTGTTGTCTTCAGCCGGTGGAAAAGAATCAGGGCAGAATTCGGACAGAAATCATATTCATGGATGAGATTATTAACGTTGCTGTAGTATGAAGCAGAGCAGCTGGAGCGATTGAGCGCGACTCGCGTTCGAGAACAGTGGAACTTTTATTATGCCGCAGTCGCTACTTCTGCTTCTTCTGGTCAAGCGTATGTGGGGTGAAGCAGTGCTGTTTTATCATATTGGCTACATTTTCTGTTGAAAGTTATTATAGTGCTACTCTGCGTTCGCTAGATAGCTACTATGAGACACTTGTTGCACACTGCAGTAAGCTAGATCGATGTTAGGCATGGTAAAACGTGGTACTCACTGTAAATCAAGAAAACAACATTTTATACAATAAGACTTACTGTGTTGAGCTATATAACATGATTAGTTTTCTGTCAATGAATGTATCCATCCAAAACAGTTGCTCACCTATCTAAGGGGCTGTTCACATAACACGTCTTTTGCACGCTCAAATTCGTTCTTTCAAATGTAGGCGTGCGGCAGGCGCGCTCATAATGGGAACGTGCATGCGGTGCGTTTTCCAGGCACTGCGAGACGAAAAACTCTCATCTTTTCAGAATGCCGCAAGTCATGTTACAAGGACCAACTGATCAGCTTTGGCCTTTCTGTAACAAAACACCAAAAGTTCAGCTGAATAGCTGAACATAGCTATACAGGGTGGTGCTTATTATTACTTATTTCTCTGGATTTAAACACTCTTGGAAACATTTGGAATAATGTAAGTACAAAAGTCATATATAACATTGGTCCAGTGGTTTTTGGATATTTTAATCCAAAAATCGTACATATTGTGCCTTTAACTCTACAATTATAGTTCTTACCATTTTAGTTTTAATCTACAAATAAATTTTTTCTGTCTCTTTGTATTTTCTGTGCAGATCCAGCCAGGAAACCACAAAGATGACCCTTACAGAGGGTTCATCAAATGTGAATCTCACATTAACATCGACTCCTCCCCTAACAACCAATACTTCTCCACCATACCGTGAACCATATTTACACAGACTGGCCCACTTGGATGAGGGTCTCTATAATGACTTTTACAGCCTGTGGATTGCTCTGGTGGTCATCAACACACTTATCTTTATGGTAGGAATGACCCTGAACAGTCTGGCTTTGTACGTCTTCTGCTTCAGGACCAAGCCGAAGACTACCTCAGTCATCTACACCATTAACCTGGTTGTGACGGATCTGTTGGTTAACCTTTCCCTCCCCACTCGTATCATGTTGTACTACAGCGGAGGAAAGTGCCTCAACTGTTCCTACATGCACATATTCAGCTACTTTGTCAACATGTACTGTAGCATCCTCTTCCTCACCAGTATCTGCGTGGATCGCTACCTGGCCATCGTGCAGGCTGAGGCCTCACGGAAGTGGAGGAACCCCGGTGTGGCCAAAGCAGTGTGTGTCTGCATTTGGCTGTTTGCCATCATCGTGACCTACTCGCTTCTCACGACGGCCTTCAAGCACTCGGGCTGCTGCCTCTCCAAACTTTTCGCGCTGACCGTATTTGAGTTCTTCCTGCCAATGGTGATCATCGTAGTGTTTACTGTTCGAATCATGTGTGCCCTTTCCAGCCCGGGGCTCATGCAGCAGAGCCGCGTCAGACGCATGAAGGCCGTACAGCTGCTGTCGACCGTGCTGGTGATTTTCACTGTCTGCTTCACGCCGTTTCACATCCGTCAAGTTCTGTTTTACTTCCATCCTGATCTGCCTCACCATGTGATTGTGTACCATGTGACTGTCACCCTCAGCAGCCTGAACAGCTGCTTGGATCCTGTGGTCTACTGTTTCGTCACCACAAACTTTCAGTCTACTATGAAAAGATTTTTCAGGAAGATGGAAAGAGAGCAGACGAGTGGAGACATTATCAGCATGCAGAAGAGCTCAAAGGCTTCAGGCACCGTGATTGCTTTAGCTAGTAGTATGAGGACAAACATGAGCCTTGTCCAGCAGGGAGGCCGACCCGCATAAGGGAGCATAAGGGAGCATACTTGTGTCCTGTTCAGTATTCAGATGGTTGCCATTACCATACCATACTAAGGCAAAACCAATGGCATAGTTGAGACTATGTTTCTCTGTGTACTGTAAATACCTTAATGTAGAGATTTTATGAGCTGTGACGCTGTAGATTTACATGAAGATTTATATCATCGGCTACCATATTGTTACTGTACTGAAGCCAAAACAAATTATTAAAATATTATCTGGAAAATATTGTCTTTATATCTGCTGTATCTTTTTCCAATCATTATTACAGTGCACTACCGCTTAAAATTTTGGGGTCGGTATTTTTAATGCTTTTATTGATTTGAACAAAAATACAATGAAATATTGTGTAAATATTATTGAACTGTAAAATAACTGTTTTCTGTTTTAATTGATTTTTCAAATGTAACTTATTCCTCTGATGGAATTTTCATCACAGTCTTCAGTGTCACATGATCCTTCAGAAATCATTATTATATGCTGATTTGGGGATCAAAAACATTTCATGTTAATATCAATGTTGAAAAAAGTTGTGCTATTTAACATTTTTGTAGAAACTGTGATACATTTTTTTTTCAGGATTCATTGATGAATAGAAAGTTCAGAGGAATTTGGTCAAATTAATGGGTTCTAGTTGAATAAAAGCATTAATTTCTTTTAACGACGCCTAACTGTTGAACGGTAGTGTATTCCTGTAGAGAGACGTGGTTTTTTTTTTACTTTAAAATTTCCCACGGACTTCCTAGTGCCCCCCTGAATTGAAAACACCTGCATTAACGGGCTGAAAATATACATAATAAATACATTAATTTACAAAAAATCCTTTTTAGGACTTCAGTAGAAACGTCAAATAACTAGATTTGATCCTTGGCAGCAAAAGCATAGTGTAAACATTTTAAGCTTTTGTTTTATGCTTGAGGCCAGATGAGAGCAGGCCTATCAATGATTTTGACGAGTAAATAAAACTCTTCTTTTATGTAACATTAACCACAGATCTGAAGTCCAAAAAAGAGAGTTTCTTAAGCAGTTCAGGCTGAACTAATTGCTGCAGCCTACTACTTAGTGTAGTATTTTATTTAAACTCTAGAATAGCACTTATCTAATCTGTCAAATGAGGTTATCAACCTGCTTTATTTTGTTGCATTATGATATTTTATCTTTAAGAGACATCAGTTATGTCTTAACGACATGATTAAATCGGAATGACATAAGTCTTGACTTGATGGCTTTAGGTTTTAGTTCACAGATTTTGACAGAGATCAGCAAGATTACATCAGTGCAGACGAGGGGGGATTTTAGAGTGTAACGACTGGCAACCTTGAGCAGACAAAAGATGCAATACATCCGCGACCTGAGAGCAGGTACATTTTCCTCTTTAACATCAAACTCCATTTACTTGTGGATGCTGAGATTCTTTCTTAATCGATAAATGAAGATGTCTTTTATGAATCGGACCGCTCGTCGAGCTCGGGAGGTGAAGGTATCCTCTAAATTCATTGAAGAAGCAAGTTAATTTAGCAGGCTAGCAGTCCGGGCTAACGAGCATTAATCAGACTGATGATTCCTATAAAGTTCAGCGAAATCCCAAATGCATAATATTCCCAGTAAGATCATTTCAGCCTTGCAGGAAATGCGTCTGATAAAATAATTATCGTGTGTGTAATGTAAAATGTTAAGGCTTCTGTAACGGTTTTTTGCACGTGATTCAGCCCGAGGCAAGTCTCCGCCACGTCCTCACCCTCAATAACCGATGCCCGGCACTCCTTGTCACAATGTCACGTTAGTCTGTGACACAGGTGTCTATTCGCCCACATGACTCATGTCACGGCAGGTCTGGGCTGCTCTGGGACTGACTGAACGTTACTTGCCAGAAGCGTCTGGGTGTAGCCTTATCAGTTCAGGGGACGGACAGTTATCACGAGAGTCTCATTCGGTCAGCAAGTAAAACTTGTGAAACCTTTTTAGCTCTGTCAGTGTATGTGTCACTTCGGTTTGCTCTGTAGCCCTTCTGGTGTAAACCTTTCTCCACTTTATCGGAGACTATTTCTGGGTTAAAGAGGTGGCGTCGAAACAGGTGCTACTTGAGGAACAAGGTAGGATATGTTTTTGATAATTACACGTGGGAGATGTGTCACGGCTGTTTTGTAACATGTTCATTTATGGTGAAATGTATTATAATTTCGCTTATTTATTCCTGTAACACACACACACACACACACACACACATATGAATGTATGCATTTCACTACAGATTTCAAAATACATGCTTTAAAAAGTCATTTGTAACGTATTTCGTTACATTACTCAAGTTTAGTAACTTAATCTAAATACTTTAGAATACTTTGGAATACTAATAAGTTTTTATCTCACAATTCTGACTTTTTCCCCTCAGAATTGCGTGATATAAAGTTGCAATATTGAGAAAAGTCCGAATTAAGAGATATAAACTCACAATATTGAGTAAAGTCAGAATTAGGAGATATAAACTTGCATACTAAATTCACAATTGCTAGAAAAAAAGTTAGTATTGCAAGTGACTTTATAACTTGCAATTGTGAGTTTAAATCTCGCAATTCTTGTGAGAGTTGCAGTGATGAGTGAATTATAAAATGACTCAACAACTATCACAAAACATGAAAGCAGTCGTGGATCATCCAGGTCATGACAGGACAGTTAAGTTGACAGTTGAGCAATTTTTTTTTAATTCAGTCTTTTTGTCTTGTTCAGGACAGTACTAAATACAAATATCAATTTTTATGATCCCTCTTAAAATATTAAAATGTTGATGAAACTTAACTCCGCTTTTTCAGATTGTCAGAGAATCACTAATTGCTGTTTAAATGACAGTAAAATTCAAAGTAATCACTTTGGTAATCTAAAATACTTTTAAGATGTAACTGTAATCTGATTACCACCCATTTAAAATGTAACTGTAATGAAATGTAATCAAATTTTGTATTTTAAAAAAGTAACGAAGTTACTTGTATTTCGTTACTCCCTGACCCTGTATATATATACATATAGGTTACAGGAATAAATAAGGGAAATTATTATTATTATTATATAATTATTTAGTAGACTAAATTAAAATTAAAACTACATATCAAAATATAATAACATTAAAAATACTGTATTTTTTTATGAGTGGGCTTATCATATCAGCTGCTGCTCATCCACCATTAGTTTTTATGCAAAACTCTTACGTAAATGACTTTAGTACGCACACATGTGCTGTTGTAAATCATAGCCCTACAGCAACTTGGTGAAGCAGGATTGTGTAATCCTAATGCATAAATGACCTTTGGAACTTTACATACTTGCTGTCTTTACCATATGACTGTAGAAGGTAAATAAACGTAAAAGTACATATTCTTTTTGCATATGGCCTATGCTCTAACAGCGTTTTTAAACATTGTTTTAGAGCTTTCGCATGAGGGCGTAACCATAGCAACAGCGCTTTCTGGTATCATCGGTAAATCTACAAAAGATGGCATGTATTGCCCTTATTTTATACTTAATCTCTTTATATATTTGTAATGTTTTCGTTATGTTGTTTAAAAAAGTCTTTGGTTTGGGGCACCAATAAATTTCCTCTAAAATTAACAGTGGAAATTCATTTTACAACTGTACAATTTTATGAAGTATAATAGGCTAAATGATACACAAAAGAAGATATTTTGAAAAATGTTGCTAACCAAACAGTTTGGTCCCCATTGACGTCCATAATATATTTTTCCCCCATACTGTGGAAGTCAACGGGGTCCATTAACTGTTTGGTTACAGACATTCTTCAGAATATCTTCCTTTGTGTTCAGCAGAAGAAAGAAATTCATACATGTTTGGAACAACTTGAGGGTGAGTAAATCATGACACAATTTTCCATTTCAGAGTCTATTCCCTATTTTAGTCACTTTATTATTTCATCTGCCTTTCTCCAGGGATTAGCCTACAGATATGCCAAATATGTCATGCTTTTGGTAATACTTTGTTTATTGTCGTAATGCCAGGAATTTTCCCCATCTTGTTGTTCACTGACATTTTTCCACTGCCTTGATCTTTCTGGATATCAGTTTTCAATGCCAAGATTTCTCTCTCTCTCTCTCATTCACTCTCTCTTTCTCTTTCTCGTCTAGATTAATAAGTAATTCCATGGAGGCACACAGAGGAACATCCACCTGTTCTGCTCTCCATGCCATCCCCCTTTTCCTTTTTTCCTTTCAAGAAAACATGACTTGTGAGTTACACCAACAAAGCTCTATATCGACTGGTATTCATTACAACGGTTGGTAGACCTCTCACTAAAATATATGGAAAAACATGACCTCTATGTTGACTACGGTTAGTGTTTTATAATAAGGAAACTGCTGTGGATTATGAAAGATCAACTTGGAGATCTTAAGCAGAATAGAGTCTGTACTTTTGAGGTGTAAGTACCACAGGAACCGTTTCAGGATCAAGACCACACACCAGAATCGTATATGCAGGCCAGCATGGCACCCAAGAACGCTGTCACAGAGTCTGTTCCAGTGTTGGACCTGGCAGTCGTGCAAGACAAGGATCCGAATGGTGGGCAAAACATGGAGAAAGAAGTGGAAATGTCAGAGGACTCGGCCAGTGAGGATTCTGTAAACCACATCCCCAAGCGGTTATGGGTCATGCACGGCGCCGTCATGTTCGGGAGGGAGTTTTGCTACGCCATGGAAACAGCGCTGGTCACTCCTGTGCTGTTGCAGCTTGGTTAGTAATCAACCATTATCCTGACAAACGTGTGTGATTTTATTTCTTCTGTGGAACGTGAACGAAGATGTTATGAAAAATGTTTTTGGATACAAAGCTATCATTGTATCAATCATACCTCATTGACTTTCATTGTGCAAGCAAAAACATTTTTCAAAATATCTTCTCTTTTGTTCCACAGAACAAATAGTCAACTATTCTTTTGAAAGCATTCAGGCTAAATGTATCATTTCCCTGCACTGTTTTTGATATGACACCATTTAGATCTTTTTAACATTCTTTTGATTTAGATAAATGCACATGCCTCATGCACACTTTTTAGAAAAAAACATTTTGCAATCTCAGGGCTGCACTTTGTACCCACCTTGTTTTTGTCATTTTTAAATTGAATGTGTTTGGCTTCTGGTGTTCTAGTGCAAATACTTTACCTTTTACTGCACTTTGTTATTCTTCGAGTTATTTTCTTACTTGGCTAATGAATCCGAAGTTTTGCACAGTCACAGAAAACAGCTCACTTTTTGTTGCAAAATAAGGTAGATAGATAGAGGGGTTAATGGGTGATTTAGTGTTTTTTTAATTCATTCTAGGCTTAATATCTCTATTCATAATCATTGAACAGGGACATTCCTTTGGATTTGGTAAAGATTCCCTATTGTGCCAATGCCAATCCTGTGTCATAGTAGTAAGATGAAGGAATGTTTGTTTCCACGGTAGCATGCAAAAATGGACTAGGTAGCGTTTCCATGGAATTCAGAGAATGTGTGAGTGTGCGCATTTCTCTTTCTTTTGGGTTTCCGTCCATTTTGAATAAGATCAATGTCAATAGATCCTCTCCGGAAACTGCAGGGTTGATGTTACAAAAGGATAGAATTGCTCTGAAGGCCCTCAGATCACATACCAAAAGCAGTTGTAGTAGATGTAACAGCTGAAAATGTCCTGAACATCATCTTGTAAACTCTAAAGCGCCATTTTCCCGGAAGATTTAGCATAGCGTAGCCTAAATCACTTTGTAATTGTCCCTTTAATGTGCATGTTGACGCAAAATATATGCATCCTTAAAAACTTAAATGGCCTACTTGATGAAAATAGGTAAAGTAATTGAAATGTTGAGCGTAGTTTAATAGACAATCAACCAGAGTCTGTTTTTAGAGTAAAAAGGATAAAATCCTCTCCTGTGATGGATTAAATGCAGTGTGTATTGGCAAAACCATCTATTTAAGGTCTGGCCCTTGAGAGTTGTTACACTGAGTGTTAATGCTTTATAATACAGGCTGATTACTTCATTACTTCATACTGCACCTTAACCTGATCTGCAGAGGTTTCAATGTAGTTGAATAGATGTTTGTTCATTTCCAAAGCTGAAGACTTATGATTTGACGTGTGACATGTCAGTTGTCTGCACTTTCTGTTCTCCCATTCTCAGTCGGCATCCCGCTTTACGCATGACCTATAGTTTTTTTTCGCACATTTGGACTTCATGAAAAAAGGAGAAGTTTGACATTTTTTAAGTTTCACTTGAGTAATCAAGTGTTTGAGTTTTAGGATGTCATCAGTCCTGGCACAAGTTCTATGTTCAAGGGTAGAAAATGTTCTCTCAGCTGTTATTGTTAAAACTAGTTTTTCTCAAGCCCTTTTATTTACTCTGAGTCATTGCATTTGGTAATAATTTGAATTGACAAAGGCAATGTGATTGCTTCATTCCTATGACACAAGTGTTAGATCTCCTATGTGAAAGGTTTATAGTGTTGTAAAGGGCAGGTTAATAAACTGCAGACATGCTGAAACACGCCTGGTCATCAGTTTCAACTGATGAGAGTTGCTCTAGATGCCATATTTATTCATTCAGCAGTGTTTATTAAATATTTTGATATGCGTGCACATTAAAATTGAATTGATCATGGTCTTTTTTTCCTTGCAGGTCTCCCAGAGCAGTATTACAGCTTAACCTGGTTCCTCAGCCCTATTTTGGGTTTAATTTTCACCCCTCTTATTGGCTCAGCAAGTGACCGCTGTACTTTGAAATGGGGTCGGAGGAGACCCTTCATTTTGGCGCTGTGTGTGGGGCTGTTAATGGGAGTGGCCTTATTTCTCAATGGATCTCTTATAGGTAATTATTATTTTATATATTTATGATATTTAAAACAGAACTAATTGTCTAATATTGTTTACGCACCTATATATCTACCGGATTTCATGCTACTGTTATTTAAATAGGAGTCCTGTGACTAAATCTAAAAACTATATATATTTATTTTTATGAATGATTTGTCTTTAAAGCTTATTTTAATCTGTTTGTCAAACAGGTCTGTCTCTGGGTGACGTCCCCAGTAATCAACTGGCTGGGATTGTACTGACTGTTGTTGGTGTGGTGGTTCTGGACTTTTGTGCTGATGCTTTGGACGGGCCAATCAGAGCCTACCTCCTGGATGTGGCTGATACTGAAGAACAGGACGTGGCTCTAAATATCCATGCTTTCTCAGCAGGTATATATTCTGGGAATGGGAGGGAACTGGAATGGAGATACTTTGTTCTTTAGCATCATACTTAAAACCAGCTCAACTCTTTAAAAAAACGTCATGTTTTTATTAGATAATTATTCACTGGTAAAGATCTAATCAGAAAAACGTTGTTCCACTTCCACATGGAAGAAGTGATCATACAGTACATTTCAAAAGTTTAGGGTCAGTACATTTACTTTAAAAGAAATTAATACTTTTATTTAGTAAAGACAGTAATTTGATCTCAAGTAACAGTTAAGACATTTATAATGTCACAAAGTATTTCCATTTAAAATAAATACCATTCTTTTGAACTTTCTAATTATCAAAGAATCCTGAACAAAAATTATCCATCATAGTTCTCAAAAAGATATTAAAAGGTGCAGCTGTTTTCAACATCTGATATAATATGTAATTTTTCTTGAGCACCAAATCAGCATATTAAAATCATAATTTCTGAAGGGTCATGTGACACTGAAGACTGGAGCAATGGTGCTGAGTGTCATAGCCTTTTTTTTTTTTTTTTTTTTTTTTTTCAAAAACATACTGAATGGTGATTATATTTTAGTAATATTAGATATTTAGCCTTAATGGCTGCATTAATGTTGTATATTCTGTTTTAGGCAGTTTAAAGTGATGTAATTCCTTTCTTTCAGGGCTGGGAGGTGCTTTAGGTTACATGTTTGGAGGGCTGGACTGGACCAATACCTTCCTGGGTCGAGCTTTTAAGGCCCAAGAGCAGGTCCTCTTTTTCTTTGCTGCCATCATCTTTATCATTTCTGCAACACTTCATCTTTTCAGCATCAAGGAGCATCTATATAACCCCAACCAGCCAGGGGTATTGAAGGATGAGGATGAAGAAAGGCCACCTCCTGTCCAGCTCTATGGAAGCTTTCCATCCACTCGCCTCTTGCCTCAGCTAGAACTCATCCCTGAGGAGGAGCCATTTTCAGCCCATGAGGATGATCGGTCTGAGCGGGACGTTTCAACTGACTTTCTAAACATCGACCTAGTGCGAAGTAAAAGTGACTCGGTTTTAGCCATGCCAGATGGTACCGTAGAGCTTGACCCAGACTTGGATCGTGATGGGCAGTTTCTGTGCGACATCGAACCAACTTTATTCCAGGACTTTCAGGGGCTACAAGATAATCGATTGACATTGGATTGCCACAACACCAGCCAACTAGGTCCGTGCACTGACCACCACTTACAGAAGTGTGATAGCAATGGGGAACACATCTGTGCAGCTGCCAAAACTGTAAACGGCAGCTTAGCTGCTTCTGGAAATCCAATCAATGGAGCAGCGAATGCCACTAATCAACCAGGCAGAGTCGGTTTACGAGCATCCGGCGGCCCAGTGCGCTGGCGCCATCCTACCTTCTACCGCCAGCCCTCCTTCACTTTCTCTTATCACGGACGTGTGGGCTTTCAATGGCGACGGCGCTACGGCAACATGGCCGGGCCGATCAAATCTTCACGAAGCCTGAATGACATCGACAAAATAGATAGACTTCACGAGAGGCGGAAGTTGCAACTAAGTGGTGTCTCTGCGTCCCGCAGGAATGAGGAAGATGAAGAAAGCGAGGATGGAGATGGTGGTACGACGGTCAAACTGCTCTGGTTGTCCATGCTGAAGATGCCGCCCCAGCTTTGGCATCTGTGTGTATGTCACCTGCTCACCTGGTTCTCCATGATCGCACAGGCTGTTTTCTACACAGACTTCATGGGCCAGGTTATCTTTGAAGGAGACCCAACTGTAAGTTGTAGAAGTTCTTTATCCTCTCCTTTAGTTATAGTTAAATAGACATTATAAATACAATTAGTTTATAAAATATTAAATAAATATAAATGAACTAAAAATACATTTGCCAAATAAAGTAAAAATAATTATAATAATCACAATTTTAATCCTGAAAGGTACATTCTGGTCAATGACAGAACAGTTTATTTGTATTAACAAATTTAGGTAAATTTAAATTAAAAATGTTGACTTGTGTTGAAAAATTTGAAACATTTTTAATCCCTGTTTCAGAATCAAGCAAATGATTTTCTTTTGGAATGTCAAGAGCAGATATGATACAGGCTCTATCTAACTGTATTTAATTCTGAATATATTTTTCTATATACTTATACTGGATATTCTGTTGATGTTTTTCAAAACCAGGCTGCTGCTAACTCCACTGCCCTGCAGAACTACAGTAAAGGTGTGCAGATGGGCTGCTGGGGTCTTGTGATCTATGCAGCTACAGCTGCCCTCTGCTCAGGTGTGTGTTAAGTTCATGTGTTGTGTTTGCTTAGTGTGGAGCCCCTAAAGGGACGTGGTGGTGGAAGAAAATTGACATAGGAGAAAACATTTATTTATTTTTTTTTAATCTTTTGAGTTCCCTTGCCAAAACTTTTGCATTCTTTCGGAAAGATAGTTGCATTCCCTCGCAAAACCTGTCGTGACCTCAGACAAACCCATTTCCTGTGCTATTTGCGTTCCCAAAAGTTTTGCGATGGAACGCAAATGTCTTTGCAAGAAAACACAAAAGTTTTGTGACGGAACGCAAATTTTCTCAGAGAATTGCAAATGTTTTGCCAGAGAATGCAAAAGATTATTATTATATATTTTTTTTAATTCCTCCCATCCCAGTTTTTTTCCACCACCACGTCCTGTAGGTTAGGACATTGCTAATGATGACTATTAACATTTTTTTTCCAGTAGGGTGGTCAGGTTTCAGTTCTGTAGTTAGATACTCACATGACTACGTTGTGGAATAAGCAGATTTTTTTAAGGGTTGAATCTGTGATTCCCTTTATGAAGATCAGAATTGTGTATATTTTCTTCGTTTTATTTTCACCTGTAATTTAGGATTAACATTATTGACATTTTTTTTTTTTTTTTTTTACAAATGTTAATTTATCACATATCCTAAGTAACAAACTACAGTTCAAAAGCTTGGGGTCAGTAAGGTTTTTTCATTTTTAAAGAAATTAATATTTTTATTCAGCAGGATGCATTAATTTGATCAAAAGTGACAGTAAATACATTGTTACAAAACTTTCTGTTTCATATAACATAGTTCTTTTAAAGGATTAGTTCACTTCTGAATTAAAATTTCCTGATAATTAACTCGCCTCATGTCATCCAAGATGTTCGTGTCTTTCTTCAGTCGAAAAGAAATTTAAGGTTTTTGAGGAAAACATTCCAGGGGTTTTCTCTGTATAGTGGACTTCAGTGGGGTTTGACGGGTTAAAGGTCCAAATTGCATTTTCAGTGCAGCTTCAAAGAATTCTACATGATCCCAGATGAGGAATAAGGGTCTTATCTAGGGAAACGATCTGTCATTTTCTAAAAAAAAAATGATATACATTTTAACCTCAAATGCTCATCTTGCACTAGCTCTCTTCTTCTTCTTCTTCGTCTTCTTCTTGGAGAATTTCAGCAGTGTATTACTGCTCTCCACAGGTCTAAGTTATATACATGAATGTGTCTATTTATATATACATAATACTTACACACAGTTTACACAAATATATGATGCAAACAAACTTTTTATTTTGTATTTTGCGATTTAATCATTTGACAGTCGTTATTGTTGTTGTTGTTATTATTATTATAACATAACATAATATAATATAATAATTTATTTATCATTGTTGGTGTCCATTCTGAGTATTATTCAAACCAAATAATCAGAAACACGTTTTACAGATGTGCTCCAAAGGATCTTAAACAACTATGACCTAAGCATAAGAATCATCTACATGTTGGGAACTCTAGCCTTTGCTGTGGGAACAGCCGTCATGTCCATCTTTCCAAATGTATATGTTGCTATGGTGATGATAAGCACCATGGGAATCATCTCCATGAGCATGTCATACTGCCCTTATGCTCTTCTGGGACAGTACCATGAAATCAAAGAGGTGTGTATAATTAAATAAACCAATATATGACGTTCTCAATAATATATACACACTACTAATCAAAAGTTTGGAATCAAGATTTTTAAATGATTTTAAAAGAAGCTCAAAGCTGCATTTATTTGAATAAATGGAGTAAAACAGTAATGTTGTGAAAAATTATTACAATTTATAAAACTGTTTTCTATTTTCTATTTTAAAATATAATTTATTCCTATGATGGCAAAGCTGAATTTTCAGCAACCATTACTCCAGTCTTCAGTGTCACATGACCCTTCAAAATTCATTCTGATATGATGATTTGGTGTTCAAGAAACAGTTCTTATTAGCATTAATGTTTTTTTGCATTTTTTGCTGCTAAAATATTATTGATACACTTTTTCCTTTTTTTTTTTTTTTACAGAATTCATTGAGTAGAACGTTCAAAAGAACAGCACTTTCTTTTGTCAAATTATTAATATCTTTATTATCACTTTTGATCAGTTTGATGCTTTTTTGTTAAAAGCATAAAAAAAATCATACTGATGTCAAACTTTTGTAGAGTAGCGTGTGTGTATATATATATATATATATATGTGTGTGTATGTATGTATATGTATATTTATTTGGAAGATAAGCCCATCCAGAATTCAATTTCACTGCCAGTATCTCTTGATTTGTTCCAGCAGTTTTCCCCACAGCAGCACTGCTCTCAATGTGTGTCTTTCTTCTTTCTTTTACATTGTCATAGTACATTCATCACAGCCCTGGAAACTCACGGCGAGGCTTTGGCATCGATTGCGCCATCCTGACATGTCAGGTTTACATCTCTCAGATCTTGGTGGCTTCTGCGCTCGGTGCAGTTGTAGATGCCGTTGGCACAGTGAGAGTGATCCCCATGGTGGCATCGGGAGGTTCCTTTCTTGCTTTCCTTGCTGCAGCTTTCCTCGTCATCTACCCTGATACGCTTGACGATGAAGACGACGACGATGAAGAGCAAGGTCCAAGCTCTGTTAAATCAGAGGCAGCGTCAAGTAACAGTACAGAGAAACTCAGTGTTTTAAAGTCAATGCCAAGGGACAGTTCCAGCAAGCCAGAGGTTGAATCCTCAGTTTGAGTGTTAGAACGTAGTACAAATCCCAGAATGCACAAGCAAGTCAACGCAAAAGTCTTAGACTCTAGACTCTCACACATGCTGAATTTTATTCTGTGGATTTGGTATAGAGACAAACCTATTTGAGTCAAATATGTGATTTCTGAGATTATTTTTCAAGCTATTTATTATTTGTGCCCAAACATTTTCATGGTCTACTCTACACAAACATATTTTGTTTTCACCAGTTTTATGTCACTACAGTGAAAAAATTTCACATGCCACAGTAGTAATTTTTCCACACAAGTTTAAATGTCAGAATTTTACATACAAGATGTAATTTTACTTTTTCAGACTGATATTTTACTCCGTGTCTGATTATCATTGTATGTCCCTCATCAGCCTCATATGAGAAATACTCAGGGTAAAGCTGCTGCTTCTGAGCGCAAAATGCTCACTTCTGTATAGATTTTAACTATGCACAATGCCAAAATATTTTTTGTAATATTTCTAGACTTTGAATAAGACATTGGTTTTCAGAGTTGCCTTTAGTTCAGAAATAAGACTATTTTCTCGGGTACACTGTTTTAAGGTATGAAGAGAATAGATTGTCATGGCATTAAGGAAAGAAATGGCTTTGCTTTACAGCAGTGATTTGTATGCGAAATGAAGAAGTGTGTTTAGCTGTCATGGCAATTTTTACTGTCTGTCAGCGTCCTTCTTAAGTGATGACACTCCAATAGTGGCAGTATTTTTCACAGCCAAATTCATAATGCTGTTCCTGTACTGTTGTGTAGTTTACATACACAAGTTTTTGAGCCTGATTTTCATGCAAGGCGACAGGCCAAATATTTTCTTTACTAGTTGATGACGAAACTCCACTCTGACTAAGTGGACCAACTAAGTAATGGCCTCTTATGTTCATAAATGTAGTTTAAATACATTGCTGGAAATGTGACGTCTGCAATTGATGTACCGAGGTCAGTAGCCTGGCTTTATATCTTATTTTGTCATGCAAAATCTTGATGTGTGTGTTTCATAAACAAGGTGGACACTTTTTAATCATAATTTTTTTTCTTTTCTTTTCTTTTTTTTTTTGATATGTGGTACTGCAGTGACTTTTTTTTAGTGTTTGAACCAAATTGAAAGTTTATACTGTTTGTAGGTGTTTAATTTGGATTTGTGTTAAGTTTTGATAAAGAGAGATCTCTACACTTTTCCCTGTTTGAGTCACCCTGTTTTTCACACTGGTTCAATCTGAAATGTTAGCTAACCGTATCGCCGTCTGCGACCACTAGATGGCGCAATTACATTGCATACTGGTTGAAACAAAATGACATGCACCAACTCAAGGTAGCCAATATTTCAGGAAAAAATAAATTCGCTTTTAAAAACACACTACATTAGCATGAAGTTCCAATGAGCGATTTGTGCAGTGTTTTAAATATATCTTATGAATTCAATAGTATTTACAGAATTAATTTAAAACGTCATTGGCTCTAAACGAATAAGGTAAAATGGGGCTTGAAACTAAATTTTTTCGAAGAGTCAGTGACAAAAGATTATTAACCTTCCGAAAATCGTGTTCTGAGCAGTTTAATTTTTTTTTACTAACAGTTCTAAGAAATGTTTGGAGTCAGTATACGTTTACTTGATGTTTAGAACTATTTTTCATGCTTATTTAATTTTATGTTAGATAATTGCTCTCTAAATATCGAATATCTCTCAAAGAAACGGGTGATTTATGCTTCGAAAAAAATAGAAGAAAGTAATGGGTCACAGAAGTGTATAGTGATATGTCCGAACAATGGTTTTAATACGTTCATATTAATATAGACAGGTTTGGTTTTGCTTCACCATAGAGGTAGAACAAAGTAGGCTGCCCCTTGACTCTAGAGCGCATGCGTAGATTATTGTGATCACGTGGTGCGCTTTTATTGTGCCCCTTTCATTTATTCTAACAGTCCAGATGTGTAATTTCACTTTCGGAATACGGACGACCGACAAAGGTGCGTGTATTCTTATCTTTACAGCAAAGATGGGCATTTTATCTGGGTGTAATACAAAGTAATGAAGAAAAACTTTAAATGTTTTTGCTGTACAACAACTTTAAAAGTTTATTTACCTGTTAAAAAAGACTTTTATCTCACAATTCAGACTTTATAACTCAGAATTCGGACTTTATGTCTCCGAATTCTGACTTTATATTTCACAATTCTGAGACATAAAGTCCGAATTCTGAGGTATAAAGTCCGAATTGTGAGATAAAAGTCATAATTGTGAGATCAAAAAAATCAGAATTCTCAGAGATAATGTCCAAATTGTGAGATAAAAAGTCAGAATTTTGAGTTATAAAGTCAGAATTGTGAGATAAAAAGTCAGAATTTTGAGTTATAAAGTCAGAATTCTGAGAAATAAAGTCAGAATTCTGAGAAATAAAGTCAGAATTCTGAGATATAAAGTCAGAATTCTGAGATATAAAGTCAGAATTATGAGATATAAAGTCAGAATTGTGAGATATAAAGTCAGAATTGTGAGATATAAAGTCAGAATTGTGAGATATAAAGTCAGAATTGTGAGATATAAAGTCAGAATTCTGAGATATAAAGTCAGAATTCTGAGATATAAAGTCAGAATTCTGAGATATAAAGTCAGAATTCTGAGATATAAAGTCAGAATTCTGAGATATAAAGTCAGAATTCTGAGATATAAAGTCAGAATTCTGAGATATAAAGTCAGAATTCTGAGTTATAAAGTCAGAATTGTGAGATATAAAGTCAGAATTGTGAGATATAAAGTCAGAATTGTGAGATATAAAGTCAGAATTCTGAGATATAAAGTCAGAATTCTGAGATATAAAGTCAGAATTCTGAGATATAAAGTCAGAATTCTGAGATATAAAGTCAGAATTGTGAGATGTAAAGTCAGAATTCTGAGATATAAAGTCAGAATTCTGAGTTATAAAGTCAGAATTATGAGATAAAAAGTCAGAATTGTGAGACAAAAAGTCAGAATTTTGAGATATAAAGTCAGAATTGTGAGATATAAAGTAAGAATTGTGAGATATAAAGTCAGAAATCTGAGATATAAAGTCAGAATTGTGAGATAAAAAGTCAGAATTTTGAGTTATAAAGTCAGAATTCTGAGAAATAAAGTCACAATTGCGAGTTATCAAGTCAGAATTGCGAGATATCAAGTCAGAATTCTGAGTTATAAAGTCAGAATTCTGAGAAATAAAGTCAGAATTGTGAGATAAAAAGTCAGTTTTTCTTTTTTTGTTTGTTTGTTTTTCAGTGGCGGAAACAGGCCACTACAAAAAAAGAAGATTATTGCGACTTTTTAACTCACAATTCTGAGAAATAAAGTCACAATAAATATATTTTTTTTTTTCAGTGGCGGAAACGGGCTTCCATAGAAAACCACCATAATAATGCAGATGGAAAAAGAGAAAGCCACATGAAGAATCAGAGTTCATCACAAGTAGCTTTTCCACAAGCTGAAGTATATAATATATATAAGGTGCAAAGAGTCATTCAGGCAAACACAAAACATTTAACATTTAAACAACAGAAGATGTAATATAAAAAAAACTAAGAAACATGATTATTTAAACAAAATACTTTCAAATGTGGAGTGTCACAAAGGGAATTGTGGGAATATCATTTTACAGTTTTTGACTGTAAAGTATGTGTTCATTTGTTCTTTTTTTACTTTTAAAAATTGTAGAAATTAACAGCATTTTACTGTAAAATTATAAAATATCACCTTTTACAGTTTTTCCCTGTATATAGTACGGGAACTTACTGTCAACCTATTGACAGTATTTTACAGTTAAAATCACATTCATTTTTTATAGTGCAGCTGAGAAATTTTAGTCTTGCAACACAGTCTAATTTAACCCAGGAATTTCCCAGAGCAGGAAAATTAGATTAGTGATACACACCCATCTCATCTTTTGTGTTTTCATTGGTGTCCATGTAATAACTTCTTTCTTCTTTGTTTCCACACCATCATTTTACCATCATCACCATCATCTAAAATGCATCATTTTAGAAGGTCCTATAACTATTGCTTGTTTGCTCAATGTTGTGTTATCCCCGATTCATGGGATTTATGTGAGATGTCAATGTATGTATAATTACCTTAATATTACATATTTATAAGTAACCACTGTAGTGGCAAAAACTAATACTCATGACTTTCACACTGCATAAGAGACAAACTCGTTCCAATTGTCTTTATAATTATTTGATTCCTTGCAAGGAAGGTCAGACAGTCATACAGAAACACAGGTTACTGTGGAGTGTGACCAAGAAGGGTGGGCTTCCTCAGTTTTTATATCCCTCCATCAGTACTTTTCCACACGTGACAGAAAAAAGTTGTGCTCAAATTTTTTCTACTTCTTTCATATTTCAGTTTACAACCCAGGAACTACAAATAAGAGATTTCTACATTGATTGAATGTGTATTTTCTCTCTGTGTGTCTTGTGCATTGCAGATCTTAAGAGAAAATCTTAATCACTTTGATTCTCAATGGCAGACAGTCTGCCTTCTGGATTACTGGAAGCATGTGTCATTGTTGGACTTTCACATGTCAAACTGAAAGAGCTGTCCCAGGTAAAATAAGATCTTTCCGCTTTGTCTTGAGTCTTATGTTATGTGTTATGAAATGCAAGCAAACATCCGTCCATGAGACAGGCACAGGGCTATAAAATATTATGTGATAGAATTCATGATTGTGGTGAATCTTGGTTTCATTTTCAAACTTTGTTTGTTTAAAGAGTTATTTAAAATAACATTTCATTTTTATTAATGGGAAATAGCTATTTTAAGATTCAGTGGGGCTTGCCTCAATATTAAAAGCTCTTATGAGAATTTTAGGAGAAATGTCTTAAATGTTTGCATAATTCTTTAATGTTTAATGGCCATTTTTTCCTTGTAATAATGTATGTTTTAATCATAAAATGTAATTAATATTAAAAATGAATTAAATCAAGATTAATTAAAGCTAAATCCTTAAAATGTTCCCATTGATGGGAACCCCTTATAAGTTCTATGAAGTACCTGAAATAACCCTTTAAGGTTCTAAATAGAACATTTTATTCAAAGAATGTATATCAAAATAATTAACTTTAAAAAAATAAATAAATAAATGTGCACCTAATGAATTTAATATCACTTATGACAGGTGTGTTTAATTGAACGTTTACATTTACGTCAGATGAAGTCTCCAGTCATTCTGTATCAGTTTACCTGAAAAAAAAAAGGCTGAACGATTTTGGAAAATAATTTAATTGCGATTATTTTTTACCAATATTGCAATTGCAATTTAATATGTGATTATTTTTAAACTTCTGTATTATTCAAAAAAGACAAGCAATAAATCATTGTAAGGGTGGGAATCTTCAGGCACCTCACGATTCCATTCCGATTCTGGGAGTCACAGTCCGATTCCAAAAGGATTATTTTTTTCTTATTGATTGGACTTGATTACATTTTTTTATTATTTAATTGCATATGTAACTATAAGTACTTTTTAAAATAATTACACATTAAGAACATTGCATGTTAAGAATTTTAAATAACTTAATAAAAGACAGGGCTTAGATTAGGCCATAATCTAGTTAGGACATCTTAGTAGCTTTTACACACGTGCCTTAAAAAAAACAATGGCACTGACATATTTAAGACATCTCAATGCAAGTTACTTTCAGTTTACACAGCTCAAACATGTATAGTCTAGTCTGGGACAAGGCTTGGGGTGGGGGTGGGGGGGAGCACACATATTACAACCAATAAACAAAGAGAGCTTTCAGTATTTAAAATTGTCTGAACATTTCCCTTTCAAGAGCTGTGAGTGATTTTTCTCTTTCTCAGCTTTACTGTTGTGATTATTATGAAGACATTATAGAGCGGGAGATCTAATGAGCTGCATTCACACTGATGCACAGATCTCTTTTGAAATGTAAGATATGGTTGGTCCTGTCTGTTTGATCCCTTAAGACATAACTGACTGTGTTTACATTAATTTTGCGTCATAAAAGCATTTTGAGATGCAAGTGCATTTAGCCACTTAAATGGAGTCACGCACAGCCGCATGCGCGAGCACTCTTCACAAAGTGCACGTCAGCATTTGAATCTGATACAACGTCATAAGAGACAAAGTTCCAAATCGGTTTAATGACCAAATCGGTTTAATGACCCGTAACTCTGCCTGAGTATCGGACAAGTGTTCACTGTTGGCCAGAGGAGAACTGGCCCCCCGACTAAGCCTGGTTTCTCCCAAGGTTTTTTTCTCCATTTGTTGGAGTTTTGGTTCCTTGCCTCTGTTGCCTTTGGCTTGCTTAAGTTGGGGACACTTGCTTGATATTCAGCAGTGTTTTTGATATGCCTGCATTGGCGCCGTTGTATGCAAACTGAGCTGAGCCGGACGATTACGTCACTGTTTTCTGCAGTGCTGCTATACCTAAATTAACTAGACTAATAACTATTGATATTTGCAACGGAATGAATCAATAATATATAGAATAAGCTGCACAATGACACCATTTTCTTATTAATGTAAAGCTGCTTTGCCACAATTTGCATTGTAAAAAGCGCTATTTAAATAAAGATGACTTGACTTGACTTCAAATCACGTTTTTGTCATATCGCAATATTACTGCAAATGCGATTAATCAGCCCTAAAAAACAAACAAACTTTATTTTACAATACGGCAGGTTATTCACATTATGGTGATCACAAACACTCACTTTATTTCAATTATTGGACAATTTTGGTTGTAGAACAAAACATGGGGAATGGATAGACTTTTAAAATCATACAGCTTGTGATTTTTGTTTTTCTTCTCATGACCAGTCTTTGCTGCAGGTGAATGGAAGTCCTTTACCTCGGCTCGATCCTGAGGTCATACAGGTCTGTGCACCTCCATTTGAGTCCAAAGATAACATCAATGAACCAGTCGTGGGAAATTTCAGCCGGACTCAGCTACAATGCTCCTTCATTAAGAAGAAAACCGATAAGCCTGTTATTAACACTGGAAACCCTAAGGATGAAATCAAGGATGTCGGTGTTCCCAAAGACCTGGATCTGGTGGCTCTGCCACAGCTTTGCTTTCCAGGTGAAACTAAATCGTGTGCAAAAGCTTGACTTTGCATCTGCTACAATTCTGTTCCACCCAGACCTTTATACATTTCACAGTGTAATACTTTAGAAACAGAAACAAATATCTGTAGAAGGGGGTAAAGGTCAGCACACAGACAGCAATATAAAGAACAATTCATGCTGCAAATGTAAAACAGTTCAGTGCACAGTAGCGTTAGTTTAGAATAATTAGATTAGAGTAACATTCTTTTTTTTCTTCTTTTAAATCAGGAGGACTTCAGGTAACTCGGGAGCAAAAGGTGGAGCAGTTTCACTTCCTAGTCTTCACTGACGTGTTTGGAAACCAGTCTCATGGAGTAGTTCTTCAATACTATAGATCAGTACAGGTCAGATTCTTCATTATGGCTGAGTATTGATAAATCACCTGCGCTGAATGTTACCTGCTGTTTATGGGTGAATGTGATTTTGTAGTCTCTCTAAGTAACAAAAAAAGTAACATAGACATATTAAAGAACAGATATTATACACACAAACACTTGTTGCTTTTCCCTCGAACTCTGTATTATGAATGGGTAAAAGAACCATCAATTGTTCACAAAATAACAATGTAATGCACACCAACTTCCGTATAACGTCATTGCATTCTTATTACACACAAAATTACCTTTATTGTATTTGCTGACAAAGTAAATAAAGAGATGAGCATCAATTAGCATAAAACACTATTATCCATCCTGGTACCTACAATGAAAAAGATAGCTTGCATCTGTATGTGTGACAAACTAAAGATAATGCAGAATAAATCATTTATGTTACCTATAAATCAGGATGAACGTAATTACTATACATTGTACTCACGGATCATCTGTACTCAAATACTCTACGCAAAGTGCATCTCAATCTCATAACGTTTCAAATGTCACAATATGATAACACTTTACACATGAACTTAAGGTGATAACATGCTGGTGCTTAATTTAACATGGACGATTTAACACGTGACCTGTTATCACTCACTCATCTGATACAAACTCAATTAAGAATAAAACAGTGTAAATAGATAACAACATTACAGCAAATTACAGTGCATGGAAGGGTAGCATAGCATCGGAAGCTATTCACGTTCGCCATGTGCGATTCAATCTCACCTCTTTCCCCATTTGGTGGGGAGAAACTGAATTTGGGATTTTCCTTAGTTGTCAGTTATAATCATCAAAATTAAAAGAAATAAACATTTGAAATATATCAGTCTGTGTGTAATGAATGGATATAATATATAAGTTTCACTTTTTGAATGGAATCAACTTTTTGATGATATTCTAATTATATGACCAGTACCTGCATATTCAAACTTTCTTTTTGGGGGAGTGTGGAAAATGTTAGTGAAAAAGTGTAAAAAATTAATAAACTAATAACAGTGATTAATGAAATTGAAAAATATATGATGGCATGCAGGAGATGCAGTTTTGATTAAGGCACTAAGATATTCAAACTTTTAATTTTAAACCCTGTTATACAGGACGAGATGCTGTATCTGAATGGACACCAGTCTCCACAACTCTACACTGCTTATGCGATATGTGTCATATCAAAACACCCATATTACAATACTCTCAAGGACTGTCTGTCCAGGTATGGCCAAGAGTCGAGATTCAAGACATTTATTCACATGTATTGTAAGAGAAGAATATACTGTATAAGAACAGGTTTGTCGGCAGTATTAGATGGGCAGTGGTACATCATAAACTGCAGTAAAGTTTGCTAGTTTGATCTCATGATGTCACAATGTCCACACTTTTCCAAGAAATCAACCTGCAAATTTTCATAGTTGTTTCTGCAGTTGTCTATGCAGATTTGTCTCTCATTCTTCCATCTGCAGCCTCTTAGGGCAGCTCAAAAACTGTCAAATGACTGATATGGAAGAACAAGTGAAGGAGTTCTCTGCTAAACTGGCTCTGGTTCCAGTTCCTCCTCCTGGTCAGCTGCATGTGGTGGGTTTACTTTAAGCATTTAAAGTTTAGCAAATTCAGAGACCTGAGTAAAACTGACACGAGAAGATCTGGGATATGAATACATAATACATATAAAATATATTTAGTTACAGATTTTTTATTTTCAGATGTTCACCTTGCAACCTCTGAACATTGTCCTTCCATCCAAAGAAGATAAAAATCATCCTGTCATTGACCTGGACCTGCATCTTCCATTCCTCTGCTTCAATTCCAGAGAGCTCCTGCGGGTAAATAAAGGCTGAGAACTGAATATGTAAACAAAAGCTATTATTGGGGAGTTTCCCTTGCAGCGGTTTGAATGAACAGTGACTGACTGTTCATCAGTTACTTTTAGATGCAAATATTTGAATTAAAAACTTTTTATTAAACAAAAACAACAATGTTACTGAAATTCTTGGAATTATTCAAATAGGTATTTTGCATGTCTCCATTCCCCCTGTAGATCATAGCCAGTATTCTCACAGAGCAGCGGATGGTGTTCTTTTCCTCGGACTGGTCCAAACTGACCCTGATTGCTGAGTGTTTCATGCTCTATATTCGGCCCCTGCGTTGGCAGCACCCACTCGTGCCCATACTGTCCCGTCAGATGCTTGACTTCGTTATGGCTCCGACTGCCTTCCTCATGGGATGCCACATCAGCCACTATGAGGAAGTTGCCATGGTAAATAAGAAATGTTCTCTATTAACTCATTTAGCTTTTTTTTTGACATTTTTATTATATCTATCAATCATTCTATATATTTTTCTATCTATCCATCCATGTATATATGTATGATCAGCTCAGGGTTTGTTTGTCTTCTGTCCTTTATTTGTCTATACCATGAAGCCGGTTTAGGTATGTTTCAGTTTAGTTTGTGCCAACTCTGGGTTTTAGGCACCATGAAAGTGGTTTTGCTTTTAGCAGTATTTATCACCATGGTAACTTACGCTCCAGGGTTAACCTGCTCCGGGTTATGTTCCAGGTAAGAGATCCCAAACCAAACTGAACCAATCAGCTGTGAGCAAAGTGACACGTCACTTGCAATAAAGTCACCTCCCCTGTTTGTACTCCAAATTAAAGGTCACTACATAGCAAATGATTTTTAAAGACAAAATCGTCTGGCTTTATAAAAGTAATATAAATAAGCTTTAGAATCAATAGATAAAGCTAAAAAAAAACTTTCACTTGCACTGATAAAGACTTTTTTCTTTTAGTTGTCCTCACACTTAAACTCCTAACAGGATCAAAGCCAGGTTGACAGAGAAAGTTGCTGATCAGCATGATGGTGCCAACAAAGCCTGATTAGATTGGTTTGGTTTTTTCAACTTGAAACTAATACTATAACCGTGAGTTTGTTCAATTACCATGATGAAACGGGCCCAACATGACACCTGGTGTTTGTGTTGTCATGCTTTGTGGGAGCAAAAAAAATGGGAGGGGAAAAAGTAAAAAAAACTAAAACTAAAACCAGACAGAAGCTCAAAAACAAAGCTAGAAGAACAGGAAAAAATAACGCACACATATAATGTATACACAGAACACAAGAGGGGAATGTAATGGGCGAGTGATTAACGAACTACAACATGCATGAGCCATAATGAGATAAGGTAAGAGGGGCATCGCATTACAACACAAACACCAAGTGTCAGCCATTTGGTCCAGACAAAAAAAGGACAAAAAACTGTGGCTGCGTTCAAAATCGCATACTCTCTTGTGGAGGTGTTCGTTTTAAATAAGTAATAATTCAATTATATAGATAAATATTGCTATATAGATTAAGGACAAGTGTCATGCGAACAAGACACTATTCTTCTAACCACAGGTCGTTTCAAGAGCTGTCATTTTAAGCAAACAACTTTGCGATGCTGTTTGCAAATGTTCATTGGAACTATGGTTTGGGGAATCACCGACTCGTTGAACTATGTTGATAAAAACGGAACTTGGTGTGACCAAAATTGGCTAAAAATACTTTTGGGAAATGCACCCCAACATACATACAGTGGTGTGAAAAAGTGTTTGCCCCTTCCTGATTTCTTTTTTTTTTTTTGCATGTTTGTCACACTTTAAAGTTTCAGATCATCAAACAAATTTAAATATTAGTCGAAGATAACACAAGTAAACACAAAATGCAGTTTTTAATGAAGGTTGTTATTATTAATGGAAAACAAAATCCAAACCTACATGGCCTTTTGTGAAAAAGTGTTTGTTTAAAAAAAAAGCGATTGTTGTGAAAAAGTGAATATTTCATTTTTATGGTTTCATTTATTTATCTCAATAAAAAACTATTCCTAGACAACTTTTATCTGTTAAGAAATTCATGTCTGTAGTTTTTTTTTAACTTAAATCAAGTATCTGTCAACTTCTGTGAATTGTGATCTATTCATCAGGAAGCTGATGACCTGATTCTGATCAATATTGATGAGGGAACTGTGTCCTGCTCTCACTGTCATTACGTTAATGTCCCAGACAGCCCGAAGGCAGCTGCTCAGAGTTTCAAGAGTCGGTAAGAAACATTTATCCATTAAATTCAGGAGTATACTAAGTCTATGAGTCTTTATTCTATTGGAGTAGTCAGAATGTACAAAATATTAATAATCTCACATTACCAGACCCAGCTGGCAAGACCAGGTCCCATTATATTATTGACAGTTATGTATTTGTCAGGTTTGTAATTGTTTTGCTGAATTGTCCTGCAGAAGGAAAGGTCTTCAATTACATTATGACCTGGAAATGGTTCATCAGAGCATCTGTGGAGATCTTAATGAGCTTCGGATGCAGAGAAGATGCTGGCAAAACAGACTTAATTTGGAAATACAAAACATCACCCTGGAGCTTATTGTTAACATGTTTAGGTCAGTAAGATCATGTGTGGAAATCTAGAACTGAGACTTTTGAGAACTGAATTTGAATCTTTTGCATATGCCTTCTTTTCCCAGAGATGTCAGTGATTACCTTAGTTACGAACACAGAGTTTTTAACACTGATGAGTTTCTCAAGACCAGGGAGCCAGAGGACCAGCCATTTTATGAAAAAGTGACTTTCCAGTTCATAACATATGGTTTTCAACATTTAGAAATAGAACCAAACTGTGCAGTTGATGGCTTTTTCTTCATCACAGGTCGTGGAAACACACATTTTCCAGTCCTTCTTGAAAGAACGTTTGAATGGAAAGATGGATACATTTACCCGAATGGAGCGTAGTATTCGGACAGACAACCAGAAGTAAGTCGAAGCCGTGTTGTCTTTTCTGTACAATTTGCCTCACTCATTAATTCATTCACTTGCAATCACCACTGACCAACATTATATTATGATTATGTTGTTTAGTTTATTTTCGCTGTAATAAATTTTTTGTTGTTGTTGTTAATTTCACCATGTCGTCTCGCTTAATGTCACATCTTTGCAAGTGAAGGAATGAGTAACTGTGAGCGTTGTCAGAACAAATGTATGGATGCAAAAAAAAAAAATATTCCTAAAGCTGGAGTAGACGTCTGGCAAACTGCCAAAGTAGCAGCTTAGGAGCGGCGGCGACTAAAAACTGAACATTGCAAGTTCCCATGACGAGATTCAGGTGTACTCAAGTCATGACCCAGTGACCAGTCATCAGACCTACAAAAACAAAAGAAAAAACAACCGGAAGCAAAACAACTGGGTCATAACAAACAGATTTTCTAACTTCACAAAAGAAAATTCTCTGTCTGAATTTTTTAATGAAAAATCAACAAAAGTCAGGCGATTAATCACAATCTGAGATCTCTCAAATATAATATATAACTTTCTATTCATGTAAAAAATGTATGGTTTTCACAAAAATATATTAATGTAAAAAAAAAAAATAGTAATGTAGCAACACAACTATTTTTGAAAATGATAATACAAAATATTTTTGAAGGAATGTGACATTAAAGTCTAGAGTAATGGCAGTCAGCAATAAATTGCATTTTAAAATACATTAAAATTGAAAACGGTTATTTTAACTTGTAGTAACATTTCACAGTATTATTCTTTTTATTATATTTTTGATCAAATATACATATATACAAATATAACACTACAATAATACAAATATAATATAATATAATTACTATAAATTATTATTATTGATATTATTATATTATCGCTAAAATATCAATATTTATTTATTTTTTATTAAAATATAATTTGTTATTAATTTCTCCAGTAGATTGAGGCAATCACTGGATTACTCTCGCAGACCCACCACAAAGGAAATGGTTTTGAGAGGGAGTTCATCTGAGAATGGTCTGACTAAACATCTGCGCACAAGTCTAGCTAACCTGGATGATGAGAAACACTTGAGTGTCCCTAGACAGATGTCTCCAACTAAAATCATTCCTGAGATGTGTAAGAGAACTGCAGTAGTGTTATCCATCTGCACAGTTGAGTTTTGTATCAAAATATATTTGTTACTAATGATCCTTGCAAATCGCTTATCCCAAAAGCTCTGAATACTTCAGCCAGGTCAATCGAGATCTTCAAGCTCCCAGATCTCCCTCCTCCCTTTACCTACCCCAACTTGCGCCATTACTTTGGGGATCTCATTCTCCAGCTGAACAAAGCCATATCAGCCACCCCACCTGATGATTCCTCCCTGCTTGCCAGATACTTTTACCTCCGTGGCCTCATCAACATGCTGAACTCTAAGCACTTGGATGCACTCAGTGATTTTCAGAACCTCTACAAAACAGATATTGAGATTTTTCCAGGAGAGCTGGTAAATAAGCTGGTTGACTCTCTGCATATAGAGGAGAGAGTCCAGGCACTGAAGAGATCTGACCTCAAACGGCTCATCTGTAAGGTAAAGAACAAAGAAAAGAGCGAGCATATGGAATCAGACTATCACGTGAAAAAGTTCAAGCTGCCCAAGGCCCCCATGCAGCTGGAGGAGTTTGTGAAATGTACTCAGGAATCGGGCATTGTGCGGGACGTGGCTACCACACACAGATTGTTTGAAGCTCTCACTGTTGGTAGGTCTGAGTTGCAGTGTGCCACTAGCTATGTTTCCGTCCAAAAATGCAAATTAAACCTATCCACAAAATTACAATACTGCATAAAGTATTCGTGAATAAAGCACCATTTCCATCCCATGTGTTCAACAGAGCAAACTCTTGACTTCCTGGGAAATGAATGCATTTTATTTTATATAGTACCTTTAAAATCAGCCTCTCAAAGCGATGTACACAAGATAAACAATACATAAAACAATAAATAAAATAATAAAAAGAAATCAGCAAGCACACACTAGCCTAAAAAATATGTCTTAGGTTGAAATCCTTAAAGTCTGAGTTGAGCAGAAGTGATTTCCAAAGAACAGGAGCACAAGAAGAAAAAGCCATCACCTATTGAGGAACAGCTAACAGATTAAATTGTGAAGAGCACAGTCTACAATTTGGGACATAAGGAGTTAGTAGCTTGGAAAAATAATTTAGAGCCAGGCCATGTAATGGTTTATATATCAGTATTATTATTTTAAAAATCAATGTGGAAAGTGACCGGGAGCCGGTGCAAGAACTCCAAAATAGAGTGATATGATTGCATGTCCTGGTTACAGTCAGGATCGTGGCAACCGAGTTTTGTACAGGTTGCAACTTAAGTGTACAGTAGATCTGGCTAAAAGGGCTTTACATTAGTTAATCCAAGAGGCAACAAATGAGTTTATCACTTTTTCAGCTACAGAAAAATTTAGCATAGGTTGCAATCTTGCTATATTTCTGAGGTGAAAAAAAGACAGTGCATGTGCATCTGCAATGTAATCTACAATGTAAGCAATGTAACAATGAATGATTACATTACTGTCTTCTAACGCTCATCTTCAATGTTAACAAACATTATAGCAAATTAGTGGATATACATTTTCAAACTGAACAATATTGCTGATACTTTAAAAATGTATAAATATAAATAAATTTACTTGTAATAACCTATTATTTTAATCTATTTAGAAAAAATATTAATATAAAAATCAGCTGTTTATCATGACATTATGTAAAACAGTTTGTTACAAAACATGTTAGTTCTGATCTAGTTTCTTCCTCTGCTTTCTCAGATGGGCAGAAACAGATTGATCCCGAGATGTTCCGAGTGTTTTACACCTTCTGGAAAGAGACTGAGGCAGTAGCACAGGAGGTTCTCTTGCCTGTCGAGGTCCTGGAATGCCTGGACAAAAATGAGTGCGTGTACAAGCTGTCCAGCTCTGTTAAGACCAGTCATGGTGTTGGTAAAATTGCCATGACTCAGAAGAGGCTCTTTCTGCTGACCACAGGCAAACCTGGATACGTTGAGATCACCAAGTTTAGGGACATTGAGGTTTGTTAGTGTTCATGCCTGTGATGTTCTATTCAAACTGAGAAGTTAGTGTTTGTGGTAACCTTATGAATCCTGTGATCCAGGAGGTGAAGATCTCCATTGCTCCACTCCTACTTTTGAAGGTCCCATCACTCAAGATCAAGAACAGCCTGAGGAAAGAGATGTTCGAGGCTAATTTAAAATCAGAGTGTGAATTGTGGAACCTGATGATCAAGGAGATGTGGGCTGGCAGAATGATGGCAGACAATCATAAGGTAAAGTTCACCTATGCTGTGAAATATCTAAGACTGGGGAGATATTAAAGAAAATAATATTGAATATACACTTTTCAAAGATTTGGGGTCTTCTAAAGAAGTCTCTTATCATCAGTAAAACTGTAAAATTGTAACCACTTAAATAGATATTTTCTATTTTAATACATCCATGTTACATGATCCTTCAGAAATCATTCTGACATTATGATATGGTGCTGATGTTGAAAACAGCTTATTTTATTTTATTTATTTTTTGTAGATAAACTTTTTTCAGGATACTTAGATGAATATAAGGTTCAAAAGAACAGCTTGAAGTCTTTTGTAACAATGTCAAAGTCTGAAACTTTTGATCACTTTAATGCATCATTGACTTTCTTAACTAACCCCAAAATTTAAACAGTCGTGTAAATAAAATAATTACATAAATAATATTATTATATATATTATTATGTGTATATAATAATAATAATTTATATGATTTATAAACCATAGGTCTATAAATTAGGTTTGTATCCTGCAGAATATATAAAACACAATTACAAATGGCATTTGCACTCATTCAGTGTTTTTAATGATAACAGGCAGGGTGTTTTTAGGATGTGTAGGGATGATTTAGAATAGTCAAAATAATGGAAAATTAAAATTTTCCAAAATGTAAATGATATAAAGGTTTCAAGCTTCTGTTTCTCTTATTTGAGAAGATAACTGTTCCTTCCCTTTTACCTCAGTGCATGTTTTAAAACACAAATGCACTATTAAAATTTCTTCGTTTTGTGATTTTTGATCTTTTCTGTTATCAGGACCCCCAGTATGTGCAGCAGGCACTGACCAACGTCCTGCTTATGGATGCAGTGGTGGGCTGTTTACAGACACAGAAGGCTGTTTATGCTGCGTCCAAACTGGCCTATAATGAAAAGCTACGTCAAGAAGGTGTGTTTCCGTCTAAATTGTGTCTGATTATCTACCTGTAAAAACATCTGTATGATGGAGACAAGACAGCTGTATTAAAGTCTTTTGTCTTTATTCCCACAGTCCCCATGATCATCCCCAGACCCACAGCAGAGACTCTGAAACACAAGATCAATCCATCCCAGAACATGTCGAACCCTCAGTCTGTCGATGTCATGCTATACACTCCAGGTCTGCATGCATGAAATAGTTCATGTTCTGGATTCCTCCAGTCTCCATGTCCCAATAACATTTTGCCACATTTTTCTATTTATTCTTTCACATTGAAAATTTGACCGATTATTATATTCATTATTTCATATTGGAAAGTTAAACGCACTGGAAAACACCTAAATGAGAATATGGAGCACTTTTTTTGTTTGTTTGTTTGTTTGTTTTAGTAACATGAACATACTGTTTGTGGAAGGTTAAATGTTTAATAACTTTTTTAACCCCTTCCAGGCCAGTTAACTTTCTGCGACAGTGATGTGGATGGAAACCCTAAGCTCTGGTGTGCTCTCAGCTGTGGGAAAGTGGTTGTGTTTGATGCTGTTAGTTGGTCCCTCAAGCAAAACTGCATTCATTTAGGAGATTCTCGACTGGTAAGATGCTGCTAATCAATTTTGATTTAATATATTAAAGATGATAGACAAGTAATTGATGGCAAAATCAATGTCCTTGATAAAAGCTTTTCATTCTCTATTTAGTGACAGTGCAGTCAGAGAGAATGTGTTTTTCCATATTGGGACAGATGAGTTGTTGTTTTTTTTTGTTTGTTTTTTACCTGTTGACAGTCCTTTCTTTTGTTTTCTTTTTGCCACAGGAAAATGTTTATGACGCCACCTTGTGGTTTGGAAAATTATGGCAGCTTACTTTTCCAAAGTCTTGTAAACCTGGCTGTAGTTTTCGGTTCTGTGGAAGAGTGAAAAAAAGTCTAAATCTCAAAACAAATTTAACACAACAGTCTTTTTTTGTGCCCAGAACTGCATGATGGGATTGTTCCAGGAGCAGTTGTGGATTGGTTCTCAGGATTCTGTCATTTACATAATCAACACTCACAGTATGCTGTGTCATAAGCAGCTGACGGAGCACCATCGAGAGGTCACAGATTTTGCCCTCGAGAAGCTGAGCCCTGAGAACAGACTAAGGTGAGTATTGAATGGTAACCTCATTCATTTGGTCTGGCCTTAATGTCCTGGCTGGATGGATTTGGCTGACTGCACTGTGATCATTATTATCTATGCATTTTTATCATACATTTTAATTAATTAAACATAAATATAATATATAGAAATATAATAAGTATAAATAAATATTAATCAATATATGCATGTTAATTATATGTTTTATTTTAAGTTATTACACATTTCTTATCTATAGTTAGATAATTAATTACAAATTAATAAATGAATATATATATATATATATATATAAATTATTGTATATACATATGAATATATACATATATGAGTATGTATGTATATGCATATATATAAACAAATAAATAAATTATTATATAAAATTTAATTATTATTATAATGTATTATACTATATTTTGATTATTTATTAGAAAGAAAGAACAGTAAACTCACCAGCAGGCGGCAGTATTGTTTGCAATATTTTTTGCATATTTGACAACTGCAGTTGAGAATTGAAATTACACTGTAAAGAAATTTATAATTAATTTTACTTAATTTTGATGTGTTCTCCAAGCCAAACGCAGGTGTATTCCTGTAGTGAAGATGGCACTGTGATTGTTTGGGACGTCCCCTCTTTGAAGGTAAAGAGGCAGTTTCATCTGCCCTGTTACAGACTGCAGTCCATTCAAGTTCACAATGACGCATTATGGTGCGGTAAGTTTATCATCAGCCTAGTAAAATGTGTCCAACACTGGTGTTAACTAGAAGCTGCATTTCTCACTATAGAGTTTTTACATTTTCTATTTTACAAAAGTGTTCAGATGGCTATGAAATTAACCTGGCATAGTTTTTTTTTTTTCAGAGGTTATTTGGCAACATTAATGAGGTAAATCTGAATATGTACAGTATTTAGTTTCATATAGCTTTTGTTTATTTTTTGTGAAGGTGCCAGGGATTGTGTGATGAAGCTGACACCGGAGGGAGCTGTGCTTCATAAGATTTCCCTCCCAGACCAAATGAAATCCACAGCCAGCGCCTTCAGCAGAGTCACACTGCTTATGGAGGTTTGTGTCACCACAGAATCAGCCTTATCCAAATATGATGATTCCCCTTCCGAAAATATATATTATAGTCATAGATATATATATTTTTATGCATATAGACCCATTTGTACTGTGTGAAAAACATACAGAATTTAACAAAGAAATGAAGAATGAAATTGCAAAAAATGAAGAAATCAAATTTGCCCTTTAAACCCACTATACAGGATTCAGAACCATGCAAGACTCACAATAATGACCCCAGCATGTTTTAGGCTATAAGTCTTTGTTTATTATGCTAATAAAACAGGATTTATTGCATCTCTATGTATTAGATGTGTTGCAGCTTTGTTGTTATAGCGTGAAGTAGTTTTCCTTTGCTGTTTCATCCTTTTGCACAAACACACTTGACACCCAGACAGTCAGAGAGGTCAGCCATGCCACTAAATGTTGTGAATTGCATAAAATTATAATGTTTTTGGATATAACCAACGATCTTAGGCTCTTGTATTTTTTTTTATTTTTTTTTAGAGAAGACAGATCTGGACAAGTTTCACAGACTCAGCAGAGCTTTGTATATGGGACTTGAGTGACCCCGTCAATCCACCCAAATGGGTCACACTTCCCAATTGCAGTGAGGTCACCTGTATGATAAGAGTAAAAAAGCAGGTACTCAATCTGGAGGTGTACCGGTTACATTTTTCATCATTTTCCATGGTCAGACTCACACCTGCAGGAATTGTAAATAAAATCTTTAAAAGATTAATTATTATCTCATTATCTATAATTATTATCTATTTTTTTTTAAATAAGTCAATACTTTTATTCAGCAAGAATGCATTAAATGTTTAAAAGTGGGAGTAAAGATACTTATAATGTTACATTTTCACACAAATATAAGGGGTCATGAAATGGATTTTATTTTAATAAAAAAAATGGTTAATTCCTTGAGATACACTTATAGTGTTAATAAAGTTTTTTTTGCACAATATATATATATATATATATATATATATATATATATATATATATATATAAAACAGTGCCTGTTGTCAACAGACTCAAGTGCATGTCTGGAAATATATCGTAAACTGATTGCGCCTCTTTATACTACATCCAGTGAAACTGTGTCAGTGATTACAATGAGTTCTATTTACCAGTGGGCAGGGTCTATGGTGCAGTGATGTATAACTATTTGTTGATGTCTTGCTCTGGAGGCAGGTATATGTAACTTTATTTATCCTTGTGTTGTCACGGATTTCGCAACATCAAAACGAGCCTTTTAGGAGCTTCATTAAATAAATGCTTTCTTAATCATGAGGAGAATGTTTTAAGCTATGAAATTTGCTGGATGTTTTAAGACCTGTCATATGTCAAAAGATCATGCAAATTTGATTTTTCAAGTCATAACCTTTTTAAGCAACTGTTTTAACTTTAATAATATTAAGAACACCAAAACAGCATATTAGTGTTATAATATTCCACAATATCACTGTATTTTTTAATCAAATAAATGCAACCTTGGTAAGCATAAGAGACAAACAGTAGTTTGCTTGTTTGTTTGGTGTTCTCATTTGTGTGATATCACATGAGATGAACTAAGAGCATTATAGTACATTGAATGTTGATCTAACAGGTTAAAAAAATTTCTCCTCTTTCTAGGTCTGGATTGGTTGTAGTGGTGGGCCGGGCCTCAGTAAGGTTGTGGGGAAAATCTTTGTGTTGGACTCTGAGAGCCTGGAAGTTGAGAAGGAGCTCGAGGCCCATGAAGACATTGTTCAAACACTGTTTTCAGTAGAGGACCGATACATACTCAGCGGCTCTGCAAAACTTGATGGCAAAATCGCCATCTGGAGAGTAGATTAAACAAGCCGAGAACTTCAAATCAAGAGTTTAAGGTCTTACCTTCTCTAACAGAGGTGCATCAGGATTTGTGACTTTACATGGGGGAAGAATTTTTCTGTGGACCATGCTTTTAATTTTCTTACATTTGACATTCTTGGAAGGTATTGCAGATGAAAGGGAGATTTATTTTCTTCAGTTTCAAAAAATATTGTATACAAAATGTGCATAAACTTTTATTATTTCGTATGTTCTTCTTCACGTTCTCTCTAACTATATCTGTTCATTTTAATGAGTTGCACACAATTCATTTGAAATTGTCATGTAACCCCATCAGGATGGGGTGAGTAGAGCTGCAGCTGGTTTTGATTGGAGTTAGCCAGTGATGGCACTATGAGGACTAACTAGAGTAACCAGCAGGTTGCAAATCCTTAATCAAGCTTGTTATGGGAGTCAACCAAGTACTACAAGGCTGTTTGTGTACATAGTTCCACATCTCTTTCTCATCTTGTAGAAAAGCCTGTATATGCTCTGTTACCCTAAATTTTAACTAAAAATTCTATTTTTGATAGATTTCAGTCAGGTTTTAGGTTTAAGCACTTGTCAGTCTGCTCTTTTAAAAGTGAACAATGTTTTATGCTTTCTGTTGACTCAGGTAAGTGTGCTCTTCTGGTTCTCCTTGATCTTACAGTAGTATTTTATACAACAGAACATGAAATTCTTTTGGAGCTTTTAAGTCAGTAGGTAGGAAAATGTCCTCAAATGGTTTTCTTCTTATTTATAGAACAGAAGTTCTGTAGTGCAATTTGTACAGAATTATTTATCTGATTCTGCAGTTTATGTTTATGAGGTTCCTCAGGGATCAGTTCTGGGACCCATATTGTTTTCTTTGTACATGCTACCACTCTGCCTTATTTGTCGAAAATATATATGACACTCAACTGTATCTTCTGTAGAAGGCAGATGATGGCTCTGCATTAAATTCTCTGATGAACTGTTTAAGTGGCATTAAACTATGAATGGCACAGACATAGCTAAAACCTAAAGCCTGTTTGGCTCCATTATGTCACCCAAGCATATACTTGATCATCTAGGGCCTCTTCTCTCTTCACAGTAAAAAAAAAAAATACAAAATGAAAATAACTTTTCTGCCAGGACATTTTACAAAGAATCTGGTAGTGATCTTTGATTCAGAGCTTAAGTTTGGTAAGCATGTAAACTCAGTGGTGAAGGCTGGTTTCTTTAATTTAAGGCACATTGCAGAAATAATGCCCTTTTTGTCTTTTAATGATTTGAGGCAGGTTATACAGGCCTTTATATTTTCAAGGTTGGACTGCTGTAATTCTTTGTATCTTTCTCTTGTTCTGTTGAACTGCCTTCAACTTTTACAAAATGCAGCAGCAAGGCTTTTGACTGGGACCAATAAGCAGGTCAGTGCATTTACTTTCCCAGGCATATGGCTGAGTTAGCTGTTGATTACACTTTGTTTTACTGTTGTCTTGTGTTTTAATGTATTTTTGGCTTGTTTTGTTTTTGGTTCTTTGTTATTTATGCTGTTGTTATGTAATGTTTTAATGGAAAGCACTTCGGCCAACTCGAGTTGTTTTTAAATGTGCTATAAAATTAAACAAAATACATTAAGAACCAACTGCTATGCTCTTGAAGCGCATGCTGATTCTGGAATTGGATTTGTCAAATCACAACAGTGGAAATGTTTTTCTGTATAGCCTGAGTATAAGCAAAGACTTTGAAGCTTGTAGCTGTAAAATATAAATTTATTTTATCTTTCTGAATTAATTTGAAAGCTTTCAGTCCTTTTAAAAGCTGTTCTTATTCCAAAAGAGCTGAATATAGAACTGTGTGAGGTTTGTGGAGCTGCCATGTACACAATTTCCTGAAAAGCCCTGGATCAAAGGGAATTGAGGTCCAAACACCAGCCCTGCCTGAGGATGGACTGAAGCCATAATGAGTAGATTGTGTAGCAGTGTGCCAATCTTTGTCGTGTCTCTGAAGTGGCTTGTAAGATTGTATGAAACTTTTTATTTCTTTTTTTTTTTTTACTTTATACAGTATATATATACAGTACTGTGCAAAAGTTTTAGGCAGGTGTGAAAAAATACTGTAAAGTAAGAATGCTTTCAAAAATAGACATGTTAATAGTTTATATTTATCAATTAACAAAATGCAAAGTGAGTGAACAGAAGAAAAATCTACATCAAATCAATATTTGGTGTGACCACCCTTTGCCTTCAAAACAGCATCAATTCTTCTAGGTACACTTGCACACAGTTTTTGAAGGAACTCGGCAGGTAGGTTGGCCCAAACATCTTGGAGAACTAACCACAGTTCCTCTGTGGATTTAGGCAGCCTCAGTTGCTTCTCTCTCTTCATGTAATCCCAGACAGACTCGATGATGTTGAGATCAGGGCTCTGTGGGGTACCATTAATTCTGACCAAATCCCCAACTCCATTTGCAGAAATGCAGCCCCAAACTTGCAAGGAACCTCCACCATGCTTCACTGTTGCCTGCAGACCCTTCGGCGAACAAACTGCCTTCTGCTACAGCCAAATATTTCAAATTTTGACTCATCAGTCCAGAGCACCTGCTGCCATTTTTCTGCACCCCAGTTCCTGTGTTTTCGTGCATAGTTGAGTCGCTTGGCCTTGTTTCCACGTCGGAGGTATGGCTTTTTTGTGAGCTAATGGCACTGCTCGACATCTTCCGATTGCGAAGGGAAGTAAGCATGATGTGTGCTTCTTCAAAAGAGCTTGGACAGCACATCTGGAAACCCCTGTCTGCCTTGAACTGTTCACTCACTTTGCATTTTGTTAATTGATAACAGCATTTTTTCACACCTGCCTAAAACTTTTGCACAGTACTGTATATATATATATATATATATATATATATATATTATATATATATATATATATATATATATATGTTGTACCAGAAGAGAAGTACCATTTTCAAAATTGTGATTATTACATGTAAAAAAATATCATTATGTTATTATATTCACGTATGTGTCACACTGTTTTTGTACTAAAATTAGTATAAATGAAATTAAAGACAACAAATAATGCCCCTGGTTTTATATAATATAAATGATAATATATACTGTAAATACATTCTATAAATGTATTTTTTTCACATTACAATGATGAGGAAAACGAGCGTGGGGTAAATGTGCTTTTTGTAATGAAAATAATTTGACTGCACATAATATTATAAAAAATATTAATTAATAATTTAATAAAAATGGAATAATATAATGAATAATATTTCATTAAAATATATATATATATATAGACTAGAAATTTTTAAAACAACAACGAATCTCCTCCTAAATCAACCCCTTTTTTCTTCTAGCAAACAGATTTGTTTAATGTCACATCATACATAGAATGTGGCGTCAGTATTTGCTTTTAATATTTAAATAAATAGGACTTAAACATGAAGCTGTTCTGGATCAGCCTTCCCGCTCTAGAAGTGTTTGCAGAAGGGGCCCTTGGCTGTATTTTTGCCACCCATGCAAAGAGCAGTGATTGGCTGTTGTGTAACATTTTGACCTTGGGGTCAGCCATCTAACTGTCAGACGTCACTGGAAGGAATTTTTGGGGATGTGTCTGGAAGACAAAGCCAGCACACATCTATCCTGTCCCTAAGTCCCTGGATTGTGTGTGTAGGCGTGCAGCACATATCAGTGCATTCAGAGCTGGTGTGCGTGGCATAAGAATTCATTTGTATAATTGAGAAGCAAAATAACAGACAGTTGATTCATGGAAATTACTTGTTTTGATGTCAAAGAAATATTTTGCGAGCACATTCTTGAGTAAAATTGACAGGTATACTGATGTAGCAAGTGGATTCAATAAAAGTATTTTTTTCCTGTTGGTGGCAACATTTCCAAATGAATCACAATCAACACCAACTTCAATATCTATAATGTATTGTCTACTGTAGCAGTATATTCAATTCAATTCAATTCAAATTTATTTGTATAGCGCTTTTCACAATACACATCGTTTCAAAGCAGCTTTACAGAGAATGGATGTCAACATTACAATTTAAAGATATATATAGCTTATTATTTTTCATCAAAAAATGATCAGCTAGTTAAAATTTTTCTGAATGCCGGAATGCTTCAGGTCGAGTCAGCCATATTGGAGCGTCCGACTCAGAACTGCAGCAACCAGCGTTGGGAAGCCCAATTCATTTACCGTATCGGTTCGCTTGGCCGGTTCATTTAAATGAACCGATTCAATGATTCATTTGAGTCATCGTTCAGAAGTTTACAGAGTTTACAGAAGTGACCAACTAACTAAACGCATATTTAGCTAAATTCGCGGCATATCGCTATGTTTTTATTTATTTTATCTGTTTAGTTTATATAAACGCGTGTGTTGTATGTAAATGTTAAAGATAGTTTGCATTTGATGCTTTCACTCGAATTGAAACAATATTTCAATGCCCCCCCCCCCCCCCCCTTTTTTTATACAGATAAATGTTCCTACAGTTGTTTACAGTTATCATGTCACTCACATTTTTTTTTTTTTTAATTTTCTTCCTTACACTCTACTGAATTGCAAACTCTTTCCGAGTCGGTTCTAAAGTATGAATACAAAGAGTCGGTCCAGCATAATGACTCATTCTCGAATCGGTCATCACTAGCAGCAGCGAGAGAGAGAGCAAGAGGGAGGATTCCGGCTTCAGATCCACTACAGACCCCACGGAGCCTGGACGGACCCACAAACAGCGTTAACACGGGATACTAGCCAAAGCTAAACATTACAGGCTGTTTGTTTATCAAGAGGGTGCGTTTTTGGAGACATTCGATGAAAAGAATACGGTAAATATTGGTCCTTGTTAAGAATGCACATTTTATATTTGCTATAATAATTGCAATAAGTGTGTTAGCCTGGTAGCATAGCGTGAGGGGCTCGTATCTGCACTTGGACCTGGAGAGTGGGCTTTCCTGGGCCAATCTGACATGTTGTGTTGCACTAGATTGTGAATGCGAGGCGTGTTTTTGTATTGCAGCGTGCTTAGGATTCTCGTATCATTATGAAATTGCTGATAAAAGTCAGCTGTGCACGGGTTTGCAGGACAAAGTGCTCCTGGCAATGCGAAAGAGACTATAGCCAGTAATTTCAACCATTCCAATGTTTTATTCCTCACGGAAAATGCGTCGTGTCACATTTAACACCAGTCTGCATGTTTAATAACGTGGTGTAAATATGACTTGGTGGCTGTTGGTTTGTTATCTTGACTTAAGTGTGTTGTATTTGGGGCTGTGTATTGACTGTTTCTGTTCACATGGTGAACTGAAAACAATAACAATAGACAAACAATGCAACCGGTTTAGTGCTGGCAAGCTTTATTATAGCGTTTGCTGTAATGATGCTTTCCAGCAATATTATGTATGAAGTGCGTGTATTTTTACTTAATGACAGTTCTGGCAGTAATTTCGCTTATTTGTTTGGAGGGCTAACTTAACGTGAGTCATCTTCTTCGTGTGGGCTTGTCTAATATTTTAATATTCTGGGAGTTGATTACTGGTTAAATTCAATTATTATTTAATGAAGCAGAAGAAAGAAATCATTGGCAAAGCTACCATAGTTATCAAGGAGAAGATAAAGCTCGACCATATCACGTTATTGATCTGTTTATCAAAGTTTTATTCTTTATTATGCTTATTTTTTAAGCTGACTTGTTTTAAAATTCGTGAATGACTCGTTCTTTTGAGGCGTTTTTTTCTGCTGAATCTGTTTAACCGCCACTTTTCTGAACGATTCATTCACGAAACACTTTTTAATGGTTTTTTTTTAAATGTACAAAACCGTGTCTGTTTAAAAATATCAAAACGTGTGAAATATAAATAACGTAAATAGTACGTTAACCCTAATGATTCAAAACCAGTTGATTGGAACGAACTGTACCGATTTACGGAATGACTCACTCTTCAACTGCTTGTTATGGATGTTGGCCAATCAGAGCAGTTTAATGTAGTGGGCGGGGCTTCTATAGGCGTGTGTATGAGTTGGAGCCTTTGCAGGTATTCTCTAACGTTACGTCATTAGCACAGGTAAGGAGCATTGAGGAAAGAGCCTGGAAAGGTACATGGAAAATACATCATGCAGTTCTGGAGTTTTCTAAGTTGTGCTAGTGCAGGTACGTTGTCTTTGTTATAGTGCTGACATTAAACACAGGGGCATTGTGTAATGGTAATCATTCATTATTTACAAGCCGCTTCAAGACAGGAAGAGCGTTTCTAAGGGGCAACTTGGGGTCGGAAGCTTATGACACACACACACACACACACATATGTGTGTGTACATTTGAAAATATTGTTTTGCGTACTCTCATATGGGATCATCTATAAAACAAAGGGTACTTTTTTGCTTCAGGGTGGAGTAGGGTTACCTCAAGCCATATTTCATATTTCCAATGCAAATGTGATCGGAAGAACTCCAGGAGGCTTGGCTTGGTGTAGTCCTGTGCTTGAGGCTACGTTTTTATATGGTGGTGTATTTTCAGTTAGCCTTGAAATTTGTCCTCTAATACTAAGTAAAAGGGGTGGGCCTGTGTGTAGCCATTTTCACTTTTATTGCTTAATGTACACGATTCTGCAGATGTTTTAAAGAATGTTTTGGTTCATTATTTAGATTTAAGGTAATGAGAGGTTAGTGTCTTTAGCTTGTTGTGGTCTTTTACATGGTGGTTTAATGTTGTTTATCGGTGTACTAATTTATTAGGTTTTGTTTTCAAATGTTGTTCACATATGTAGGTTATGTGTAATGCATTGCAACATTTGTTTAGAACAAATTCCTGTGTATTTGACAAGTCTCAACATAGCTTTGGTCCGCTGCAGGTATTGGAATGATCCACCAAGCAGGCACAGCGAATGTTGCTTATACATTAAATCCGCACTGATGTAAGTTTTTGAAAACTATACTGTTGATGTTTTTAGAGTTTACATCATTTGCAGTAACCTTACCGTCAACTTGCTTAGAGAAATAAAGACACCATGAAAGGGATGTACTGGTTCAATAAAAGTTTAGCTCAGTTGACAACGTTTATGTTGATTACCACAAAAAATAACTTTAACTTGTCCTTCTTTTTTTAAATCACAAATCCAAGGTTGAGGGACTTACGGGAATGTGGGGCATTTTTGGAAGACTTAAATGCAGATTATGTTTGTTTTTTTGAGCTGTAAAGCTGTTTTAATTCATCATTTTACATTCATTTAGGTGTTGTGTCATGGCATCAAAGTTGTAAAATTGAACATAACTTAACAGAGAATTGGTTAATAAGCCATTTTAACCCTAAAATCATGTTAACATGCATTTTGTTTACATCTTGTCTCTATAATACTGTTTCACAAATTGGTTCCATTCACTTCTATTGGAAGTGCTTTAAAGTAACCTATATTGTAATCTAAAAGAAAATGAAGGACAAGTTGAAATATTTTTTGTGCTAATCAACATTATGCCACAAATGAGCTTAAAGGGTTAGTTCACCCCAAAATGAAAATTTTGTCTTTAATTACCGTCATGTCTTTCCAAACCTGTAAGACTTTTGTTCAACACAAATGAAGATCTTTTTGATGACAGAATACTGTCAGATTTCCTTCGCAACTGAAAATTTGACGCTTCAAAAAGTTCATAAAGAGATTAGAAAATTAATTCACATGAACGCACAAGAACAAACCTCTTCCAGAGGCTCAAATGTGCTGCGCAACACGAGAATGAACCTCATTGGTTAGTTATGCTGCATGTTTAGATCTTCTTCAGCAAATTTTCTTTATGCGCTTCTAGACAGAGTCATGATAGCATACAAATATTCACCCATGCAGGCAAAGCATTCCTCTACGGAAGCCATCACTGAGTCAACGCTCATCGATCAATATCAGATTACAAGACTGACAGTGGAAAATAGATTCAGATTTTAGTAAACACTGAAGTCAATACAATAGAGACAAACAGTGTGAATCAATGCTAGTAAATCAAAGGTGCCGTTTCAATAGCTATACCATATCAGACAAACCATTCTATAACGCTTTTTGGATAAAAGCGTCTGCTAAGTGACTAAATGTAAATGTTTAGCTTCCAGAACAGGTTTGTTCTTGTGCATCATTCAGGTTCGGTTGAGCTTCTGTTTGTGTTCGCTGATCAAGGTTCATGGAGGTAAAAGCCTAAATTAAACCTGTTCATCACAACAAGCGATCGAGCCTCAAAAAATGTTTTGAATCGTCAAAGTTTCAGTTGTGAAAGCACTAAGTGGGGGGGTGGGGGGTGCTCCGGGAGTACGGAGTCCGGGGCCCTTTGCTAAGGGCTGTCCGGTCCCTGTATGACCGGAGCAGGAGCTTGGTTCGCATTGCCGGCAGTAAGTCAGACCTGTTCCCAGTGCATGTTGGACTCCGGCAGGGCTGCCCTTTATCACCGGTCCTATTCATAATCTTTATGGACAGGATTTCTAGGCGCAGTCAGGGGCCGGAGGGAGTCTGGTTTGGGGACCACAGGATCTCATCCCTGCTTTTTGCGGATGATGTTGTCCTGTTGGCTCCATCGGGCCAGGACCTTCAGTGTGCATTGGGACGGTTTGCAGCCGAGTGCGAGGCGGCCGGGATGAGGATCAGCACCTCCAAGTCTGAGACCATGGTTTTCAGTCGGAAAAGGGTGGCTTGTCCTCTTCAGGTTGGTGGAGAGCTCCTGCCTCAAGTGGAGGAGTTCAAGTATCTTGGGGTTTTGTTCACGAGTGAGGGAAGGAAGGAGCGTGAGGTTGACAGACGGATCGGTGCAGCTTCTGCAGTAATGCGGTCGATGTACCGGTCTGTCGTGGTGAAGAAGGAGCTGAGCTGCAAGGCGAAGCTCTCGATTTACCGGTCAATCTACGTTCCTACTCTCACCTATGGTCATGAGCTTTGGGTCATGACCGAAAGAATGAGATCCCGGATACAGGCGGCCGAAATGAGCTTTCTCCGCAGGGTGGCAGGGCGCTCCCTTAGAGATAGGGTGAGGAGCTCGGTCACTCGGGAGGAGCTCAAAGTAGATCCGTTGCTCCTTCACATCGAGAGGAGTCAGCTGAGGTGGCTCGGGCATCTGTTTCGGATGCCTCCTAGACGCCTCCCTAGGGAGGTGTTCCGGGCATGTCCCACCGGGAGAAGGCCCCGGGGAAGACCTAGGACACGCTGGAGAGACTATGTCTCTCGGCTGGCCTGGGAACACCTCGGTGTCCCCCCGGAAGAGCTGGAGGAAGTGTCTGGGGAGAGGGAAGTCTGGGAGTCTCTGCTCAGACTGCTGCCCCCGCGACCCGGCCCCGGATAAGCGGTGGAAGATGAATGAATGAAAGTTTCAGTTGTGAAAGCAGTCAAGGAAAGCTCTCAGATTTCATCAAAAAGATCCTCATTTGTGTTCTGAAGATGAACGAAAATCTTACAGGTTTGAAGGGACATGAGGCTGAGCAATGACAGTTTTTTTGTTTGTTTTTTTGTTTTTTGGTGTGAACTAACCCTAGAATGTACTGAACCTAGAATATCTCTTTAAATAAAGAACCGTTATAAATTTTGAGATTGGATACTTTTTTTTGGAAATCAATACTTTTGTTTAACAAGGATGCATTTATTTGGTCAAACATGACAGTAAAAACTTTTACAGATTATAAATTATATTTCAGAGAAATGCTGTTCTTTCAAATGTTGTATTCATCAAAAATTCAAAAACATCAAAAAGTGCTAAAAACAATAATATTAAACAGTATAATTGTTTTCGACATTGATTTCTGAGTAACAGCTACTGAAATTCGAGTCATTTAAATAGAAAAGTTAAAATTGTATAATGTTTTACTATATTTTGTTCAAATAAATGCAGCCTTTTTGAGTATAAAACATTAAAAAGTCTTACCCCAAACTTTTGAATGTGTACTAATAGAATGGTTTGTCTGATATGGTATAGCTATTGAAACGGCACCTTTGATTTACTAGCATTGATTCACACTGTTTGTCTCTATTGTATTGACTTCAGTGTTTACTAAAATCTGAATCTATTTTCCACTGTCAGTCTTGTAATCTGATATTGATCGATGAGCGTTGACTCAGTGATGGCTTCCGTCGAGGAATGTTTTGCCTGCATGGGTGAATATTTGTATGCTACCATGACTCTGTCTAGAAGCGCATAAAGAAAATTTGCTGAAGAAGATCTAGTTTATCCTACCTGAAGTGCCACTCAACCAGAGCTTCAGAATTGTCAGGTTTATATTATTAAGCCAGGACATGATGAGTGGAATGTGGATTTATTCTGCTCAGCCAGGCCTCAGGGTCTCTGGGCTATTCATTTAGAGAATTATCCTGGGCTGCTTTTAGGCCGATTTGTGACATGGTGACATTTTTCCTTTTTATTATTACTATTGACTGGCAGAGGTCTGCGCTCTTAACTGTTTTAGAACAGCTGAGGGTTTCGTTCTGTTAAATTAGAGTGACAGGGTTCAACACATATAGCAGCGATGAGACGGTTCTCTCTGACGGATTTCTTTTTAATGGTGATTTTTACTTTTCGGGGAATATAGTTTTTGGGACATACTGTTCTTATCACATCATCCAGTGTGGGATGTTCTGTAGTACCCAAAAGAAGATATTTTGAAAAATGGGGTGTCTTTTGAGTCCAAACAATTAAAGTCAATGGAATCACTTCTTCAAAATACCACTGAATGTTCAGGACACATGCCTCTTGTTTACACTTTGTGTTTTTTTAATCTGTTGCTTTTGTCCACTTTCAACCACTTCTGTCCTGATTTTCTTTGAGAGGAGGGTCTATGGGTGGGTAAATGTGGGCGCTTTTCAGATCTTTTGATCTAATGGACGAAATAAGCTCATGCAATTTACATACGAGCACGAGAGGAGACGACGGAAAAACGTACGGAAAACAGCAGCTTTTGTTTCTGCTCTGATAGCCACAAGTCCACAGCGAATTCTGTGGGTGCGTGTTAAAAATCAGGAATGTTGAGAGAACATTGTCCTTGCTATGTCTTTTGTCTTCAAACCAAACTTAGGTCTTCAGCTGACAAAATTTAAAATCTGTCTGGCTTGCATGCTTCTTTTGTTGTTGTTCAAACTAATTCGACCACATGAGCATCTACACTACGAAAGCAGTCCAGTCGAATGTGATTTCAACTACCTCTGGATAGTGGACAATAGTGGACAAACTCAAAACATTTTCAACACCATTTACACCTGTATTTGTATTTTGACGTCATCAGCTTCTGTCAGTCAGCAGCACCAACGTAATGAGTCTTCATGTCACAGCGGTGTGATTGCTGAGAGGAAAGATGAGAGGTTAAGAAACGGGTGAATTTGTGTTCTGTAAGCTGAACAGGGGCTTTGAGAAGGGTTTGCACTGATGGATGTCTTCTGAGAAGACATGTTGGGAGGGGTCAATCCTCTCCTCGCTGTCTCTCACTCACACTCTTCCTTCTCCCTTGTGGGTTACAAGCCCTCTTTTCCTCTGCCCTGAGTGAAAGACACGCATCTCTCTGTTGTGTTTTTGACTCAATTTGTACTTGGTTTCAAGAAGGCACAAGGGATGCTCAATAATAAAATCCTGACCAATAATTTCTGATATGGCATGACAGATATTAAAATGTAATACAAATGTTTGACATTTGACTTTTTCAAGTATGGAAAATGCTTATTCAATTTGAGATTTGCTGAGTGTTACAATTAACAATGCTATTAAATTGTTAGTGTTTTTTTTTTAACTAATCTTACATTAGTGTACGATGACGGCAAAAGTATCTAAATGTACAAATCGAGGAAATGAGCATGTGCAATTAAGTGTCCAATATTGAGTGATACCAAAAATCTTAAATATCAGTTGTCGTCTGAATGGTACAGATATAGAGTAAATTGTGCATTCCTCAATCTTCCAGTGCAACTTCCTGTTTGCATTCATCCATTTGTTGGAAAATATAGTTTGAGGATTTTAACATTTAGAAAGATATTTTCCATTTTCTCTCTGGCATCATGACAATAACGTTTAGCCCACTTCTAATCTTAGTTTTCACTTCATTTCCTAGATTTATTCTTTGTATAAAATGCTCTGGGTGTCATAATAACTTGGCATCAGTGTTTCACAACAACAACTGACGTCCTCAGAAAACTTGTGCAAGATCATTTGGCTGTTATTCAATAAGCAATAAAAGGCATCATTAAGATATTGCCTGTCATCCTCCTTTTTTATTTCAAGTTTTATTTTTTTGTTGGAAAATCTAAATAAATCCAGCATCTCATGGTAGGTAGAGTTTCTGGTCGAAAACATTGCTGTAGCATGACTGGCAGTTTTCGGAATTGAACACCTTCTCGGGTTGCTGTGATGAATCAATAAGGAGATTATGAGAGCGATAACATCTCAGCCTCTTCTCCTGCTCTCACTCTGACAAATACATGTCACTCTTACAGTCAGGCCTGGAGCTAGAGCGCAGCCTATCACAATAAACCAATGCTATATGCGTGTGTTCATTTATGGCAATTTACTGATCTCTTTTGTTCTCTATGAAGGATGGCTTCAGTGTTTGTTTCTCTCAACTGTCTATTTTTCACAATTGCTGTCCGCTTTGCTTCTATTTTCATCTGTAGTGTTGTGCGAGGTTTAGGTTGATTGCCAGTTTGATAACAGCCTGCATTTATGAGAAGATCTCACTGGTGTTAACTCTAAAGCTAAACATAGTTCACAGAGTGAAAGTTGGTCACTGGCAGAGAAAAACACTCCAGACTTTGTAGTTTTATTGGTTTTGTGGAGTACAGCAATGACCTTTGAGTTAAATGCAGTCTTATTTATCATCAGAGAATTACAATGTCTGTCCGCCTTTTGTTTATTCACCTTTTCAGCGGAATGTAGTGCGAGATGCCGATGCTTCGAATAGCTGAAATGCACTGCATTCCAATTAAAGCGCAGAGAAATTCACCATCTACAATAAAAAGATTATCCAGCGTTCCCCGTATAATGAGACAGACTTTTCTGTGGGTCTGATCGTCGCTCAGCCTCTGGCTGACCTGGTGATAGAGTCTGAGAGAGCAGTGGGCTCAAGAGTGACCTCATTCTGTGCTTTCTGTGTCCCATAGTTTCATGCTAATGGTCCTTGGACATCATTCCTTCATATTGTTTTATGTTGGGCTTCAGAAGAACATTTTTTTCATGTTCAGTTTTATGTTAATGATCACAGAATTCGACCCCATGAAATGCCTAATCGGCTCAATTTTCATTCATGTGTTGACATATTTACCGTATTTTCCGGAAAATAAGTCGCACCAGGTCAAAATTGCGTTGTTGGAGGATGACAGGCAATATCTTAATGATGCCTTTTATTGCTTATTGAATAACAGCCAAATGATCTTGCACAAAACAGATTGCATGGCATCTCTGTGGCACATTTTATTAGTAAATTCTGAAATAATGTAAAATAAAAAAAGTTAATCCTATGAAGCTTTACAAACATTCATTATAGAAAAAAAATATTTTATATATGCCAAGTTTAAACTAATTTATTTAAAGTGAAAGAGAAATTACCAGCTTGTGTTATACAAATAAACTTTGGCTTATGTTCCTCTCGCTTTCGTGAGATTTGGACATGTTTTGCATGATTGATGTTAATTTGCGTTATATAAATCGCTGCAGATTTCAGATGTTAAAAAAAATGTGACTTGTATTCTGGATAAATACGGTACTATTAAAACAGGACTTTTTATACAGATCGAAAGGTTCTCATTTTTTCTTAGTTAATAGGCTTTAATTACATCACAGCCATGGACCATGAGTTGCTGCTTGCTAGTTGGGGGAGGGGGCGGGGGGCATGCTCATTCTGAAGAGCATTTGATTGGACAAAAATCTAAGCAGTACAGGATGAGTCATCAATATTTTTGATTCATTTTCCCTGAAGAGAGAAACTGTGAATCTTAAATGTGTTTATCTCCCAAAGGTTTTACACTTTTTATCAGTTCACTGGATAACCGTTAAACTAATAGACATGGACTAAAATCCACAAATTTTTAAGGTTAAAGTTGTTTTAAGTTCGGAAATAAGAGTCATTCTCGACTATCTTTTTAAGATGCAGTTTAGGATGAGATGAACTGGGTCTGGACTTGAGAATTTCTAGTATCAGTCTTGTAGCAATATTTCTATTTGGTTGTAATTTCATATTTCTGTGTCAGTAGTTGTTTCAGATGCATTTATCACCAAATGCATATTGACATAGTCTTGACAGTAGCTGATGATTTTATTGAAGTTGAATGTGTAGATTACCAGACCAGTTGACAGCTAGAGGGCTCTCTATACACACACTGGTACTTGAACATACTAGTTTCAATGCTTTTATAGAATGAAGATCATTTCTGCAACTGTACAAACTCTTAACGTGTTTTGTTTATTTTATTTTGCAGATATTTCAAGGATATCATATTATGCAGGTAAGACAACCTCTTTTCCTTTCACACTCTCTCTCACTTTCTCTCTCTTTCTCTCTGAAATGGATTTCAAATTGATCGGGGGAAATGTCAGCCTAACCTTAATCCACCATTTTCTGAATGTGAATTGGGTAGTGCGTGTTCTCCTGTAAAGAAGATCAGTACATTCTGTTCCAAAGCCTGTCAGCTGCCTTTGGGCTGCCCATATGACAATGGAGCTGCGTTTTAATTCCCCCCTTAACCAGCTTTTTCGCATTTGATGTATTATTCATTCATGTAAAAGCAGTTTTTAATGCTGTGAGTTTTGGGTTATAACTGTAATTTTAGGTGATTTTTTTTTTTTTATTTATTTTTTTATTTGAGTGTATTTTTGCTCGATGAGTGGTGTTGAGGGAGTGTTGTTCAAGTCTAGATATGTAGTTTGTAATTAATTTATAGTTTTCTGAAGAACTGGAACATTATCCAATCTGATTCAAGATGCCCAACCAATCAGCTGATGCTTCATATTTTTAACCTTGTTTCTTTCCATCGCCAAGGGCGTTACTGTTGGAGGAAAGGAGGGCCTTTTTAGACAGTAGGGTTCCTGTGTGTCTGTATGGCATCTATGGAGACCATTATTAAGCACAAAATGGGGCCTATTAGCTGATATTTGAGAATGCAGTTAGTATAGCAGGAAATGACCTGTTTGCCCTCCCTATAGGGAACGAGTGCTTGGAATGGTAATGAATATCTCTGGCAAGCATGGCAAGGTGAAACTCTTAAATAACAGCAAATTATTTTCTGCATTATGCTTTGCTATCAAATGGTGTTGACTTAGGACTTATAAGCACAAAATAATGCACAAATCTGCTGGTACAGTTCTTGTACTGTACTCAGTAGAAGAACTAGCACAGTTCTTCCTGGACTTTACCTTTTCTTTACCTTTGTCTGTTGTGGTCATCGCTGGATTTATCACAAAAGAAGAGGTCAGCATCTCTCCATCTTCTCTTCCAGTTTTTGCTATTAACTGTCCTGTCTAATAATAATAATAATAATAATAAAACGAATAACAACACTTCTAATATACATGGCCAATTCAGATAAATCAATTAAACAAAACTAATTCTTCTAACCAGTTATAAAATATGCATCGATTTTATTTAGGTACTTCCTTAAATTCTAATCGATGACAATCTGTTTGTCATTTCTACTTGTTTATTTTTATCAACTAATCAACTTCTGATGTTATTTTCTCTCTTTGTCTGACTTCTGCCTTATGATTCAACCTATTTTTGCAAAACATCAATATAGACAAATTGCAATGTCGTTGCTGACTAAATATGGTGAATCATTTTTCATGTGTAGTAAATAATACAGAACAAAGATTTAGTTGTAGTTAGTAAGCTGAAAAGGTATTTGGGATTACACAACTAAGGAAATATTTCTTTAGTAGATTGCCATAGTGCCTTTATAGAGAATTCTTCAACATGAAGAATTGTTGAAGTTATGCAAGTTGCAAATGTTGATAATGCACTTGTTTGCTCAAAACAACAACAACAACAAAAAAAAACTTAAGCTTCATTTGCAGCGATGCTTCATCGTTTATTTATGTGCATCTCTGCAAGTATGGCTGTTGTCAAAAACAGGAAACAAGCTTCCTTCCTTGAGCCTTTGTCAGGTAGCTGATGGACATTCCTTCAGTCCCTCTCTACATGAAGCTCCACGAGTAGTCCACAGCTGTCCTGAAGAGCCACAAACAGCCTCTTGGTGAAGCATACAGTATAACCTTTCTACCATCATTCATAAGGTGATTAGGGGTTCTTAGAAACGGTAATGCTTTGTAATTTAATAGGCAACACAATGCCGGGAATGTAAATAGAAGCCGGACCTTCCAGCTGAATAATCCTGGTCAAAGTCTGATCCTGAAAAACCTGCTCGGCTGCTTCTTTTGGCTTGGTGGTCTGTGTTTTGTAAACATAAACTGGACAGCCAATAGCTTGTGGTTTCACAGAACTCCTTAGCATATTTAAAGAGGCCCCTCCTCTTATTTCAGTTGGCCTGATTCTCTCTCGCTCTCTCTCATCCCTCTTTCTTACACACACTTTCTCTCCTGACACACACTGCCGGATTGTGAAAGTTACTCACGCCGTCACCGCAGTCTCTCTTAATCTGGATGAACCTCAGAAAGGCAGCTAAAAGGAAGCATTTAGCATGTGAGGATCATTCTTGTCGACATTTCTGCTTTTGTTCCAGCCTCGCCTGCTGCATCCATTCTCTGGAATACTCCGTACAGCTGTGGGATTTCCCTGTCACTTCTGGATCTTTTTCCGCTGCTCTAAAAAGCATTTCCAAGGGAAACAAGGCCAGCACACCTTGCGTTTGTATCTACCTGCGGTCCTTGTTCCTATAACCGCCTGCTCTTGTGGATCACTTCATGTTTTCGCAGTTCTGGATTAGAGCATCAGTCAGTTGACCAATCACCTTCCTGCGACCTCACACCACGCATCACCCAAAGCCTTTGAGGGCCATCCCTGCTGGCCTGGTCAAAGTGCGTTGTGGTGGGCCGGGGTCACCCCCAGCTCCCTATGACTGTGTCAGGGAGTCGGAGAGCCGCTGGGCCTGGGAGAGAGACGAGAGAGGAGGCCAGCGGATGGAGAGCAGCGGCTGCAATCCCTTCCCTCTGTGCTGGACACGAGGAGCCTGCGTCTACTCCTACCCTCCCCCTCTGCCAAGTATGTCACCCAGATACAGCACTACAAACCGCTTCCAGAAAACCTCCACGATACGGTTTCACGCTGGATCTGCCTTACAGGATGTGGAGTATTGATTTAAAGGTGGTTTAGGAGAAAGATGTAGGAGGTCTGATATGACCTCTCAGTGGTTTTAGTGTCTAGATTTTTGCTACAGTACTTTATTGTGGTATTTGCTCTCAATAGAAACGCTTTTTAATTGGGTTTAGTTTAGTATCTCGGCAGATGCCTGCTAGCACATCTGTATTTGTGGGGCTGTGCTGCTACAGTCCTACAGTGATTTATTGCACTTATTTTTCCTCATCAGTACTTCATGTTTCTGTTTGAGTAGTTTTATTTATTGCACAAGATTTAAGTGAAGCGAATTGTACAAGAGAGATCAATTTTGATACCACAGATTCACTCCTTCACCAACATGTGAATCTCACTTATGTTTGGTGAAGTATCAATCATGATCTAATTATGACATTTTGTGTCATGTATTGTGAGAAAGTTGGCCATTCCAACTACACTTTATACCTGGGTTGACTCGACAGCCTGTTGGACCTGATTTTTAATCAGGGATGCGCCCATCCGATACTCAGATCGGGTATCAGCTCTGATACTGACATTTTTGCCGGTGTTGTGTTGAAATCCTACCCCTGCCAAATTTTTACCAAGTATTGGTAGGTTCAGGATTGTGTGTGGGGGAGGGGTTAGGATTAGGCAATAAAATAGCTACTTCAACGAGGGGGGTAATAATTTGGCTGGGAGTCGAACTTTGGCACAACACCTCTTCAGGTATCGGTCAGACAGGACCGATCCAAATCCGATACTGTGCGTGTACTATTTTGTGTTCTTTTTAAGCCCCACAAAAGGCAGAAAAACATTAAAAAGCATCATCGAGTTCTCGTGCACTGTATTCCAAGTGTTCTGAAGCCATAGTTTAATGTGAGGTACAGATAAACTTTTAAGTCGTTAAATTGAAATTCACTCAAACTCTTCCCTTCACTGTGGCTTTCAGTCGTGTCGCGTTCGGTTACGGCAGTCAACACGATGAAACTCTCCAAGATGATTTAATGTTTCTATTATTATACTTGATCTGTAGATAAAGGTCTATGGTTTTGCATAAAAGACTTTCTTGAAGTTTATCGCGGTTTCTAAATCATTTTACTTTCTACCAGGTGTCTATTAGAGCACAACACTGGAGTAGAAAACACTAAGAATTGTTCTTCACACGCACAGAAACTGAAATTTAAAACTGTTAAAAGAAAAGGCGCTATAAACTTTTGCGTAGATATACCGGTAATATACGCATCAGTCTCTTCTTTGTGCTTTGAACTTTTCAATGCGGAGCGCTGCCGCTGCGCACTGTAACTTATGTTACTTCGTAGCCCATAAGCGCTTTGTACCAATTTTTATGGGAATGTTCATATTATAATTTTTTGATAATGGCCTTTTTTGCTCAGTCTCATCATATGTTGCAGCCTCATTAAAAAAAAACTGCATTATAAATTAAAAAGAAATGTCTTTTAATTTTATAGTAATATCTTCATATAGAAATATATTTTGTCATGTATGACTCAAATATTTGCAAAAAACAAGTCATGAGTCATGGATAAAGAAGTCAGCCCAGCTCCTGTTTATTTTGAATGCCTATCAAGCTATTAAAGCTATTTATTTAAAGTTGTTGTGCTGGTGCACAATTATTTAGTAACGCACTACGTTTGTATCGGTTTATTTTGTTTTACAAATTTCGGAAAGTAATGTTTAAGTCAAGCCTGTTGCCTTGCACAGTGAGAGATACAGTTTATTTGGTAATTCAGCACTTTTCTTTTGTTTCTTGATTATCGGATCAGTACTTGGTGTCGGCCAATACTGAATCCCAGATAGGCGGATCGGAGCATCCACAAAGCCAAACACTAATTTGCGCTGCTCTTGGTAGATTCCTTTGGTCATCATGGAAATCATCCAGCTGCATCTGTATTCTTTTATTTGTACGTTGTCAGTAGATGACGCGCAGAGCTATCCACTCCCTTCTGCGCTTTTATGTACTCATGCTAAATTAATTTTAGTAAGTCTGGCACCATGTCTCCATTTATTTTGCTATATGGATTAGACTACTGTTCGAAAGTTTGGGTTTTTTAGTTTTTGAAAAATTTCTTTTATGTTCACCAAGGCTGCATTTATTTGATTAAATATGCAGTAGATACATTAATTAATATTGTGACAGTTATGTCCGGTTTCTTTTGAAATAATTCTGAAACATTTCGGTTGTAAACAGTTGTTCTACTTAATATTTTTGTGGAACCTTTGATACATTTTGTTTTCAGAATATGCATTTATGTGCGTCTTTTGTAACATTATAAATGTCTTTACTGTCAGTTTTGATCAATTTAATTCATCCTTGCTGAATGTGAGTATTAATGTCTTTCAACAACAACATCGTGCTGACCCCAAACCTCTGAACAGATGTGTACAGTACCAGTGTAGGCAGTTTAGTCTTAGATTTGTATCGTACGTCACTTATTTGAGAAAGGGTCAGATTATCATTTTTTCAATCTGACTTCAATCATATAATGTATTATTCAGTCTCCAAAGACTTTTTTTTATTTTTTTATTTTTTTATTACATGCATCTGATGAGTGGCCCGTGTGCCTGTGTTTACCTCCCCTTATTCCAATAGTTCCTGATTTATTTATTTTTATATTTATTAAGCAGCCCAACTAGAGCAGTAAGTGTTGAAGGATCTCTTCTGAGAAATCAACTGTCCAAGAGCTCCAACTCATAAGGCTGAGTTTAATGAACAGTCAGAGCGCCTGATTGTCTCTCTGCTGACATCAGTGCTAGAGCAGTCATGTAGGTGGAGTGTAGCTTCATTAATGAGGGGTGAATTCCCATCTGAGCTCAACTGATTGTGTATGTGGGAAGCTTGGCTTGTACTGAATACAAAATATACTGCTATTTATCTTGTTTCATTGTGTGGTTGATGTATGGTATTGATATAGAAATGTTTAGACTTTTATTTGATTTGATTTGATTTATTTTTCTGGCCCAATCAGACTGATGTTGATCATTTCAAAAATGCTAATATGCATTCCTGATGTTAGCTTTCCTATAGACTTATCTGAGATTGCTGGAAAATTACTTGTTTATAGCAGAGTTAATCAAATCTCAGCAATACTGGGGTGTTAATGAGAGATTATATGCCTTTAGAAATTAATATACCAAAGACGCACAGTTTGACTTTCAATGCTTTTCTGACAAAATGCAGGAAGGAAATTTGTAATTGTATTTTTTTATCTTAATCACAGTGTGTGTGTGTGTGTTAAACTCATTCCTTTTGTTTCTTCTCTAACTGTCCAGGCCATAGATGAAATCAGACTTCCTGCATGGCTTACATCTCTCCACCACAATCAGACCGTTTCCTTTTTCTGTGCATCAACTACAGATTTTATAGCTATTAAAAGATGAGAATTAGCAGTGTGTGGAGAAGAATGGCAGATGGATTAGCGATATGGTGTAATATACATTAAAATTAGGAAAACTGACCTTCTCTGTTAGCCAAGAACAAAGAAATGAGGACACGGAGAGCAATGACAAGGCAAAAGTACATGAAGAGGAGAGACTAAAACAACATTTTTTTTTTTTTTTTTTTTTTTGTCACACCTTTCATGTCCAGGGTTTTAGATCTAATAAGGCGAAGAAATGTCAGTCTCTCTCTGTCTGTAAAGACATTGAGGTTAGAATTGGAATAAATCATTCTAGAGGCATAGCACCATTCCATTTTTGCTCTCTCTAAGGCCTGTAATTTTACTGCATACAATCTGTATGTCTGCTTCGGGCTGTTGGTGTCATCTTGTGGGAGGATACCGAATCCTCTACCCATGGGTCTGTGCAGAATTATCCTGTGAAAAGAGTCTCTCTAGTCATCTTTTCTGTTGAACCTATAGCTGTGGAAGAGCCAGAGAAAGAAACCTTAAGTAAGAAAGAGATATTGAGACCACTCTCACTATCGGATGTCTCAGCTTACGTTTCTTGAGCTCAGATACAGAATCTTTTTGTGTGGTGTCCAGTCTCTCTGGCAGAGAGTGAGCTCTTTGAATGGACTATTGACTGCTGGGCGAAAGATAAGGTGAAGGCAGCACATGCGTACTACTAGATAAAATGAGCATTCTGTTTCTGAATAATGTAGTTTTTAGAATGTTTGATCAGTTTTCTTTTATTATTTTTGGGTGTGTTTTGTTTTTTGCTTTGAATTTTGTCTAATTTCATTTTTTGTTTAATTTTGATTTGCTTTGACTTCAGCTATGGCTTCAGCTTTGATCAGAACATTTGTGTTTATAACAATAAATGCTCTGAGTTTCATCATATGCAATGTTCTTTTGAGCAACCATACTAGCATCCCATAATACTCATCTGACATTTGAAGCATTGTATACCTTTTTAAAGGGTTAGTTCGCCCAGAAATGAAATTTCTGTCATTAATTACAGCCTCCTACGCGGTTTACGTTGTATGGACAGTGCAGCACTTCCGGGTTCTACGTCAGAATACCGACTCATTATTGGCTGGCTCCTGCATCAGCATCTTTGGTTATGGATTTGGGGGTTAATTGATAACCATTCTGGCTGCTGGATGAGTCAGATTTTGTAAAATCCTACTGAAGGCATTAAGTACTAAAACTTTTTTTTCGCTTGGTTCAGTCAAGCACATTCATCTGAATAATCTTATGCACAGTGAATGAACTAGCATTCAATCATTTTTCTTATTTCATTCAGTGTAATGCCACTGGACCTATTTCCTCTGGAAATAGCACAGCTAAATATAATACTCGGGTGTTACCGTGCAAGCTCTTATGGACATATGTATTGTCAGGATTCATAATGTGTCATGGCTCAAGAAAAAGATTTGAGTGTTTGTTGTATGTTTTTTTTTATTATTGTGTGGATACATTTAATATTAAGAAATTTGAGGTTTTAATATGTCACAAAATGTTGCAGAAATACAATGTTCGGACGATATTTGCTTGAGTTTCAATGTATTGTAAATGCTAGGCTCATTTGTTATCAGTCGGATATGTGTGTGAACCCCTCCTCCTGACCAAGGTCCCATTCAACCACGTGTGTTTAGTTGTGGGCGAGTACAGTTGTGTGTGTATGGAAGCCAGTTTAACTCGAGCGTTTTTAATGCCGTTGAAGGTCTTTGACTCATGACCGTCTTTGTCAGGAAGTGTTTTGTAGTCTCCTGGTCTTCTCAGGACAAACAGACAGGAACTGGATCACCGGTTACATGAACCATGGGCCAGTCTGGACACATTATGATAAGCAGGATGTGATGTCACAGAGAGGAAGCTACTAAAATGTTTTGTCTTTTTGAATATGTGTGTGAGAGCTGGAATTTGTGTCTGAAATGTGTATCAAAAGACTGACAGCCAGCGGCAAAGTGGATTTAACATTTTGTTGATGTCCTTTGGACTCACTGAAGTGTATGTGTGCTTTGCACTTTAGTGTTTTCGTTTGTTTTTTAGAGGGCCGTTTGAGCCCTGAACTGTTGAGATCTGCGCTGGCGTGTACCTGCTGGCCCTTCTTCAGAAAAGGTAGGAGAGGAGCTCAAATTTAACTGAAACCTGCTGTGAAATGTCTTGCTTACCGGTTGTTTCACACTGATTTAATTTCCCATTTGCTGGGTTTGTGTTGGTGACTCTAATTTTAATTTTTCAAGTTATTTATAGATGTAAAGTTCTTTGTGGGTCATTTCAGAGATTCTCTGTGGAATACTTGAAACTGATTGGTGAAATAATGAATGATATCCAAGGCAACTGACCACTCATCTGCTTTGTTCGGCGGTTTATTTTACGATAATGACCATGTAGGCTTATCGTCACTGTTATGCTAAGCTGTTAACCATAGTAATGGAGCCGTAGACAAATCGTGGGAATGTTTTGGGATAATTTAGCTGACGTGAAACAGTTAGCTATTGTTGTGTTGACCTTGCAGCTTTGGAATGCTGTAGTTTGCTATCATGAATTGTTGTACTTGAAGCTTTTTTGGCAGAATATCTGACATAATCATTGTCCCCAAGGCCACTCGTCTGGCATGCTTGCAGGAGACATCTGTCCATCTGAGGTGTTGGTGTCTGGACCTTTTCCTTTATTTCCTCCCAGGAGTCCAACCTCCTGTTAGTGTTTGCAGCATCCTGCTGTAAATTGTTCTCTCACAGTTGAATATTGTGCTGATATGACGGTCATTTTTATCAGCGTAGGTCCAAAGCCTTGGGAATGCCTCGTTGCCGTTCATTCCCTCAGCACAGTTGTTCAGGTGACGCCTCTGAAGCTACTGAGAGTTTGTCTTGTCAGTGTGTTTTGATTTCTATGAATTTCTTGAATCTGTGTTCTGCAATGGATGTGAATGTTTTGTGCTCTGATTAATTGGTGTTCTTTCTTTATTTTTCTGCATTAGAATATTCACTAATGCAGTTATTCGATTATTTTTATTTTTATTTTTCATTATTAGACTAAATAGTCTGAATGCATTTTAAAGCTGATATTGCAGCCATTTACTATAGCTTTCCCGTACACTAAAATATGAAATTATGGATGTTCCTGCAGGCATTTAGTTGATTATCAGAACCAATGATCTTATAATAATCAATTGTTCTGTAACGATATAGGATTTTGACATGTTTTTTATAATAATAATTGTAACACTTTTTGCTGTTAGCTCATGTTAACAAATGGAACTATTTATTTCATTATTTATAAAACTTATATGTGTGTGTGTGTGTGTGTGTGTGTGTATATAAATTAAAAGAAATAAACATTTGAAATATGTCAGTCTGTGTAATAAATTAATTGAATATAATATACAAGTTTCACTTTTTGAATGGAATTAGTGAAATAAATCAACTTTTTGATGATATTCTAATTATATGACCAGCACCTGTATATGTGTGTGTGTATATGTATATTATATATATATGTATATATATATGTATATATATATATATGTGTGTATATATATATATATATATATATATATATATATATATATATATATATATATATATATATATATATATATATATATATATATATAATTTTTTAAATTTATTTATTTATTTTCATTACTGTGTTTTCTGCAGAATATGACAGACAGTTAGCACCCACCAAAGCCATGGCAGCGGCTTACCTGGACCCCAACCTGACCCATGCCCTGAACCAGGGGGTCAAGCCTCGCTTCAGCGCAGGGATGGAGCGGACGGCAGGGGCTCTGGAGCGCGTGCTCAGAGTCTTCCACTACTTTGAGAGCAGTAGTGAACCCTGCACCTGGTGCAGCAACATCCGACATGGGGACTCAACCGATGTCAGGGTGAGTCTGTAGATCAACTGGGTCAACCTCTTAATGCTATCCAGGATGCAAAATACAAAACGTTTAGGGATGACCATATCGGTTTTGGCCAGGAGAGAGAAATGCAATGTCATGGTCCTATTGAGACTGATAATATTATGAGCAAATGATGACACACTTAAGATTTTGTTCAGGAGTGTATCAATAAGACTAATTCATCAATAAGAAGTATCAATTAGTATTAAAGGGTTAGCTTACCTAAAAATTAAGGCCGGGAGAAATATTACAAGTATTTGCATATCGCATTGCTGGATTGTAACCAGGTTGTAAGTACTGCTTCAAAAATGCCAAAAGAAGAAACGGGAGCAATAGACAAAAAATGGAGAGCAGGGAATTTATTGAAATCTGCTTTTAAACTGAACAGGCTGTTCATCGGTTGATCACAAGTTTAAGACCATAACCTTAAAAAGTTAAAATCTGTGCAGAAATCTGGCTTTCCTGTCATCATCCTTCAGGCAGTCACACTGTCATGATCTTTCCTGATGGCAAAAGCAATAAGGGTTACTGTCTTTGAATGTGGCTGGATTGCTGAGCTGCAAAAGCAAGGGCTCTTACATTATTATGGGACAAAAATGTCAAGTGGTAGACTTGGTAGCCCCCCCCCCCCAAAAAAAAAAAATAAAATAAAAATTCACCTGTGCTGAGCCAGAAAATCTGACTGGCTGTCCGTGAAGAGACACAGGCCGATCCTCTACCCAAATTAAGGCCCTTACTGATACTGACTGCAACCCAATAACCATAAGACAGCATCTGCGAGAGCAGGGCTTAAAGAACTAAAGAAGTCTTCAAAGGCCACATCTCCTTCCATACCACAAACTTTGCCCATTTGGAATTTGCAAGGGAGCACCAAACATGGGACATGAGACCAGAGAAAATGTAACCTTGACGGTCCTGATGGCTTCCAACATTACTGGCATGACAAGGAGATCCCACTGGAGATGTTTTCTATGTGACACAGTGGAGGAGGCTCCATCATGATCTGGGGTGCTTTTTCCTTCAATGGCAGCATCAGGTTGTGCAGGGGCGTGTGACTGAGGGTCCTCGTCTGTGCGGTAATGAACTGGTCTTTCAACAGGACAGTGCTGCAGTTCACAATGCCCACCCGATGAAGGACTTCTTCCAGGGGATTAATGTCACTCTTTTGGAACATCCTGCATGTTCCCCTGATCTAAATCCCATTGAGACCGTTTGGGAGATGGATGGCAAGGGAAATATACAAAAAAAGACATCAGTTCCAGGCCGTGGATGCCATCTTCACCACATGGAGCAACGTTCCCACCAGCCTCCTGGAAACAGTCGCATCAAGCGTGCCGAAACAAGTTTTTGAAGCGATCAACAAGAATTGTGGGGCTACTCACTACTGAGTCCTATTTTTGACACTTTTAGTTCTGTTTGGGGGCTTTTTTTGGGCTATGGTCTTAAACTTTTGATCAGCCGATGAACTGATGAAATTGCCTGCTCTCTATTTTTTGTCTATTGCTCCTGTTTCTTCATTTTGCATTTTGAAGCAGTACTTACAACCTGGTTATGATCCAGCAGTATGAAATGCGAATATTTGTAATATTTCCCTCGGTCTTAAGATTTTGTTCAGGAGTGTACCGACACCACAACTGTTCCTGTGGAAGACTAAAGATCTGATATTTCCTCTGAGCTTCAGGCTTTTCAGCATTATTCAGAATACAGCTCTCTGTGGCCTAGAACACTCATTGTAAAACCCCCTCAGACAATGACATGCTACTCTAAATTATTTAATGAGGTTGGTTTTTGAAGCCAAGTAGCCGTTGTTACTTCAAAGCGCATTGTCCCGCTTTCATCCCTCACACATCAGCCATCTTCGCAGTTTTATGCAGGTTTACATCTGATACTCTTTCGTTGTATCAGGTCTGAACCTCATCCAAACCTGGCCCACACTAAACGGGCCACTGACACGAAGCGTCACATTAACACACACTAATTCAGTAAATGAAATAGATTAAAGCTGACTTCACAGATGAAATCTCTGGGAGTTTATTCAGGTAGTTTTAGAGATTCATGGTATTTGTTTTTTAGACATGTTATAGTAGTAGTTATTAACGTCTGTAAGGAAATAGAAAAGATAATGGCCATGACATACAATTCATCACACACTAATGTGACTTATCAGTTCTTTCTTCATGGCTCATGCATTTTGCAGTTTGCATAATAAATTAAATAACAGTTTTTCCATCCTGTTAGACATCATGTATTATTCTGCAGCAGACACTTGAACATCCTGCTCTTTCTTGGTCTCATTCATCTCCTCTCTCACAATACCACAGAACCAAAGAACTTAAGGACCCGTAATATGACACATTAATCAAAGATTAAAGTGAAACTCTTCTGGCTTTGAAACGGTCTCCTTCAGAGAATTCTCTCATTCACTCTGAGATGTGTCCCGCTTTGAATATTTTATAAACATTGTACTAAACGATTTGTTGTCACCAAATTCTTCTGTGTGTTTTTCAGGGCATTATACAGAAGATCGTGGACATCCACAAGGTGAGGTGTGTGTCCTGTTTTGGTCTGCGTCTTTGCCAGCTGAGAACAGGTGAAGTTCATTGGCTACACCCCGACATGGGCGTGTCTCATGTGAGGGAGCGGTACGGGCACAGCCATCCTCAGGACGACTGGAGGTGAGTTACTGTTTTAATGCTGATATCATAACCATAAAAGTATTATAATGACTCAGGAAACATGGCCATTGACTTGTCCCCTTCTCAGTGGCTGCCATGTTGAGATCACATGACCAACTGAGTCATGTGGTTCTACTCGGTTAATACAGTTTACATTCACAGTTCATGGCAGGTCCATGTTTTTCAACCAATGACAAACAGGGAGAGTGTTCAGAAGTTTGAGGTCAAACTGTGGTCACTACCATTTAAAAGTTTCTCAGTAAGATTTTTTTGTTTTTGTAACATTATAAATGTCTCTGTGGTCACTTTTGATTCATGTTGAATAAAGGTATTAATTTCTTTAAAAAAAAAAAAAATCTTGCTAATCCCAATCTTTTGAATGGTAATGTATTTGAAAATAATGATTATTTGAATTTTGATTTCATTTGGTGACACTAGTGGGGCATAAATTAGATGGCCTACATATACGTATATGTATATAATATATTCGTATATATGTTTGTGTGTGTACATATGAATGAATGTACATGTTAACAAATAAATATTTTTGTTTTCATTTCACATTTCATTTGCTCCTTTCAGAAAGTTAACATTTTATTGGCCACCTTACTTTTTACATATCAGTATCTACATTGACCTTTTGAAAAATGTGTAGTTTACTTTGGATATGCTCTCATCAACAGACATATTTTTTCATAAGTATTTAAATACAAAAGAAAGCAGAACGATGAGCTTTCTGAAGAGGAAGTAACCACAAGCGTTAGATTCCAGCAGGTCTTTGTGGCCGCACAGTTTGCCATCGCTTATTTCAGTTACCATTCCCCGTACTGCTTTGTTTCTGTCTGCAATCCAATCAAAACCCCTCTGACATCTCTGAGATAGCACATCTTTGACATCTGAGACCACTGTGGTGCTGTGGCACATTATTAACTTTTATTCTGTTTTCTTTGTCTTGTGGTCCTTGCTGTCAGTTTTAGAGCTATTGAATGAAAACTATGTAAACCTTCCATTGTATAAAACAGAATTCCATCTCCAAAGTCTTTTTGTTATTCGTGGGTCATGTCTGTTTTATGAGGATGACACTATCACTCTGTTGTAAAGCATTATCGAACTGAATATGCTGTTCATCTTTAGAGCAAGAAAGAATGATATAATGGCCTATGTATAATTCATTCAGTAGGGGTGGATAATTCTGCATCAAAATGAGGTTGGCCCAGTGGGCGGAGCTTCAGAATGAATGTGTCTAGTCGTGGTGAGTTTTATCTTAATGAAGCTAAATAAAGCAGTCCCTGCTTAATTGCTCAATTGTTTATGTTCCATTCACGCAAGCCGAGGCTTGTTTCACCCATCTTCTTTCTTCAACCATTCATTATGCATGAATGGGCTTTTTATGCATTTATGGGGAAGTCCGCAGTTCAAAGGATGAGCTTGATTCTGTTCACCCTCCAGCATGTCTTCATAATGAAAAACAGAGCTCTGATAATAAATGGAGCATTTGCTTTAAAGCAAGACATTTTACCCTCTGCAAATGCGGATCAGCAGGTTAAATTCCTCCTTTTCAGTTTCTGAAGAAATGGAAACGTAACAGATAGGATTTGACTGCAGGCTACCTCCTTGTTTTTCATGGTCTATGATCGTGTTTCCCACATGGAAAATATTATTCAGCACAGCCTAAAGTACAGTGTGAAAAACTGATCTAAACCATTATATTTTAATATGTAGAAGAATGTTTTTATGATGCTTTGCCTTACTGTGGAGGGACAAAAACACAACAGTATTATTACACAAATTAACAAACATTTTCAAATAGTATTATACAAATTGTGTGTGTGTGTGTGTGTGTGTATATAAATGTTTTTGTACATTTTCCCATTTATTCCAAAATAATGAAGGAATAAAGACAGTAACAATTTAAACAATATATTTTATTTGTGAACTAATGTTCAGCTTTTCTTTTTAACAGTCAACTTATTTCTAGCAGTCATCATGCTTGTACACACTGGTCACAGACATGAAGTACCTTTAATTTCACCAAGCTGACTCCTCACTAAAAAAACCCCACAGTCATTATGTTTTCAGGCCATTTTAAGTTTGATTTTGATGTGACATAAAGTGGTGATATCTAAGTGGCCGAGTTGTTTGCTTACTTTTTAAATTAGTCTTCTCATTAACGCCATCATTGTCTTCATTTAGGCCGATTCGAGAACTTGCACAAAATCAGTAAGCGGGATTGGTCACACAAACCTATCATATCATATCATAAATAATCCCCATCCGATTTAGAGAACATTGTTTTGAACGTGTGAGGCAGGTGCCGCAGCATTCTGGCTCTTGCTCAGGTAGAGAGATGTGTTGAACTAATTTAGTGTAATTGAGAGCAGACAGTGAGCCAGCTGCACGAGAACAGGGCGTGATTTGTACCTCCCAGACAGACAGCTGTTGAGAGCAGCCACTGATACGGCAATAATTGCGTTGTCTGGCAAACTTTACAAGATCATGTCTCATCGGCATCTATAATCAGTCACATATGAGAAGGAAGATGAGTAAACAGCTCCATAATCAGAACTATCATCGTTGTTAAAGATTCAAGACATGAATCAACCTGAGGGCTTCATTTTCTAAAGCATCTGTTGTGATTGGTCCGGCTGTGTGACGGCTGCCAATCATTGATGATCACCTGTGATTGATGGTTATTTTGAGCTTTATGCTGAAATGATGTAGGCGACTTCAGGTAGAGCTGACAGCATGTGTGTTTTATTAGATCATTTCTTTCATTCTCTTTCTTCTCTCTCCAGATATGAGCTACGGATTCGATACTTGCCTAAAGGATTTTTAAACCAGTTTACTGAGGACCAGCCAACTCTTAACTACTTTTATCATCAGGTGATGGATAGTTTAATTTTGTAGCCTGTGTACTACTGCCTTTGCTAATGTTACACCCCAAAATAAAAAAAGGTAGAAATTATACCTGGTCTTACATTATTATTCTATTAAGGCAACGAAGCCTGCATTGCAGCTTTAGTAAAATGTTTTGCAATTTGATCACATCCCAATTCTATGAAAAAAAAAAGTTGTAAAGTATAATGGTGTTATTTGTTTTACTGCTTTAAATTTATGAAGATTTAAAAAAAATATATAGATTTAGTTTTTTTGTTGTTGCAAAAATGAGATTCATAATTATCATGAAAATAATGTCACAATGCCAAAAAAAAGCAATGGTCCTACATTAGGTTTCTTTTTCTTTATGCAAAATTTTTGTTCAATTGATTTCTTTATTGTTATTATTTTGGGGTGAAATATATATTTAAATTTACCCACATAGAGATTGAGTGGTGGTTTAAGGTTTGTTCAAGGCTTAGGGTCTATAATTGGTTTGATCCTGCCAGGTTGCAAAGATCAAACCATGAGCTCACGATCATCATTGTAAAACACTTAAATGACAAGTGACTGACCTTAAAATAAATTCAAATCTCTGTTCTATGGTGTCATCACTTGAAAGTTGCACAAACAAATTCCACCCGATCCTTGTGTGGTGATCTATACAAAAGAAGTTAAGACAATCAAATTACAAATATCACAGGAAAACTTCATTTTAATGGATTGAGAGGAAAGCACTGCTATCAGTTATCAACCTTCATGATTTTTTTTTTATGAAAGGCAAATTAGCTCTGTATTATTGTTTGTTTGTAAAATTGAAACGCATCAGCATCCTATTATAATTTTTTTTATTTATTTAACACGCAGTATCCGGCTGTTCTAGAGGAGGAGTGAAATGTTCAATTCTGTGCAGTTAGTATCTCCTTGTGTTTTTTTCTCCTTGCCTAGCCTAATGTTTCTCTGTATGCCCAGGTGAAAAATGATTATATGATGGAGATTGCCGATCAAGTTGATCAAGACATAGCACTTAAACTAGGCTGCCTTGAAATCAGGTATGTGTGATACACACTACCACTCAAAAGTTTAAGGTCATCAAAGAATCCTGAAAAAAAAAAATGTATTGGGGTTTCCACAGAAATATTATGCAGCACAACTGTTTTCAAAATTGATAATAAGAAATGTTTCTTGAGCAGCAAATCAGCATATTATAATGATTTCTGAAGGATCATGTGACACTGAAGACTGAAAGCTTTGCCATCACAGGAATGCATTTTAAAATGTATTAAAATTGTAATAATACATTAATAGTTTTACAACATTACTGTATTTTTTTATTTATTATTAATGCTGCCTTGGTGAGCATAAGAGACTTCTTTCAAAAACAGTAAAAAAAAAATCTTACCAACCCCAAACTTTTGAATGGTGGTGTAAATGTGTAACTTAGAGTGTTTTCTAGTGACTCTTATCAACTAAAGATTGAATTCAGACAAATCTCTTTTCTCTTCTCTGTTCCAGGAGGTTTTTCAGGGACATGCGTGGTAACGCCCTGGATAAGAAATCAAATTATGAATTATTAGAGTAAGTAATGCTGTCTGTGTTTGGATCATTAGTATCCAGTTCTAACACTCCCCATATTTAATTAAGTGATGATTCTTCAGGCAGAATCCTTTCTATTGAACTTGTGGAATTTTGGAATTTAAAATTGAAGTTATGAGATGTATATGGGAGCAATTATAAGAAATATTGGCAGTTGTGAGATAAAGTTGCAATTACCAAAAATGGGCTTCCATAGGGAAACTGTCATGACAGAAACTTGGATTAAAAATTCTTATCAGATCTCATATTACTCGTATACAAATGTTTCCTTATGATGTAATTGTTTATTTCAAAATAAACTCATACTAGACTGAACCATTAGAGGATTTCTCTACATGTCTTTTTCTTTCGGATTGTGTGTGTATATGGGTCAGAATAACTAGTCCATGTTGCATGGCCCGCTGAAACCCGTCTGATCTATTTTTAGTAGAGTATAATTGATCTTTGCGTATCTCCTGCAGTGGTGCAGGGTCTCCATTACTGTAATGTTTTCCCTGCTAAGAGAAAATAACCTCTACTAATGGTTCCGCCTCTAACAAGTTGCTGTTGCATTTCTTGTGTTTTTACCCCAAAATCTGATCTGAAGTTTTACTTTCTTTGAAAACTAAAGTCACTGTCTTTCTGCATTTCTGTCTCCCTGCAGGAAGGACGTTGGTCTGCGGAGATTCTTTCCAAAGAGTTTATTAGATTCAGTGAAGGTAATGAGACATTTCTGATGACTTCTTCAAAAATGGTGGTTGTCTTGATTTATTGGATGTGAGGAAATGCTTTTGTTCAGGCAAAATCAATGTTATTACCTGCCTGGTTTCCTCTGTGGTCTCACACCCCTGAGATGCTTTGGCCCAGTTCTGTTCTCTCTCGCTCTCTCTCGCTCTGTCTCTGAAGAAGTCACTGAAGGGAACCATTCTAATGAAATGCAGTTTGCCAGAGAGCCAGTTTCCTTTTCCTCCTGACCTACCTAGTCCGTTTCAGTCTTTTTTAGTATGCTGTGGCATGATGTCTACTGTTATTTTTGCTGCTTGTCTGCATAATTTATTTGTGAAAAATGCTATACAAATTGCCATGGTGTTTACGTTTGTCAAAGAATTGCTTATATTAAATAAATTAAGTGTTTTTTATTTTATTTCCTTTTTTATAAATATGAAAAAAATAAAGAAAAAAGGAAATGGGTTTAACATCCAAAAATGTTCACCTTTAAATTTTTGCAGCTAGAATCTTCGGTTTCTTATTTTTGATTTCTGCTAATTACAGCTTTGAGATTTTACACTAAATTGTTATTCTGTGTGTTTAAATGCATTTGGAAATTGAAATGGGAATGGCGTTTTCCCTTTTTTTGTTAAAGGGGATTTTCTGCATATTCTGTGCCTTTCACTCTCTTCTGCTCTTCCTTTTTATTGAGTTTACATTCTACCCCAAAGCAGCCCAAAATCGCCTTCATTTCAATGGTTGCTATGGAAACCCAAGCCCATGTCAAGAGAGAAGAGAGAATTACCAACTAGTTTTGGGGGTTTTAATTTGAGAATCTTTAGATTTGCAAACATTCTGCATCTCTTAAGGAAAGGACCCTGATTCTAACTGGCTAATTATCATGTCTGAATAATGAATACTTTTTGATAGTGTTTGCATAATTTGGCAGGTTGTTTACACCATTAAAGATTCATTTGAAAGCTATTTGGAAACGGTTTAAATTTAGATTAAGATCCCTTATTGAGATGGCTGATTTGTCATTGTTCTACAGAGACGGTTTTATTTTCCTCGATTATGGTCTTAGACTTAAAATGATTCACATTTTCTCTGAAGAAATGCTAATTTAGAAATATCAGTTTTGAATATTTATGATACAAATGCCCCAGTCTGTTGAATTAGGCGTCTTGTTGTCTTGACACCTAAAGGTGAAGTGTGTAATTTTTGCGCTAGACGGGACCAAACAAGTAGTCCCGCCCCGAATGTGTGCCATTGGTTGATCCAGGGGGAACAAAGCAGTGCTTTACAGTTTTTCCAATCTTTCTAAACTAATTGCTTAGAGTTGCCAATGCATAGCAAATTCAGATAAGAAAAAAAAACAAAAAACACACACACCTCACCTTTTAAGGGATTGTAGCTAATAGCTTAATTTGATTACAAGTCATTGTGTTTTGTCTTTTCAGGCTAAATCCCTGCGGAAACTGATCCAGCAGACGTTTAAACAATTCGCCAATCTGAACGATGAGCAGTGTATCCTCAAGTTCTTTGAAATCCTGTCACCTATATACAGATTTGATAAGGAGTGTTTTAAATGTGCTCTTGGGGTGAGTTGAGTTTAGATGTGGCTTTATTTTGATGAACTGAATTAATTAACAAGTCATTTACATGTATTAACTCTCCTGATTTATTATTTCTGTCTTAATGGTAATAGATTACTTTAATGGTCTGTAGTGCCCTCTGTTGGCTGAAAGATGAATACCAGTGTCTCCATATGTTCAGTATTTTTTATTTTTATATGCACATATTGCCTTTAATCCTATGATGGTAAAATAATGTTGCATTGTATTAATTAGTTTGTGTGTGTTTCATGAAGTGTTTGAGTTGAATGTGTCTGCTGTTGTGTTTGATAGTCGAGCTGGGTGATATCAGTGGAGTTGGCCATCGGACCCGAGGAGGGCATCAGTTACTTGACGGACAAAGGCTCAAATGTAAGTACTGTGCAGCCCGATGGATGGGGGAATGGACTGTGTTTTTAAAGTCCGTATCTCTTTCTGAGTAGCCAACGCACCTCGCCAACTTCACACAAGTGCAGAGTATCCAGTTCGAGGAACGAGAGAGGAAGGGAATACTGCAGTTAGATGTGGCTGGAGCACCTGAGGTAAAACCCACACATTTTTCAGTGTATTATTTTGTCTTATATGTGCTTTTTGTACATGGATATGGTACAGTGTTCTTGTGCATTCCTCAGCCTCTGACGGTTACAACTACAGCACTGAACACAGCGGAGAACATGGCCGATCTCATTGACGGTTACTGTAGACTTGTTAATGGAACTTCCTCGTCATTTATTGTCCGTGTACAGAAAGGTGAGAATACAAACACACACATTTGTGCTCGAATACTGATCTCAGACAAAAAAAGATACTCAACTGTTCAAAAGTTTAGAGTCTCTATGAATTTTATTTAAGGAAAATAAGATAACACTTTACAATAAAATTTAGGTTTCGTTTGTTAACATTAGTTAATGCTTTAACTGACATGAACTAACAATGAGCAATATAGTACAGCATTTATTATGCTTTTTTTAATATTAGTTTTCAAAAATGTTCATGAGTTCAGTTTATTAAAGGATTAGTTCATTTTCAAATGAAAATTACCCCAAGCTCTACTCGCCTTCAAGCCGTCCTAGGTGTATGTGACTTTCTTCTTTCTGATGAACACAGTCTTATTAATAAATATCCTGATGAGTCAGAGCTTTATAATGGCACGAGTATGATCTGAAGAAAGTGCTTCCATCCACATCCATTCATCATAAACATGTGCCCCACACAGCTCTGGGCGGTTAATAAGGGCCGTCTGGAGCAAAGCGGTGCGTTTGTGTAAATTTAAAAAAAAAAAAAAAAAATGTAACAAGTTATGAAGTAAAATAACTTGCTACCGTCAGACCGCCTTCCGTATTCAAGTTACGAAGAAAGTCTAAATTTCCCTAAGTTGAGGTGTAGGTGTAGCCTAAGCTTTTTGAACTGCAGGAGTTTTACACTTTCTTCATATGTTAAATATGGAAACCAGATTGGCGGAAGCTAGATATTTTACTTCATAACTTGTTAAATATGGATATTTTTTTTTACACAAACGCATCGCTTTGCTCCAGACGACCCTTATTAACCGCCCGGAGCTGTGTGGAGCACATGTTTATGATGGATGGATGTGGAGGGAAGCAATTTCTTCAGATCACACTCATGACCCCTGTTCACTGCCATTATAAAGCTCGGACTCGTCAGAATATTTATTAATATTTCTGTGATTGTGTTAGTCTGAAAGAAGAAAGTCATATACACCTAGGGTGGCTTCAGGGTGAGTGAAGCTTAGGGTAATTTTCATTTGAAAGTGAACTAATCCTTTAACTAATGTTAACAGATGCAACATTTTAATGCTGTTCTTGTGAAATTCCTATTCTTCAAAAGAGTCCTGAAAAAAATTGTTTCCACAAAAATATGAAGCAGCACAATGTTTTTAACATTGGTGATAAAAAGAAATGTTCATTAAATGCACTGAATTCATTACATTTTGTCTATTTTAAATTTTAATAATATTTCAAAATTTTACTGTATTTTTAAATAAAAGAAATGCAGCACAAGTGAGCATTAGAGAATTCTTTCAAAAAATATATATTAAAAAATCCAAACATTTGAACTGTATAAATGTTCCGTGTGCACAACAATATCTTTTCCTAATCAACTAGTTGAAGGTCCACTAAAATAATTATTTCTGTTTTGATTTTTGCATTTAAATTTTATTTCTCAATGTTTGTCAACAGAAGGAGAGAGAGCTCTTCCATCTATCCCAAAGGCTCCAAAGTAAGTTTAAATAAAAGTGAGAGTTATACAATTTTTTTTGTTTTGTTTTGGCAGTTTTTCATTATATAGACTGTGTTCCTCTTGTACACTCTGTTCTTGCTCCTTTGGCCTCTTTGGCTCAGACATGTGGAATCTCTCAGTGTACCCTCAACTAATGGGACCTGCAGCCCAGCTCCCATTAAGGTGACTGTGGTAGTGCCCATCTGTTATGTCATCCCTTCTGCACATGCTAATGGAACAGACCAGCTCAGTGGCTTCAGCAGAGATCAGTGTAGAAAAGGTCATGCTGTGATTTAAGTTTCAATGGAAATGTACACGATTCATCTTCTTCATCCTCTGTCACACAGATCAGCAAACCATGAGAAACGGTTGCAAGGAGTCCGGGCCAAAGCAATCTCTGTTTCAGGTAAGACTCGTCCTAAAGGACTGCACTGTGGCCGTGCATTTACATTGAAAATGAATTCAATGCAAAACCAATGAACCTCTGGACAGACTGTTGAGACTTTATTAATTCTGAGCAGTTTGCTCTAGTTGAAATAAATGAAATTTTGAATTACACTCTAACCGTGCTAGAATTTACTGTTGTGTAAAATGCAAAAAGGTTTGTGAGATTTACCGGATGGAATATGCCATTATCTCAGTGGATGAACATTAGAGATCACTGGGTCTCCACCATGATAGTGTGTGTGTGTATTTAATACAATCTAAGGAATGAGAATTCTTTTTTCAAGATCTTCCTCTTGCTAATAATGATTTGGGGCTTTTTTTTATAGCATTGTGGAACAGCCATGAAAAACTCTTTTGTGCTGTTGCCTCTCCTAATTACCAACGTCTATCTGTTATGATAAAGACATTAATCTAATGCTTTCTCTTTCTCTGTCTCTGTCTTTTTAAATCTTTTGCATGCTGAATGGATCCACAGATGATATTGGTGGGGATGGTAAAGTCCAGTTTTGTCTTTTTGCTGAATTGAGCGGGGCGAGATATTGCATATTCACAGTATATTTTCATGAGTCATCTTAATCAGTGGATCAAGATAAGTCGTGAGAATATACCATACTGTGAATATGCAATATCTCGCACTTTTGCTAGCAAAAAAATTGAATGTCCCAATGATTCTAAAGCGATTTTATGTTTCCTATAGATTTTCATTACACTAAATTTAGAATAAATAATATTTGAGAATATTGCATTAATTTTATCAATTTAATATTTAATTGAGATATCAATTTAAATTTCACAGTAATCAAACATATCACAATAAAAAAAATGATAAAAGATTTATTTGCTCCATCATTCAGAAATGTTCAAAAATGTCTCTACTTGGCATTTTTTTTCTTTTAACAAATAATAAAGTTGTAATAAAATATATTTAGATAAGAATTGCTTCTTATAACTATATATTGTTTTGTTAGTGAATATAATTGAAAATGATCAAATATCAATCTTCTGATATTTTCCATAGTTGGAAAACATGCCTTAATTTACTAGATTTTTCTATATATTTAAAATTTTATTTTGGATGCTATTAATTAGAATTAATCTTTTGCCCAGTATTAAGAAGTTGTGTTTACATAATATGTTTGTGTTCTGTGTATAATTATTTTGTATATATAAATACACACACGCTATATATGTGTGTGTGTATATATATACAGTACTGTGCAAAAGTTTTAGGCAGGTGTGAAAAAATGCTGTAAAGTAAGAATGCTTTCAAAAAGAAACTTGGTAATAGATTATATTTATCAATTAACAAAATGCAAAGTGAGTGAACAGAAGAAAAATCTAAATCAAATCCATATTTGGTGTGACCACCCTTTACCTTCAAAACAGCATCAATTCTTCAAGGTACACTTGCACAAAGTCAGGGATTTTGTAGGCATATAGTTAGGTGTATGATTAAACAATTATACCAAACAGGTGCTAATGATCATCAATTCAATATGTAGGTTGAAACACAATCATTAACTGAAACAGAAACAGCTGTGTAGGAGGAATAAAACTGGGTGAGGAACAGCCAAACTCAGCTAACAAGGTGAGGTTGCTGAAGACAGTTTACTGTCAAAAGTCATACACCATGGCAAGACTGAGCACAGCAACAAGACACAAGGTAGTTATACTGCATCAGCAAGGTCTCTCCCAGGCAGAAATTTCAAGGCAGACAGGGGTTTCCAGATGTGCTGTCCAAGCTCTTTTGAAGAAGCACAAAGAAACAGGCAACGTTGAGGACCGTAGACGCAGTGGTCGGCCAAGGAAACTTACTGCAGCAGATGAAAGACACATCATGCTTACTTCCCTTCGCAATCGGAAGATGTCGAGCAGTGCCATTAGCTCACAATTGGCAGAAAACAGTGGGACCCTGGTACACCCATCTACTGTCCGGAGAAGTCTGGTCAGAAGTGGCCTTCATGGAAGACTTGCGGCCAAAAAGCCATACCTCCGACGTGGAAACAAGGCCAAGCGACTCAACTATGCACGAAAACACAGGAACTGGGGTGCAGAAAAATGGCAGCAGGTGCTCTGGACTGATGAGTCAAAATTTGAAATATTTGGCTGTAGCAGAAGGCAGTTTGTTCGCCGAAGGGCTGGAGAGCGGTACACGAATGAGTGTCTGCAGGCAACAGTGAAGCATGGTGGAGGTTCCTTGCAAGTTTGGGGCTGCATTTCTGCAAATGGAGTTGGGGATTTGGTCAGAATTAATGGTATCCTCAATGCTGAGAAGTACAGGCAGATACTTATCCATCATGCAATACCATCAGGGAGGCATCTGATTGGCCCCAAATTTATTCTGCAGCATGACAACGACCCCAAACATACAGCGAAAGTCATTAAGAACTATCTTCAGTGTAAAGAAGAACAAGGAGTCCTGGAAGTGATGGTATGGCCCCCACAGAGCCCTGATCTCAACATCATCGAGTCTGTCTGGGATTACATGAAGAGAGAGAAGCAACTGAGGCTGCCTAAATCCACAGAGGAACTGTGGTTAGTTCTCCAAGATGTTTGGGCCAACCTACCTGCCGAGTTCCTTCAAAAACTGTGTGCAAGTGTACCTAGAAGAATTGATGCTGTTTTGAAGGCAAAGGGTGGTCACACCAAATATTGATTTGATGTAGATTTTTCTTCTGTTCACTCACTTTGCATTTTGTTAATTGATAAATATAAACTATTAACATGTCTATTTTTGAAAGCATTCTTACTTTACAGCATTTTTTCACACCTGCCTAAAACTTTTGCACAGTACTGTATGTGTATATATATATGTATTTAAATACACACACACACACACATATATACATATATACATATATATATATGTGTGTGTGTATATGTGTGTGTGTGTGTGTGTATTTAAATACACAAAACAAGTTTACGCAGCACACAAACATATTATGTAAACACAAACTTTTATTTTTGATTCGACTAATTAATCGTTTGCCCATCGTTACTACTTTTTTTATAACTACATTGTTTGTTTTTTTTACATTTTGTAGCAAAAGACATAATAATCTAAACTGTTTCTTATACTTGCATATTATTTAAATTGGTATAGAATCATTTTTTTTATGTTGACCTGCCATATTGCTTCAACCGAACTCCCAACCATGAGTAATTGAACTTATTAGCTCAAAACAGCAATATATTTTTCTGAAACAAGTGCAAAAAGAATATCAAGTATATATCTAGTTTTTCCCTCTAGTAGAACTGTTTGCTGAAGCCTGCTGCTCAGAAGACAATTGAACAGTTGCTTCAGTGTTTTCCTGTTTGATGGCACAGTTTGACTGCATTCAGCTTCATGTTACAGTCCTGTGAACTCAAGAAAAACAAAATACCTAGGTGTATGTGTGATTTCTCACAGCAATAGCTTACAGTGGAATTTGATGTTGTTTTGATCTGGCAAAACTGTTCAGTGCTGCCATGTTGGAGACTTTATCTACTGAAAACACACATCCCTTTCTCTCACAGTAAGGGGGGAAAGTGTTTGCTCACAGCAGTCCACTTATGGGACTTCTCTGACAGTCAATATGAGCTGTCAAAATCAGTTGACGTTTGACGCATTGCTGCGTAGAGAGTATTTGACCTAACTTTTTCCTTAAAATCAGACAGGACAGACAATAGCTGTCAGATTATCCATGACTTCATCTGTTTTTCCCAATGGCACCAATGTTTTAGAAAGAAATTTCCCCCTCACTGCCAGATGTACTCGCTCTTTAAACACACTCAGATATCGCAGCTGCGAGGATGAGATCGAAGCCAACTCAAGCTCCTGCAGATTACATAGACCTCCAAACGCTTTTAAACTTAGCACTGCGGCGTTAATGGGGAAGATACGATGGAGTGTGTGTGAGTTGTACCAGAGATGAGAAAATGTGTTTCTGAGGGGGTTTCTGGTTTTGGAAAGGCTGTTTTTAAGCTGGTCCTGGTTCGTTAGGACTTAAAATACTGTTTTCCCTTTTCAGAAACAGACGACTATGCTGAGATCATAGACGAAGAGGACACGTATACCATGCCTTCCAGTGAGTATCACAGGTTCACACTGATCTCAGACCAGTTATGGTGCTCTGGCTTATAAAAAAATCACTCTCAAAGTGATTCAACCTGCTAAAATTAGATCTTTTTTGTGTTCTGTCCGCAACTTGTTGAGGAAATCCCTTGTATATTGTGAATATTTCAAATGGATGTGGAGGGTAAACTATTGGTTCTTTTATTGTGACACCCTTGTGTTCATAAGTTAGTTCTGTAACATAAAAGCGTCCTCTAAAGAAAATATAACACCCTACACATTTTCCTAACCTACTTCCTATTATCTACTGACTGTTTAGTATCACGGACACAGACGCTCTTGAGACATTTATAGTTGCTTGAGTCGGTGTCGCTTTCTGCTTAGCTGCTCGTTTAGGTCTGAAACTGAACTCTAGAGTAAAATGGCGTTCAGTTTTGTTTCTTCCTTTCTGTGCGCTTGCATTTCAATCACCATTTGCTCAGTGTGGGCTTGAATAGAGAAAATATTATATAATATAACTCATTTTTATTTTAGAACTAATATATATGGACGCTGTGCCATGTGCTTATAGGACACAAGGGAAGCATTGAAATAGATATGATGTTGATTATCTGTTTTATAAATGGATCAGACATTTTAGCTTTGTCATGTTATTTTTGGGTAAATTATTTAAAATAGGAGTCAGGATGCAGTAAGGACTTAAGCTTGTGCAGTCTTGAAGAACTATATATATATATATATATAATATATATATAAGTTAATTAAGGTTTTAAAAGTTTAATTTTTAAAAAATTTTAAAGGTTTGATTTGCATTTTAACTTTTCATTTACTTTTTAAATACATTTTTGTTTTACAAAACTTAACATTTTTTTTTCATTCTGCTACAGGACGTATTTTTCTATTTATCCATTTTTTTATAGTGTGTTTTAAGGTGTAATTATGCCATTTAATTTTAAATAAGCTGCCCACCACTGTGAAATTTACACAAGTGTTCAAATAATCGCGCCGTGATAATAAAACTTGGCATTTGTTTTTTGTTTATTTATTGTTTATTTATTTATTAATTATTGTTATATTGCTTTCATTAATCAAAATGTTCTTTATAAAAGGAAATACAATAATTATCGGTTAATAGTGAACTTAATGTTATCCAGTGTTATATTTGCCACTTTGTTTTCTCTCGTTATTGGCACAACAGAATATTATGGACTAGATGAAGGTAAAGCTGTTTCTCCTGCTGTTTTCATTCCCTTTCCTCCATATGCTTGAGACTTCATGTGTGATGGTGGGGCCCTGTGTGTTTGTGTGCTTTTGCTTTGCCTGTGTTTCTTTTGGTTGAATCTTTATATCCTTATTTACTGATGTTTTAAACCAAAATCATTGTTGTTTTTTGGATTTACCCACATATATGCTGGGTATACACATTCAAGTTCCACTAAAGGTGCTCAGAACTGGCTTTGACACTTTTACATGTAAATGTTTCAAAGGGCTTGTTCAGTAATTATTGATTTGCACTTGTTGATGAATAAACCGTGGTATATTTTCTTGACTGAGTCTTGTATGCATTTTTCTTTCATAATTGTTTTATAATGGCATGTATAGGATGGATTCCTTATTGGAAAGCATATATGAACGGATTCACATGGAGTAAAGAATTGCATGGTGTCTTGATTCTTGGTTCTTTTTCTGAGTACATTGTGCAAAGTGGACTCTGTAAATCATATATGAAATGGTATTTTTAAGTGTTTGTTCACTGTAGGTCCATTATGTCTTTCAGCCAGAGACTATGAGATCCAAAGAGATCGAATTGAGCTGGGACGCTGTATAGGGGAGGGCCAGTTTGGAGACGTCCATCAAGGGATCTACTTGTGTCCGGTATAAATGGCTTGTTACATTTTTATTAAATTATTTAAACTGTAATTAGGTGAAATATTATTAGAATTTTATAATAACTGTTCTCTATCTTAATATAGATTTTTAAATAATTTAGTCCTGTAAAATCATTCTAATATGATGATTTGGTGCTCATCAAACAAACTGTTGAAAAAAGAAAGTTCATGAACAAAGTTAAAAAGAAAAGCATTTATTTGAACTTTAATTTTTTTTGTTTAGAATGTAAATCTATTTACTGTCACTTTTGATCAATTTAATGCATCTTTACTGAATAAAAGTATTAAAGGGAATGTTCACCCAAAAATGAAAATTCTGTAATCCTTTACTCACCCTCATGTCGTTCAAAACCCACATCCTATATATAATTTTTTTTTTTCCCTAAAAAAAAAAAAAAACTATGTATATTAGATTATTAGATATTAAAGGTTCAGTCTGTTTTAAAGTATCATTCACGCTCTGTAATAGAAAAGAATGCCATCATATGAAACAGGAAGCTGGACTAAAACCGTTTTTAAATACTTGTTTTTTTTTTGTTTTTTTTTGCTGTCAGGAGAACCCAGCTCTTTCTGTGGCGATAAAGACATGTAAGAACTGCACTTCGGACAGCGTTCGAGAGAAGTTCCTCCAAGAGGCCTGTGAGTGTAAAATCTCTGATACCCAGCAACCCATAACAGCACTGCATATCTGGGTCATTCCCATGGCTTTGTCCATCAGCTTTCCATCACTTAAATCGAGTGGAATGTGTTTTGGATAGTTGGTGCCGAAACTCCAAACATTTTCAGAATGTGGAGTTTGTAAGAGCACAGCTGTTGGCTTTTGTACACCAGAACAGGTGCTGGTATGAGTGAGAGTGAAGAAAAGGTCAGGCACTACTAAACAGTACATGATGTTTTTACCACAGCTTTCATAGATCCTTCACAGATAATTAGATTTAACTGTATTATTCAGTTATTTTGTCTGATTTAGATACACATGATGCACATCTGACTTATTAAATTGATGTGGATTCTTCCAAATAAAGTCACTATATTAAATTCATTGTTTTAAAGTTATTTGAAATTTAATTTATTCTTGCAAATCTTCACAAATTCTAGAACTATTTTGTAACATTATAAATGTCTTTTCTCTCACTTTTAATCAATTTAATGTGTCCTCTGTGAATAAAAGTATGGATTTCTTAAAAAAACAAATTAATAAAATTCTCACCAGCCCCAAACTTTTAAATGGATGTGCATGTTTTTCATAACAAACCCTTAAATGTGCTGCAGTAAGCCCTGCTAAAATGTTATAATGGTGATGTTGGGCTAATTTTGATTCTCTGTGCCTGCAGTGACCATGCGACAGTTCGATCACCCGCATATTGTTAAGCTGATTGGCGTCATTACAGAAAACCCAGTCTGGATTATCATGGAGCTGTGCACGCTGGGAGAGGTGGGTATTTTTTCTTATGCCAGGCAGTCTGGGTTATGTGTAGCAGTTTGATTTGGGTTTGGGGGAGGGATTTGAACACATCTTAAATGTCAGTGGGAAACGTGACCTGATATTAAACGCATTAAACCACATTATTCGCAAAGATGACAGCCGGGTTAAGGCTGGAGGAATCCATCATGACTGCTTGTCTCGTAAACCAGCCATGAAGGCGTAGTAAAGATGATTGCTAGCAGAGGCTGTTTGTCATGGCACATCTCAGATGATTCAGTCCAACTGAAGTATATGGACTTCCTGATGGAAATCTGTTACCTGCTAGGGGATTTGCATTAACATAAAGCCCTGTTTACACCAGGTGTTAACATTTTTCTGTCAGATAAGACGCTTGCTGTTCACATCTGGGCCCAGATTCTCAGAACAGTCTTTGGAATAAAATTCTATTTTCTTCCAACTTTAATAATTGCTTATATTTTTTTATTCCCATGTAGGAATGTTCTTATCTTTTTTCTTAAAGGGATAGTTCAGCCAAAATAGACATCATTTTTTTCTTCTGTGGAATACAAAAGGGAATATATGAATCCCTTTAATATTATTCTTAAGACAAAACTTCAAACCAAAATTCAAATGTTCTTTGTAAATTTATTGTAAATAACTTCTTAAAGTTAGAATAAACTCTCGCTTTTCTTAAATCTCCAAGGGTAATTATTTAGTTTATATTAATTTACTTGTTTTTAAATATTAGATGTTTCAATTATTCAGCCAACTAATATTAAACAAGTTTTTTTTTTCTGACACTTTAAGTGAATGATCTGTTGCAGCATACAGATGGCAGGAATACTCAATGTGTTCTATGAAGTTTTGTACATTATATACTGTATGTGTGTGTAAACCTTTATGTCAAATTATTTCACTCATTAATTCACTACATTTTTTCAAATCATCACTAAATTTGCTTTGAGAAAGTCATTTGGACCTTTTTTACACCTGTAATTAGTGTGGAGTACTTGTGATGACCACTTGCTGTGATTTCTTAAACCTGTGTGCTGTTGTGGGAGGAAAAACATAATAATGCAACAGAAACTCATAGCTAGGGGTGATATAGGCTGTGGTTTCCTGTGAACTGTACAACAGCTCCATCTAATGTTCAGCATTGGTTTTAACTCTGACTTCTGTATGTGTTAATTGTTCATTAATGTAGTCGACTTTGCTGTGCATTTGCATAAAGCTCACATAGTACTATTTCAGTATTTACTGATATATTTATGCATTTCCCCCCCGTTTTATTTTTCAGTTGCGGTCCTTTCTTCAGATTAGGAAGTACAGTCTGGATTTAGCATCACTCATCCTGTTTTCTTACCAGCTCAGCACAGCCCTTGCATACCTAGAGAGCAAACGCTTTGTACACAGGTAAAGTGTCCACATCCTGCAAACATTCAACTTTCCCGTTGAGTGTTTTTGCAGAAAGGATCAGGAGCCTCATCTAGTTTTACTTCTGCATGCATTATTTATTATAGTGATAGTCTGGATATAAGGCAGTTGTTAAAGGTGTCTGCTGAGCATTTTCTTACCTAACGTTTTTTTTTTTCCTTCTTCCCCAGGGACATTGCGGCACGGAACGTTCTTGTGTCTTCAGTGGACTGTGTGAAGCTGGGAGACTTCGGCTTGTCTAGATACATGGAGGACAGCTCTTATTATAAAGGTATAAAGGCACTGTCGACATGTATACTTTTTTTTTTTTTTAAATGAATACATTTTATTCAGCAAGGAAATTAGAGATACAAGGCCCGATACTGTACTCATGTACTCAAACTCATTTGCATTAAAATGCTTTGATACCACGCAGCATGTATACGTTTTTTTGTGTTCACAGAAAGAAATGGCAGCAACAGAACATACTCTGCAAGAGAGTGATATCTGAGATTAAATTCTTGTTGCAAATTTATACACTGTAGAAATATAAATACAGTGGTGGGGAGAACAAGTATTTGATACACTGATGCCGATTTTGCAGGTTTGCCCACTTACAAAGCATGTAGAAGTCATTTTTATCGTAGGTACTCTTCAACTGTGAGTGACGGAATTTAAAACAAAAATCCAGAAAATCACTTGTATGATTTTTAAATAATACTTGTTCTCCCCTCTGTTTATGCAATTAGCCATCACAATTTAAAAATAAGCAATATTAGAATAACTTTCCCAGATTTAACTTGTTCAGATCACTCAACTTCAACCTTGAAAATTATTAAGCACCAGATCAGATCCAAAATTCAGCAAGGATCATGTGACACTAAAGATTGGAGAGATGGCTGCTGAAAATTCAGCTGTGCCATTAGAGGAATAAATTGCTTTTGAAAAGATATTAAAATACATATGTTATTTACAAATTGTTGTAATATTTCACAATATTAATGTTTTACTTTTTTTTCCCAAAATTCCTTGGTGAGCATAACAGACTTCTTTCAAAATATTACAAAACAATTGGTAACGCTTTACAGTTTACATTAACTAACATGAATAAAACATGAGCAATGCATTTGTTGCTGTTTCTGTTAATCTTTGTTAACATTAGTTAATGAAAATGCAGTTTGTTCATGTTAGTTCACAGAGCATTAACTAATGTTAAGATTTTAATCATGTGTTTGTTAATGTTAATTCCAATGTACTAATATTAATAAATGCTGTATAAGTGCAGTTCATGTTAACTAATGAACCTTATTGTGTATAAGCGTTATCAATAAATCTTACAAACCCCAAACTTTTGAATGGTAGTACACATTGGGGTTCAAAAGTCTAAATGGAAATTATGGATTTTTATTTTTATTAAACCTCAAAATATATATGTTTTATGTTTTTAAAAGCTTTAAAACGACAATTCATTTCATGTTAAATATGTAAATGGAGAAATATTTTATATTCTGCACTGTTTCCATTCACATTGTTATGCTGATAATATCATTTGTAATGACATTTGTTGCGTTGAATTAGAAAATAATGCAAAATAGAGGTATTCTCACTAGTGGTCTCAGACTTTTGGAAGAGAATCTTCTCTTTTACACTCATTGTCTCTTTCGCTCTCTCTTTGCAGCCTCTAAAGGAAAACTACCTATTAAATGGATGGCGCCAGAGTCAATAAACTTCAGACGTTTTACCTCAGCCAGCGACGTGTGGATGTTTGGTAAGAGTGCTTTACTGCTGTGAATTCCTCGTGTCAGAATCAGAAACTCAACATCCAGTGCATGTTCAGACACTGCCCTCAAAAACAGTTTCCATTATGCATTCAATGCATTTGGGACATTAAATTGTTTAGAAAATGTTTCTTTGTAAGTGTGTATAAAGAGGTGTGCATAGAGCTTGAATTGTTCCATCCTGTGTTTGGAGCGAAAGTTTAATTAATAGTGTTGATCAAAAAGTGAAGCCTCTCTAAAGTTGGGTTTCATCTAAAGTGGAATATTGCGATTGTGTATCTAGACTCACTTATGTTTGTGTTTTAGGAGTGTGTATGTGGGAGATACTGATGTACGGAGTGAAGCCGTTTCAAGGCGTGAAGAATAATGACGTGATTGGTCGGATTGAGAATGGCGAACGTCTGGCTATGCCGCCCAACTGCCCACCGACCCTCTACAGCCTGATGACCAAGTGCTGGGCGTACGATCCCAGCAAACGGCCTCGATTCACAGAGCTCAAAGGCCAACTAAGGTCAGTCCACATAACTTTGAGTTTTGCACAAATTCTGCTCCATTCACTATGAGCTGCATTTGAATATTAAAGGTCATAGTTTTGAATTATGATGTTTTTACATATGCAAACAAAAAATAGGTTTTATATAAAAAGTATCTGTGGTCATCCTTAAACCTATACTCACCTTCCTGGTTTAAAGTCTCATACCCACAATAAATGAATCTCCCTGTTAGCAGTAGATGGCGCTGTAATGCTCTAGTATAAATAACTGTCTGACTGCAGTGATTGTTTAAAGATTGCTCAGTGCTGCAGGTAGAGATTCAGCCTCACATTCACCCATACTTGATTGAGTTCAATGAAAATGACTGAGGTTTAAACTGTAATGAATTTTAAGCCAGAGCTGTGGTTTGCTTCAACACATTTAGCTGTGGTGCTCATGCAGGTTATTCAAGTCCAAGTGACATTTACTAGTCTGGTCTAGGGCTGTGTGACACCAATGCTGAGCTTGTATAGATACTTTACATTTACAGTGGTTGTTACCGTTTCTTATATGTTGTCCATGCACTATAATTTTGTTTTCTGATGTCATACAAGAGCTTTTTTTGTGAAGTCAACACTAATTTTTAAACACTAATGAATGGGGAGCAGGAATATTTTCTTTATTTTTGCCCTTTCCTATTAGCTGTTTTTACATTGTTTTAAGTTTGTGTTGTACTTTTTATCACAAATAGTTAATTATAATTCACTTGTCACTATAGTTATTTATAATTGCAGTTTTAAAATGAGCATTTTATCAGATTTGGCAGTACAGTAGCACTCCCTTTTTCTTATTTTTTACATTTTTATATTTAGAATTTTACCATTATTGTTAGACTTTTTTCAGAAGATGTTCAATGTATTTTTTGTTCTGTTTTATTATGTAATTTGTAGTTGGAGGATTTATAAATTTAAAACAAAAACCTCTTCCAATGCACATATAGACAGACTACTGTTCAAATGGGTTTAGTAAAACTATGTTTTTAACTTATTCAAACAATACTGACAAAAGTTTCACCGAAATATTCAGCAGCATAACTGTTTTCAACACATAATAATAATAAATGGTTCTTGAGCAGCATATAAGAATGATTTCTGAAGGATCATGTGACACTGAAGACTAAAATATTGATGCTGAAATTTCTGCTTTGCCATTACATGAATGAATTACATTTTAAATGACATGAATAAAAAACAGTTATTTTAAATTGTAATAATTTTCAAATAAATGTAGCCTTGGTGAGCGAGAGACTTCTTTCCAAAACGTTACTATTTCTTACTGTATACGTAAATGTAAACGGAGAGAATTGCATTCAAGAGGAAGCTTAATCTTGTTAAGCCTTGACTCACTCTCTTCATGTCTATGACACTTCCTGTCTGGTCCTGATTTCATAGAAATGAGATGATGATTTTTCTCATAGTTGCTATTTTAACTTTCTCACACATCTTTGAGTGTTTATCTCTCCCTGACTCTTTCAGGCATGCACACACACTCCCTGCATCTTTCATGAAACAATAGTATTGAGTTCCCAAATGTGTGTTCTTGTCCACACATGCAGTCAGTTCCCGTAAATTCTAAAGAGAGGGGGAAAATAACCTGTGCTCTGACAGGCCATTAAACACTTGATTCCTCAATAATCTGAGGAATCTTGTCTGCCTTCAGCAAAAACATCCAAGTTTTCTGTTTGATATAAAACAGATTTGACAGCATGAGATGTTTCCAAAATCTCAAGTTATACACAAATACCCCAGATATCCAAATTGAGACAGATATGTCATGTTGCATCTTGAGTTTCCAAATATATTCCTTGTTAGGTATCTTAGATGGAGTGAAATTGTTAAAATGCGTATTGGAAAAAACGGTTCCCTCTCTCTACCCTCATTAATTTGGTTGTACATTAAATTGTTGCACGTCTGTTTCTAGGAGACCCTGTAAATATTTGCACCGTCAATGCCATTTATAAAGCCAAATTACAGCCATAACTGGTGCTGAAGTTATCCGAGCAGAGGTTTAGTCAATATCCTCTTGTGTTCGATAAGGAAATTAGCCACTATGATTGGTATATGATTTATGGTCTTTAATATGGTCTTATCTCAAGGTCAACGTTGAAGGGGTTGTTTTTTTTTAAAAGAGCGTCATGTTTATGATTGTTAAACAGCAGTTTTAACAGAACATAAAGTTTTTGTACCTTCCTCAAATGTATCTCTTTAAAGGGTTAGTTCACCGAAAAATGACAATTCTGTCATTAATTACGCACCCTCATGTCTTTCCAAACCCGTAAGACAAATTAAGATTTTTTTGATGAAATCCGAGCGCTCTCTGACCCTGAGGTTTCTGACTGCAATGTTATTACCACTTTCAAGGCCCAGAAAGGTACTAAAGGCATTGACTACTTTGGTTCAACCTTAATGTTATGAAGTTATGAGAATACTTGAAGAGTTTATTTGCAAAACACACAAACGCCACTTAAAAAAAAAAAAAAAAAAAAAAAAAACTGCTGCGTGTTAATCTCATCATATAGCATCTTCTGAACCTAAATTAGTTTTGTCAGAAAAGCCGGTATTGTCCACTGTCAAGGCATCGCGAGTTCATATTTTACAGCAGAAACTGATAAGCGCCCTTGTTGTTTGTGTACAGAAACCGATAAGTCCATTTTAGCGAATCAACACGCAGTATTCAGGTCAGATGAGAAGGCTGCTAGTCACTTCAAAAAGGCATGTTAGCTGAGGGGAGTTTCGTCAAAGCGAACTAAAAGTGATCGAGGATTTATCATTTCGACTCCTGCAAGTCCTTGTACACCATACTGAAACCTTGTTTGATCTTTTGCGCGCGTGCCAGTCTTTTAGTGTGTATATGTGTCTGTTTTAAATGCAATTACAAAGCAATTACTTTGTTTGGTGTAACTCTGAAGCAGGAAATGTTGAGTTATTTGCTTTTGCTAAACAAACTTTTAATATAATGATAATAAATGATATTTATACTTGCAAGTAAGGCTCACAGTCCTGGCTTTTAACACGATCGACACGGGTTTGAATCTGCCTTTTGCCGAGCTCGCATTTATTTTCAATAAAAGTTAAAATAATGTTCTAAAAGTGGAAATAAACTGTGAACAAGTGTTTAATAATATTAAAAGTGTTTATTGGGTAGGGTTGGGGAAGGTGTTGAAAGGGTTTTTATTCTCCCAAAAAGGCAGCATCCATTTAATAATTGTAATAAATATAATCATTTACACTCTGAAATCATTGCATCCTGTTAATGTACAAAATACTGAGATGCAAATATATCTGCTAATATAGAGTATAGATAGTATCTAATAACTATTTACTCTTATTGCAAAGAACTAATTACTCACCCCAATGTCATTCCAGCAATAGATGCAATTTACACTTGGTGAAAGTATCAATGATGGAAGTTTAATTTTTGGGTGAACTATCGCTTTAATTTTTTTTTTCCATGAGTGCGTATTGAAATGAAGTGAGGATTATGAAATGAAGTCATGAGGGGTTTGACACACAGGATGCTCAAACACTTTACTGTTCATCCGAAGTCTTTGTCAGCGATTGCAGAAAGAAAGACAAGTCCAAGCAAATTGAGGAATGAATCATTATGTTTCTCTTTTCTCACTCAATTGTTTGTCTAAACATTGCAGAAGCGCTGTAGTTTGTGTGACTGAATCTCTATGTATGTTGAGATGTTTGGTACTTGATTCTGAAATAGACTGTGTAACATGCACTGAATAAGCCAGGTGTGAATGTTGTCACTTTCTTTTAACAGAGTGGCCCTATTAGGGATGTACTAGCCCAGTAAAGTTCAGCATTAGACTTTAGAAATAAGGGTTAGAGGTAGCAGACAGTGTTATTAACAGATGGGCAGAAGAGGCTTGAATGACTTGATGGTCATTCCATAGATTCTGTATGTGGGTCTTTGAGATTCTCTAGAGACTTTCTACCTTTTTTCCTTAAGGCAACATTTACTCATTGAGAGCTGTTAAGCCCAACCTTGTCGTGACAAATTTAGTTTTAGCGTTTTATTTTCTTTGTTTTTAATGTAATGTTGTTGTTATTATTATTATTATTATATAGACTTCATTATTTTTTATTTGACATATTTTGTTTTCAATCCATAAAATTATATGTATGTATGTATGTATATATATTAGATGTCTTTTTTCCATTTAGAAACATTTTTAATCATGATAATTTGACATTTTTAGGGAATGTTTTTTTATTTTTTTTATTCATTTATTTATTTTTAAATCAATTTAAGGACTGTTAAGGGCTACCCCCAAGCATTAAGATTTCTACCCTTTTATTAAGAAATTATTAAGTTATTTGAGATTTTGCTTTTAATTTTAAATTTTAATTTTAAAAGCTGCTTATTTTTTAAGGTTTTTTTTTTTTTATTGTAGGAGGACATTTTGAATGTAACATTTTTTAAGAAACTTTTTTTTTAAATGAATATTTGTGATTTTTAATAAACAATTGTTTAGAAACATTTTTAATCCTCAAGCTATAAAGCCCAAATTTATCATGGCACTTTTTTGATCTGTTTTGTTAGATTCAACTACAGCTTTTGTCTTTGAGAGTCTGAGACCCCTGCAACAGTCATGTATGATGGTCTGGGTGTGGGGAAGCTCAGCAGGTCTGGATTGACCACAACAGGTGTCCCTTCTGTTTATCCTGCGTCTCTCTCTCTCTCGCTCTCTCGCTCTCTCTCTCTCTCTCTCTCTCTCTCTCTCTCTCTCTCTCGCTCCATCCATCCACTCATGGTCTCTTTGAGATAATAGAGTTTCCAGAAATAGTCCCTCTCTCAGTCAGCTTGCATTCTCTCACAACTAAGATTTGCATGCTCTGTTCTTTCGCACCTCTTGCGTTTTTGTAGCCACCTCTGAGCTCAAGACTTCATTGACGACAGGTACGAGCTTCACAAATCGTTACTATAAAGACTGTGCGGTTTGTTTTAAGGTCATTGCTAACTTTTCAATTTTTGTAAGGATTTTATTTGATCACTAAAGCCATTTCTGTAGATGTACTGGAGCATGAGCAGACCCCACTTTGAAACTGCACCACCATTTGTGGTTTGGGGTCGGTAAGATTTTAAAAGATGTTTTTGGAAGAAATCTCTTTACTAACCAAGGCTGCATTCATTAGATTAAAAATAGAGTAAAAACCGTAATATTGTGCTATTACATAGCACTTTTACGTTGTTTTGTGTTTGAAAATATTTTAAATTAATTCCTGTGATGGCAAAGCTGAATTTTTTTCATCAGCCATTTCTCCAGTCTTCAGTGTCACATGATCAGAAAGTCATTATAATTTGAAGATTTGGTGCTTTAGAATAATTTCCTCTGATCAGTTTAAAACAGCTGCTTGATATTTTTGTGGAAACTGGGTAAATGTTTTTACTTTCACTTTTCAATCAATTTTACTTTCACTTTCCAATCAATTTAATGTATAAATGCTGATTAAAATTATTAATGTCTTTAACTGATAAAGTCGTGCTGCCCTCAAACCTTTGAACATCAGTATATATGTGCACTAAGGCAGTGTTTTATGATGTCTTTATATTAATCTCTCTTTATTCATATAGCAGTCTAGAATGAGAAATGTTGAAGGATTATGTGTTAACGTCATGAAATGCCTGTCACCCACTCACTCAGTCTGTTTGACTTTACTTACAGCTTGTCATGATGTATTTGATTGTGAAATAGTGGTTCAGGTATGAAATGAGTCTGTGTTGCTTTATTTTCCCTGGTAGTCGACCATGTGTGGGTTGGTGTCTTACCCTGACTCGTTTATGATGATACAGTGACTCCACCTCTCAATCAGTTGCATAAAGTTGGAAATGTCTTCCTCTTGAACTCATTCTCAGTTATAGGAATAAAAGCAAAGTTTGAGGGAAAATGATCTTACATTCACATTTGTACTAAAGAGCTTCATTGCTTTTCTGGTCTGCAAGAGTGGTTGCAAACTCAGGATCCTTAAAGGCTTGTAGTTTTAGAAGAAGGATGTTGTTGTTTGATAGTGTTTTCCACCGGTGTTTGTGCAGTACTATCCTCGCGGAAGAGAAGGCTCAGCAGGAGGAGCGCAGCCGTATGGAGATGAGGAGACAAGTCCCCGTATCCTGGGACTCGGGAGGCTCGGACGAGGCGCCACCAAAAGTAAGTAACTGCACTGAGCTATTTCTAATGTTAAATAAGCTGACTACCAATGTCCTAATCAATGTGTAACTGACTAAGAATGCAAAAAAACACATTTTTTTTAAAAATGTAAAAATTAATTCGATTGTTAATGTGTTTTTTACATTTATGGCAGCCCGAGTTCATCTGGAACAGCAGATTTATTACCAAGGTTAACAGCGTGTCACCATTTGTCACCCTAGCACATGGTGGCTTGTTAGGACTAGTAGTATGCGTGCATGCGTGTTTGTTTTAACGTTAACCAGGTTGTTGCTTTTTTATTAGAGTGAAAGAAAGTACTAGAGCAAATCCCCCCCCCCCATAACTGACTGTTGTGCTCACAAAATTATTTGCACATTTTATTTAACACCAAAAAAAAGTGTTAAACAGTAGTGTCAATGTGTCATTAAAACATTTCTATAGGGCAAGATGCCTTTTTTTTTACTATAAATATACTTCCTGCAGTGATTGATTTTATTAATTATTGTGTGTGTTTATAGTTAGATAGCAATTTTCCATATATTCCTTTTGTCTGTAATCTCAGCTCTCCAATGCCAGGACATGTCTTCTGTCATGTAACATTACTGTGTTTTGGAAACACCATTTTAGTTTCTCATTAGTTATAGTGGGGTCTGAACATCTGTGACCAGCTGTGGAAATGCTTTCGTTTTGTATTTTTCCTGATTTAATACAAATTATGTTATTAGCATATCAATCTGGTTTGTTTGCTTGTTTAATTAGTGTCCTAGTAAATCTTTAAATATTTATATATAAATATTTCCTGATATTTTTATTTCAAAATTTTAATTAGATTTTGAATCACAGATATTCAATGTAGTCTCAGGCTTTTTGACCCCACTCTGTAGTACATATGCTTACCATACTTCTTCCCGTGTGGTTCTCTGTCTTCTCTACTCTCTTCATCTCTCTGAAGCTTGATAATACAATAAATGTGATTAGACGTGTCATGATCTTTCCTTATATCTGTTACTGAAGAGATTTAATCTCCATTTATCACCTGGAGAATACAAAGAAGTCAATCACTCATTGGTTTATCAACAAATTCATACAGTCAAATTAAGCCTTTTTAGGAAATCCAAACTGTAATTTTGTGGGTTTCAGTTAATGTGTGCCTGCTTTGAGATTTGTATGCTAGGATGCTTCTCAAAATTAACTAAATCTGTTTTAGAAAAATGCATTTAAAATGTATCATCTTTCTTTTCTGGAAAAAAACCCCCAGATCAAACATTAACCCACTGAGTCTTATGTCCCTTCTCAGCTTCTTGTTTTAGCTGTAAATATGCTACTTTTATTCATTAAGGATTCATTAAAATTGATTACAAGTGGTAAATACACTGTTATTTCTTTTCAAATGCATGCTGTTCTTTTGAACTCTCTTTTCATCATTAAATCCTCTATGTATTGTGATTTTCACAAAAATAATTAGCAGCACAACTGTTTAACACTGATAATAATAAGAAATGTTTTATGAGCACCAAATCAGCACATTAGAATGATTTTTGAAGGATCGTGTGACACCGAATACTGGAGTTCAATTAAACTGCATTTCAAAATACATTAAAATAGAGCAAATTTTTGAGCAAATAAATGCAGCCTTGCTGAGCATAATAGACTTTCAAATACATCTTACAGATTCCAACTTTTAACAGTAGTGTGTTTTTATTGTTATCATTGATATTGTTAGTCTGTCTGCTATTTGACAAGGTTTTAAATCCTTCCCTGTCCTGTGCTGCTCGCATTATGGTGATTGATGGGGTGGGCTGATCTCTCCATTGGCTCTGTGTGTGGCTTAAAGCACTTCATACTCTTACTTTCAAACCCCCTCGCTCCCTGTCAGACCTGTCAATCATCCTGTCCAGGTGCTGATGTCTGTTTTTGTGTTGACTGGTCACACCTGCCGCTGTGCTAATGGCCAGAATGAATCTGCTTTCATCCATATCATGTCTCACTAAATTTCTGCTTTTGTCATCCTTTGTGCCATGTTTCCTTGTGTTGGTTAGCTTATCTTTCATTGTGTATTTGTGTATGTGTAGCCCTCCCGCAGATGCCCCCTCCAACACAGCTTCAGTATGGACTGCCTGTCTGCGTCTGCGTCTACATCTGCTGCTTCTCGCCCTCCACAGCAACCCTTCGGTTCCCAGATCTCCCTTTGCTTCCGTCAGCCTGAGTTGTCTGCCTCCCCTTTGGGGCCATGTGACAAACCCATCATTAACCAATCGCCACACAGGCAGCAAAACACTCCCGCTCAGTGCCATGCTAATACGCAACAGCTTAGCGTACATCCCCAGCCCTTCCCTCAAACTCAGACCTCGCTTCTGCTTCAGCCGTTACCGCTGCACTGCTCCCTGCTGTTCCCCCAGGGGCCCAGGAGGAGACCCTCTGCCCCCCCCAGTGCCACTCAGCCTGCTTTCTACGACCCCTACTATCCCTCCATGCAACAGCTGAGCCTGACCCACATGCCCTACAGATTCTCACAGGCAGGTGTGCTAGGATATTTAGCAGGGTGTCTCAGGAGCGTTATTGTAGCTTCATTAGCACAGGTGCTTTTATTGGTGCATGTCATTTTAGCTCCAGATTAGAAAAAGCAGTAAAGGATTTAGTGCGTTAGAGTCAGCAATGTTGACTGCAATATATAATCAGTTTATAATCAAGCTACTTTGGGTTTTTGCGTAGTTGACCAGAAGTCTGTATTTGATGACCATGTAAATACGATAATGTATAATAGAGTGCAACAGTTCCGGCCTTGCTTCCGGAAGTAATTTCCCTTTCATCTTTCCCGTAGAGATTTTAAAAAGTCATTGTTAAATAGTTATAAGCCATGAACCGAACCAACCAGCCAGCTATGAGTTTAGTCGCCACATATGTATAATTTGCTGTGCTTTATGGGAGTTGACTGTGCTAAAGAAATCTTTTGGCACAATTTTGTTTTGTAGCTTTTCACCAGGGCTGATTGTTTTAACAAAAGCATTGATTAATAACCTATCTTTCAAATTTTATAGGTTATTGTTAAAAGGTATTGTTACTGTTGCACTATATTGGATATATAAAGGATAAAATGCACGTTACGTGTCACCTCTGTCTTTTGGAGGAAGTTCATGAAGCAGATTCTGGTTAACGTGAACAGTACTTGTTGGACAAAGCCAAACAATCACATTATCTACTGTTGGTCAGTTTGTTGAACTTTGCAAAAACCAAACTAGTGAGATTTCAGTTGGACTAAAGTATTTATGACATTTTATAATGACAAATTATTACCTGACTGAAACCAAATTACACAGTGTAATTGAAATCACATACAGTAAGCACATTTAGGGACTCGACCGCTCTTTACTGTGACTGTAGCGCCTCAATATAGTTATTATAGAACCGCTATTTGATCAAATATGCTTTAGACTAAAAAAAAAAAATGCTTTCTTCAGATAATCTTACAGATAAAGCTGTGTGAAAAACTGCATGTTTCTTCTTCAATGCATGCCAACTATACTGTGTGCCAGACCTGATGGTTAACATACAGTACTGTGCAAAAATTTTAGGCACATTATTATTTTCACCTAAAAAAAAAGTTTTTAAGCCAGTTATTTATTTATTTTGCTATACTGTGTCAGTTGGAAATCACATTTCCAAATTTCCATTTGCCATTAATTGTAATAATCCAGTGAGATTCTGACAACAGCCAGTATGATCCACACTTGGATTCCATGAAGAAACAGAAAAAAACTGAGACAGACTAAATCCAGAAGAACGGACTCTAGACGCTTGAAGCATGCATAAGACTTTTGCACAGAACTGTATATTAAAATTAAGGATTAACCTGCCAAAGATGTGTGTGGTTGTGTGAATCTCATTTTATATTTGGTTTTATTTTCAGAAATGCAGATAAAACAGTTGTAATAAGGCTCTCAACCCCATCCGCATCCCCAAAACATCATTCTTAAAAAAAGAATATTGGTTCCTAAAGCAGATTGATAAGCATATTTTTCTTTGTGCTTTGTTTTAAAGAAAATAAATTCCATCTCTCTTGTGCCAGTGTTTACCACCCCCCCCCCCCCCCCCCATTTTTAACCCTTTTCTGTCCATTTACTGTATGTTACTATGTTGTCACCCCTTTTTCTCCTTTTGTTTCCTCCTTTGCTCATCTGGAGCAGTGGTCTGTCGACTCTCTCTATGAACTGGTTTATAAGGTAGATCGGTCCGTCTGCTGTTTTTCCACCCGCAGCTGAGCTCAGAGTATCCCAATCAATCAGATGAGGACTGCCTCCTGTCAAACGGCATTCATTCTTCAACCCCTTCCTTCTAATATATTAAGCCCGCCCGGTCCTTCTTCCATGTATTGTATAACTACAATAACATAACACATGCTTTTTGTTAACATTTAACTAACTGCTTGTATTTTATGTTTGACTGTTTTCATTTTTCCCTTCAACAGCCTGAAATCTTCATCTACACAAAATGCACAATTTTGTGTGCGTCTGATGGACTGATTTTAACAGCATCATCTAACCTTAACCTGACTGGCCAAGATATGCTAGTATATTGACACAGGTGTGTGTGTGTGTGATTGCAGCCCAGTCGACCTGGTTATCCAAGTCCCCGTTCCAGTGAAGGGTTCTACCCTAGTCCTCAGCACATTGGCCAGCACAATCATTACCAGGTACAGAACTTGTATTAGTCTAATACCAAGGGGTAAATTCACTAAGAATGATTTGGGTTGGTTCTGACTACTAGATTGTGGATGCACCAGAAAAATAGTTGAATTGCAGGTGGTTAGTGTATAAAATGCATGAAATAGTGATGAAATACTGGATTGTAAACTCTTAGAGAATTAACCCCTCGAAGTTTGCTTTAAATGTGCATTTTGCATGATGTCGTAGATGGCAGGGCACTCTGGCCCACACGGCTTGCTTCCCGTGCCTGGTGGGATGTACCCTCCCCAAGCCGCAGGGACTGGACTTGATCACCTCGACGGCTGGAACCATCGCAGAACTACTCAGGATCACATGTGGAACCCCAGCATGGAGGTTAGAAGAGAATGAGAGAAAACTGCATGTTTTCGGACTACTAAAATCTAAGCTCGGTTTCAAAACAGAATGTGCTGCCAACATAAACACCATTTTAGGCATCGTTCAGACATTCTCAGTGTGAAGACAGTTTTAAACATTAACAACAAATGTCTAAGGCCTTTTAAGGTAACTAATTTTGACCAAAATCTAAAGTTGCACAGAGTGTTCTTCATGAATTAGGCAAATTGAATTGTGACTCAGAAATTTCCGATTACCCAAAAGCGTGCATAGAAAAAAGGTAAATGTTATTTAGACATGTAAATGTATTTTAAGTACTGAAAGTTTATTGCATGTTTATTGTTTGTGCTTATTAGAATATCAAGTCGTTAGTCTAGCAACATGCTGATGCCTCTCATGCACTTCTCATGGTCTGGTTTGAGATGTTCTTCGTGGCAGGAACTCCTTTTAGGTCAGACGGTCATTTTGAGGTTTTATTGTGTTAAATATTGTCGTTGCTGTGCCGTTATTTTATGCCGGACTGCTTCACAAACGAGGGTCAATTCAACACTGGATTTGTACAAAAGATTAACATGATGGCACATGCTAGTTGATAAGTTGAACAGCAGCTACATTAATTTATCCACTTACCATTCAGAAACGTCCAGTTGTATTCTACAACTTCTTCTTGTAACTTCTTCCTGAGTCTCTCCATCAGTGTCCGACTGTTTGAACAATGTAAGGCTGAACACAGTTACTGACAATCGTCATTTTGGCTGCATGAGATTCTCCAGCTTTGTTGCTGTTGTTGAGCAAACGAAGCACGAGCTGTTAAAGCTCCGTCCTCTTCTAGAAAGCGGGCTGGGAGCAGGAGCTCATTTGCAATCAAAGGGACACACAAATGGGGTGTTTTTGCTCACACCCATTTAGGGGCAAATTTGACAAGCTATAATAAATGATCTGTGGGGTATTCTGAGCTGAAACTTCACTGATATTACATCTTATAAAAGGGGCATTATAGGTCCCCTTTAACAGAAGGTTCTGTAGCTGAAGCAGCAACTTTAACAAGACTGCAGTGCCAGTTTGATTTTGGCTGTGATGTATCACTTTTATCATCTTTATTAGCATTTGTTCATGATGTGTGTGCTTTTCAGGATGGTGTGGCTCTGCGCGGTGGTCTTTCTCAGCTGATGGAGGAGCAGTTATTACTGCAGCAGCAGCAGATGGAGGATGATCAGCGCTGGTTGGAGCATGAGGAGAGACTACTGGTATTGATCCTGCTCACCTTCGTCTCCTCCATCTCTTCCTCACATTTATCTGTTCATCTTCATTCCCTAACCCTCTTATTCTCTTTTTCCTCTCCTCTCTCCCTCTGCTTAGCTGTATAATGTGGTCGTTAGCTTTCACTTCTTCCTAAAAACATTTTAGTGGTGAATCATCATGGTATTTATTTATAGCTGTGGCAATGGTATGATATTCCAAACAGTCATTTTCATGTTTGTTTGAGAATAAGTGTTTCCACCAATTGCGGTTTCCTGCTCTATTTATTTGTAAACGGTTGTGAGTGATCCTCTCAATTTCACAACCTCAGCTCTGCTGTAAGTTTTTTTTTTTTTTTCTCAAATAATTTGCATTCTTGAAGAGTTACAGAACGAAAATGAATAAGGAATGAATTAGAAGGTACTGCACCCTGGGGAGTGTTATTGTTGCAGTAATATGTGTGCATATGCATGTTTTTATCCGTATAAGTTTGTCTGAGAACATTTGTGTGCGTTTGTGGTATGCCAGGTTTTGGCTTCCAGTCTCCGTCATTTGTATCTTCACTGTGTCATTATGTTCAGTCTGTCTCACAGAAAAAACTCTTGTAGTTTCCTGTACCAACTAAAAAGGGCATTCAGAGCTTCACCACAGCAAACAACATTCATTCTTCTGCTCATACTATTACTTTTCCTCACAAACAACTTCTGCTGAAATGAAATGTCAGCTCTTTAAAAGGAATAGTTCGATGAAAAATGATTTGCTCACTCTTTTGTCAGTGCAGCACAAAAGGATATGTTTCTTTTGAAGAAACATGCTGATCTTTTCCACGCAGTGATTCTTTATAGTGTTGTTGTTAAGCTACAAAAATGACGACAAATATCATAAAAGCACTCTGTATGACTCATTCACTTTATTCCAATTTTTTTGAAGTCAAATGATAGAATTGTGCAATAAATGTGCTAAAATGTAATATTTTTCTCCAATAATCACTAGATATGTTTCCATTACCCTGTTTTGATGTGCATTTTGAAGTATCGCATCAGAAACGAGTGATGGAAATGGCAAATTTAAAAATAAATCCCTTAATTCACAAAAAAAGGTTTTTATTTAATTACGATTAATGGGAGATGGATAAAAATTTGCTGAATAAATTCTGATGTAGCGAACATTAAACCCACATGACAAATCGTCCGTTTCCGCAGATAGTTTTATTTACTGTTTCAGCTATTTCACATTTGTTTGTTTTGTTTTGGGGTTGTTGGTTTTTTTTTTGTGAGAAAAAGATTCGCTTCACGTTTGGACGGAAACCCAGCTATTGAGTCAGTAAATTTGAGCTCAAGACCTGAATCATTCCAACAATACACTGACTGAATCAGTCTATTGAAAAGAACCGGCTCAAAAGAATGATTTGTTCATGAATCCGACTGATTCAGAACTCACTGAAGCAGTGTTTCTCAGAAAACGAGCTCAGTGGAATGGAAGATTATTAGTGAATAAATATTATAGGATAGTTCATGAGATGTGTGGACACCTATTTTATTTATGGCTTGGCAGCCATTGTATGGAAAAGAGCTGTTTAAATTTGTCTTTAGTGTTTCAACAATTTTGAGTTGATCTATTCATTCAAAAAACATTTTGAGCATTTTGGTCATTGGTGACCTTTTTTTTTTTACACACAAATAAAACCTAAAAGTCCAAATAGATACTACTTCAGGGAACATTTCATTAAACATGTCGTTTTGTTATTGTTTTTTTCCCATTAAAAAGTTATTCTTACAGGTTTTGTCTCTTACAAAGCTTTTTGAAAAAAGGTTGTACATTGGCTGTATGGTTAAAAAAGTATTTGCATGCCTATTAAAACTTTTTTGATGCTGTGAATGGATTTAAAGTTTTTGAGTTTTTGATCTCAGCCGACTGATACAGGTGCAGTTTGCAGGAATTCCTCTGTAATGAAGGGTTTGGTTGGCATTGAGGCGTGAGACGGGTAAACTCAACCTGACCTGCATCTGCTGAAAGTTAAATTACTGATCACAGGAAGTTTTTCATCTCTTCGCAGATGTTATACGCAACTGTGCATGAGGAATAATGGGAGAGGAAGAGAGAAAACACTGAGCTAGGGAATGAGAGAGGAGGAGGAGGAGGAGGAGTAGAGCAGAAAAGGGCTTGGCTTCGTTGAGTTGAGGCTCGTCGGCTATGAGTGAGTCAGTGTGTGCGCTTGATTTGACTCACATTCAGGAGACGAGTCACTCCACACACACACACTGACTTATCCCACACACACATTTGCTTAATGGAGATCTACTCCGTGCTCTGCTCCATGCTTAAGAAGCGCCAGGGAGAAACGCTCACAGGAACAGACAGAAGGATGCAGGTCTTTAAATCCTGCTTTGGAAAACTGGTACAGTAAACTTAAAATGGGAAGGGGAGGGTGCCATTTCAGTAAAGCTTTGTGTACAGATTTGTTTTTAGTTCATCTTTGAGGGATCTTGAACTGTCATGGACTTGGTTCTGTTGTCAAAGTGCTTGTTTGCTGTAAATGAGTCTGATTGGTTTAGATTTATGATACTTCATTGTTGTCATTTTAAGGAGTAGGAACAGACATAAGTTGTTTGAGCAATATATATGTGATTTATACGCAGTGATTGACCATGTGAGACCGTGTCAATCAATTTTGACAATCACTTTTTCCCATTTTTGCAGCATCAGGTTTTTTCAACAATGAAATCTGTGTGACCACACTTATAACTATTTTAAACATCAAATATTTTCTCATTGGCTGTTACTGTGCTATGCAGCACTGTCATTTTCTTTGTGAAAATCTTGAAAATCACTACAATCTTGTCGTGTCACTCCAGGTCAGAACGTGGTGTGAAGTAGCACAATATATGTGACAGACATGAATTTGCCGAATGAGGGGTCGGGTTTGACCTTCTTTCTCCTCTCTCTGTGTCTGTGTGTGTGTGTGGTAGAAGCCTGATGGGAGAAGTTCCAGAGGCAGCATTGACCGTGATGATGGAAGCCTTCAGGGACCAGTGAGTTTCTTCATTTTCCTGTTTTTTGTTGAAATGCATACTATCGTTTGAAGTCAGCAATATGTTGCTGTTGTCTTTTATTCTGCAAGGATATATTAAATTCAGTAAGAATGCATTGTTATTTTTTTTAACTTTTAATTAATCAAATCAGAATATTAGAATGATTTCTGAAGAATCATGTGATACTGGAGACTAGAGTAATGAAAATTCAGTATATCCATCACGGAAATAAATTACATTTTAAATTGTATTAAAATAGAAAACAATTGTAATATTCTAATACTTTGTAAGTGTAATAATATTTCACAATATAACAGTTTTACTGTATTTTTAATAAAATAAAATGGAGCCTTTGTGAGCATAAGAAAAAATGTCTGTCATTAAACCCATCATTTATTTACATTAATGAAGAAAACTTTTTAAAAATGAGTTTTTTCCATGCAACAGCAGTTCATAGTAGTCATGTCTCTCAATCAATGGTTATTGTGAGAGTTAATCATCTGATCAGGTCATGTTAAATATAGTGGTGTTCCCACTCATGGACATCTGCAGTAAATTATTTTGTATTTGGGCGTCAACTCGCACTCGCTGTGGGGGAATTCTGTACATGCACAGGAATTTTACTTAAATTATTTTCAGTTGGAGACTGAAAGATTGTATGTGAAGATTATGTAACTCGCTGATATACAACTGTGGGCAGAGTTGGGTAGATTACTTACAAACTGTATTCTGCTACTGACTCCCAATTACATGACAAAAAAAAAATTGCAGTTCGTAACATAATCCATTACATTACACATTTTAGGTAGTATGATCTGATTACTTTTAGATTACTTTTGGCCTACTGTAACTCGTTGATCCCGTTGAATTGAATTGAATAATGTAGTATTGTATCATATTGAGTTATAAATACAGAGAGAAATATATTCCATTCTTTATATATATATATATAAACAAACTATGGCAAACTAAATGCATATGAACTCAGTTCACTAAAGAGATGATATGCTGAGATCATGAAATCATGATCATTAGAAAAATGAAAAAAAAAAAAATATATATATATATATATATATATATATGTATATATATATATTATATATATATATATATATATATATATATATATATATATATATATATATATATATATATATATATATATATATGTATATTATATATATATATTATATATATATATATAGTATATATATGTATTATGTATATATATATATATATATATTATATAATATATATATATTATATATATATATATATATATATATATGTATGTATGTATATGTAAGTTTTTATGAGCTTTAAGGGTCTGAAATGTCTATCATAGCTGGATATCTATCAAAAAAAAAATCTGAGAAATAAATGGGAAACCAAGGACAAGAGCCCTTTTGTGAGGAAACAACCAGAAGTGGACACTCAAGAAACCCAATCTGCTCTGCCCTCCCACTTCTGATGTTAATACAGAACTACTACAGATGTTTACTAGATTTGAGTGCATTTCATGTGTGTCATGATCTGGATCTAGAAGAGCAGAACTCCACAGCTGCTCTAGAGCTTGTTTGTGTGCTGCAGTGATTTTGAATGTCTATCCCGTCCCATTGGGCTGTCCTCTTTGATTCTCTGTGGTCTTGGCAGATGTGTGTGTGTGTGTGTGTGTTGGCATGCCAGGCATCCAGGCTGCTCCCCACCCAGACCACAACAACACACATGGCACAGTCTGTCTTGGCTCCTGCATATTTTTAACTGTTGTAACTGTGTTTTTTGTTTACAGACTGGAAACCAGCACATCTATCAACCTATAGGGAAAGCTGGTGAGTTAAATGTCAGTTCTTTTTCATGTAATACGTGATATTACTATCATTCAACACTGTGTATATATATATATATATATAATAGACTTCTATTTCAAACAAATGCTGTTATTCTGAACATTCCATTCTGAATTTTATACATACATATAATTTTTTATATATATATATTTTAATATATTTCAGAATAGACTGTTCAGAATAATAGCATTTGTTTGAAATAGAAGTCTATAACATTATAAATGTCTTTACTGTCTTTTTTTTTTTTTTTCAAATTAATAAAATTAATTTCTTTTAAAAAGAAAAAAAATCGTATGAACTGTAATGTTACGTACTTGTTCGTACATAAGTGTTTCTAAGTGTAGATGGTTTATGAATGGCAGTGGATTTGTATGAAAATGTAAATCTGGTCTACTTGAAAATGACTTCCATCTGATGTTGTTGCTTTGCAATGCTGCACTTGTATAAAAGTGCAGATTGAGTTCCAGACTGACTGTTCCTTGTCGTCCTCAGAGCACGCAGCTCCTCCTAAAAAGCCGCCTCGGCCCGGAGCTCCCAGCCACCCCGCAGGAGTCTCCGGCCTCAACCCTACAGAGAGCTACAATGAAGGCGTGAAGGTACCAGAACGGCACACTCTGATGAGAAACTCATGAGCATTGTGCATGTGTAACTTTACAGTAATCACTGCTTGCTGTGTTTAAACCACAAAGTTTGAGATTCCTCCAAACACACACTGGGAGGCTGGTAAGATTAGCATCTGTACTCACGGGTCGCCTTCAGGAGCAGCTAGCATGCCAACAGATGTCGTTTGCCAAGCCTCATTAAAATCATCCTCATTCCTGAAAACCCCTTTCGCATACACATGCACACAATTGCTCTGTAGGGTCTCTCATAAAAAGATGCCTGCACACCAAGAACCCTAGAGTTTCCATTCCAGCGCGTTTTCCTGATGCTGTGGGTCAGCGTGCAGGCGGTCTCGCAGGCAACAGCAGAAATGGAAAATATAATTAGAAAAACAATGTGCTTATAATTGCAGTCTGCTTCACCATTTTATAGTTTTTAAGAGTTTTACCTGTGGGTGTGTTTGGTCAGTAAAAAAAAAATCGATTTATTTAAGGTCCCGTAATAACACTCAAACAAGCGCGGTTTTCTTTCTAGTGTTGGTTTTGTTAAATTTTCAGTTTAAACAGTAAGTTTGGGTGGGGAATATTGAAAGGCTCATTCTGTATTCTTTTTAAATAACTAACAGGCTTTACATCACAATCATGATGTGGCCTACTTTTTGCTAGCTAAGAGGAACATTCTCATTATAGAAAGCATTTGATTGGACACACATTCGAAGTAGTTTTGTCAATATTATTAACCAGGAGGCTGCATTTTAAACGTCTATATTAGCTAAAAATGTAGACACAAAACTATCATTTTATTTTATCGAGTCTTTAAATGTGAATTTAGTTGCATAACTTCACAGCACTTTCATGAGGTTGGATTAAAAAAAATATTGACTTTCACACAGAATGATGCCGTAACTCCAAGCTATTTTCTCTTTCTTTCGTTGCAGCATGTATAATGTAAAGTTATATTTATTAATCTTTCTTTTTTTCTTTCTCTGCACACTCTTCTCTTGCTCTGTGCCTCTGCCCTTCCTCTGTTGCACTGTTTTTGCACTGGTAGCCCTGGAGGGTAAGACCACCTGTAGACTCGGTGTTATGTTTCTGTCTGTGTTTATGCCCCCTTTAACCAGTTGCTATGTCATTACTCAACCATATCATTTTGAATCATAACTCAATTATCCACTAAACTGATTTACATTGGCTCTATAGATCACTATGCATGTCCTTTGCTTTTTAAATGAGCTGTGATTTTAATAATGTGCTTGTAATGCAATCTAGTGGAGGCTTTTGATCATTCTGTTGAGATGAGTGCTGTACAGTTTATCGAGACCAGTTGGTTGTTTTAAATCAACACAAAAGAATGTTTTTTATATATATATATATATATATATATATATATTTAAGATGGGGGAACTTTTTGTTCATTGTTTTTGTCGTTATATAATATTTTGTATTAAAATCAAGGGTGCGCAGATGCATATCCAATCAGCCTAATGTTGTAGGTGGTGACTGGTCTCCAGTAGTTGCGTAGGCTGCCATCTAGTGTCAACCATGAAATTTGTACCATAACACATTTCATTATCACGTCTTGTAACATAGATAATCTTTCAATAACACAACCTTCATCCAAAATCCTTTATGTACATGGCAACATTAGATGTTCATACTTGTAACGAAGTGATCTTCATGCATCATTTTAAAACTTGTTACTTTGTATTTGTCGTTAGATTCAGCCTCAGGAGATCAACCCACCCCCAACAGCTAATTTAGATCGGTCCAACGACAAGGTCTATGAAAATGTGACGGGGCTGGTGAAGGCAGTGATTGAGATGTCCAGTAAAATCCAGCCAGCTCCCCCTGAAGAATACGTGCCCATGGTGAAGGTATGACACAAACTAAGAAATATACAAGATATGTATACTTTAGGGTCACTGAATACGTCCTTTGTTGTCCAGAGAGATTGTCCTAAAGGGATTACCATCATTTGTCATCATTTACACACCCTCAATGGAACACAAAACAGTGACAACAGGCACATCTATGGTCTCGCAACCAGTGTTGTCATTGAACTAGTTGTTTTTGGTAATTGAAATAAAATAAAATAAAAATATTGCATAAAATGCTTAAATGTAAAATGCCCCTATTATGCTTTTTCAAATATTACCTTTCATGTATGTCTGTTTGCGAGATACGTGCATGACAAATGGAGTTATTGTCTCCTAAAACAAAGAACCGATTCTGAACTGCCTGAAACAAGTCATCCGTAATTCAAGCCTTACTTCCGGCAAGAACCTATGTAGGTTTGTAACATATTTGAATAATGCCAGCCTAAGGTTTTCATTGGCTGACAATGAACAACATCTACTTTGACCCACTCTCAAGCACTGTATTTGTAGCTGAGGCCTGGAAGAATTTGGTTCATGTCGTCAGCATGTTGAGAAGATGCTGTTTTCTGAGTTGTGAGAGCAGATGCATTTTGCATGCACTTTAAAATGCACGCTCAAATTGATAAGGTAAAACCAACGCCATCGTTCCTGTTTGTATCAATCTGTATTCAAGTACTGAGGAAACCTCCAGAGTAGAAATTCAGATATGGTAATGGACATTCAGTTTCTGACATGCACTGTAAGTGGTCAACCAATAACAACACACTGGGCCATCTGACCAATCAGAGCAGAGTAGGCTCTCAGAAAGGAGGGGTTTAGAAAGGCCAATTCCTTTATCAAACCGTTTCAGACACTGTGAGAAAAGAGGTGATGCTACAATTTATGAGATAAAGTAGTTTTTTGACCTTAAATGCATGTAGATGTATTGTTGGAGACCTCCAAAACAAAATCAGGAACCTTTAAAATAGCATAATAGGGGCAACTATTATGTTGACTTGACAACTAACTGAAATATGTTTAAAAAAAAAAATAATAATAATAATAATAATAAATTAAATCAAAATCATGGGTGAATATCAGTGAATAAAGAATCAGTGATTTCTTCCAACAAAGCTGTCAGTCGGCTAAAAGACCTCGTATGGACCACTTTTATGTTGGTTTTATGGTGTTATTTTGTCCTTTTTGGAGCACGGTGGCCTGTGGTCACTATAAACTGTTGGGCTGGGACAATAAATCGATTTCTCGATTCGCGATACAATGATTCTGATCTATTCCGAATGTATCGCGAATCTCTCTCGAATCAATTCTGAGCTTAGTTTTTAACAGCAGATGGCTGCACTCTGCTTGCTTCCAATTCCTTACACACACCAATAAACCTAAAATTATCATTCATAAAGTTTGAAAAGGTTGAAGTGAATTACAAGGGTGTTTGCAGTGGGCTGTTTACATTAATCTCGCTTCATAAAAGCATTCAGAGAGGAGGTGCAAGTATATTTAACCACTCATATTACTCAGCCGAACCAAAGACTACAAATACAGTTTCAGACGGTTCAGTCTTATTAGTTAGGAATGGGGGAAACTGCAACTCAATATGGCAGAATAGGTTCCGCCTTCTGAGTAAAGGAGCCAATCATTGATTGATAAATTCATTGTGTCACTGCACCAGCCGTTAGAAGCTCTGGTTCCCATTGAAACCTGAGACTTGCGCTAGGACTGCACATGCACGTCCAGCTTGAAAAATGAGCTCCAAAAAAAGAAAAATGGCCACAGAGTGAACAGAATTTACGTTAAAGGAACTTTGGCCAGCATTCTTCTACGTGAGCACTTGGGTGTGCTGTTAAAAACTAACCTAGAGCGCCATCTGCTGTTAAATTGCATTCGAAAAATAACTGGACGATTCCAGAACCATTGAATCGCCGGCCGATTTATGTCAGAATGTTAGTAAAATTGAATGTCAGAAATCGTTTTTATAAACTAAGCCATTGTATCATTTTTGTACTTTCAACGTTCTCACCATGCGAATGTGTGTTTCAGGAAGTAGGATTGGCATTGAGAACGCTGCTGGCCACTGTGGATGAGACGATACCCTTATTACCAGCTCACACACACAGAGAGGTAAGCTCATTCACAAACTACCCCTAAACACGTACTCTTGTTCTCAATGTTCTTCCTGACAGCTTGGCTAACTCTTGGTCTCATTCGTCCTGTTCAGATCGAAATGGCTCAGAAGCTTCTGAATTCAGACCTGGCTGAGCTGATAAATAAGATGAAGTTGGCCCAGCAGTACGTTATGACCAGCTTGCAGCAGGACTACAAGAAACAGATGCTAACAGCTGCGCATGCGCTCGCCGTAGATGCCAAGAACCTGCTGGATGTGATTGACCAGGCCAGGCTGAAGATGTTGGGACAGGCACGGCCCCATTAGCCCCAGCAAAAGGACACGATGACGCACCTGGCGCCCCGGGAAACACACCAGCACAGACTTGTACAGAAATGGAGTCTCATGGGCCCCCTTCACCACACACTGACCCTCACGTTAAGCTGCACGGTAGATCACGGGTACCTTGAGGAGGGCTCTGGATTTATTTAACGATGAGCTGGACCGGATCGGACTCATCACGACCAGATCTCTTCGAGAACATAGTGGGCCTGTGACTGGATGCTGAGAGGGTGGTTCTCAATCTGGGGGCCGCTTTGAGCTTTAAATGTCTCTGGACAAAGAGAGACACTCTTACACTGTATCTAATATGTCTGTTTCATTGACAAGCCTGAGCTCCACAGCCAGACACACAAATCTAGATTCCGCTCTAGTTCTGATTGTAGAATCATAGAAGTTGAGCTGTTTCTAAGACTCTGTTTTGCACAGTAGAACTTGAGTTGGGCTGGATGTGCAAAATCTGGATTTTAGGAGTCTGGTTTTGCATTGCAGACTCTCACACTTCTCCCTAGGACTGAGAGGGAGAGGGAGAGTGTTGTATTTGGCCCTTGTGCCACCTAGAGGTAAAATAAAGCTATGACTGAATTAAAAAATGAGTGTCGGAGTCATGTTTCCTGGTTTGACCATGTGTATTAACTTGATGAGTGCAGTTTTCTTTTCTGTATAGCAGGCCCACCTCTTGTGTGTGTGTGTGTGTGTGTGTGTGTACCTATATATGTTTATATGTAAAGTGTGTGTATGTATAAATGACCTGATTCATGGTCATGGTTTAATGGATAATAGAGACCATGGGACATTATGTATTTAATGCATATCATCTGCAGAGCATTTCTGCCTGAATCTGCTGCTCATGAATATACAGGCATCTTGCAAAACACATTTACATAAATCTTAATTATGTTGGTACAAAACAGCTTCTGGTCTTCTGGACACTGGTTATAACTTATTAAAGCCAAAAGGGACTTTTTTAATAAAGTTGTGATCCAATAGAGGAAAATATTTGATTTCCCTATTTTCTGGGTGATTGTCTCATGCTCTAAGTATTTCTGAAAACTCAACACTATGCTGACCAGTTACAGATGAGGACTGAACAGTGAAACCATCATTTCCAACATGCAATAAAGCCTTCATCAAAATTCACTTATCACTGCCTATGGCCAGTGTTGTTGTTAACTGAAACTGTTATAAAATATTTTTCGATAATTGAAATCAAGTTGAAACAAGTAAAATATAAATATTGGATGAATAGCTAAACATAAAAAATTGAGATATTGCTTTGAAATAAGTTTAATTTGAAATACTAAAATTAAACAAACTGAAATGCAAATAAATATATACAGACCTATATAGAAATATAAAACGTTACAATTGAACATAAATTAATGTAATAAAAATGACAAAAGCATATACAATTACTAAAACAACGTAAATGAATCTGAAAATAAAAAACAAATGCATTATAATAGTAAATAATTATAATATTAAAACAACACTCATGGAAAAATATTATTAAAAAATCAAGCATATAAAATATATAGTGTTTTCATTTTGAATCTTTTAAGAAAACTGTGAATTCTGTTTGTGTATTAAAAATACAACAGAGATGGATTTTAATTGATTCAATCAGTACATACAGTGGGTTTAACCCCGAAACATAATAGGTTAATTCCAGTAGGGGGCGGTATATGAATAGACTTCATTTCACTGCTGCCCAAGCTTCAAAATGAGAGAATATGTAAATGTAAATCGGGCGTAAAAAAAAAAAACATCACAGGAAAATGAATGAGAATATTTTCTAGTAAACATTTAACATCTTTAAACTGAACATAAACAGGTTTCATTTTACGTTATAGTAGCGTTGTTAAAATCCCGCCCACTTTAATAGCACGCAAATTGAACAAAACCACGTTGAAATTTAGAAAGTGAAGCAAAGTTCATGATACAACCAATAATTTTTTTTAAGACTTGAACTTTTATTTTGAAAAAAAAAAAAAACGGGTCTTGCGAGCTTGGGTTGAGTCTCTTATTTTGAAAAACCTCTTCGTCTGTCCTCCATAAATGACTGTGTGTTCCTGCCGCCAGCTTCACTCGCCACTGAGCGCCTGATTATTTTTACGCCGTCGAGACTGGCGGTGAAATCCAGGTCATCTCCGCCGGATCACCAGGCAGCGCGGCTTAGGCTTCTGCTCTCCGCGGACACGTAGTGCCATTTCCTGATTCCTCTTTGCAGAGGTAAGGAGTTGATGTTCTCCTCGTATATGTGTGGTTTTATGCAGATGGCATCAGATGGGTGCGTAATGGTGCCAGCTGTGCCAGTGGCCCCGCGGATATAGAGAGGAGCGCAGCGGCTTTAGACCGGGGCACGAAAAAAGTTGTTGGGACCCTCTGACTTCATATGCAGCCAAACAACTGCGAGCCAATGATAGGGCCGGTGCGCTAGACTGTCATATTTCTAAACTCCGCCAGATCGAATCAGTTTTGGAGGGATATTAGAAGTGGTCGTGCCTTACCGGAGAACGCAGCCGGTTGCTTTAACGGGACCCTGAATGTAACCCAATTCTTCATCCAGACATAATAGGGCTCATTTTGGCCCAGACAGCGCGAGCTGGCTTCTTTATTCTGCCATAATTAGCTAATTATCGACTGCTCAATATTATTGTATTTTTGATATTAAAAATAAAATTAATATTTTCTTAATGCCAAAAGTAGTTCCACTTTTACTTCTAACTAGCTGTTTTATTTCCATTTCTTTCATAATTCGTGGTTACCTAATAAATTAATACATGGACAGTTACTATAGAATGTTTGTAAAGTTTCTGTGAAATGTTTATAAAGGTGTGTATGTATGTATATATTTATATGTTTTATCATTTTTTATTATTATTATTAGCAATTCTAAGTTACATTTTTATGGGAATTTAACTAAAAGCTTCTAGTTTCTAAATTAAGATAGTATTTTAGTATTTCACACATTAATAACAGGCAAGTAATTTTATTTCAGTAACACTAGCAGTTTTGAGTCACGAGATGAAAGTAATTGTCCAATCAGAATTCACAGAAGTTTTCAAGTAGTAAAATGAGAAATATTATCTTCATATACCATGTTTTTTTCTGTCAGATTTAATAATGTGTTCATTTAATGTGCTCTATTTGGGTTGCTTGTCTTGGACTGGATGGGTAGTCATTTTCCCTCAGATACTCATTTCATATCGCATTTGTTCTTTTGAGGTTTCTACGTTTACTTGCCGGTGTCACTTTTGAGCTCAAGAAAGATTGAAAATGATTTTAAAGTGTGTATCAAGAAGTTGGTGAAATGTTGAAAAGATCTCCAAAGCTTTATTAATTGGTTGTTAATATTTTATGCATGCGAGACTGAGAAGGGGACACTGTGAGTGTGTGTTTGTGCCCTCCCGTCTGCCTGTGTGTGTATCTGTCAGCTGACCCTGTCCAGACTTGGACTGAGTGTGCTGCCAGTGGCTGTCGTGACTAGTGTTCGGCCCAGTTTTAGACTCCACTCTCTGTGTCCTTTCCTGTGCGCTGCAGGTTCTGGCCCAGTTGAGAGACACAGACATGATTGTGTCATACGCTGCCAGATAGAGTCCAACAGAGCGTTTATTGTTGCTTGAAGGCATCTGACGCTTATTTCTCTTCTAACTTCTTGTCTGTGGCATTCAGTCATTGACTCTATGTCCTGCTTGTCTCTAAGGGTCGTTGCCTCATGTTCATTGTGTATTTATGAATGCGAGCCGTTCCTCTGCGTTACCCCTGAATGACGTTTATCGACACAGAAGGACACTTTCCACTCTTGAAAAATGAGCTCGTGTCCCAGCTGTGATGTCATCCGCTCCAGGCAGACAGCGAGGTGTGTCAGAGTGTCGGCTGATGGATCTGCCGTGGCGTCGGGCCAAGTGTAACAGTGAGTCGTGGAGGCGCGTGGAGCTCAGGGACTGAAGAATGATAAATCGGTCCAAAGCATGAGAGAAGCTTGACGGGACTTGCGGTACATCAGCACCTGTCTGTCTGCACAAAACGCGCTCTGTTGGCCATGGATAACAAACTTGCTGAGTGACCGTCACAAGGCAAAATTTTATTAATTTTTTTAAATTTGTTATTTTTTGCTCATTTAAATGGTGGAACAATTTTAAAAAGCTTACTATTATTTATTGACAAGGATTTTTATTAGAGACAGACGTGCAAATTAATAATGTTACATACATGTATTTATAATTAAAATATTGTAATTATTTAATATTACAACAGTTTATTATATATTAATAATTTAAGATTTTAATTACATGTACTATTTTACTATATATTATTGTAAAGATTTTTTAACGTTATTTTACTTTAATAAAACTGTTAAATGTAATCATTAACCAAAATAATTTTTTAAAAAAATTATCCATTTTTTTATTCTTTAAATTTGAATGTTGATGTACTCAAATTCACTTATGACTGGATGTTTGCATTTTATTTTTTATTTTATTTAGACAAAAATTATATAAAATCTTAAAATCAGTCCTAATACATTTAAACAATTACTGGCTGTTCGTTATCTGGCAGAAATGTTCATATTTATTTTGTTGCATGTATAATTTTTTTTGGTAACACTTTACAATAAGGTTCATTTGTTAACATGAACTAATAATGAACTGCACTTCTGCAGCATTTATTAATCTTTGTTCATTTCAATGTTTACTAATATAATACTAAAATTAAGAGTTATATTTGTTAACAGTAGTTAATGCACTGTGAACTAACATGAACAAATAATGAACTGCTGTATTTTTATTAACAAAGATGAACAAATGTATTGCTCATGGTTAGTTAGTTCATTAATGTTAACAAATGAACCTTATTGTAAAGTGGTACCATTATTTTTGTAGTGGAAAGGCACAGTAAATCAAGCTCTCTCCTTTTGGTGTGTGAGTGATTTGAGGCTGAGAGCTGGGACAGCAGCCCACTCCAGACCGGAACACTCACTGCTTGTGGGAAGAAAGCTTCCTGTCTCGCTGAGAGCCGTCTGTCTGACGCGGAGTCATCGTACGCCAAGCTTCCTGTCTTGCTGCGAACCACATCATCTGGCCTCTGGCACTGAAACGTCAGGTGGCATAAGGGCTTTGGGTAAGAGCTGCACACGCTGAACTGGGATCAGCTGTTGTTCTGCAAACCCTGCTGTCTGTCATTATCTGATACTCTGCAGAGCTGGACTCAGATCAGTGTAAGAAGGGACACCCAGGAGGATCTTAAAATTACTTGCACCCCCTCAGAACATACTTAGACTGGAGACGAGACCACACAGCCAAAAAGCGCGGTTCTCAGGCAGCGATCGCAGTTGGACACTTATGGATCCATCCACGGAAAAGGTCACGCCACCTATGTGTTCGCTGCTTCGTTTCCATCGTTATAAAATAAACCCACGTTTTGTTGCATAAATTGGTGCAGTACACGTCTACGTTTTAGTAGCAAATCCTCTGTGATCGTCTAGCTGATGTTTTTGTACTTTTTTTGGATTCAGATGGACGGTCTCTCGCAGTCCTGAGACCGCTCCCTATGGATGATCTTAGAATAGAGGCATATGGCCGATAGGGCCGGGGTCCCTGCTTGGCCTCCTGTGGTGGGAGACAGATGGAGGCATGCCGGGGCATGAGGGGGACTGCAGTCCTTGCGGAGCGGAGATGAAGACACTAACTACCACTTAGATTGTGTCATTGCAGAGCTAAACTTGTCTTTTTTACTTTATTTTGGACTTTTTATTTATAGCTGCAGACGATATCAGTTTGCCCCCTAGTGGCAGTCGCAATGAACTTATTGACCATGTTGTTCTTATAGAGTGCTGCAGTGGACATATTTTTATAGGCCAACCCAAAGCAACACCCAGGTTTCTTTGACAAAAGTAGGATTTTTCCATATGCTTTTGGATCATTGCAGAAAATTAGACTGGCAAACAAAAGTTTATGATTCTCACACGTTTTATTTCCTGACCACGCTAGGTTTTTTCAAACATTTCCCTGCGAGTTTAAGTTAGAATAGTTTGCAAGAGCATTATTATAAACACAGCGAGGCTGTAAAAGTGGACTAGTAGATGCGTTTTCCCGTTCAGACAACCTCTGAAGTCCCTTTTAGCCATTTGTTAGCAGCCGCTTTTTTCAAGACGAGTAAAAGCTTTAAAAGCATCACAAAATAATTGGTGATTCTCATATAATTATCTTTTTTTTTTTTTTTTTTTTTTTTAATGCCTCAGAAGTTCAAATCTGATGTATGAGAAATTATTTCTGGTTCGTAGTGTTACAAATCGCCATCTGTCAGAACTCGCTTCCATCAAAAATGACAACATAACTGCTTTCCGAAAAATAAGGCTCCTTTTGGCACATTTAGTTGTCACTGTAGTCTGATCAATTGGAAATGTTTGAAGTCTAGAAAAAAAATTCAGTCAAGCAGTTGTGATTTATGATCCATCATTTGCATCGGTGTTACTATTTAGTGCTTTGTGTATATGTTGTATTTGTCTATTCACCCTTTAATGGAGATTGAGATGTGAGTTGAAACCCATTGATGCTGTGGGGGTTCGAGACCCATCTCTGTCTCTCTTTTAATGCTTCAAAGCTGATCTCTGTTCTGATACAGGACACTGCAGCACTCTGCACCAAGCTCTCTATCTCTCTCTCTCTCTCTCTCTCTTGTGCTGCAGCTTGACTTTGACATCAGCTCTTCTAGAGGACATAGCAAACACAAACTTTTAGGCCTCTAATTATTTACAGCATCTTTATCACCCTTCACAGGTCTGGAAGAAGGTTACCCGTCATTTCAACCAAACGAGTCAGACAGAGCTGCTGTCTGTGTCATTTTGAAGACATGGCTGAGATCAACCTCAGTGCCAATCAATCAATCAATCATTCAAAATTTAGGGGCCACTGGGCCAGTTAGAGTTAGTTTTTTTTTTTTTTTATATATATTTGAGCAAAAATAGTCAGTAATATTTTGAAATATAATTACAATTTAAGATGTTTTCTATTTTAAAATATAATTTATTCAAAGCTGAATTTTCAGCAGCCATTACTCCAGTCACATGATCCTTCAGAAATCATTTTTGTATGTTTACAGACATGGTAAAAATAGAAAAGTTTTTCCTTTGCTTTTTTTCAAGTACAGACAGCAACATTGTCAAAATGATCCTGGTTCACATGGATCCGTGAAAACGGCCAGATATGTTGTGTTGTGCTGCCGGGCCAGTAGGTGATGTTTGTGTTTATGTTGTTTACATGGAGATTATATCGATATAGTTTTCAGAAACTTGCACTTTAAAATCTGATTTCAAAAGCTTGTGTTTTCAGGCCATAAATAAACGGCCAAAACTTATAAAAAAAACAAGCTTTTTCCGTTTTTAGTGTAAATGGCCCCTTAATATGCTGATCTGGTGCTCAAGAAACATGATTTATTATCAATGTCGAAAACTGTTGTGATGCTTAATTTTTTTTAGTGGAAACCATAATGCTTATTTTTTCCGGGATTCTTTAAGAACTTTTGATAAAGTTCAAAAGAACAGCATTTATTTGAAATGGAAATCTTTTGTAACAACGTAAAGGTCTTTACTGTTGCAGTTGACCCTTCGCCAGCAGTTTGATTGACAGGTGATCCAATCATAACCCCGAATCCGCCGTTTTGTCCGACAAAGCAGTCAGGGTAGTTGGTAGATTAACATTGGTGAACTTGAATTTGAAAATTGTCTTTCTGAGCTTGAAACAACATTCCTTCTGATGTCTGTTCATGTTTATTTGATGCTATAAATGAACTAGTATGAAGAGATGGTTGATTCACGAGCTACAATAATCTGTAACGACATATTAAAGAGCCTTTATACGGTATTTATTGTTTAAGCTTCTTTGAAAACGTACAAAATTTTAAATATGAAACCGTTTAATATCAAAGCTTACCTGCTCTGTCTTGTCTGTCGAGGCGTTGTCAGTGTCCTCTTTGGCATGGCAACAGTAACTAAAGGGGGCGGGTCTTTGCGACGGGTCAATTTAATGCATCCTTGCTGAATACAAGTATTAATTACTTTTTTTAAAAATTTTTTTTTAATAAAAACTTCTTACTGGCGCCAAAGTTTTGAATGGTTCTGTTTGTGGAAAAAATGATACAAAACATAATTAAGATTGGTTTTAAACTTTGATTTGACTTAAGAAAATAAAAAAATAACTTGTAAAAATAAATAAATCAGTATTGGTTACTAGATTAATGCAGAACGTCACATGAACAAACAGCAAAACAGGTCTCATCACAATCGCTTGTCTGAGAAAGTTAGTAGTGTGAAGAGAAGGCAATATATGGGCTTTTAAGGTAATCTGCTAACCTAGCTAGTTTTATCCCATTCAATGTTAGTGAGAAGAAGAAAACCTTTTAGATATCAATCTGCAAATGCGGCACACATCGTTTATGCTTATCTTTAGTGGCTCTTTTGAAGGCTCTATAGTAACAAAGCACAGTACCGGAAGAGTTGCAACCTGTTTTACAGAATATAGAAGTTTGTTGCACATAACCCGTATTTCCAGCAAGTACTAGCAAGCATCCAGAATACCCTAGAAGCCACCTAGCAACCATCCACACAGCATAACTGTATAACAATGCCCTCACATTTAATGAAAAATTCAATCTAAAATCGAGCATGCTTTTAAATGTACATGACATGTTACAAATCAATGCAATCATCAGCATGTCAGCCGATTTACTTGGTGTTGGAATGGATGGTATGGAGAACAAGTGTCTGGTTTGAGCTCATGCTAGACTTGACCTCCCTGACCTCTGTGGTGTGCATCGTTGCAGAATGCAGTAGAGCAGCAAAGGTCTGGCTGTCTAGACACTGTGGGCGGAGTCGTAGAGGGCCGTCGATTGATTGGCTGAGAGGAGAGATTCTGAAACCGATTAGACGTTCACTTCAAAGGCTCTTGTTTGTTTGTGGTCTGCGTTTCAGTTTTGCTTGTGTGTGTTCCTGTGCTTTCTGAACAATGCAGGAGGATGGATTGATTTTGTCTTTTCCACCCACATGGCTCCAAATTTAATTGATTTTATTTGCCTTATCTTCATGTAGAGTCTCAACTCTGTGCTTTAAATAACATATTATGCAGTTGTCAATGTAAGGTCTGACCTGATCAATAAAGCCATTAAGGTTTTCAGATCACTTTAGTGCATCATGTTAAAGGGTAATCACTTTTCTTTTTGGGTGCAGAGAGGAAGTCATCTCATTCGCTGTTGCTAAGGCAACCAAAATCTCTAGCATATTGCATAAAACAGACTTTAATACAGCCCACATTTTGCCTTGTTGGCAATGCAGGATTGTTATAAGCTAAATAAACTGTTCACCTAAGAGAGGTGGGCCGAAATGCATAAGAGGTTGGACTGGGCTGTCACTCAAATGACTGATAAGGGCAAATAAGAGCCAAAAACATAAAGTGATGACAATAGAGTAAAACAGACTGTGAGAAGAAAGAGGAACGCAGATACTGCAGTATTGGAAATGATAGACAGTCAAAACAACATCCCTCCTGAAACCGTGCAGACAGGCATGTTTTCATAAATTCATGCTGTTGTATCTAGTGTCTTTACAGAGGCCAGTGTCTGTGCGTTCGCCATACAATGTGTGTATCCTCTTTTACGTGTGCTACTTTGTCAGTTTTCTGTCTGTGTATATCTAGTTTAGAGTATCTTATTTATTGTGTGCATTTATTTGGGGGGAAAAATGTATAGCCATACATTAGAGGTCAGTTAGAACTAAAACACAGTTACTGAATCTACAGCATGAATTAGTTCCGTAACAAAACAGATAACGTACTGGCAGAAAATTACCAGGACATTATCCAGTCATTTAATGGACATATCCGTAACCTTAAAACACAACGATGAAAATCATTCAGATTCGAATCGTTCAAAAATTCAAAACACAGGCAAAACATCTGTTAAAAATACACACGGAAAATTCCATCAAACTAATACAGTACGTTCTGCCATATTTTTATTCATTTTTTTGTTTTGTATTTTGTATTGAATTTATTCATTATTCATCAAATGAATGACTCTTGAGTTGATTCTTGTTAATTGACACTTTGTAGGTGCAACCACCAATTACCATATAAATGACTCTTATAAATCGGATCCTTTTTTTAATGAATTGCATTGTCAAAATGCATAAAGTATAACCTAACCCTAAACCCTAACCCTAAGCCTAACCCTATCTGTTACATTTTATAGGGTTAGAAATTTCTGTTAAGCACTCGCCCTCATGTCATTCCATGTCGTAAGACCTTCATTCATCTTCGGAACACAAATCAAGATATTTTTGATGAAATCCGAGAGGTTTCTGAACCTCTGCAGCGACATCATTGCACCTTTCAAGGCCCAGAAAGGTAGTAAAGACATTGCTGCGCAGACCGAATGGCGTGTGGCATCAAAATACCACGAGAGTGGCTCAAAAACACTGCTTTTGAATTGCTCTCACAATTCTTTGATGTCAGATGCCAAACAGTCTGCGCCGCAAGTTGACTTTTTAATTTGCCGTGAGATTTACTTGGGCAGTGTGGGAGCATGAGAGAGAGCCTGAAAGCATGTTTCACACCAAATGCGTGAGAGTTGGCAACCCTGTACACGGTGCTCCTAAAAGAGTAGGCAAAAAGTACCTATATAGAATATACATTTTTAGTGGTCGTTAAGTAATTACTTTTTCAAAATGGGTTCTTTCCTATTCGAGGGTATACGATTTTGGGTGCAGCCATAGTGTTTTGTCAGTGCTACTTTTTCTAATTCTAAAAAAAACTTGTTTAAACACATTTGATTCATTGCCTTTTTATAAAGTATTGTTGTTTAAAGTATAGTTGGACTGAATTAATGCTGCCTTTTTAAAAATGCTGAAAATTCTTTTAAAAAACATCAGAACAGAATTACTCGTTAAAGTACTTGTTACAGAATCAACAACAAATATAGCTGCTAGCAGCGATGTACGGGCCCAAGCCGGTGGCACCGCCACCTCGGTGGTTTAAGGACAACTGGGCACAGCGGGCAAAATGAATTTAAACGGTGTCTCCAGTTGGATACTGACCAGTTAGTTGAGTCAAATTATTCAATATAATACTAACTAAAAGCGATCATATCATAGCAAAGTTATCATTAGCAGTTCAAAGTGTTATATATTCAGCTGAATTTATCTTATTATATTGTTAAACTAATTATATAAAACTAAATAGTCAGTGAAATACAAATGAACTGGTTCTTTGCCTTTATTTCTTTATAGAAATTTATAGAAGAGAAGGGCTAAGAGATTTTCTATCCTATAATGCAGACAAAAAGAGACAGCAATGAAAGGGTTAAACCTGCAAGACCCTGAGAGAGAGAGATATTCAGAAGAAATATAAATATGTAAAATGGGTTGTTGACAAAAAAAAGGTCTAGGACCGCTGCTCTAGTTCTTTCTGATGTGCTTTGTTCATTGAGTCTCGTTTGGGTGGCACTAAAACTTAAACATGACTGGTTCACACACACGTACGCACCTATAAACTGACTAACCCAGACAGCTGAGTCATCATTTGTTAACCTGCAGATCCTAGTTGTCAGGTCAACTTAGGACCCACGCAGCAAAAGGGTTAATCTGTCTGATTAGCGCTAGACATGAACAGGGCAGCCGTTCACTTTGCCTGAAACATTCGTTGTAATAGACTTTTTCTTAGCAGAATGTGTAAAGATAATCTACATGTAATTTTTTCTTTGTCCATATACACTGGGGGAAAAAAAAAAAAACTTTGCACCTGGTCATTATTGTAAAGCAAACCGCTTTAGGATGATACAAGAACGCACCCTTTCGCGCCATTGTCTTGATCACCATGTTGGGCTTCTTTTTGTGACAGACTGACGGGCAAGGTAGCAGCTATTAGTCATTTTTACTAATGGTTAATGGCATGGGCTGTTATGATGTTTGAGTCTGGCTGGATGAATCAGTTCAGCGAATAGTTGTTCCTAAGAGCTTCATCATGATTTAACCAGGCACCGAGAGTGAGAAAGAGACAGACCCCCTACTGAGATCACATTACACAGACCGACAGATACAGGGAATATTTTAACAGCCATTTATTGCAGTCATTTTAGTGGTTTTCAGCATGGCTGTTGTTCAGACGTGTTATGCGTATTAGAACGGAGAGTTTACACATGTGAAGGGCTCTGTTTGTGATTCTGTGTCTGACTTTGTTAGCTATTTTATATTTATTAGATTTTATTTTTTCCACTGATATTAAAATTGTGGATGAAACTGACAAGATAATAAGTCTATTCAACATGCATAATTAAACACTGATACTCCATTCTTCTGCTTGAATCTTAGAAATGTAAAGAATGTCTTCACCAAAGGAAGCTCTCAAAATTCCAGGCATATTTTGTTATCACATGAGCTCTTTTTTTGGGTCAACAGCTTATGTAAAAAATTGTCTGTAAGGGAAAACATTGTTTTTGTGCACTAACCAATCACACGTGTTTCTTTTAAGTCAATCACATGCTTGCAAGTTTACTCTGAGATCCTGTCAACTCCAGTGAACCTCTTACATTTAGATTATCCCATTACCTAACACCACTTTTAAAGATAATCTTTAAAAACACTAATTATTTTAAATACAAACTTGAGCAAATTTCGAAATAAATCTGTTTTTATACTCTACGTTACAATATTGTAATTTCTGAATTCACTTGTAGAATTTAAATGACAGATTTTTGTTTTTTGTTTAATTTGGACGACAGTACTGAATTTTGATATCTTAACTGTGGTTTATTAGTTTGCTTTAGACCAAATTTTTAGAATTTAAAAGAATAGAATTGTGATTGTATGCATTAGTTTTGATATTATATATATATATATATATATATATATATATATATATATATATATTAGTATGTATGTGTGTATGTATATGTGTGTGTACTGATAGAATTCTATATGGAATAGAATTTTTAACATTGGTCAAAATATTTTAAGACATGTTGATGATTGCAAAAATAATTTTGTATTTGATATAAAAAAAAAAGTTGTTTTTCACATCCCTGCTCTGAACTAAGCCTTAGATACATGGTTTGTAGAGTCTTTTTCCCCTCCCACTGTGAAAGGACAACCACGTAGGAAAGGGACGCATAGAGCAACAAAGGGATAACAATGAAGAAAAGTAAATCTAAACATCTGGCAGATGTTCATCTGCGTTATCTGTGATGGCTGTAGTAGTGTCCTGAAACGACCTCGGTTGACTGTGTGTGTGTCTCAGTCTTTGTTTGACTTGGACAGCGTTCTCTTTTTTCACGTGTGTGAAATATTATTTATTGTGTGATGGATCTGTGCTCTCGCTGTGCGGCTTGCAGCAGGGGTCAGACGAGGTGAGGGCTTGCCGTGTTTCTAAGTAACACAGCCGATGTGTAGTCGGCAGTCTGGGCTCAGCGCGGCGTCCGCTGGGATGTCGGAGAGCTTTAAAGGTTGTTTGAGGACACGTTCTGCCTGGTCTTCTAGCCTTCTCCAAATGAAAATGGAGTTGCGGGTTTTTTTTCTTTTTTTTTCTTTTTTTTTGAGAAGTTAAATCAATGATATTAAGCCACAGAAACATTAGCTGTGGCTTGTGATAACCATGTCCAGTAAAGTGTTCTAGCGTGTTATGTAACAGTCATTAACGGCTGACGCTCCTGCTGGGGTTTGAAGACGCTAATGTGCATCTCTTCACAGGAACTTGATGTTTTGTTGCTGGTAAAGATCTGCAGTAAGATCATAAAATGTTGATGTGTTGACCCCCTGCTGTTTCTAATTTTTGTTTAATGAAGTACCCACGTTGCGTCTGTCTGCATTTTTATGCGTCTCGAACCTTTTCTGCCAGATGATTGTACAACTATGGTGGTAACCGATGGTTTTAAAAACAATACCATGGTACTCAGACAACGCGTTCTCTTTTGGCGTGCTTGAATGGTTTCAAAGCATTTGCATGAATGGTCATTTATATATTGTAATGCTAGCCAAAGAAGGACAGAAATATGGATGCCGCGTTGAACGCATGACACATTTAAAAAGGAAATTGTTAATCGCATACGTTAACATGACCGCATTAATTCCACACAGTACTTAGTACTACAGTAGTAACCATAGAGGAAACTAGAGATGCGCTGATGTATCGACCAATAATCAGGATCAGCCATCGAGGTCAGGGCCCATTACATCCGGTCAATCAAAAGGCTGTGGGAAAACATGTTAGACTGCAGTTCGCAGTCTGAAGAAAATCCCTTGTTGAGTTTAGGGCTAATTAATGCCGCAATAATGCTTTAAAAGTTAAAAATGGCTACATTTCACCCATAGTTCAAGCCAGGGTTGCCATGTCCACCGTCTCTCCCTACACCAAACATTTTTTGATGTGGGCCTTCCATCCAATAATCGCAACGAGCTTTGTGCTTTGTTACTTTTGTTAGGAAACTGTCTCAACTTTCAAATTCTATCAATTGTTATCACAAAATTCAAACAGTAAATGGCATTTTGACGCTCTTAAATGTGACGTTGACAGATCGCTGTAGTGCCTCCGTTCAAGCAGCAGCACAGAGCTCGAATCTTTTCTTCCGCTTTAATACAATTCGTTATATCTCAAAAAACATGCATGAATATCGGAAGGTATGTTGACACCACAGCACATCTTACCAAAATGAATCATACCTCATGGAAGTGCTTAACGAAACCTCAATAAAGTAGCTTGTGAACAATGTCAGTTAACTTTGGGTTTACCTCAGGAAAGTTCTCTGATATTCAGTTTTTCAGATGGCTATAAAAAAAAAAAACACACGAGAGAGGTGCTTGTTTACTGTTAATTATGTATGTATGCTTTCATAAGTGTTTCTGAAACTACCTTATGTGCCACCCAGTTACATACAAACATTTCAGTTTTATTTTTGTATGTCTGAAAATAATTAGCAGCTCAAGACCTCTTCATTTTAACCTCCTAACATTATAGTAATGTATCAAATGAAAGGGGTTCCCTGTGCCAGTTTGCAGGATTATTTTGGAGAGATTTAAGAAACCCAAACTACCGGCGGTTATCATTCTGAATAATCGGCAGAGAAATGTAGAATCGTGCATCTCTAGAGGAAACTGTGGGAACCTTTTTGTAAGCGAGTTTGCCTTTTGCAGGTGAGGTTTTTTTGTTCTATGTAATTCAGCCACTCAACTGATTTTCTCTCTCTGTCTCTCTCAGTGAGCTTGCAGTCTGAAGGATGAGGTGGGGCGCATTGATTAGCATGCTGCTATGCTGAGAAGAGTTTATCCACCCAGGACGAGCAGCAGCAGTTACACGTTCCCTTCCTGAATCAGCTATCAGACACCTGCTCTGAATCAAGTACCTGTCTGGATCTTACCCTCACACACAGCTATGGCTGGCTGGCTCTGGCTGGGAGGGTAATCGGTGTGCTGGTTGCCCTGGCAACCCCACCCTGATTCCTGCTGAATAGAGCCCTAGTCCATCACTGAAGACTTTTTAGCCCCCCTCCACCTTTCTTCTGAGTTTATTTGCCCTTTCGTGGAGGTAAAGGGCAGCGGCCAAGGCAGGAGCCATGGACATGTGAGGTGAGAATGGCAGCACGGCGGCTGTTCGGCCCCCAGGAGCCCTCAGGCGATCGGAGCCAATAACGTGGGTGCCCACACACACACGCATACGGGCCGAGCGGCAGGAGCAGTATGCAGGAGGCTGACCTACCGGCCACCAATGCTTTCACAGGTGAGCACCTGATCAGGTTTATAACCTCTGTGTTGGTATTAAGCGGGATAAGCTGTTGGCGTGAACGTGAGTTTAATGATTCATGCCAACGGTAAAGATTATGTTCATGAGGAGGTTCATGTTGTGCTTTACAAACTCAGGATGTTTTTTGTGTGCTAATATTCAGAGCTGCTCTCTCACTCCCCCTCCCTTTCCCAGACTCCTCTGCTCCATTTCTCAGACAGGCTACATTTCTCTCCCCTGCCTAGAATGGAATGCGGAGAAGGAGAGAGAAAGTACGAGATGGGCGAAGGGCAGTGGAGGTTGGGCTGTGTACTAAACCAAAGTTTGACAGTCTAGTGCACTGCAGACAGAGAGCAGGGCATCTCCTCTCCTTCTTGTTTGTTTTTTTTCTCATGTCCTCTCTGTTTTCCTTTTCTCATCGACATCTCATCTTGTCGTCTCTTCTGATTTGGCCTCAGGTCATGTTTTCTCTTCTTGCTTCGTCTCATTTCTGCTCGTCTTATTGTCTCGTTTTGGTCTTCCGGTTTCATCTCGTCTCTTTTCTTGTTTTGTCTTGTCTCGTTTCGTCTTTTCTCATCTTGTCTTGTCTTTTTTCTTGTCTTGTCTGCACTTCTTGTTTCATCTCATCTCATCTCTTTTCTCCTCAGCTTGTCTTTTTCTTGTCTCTTATCTTATCTCCCCTTTTGTTTTTTAATTTTTTCTCATTCTAGTTTTGTCTCTTCTGATCTCTTCTCACCTCTTCTCCTTCTTTTCTCATCTCTTCTACTCTCCTCTATTGTTTTGTTGTTGTTGTTGTTGTCTTTTCTCTCCTTTTCCTATCTACTTCTAGTCTGCTCTTCTTGTCCCGTCTTCTCTTCTCTCCTGGCTATGTCCCGTCTCTGTTTTGTCTCCATTCTTTTCCTCTACTCTCAACTTCCTATCTTGTGTCCTCCATGTTTCATCTGTTCTCTTCTCGTGTTTTTTTTTTTGTTTTCGTTCTTGTCATTTTCATCACGCCAAGTATCTTTTCTCCTCGTATCTGCCATTCTCATCTCCCCATCTTCTCCTTTCCCACTTTTCTCCTGTCCTCGTCTCCTCTTCCTCTTCTCTCTGCATTTTATAGTCTCTATAGTTTTTAGTCTATTCTTGACTCCTTTTCTTCCCTTGTCTGGTCACTTTTTTTACCTGTTTTTGTCTCGCCTTATATCATCTCATCTGGTCTCTTCTCTCTTAATTTCTCCTCTCTCTCTCTCTCTCGTCTCTTCTTCTCTGCTGTTCTTTTAGCTGGTCTCATTTCATTTTGTCTGTCCTCTTCTTGACTCATCTACTTCTCTTCTTTCGTCATCTAGTTTCTTCTAGTCTCTTCTTCGTGTCTTGTCAGGTCTATCCTATTGTCTGGATTGTTGCTCGGTTTGTGCAGGTGAATATTGTGATTTGCATAATTGACTCATGCTCTGCTAAGGTTTAAAGAAGGCAGAGAACTGCTGATTTGTCTAAATATCTTCATATCATTTCTAAAGCCGCTTTTGGCTACACCACACCCTGTGAGAGATCGCATGGGTGTGCTTTGGTATTGTCTAGTACCTCCTCCTCAGACAGAGAAGTTGTTTGGAGTGCTGGTGTCATCACTGTCTGGTTTGCTTTGCATTCTGGTCCTGTCTAAATGCTTTATAGTGGGGAGTCAGTCTTCCGTACGGTGGAATATCCACCGATATCAGGTCAATGTTGAGTTTCTCTAAAAGCATGCTTGCAGGAACACTTATTTTAAGATCATTTATAAGAGCCAGTGACCTACATATAGAGGATCATCGTCGCTTGAGATCCACAAATCACTGCAAAGTTTTCAGCCCAGTGAAACTCTCTCATGAACTCCGGCAGCTGAGCATTTTCAGATCCTCACAGGATGTCCTAGTGTGTTTAGTTGTTGAGTTGAGAAGTGTTTCCAAATGTAGACTTTTCGTAGAATGATATCCAGTGGTAAGATCGCCCAATTTTGACAGTTCAGGGTTTGAGAAGAATTTCGAGTGCTGCTTAAATGGCTTATCCTTGATATTAATTTTAGATTCTTAAGGGCCGTTCACACCAATGGATGATAACATTCTGTTTAATAAGCGTTTGCTGCAGTTGTGTCGTGCGTCGTTTTAAATGCTGGAAAAAATAATTCTGAAATAGATTCCGGCGATATCATTCCTGTGTGTCGTTCTCATTATTTGACATTGTTACATGGGGAAATTCTGTAGATGACACAAGATGTGTCTTGGACATATGCACTACCCTTTAAAAAGGGTCTGAGATTTTTAAAATCTTCTGCTCACCAAGGTGGCATTTATTTGATAAGAATACAGAAACCAGTAATATTGTACAATATTTACCATTTAAAATAACTCTTCTCTTTATTTATTTTTTTATTTTTTCCAGTAGCCATACATTTAGTATTCAGTGTCTCACAATCCTTCAGAAATCATCTAATATATCTGATTTGGAGTTAAAGAAACATTTCATATTAATTAGGAAAACTGTTGTGCTGCTTAGTATTTTTATGGAAACTATGATTTTTCAGGATAGACTTGTAAAATGTAAAATTCGATACAGTCACTTTAATGTATCCTAGCTGAATAAAAGTATTAATGTATTTTTAAAATATCTTACTGACTCCAAACTATTGAAAAAAATGCATTTGGCTAAATAATAAATTTCTAGGGATTTCACAAAAGCCAGAGCAAAGATTGAAAATTTGACAAGCCCTGGTGCAGCAGGTGTGAAAACAGAGCCTGAATTTAATTGCTATTGATTAAACTATTTGAAGACGAGTCACTGCAGTTTTTTGTGTTTGGATTTTTTTTCGCCCATAGAGTGCAGATTCCTGTGCGCTAACGGAAGATGTCTGAACCTGGGCTCGCAGGTCTGTGATCAGCTCAACCACTGTGGCGACAACAGTGATGAGGTGCACTGCCCCATCTCCACCCAGCATCCTGCATCTGCCATCTTCAGCTGTGAGTCCATCTCTCTAACTTTCCTGCTCCAGACTCAGACCTGCCTGTGTTCTGCTACTGATGAGGTCAGCAGGATGTTTTCGTACTTCTCATCTGAATTCCTGAGGCGTTTGTGTCCAAGACACCTGCAGGGTGTGGGTGTGAGACGAGTGTTAAATGGTGTCTCTGCATGCTGAAATGTGGAGAGGGAGAGTGTGTGCAACATATAGCATATATCTTGTCCATATTCCTCTATGTATTTGGACCAGTGACATGTCATTTTTTTTGCCTTTAGCCTATTTTTACATTGAAAATGGCATTCATACATGCATTTATACATACTGTACATCAACTTGAACTCCCCCTCTCTATGAGGGGGTATGTATATACCTCTCTATATATATCTCTATCTATATGCATGTATGTGTGTGTGTGTGTGTATATATATATATATATATATACAGTACTGTGCAAAAGTTTGCTTTCAAAAATAGACATGTTAATAGTTTATATTTATCAATTAACAGTTAATTGATAAATATAATCTATTACCAAGTTTATTTTTACTGTGTATATATATATATATATATATATATATATATGCATGCATACATACACTATTTGTGTTACGAAGTAACTTTTTATGAAAAGTAATCCGTTACATTACTTTTGCATTAATTTTTATCGCAGGCCTAGACTTGCTTGTTTGCTTTTTAGTAACAACAAAAAAAGTTCTCCTTTTTTTGGCAAATGTAAAGGCCCTTTCACACCAAAAGTGAAATGAATAAGCCTTAGGCTGAAAGAAATCCATTTTTATGCCTGTACAGTAGAGGGCGCAGCTCAAACAAACCTTTCAGCTGTGTTGACATTCTGGATTAAAGAATAGGATGCAGAAGGAAGTTCAACACTCTTATTTCTAAATCTAATCTAAAGTCATTTTTGCTTATTCGTACAGTTGAATTAGATCATTGAAAGTCAACAGCAAAGACGTTGGTTTATAAAGTGAAATTAAATACAAAGTATATTTGTGTAATTTAACATGGTTCATTATTACAGTTTGTGTAAAATTCTGAGATTGCATTTCACAGTTTTATTCCTTTTGAGGAATACCGAATGTTTTCGTGCAAGTGAGATGAGTAAATGCTTGTTCACGTTTAGTCTAGAACTACAATAACCATCATGTTCACACAGCACACTCAACGCCTCTGCTCTTTATTTCTGTCACATTTATCAACTTTCCTGTCCCTATGTTGAAAGTAACTCGCATTACTGATTTGAAAAAGTAACTTGGATATTTTGTTGTAAATTGAAAAATGCGTTACTTTACTAGTTACTGGAAAAAGTAATCTGATTATGTAACTCCAGTTACTTGTAATGCATTACCCCCAACACTGATATAATATAATATAATATAAATTATTTCTGAATGAAATTTTATTTTAGTATTTTTGGGAGGGTAATAGAGTAAAAATGTCAGGGTGATAAAACTGCCTAGATATCATAAAAACGGTAACACTTTACAATAAGTGGTTCATGATTGAACTGAGCATTACATTTGTTACTGTATTTACTAATCAATGTTAACTAGTGAACCTTATTGTAAAGTTTTACCAAAAAATCCTAAAGGTTGACATTCAAAAATGGTTAATACTGTTATTTTGACTTTTTTTATGACTAGGCATTATTAGTTCAGGTTCCAATTGAATTGCTATTAAAGGTTTTTTTAAATCATAAGAAAACAACATAAATACAAAGAGAATATTTCATAAAACTTTGCACATGTTTTAAATTAGATTTTTAAAGATTTTTCCTTTTTATATTCTTGTGGACTCTCTAACATGTCATTGACCCATATACTTGCTCTGTAATTATGCAAAAGTGTGACTTTTTTTGTGCTAAACATGGTGAATATTTGCTATTTCGTCCAGCCCCTGGTGTGAGGCTGTGGCAGTCAGTCAGCTTTGATCTACCATAGCTCTTTTGTGTCTCCAAGTTTGAGGAAACCAGAGCAGACAAAAAAAAAAAAATCCAGGAAAAAAAGCACGAAGCTCCGTCTACGTCTCTCTTTCCTGGCTGTGTTGAAATCAGTCATCTGTTCTTGCCATGTCATGCTCCCCTGTGTTCGCTCTGCTCTGAGGGGTGTCTTCAGTCAGAGCTGTTAGAGCAGTAATGCTCATTTCCCCAGTAGACAAACAGCCGCCATATACTGCAAGAGGGAGAGGGGAATGATGCTGATAGACGTTAGTGAAGGCGATATATGCTGAGAGCGAGACAGAATCTGAGGAAATGTTTAGAGTCTAATCGAGTTTGCCATCTCTCTGTCTACAGCAGGGCCAGACAGATTGATCATGAATATAGTCTAGACACACTGCACAAAATATTTCTCTCTCTCTACACATTGAAAGGTTGTGGTCAGGACCGTCAGACAGCCTCTGCAGAGAAGGAGGGAGTAAGAGAGGGTGTTTATCGAAGAGTATGATGAAAAGCTTTGCAGGGTTTAAGGGTGTGCGGCAATGATCTTCTTTGTCAGTGGTTTGCAATTATTGGCATCAGGTGTGTGGGAGTCAGGCTGCACAATTATCAGGGGTAAAACATGTTGTCCTGGAATTTCTTTTTTTTTTTCTGTTTTAAGAAGGTTCATTAATGTTAGTTATTTTGGGAGAAAAAGTTTCAAAACCACTTTTCTAAAAATGAAAATAGGAGTGAATGGTCCCTTTTTTTTTTTTTTTTTTTTTTTTTTTTTTTGGATTGAAGCCACAAAAAGTGCATCCATCCATAATAGAAGTAATCCATACGGCTCCATGGGGTTAATAAAGGCCTTCTGAAGTGAAGTAATGTGTTTTTTTGTAAGAAAATACCCATAAGTTAACTGTAAACACTGGTAATGGCCGTCCGGGGTATGACGTAGGATGTAGAAGAAGCGTAAGCTTATGCTGCGTTCACACCACTTTGTATTTTCCGGAATCTTGAGATAACACGTGACGTTGTATTCGGAGCGGTTCACGTCCTCAGACTGGGAGTTATGCGTTTCTATGGCACCGCTATCAATGCCTAAATGAATCTACAGCGGTGGTACACGTGGGAGCTTTCAGAAAACTCCCAGCTTACAAACTCTTTTTACAAGCCAGAATCTCGTAGTGACAGTAATTATGATATGGCGTGAACGCTCCTTTAGGTGAGAGTAGACACCTCTCGCGGTTCAAGCTAATAGGGCTGGGCAACAAACTCGAGCTTTTCGTACATTTCTCTTTAAAAATTAGGGACAGACGTTTTATTTTGCTCTATCCTCTGCGCTTCCACGTTCATCAATACGTCTTATTGGGTTAAGTGGTCACTCTTCAACTGGAACTTGCGCATAGTCGTTACCTGGAGCCAGTCATTATACTTGATAAAGTTATAAATGGATATTTTTCTTTCAAAAATGCATCAAAATCCCAAGTATGGGCCTTTATTAACCCCCTGGAGCTTTATGGATTACTTTTATGACTGATGGATGCAGATTTATTTCGGCTTTAAAAAAAAAAATATTCCATTCACTCACTCCCATTGTAAAGCCAGGATATTATTTAATAGAACTCCAGTTGTGTTTTGGTGAAAGAAGAAAGACATACACACCTGGTATGGCTTGAGGTAGAGTAAATTATGGGATAATTTTCATTTTTGGGTGAAATATCCCTTTAATTAACACCCCTTTTTATAAAAAAAAAAAAATAATTTTAAATATTATTTCGTTAGATATTAAAGAGGTTGTACAGGCCATCCGATCAGGCATTTTATGAGCAATGTTGATTAAACATAACGGCGTGCTACACCTTAACTTCACAGAAACCACACTGAGGATCATCTTACCTTCCATACACTCTAGCTTTTACTGTGACGAGCACAGTTACCACAAAACCGATCGCATTTGCCTTTTCCTGGCATCAAATCCCAGCACACAACTTGTTTGGCAGAACTTTACTGTAAAACCAACAACAAACTTTCACAGACATAAAACTACAAACGTTTATTCACTCTGCATAAAAGCTTGGGGTACTCTCTGTCCTCTTTGAAGGCGGCACGGTAGCGGCACCCTTGAAGAGTATGCAAATCAGCCTCTTCAACAGTTTGTGTGTTTGTTAATAGCTCTTCTCTCCTGTGTGTGTGTATGCGAGAAGAGTTTCTCAAGAGCTGCAGACAAGCTGGTTGAAGTTGTCGGTCACTGGACATTCTTAAACACTGTCCCGCTCGCACTGGACCGACACGTCCCACTTTGATGTCTGTTAGGGGACGAGTGTCTATAGAGCTCTGTCGTACTCGCTTTCTCCTCACGTTTCTCCTCTGCGGTTTTAAAACAGGTTGATGGGGGTCAGAGGTCGGCAAGGTCGCGTTTCGGGCCTTGTCTGATGTGAAGAGCTCAACAATCAGTTTGTTTGAGTTTAGGATTTCCATCACTAATCTCCATCATCTCTCATGCTAATCTGGGCCGACCACAGCGGGCTGCATTTTCATGCTAAGGGGCTCATTACCAAACCGACGTCATGTCTTCTGTATGCAATCTGTGTCGCTTGGAGGGAGGGCAAGTCCCAGATGAAGCGTTTGAACTTCTTGAAGAGAGAGGGAGAGAGGGAAGTGCCAGATGATGGAATTGTTTGGCTTACAGGAATGTCTGACTGTAAAGGAGACTTGAATGAAGTTCGGAGGGTCTTAATCAGGGTTTTAATGACGGTGTGAATGAGACACTTGTTTGGCATTTGATGTCTTGAAACCAGTTTGAAGAGCGCTCCGCTTTGTTTGCGCTCACTTTGATTTGCGTTATTTGACTTTTCGCAATATTCGGGATAAAGAAAAGCGATTTCTCTGAAGGTGTTTCTCAGATTTGGACTGCAACGAGCCAACAGGCCGAACACCTGTGCGCTGAATTCGTCACACACTCAATAGCGACTGTTGTGATTTTGTTTTTGGTTGTAAATAGGTCTTTTTCCCCCCCCCAAAGCTTTCCGATGAATTGAATACTGTCAGTCCGAAAAGAGAAATCTCCGATTCCTGCATTCTCTCCTTCCTCTTTTCTTTCCTCCGCTCGCTCGCGCTTTTCCCCAGCTCCTTTGATCCACATCCCACACACGTCGCTGCATTAGCCGGGCTGTTTTTCAGGGCGAGGGCCGTGCGGTTCTGTATTCGTTGGCTGTCAACACCATCAGTACTGATGGGTTTCAGACAGTGTCACCTCACGCAGGCTCACAGTGGATTCTGGGATTGTTTATCGTGGCTGAGCTGGAGGTCTATCGGGCACTATTCTTCTGTGTTCACTCATTTACTTAGTGCATTCATTCAGTCATTTTGTGCCGCAAACCTCCCAGTATGATGGAATCCCTCTGTCTCTCTCGGTGGCCTTCGTCCCTTGCTCGTTTCTTCATCGGTTACCTAAGTACGTTTGGTCCTGTGTGTGAGTGTGTTGAGAGAGTAATGATGCAGCTGGGGCCATTAAAGATGGGAAACTGACAGCTCTCCTCCCTCGCTTTCTTTCGCTCCCCTCTAAGAGCGATAGACGGGGATTAAAAAAAAAACAAGCGAAAGAGGCTAAGCAATAAATGGAGACGTCTTAAAAGGCAAGTTGCTCAGGAATCCAATCAGGATTGGCTCAAAGACAATGTGTGAAGCAAGAAAATGAAGGGGTCAGGAAAAAGAAAAGCTTTTTTCTGGGTGGATTGTTTGTACTAAATATCTGAATTGGAATGAAGACCTCTGTAGATTAGATTACTGTTTACAAACAAATACTCGATGGAAAGACTTCCATTTATGGTTATTCCATAAATATTAGCACTTAACTTTTTGGTCATTTTAAAATTTAATTTTGAATTATATATTGGGTTGCAGTACCCCATTTCCAAAAGATTGGAATGGATTTAGGCTTCTGTAGATCCATTATTATCGGTGGATTGGATGTGACGCACATTATGATACTTTGCAGGTCTTGATCGTCATAATCAATAGCTTTAATATGAGCAGATTGACCAACAAACCAGTAGATTTGCATGTAGCCAAGGCATCGAACAAACTCTGAACCCTCACAAACGGTGGATTTTAACTTCCATGCGCAACCTTGGTGGCATAAAACTCGTATTGTAATCGCATTTGAGCTTAGTATTTTTACTTCTAACTTTTACATTTAAATGCCACATTTCTCAAGTGGAAGTTTTGTCAATTTTATCTGTGTACATATCTTTACAATAAACCATAGACATCTTTTATGAAGATTAATTCACAGCACGGCTCTTATGTGTAGAAGCCTAAAGTGACACAAGAATAATTTCATCTTCAAGGTCTCCACAGGATGAAATGGCCTTCACCCTAGCCAATCAGTGCAGATGTTGGTGATGTGCAAGATGGTGATGTAGACACAGTTCAGGAGTTCAGATGGATGGCAGCACATTTATTTAAAGCTTAGAGCAAGTTTAGAGAGAAGTAGCATAGTTTGATAGCATTTAAAGCAATATGATTTTAAAAAATATAGTGTGTGTGTGTGTATATGTACAGGTGTGTACAGGTTTAGCTATACTTGTTAGGCCCAAATGTCTTCACTTATATAGTGAAATTTATATCATGACAATCATTTTATGTATCCTCACTAGTTAAAGAAAAAAAAGCATATATATCGGCCAAAACATGTTTATATTTAAATCTAGTGTTTGTACATGTTTCTGTGATGGGTAGAGGTAGGGGTGGGTTAGGCGATAGAAAATATCATTGATGTCATAAAAATATCAAATATCATAAAATTAGTGGAATTCTATGCAGTGTCCTCACTGATCTAGTGTGTTTGTGCTAGTTTTCATGATTTAAGAGAACACGATGTTGTATAGTGATATGGGTATTACACTGGTATTATGACATAGATATGTTTTTTGAGGACATTTCACGAGTCCTCATATCTAAAATAGTGTTAAAAGAAACGTTTTATTTTAAAATGTAAAAATGAGGAATGTTTTCTGTGATGGCTAGGTTTAGAAGTAGGGTTAGTGTAGGTAGATAGAATGTACAGTATAAAAACATTACACCTATGGAATGTCCTCGCTTGGATGGCAAAATAAACCTGTGTGTGCATCTGATACCATTGTACAGCCTACTATATAGTAAGTGATTTTCTTCTAAAGTCCAAGGCTTGTACAGTATTTGTATTTGTTTTCAATGCCATTATAGCAGTTTGCTGCTGAACCTAAATAGCTCCAGTCAAAAAATATGAAAACTCTCTGGAATGTTTTTTTTAAATTTTTTTTATCATGTGCCCTCCGCACCCAAAATGTTTTCCCATTTATAAACCATTTTAAATGAGTTGGAATGCAAATGAGAATTCTTTCTCATTCTTTCTGCATTCCCTCTTCCAACCCGTTGTGTTTTTGTTCCCCTGAGGTGTTCATTTCTCACAAATATCTTCTCCTCTCTCTCCCTTCAGTGAATAAAGACTTTCATACTGAGACATCCTATTAGCTCATTTCCAGTTTACCCATAATGCCTCATAATGTGTTTTTATGTCATATCAGTCATGGCTGTATGGATGAAATTCAGACCCTAAACTCATTCACTCTCTGATTGCAGGATGTCAGGTTGCATTGTTGCTTGAAGATGCATGAATGGAATAAATGAATTCTTAATGTGTGTGTGTATGAGAGAGAGGGAATGAAACATGAGAAGAATGTTTCCTGCTGAGGTGCTGTTTAGTTTCTGCCTTTTTTTTCTTCTTTTGCTGGCTCTTTGTTTGTTAAAAACATCACGCCAGAAAAGTGAGTTTTCAAACGATCTTGTTTTCTGTCTTTTCCCCTTTCATGTCCGTGTATGTATGTACATGTGTGCTTAACAGTTTCATACGAGCAAAAATATTAACACCAGAACATCCAACACCAGGGATGAGTATCGATTTTTTTTTTTTTTTTTTTTTTTTTTTTCCCTTTTTCAAACTGATTCCGATTCCTGAAGTTTGGTCAGTAAGATTATTTATTTATTTATTTATTTTTTAAAGAAATGAATACCTTTTTATTTAGCAAAGATGGACTAAATTGATCAAAAGTAACACTGAAGATTTCTGAAGGATCATGTGACACTGAAGACTGGAGTAATGGATGCTGAAAATTCAGCTTTACGTCACAGGAATAAATTGCATTTTAAAATATATTCAACGAGAAATCGGTTCTTTTAAATTGTAAAAGTATTTCACAATATTACTTTTACTGTATTGATTAAATTTGATGAAATAAATGCAGCCTTGGTGAGCATAAGAGACTTCTTTCAAAAACATTTTAAAAAATCTTACTGACCCTGAACTTTTTAACTGTGATGTACTAACTCAAAATATTTAATATTAGTTAATAGTTTTAATAGTTAATTGGACTACACTGGTCACTCTGTTATAAAAGGGTATTCTAAAGGCCCCCCCTGTGGTGAAAATCAAGTTTTTAAATGTTTTTTATGTCTATGTAGTGTTTATAATATGCTTTAAGACAAACTATATGCAAATTCATAAGTCAACACCATTGCTGAGTATTTTCTCCTTAAACATGCAGTGATCTAAAGATTCATGTTCCAAAGATTCGGTTTGAAATTGCTGGCGTTTCTTGTCACAATCTACCTTGTGCCCAATCCCGTCAACATCCCGGCGGGCTTTAGCATATCATGAACCTTGACCGCTCTGAAGCAGGGGTCTCAAGAGAAGTCGGGTTATCCCGGTATCATTTTTTTTCTAATTATGAAAAATGGGGTCGATTTTTAACAATATAGCTGGTGTATGATGTATATTACAATATTATCATGAACTATATGCCTTTCTCCATTTGACGTTTTAAGTTGTTTAAAGTGTTTGTGAAGATGGTCTGACTCTGAGATGGAACGGGAACATGGTTTTGTAACATTAGCAACACATTATTGGCCGTTTGATAATGTCAAGCAAAAGGCTAATCATATTTATTACCGTTATGTGTTCGACGTTGTAAAAAGCGATACCATTGTGCAACGTTTACCTCAGTAAGTTGGCAGACTGGATATCTGAGCTCGAGTCAGTGGAGGCGGGGCTAATTACCTTATTCATAGATCCGCGTATACAAAATCAAGCAAGGGTGTAGAGTTGCATTCAAGCCATTTTAAGGCATGAAAGGAAAAAAAACAAAACATTTAAATGTCATTTTTGGTGATCAAAGGGATAAAATTGATTATAGGGGGACTGCATAAGAATATGCAAAAGTCATTTTAAATTGCCTTAGCAACGGTCTTGCAACAACCCACGTTGCATTTTAGCCGGGACATCACTTCACAAAAATCTGTTTGACATGTTGACCTTTGATAGTCATACTTAAATTAGAATAGCTTTAACTTTGTAGTTTTTACGAGAGAAGCAGTGAACGTGTATGTTGTAGTCTGTTTTTCTGGGTCAGAGCTTTTAAGTTTTGGGTCAGCTGAGCTTGAGTTTGATGTGCCACTTTCTATCTCTCTGGCGACCTGTGTGCAAGAGGTGTGTCTGCTGGGTCTCAGCCTTGTTTAGTTTTTGGGAATCAGTGGGTGGTGATTGGTTGAAGGTTGAACATGTGACTCGGGGGAGTGGAGTGAAAATATGAAGGCCCTGATGTAAACATCACCTCCTTTTAAATGGAGAGGTTTTAAACTCTCTTGGGATTGGGAAAGATATGGAGGCGATAGTTTTGGCTTTGAGTTAGAAACTGTACTCTGTGCCCTGAAAGATGAAATGAAGACTTTGGATGATCGTAATCATTGTTTTACTCCTTACTTTTACTGCTCTGTGTATGTTCATGTGCGGTAAAATGATTTTTGTGTTATGTAGAGGCAATGTATTGGATATTAAAGAGCTTCATTTGGGTTTCGAAGATGAACAAAAAGCCTAATGGATTTGGAGTAAGATTGATGACACAATTTCTCATCTTCGGATGAACTAACCCTATAATAGGATCATTTTTATGCTTCTTCCTTTTAAAGCATCAAACTAAATAGAAGTTCCAGAAAGTCAGGGGTAGTGAAAGACATGATGCTGAGTAAATGATGACATAATTTTCATTTTTGTGGGGAGAACGGTCCCTTTAAATATTTTAAGCTACACGAGCTTCATCAACAACCTGAATGTCTCTTGTGAAAACATCACATTTATAGTGTTCATTTGAACATGCAGTGCTGTTACTGCTCTTTGTTTCTATGTGGTGGGTTTTTGTATTGTTTTACTTGTAAAGTTCCCCAACAGCGGCACATCAAACCCCAGGTTAGTTTCTTTTGTTTGTAAACACACAGAGATGTCAAATGGACATATGGAGTGCTGTTATTATTTAATGAGGTTTTTATAGTATTTTGCAACGACTGGGAGTCGGAACTGACAGCCTGCTGGGTAGTGGCCCACTTGGAGAAACACACGGTTATTTGTCGGCGAGATCTTCCGCTTTGATGACTGTTTGCGGTCGCTGTGTCTGCATTACCGAGGAGATGATGTGTCATAAAGGGGGTCCGAGAGCACGCAGGTGTTGTCCACGAGGCCGTATGGCAGCGTCCGGGGAAGGAAGCACTGCCATGTGGCTCGTTAGCAAAATGCTAATTATGTTGTCAGCATCATTAAGAGTCACAACAGCAGCCATTTTGGGAGTTGCGGCGCCTGCTGTTCTTCCTGTTGTGCCCCTGTGAGTGTGCGCCAGTGCAGGAGGCTGGCATTAAACCTAGACATTACCTCACTCCTGGGCAGACGACCCATTACGATGCTCAGCAGGCTGCAGGAGAGAGGTGAAAAAAAAAAAACTCAATACCTGATGATTATATACACGCGCGCGCACACACTGCAGTGCATCACATCTGCAGGCGGCCCATCTTGGCTTTGCAGATAGCAATCCCTAGTCATAAACTCACTCACACAAGCAGACAATTTCCCCTTCCTCCCGTCTCACACACCACGTCCTGCGGGGATTTGTGTGAATATCACAGAATGCAGGTTGCAGATGGAAGCGCCTCAGCGATGGCTGCCATTTTTATTCTTTTATATTACAGGTTATAACTGGAATGTTTTCACGTCTCCATCTCACCGTTTCTCAGGACTTTCCCTATGTTGAAGGAGTGGGTTGCGCAATTTTATAACTGCCACATATACATGGGATGGTTTATGGAAAAAAAAAGAAACCTGTCATCAAGTGAAGCTCACCATGTAATTTAGTTCTCGCAGTAATCTGTAAAACAGCTCTGGTATTTTGAGGATCCAGTCATCAGCTGTTTGTTGGACATCTTGTATGATCTTGTAATGCTTCCTTTTGTTAAGAGGTAAACTATCATGGTTTTGTGCAACCTGTTCAGAGTTGACGGAGCAGGTTTGTGAATTAATTTTTTTTTTTTTTTGTGTCGGGTCCCTATTATTAGCATAGCAATTGCAATATACTAACATGAACACATGAAACTTTTTCTGCCTGATGTTTAACTGATTTTAGTTGAGAAATGCTTATTTTGTAGTTAAACTGAAAACGGGGGTCTTCAACAGAGGGTCTATGACCCCTAGGGGTCTGTGGTGGTACTACAGGGGGGGCTTCTGAATTATTTTTTAAATATCAAAATAATGGGGAATAACTTTTTTTTTTTAAATACTTTGGTTAAAATAATATTTAATAGTAATATATATGTAGTTCATAATTTAATGGATGTGCAACGTAAGCATCATAGTTTGTAGTAAATATATTAAAGGGACATTATGTAACTTTTGGCGCTGTAGCAGTTAATAAACAAAACTGAAGGCGTTTTGTGGAATAACATTGTAGACGGTGCTACTTCTATGTGTTCTACGAGTCCCGCAGGTACAGGTAGAGGTTGTCGTCCCACCTGGTCTAAAATAGTCCAATTATAAACACTTATTTTAGACATACATTTTTAGGTAAAGGACTCCTTAGTGACTAGAGAGAGAGATCAGGGACCTCCTGTTACATATAAAATTGGGTGTTGCATTTTAAGCCTGGATCATATCAACATTTTATTTTAAAGGCGCTCTATGTAACTTTTTGTTGTTCAAAATTGATATGAGCGAGTACATCATGAATGAATCTTCTAAACCGCAGTTTTGTCATCCTGAATCACTACAGAATCTCTACTGAATCACTTAAATGGATAAGCGGAAGACACTAGGTGGCACTGTTTATCAGACAGCAACTTAACCCATATAGTTTTTTTTTGTTGTTTTTTCTAATTTGAGTTTAATTTAATCTCATAATTTTGATCGGTTTAAGTAATGAATGTAATTTGAATCTTTATTTGGATTATTTCTAATGATGTAGAAATTATATTGTCTGGTAGTTTACATGCTGGCAGGTCTCTTACCTCAAAAACCAGCCCCGGTAGCATTAGCATGCTGAGAGAATCCACCTCATTGCCCCAGAGACTTCCTCCTCAGACAGCAATTCAAATTCAGACTTGACCCCTAAACCCCCCACTCTGTCTGTCCCCCATGTCTGCTTTAAGGGGAGGGGGGGGGGGGGGGTGTCTGTCTGAGTACGTGTGTCGGGATCGACTCGACTTCCAGACTAGACCTCAGACAGATAAATGTCATTTTATTCCCCAGAGGGCTGAATTGCTAACTAGGGGTAAGATTTAAAAGTTACAATTTCATTTATATATATTGTTTGCACAAATATTTTATTTTTTATTTTTTTTTGACTGAAAAGCTTTTTCTATTTTTATGTTAATATATTTTTTTTAACTCGTATAATGTGGTGTGTTACTATTAAATAATTATTTTTTTATATATATAAATATATATTTTATATATATATATATATATATATATATATATATATATATATATATATATATATATATATATATATATATATATATATATATATATATATATATATATAATATAATATATAAAATTTTATTTTATTTTTTGGCCATTTTTCTGAATTACAGATTATTTGGCATGTCTTCCTCCCTTTTAGCCCAGTGTGGATTCGAGTGTATTGCCTTGCCCCACAATAAAAGCCCATATAGCTGCCAGGTTATTTATAGACTGACTGTGGGGCCTGTAGTTTAACGGAGGGGGGTGTAGTTCTGGACACATGTGCTCTGTGTCGCCAGACAGCGGGGTCACCCCAAGGTCAGCCCCCTACAATGCTTGCCTTGACTGCTTGTGTCTGGCATTAATGGGGAGGTGTAACACTAGACACCCGAGCACTGCACTCGACCACAACCCACCCACCCCCTCAGCCGGTCACCGACAGACCAGCCGTGTGAGCGAGTGGAGTGTGGGGGTGTGCAGGAAGGGGTGGAGAGGATCTCCGTCGGCTTGATCTCACAAACGCTCTGATTTTTGTGTTCAACCAGAGGGGTCAGAGAAAGAGACTGTGGACGAGTTCAGTTTAGTAAGTCGGAGAGAAGTGAAGCGGTTATCCGAGAGCATGTAGCGAAAAAAACAGCATGTCAAGGCTGTTGCCGAGGGCTTTCAGTCTCAGCGCGAGCTGTTGGACGTGCACACACCGGCTGGCTCGTGCTCCGGTTGAAGTCTCCCGCGTACTCCATGCGAAACCTCACCACACCGGATGGCTCGAACGTCACATGCGGATCCCAGCTCCAGGGAATGGAGATTTGTGAGTGTTTTACTTTTTTCCTTCATTGCTAATTATGCCAGACTTCTTTGCGTTTTGTCGTCTGTACATGTGACTCAAGCTAGAGCGTGCAGTTTAACTTTGAGTTTGTTTTATGTAATTTCGCCTGCAGTCTTGTCTGGCTGTCAGCTCTTATCAGCTGCTTCACGCGCGTTACGTTTCCGTAAACGTCTGATCTCGGCTCTCTGCCGTCTCTGCAATCTGTCTCTGAATGCGTCTGGTACGTAAACCCAGCAGACAGTGTTTTAACTTGAGTCTGAGGCAAATGCCTCCTGCCTTCCGGACTTTATAAACAAAGAGCCCATGAGTGTACTGTCTAAGGGTTGCGACAATTTGCGAGCAAACATTTATGGATAGATGGAGACATTTGCTTATACTGACAGCTTATTTGACACATTTCTTGGTTAATGAATAGTTGTTCTGTTTGTGGTGTTGCCAATCTCATCTCATTTCATATGAACTATGACAGTATCTAGTCTTAAGAATACTTGAACTCATTGTACGAGAAATATTGAACCTTATTTAGCGGTTACAATGTTACGTTTAAGCTTTGTTAAAATTCTCAATTTCATAATATTAAATACAGATTTTTTTTTTTGTTGAAGTCATTTTTATGTGTAAATGTTTTTTAAAATTTTAGTAAAAAATTTTAGAGTAAAATCATTAAATTATTAGACTCTACGGTTTAAAAGTTTGGGGTCAGTAAGAGATTTTTTTTTTTTTTTTTTTTTTTTTTTTTTTTTGAAAAAATTAATATTCAGCCAGGAAGATTTGACAAAAGATTTATTTAAAAAAAAAAAAAAAAATGTAGTTCTTTTCTATTCATCAAAGAATCATGAAGAAAATTATCACCGTCCCACAAAAATGTTAAGCAGCACAACCGTTTTTAATATTGTTAATAATAACAAGAAATGTATCTTGGGCTATAATTCAGCGTTTTAGAATGATTTCAGAAGGATCATGTGACTCTGAAGACTTGAAAAATTGCTGAAATTTATTACAAGACAGGAATATATTACTTTATAGAATATATATTGAAGTGTGTGTTATATATTTGTTTTTACAGTATTTTTTAAATCAAATAAACAGCCTTGGCAAGCAACTTTCACAAACATAAAAAGACAATCTTACTAACCCCAAACTTTTGAACCTTAGTCATATTTATAGTACACATTATACTTGTTTACCAGTGAAACCCCCTTTAACTGGAAGGTCTTGGCTACAAAAGCATGTTTGTTTCGTAAATTTGATATTGCATCAAGATTTGGTTGATGCACTGTGTAATACAATTAGCATTTCTCTCCATCTGTCTGTCTGAAGCATTGCTGTCTGTCTAGATCCGATCTCTGTTTTGTGTTCTGGTGTTTGCTTTGTGCAGTTTGCTGCTCTGGCTGGCCTGCCAGTGACGGTTCTGTGAAACACAGACTCTTTCTCTGTTCTTGGAGTGAAAAGTTCATATTCTGTCTGGATCATAAATTATGAATTTAGTCCAGGGGAATTCCCACACAGTAGGTAGAAAAAAGGCCCTTCAGTAGTTTTTCCTGCCTCTCACAGAGACTCTTCACATATGGTACAGAATGTGTTTCTGCTAAACATGAACATACGGTTATGAATTATCCTTTGAAGCTTGCAGCATTTTGAGCACTTCACAGACATCTAAATGCACCTTAAAAGATCCCAAAAGGTGCAGCTCCAACGGAAAAGTAAGGTATTGAATAAAATGGCCCTCAGAAATTGAGCCAAACAGATTGTCTATTGGAAAAGCAGCCTCTCTTGCAGTCATGGCTTCACAGTGAGCTCAGCACACTGAAAGCTGGGCCGGGTTAAGCAGCCCCGAGGTGCCACTATGAATTATTGATAAAGGCCAGTGTCGTCATGCCAGTCTGAGTGCTTTTGGCATTACCCAGGATGATCCTGATGCCCACGCACAATGCCCTGGTTTAGCAAGAGGGGCCTCTGCTTCAGATCAACTTAAAATTTTAGCCGATAATCGGTTTAATCAGGTCTTTAATGTTGTCTACATTACAGTTGTTTTGCTTTTCTTTTCTTTTTTGGATTAGTATTATGTATCAATTATAAAGTAATTGGTTATTGTGGGTGATTGTTTTAGATTGTCCATTGCTTAAATGATCATCTAGCGCTTTCTTAAACAGATGGTGCTAGATTGCTGACGATTTAAAGGATTTGTTCATTTCAGAATTACAATTTCTCAAATTTACTCACGGCCATGTCATCCAAGATGCTTATGTCGGTCTTTCTTCAGTTGAAAAGAGATTAAGGTTTTTGAGGAAAACATTTCAGGATTTTTCTCCATAGTTGACTTGCTGAGGTAAAATGGGTCCAGATTGCAGTTCAACTGCTGCTTCAAAGCCCTCTACACGATCCCAGCCGAGGAATATCTTTCGACACGATCAGTCATTTTATAATCAAAATTTATATACTTAACCACAAATGCTCGTCTTGCACTAACTCTGCGATGTGGCACACATTACATAATCCCGTTGGAAAGGTCACGTAGGCGGAAGTACCGGTCCAATGTCTACAAAGCGAACGTGCAAAGACTAAGTCAATCCCCCTTTACAAAAAAGGTAAAACATTTGATGTTGGACGGTTTTGAAGTTGTCACACGTGACCTTTCCGACGTGATTACGTAATGCGTGGCGCATCGCAGAGCTAGTGCAAGACGAGCGTTTGTGGTTAAAAAGTAGATGATTTAAGAAAAGGACTGATGATTTAGCTACACAAGACCCTTATTGCTCGGCAGGGATCGTGTAGAGCCCTTTTGAAGCTGCACTGAAACTGCAATTTGGACCTTAAGCCCATTGTACCCCAGTTAGGGATGGCTTCGGAACGGTACCACAATCTAATGGCGATATTAAATCGAAACTAGGGTCTAAATTTTGGCACAGGTATTGCTCATAATTTTACTCATTCTCGCAGGTTTCACGTTTACAAAGTAAGAAATTGCCGCATATATGTATTAATAAATTAATCAACACAGATATTCACATCAAATCAGTGGTTTAAAAACTTTCTTGTGAAGTAATTTCAGCAATACTTTCTCTCCCCTCTCGATCATCGCGCCTGTACTAATATAAGCGAGCTATAACCCTCTCGTGCGCGTTTTGGACAACTGACAGAAATCGCTTGCCCCGTCTTTTAAAACCTTGCCAATTTGAACGTCCAAGCGATTTTATCATTCAGTAGTAACGTTCTTGGGAGCTCTTTGAGAGATGGTTTCTTTGCGCTTATACAATCAACGCGCACACAAGCCACATGTATAGAGCTCGCCCATTCCAAATTGTCGTTTTACCTTAAACTGTCATACACACAAAATTGTCAAAATGTTGAAAAATTATGCGTCATTACATGTGCCTAAAATAGCCTACATGCTGCTGTCTGTCACTCAATAACGCTTGTGACTAAATTAATCATAAGGATTTACCTGTTTTACTGTATGTGACCATCCAGTGTTATTTTCTATTTGATTACATTATTAAATTTCTGTAATTAAGCTAGCGGCTCTGTACCTGAATAATACTGTTAGCGCTACCTAAACTTTAGAGCAGATATTATGAGATATAAACACAATTGGTTCAAACGCACGCCGTTATCTAAACCATATGATCTTGTTTGTACGCGTGTTGATCAGTGTTAAAAGAAATAAATATCGAAATTAGATCGTTTGAATGACGAAATGACCTGTCGGTCTCGTGTCGTCTTGTTCAAGTCAGGATGGGCAAGTGACAGATGCTTGGCGAGGTTTGATGTTTCATCATTTTTATAAGCAAAGAAATTCCTAATTATACGTCTAGTTTTAGCCGTGTTGAGCGAGATTCAACTGCTTTATCCATTTTGTTCCCGGTTTTGCGTCAGTTTGGGTAGCACTTCGGAATAGCAGCATATTGCAAAATCATGATCTCGTACCGTTTGAAATAAAATGTATAGCGCAGTGCTAAAACGGAGATCTCACATCAACAATTTAACTTTCTCATCAACTATTCATCTCAAAGTTAATGGTTTTCTATATTTCATACTGAAGGTTAAAATTGTGATGGTTAAATCACATTTATCGTGAGAGTTTTCTGCATCATTACTCCAGTCTTCAGTGTCACATGATCCTTTGGTCTAATAAGCTAATTTACTCGAGGTATTTCTTAATATCAGTGTTCAAGTATTGTGCAGCTTAATATTTTTTGGAAACCATGATAGATTTTTTTTTTTTTTTTTTTTTTAGGATTCTTTGAACATTCATTAGAATGAACGTCATTACAGTAGTACTTACAGTAGAATAGATTCTTTTGTCCACACACGTCTTTGTAACAGATCTTGCTCCAAGCAAGACCCAAACCTGTACCCTACTGAATGTCAACTGCATGTTCTGCTTGAAGCTTTTAAAAGCAACAGTGCAGCTGGTGCAGGATCCAGCCTCAGGGAGTGACTCATTAGCCACGACAGCCCGAGTAAACCGCAAAACGATCTGTTCTTCGTTAGAAATCCATACTTTGTTCTTCTTAGTGTTAAACAGGACCACCCATGAAGGACGAAGTTTTAATAAGACGTAGGGTGGGCTAACAACAACAACACGGCTTTGGGGAATAAAGAACCGGCTTTCTTCCTTCCTTCATCCCTCTCTCTTTCTCCTCTCCTTGAACCCGCTCTTTGGAAATGTCACCGGTAAACTTTGTCCCACCCGAACTCTAATGTTCTCAGATGCAGTACAGTGTGATTCTCACCGCTGAAGCTCTTCCTGCAAGTTCATCTGGCGGTCATGAAGGAATGTTTTAGAAAGCAAGGCACTTTTTTTTTTCTTTTTTCTTTTTTTTCCCCCTTCCAACAGATCTTTCAGAAACTCCCTTTATAGCTAAGTTTGCCCTGAGGCAGACTGTTCCGCTTCTTGCACCTTTTTAAACGAAATGAAGACAAAAAAAACGTGTCTGGCGAGGTTTTTATAATCCTGGTCATGGTTGTTAAAGTTTGTGGGCTTGGTGAGCTGATGTTTAGACCACAACGTGCTTGTTTAGGTCGCCACACCTTTAGCCGTCATCTCTTTTGGTCACATCCACCCTTAACCGAGGAGTCCAAAATAAGTCCTGGTTATATTGGCTCAGGCAAACTGTGATTATAATTGTTGAATCTGTAATTATACATTGTCACAAGAACAGACTTAAAATGTTTCCAAAGCCGAAATATGTGCTTTTTCACCTCCCCTTCGACGTCTGCGTTCTTTTAAATAATCTCGTTATTGACTGTGAAAGCTCCCGTGTGGCATCGCTGCGGAGACCAGGCTGCGTTGGCGAACGTGGCTGTGGCGCCTGGTTCAGATTGTCTGTGCTGTTTGTTTGATGGCTCCTCTGCATGGCTGGGCTGGATGCCCACTCTCCTGGTGCCCAGCAGGGTGCCAGTCTGCCAGCTTGTTTTGTGTTGTTTGCGCGCTGTCCCTGCATGCCTCTGGCCTTTCATTTCAGCACACAGACAACCTGTGTGATCGCTCCTTTACAAAACGCCCTCAGACAGGTTTGTCAGACCTTTTTGGAAATTTTCAGCTAGAGCACCAAAAGGCGTATGCATCCATAAAAGAAAACATGACGTATATGAAATGCCTCATTATATCAGAGTCCAGACGAAGAGTCCTCCATATGAAAGATGCATGGATCTCTGTCAAGTAGTAAACAGTCGTAACGCTCATTGCCGTCTCGCCGCTGATGCTCTCAATTGCCTGTCAAAACACTTGAATGTTATGTAGGAGTGTCCTGACCGCGATAGACACGCTGACAAACAAAATCACTCTACTTGTCAATTTAATCTTTCTCTTCAAATGTCCTCTGCAGTTGAGATGTAGCCTCAGGTTTTGATTTGTCTTGTGTGATGTATTTCCTGTTGTAAAATAAGCTGTCTAGCCCGCAGGTAGTCAGTTCTGGCTCTGTTACGAATACGTCTCAATGATTGAATAACCTTCCAACTGGCTGATTTGTTATATGCACCACTATTAAGAAATCTTCCGACCCCAGACTTTTAGAATGTTTTTGAAATTCTCTTATGGCCACCAAAACACTGTAAATACTGTGAAATATACAATAAATATTCATGCTTTATTTAATCTAGTGTGCTGTATGTATGTAGTATAGTAAAACCTTGGACAAGTTGCAGCTTTTAAAGCAGTCATAACCCTTTTGTTGTAGAGTTGCGTTTAGTTTTTTGAGTCGCACACTGATATGGTTGTGTTCTGCACTGTATATACACAGCAGGCTGGGTTTGACCTCAGGTAAGCACACCTGTTCCTGTTATTCAGCACTAGCTTGGCATGATGCAGCGTGTGTGTGTGTGCGTGCGCGGGGCGCTTGGTGTTATGTGTGACAGTGTTAATTATTTAGGATTAGTGTGTGTTTGTAGCATAAAGCATCTAGACAGATCTGGCTACAGCAGGAGGTCATTCACGCACACGCACACACACACCACACCCCTCTGAATGTTAGATTAGTAGGGGGTTCAGGTGAACATGAGTATTGTCTCACACACACGCACCTCCTGGAAACCTTTAGGGTGTTGCGTGACAATTGTGTAGTTCACTACTGTGAACTATAAATGCAAGCTCTTCAAGAAGTTGCAGAGAATTGTTTATAAGTTAAAGACATAAGCCAATAATTGGGATCAAGTGGGTAGTCGTGGCCTAGTGGTTAGGGAGTTGGGTTTGTAATCTGAAGGTTGCTGGTTCGATTCCCACGAATTGAAGGTGGGGATTGTGAATAAACAACACTCTCTCCACCTTCGATACTGTGACTAAAGTGCCCTTGAGCAAGACACCTAACCCCTAATTGCTCCCCTTGTAAGTCGCTTTGGATAAAAGCGTCTGCTAAATGATGAAAAATGAGAAAAAAATGAAATGAAGTGATATTTTTGACCAATATTTACTTTTCTACTTAGTCAGATTGTCCCTTTAAATTAAGTCTTTGTTTTATGTGTTCTTTAATTTCAGGTCTACTAAAAGAAATTTGTGGGTCTCTAAAGATAGCGCTCAACAACTCATTTAAACACTGTTTGACAGGAAACAGTGTGTTCACAGCTAAAGGAACTCCTTGTTTGCATCAATGCTTTTTACATTTATTCTCAAGTGAGCAACATGTAACTTGAAAGGTGTTTAATGGTTAGACAACCTGAAACAAGGAAAAAGAATAAATGTGCACCCAAGTTAGATCTAAACGTGTGGCTGATGATGATGATAATAATCTTAAATTATAGGTAATAATTATGAGGATGATTTAAAAATGATTAATAATAATAATAATAATAATAATAATGCAGTACTAACAAAAATACTGAATGCAAGCAAATTATCATACTATAAAAAAAATCATTACAATGCAAAAAACATAATAATTTGAAATATTTTTAATAATAATGTAATCGTTGTATTAAAAGTATAATATACAATATGAATATTTGATGTTTTTATTTGTGCAGCCTTTTTTCCTTGTCATGATCGTTAGTATTGTCAAAAAGAAAACGATAATCCATTCCCATTCAATCCCATTCCATATCATATGTGTGTATGTATATATATATATAATATAATATTTTATATATATATATATATATATATATTATATATATATATATATATATATATATATATATATATATATATATATGTATGTATGTATGTATGTGTATATATTAAGTGATGACATTTCTTTGCATTTGTTCTGTGATTTCTCTAAATCAATATCCAGCCGCTGATAAATGATAGACTGGAGCACAACTATTCACAGCCACTGATTATAATACATTAATATAGTGAAAACATCTTCTTGACTATTGGAGATGTCTCTGTATTCGACACATCCTTGTCATAAGCTATTTCATAAAGTAGTCTGGACAGGAAGTAATGACACCTACGGATGTGACCTCCATCTACTCCACTGAATATGTCACCTTCAAGACACACTTTGCTTCTCTCCATCTACAAATCTCTATTCTCTTCGTCTGGCTCATACACACCTTCTCTGTCTACTACTACCCCCCCCCCCCTTATCACCCACACACTCTCTCTCCCTCTCTCCCTCTCCCTCTCGTCTGGTCTGGCGCTTTCTGTCTGCTCTGCCTGGTGACAGAACGGCCTGATGGATTTTGATCCTCTCTCTGTGGTCTGCAGAGAGAAACTCCGTCTGTGTATGGCTAATCTGCAGTCTGTGATACCCAGACCCACTCTCATTTGTTCACGCTCTCATTCTGTCTCTCTGTGATTGGCATAAGAGGTCAGTGTTAGATAGGACAGAGAGTGTGTCAGTGGGAGAATTGGACAGGACCGTAACAATCAAAGAACCGCTCCTTACGCTGTCTGGGTCGGATTCGGTTTTAAATGTTTTGATTTACAGTTATTGGCACAGACTATTTTAATGTATTGATTTAGACTGGATTTAGATCTTTGTAGTTTTGTTTTACTTGGACTGGTGTGTCTTGTCCTGGTTTCGGTGTTACTGAATCTACGTTGTTGCAGGTTTTTCTTGCGGTTCATTAGCTAATATAAGCGGGTGATTATTTGGTTAACAAGCTACCAAGTTCCAAAAACCAGCTGAATCACCAATAGCTGCCATGTTGCTGGTCCAAAAATGTGTACTGACAGCTTAGACCAGCTAGAAAACGACTATCATATTCCAAAAGCTCTCAGCTTAAGCTATATTATTTTGCGTGGCAAACAATCACAAGGCATTTCTAAGAGTGGAATCTAGAGTGTTGGTGTTTTTAAATTAATTAACACATTGTATTACTTTTTTCTTTTTTTTTTCCCAGGAAATCAGTGCACTGTAACCCGAATTAGTTGGCAACTCAAAAAATAGAGACAATCTGTTATATCAACTTAAGATATTCGAAGTTTAAGAAAACGGAGCTAGCATTTTCTTTATTTTGTACTTAAATATTTTGATATAAGACCAATTAAAATGTATGAGTAAACTAATTCATACATTTAACATAATATTGTCACGCACTCTCAACATAAACATTTTTATTAGTGGAAACTTAACTAGCTATAACAAGCTAATTCAGAAATGCTAATTTGCTAACATGTTAGCAGTAGCATGGTATAGCACTTGCTGAATTAGTACAGCAATATAAAACATTTGACTAACCTGCTCTCAAATCAAGCCACATGCATCACTTGGAAATAGAAATCCCAGCCCAGTTTCAGTTAAACTTAAGTTTGTCCAAATTAAAAGAAATGAGTTCACATTACTCAAAACAATGAAACTGTTCAATTTACTTAAAATATGTCAGTTCTGTGATCTTAAAAGAAAAGGTGCTAAATTCTCATAAAAGTTCATTTGACTGAATTAATACAAGTTTATCCTACTCAAACCAATTAAAAGTTTTGAGCGTTAGGGTTACTTTCCCATGTTAAACTCGCCACCACAATGCTAGGGATGGTCATCAGGGTGTTGCTTTGCACTTTCTAAGGTGTTCTCAGTGTTTATTACATTGATTGCTAAGGTGTACTAGGTGGTTTAAAGGGCATTGCTTGGTGGTTGCTTTGATTTATTTGTTTATACCAAAATGTTATTCCGACGATCTGGGTGGTGCTTGCCCATGATAATTCACATGGTGTGGTTGTCAGGGTGTTGCTATGAAGTTTGTAAGGGGTTTTAAATGGTTTGTACATTGCTATGCGTTTCTAAGGTGTTCTTGTTGGTTGCTAGGGTGTTCTGCTGGCTTGTTTTGTTAGTCTTACCTGAGACAAAGTCTGTGAAATTGAACAAGATCACATGGTCAGTCACAAATATGCTCATTTAATTAGTGACCTAGAATTAATGCATTTTTTTTAAATTATTATTTATCTTATGTCCTTATTGCTTTGTTTTACATTTTTCAGCATCCTAAAACTATTTCCAGGTTAAATTAGATTTTGAAGAATTTTAATGTGGATGCTCAAATCCCTTTGTACATTTAAAAAGATTTGCTTTTATTGCCTGCGTTTTTGATCTAAAGTCAAGGGAACTGCTCAGCGTTCATGGGCTAGTTTGTAGCCTGCTGTGATTTTGTGTTGTATTGATTCAGTTCCTGTCTGATAGGTTTGTGTTTGTAGTCTTATTTGTTCTTACCAGTATTCTGATCTGGGTCTCATTCTCTCTGTCTTATCTGCCCTCCTGTCTGATTGTCACTTCCTTTGTCTGTCTTGCCTGGCTGGTTTCTATGTCCTCCTCTCTGCTCTCTTTCTCGCTCGCGCGCTCTCTCTCTCCCTCTTTTGCTTCCTCCTCTTATGCCCTAAATTAGGAGAGAAGTGTTTGTTTCTTTTGATGTGTGAGTGCCAGTATCCCGCAGTACTGCACTGCAGGCAACAACTCACTCTTTCATTCTCTCTTCGTGACACTCTCACTTTCAGCCTTTCCAATCGGTTTACTCGACTGTACGAGGTTCCAGAACGGTCCCTCAGCGCAGTTGGTGGAGAGCTCATTTTTGTTGTCTGAAAAGCCTGTGAACTCCACAAGCGTTTCCATCTGAGAAACAGTCTTGGTCTTGACTGAGAGAGCAAGTTTGAGTCCAGCAGGATGTTCTTCATGTTTAAAAAAAAAAAAAAAAAAAAAAAAAAAAAAAGCTGCTCTGGTTATTTAATGACTTTTTTTGGTGAACTTTTTTTATTCGCTCACCCTAATGTCATTCTAAATCTGTATACGGTTAGTTTTTACATGGAACATAAAATGAGAATTTTAAAGAATCTTTTAAAGGGTTAGTTCAACCAAAAATGAATATTGTCATTTATTTAGTCAAATTAATTTAGTTCCAAACCCATTTCTTGTGGAAAAAAAGAAAATATTTTAGAAAAATGTTAGGTTCTTTTTTCCTTTTTTTTTTTTTTTTTCCATCCATACAATGAAAGTCAATGTTGTTGAAGTCATACAGGTTTGGAATGAGACGAGAGGTGTGAATAAATTTCATTTTTTGTGATCTATCTCTTTAAGCAGTTTTTTTTTTTTTTTTTTTTTTTTTTTTCATTGATCACACCCCTCAAGATCTCAAAACCATGTTTTAAAAGAATTTTATATAACTTGTGCACTATATTCCAAGTCTTCTGCCTTTGGTAGATTTAATGAGAAACTGACAGAAAATGTAACCATTATTTACCCTCTAGTTAAATATGGTGCCTGTGATGCAGGATGAGTTGTCAAAGTATTAAATTAAGCGGCATAAAGATTCTTCAGAATTCTCTTTTGTGTTTGGGGAAAAATAACAGCCCTGGGAGGATATAAGGGTGAGTAAATGAGGACAAAATGTTCATTAATGAGTGAAATATTACTTAAAGAACTAGTTAAAGGGTTAGTTCAACCAAAAATGAAAATTGTCATTTACTCACCCTCATGTCGTTCCAAACCCGTAAAGACTTTTGTTCATCGAAATACAAATGAAGATTTCTACCCCTCCATTGACAGTTTACGCAATTTCAAAATGTTCATAAAGAGATCGTAAAACTTAATCCATATGAATGGAGCGGTTTAGTCCAAATTTTCTGAGGAGAAACGATCGCTTTATATGATGAACCGATCAATGTGTAAATGTGAACGAAAGCCTAAATGAGTTCATCATATAGAGCGATCGTGTGTCTTCAGAAAATGTGGACTAAACCTCACAATTCATGTGGATTAGTTTTACGATCCCTTGATGAACTTTTTGAAGCGTCAAAGTGGTAGTTGCTTAGACTGTCAGTGGAGAGACCGAAATCTCTCAGAATTCAGTTAAAATATCTTCTTTTGTATTTTAATAAACGAAAGTCTTTATGGGTTTGGAACGACATGAGGGTGAGTAATTGATGACAATTTATTTCATTTTTAGGTGAATTAACCATTGAACTAGTTACCGGCTTTGAAATATATAGTGAGATTATTTGAGGAAAATTGCTTATGCTGAGTGAGTGAATGAATATGTAATGCAATTAAAAATGATGAACAAGAAAATAAAAGCTTTATCCAATTTCTCGAGCTCATCTAATTTCACAGCAGCGGTCTTGCTGTACTAGTGATCTTGCTTTAATACAGTGAACTATTTTCTTCTTGTTGTACATGTCAGACCAAAATGGCTCTCACCTTTTCTTTTTTTTGCCAGATGATATCACCAATTTGGGAGACTGTAGTCATGGTTGTTGATTTGACTCTGCTGCCATCTTTTGGTCAAAATAAGACTAAACTTTTTTTTAATTTTTTTTTTTTTTATATATATTTCCTGATTGTAAACCAGATGTCGTTGTTTTTGCGTTCTCCACTGTTCTAAGCTCTTGTGTTTTTATGTTGCAGCTGAACTGGAGTTTGTGCAGATCGTGATCATAATCGTCGTGATGACTGTGATGGTCGTAGTGGTTGTGTGCCTGCTCAACCACTACAAACTCACCACGTGGTCGTTCCTGAGCCGGGCAAGTCAGGCACAGAGTCAGGATCTCTCTCTGCAGCCGGTAAGGGTCACATTCGAAAACATTGGGTCAACCTTCCTCAAATATTTAGATGAGCCATGGACCGGAATCGGTTCATATGGAACACATAAGCCGACACTAATTTCCTATCTCTTCTCTGAATCTCAATAGGGCTTTCTAAATCCAACAAGAGCATGAGAAATTCATTACAAGAAACAGACAAATCACATGGGAACAATATGAAATGTAAACAACAAGCAAATAGCAGTGTGGTATGAGAACGTGAAACAAAATTAGCAGAATATTTCAGTAAATCACCAGCTGAATGAAAAGAGATTGTTAAAATGATGAGTTTATATGAGAGAAATCAAATGAGTTTTCAACCGTTTTCGGAAGGCAAAAAGGGCTGAGACTTCACAAAGGGACTATAAAGTGAGTTCAAGTGTCCAAGAGCAGTAAAGCTCCCGAGGATCATCTAATCTTGTAGAACAACAAGCACCATCATACATCATCTCTTTAATCATAAACATCACAGTTCCTTAACATGTGTTCCAGGCTGAGCCATGATACATCAATTTATAATAGTGAATAGATGTACTTTTCACCTGCTGTGTCATCTCCAAGCCTTGTTTGGTATATATTATGCGGGTGAGCTTTTATCTTAGAAAAGAAGAAAACAGCGGGGCCTAAAAGTCTCTTGAGTGTGTGTGTGTGTGTTGTTTACTTCTGGAAAGGTCTTCTTTGTGTCTAATCCAAAATAACTTGCAGCAGTGCACTGAGCTGATGAGAGGGAGCAGTGTGTGTGCGTGGGGGGGGCGTCTCATCTCACCCGAGGGATGATTTTCGGTACATTTGCGCAGTTTGCAACCAGACAGACAGCAGAAAATTAATTGTATTGTTTATATTACTTCAAAAATATTAAGCATTGTATAACTAAAGGTTTGTACATAATGCTATGGATCGCTTGAGGTCCGAGTTGTCCATGCGAAGGAAAACCGAACTTTGCATAAGGATATATTACAGATTCACCACATGTAATTAAAGCACGACATATTACTCCTTCAGAAAAGGCAGTGTGTTTTGGAAGAGACACAATGGCAGTGTCCCTCTGAGACCAGGGCATGTTGATTACATTCAGCAGTTCTGTCTAGACGCCAGTCAAATAGACACGCGCAGCCCACTGCAGCACCCGGGAGAGACTGCTAAATGACTAGGACTTTTCATTTTCATTCATGAGGGAATGTGAGGGGGAGGGAAGCCAGCGAGGGAGGCAAGCAGCGACGTCTGAGAGAATGTTACTCTCTTGTTTTGTTTAGGTTTTTTTAATCAGAATGGCTATATGGGCACAGAGCATTATTAGAGTTTAACAAATGAGATCTGTTTGATCTACCCTACTTCTACTTTTTTGTATTTTTAAAATGGATATAATTAGGGTTTAACATGGTTTTGTTGTATTTATTTAAATTTTTTAAATGTCACATGAAATTTAAATATGGAGGTAGACGAAGCATTATTAGAATTGAATTAATGAGCTTTTATATAATGCAGTTTAACAAACACTTTTATTTTTTTTTAACATACTTTATATTTTTAGTTTAGGTTAATGATTTGAGTGTTTGATGCGTTCACTTATGACAGTAGGTGAACTATTATTATTCATTACATTTGATTTGAAATGTTCCTCTTTAATCAATGATCAATTGTCAACAATAATATTGACTAGTTATCATGTATCAATTTGTTAGACTGCTAATTTAAAATTAAAGTAATTCAGAATATTACATCTGTGTATTTTTTCATCCTTGTTTATAGGAGGGTTCTTTGTGGCCATCAGATAATGGGCTGAGACGAGGAGCATCTGAGGTAAGTTGAATGTTTGTGTGCGTTTTCCGGCCCTATACTCTGAGGAGCTTGTTTCAAGGGTTGTTGTTCTCCTTGTATAAATGGCATGTCTGCCTGTAACAAGCAGTGAAGTCTCCTCAAGTGCATGTTGTCAATGCCTGTGTGTGCGCCTGTGCCTCGCAGTGTAGGCGTATGTGAGGGAGGATAGTCTCTGAGACTGTGGCTGTGAGTGATAGCACTTAAATATCGTGTGTGGAGAGAATACGTGCATATATATTCATTGTTTATGTGGTGGTGGGGGGGGTGTCTCTCACCGGGATGCAGCCTCTCAGCAGTTCATTAATCTCTCACCCTCCTCTGGCAGCGTCTAGACGGTCGTCTGAGAGACCAGACACTCAGGGTCTATCTGCGTAAATTGCCTCCCATCAGCCTAGAACTCGCTAATGTAAACGTGGCCCCTGCAGTAATGAGGCTGATCTCATTGGCTAACTGACATGCAGATTTCACTCGTATGAGGATATTTTATCAGCTGCATATTAGCATACTAATGTCTGGACTGGGGACTGTTTAAGTTTAGGGCTCTGGTGAGTTTATATGGAAATGGTAGATATTATTTATCTGTGTGGATGTGGCATGAGAAGATTAACATTATTTTGAGCAGACACAATTTTGTCTGGTGTAAAAAGTATTTATTTTGATGTTGTTATAGATTGTCTTGTGTGTCTTATGTCTTATTTGTCTTTATCATAATCATATTAGAGTCTAAGAAAATAGCATTAGACATGTATGTCTATTATGAAATGGTTTATAGGTGTGTTTTCTTTGACCATACATCCAGTTTCTTTGCCAAATTCATTGTAGATATTTAATGCAACAAGTGCAGAATTTTTTTTTTTCCCCATTCATTCAGAATGAATGAACTTATAAAATGCCACACAGGGAATTGAGGGATGATGCAAAAAAATTGTTAAATCGATGTTTTCCTTGGAACTGACTGCTATGAAAAACTTGTTCATGGAAAGTATGTTTTATATCCACCAAGTAAATAATACTGAATTTATTGAATTATACCCATGTGGTCAAAGATCTGGGCTGGTAATTGAAACGTTTTGGGATGAAAACCTTACAAGGGATGTTCCATGAGCTGCTACTACTATTGTGCCCTTGAGATTTGGATAACAGTATTTGCTAATGTCTAGTTATTAGTTACTGACTTCATGACTATAAAGGTAAGACGGCAGAATAATCATTATAGTTCTTGGATTCTCTCTCTTCTCCTCTGCAGGTGGTTTATGCTCCTCAGCCAAGGGACCGTTTTACCGCTCCCACATTCATGCAGCACAACCGCTTCAGACGTTTCCAGCCTACCTACCCATACCTGCAGCACGAAATTGATCTGCCACCCACAATCTCGCTGTCAGATGGAGAGGAGCCGCCACCGTACCAGGGTCCCTGCACATTGCAGCTGAGAGATCCCGAACAGCAGCTCGAGCTCAACAGAGAGTCCGTACGTGCCCCGCCGAACCGGACCATCTTCGACAGCGACCTTATTGACATGCACAGTTCAGGGGGTGGCGGTGGGCCACGACCTCCCAGTAGCAACTCTGGGATCAGTGCCACCAGCTCCAGTACCCATGGACGCATGGAGGGCCCTCCGCCTGCTTATAGTCAAGTAATTGGGCAGCATTCGGGCATCGTACTTTACCTCCACCAGCACAGCAATAACCCGCCCGTCCCTGTCACTGTGCAGACTCCGCCCAGGGGCCGGACAGATTTAAACAGCCCAGAGAGCACAATGGCGCTAAGCAAAGACCCACAAAGGGAGGAGCTAGTGTGAGGGGGCGGGGCTAGCGCACAATTGGCCGATCGCAATCACGCTCCACCCATAAAGGGAACAGGTTCTCCCTCTTGACACTCCCGTGCACAACAGCGCTTAATGTGTCTTTGCAGCAAAAGCGAAACCATATGTTTAAAAAAAAAAAACTTGGAGCTGAGCTTACAAAAGAAGAGCAGCTACGCTAAAACTGGGGTTTATGTACTGCCTGGAGTCTCCATCTTTTTTGCTCTGTATTACTTGTGTATAGCCGACAAATTTAGAGAAAGTAATTCGCACACAAGACGGGCTTTTAGTTGTTGCTGTTGTTATTCTTGTTGGTTTTATCGCTGAATCCCCCCCCCCCCTTGAACACCCCCTCCACCCCAACCCACACGTGACTTACGAGCTGTGTGGATAGTAATTCCTTTTTTTCTTTTTTTAATTTAAAGACCGAGATCTGTGCAGCATGAACAAAACAAATGCGAAAAAGGGTGAAAATCCAAATCCTAGTGCCAAGGTTTATGCGAAAGGTGTCATGGGCGTTGACTGTCTTAAAGACTTGTTCTACATTTCAATTGAAAACCTTTTCTGAACTTTTGCACTATTGTTGAGGTTAATCAGAGAAATTTGGGAATGGGGTAGTGGGGGGGGTGATGTATGTGTTTACTGTTTGTACTGTCGTTTTCATGTAGATCCGATCATATGCTTCAGTGCGAGCTTTCTACCGAAAGGGAAGTGATCTTGTCTGTCTCAGCACAAGAAAAATCTCTGATCCAGCCTAAAATAACCTTGATCTAAAAGAGGCACAGAATACAGAGAGTCTGCTCTACTCTCATCTATCCTCACCACTGACATGTTCAGCCACTTTCACAGACTCCAGCTGATCTGAGGTCAGTTGGCTGGTGGCACAGTTGACATTTTGCCTAAAAAGAAACTCGCTTTACTAAGAGATCCGAACAGGTTTTGACATGTTATGAGATTGTCGCTTATTCTAAAGAGGTTCTCCAACCTTTATTTTTAATCCGCTCCTTTTTATTATTATAATGTATTTATTATAAAATTCATTTATAGACAGAAATAATAAAGTCTTAATGTTATTTTCTTTATAGACACTAGTGAGAAATTCTAAAAATTATAAATGATAATAAATCTCTACGCGTGTGTGTATATATGCGTGTATATATACACATACATATACACACACACAGAGATTTATTATTAGACTCGGAGTTATTGTCAGAGTGAACCATTTTCCCATTAAAAAAAAAAAAATCTTGATAAGTTTTATATATAAAAAATTTGATTATGATTTTTATGGGACTTTCTTTCTTCATTGGTGTCTGTCAAGAAAATGGCATCTTTACAATTTTAAGGTCACCATTTCTTGCCTTTTGCACTTTTTGTTTTCAAGTCATAACTGAAACCGAATGAACCTAAAAAATACTCTCAATACAGTTCTCTATTGTTTTATTTGATCTTAAGTCACTACCTGCTTTTTCCACATTTTGGTTGGGTTTCCACCTCTTTTACAGCCAATACCAGAGCATAGACATTCATTGGCATAATCTTCTAATCAATATGCCAATGTGGTCGAAGGATTAAAAAAAATAAACTTTTGCGTGTCGTATTATCTAGTCCCCAACAAGAAATAATCAGGTTTAAAATGTGGTAAAGTTAAGGGCTAATGTGATGGGCATTTTTGAAAATACCTATTTTTACCCAGCAATCCTTTGTCCTGTTGCCTTTGCGCTCACTCTGTCACCAATCAGAGTGAACCTGACCCTGACACCAGCTCCAGCGCGCACCAGTCCTAAACACTGAACTCTCTTCCTGTCCATATGTGTTCCTCTTATTTGCCACGTAGACATACAGTCAGGAAATCCAAGATCTGTACTCCTCAGAGCGGCTCTCTGCATTCAATTTAAGCTTGGGTGTAATTGATCACAATCATTTAGGCCGAGATAGAGGATGTTACTCTGACCAAGAATCTGGTGCAGAGGTAGAGAAAATCTCGAAGAAAGCCCAAAGACTCTTACCAGTTAGTGCACACACATCCCTTTAATAAGGAGACTGAAGACTGAGAGCCCCTGTTTTTAGTCACCACTGAGTCTGTCAAGGACAGAAGGACTTGTGAATAGGCCATGGTGGGTTTTTTGTTTTGTTTTGTTTTGTTTTGTTTTTGTGCTGGGGATCATGGTCAAGAAAAAATTGAAAAGCAACACACTCACCTTTTATAAGCTACTCTATTTGTACTCGGAATGTTAGAGTTGGCCAATCAAAATGTATTTGAATGCTTTTATTTCATGTCTGTGTTGGTTGGCTTTATTCTTTTCTGTCTCTGCTCTTGGTGGGATTTTTTTTTTTTCCTTCCTCCTCTCTCTGTGGACAGAAATAATGCTGTCTGGACCCATGTGCTCCAAACCAGACTAAACAGATCAACACTTTCCTCTTGCATATTTAGATTTCTAGAACTACAACAAACTGGGCTAGATTTGGAATTCTAGAATCTGAACACCTGGATTTGGAATTTTAAAATCCCATGGGTTATATACCTTGGCAAAAATGGAATCACCACATTCACCCATCTTTTTTGCTTTAAAGCAAAAATGACAAAATGATGCGTGCTCTATGGTTTTATGAAATATACCTCAAATTAAATTAGTTTTTGTTTTGATTATTTTTATCAATGGTATATTGTTTTCCAGAAAAATAGAGGAAAAAATATGAAATTACTTAAAGGGAAACTTCACCCAAAAATATATATTTTTTTTTTTTTTGTTTATTCCCCCTCATGTTGTTCCAAACCTGTACGAGTTTGTTGAACACAAAAAAGATATTTTGAAGAAATTTTTTTCTTTTTTTCCTACTATGGAAGTCAATGGCTACCGTCAACTTTTTGATTACCTACATTCTTTAAAATATCTTTTGTGTTCAAACAGGAAACTCATACAGGTTAGGAGGGTGAGTAACAGTGTTGGGAAAAGTTACTTTTAAAAGTAATGCATTACAATATTGTGTTACTCCCTAAAGTAAATAATTGCGTTACTACTTTTTATGGAAAATAATGTTACATTTACTTTTGTGTTGCTTTTTGGCTTGGGCTTGCTTTTGTTTTTAATAACAAAAAAGTTCTGTTTTTGGCAAATCTAAAGGCCCTTTCATTGCAAAAGTGAAATGAATAAGCCTCAGGCTGAAGGAAATGCATATTTACTCCTGTACAGTAGAGGGTGCAGCTCAAACAAACCTTTCAGCTTTGCTGAACACTCTTATCTCTAAATCTAATATGAAGTCCTTTTTGCTTATTAGTATGGTTGAATTGGATCATTGAAGGTCAGCAGCAAAGACACTGGCCAATAAAGTGAGATTAAATACAAAGTATATTTGTGTAATTTTAATTTAATTAATTATTACAGGTTTGCATTTGACTATTTGATACATTTTGAGGAATGCTCAATGTTTCGGAGCAAGAGGAGTAAATTCATGTTCCCATTTAGTGTAGAACTAAAATAGCCATCATGTTCACACAACACCTGCACTTTATTTCTCTCAACATGGGGACAGGAGAGCTGTCGGTCAATAAATGTGAAAAAGCAACTTAGGTATTTTGTTGTAAATTTGTAAAGTAAGTTAAGTATGATTACATAACTCAAGTTACTTGTAATGAGTTACCCCTAACACTGGTGAGTAAGTGATGACAAAATATTTGGGTGAACAATCCCTTTAAATTATGAAATTCTCAACAAAAAATACAATTAGTACTTTGCTTCTCCTTTGGCCTTTATGATTGCATGAAATTTGAAGTACATTCTTCATTAATTCTCATCAAACTGGTCCCAACGTTTTTCATTCAGATTGAGATTTCGACTGTTTGCTCACCCTGTCACTGAGTTGATATCTTTACTGAAGAAAAACGTAACATTTTGCGTCAGAGAAACAAGCTTGCAGCCATCTTTAGAATTGTCTTTGAAATTTTTGAACAGTTTTTGCGGTAGCTCTGTACATGTTGTAAATGCATTTAATTTCATTTTTTCAGTTTCACAAAGTCACAATGTTCAGCGAAACAAAAAATCGTTAATTTGCTATGAAGTGAAAAGGCTGGTGAAAGTGTGATTTTTATCATTTTTGAATGGAGCTGTAGGCTAGATTTTAGAATTCTAGAATCCTGTCGCTTGTAGATTTCTAGCCAATTTAAATGTAGTAATCGCATAATTTTAAAATCATTATTCTAGAATCCCATAAGAATGGCTAGATTAATTCTAGAATTCCAGCAGCTAAGCTCAAAATAGAATTTGAGTTGTTCGAATGGTGTGTGTGTGTGTATATATGCTCTTGTCTTTCAAGCACATGCTTTAAAAGCTCACAACTTTGCAGAGTCTGGGAGATGTTTCTCTCCGAAAAATTAACCAAGACTACAAAGAGCAAAGCAAGAGCACAATGTCACTGCATTCAGAACTATCCTGTTTAAGGGCCCTTTCCCCGTTACCTGTCCCTCTATTATTTTCTCTGGCTGTCTTCAATAGTCTGTTTCATTAGTCCGTTTGCTGCTCCCGCTGCTGCTGCTATGCTGCTTCTCGTCTGCTGCACTTTTTGTTTTGCCTGTCTGTCCATCCATCATCCATCTTTGCACCATCCTGGTAAATGCTTCCCTTTGTCCTCCACGATTTGTTTCCATCTCAAAGGAAGAGCTTTGTGTCGTTTTCTACTGTCCAAGGAGTTTGCATGTTACTCACGAGCTGAATCGGTGCCTATCGATCGTGTTGTTTTTGAGCGACGTAGGAACCCACTTGCACTCTAAAAGTTCCCACCTTAGCTGTGCCTCACTTCCAATGGTGCTTTCTTCTTCTGTGTAATGTTTTTTTTTTAATCTTTTATTTGTAAGGTGCTGTAAATAAAGTTAGTATGTATGCACATATCCTACCCAATGGGTAGAAACCACAGAAAAAAAGACATTGTTAATAATGTAACAATTTATAGTTGATTATAAAGATTTTAACATGGTGGCAAAGGATTTGTAAATGCCTACTGTTCAAATGTGCTTTTTTTTTTTTTTTTTTTTTTTTTTTTTGGTGAACAAGGAAATTCATTATCAGACAGATGCTTAATTATGAAAAGACTAAACCACAGAGCTTTTCATGGATTTGAGTAACATCTTTCTACAGAATGAGAATGAAAATGCTGTTCTGGATTAGGTTGTTTCTTTAAACACTGCCCCAACCACAAAAGGCACACATATACACGTGGAGTTATTTGACTAGTTTTTAATCACAAAAGCATTCGAACTTAAACGAAGTCATAAATTGGGATCCAGTGAATGGAAACTAGTTAGCAGTGCCAGACTCCCACTCACAGACACAAACGCTGAGGGACTGTGATATGACAGTCTTGCTTAAAACAAGTGTTTGAATTTTAATCCCAACATGTACATGATTTTTCATGCCACCCTGTGTTGTGCTTCCTGTATTTGCAAGTTTAATAATGAACCAAATGAGAGATGTAGTTTTAACATTCTTATTTTTGTTATATACTGTATTTCAGACATTCTTGTGTATGTGGTGTATAGGAGCAAAAAAAAAAAAGATTTTAAATTGCAAATATTTATGTGCTGGTGCTCCACTGTACAGTAGCTTGTATTCGCATGTCTATAGTTATATACCTGAAGATAATGTACATAGCGATGCCATTTTGACTACAAGCACCTGACTAACAGCAGTTGCGACATTTTGAGCAATGTACCAAGATGCTTTTGAAGCTTTTCTTTCTTGCACAGAGAACAAACAATAACTGAAATGGTTTAGACTTGTTTTACTGTGATGCTTATAGTGTGTCTGATAAGACATCCAGAATTAAAAAGCAACACAATATCAGACCTTTTACACAAATTTTCCCCCGGCTCATGTTACTTTGTATGTTCATGTGCGTGGACATTTTATAAACATGCACATACATATTTATTTTATTTACATTGTGTTGTAATCAATAGGTTTTAAGCATAAGGTCTGTTATTGTAGTGCTGCTTTTTTTTTTTTTTTTTTTTTTTTTTTCTCCTTTCAGAAAAAGTAATCAAAACATGTTGCTCTAATCACTGTTATAGTCAAACTTTTATGCTTGTACTTCTGCTGTTGTCCAACTGCAGTTAAACTAATAAACTAAAAGTACCAGTTGCTGGTGTGTCTTGACACTTTTATTTACATATTCTTTACATGTTGTATCAATTTTTTTTTTTTTTTTTTTTTTGAACATTGGCGTACAGAGATTAAGCTTAGATTTAAAAAAACAAAACTAGTAGCTCAATTCAAGTAAAAACACTTTGGGATATCAATTGTCTTTATTACCCACTGACTTTCTAAAAATACTCCATGAACACTAAGTGCAATTCAAGACATTGTACAATCCAGATTGCCGTGTAGGCAATATGCACAACTCAAACACGTACATGATAAAATGTGAAAATCATTAAATACATTTATTGATGATAATTATCAAGTAGAACTATTTTCAATACTTTAAAACAATTGACTCACACGAACACTCTTAACATGATTTTGGCTTAATTCTGTAAAACAATTCTAGTATTATTGCTAGTTCAAGTTTGTTTCTCTCCAAAGCACTCAAATTGTACATTCAAGTGTATTGAAACCATTTGACAAAACAGATTGTGTGTGTGCGAACATTCAATGCCTTAAAGGGATAGGTCACCAGAAAATAAAAGTTCTGTCACTTCCTAACCCGTATGAACACCAGATCTTTTAGAAAAGTCGTTGTTCTGTCAATACAATGAAAGTCAATTGTTTTGAACTCTTAAGTTTCCTTACATGGACAAACATTTTTTGGCAGAAAATTTGAACATTAAACACCAAACACTTTGTGACATTGTGAGTAACTATTGATCATGTGGAAAAATTCCTCAATACGCTTAGTTTTTAGAATTGATTCTTTTCTCTCAGTTGACAGCTTGATTCGACCACAGCGAGCCTAGTCAGCTTTCTTACGCAAAGACATTTTGTCTTTCGTCTCCTGCAGTTTCTCTGAAAATTTGTCTTTTGTTTCGGAGAATCGCTCTTTAGTCTCCTCCATTCGTTCCGAGAGCAGCTCTTTGGTTTCCTCCATCTTCTCTGAAAACCTCTCTTTCGTCTCCTCCATTTTTTCAGTCAGTAGTTCCCTGGTCTCCTCCATTTTGTCTTGCAGGTACTCTTTAACGGGCGGAGGGGTGGAGAGGTATCCGTGTTTGCGGAGGTACTGAACAGACAGGGAAGTTCCGCCCAGTGTAACGGTGTATCGGGCAGGAGTCGCGAGCTGTGACCAGTTAGACAAACATTCACAGTGATTATTCATATACATTTAAATCCACGTCAAAGAATTTTAGATTTTGTTCATATACCTTATACATGGCATAGGCTGTGAGTGCATAGCCACCCTGGGAATCTCGCAAAATTCCCACTATCCAATCCGGTAAACCGATGAACTCCAGAAACGGGACTAGATTCACCCCTCTGCAAAGAACACACAACATTAACATGCCACTCATTTATCTTTGCAAGAGAGAGATCGTTTGTATAGAAGTAGTTGATTGTCCAGATGACGCTGTTAGAGCTCATCTGTCCCGCTTAAGCTCAGACAGACTTTATCTGGTAAACTCCATCTCCCTGCCAGCTTCACCTTAAGGTCTGTGCGCTTAGTCTGTATGTTCTGCTCTTTAAAGCAAAAGCACCTCAATTCATGTCGTTTACTGAATTCTAAACTCAAATCAATAAGAGTTCAGGAAATATATTCAATAAATCTACATAAATAAGCTCAATTACATAAGTAAATACATCATATTCATAAAGCTACATTAATTGTAGCGAAGCGCATTATAAATCGGTACCGTATTGGATATCATCTTTTTTTTTTTTTTAAATGCCTTAAAGTGTTAGTTCACCCAAAAATGAAAATTGTCATTTATCACTCGCCTTCATTTTGTTCCACTTCGTTCATCTTCGGAACACAAATTAAGATATTTTTGATGAAATCCAATGGCTCAGTGAGGCTTCCATTGACAGCAAGATTATTAAGACATATTTAAACAGTTCATGCGAGTACAGTGAAGTGACGAGAATACTCACTCTAGTGATGGGCGATTTCAAAACACTGCTTCATGAAGCTTTATGAAGCTTTAGGTTTTGAATCATTGGTTCGGAACGTGAATCATACTGCCAAAGTCACATGTAAACATTTTGAAACACTTATGACGTAACGAAGCCTCTTTTACCGAAATCACGTAAATTTAAGTGTCTTTTGTACCTTTCTGTGCATTTGAAAATGTTCATAATCTTGCTGTCAGTGAGCCATCAGATTTGATCAAATATCTTCATTTGAGATCTGAAGATGAACAAAGTTCTTACAGGTGTGGAACGACATGAGGGGGAGTAATTAATTAAATAATTTTCATTTTAGGGTGTGCCAGCACATGCATGCTGGTCCTTTCCACTCTTTTGTACATTACCTTTGCTATCGTCTAATATTCACTTCAAGTTAATCTTTAAAAACACTAATAATTTAATAAGACTGTGAATGTAATCTTAAGCAAATCTAAAAATCATTTTTCTACACTACAATATTGTGACGCCTATATTAACCAGCAGCATTTCAATGATTTCAGCTTTTAGTGGTTTATTTTTAAATTATTTACACAAAATACTGTATTTTAATATAGACAATTTAGTGTTATCGGCCATTACTTGAAAATAATTATCAGCAAAAATTTTCTCTTTATGAAACAAGAAGCAAACTTTATAATAAAAATACAAAACTAAATATAATACATTTTATTCCTAGATCCTTAAAATGAAATGAATCTGACAGTCGATGCCAAAATAAAACTCATTCAGAAAAAGCATTTTAAACTATAACTCTAGCACTTTAGTAACGGTGTGTTTCTGTGCAGGATGCTGATGGTCAGTCACTTACTTCATTGCAGCATAATAGAAGCTCGCAAACCACACTGTGGACGTGACGATGTGCACGGGCACCATGACTTTACCATACTGTTTAAATGTCTTTTTAAACCTCTGGAAGAGCCCAATAGATTTGTCTTGCAGAGGGTCGACATCACCCTTATTATAAAGTTCAGACCCCGTGTCAGGCTTATAAAGACCCTCAGTCCCTGCTAGACTCTGGGGAGGGTTTATTGGCGTTTCTTCCTCTGTGGACGTTTTGTGGCCCTCCTTCGTCCTGATGGCATTAGTGCAACTGAAGCATCGTGAGGTCCGGACGGTCACAGGAAGCTCACGCGCAACCCAGGCGTGACCCAGGTACGCCGAGCGCAGCAGGACCACGCGCCGAAGTGTGACTAGAGCCCACATCTGCTGCATCACCTCCCCCACCTACAGAGCGCCACCTACAGGACCTGGACAGGCTAAAGAGGTCAGTTACACACAAACTAATCACATCTAGTCACACTTGAATTTGTTTCTTGTGACCTTAAAATCCTTTTTATTTTTATTGAAAGGCTAGAAATGACAAATATAAAAGTGTGAATTACTAATTAAATGCTATATATCAGTGCTTCCCACGAATAAACTTTACCCGGGCAGGACATTGAGAAAGTATATTTGGCGTCACATTTTTGCTTTCATTATTATTATCCTCCCGAAGATAAGGAAACCATCTGAGATCGATTTAGTAGAAAATCTCCCATCGCTCTACATGTGTGTGTGCAAGAACTGCTTACTCCCACTGACAATCACACATGCGCTGCTGAGACCCAAAGAGACGCAGTGGATATTTCACAGACAAAGACCTGGTATGTGTATGTGTGTGTGTGATCATGTTCGTTCAACATCACGTTTATAAGAGCAGTTAGCCACATCCAGAAAAATGAACGGACCTATGGGCCTCTGCTGGATGTATATGGTAATTACTCATTTCACTATTTCTTTCTTTTTTTTTTTTTTTTCCTCAAACTTTATTTCCGACAGATTTTCTTCTAAACAGCAGAAATCTGCCATCTAGATCGATATCCAGAAGAAACTCTGATTTAATTTTGATCATAAAAATGTAATATTACATATGCATGCTAATGGTGTAGTTAAGGAATTTTGCAGTAAATAGGTTAAAAAAAATTACTTCATATCCCCCAATACAGCATAATCTGCATCAAAACGAACTTCAATAAATAAAAGTTCTCACAGATTTTCACAAAAAGTCACATTATTTGTTGTTTGTCACATGTGGCAGACCATTGTGCCATGGGTAGATTTTCCACCCGGCTACCAAACACATATGACTCTAAACACAGCTCACTGGTGCCAAGGATACATGGGAATTGATCCTTCGCAAACAGTTTGATTGACAGGCGATCTGACCAATCATAACCCTGAATCTGCCATTTTGTCTGACAAAGCAGTCAGGGGAGGTAGTGGATTAACGTTGGTGAACTTGAACTTCAAAAAAAGTGTACTCACGACTTTCCACGCTTGTTTGATGTTATAAATGAACTAGTATGAAGAGATGGTTGCCGATCTGTCACGACACATTAAAGAGCCACTAAACGGTATTTCTTGTTTAAACTTCTTTAAATTGTGGTGTGAGAGCACATGGCTTGTCGGACAAAGCAACGGTTACTAAAGCGGGCGGGTCTTTGCAAAGGGTCAATTTCTTCAATAAAATTGATTTCATTCCCTGACTTCAAAGCTGTAATCTAGGCAAAAAATGGCTACTTTGAAGAAGATTAAAACATGTAATATGATTTTTTACAAATCAAGAACACTACTTTAGGTCACTGCAATGCAACTTAAAATGTTTTAGAAAGTTTTAAATTGAACTATACATGATCTAGTTAGTTAATAAAGATTCAGAAGTCACACAGACTGAACATGAACACATGCCAATGGTCAGTTTAGGGTCATGGCTCTCTGTCAAACACCAGACTGATCAGGTTAAAGACAAAGTACTGTAATTCCAAAGATTAACGAGGTTAGTTTTAACCAGTCAGCTTAACTTGACAAATTATGTGTTTGTAATAATCTTTGCAGTGATGAGAATATTCCCTTAATCTTCAATGTTTTATATGTTAACACAACTGTAACATGTTTCCTACCTTCTAAGCAAAAGACCATCTTAAGCCGATCAACTAAAGCTGAGCTTTAGCTTCATAACATTATATGAATACTGATATTTTTACTCAGTCACAAAAAGTGTCAACTCATTTAATCCACTAAAAGTTTAGGGCTAAATTCCTGAAATGTTTTTTTTAATGAAGTAACACCAATCTGCCCAGAACTATAAACATGATCAATAGGCTATATGTTGGTCTTCTACATATGACATTGGGGGTTTGTTTTGGACGACAGAGACGTTTGCAGAAGTAAAAAAAAAAAAAAAAAACACTAGAGATCAAGTTAACAGGGCCCTGATCTGAACTTCAACACACTGCTTTGCCACTCCTAAAAGATCTCTCACACACACACACCCAGAACAGCTGAAAGAACATTAAATATATCAGCTGGAAGATATAGTTCGTTAGAAACAGAGTCGACACTTACATTCACCTCTTGAAGGTCTGCTGTGTGTTTAAAGAGAGTCCGCGCGGCGCTCCATACCACTACAGACTCATGTCATGTACACGCACGTTCTCCAGACATATCCACATGGAGCTGCTGCGCGCGGGATCATGGGAAGTGTAGTCATTAGAGGGTTAACGCAGGATCGTTCTGCATAGGTTAGCCTTGAGCATTTCTCTTAGAGACTTTTATATTTGTCTCGCAATTAGCGATGTTTGTTAGACATTTACACCCCTATATATAGTGCTTTATTTCCGCGTGTTTTTATTATTACCAACTGTTGGGTATGTTTTTTTCCGCCGTATTCCTGGTAAATGATGAATGAAGCTGCAGTTACGTTTTTATCCACTAGATGGTGGTGAAATGGGAGAAACGTGGATCATGCTTGGTAGCTCTTCATAAACTCAACCAGCGGAACAGTATGGCAAGCCGTTTTGACTTTAATTCATTTTCACTGGTTAAAATGTTAATTCTTGATATCAGGAATTAGATTTCCACTAGTGACAACGTTAATTCTTGATATCAACAATTCAATTTCCACTAGCATAAACTAATTCTTGACATTTTTACTAGTGAAATCTCGCCATAGGCTGCCATTCAGATTCAATTGTTGATATCAGGGTGCTGTGTTGTATCTCAGTGGCTGATGTGTTGTACTAAAAATGGGAATACAGTGAATCATATCTTGGTGTCTCCCTTTGATCAGTGCTTTAGAGCTTTCAGACAACCTCCCTCTTGTCAAGAACCTTTCATTCTCTGTTGATGTCCTCCGTGCAAATGGACCATAAAGATCAGGACAGTTAAATTCAGATTTATTTTATTATTTAATAATTGTTTGTTTGTTTGTTTGATTTCCTAGAGGCACAGAGAAGAAATTAGTAATAATTTGTGGACATTCGTAAAGCCTAATAGAAGTTACATGAATGTAACGACATGACATAATTATGTTCTTCGTGACCCTACTGCTTTCTCTCTACCTATCCTCATCAGGTTAGACTTCAGAAATGAATCAACAACATGTGCACCCCTTTCACTGCCTCTTATCTCCCTTTGATTTTTGTTGTTATGCGGCGAAGATGATTAAAAAATCTCCTAGTCATCTTGTCAGTTAATAAGACAGCGCACCCCAGAGACAACTCAGACAGCTAAATTCAAAGAAAATTAAGAAGATTAGACAAACAGTGGAAGCAAAAAAACAAGATAATGGCAATTTCCTTAAATGTCATCATACATTTAGTTTGACTTGAAAATAACAGGGCAGATATCCACATGCAGAGATGTTCAAATGCTGGGCGGCATTAGTGTTCTGGTACTTTCTCTAATGTCCTGGGGCCTCAAATCACATCTCATGACCAATATCTCATGATCATTATCAGTGTAAAACGAGACATGAAGAGAGTCACTAGGAAGGTTAACATAGTATTTGTAAGCAGATTAAAACATTCTTATGTGGATGAATAGGGTCACTAAGCAGCGGATCTGGGTGATCACTTCAAAGGGGCCACCGTGTTAGATATATCATACAAATGAATTACATACTATTATCTAAGTGTTGAAGCCAATATGTAATGAATGAGAATAAGTACAAACAAATGGTCATTCATGTTCAAATACAACTGAAAAACTATTACATTTAGAAGTGACGTATGTGTCCCATACTCAGAATTTGTCCTCTGCATTTCATCCATCCAAGTGCACACACACAGCATTGATTAATGAACACACACACACACAGAGCAGTGGGCAGCTTCTTTTTTTTTAGCTTTCTTTTAGTTTCAGCACCCAGGGAGTGATTGGGGGTTAGATGCCTTGCTCAAAGGCACCTCAGTTGTGGAGCGCTGTTCATTCACTCCCCCCGCCTACATTTCTTGCTGTTGTTACTGAGACGCAAACCCACAACCTTGGGGTTACAAGGCCGACTCTTTAACCATTAGGCACAAATGCGTAATTTAAAGGTGCTCTATGTAGTTTTTTCGCCTATTCAAAGGAGTAGCTTGATAGTGCCAAGTTTGAGGTCACGTGGTCTTCACCTCACAGTCGGTGGAAAAGAATCGGGATGGGACTCAGGCAGAAATCATGTTCATGGATGCAATTATTATAGTTTGAAGCAGAGCAGGATTGAGTGTTGTGGGAGCTGAATGAGGCCGCTGGAGCGACTGTTAACAAGAGACGAACGCAATACACGCCTCACGCCTCACGCCTCACGAGCAGGGGAACTTTTATTATGCCCCAGTCATCGGCGCCTCTTCCGCTTTCCATTCATGAGTATGAGGTCACACAGCTTTGTTGATTATATTAGATACATTTGAGTGTGTTGAAAATGATGTTATAACGTTATTCAGTGCGTTTGCTCAGCGGCTGATGTGAGACACTTGTTTCACACTGCAGTAAGCTAGATCGATTTAAGAATATCATATTAAATCCTGGATGGCTTGTGTTGATTAATGGAATGCAATTCATTTTAAAAACATATTGTATGACGGAGAAAGTTCTGTATTGCTATTCAAATAAAGCTGCATCTTATATATTGCTATATTATCTACTTGACAAAAGTGTTTTTCTCTGAAGCATGGTAAAGCATGGTAGGCTACTCGCAAAAAAATCAAGAAAATTAGATTTAAACAATAAGACTAAATGCGTTGAGCTATATTACAATAATTCATTTTCTGTCTATAATGTATCAGAACAGATGTTCCCTTGGCTGTGTTCCCACATGCAATATATATTAAAGTGTCTTTGGTGTTTCCATGGTGTCTACAAAATAAAAATGGAAACTGAGCGCAACACGGATATGACAAGTCCTCATTTACAAATAATTGGAAACATTTGGGATATTGTAAGTACTTGGCTAGCTAAAATATATAGTGGTTTTTGGATATTTTACTGCAGAAAATTTTTCCTTATTACAGTTTTAAATATAAGATGAGGAAGAACTTCATATCAATAAATAAACGCTGCTCATCGCCATAGATTATACATCAAATCAGATGTAATGCAACAATAGTGACTGCTTGAAGAACTTAATTCAGGGCCAATCAGTCCTAAATACACTGTGTGCAAATCTCTTCTGACAGAGCAGATTGATTGTCAAAGAGGAAACCTTGAAACAAAAAGTCCTTCCTGCTGGGATATTGACACTTAGACCTTTGCTTTCTAATAAGTGCATTGACCGCCCAGTCCAAAAAACTGCTCAATCTGATCTTACATTTGGCAAGGTCGAAGACGAAGTGTGTGTGAACACAAAGAGCTTTTACAAACCTGCCTGAGAAAATGAAAAATGTTGTTTCATCAGTCAGTCTAGGTCAGAACCTGTCAAGGTGAAATCAGAGCTAATGCGATAGTTGGCCGACATAGGCTTACAAAATATATCAAAAGTCCATTTCTATATCTTTCTTTCTTTCTCATTATCATCCTTAGTAATGTTAATAATACTTTATAATAATTGCTTGTTAATAACACTGAAAAATAATAATGACGTACTGTTGATTGTCCTTCCCTGAATCAGCCTATTATAATTGTTTATATTTTAAACCTGTTGGAATTGTTTTTCATGCGTGTCTTGAAATATCCATAAATAGAGTTTGCTGATCCAGCTTCTTTGACGCATGCACAGTGTAGGATTGACAACAAGCGAGAGAAGTTTAAATGGAATAAAGCTAAATTTTGAGAGTCTGCTAGCAAAAAAGAAAATGCGCCAGAGCTCGTAATAAAACAAGAATCAACATTGGCATGCCTTTTAGGTGATGGAGAAAACTGAGATTTGAAATGTTGTAAAAGGGACACGGAGATGGTATTTTTTATTACTCAACAAGAGAGTAAGGTATTTTATTGAACAGATAAATTGCCACATGTTGCCTATCTCTCTAACAGAGTTCATTGTAAGCAGCTATGAAGGGTCATTGTTGCGCTATATGCTGGAATTTATTTTCAAATACCATGTCTACAAATATATAGCTACAACTTCTTCAGCTAGTCACCCTGAGATCCTTTCCATCTAAACTGGGTATAAGCCTTGTAGCAAATGGTTTATGAGCAGTAGGCTAACCATCTTCATCCGCACAACCAAAACGATGTCTTTACCAATTGAGGGCGCAAAACAATTTAAGTGATTTTTTTTTTGTTTATTAAGTATGAACCGTATGAACCCTTTTGCTTTATGACAGCAACACTTGTTCAACACAAGCTCACATGTTGCACGCCTGGAGGGGGGGGGGGGGGGTGTCGAGCTCTTCTTTTGGCTGTGGCACAACATAGTTCGTGTGGGCTAATACCTCCCCCTACTGGACACTCATTAAATTACACTTCATTTTTTTCCAGTTAATTAACAGAATAAGAACAACAATGACAAATAAGTCAACCAGACTGATCACACTGTATTGCATAAATAGCCCCTCTTTCTCTTTAATATTGCAGTTGAATCAAATTGATTCTGTAAGATTTTAAATGATCATATTAGTCTTTTTTAACCACTTGTGAAACCAGCATGAGAAGACAAAACCACTCGTGTCAGTGGCATGATGCACAAAGCGCTAAATGCACCCAGACTGATGACTCAAAATGTTCATTTACAGATGATAGTGGTGGTGGTGCGATGCATTTTTAGAAGTGGGTGGCTATGTAGGAGAGGTTAAGGATTTGAACTAAATTGATTTTTTTTTTCCCCAACATTTTTTATGCAATTGTCTAATCATACTTCACAGATCTGACCATTACCATTTTGCTTCATTAACTACATATTTTCCTTTTGTCAATTTCTTTCTGCTAGGCTGCATCTCACAAGTGTGTTTTGAGTGAGAAATGATGGAAAGGTTCTTGCCCCATGCAGATGTGGAATATAAAGCACTGATAGCCTACCAGTGGGATGCACTTAAAAAGACTTTCTCATCTGAATCCAACGTAGCTGCCATGAATATTCCTGATGTGTATCATCACACCTAACTGTGAATAAAAATAAGGAACCTAAATCGATTGCCATGCCATGTGTTCAAGTTTGTGGGTTTATCTTTTTTTCATTACCCAGATGAAAATATAGGCCAAGACATTGTACTTTTCATGATAGGTTCATTCCATGCTGGATATTAGTTCTATATCTAATAGTACTTACAATATGAAATTTGAGCCTCTAATGCTTTACTAATATAAATGGAATACCAGTGGAAAGTGCCAATATGCGCAAGGTGTTGGTTTCCAAGTTTTTCTTCACACTCAGGGTGCTTCCATCTGCTTTTCTCTTTAATCAACTCCTTTGGCTTTCCTTTTCCTGTTTTGAGTTTCGATAAGGTCGACTGAGCTCAAATAATAAGTTCTGGACATTAGCTCAACTTTCTATGGAGACCGGAAGTGCCCAGGTGTTCCGGCGCTGCCATGCATCCATACAATACCATCAAACAAATTGCCCTCAAATACCGGTGCTTGTTTTCAAACTGCCAACATCCTGTACTGAAAAATGAAAACGAACATAATGATTTTACATTGATTATTCGGATTTTTCCGTTTTATGCCCATGTGTCAAGGGCACCGTTTTAAAGCAGTCAATATTACATGCGCTGATTTATTTTGGTAGCGCATTTGACATGACTATGGACTAAAATATCGCTAGGGTCAAGATTTAAGATGCTCGGTACTGTAATCAGCATCACTGCCCGGGACGTAGCACGACTCCGCGCGGGGGTGGAGCGCGCGTTGGGCTATATGAGCGCGAGCTGAAAGATTCCACAGCAGTAAAAACACAGCGCTGGCTTTAGATCATTCACCATCTAAACATACTATAAACCACTTCCGGCAACGTGAGTACATTTTCTTTTTCTCCTACTTCCTTTCTGCAACCACTAATTTGATTACACCATAGCCTTTTTAGTCATTATTTTATCGTTGCATTTGTTTAATTTATTTCCTTTAACATCGAACATTATATTAATGTTGTTGTAGCTACCTTTTGTTGTTATTTTATAGATCTTTATGATTTGCTTGATTTTTACCGAGCATAGTTTTGCCACCTCGGCAGCAGTTCAATAGACTATAGTGTGCTGCAAGTGTGATCTGAGTGTTATTAACAGTCTCTGCAATTCGTGCAGTCTGTCAACTTTATATAGCCTTAAATTTATAATAGACCACAGCTCTGTGCAAATCATTCTGAAATGTCATGAACTTGTGTATTCCCTGAGTTTATTCCTAAGGTGTTACTATGGAGGTATTTGTGCTTCACACCTGCTTGTGAGAATTATGTCAGGAGACTGCAACAGATTGGGATTTATTACACCACTTAAATCCTTGTCAAAATGTAACCCACCAAGGGGCAACTTTTTCTAATCCAAAATCTCTGTCGAAGAGTATTAGGAGGGTTTGAATGCTATTCGGATATGTCTGACAAATACACTCACGTGTGCTTTATTGAAGACAGAGGCAGGCCATCTCCTGAATATTGATGCTTTGTCACAGGCCTTGTGAGTAATGTCTTTGAATTTAGCAAAGGTCAAGACAGTCTTGGCCCCTCTGAATTACTGTTAAATTGACACCAAATTTGTGTATGATTAATACGCACACACACACACTCATATATATAGTGTGTGTATATAAGTTACACTTAATTGACTGCGTGTTTCTGTGTGGGAGTATGATGTTTTCATTTTTCATATTTTTATAAATAGTCTCTATTTCTGAAAGATAAGTGCTGCTCGGTTTTTCATAACAAGCTCCACACAGGATATGGCCTTCTGACCTAATGTTCAGTGTCACTTCTGCCAACCTGAAATAGATACATGTATAGCGTCAGAGATGTTCGAGAGATGTATGATTTCTGTCTCATATATAGGGTCCTTTCCTGCATGTGTGTGTTTGTGTATGAGTATGTGTGTGTGCATGTATGTTGGTATGCTTCTATTTTAGACCAGTTACTAGAGTTGACATGGAAGGGTGCAATAATCAATGAACATCTATCAGAGAATTAAACGACAAGCGTCTGTGATAACACCAAAGCACTTTAAAATCAATATGTCACTTGAAAGGAGTCTGTTGACTATTGGGGATCTGCTTTGATTCACCCACTGTTTTGAGTCCAATTAGCTGCGATTTCATGGATTAAAAAGATGAAAAAACAACATGCATTCGAAGGAGATTAAAATAAGCTTAATTTTAAGAAGAGGATTTTAATGAGAAGACATGACAAGATGATCAGGACGAAACACTGAGAAACAAACAAACAGCTCGCTTACAATAATAATAATTTTAAAAAAAACGTATTAAGAAACACTGGACACCCAGATGAAGGCGTAGCTGCAGCACGTCCATTTGCAGTTGTATTTATTTATTTATTTTTTTTTAAATGATAAAGCCATGAGTAAACGCTCTTTTTGTTTCTAATTTAACAAACAATCATTTCAATCTTACTCATTTTATTGCTGAATTACATTTCAGTTTGGTTCACTTTTTACAAACAAGCATAACCTTCCTGCATAAAGTGCTGTGAATGGATCATCAGGTGGGCTGAACGTGGGATGGCTTTATGTCTGTAGTGTTTCTCTAAAATTTCATCATATTCAGGTGTGTCTTTGTGGTGCCTTCTTTATAGAAAATGGTCGTTGAATAGTTTTCTCATACTGCACATTCTAGCATAGAATAGGTCTTGCAGACTCAATATTCCACAAAGATGCTTCATTGGCATAGTCTATGTCTAGTCCTTGACCAAATATGATCTCTTCCATTTATTGATCCATTAGAAATCCCTGTAAAATAATATTTATGGTGACTCACAGAGATTGTTTGATCAAGCATTTTTATTCTAGAGACTCATAAAATTGTGGATTTAAAAATTCTATAAATAAGGCCACAAACACATTTCACATTTAAACAGAATGACATTTGACATCCCAACTACAAGTTTTGAGGCAAATATCAGGAAAGTTTCAGGGATACAGACAGATTTAAAAGCAAGACCGCCTGGTGTCATTATGAGCAAAGTATGTTTCCTCACTCAGTGCTGGAATTCACTTAAGGTAATGAGCTGCAGACTTGGTCCTTTAGAAGAAGTGCAGTAGTTGCCAGGTTGACTGTTACTTCCAGTACAGTAATGCATGGCCTGTCTTGCAAAATGAAAGCTCTTTTACAATTAGGGTGACCACCTGGCTATTGATCTGTTGCAGGACAGTAGATCTGATTTTGCAGGACAATCGATTGTGATTTTGTGAGACAGATGAACTTACTACTATTATGCTATGTAAATATTGATTTACATTAGTTTCTGTCGATGGGTTCCCACACTATAATGTTGACCTTTAGGCAACATTAAATCCTGGAGAGAAAAGACTAAATTCCCTAGTGCACAAGCAGTAGGAGCACGTGCATGTAGCCAATAACATCTGAGCGAGAGAGAGCGCGTCCAGTTTTGCGCAAGAAGGGAATCCGCCTGCGGACAGAGATGCGCTTTCGACATGTCACTATAATAACACCATAGAAACCGCCTAAATGAACTATTAACGAGAGAAGAAAGTCATGTCTGAAAGTTGCAATCAATTTTTTTATTGGTGAAAAAGAATGGAGAATATCTCGTGTTTTTCCGTAGGTTTTCGATCATTTCCGTGAGTGGCGCTGAGCATCCACGTTGGAAATATTTCCCATCAGGATGGATGATTACATGCTTTAAATCATCAATTTGGGCAGCTTTGAGCAGCTCTTGAGGTTCTTATCCAGTATGTGAGATGAAATCCTTGCTGATTTAGCCGTCGACTATGATGATGAGGCCCGCACTTATTCCATTGCGCTGTCCACTCAGTCATCAGCGGTAAAACCTCTCTACGATATTGTATTGGTTAGTTATTTTCGCAGCCAGAACATGACGGCTGCACAAATTATGTCAGTTAAAGTTTTTATTATGCTGTGGTATTGTAATTTTAATTTGAGAAAAGTTAATGCGAGAACCTTTCTGAGCTGGAGCCATAGGCTGCCATCACCCTTAAATGGTAGTGGCAGCAAATGCATTTATGGGAAGGATGTCTGCATATAGTTCATCCACCTCAGTGCAGCAGGACACATTCATAGTGTTTTTGACTCCATGGTGACCTTCATTGTAGTACCTCTAGTTATGTGAGTGCAAAGAGACACAGCAGTAATTGGCCTGATCCAACATATCTAAGGGATTTCCTAGGTTCCCTAGGAAGGTCTTAATGTTTCCTTTTCCCAATGTTTAGAGCAGACATTGCTGCCAATAAAGGTGCTGCATGTTCGTAGGCTTGGGCGGTAATACGGTAATATGGTATACCGCGGGATCTAAAAATAGCATCGGTATCAGTTTCAATACCGTCATACTGTCATGTCAATGCATTTATATAGGAGATGAGGATTAGATATTAAATATAATTTATTTAATGCCTAAAAATGCGTATGCGTGGTTGTCACGCGACAGCGTGAAGGAGAAAGAGAGAGAGAGGGGGGAAAGATGGCGAGTTGCTCACAGAGTAACCTGGTCTCGAAAAAGAACACAACTTATGCAGTTTGGCAGTATTTCGGGTTTCGACCGAACGAGAAGGGAGAGGGGGTAAATACAGACCAGGCAATTTGACCGCGAGAGATGGAAATACCTCAAACCTAAGGTCGCATATACAAAACCACCATCCACTCACTGCTGCGAGGATCGACCCGCGTTCACTCAGAGCAACAGTTTCAACGCGCTGCGATGCAGGTCCAACGACATCTAAGTCCACAACGTGTCCTGTTAAAGCCGGACAAAGTAAACATGCTGGTTTTTCTATTTGATGCCACTTGCCGTTCGTTCCTATTCGCACGGTGTTTATTTAATTGATTCAGGTATTTTTATCTGGTTTTCGTTAAAAACAATATTGGAAAGAAGTTTTTAGTTATGCTTATTGCTTCGCAATAATTTTTATAACATGGATGTTTATGTTAATTCAACTCCGGTTGACAGTTGTGGGTCTATTTGCACTGCGCTTTGTTATTAAAAGTTGCTCGGCCGGTGTGATTTAATTTAATTGATTTGCGTGCACATCTCTGCGCGAAAACTCTTCTGGATGTTTATGTTGATTTAATTCTGTTTGACTGTTGTATTTGCACTTTTTTTATAAACTGCTATTTGTTGCTAATAAAAGTTGTTAATCTTGTTGTGCATGTTAGTTTGTTAGTGTTTGGTATTCAGTTTCTGAACGGTTTAGGCACAAGTCAACAGTTTGGTGGCTGTCTGAGTGTTACGTCATCATTTTTAAATTATTCACGGTAATACCGTATACCGAGGTAAAATAGGCAGGAGGTTTGACGGTATCAAAATTTGGATACCGCCCAAGCCTATGTTCAAGCTGTATTGTGTATCTTAAGCATAATGTGTTGCACAATTCTGACTTTGTTTCTCTCTTTTTCTTGCAGTTCTGAGAAAAAAGTCAGAAAAGCAAGAAATAACATCACTAAATGTTAATTTTTTTTGAAAAGGATAGTACATAACATATAATACGAAACATAAAGTAATTGCGAGAAATAAAGACAAATTGTGAGATAAAAAGTCACTTTTTTTTTCATTTAAATTTTTTAGTTATCTTTTATGGCAGAAACAGGCTTCCTACATTGATACGCTTTCTACCTGTCAATCATTTTGTGCGTTCACAGCAGGAACTCCATATATTCAATTCAATTCAATTCAATTCAAATTTATTTGTATAGCGCTTTTCACAATACACATCGTTTCAAAGCAGCTTTACAGAGAATGGATGTCAACATTACAATTTAAAGAAAGCAGTTAGCAAATAAAATAATTTAGTTGATTAATTTACAATCAGAGTTAGCAGTTTAACCGAAGTTAGAAGCAATGAGCTCCCGGAAAATAAATTAACAATAAGGATAAAGAATTAGGTAATGAGCATGTTGATCCAGATGATTGCGTCTTCTGAAGTCCTCGCAGGAACTGGCGCCGTCTCTTCACAGGTGATGGTCATCTGAGGTCTTCTGAAGAGGCTGGATTCGGACTGAATATATGGGTCAATAAGTCGGACACTGAGTGCAAGAATCATGATAGATGAACTTGGAATGGTTTCCATGAGGTTCTATAGAGTTCACAATGAAAATAAAGCCTCAAAGCATTTAAAAAGAGACGTCAAGCTTATTTTGCTTCAGATTTACAGGTAAATATCACTTGAGAAAAGGGGGGGCGTGTCCATTCGTTTCGTATTTGAAATCACCAATTAAGTCTGACAACAACTGTTTCATAAATTTTGTTTCTAAATGCTCAAATCATGACAAACAAAAATATGCATTTTTCAGGCTGGACCAGCCAATGGGTGTGTGTACACAGCATCTATTGCAGCCAGAGCTTCTAAAGGCAGCTGCAGTGACACAAGAACTTTACCAATAGAGTGCAACAGTCAGGTTTTGGAAGTAAAAGAAAAAAATGCTTCTGCTGAAGCCGCCAGCCTGCATTATTTCAGCTTATTTATTTATTTTTTTAAATAATTGTTTATTATTAGCTCTGCGAATTATGCAATCTCTCTACACTCTCAAAAGTCTGTTTGTATATATATGCAAAACTCTTATTTTTTTATATATATAAACAACATTTGTAAATGAGTTGTTTTATATTTCTTTATTGTTTTTAATTTGATTATGCTCTTCGGAATGCTACATGGGATTGTAGTTCTTTTTCTTACTAAAGCCAATAAGTACACAGTCTTGTACCTTTGTCTTTTTTCTCAGATTTTCAAAAACGTTTTGCTTCATATCAAAATTTGTAGTACGTTCACCTCATAACTGGTTAACAGAGACTTTTTTTTTAAAGTCTAAATTCTATGGTCCAGAATGACTCCAGCAGTGTGCGATACTTATGAGTTGTTGTAGTAGTATTTGGTGACACTTCTTGTCCAGTGTGTGAACGAATCAAGAAAGAAATGTGTTGTCAATAATTAAATAAAGACATTCTGAATAAATAAATAATCCAACAAGATTAGTCTTATTCTGCAATTTATCTGTCATTTAAACATTTTTATTGTAAAAAAACAAATGTTGGTTACAATGCTTCTTGACATTTCTCACAACAACTTTTTCTCTTTACAGCGAATGTACATGGATGCAACATCATGTATCTAACATCACCTGTTACCAGACGCTGAGCATCCACTCAGAACATGAACACCTCAGAGTGGCCCATATTTTCTTTGAATCATACAAACCACAGCGATGAGTCGAGCAGGTCCAAGTCGAGTGCTTCAGCTGCCTGTGAGCAGGTGCATATTGCACCTGAGGTCTTCCTCACACTAGGACTCATCAGCCTGCTCGAAAACATCCTGGTCATTCTTGCCATCGTGAAGAACAAGAACCTCCACTCACCCATGTACTTCTTCGTCTGCAGCCTAGCAGTGGCCGACATGTTAGTTAGCGTTTCCAACGCATGGGAGACAATAGTCATCCACTTGCTAGCGAACAGGAGTTTGGTGATTGAGGATCACTTCATCCGTCAAATGGATAACGTCTTTGATTCTCTCATCTGTATCTCTGTGGTGGCGTCGATGTTGAGTCTGCTTGCGATCGCGGTGGATCGCTACGTGACTATCTTCTATGCTCTGCGCTACCATAATATAATGACCGTACGGCGAGCTGGGATTCTCATTGGCAGCATCTGGACCTTCTCCACAAGTTGTGGGATCATCTTCATCATCTATTCTGACACTAAGCCCGTGGTGGTGTGCCTGGTGGCCATGTTCTTTGCCATGCTGCTGATGATGGCATCACTCTATAGCCACATGTTCCTGCTGGCCCGTTCGCATGTCAAACGTATGGCGACATTGCCGGGCTATAATGCCAACATCAGGCAGAGAGCTAGCATGAAGGGTGCCGTCACCCTCACCATACTACTGGGAATCTTCATCGTGTGCTGGGCGCCATTTTTTCTCCATCTCATCCTCATGATCACCTGCCCACGGAATATTTACTGCATCTGCTTCATGTCACACTTTAACATGTACTTGATACTCATCATGTGTAACTCTGTGATTGACCCGCTGATCTATGCTCTCAGGAGCCAAGAGATGAGAAAGACCTTTAAAGAGATCCTCTGCTTCGATGGATTACGCAGCCTCTGCAACCTGATCAGCAAATATTGAACAAGGTTCCTGGAAGAATGGGTGAATGGGTGATCGATGGATTGGTGCATAATTGCATTGGGGAAGGGGGAGTGAAGCCTGAACATACTCATTAGGGACAGTATATACAATTTGTACACATTTTTTCATGGTCCTGTAACATCATGTTTTGAAGTTGCAGTGGAAGATTCAAGTTGTGTTGGTGTAAAATGTTGAATTGAAAGGTTCAAAATGTTGCATTCAGTTATATGTACTTTATTTATGATTGGATTTACATCTTCCTCAGCTGGGGACTATTGTCAGGTCAATGCAGTGATATTTTGTGCACGAAAAAGGTTGGAATATTAATATGCAGAGTAGAAATGTGTTTGTTTTTAGATACTTTCTTTTTTTTTTGAATAGAATACAGGACAGAAACATAACAATAATCAGGCATATGGCAAACCAAAACATAATCCCCCAGTTTCACAGACAATGCTTTAGTCCCAGACTAAATTGCATTATTGAGCTGTTAACTGAAAGCAACTTGCACTGACATGTCTTAAAATATGTCAGTGTCATTGTTTTGTCTCAAGATGCACATCAGTAATGTCTTTCTCAAAGGGATGTCTAAAGGGAAGCCCTGTCTGTGAAACCAGGCCAATAATACAAATATAATGCATGCAGTTTAGAAATGAAGAAATTATAAACTGTTGAGGATATATCTGGGAAACCATAAAAGTCTCTCAAAGTATGTATGCGCCACAATATTATATATCAAATCAATACGAATGTTCAAAATATTTGTGCTACCCTTCATTTCTTATTTGGAGCAGAGTAAAACAGTCTTTATAAGAGTAAATTAACTGAAATTATAATTTTGTTGTCGTGTAAGCAGGAAATTGTGTCACTGAGTTAAAAATCACACATCAAAATACAGTAAAGGCATTTTATTTTGTATTTTTGCAGGAAGATGTTCAAAAAAAGCATGAGAACTCCATTTAAAATTGTGTGTAATGCAAATGTGTGGTGTATGTAATTTGTGCATGTAAATGGACATTTTTCCTAGTCTTCTGATTTGGTCCTTTTACTGCAGAAGTAAAAACTGCTGGTAATTCTTTACAATCTCTGTACAGTTGAACTTACTGTATGTGATATGTATTGTGATTTCTAAGCAGTGATCTCTGATAAATTTGGTGAACAATTTACGAATTAGCATTGTTGATTGCAAATTAAATTGATAGCTAATTAAAATTGTGTTTATTGTTGCTATAGTTCATGATACCTCAATTGACCCTTTGCAAAGACCCGCCCCCTTTAGTTACTGTTGCTTTGTCCGACAAGCCATGCGCTCTCACGCCCCACATCATGTTCTCATGGAGTGAAAAATACATCGCAGAGCAAAGAGGACACTCTTTGAGGACACAATGCATCGACAGACATTTGAAACAGTTTCATATTTAATATATCGTAATTATTTTTTAAAGAAGTTAAACGTTCAAGCTCACCAACGTTAATCCACTAACTCCCCTGACTGCTTTGTCAGACAAAATGCGGATTCAGGGTTATGATTGCGAAGGGTCAATTAACTCATGTTAATTTATTGAACCTTGTTGCGTAGTGTAATTGGATAGTTCATTTTATATAAATGTTGTTATGATCTTTTAATACCTGTGAATCCTGCAGTAGTGTGAAGCACTAAAGGCCCCGTTGTAATTCAAGCAAAATCCAAGAATGAACTGGTGTGACGTTATTACGAACAAAATCAGGCCTAAACGAAGTTCATTTGGAGGTGGGAATCTTCTCTGGTTCATTTCTTCTGTTCAGTCTATGAAGGTCAGACATGGGTAAAAACATAAACACACTGCAGAGCTGTTTAATAGTAGAAATTGAAGTTGCACTTCTAATTGAAAGCTACACTACTGTATAGGCTATCAATTGTATAAAGTGCTAATAAATGTGATGTGACTTGAGACCTTTTGCGAACATATGATATAATCAGATGCTTTATTAACTGCTGCTTTTTGCGCGTTGCACATATGTACATATTCATCTGAAAGTGTCGGGGTGTTCGCTAACAGTATACCACTGCAAAAGTATTTCAAACTTCTTTTTACCGCTAGGTGAAGATGGAAAAAAAGAATCATGGGTATTTTGGGCCCTTCACTCAGACTCACTGTTTACAGATCCTTACAGCTGAGCACAGGAACATTTTCTTGTAGGTATTGCGCAGCTCTGCGCTACGGAAAGCGTAAATGGCTGGATCAATGACCGCGTGACTCACGAGTAGCACTACATGCAGCTGGAAGAGCGAGCGGTAGCACTCGCAGTAGGGGTTCTCTGGGCAAATCATCATAATCAGCAGATGAAATAAGAAAGGAGCCCAGCAGGCCACAAACACTCCAATCAAGATGGTGAGGGTCAGCGCCCCCCTCAAGCCACTTTGCCTGTGCCGTGCCTGGCCGCCTGGCATTGACGCAATCCTGTTGGCGTGGTGGCGTGCTAACAGAAACATATGTACGTAGAGCAAGAGGATCAGGAGCAGAGCTGTGAAGAAGAGCACAACGAAGAAGATTTTCACCGTGGTGGCCACGAAGAACCCGATCATGAGCGCTCCGCTGGTTCCACACAACACCCAGATAGCAGACAAAATAACCACCACACGGCGCATGGTCATAAGCATGTGATAGCGTAGAGCGTGGAATATGCTGATGTATCGATCCAGGGCTATGGCGAGTATGCTGAAGATGGAGCCCAGGAAGGACATGCAGATCAGTGAGTCCATGATGTCATCTATCGTCCGCTCAAAAAGGCGGGAGTCCAGGTGCCCGGCGTCTTTAAACAACAGCAGGATGTCTTCCAATGCCTTGGAGAGGCTGGAGATGGTGTTAAACACAGCCAGGTTGCAGATGAAGCAGTACATAGGAGAGTGAAGGTTCTTGTTTTTGATCACGGCCACAATCACCAAGAGGTTCTCGCTCAGACTGACGACGGCGATGGCCAGGAACACCTGACTGGGGACCTGAACCACAGCGCAGTCTGTGGAGTTGGTGAATGGAGCTTCAGTGCTTGAGTTCATGATAGATGGATCACTGTCTGAATTGACCTGGAGAAATTGAAAAAAAAAAAAAAAAAAAAAAAGATTAAGATACATAGGATATAATTCGTAGCGTTGTACAATAATTTCATCATAATTTACTTTTATTCAGCAATGATGCATTCAAAAGAATGTCTTTCAAAAGAATATATTATATAAATTATATATTGTATTAAATAAATGTTCTTTTGAACTTACTATTCATCAAAGAATCTATTTGTCTATTCATCAGCACTGATAATAATGAGCAATGTGTTGGAAGACATCAAAGACTGGACTAATGGCTGCTAAAAATCAGCTTTACCATCACAGGAATAAACTATTTCAAAATATTTTAGAAAGTGGTTATTTTAAATTCTTATTTAAATTTTTTATTTTATTATTTTATGTTCTACTGTTTGTTTGTTTATTTATTTTTTTCAAATAAATGCTGCCTTGTAGAACATAAATAAATAAAATTAAAATGCATTTTTTTATGTCTTTCAAAAAAATCTTGCTATATTGGCTGTTATGGGCTATAACATGAAAATATCAGCTTAATAAATATCACCCTAATAAATTCCACTCTTCCTGAAATGTACGAATAAAAACACAAGCAAATCCTATACAGCTAATATAATATGACATACATTGGGCTGAAAATACTTTAAAGTATATGGTTGATAATGTTGGTGGTAAAGCATTACAAGTAACTTAGAGTTATGTAATCAGATTACTTTTTCTTTTTTCAAACTTTTTCAAATTTTTCCCATTTTTTGACTGACAGTTTTCCTGTCCCTATATTGAGAGAAATAAAGAGTAGAGGCGTTGAGTGTGCTGTGTGAACATGATGGTTATTGTAGTTCTAGACTAAATGTGAACAAGCATTTACTCATCTCACTTGCACAAAAACATTCTGTATTCCTCAAAATGAATTAAACAGAGTGAAATGCAATCTGAGAATTTTACACAAACCTGCAATAATGAACTATGTTAAATTACACAAATATACTTTATGTATTTAATCTCACTTTATTAACCAACATCTTTGCTGCTGACTTTCAATTATCGAATTCAACCATACTAATAAGCAAAAATGACTTTAGATTAGATTTAGAAATAAATCTTCTTAAATCCAGAAAGCCAGCACAGCTGAAAGGTTTTGTTTCTGTCTACTGTACAGGCATAAAAATGCAGATCCTTCAGCCTGAGGCTTATTCATTTCACTTTTGGTGTGAAAGGGCCATAACATTTGCCATAAATAGAACTTTTTATAACACAGATCAGCCCTGCGAGAAAAAGTGACCCAAAAGTAATGTGACAAATTACTTTTCATAAAAAGTAACTAAGTAAGGCAATTAGTTACTTTTTAGGGAGTAACATATTGTAATGCAGGAAGTAACGCAATACTATAATGCAAGTAAATTTCCATAACACTGATGATTGAGATGTTTGAGTGGTGGTCATGTCAACATATTGACGCTCATGGGATACCTGGGTTTGAATCTAACGCAAGTCAAGTTTTTACCCTGTCCTATCCAAGTGATGATGTAATCAGGTAAAAAGAAGGTTTTGTACCTTGTAATGCTTACAGAACATGTAAGGGAGAGTTGAGAGCCACTGGATCATAGAGTACATGAATCAGTTAGCATTAGTGAATGAGGCAGAGAATAAAGAATAGAGTCAATAATAATAAAGTCACAAATATGATATGAGTTATGACAATATTATAAAAGTATACGTAAAATGTTTCTAATAATGTTTCAAACAGAGCTTTCCAACCTCGAAGATGTAAAGGACGGAGAATTATACAAAAAAAAAAAAAACAACAAAAACTGTATTTTATTGGAATAGTCAGCTGTTCCAAGCAAAGGTTGAAAGAAGAAGAACAAAACATAGTTATTTAAGCTTCTACCTCTTAGAACATGACTGAGCAACATTTCATACTGAGGATCAAATAAAAACATCAAACACAAAAGCTCATTTGTTTTGTTTCATCCATTATTTGTTAATGTATTTCTTCCGCTAAATCTGCTGTACATTTTCCAGTTATGTGAGCTCAAAAGCAACCATAATTAGAGCTTGAAAGGCCGGTCTAGACAAGAACAGAGCCAGTGATTAAAACCTCACATGTTGACAAAAATCCAACTTTCCTGACAATTAAACTTCTGTTCATCCATATCAAGCCCATGCCCACTTTCAGACCGTTTAAAACCGTCTGAACACAGTTGGATTTAGAGATACAGATCACAGTGGATGAACTAAGTATCAAAATTATACAATATTTGTCAAATTCACATACCGTTTTTCTCATCAAACACACCCACAGGGAATTTTCCTCAGCTTCACATGGAATGTCACAGAGGCATCAGTCTGGTAGCACCGGAAAAGCTCTGTTCTGGCTGTTAATAGACAGTGTGTGGTCATGCCTGTATATTTGTATATCCTTGAATGCTCAAGGCAGTGCGAACCATTTGTGTTCGTATTCCAAATAAAGCACGAGGCAAGGCCTTTCCTCCCGAACTCCCTCTATTTATCAAACCTTGTTACTCGCATGTTACATCTGTGTGGAAACAACCTGCTCTCTTATGGGGGAAGTGGCTATAGTTCTCTTTTCAACCTTGGCCATTTCATAGAGCAATAAAGTAGATTTAGTTAAGATGTTCTGATTCTATTTTGACATAAGTCTAAAATAACCAAGGTTAAACACACAGCGACGGGTCCTCAGGCATAACTTTTCAGTTTAAAACACCCATCATCACCATCTGGGGAAAACAAAGACACATTTTTTGAGTTTCAGAGACTTTTCAAACTTTATTCTACCTCACAATCATAATTAACACCATTATAAAACGAGTTGGAAACACTGAACAGTAGTGAGTGAGAGTAATTTTTAAAGAGCAAAGAACTCTACATGAGCAGGTGGACGGCCTCTGTCAGGTGATGCACCACACTTGTAATTATAAGGCACGATTTGTACTTGATAAATGTTCATTAGCGTATATCATCGTGACAGAAGCCTGTCTGTCCTGTAATTTTATTACATTGTTCATGTTACGTTTCTTTATAAACAATTTCTTTTTGTGATTGTGTTTGAGTGAATTAAATGTCATTGTCCAAAGATAATAAACTGTGTGATAATGCTGCCACCACCTGGAGAAACTTGATACAGGCAGATGAGACAAACTTGGGAAGCTGGGGCCAGTTGCATAAGACGAAGAACTAATTTGGCCAATAGTTAACCAAGGGATTACTTTTCCAGTCCAAATGATACCAACCTACCCTTTTATGCAATCGACTTTAAAAATGTATGACCAGTCTTGATAGAAAATTTAGATGACTAACTATTAAGACAAAGCAGTTTATGTAACTGGCCATCTGACCTCTTGAGTGAGACTGTTCTTCGTCAGCAGAGGTCACTAGAGTAGCTACTATTCCTAAAGGTATAAAGGAGGTTTTCCTGAAATGTTAGGTCTATTAATAATTGACACACCATTCTCCACCATAATTAGTGCGATCAACATAAACGTTCTTCTCTGTTTAAATTAATAAATTTACATGATTTTTTTGTTGTCTTTTACATGGCGACATGCTCGTTCAATATGGAAGCCCGTTTCCGCCAATGAAAAAAAGACTATTGCGACTTTATTTCTAAGATTTCTGACTTTATTTCTCGGAATTCTGACTTTATAACTCAGAATTCTGACTTTATATCTCACAATTCTGACTTTATACGTCAGAATTCTGACTTTATTTATATCTCACAATTCTGACTTTATTTCTCAGAATTATGACTTTATATCTCAGAATTCTCACTTTATTTCTCAGAATTCTGACTTTATAACTCAGAATTCTATCTTTATATCTCAGAATTCTGACTTTATATCTCAGAATTCTGCTTTTTTCTCGTGTGTATGGGAGCCCTTTTACGCCACTGAAAAAAAGAAGACTATTGTGACTTCATATCTCAGAATTCGGACTTTATTTCTCAGAATTCTGACTTTATAACTCAGAATTCTGACTTTATAACTCAGAATTCGGACTTTATATCTCACAATTCTGACTTTATTTCTCAGACTTCTGACTTTATATCTCAGAATTCTGACTTTATAACTCAGAATTCTATCTTTATTTCTCAGAATTCTGACATTATACCTCAGAATTCTGACTTTATATCTCAGAATTCTGACTTTATATCTCAGAATTATATCTTTATATCTCAGAATTCTGACTTTTTTCTCGTGTGTATGGGAGCCCGTTTCCGCCACTGAAAAAAGAAGACTATTGCGACTTTATATCTCAGAATTCTGACTTTATTTCTCAGAATTCTGACTTTATTTCTCAGAATTCTGACTTTATATCTCAGAATTCTATCTTTATATCTCACAATTCTGACATTATACCTCAGAATTCGGACTTTATATCTCAGAATTCTATCTTTATATCTCACAATTCTGACATTATACCTCAGAATTCGGACTTTATTTCTCAGAATTCTGACTTTATAACTCAGAATTCTATCTTTATATCTCAGAATTCTGACTTTATATCTCAGAATTATATCTTTATATCTCAGAATTCTGACTTTTTTCTCGTGTGTATGGGAGCCCGTTTCCGCCACTGAAAAAAGAAGACTATTGCGACTTTATATCTCAGAATTCTGACTTTATTTCTCAGAATTCTGACTTTATTTCTCAGAATTCTGACTTTATAACTCAGAATTCTATCTTTATATCTCAGAATTCTGACTTTATTTCTCAGAATTCTGACTTCATTTCTCAGACTTCTGACTTTATATCTCAGAATTCTGACTTTATTTCTCAGAATTCTGACTTTATATCTCAGAATTCTATCTTTATATCTCACAATTCTGACATTATACCTCAGAATTCGGACTTTATATCTCAGAATTCTATCTTTATATCTCAGAATTCTGACTTTATAACTCAGAATTCTATCTTTATATCTCAGAATTCTGACTTTATATCTCAGAATTATATCTTTATATCTCAGAATTCTGACTTTTTTCTCGTGTGTATAGGAGCCCGTTTCCGCCACTGAAAAAAGAAGACTATTGCGACTTTATATCTCAGAATTCTGACTTTATTTCTCAGAATTCTGACTTTATTTCTCAGAATTCTGACTTCATTTCTCAGACTTCTGACTTTATATCTCAGAATTCTGACTTTATAACTCAGAATTCGGACTTTATATCTCACAATTCTGACTTTATTTCTCAGACTTCTGACTTTATATCTCAGAATTCTGACTTTATAACTCAGAATTCTATCTTTATATCTCAGAATTCTGACATTATACCTCAGAATTCGGACTTTATATCTCAGAATTCTGACTTTTTTCTCGTGTGTATGGGAGCCCGTTTCCGCCACTGAAAAAAGAAGACTATTGCGACTTTATATCTCAGAATTCTGACTTTATTTCTCAGAATTCTGACTTTATTTCTCAGAATTCTGACTTCATTTCTCAGACTTCTGACTTTATATCTCAGAATTCTGACTTTATAACTCAGAATTCGGACTTTATATCTCACAATTCTGACTTTATTTCTCAGACTTCTGACTTTATATCTCAGAATTCTGACTTTATAACTCAGAATTCTATCTTTATATCTCAGAATTCTGACATTATACCTCAGAATTCGGACTTTATATCTCAGAATTCTGACTTTTTTCTCGTGTGTATGGGAGCCCGTTTCCGCCACTGAAAAAAGAAGACTATTGCGACTTTATATCTCAGAATTCTGACTTTATTTCTCAGAATTCTGACTTTATTTCTCAGAATTCTGACTTCATTTCTCAGACTTCTGACTTTATATCTCAGAATTCTGACTTTATAACTCAGAATTCGGACTTTATATCTCACAATTCTGACTTTATTTCTCAGACTTCTGACTTTATATCTCAGAATTCTGACTTTATAACTCAGAATTCTATCTTTATATCTCAGAATTCTGACATTATACCTCAGAATTCGGACTTTATATCTCAGAATTCTGACTTTTTTCTCGTGTGTATGGGAGCCCGTTTCCGCCACTGAAAAAAGAAGACTATTGCGACTTTATATCTCAGAATTCTGACTTTATTTCTCAGAATTCTGACTTTATTTCTCAGAATTCTGACTTTATATCTCAGAATTCTATCTTTATATCTCACAATTCTGACATTATACCTCAGAATTCGGACTTTATATCTCAGAATTCTATCTTTATATCTCAGAATTCTGACTTTATAACTCAGAATTCTATCTTTATATCTCAGAATTCTGACTTTTTTCCCGTGTGTATAGGAGCCCGTTTCCGCCACTGAAAAAAGAAGACTATTGCGACTTTATATCTCAGAATTCTGACTTTTTTCTCGTGTGTATGGGAGCCCGTTTCCGCCACTGAAAAAAGAAGACTATTGCGACTTTATATCTCAGAATTCTGACTTTATTTCTCAGAATTCTGACTTTATTTCTCAGAATTCTATCTTTATATCTCACAATTCTGACATTATACCTCAGAATTCGGACTTTATATCTCAGAATTCTATCTTTATATCTCACAATTCTGACATTATACCTCAGAATTCGGACTTTATTTCTCAGAATTCTGACTTTATAACTCAGAATTCTATCTTTATATCTCAGAATTCTGACATTATACCTCAGAATTCGGACTTTATATCTCAGAATTCTGACTTTTTTCTCGTGTGTATGGGAGCCCGTTTCCGCCACTGAAAAAAGAAGACTATTGCGACTTTATATCTCAGAATTCTGACTTTATTTCTCAGAATTCTGACTTTATTTCTCAGAATTCTGACTTTATATCTCAGAATTCTATCTTTATATCTCACAATTCTGACTTTATACCTCAGAATTCTGACTTTATATCTCACAATTCTGACTTTATTTCTCAGAATTCTGACTTTATATCTCAGAATTATATCTTTATATCTCAGAATTCTGACTTTTTTCTCGTGTGTATGGGAGCCCGTTTCCGCCACTGAAAAAAAGAAGACTATTGCGACTTTATATCTCAGAATTCTGACTTTATTTCTCAGAATTCTGACTTTATTTCTCAGAATTCTGACTTTATTTCTCAGAATTCTGACTTTATATCTCAGAATTCTATCTTTATATCTCACAATTCTGACATTATACCTCAGAATTCGGACTTTATATCTCAGAATTCTATCTTTATATCTCAGAATTCTGACTTTATAACTCAGAATTCTATCTTTATATCTCAGAATTCTGACTTTATATCTCAGAATTATATCTTTATATCTCAGAATTCTGACTTTTTTCTCGTGTGTATAGGAGCCCGTTTCCGCCACTGAAAAAAGAAGACTATTGCGACTTTATATCTCAGAATTCTGACTTTATTTCTCAGAATTCTGACTTTATATCTCAGAATTATATCTTTATATCTCAGAATTCTGACTTTTTTCCCGTGTGTATAGGAGCCCGTTTCCGCCACTGAAAAAAGAAGACTATTGCGACTTTATATCTCAGAATTCTGACTTTATTTCTCAGAATTCTGACTTTATTTCTCAGAATTCTGACTTCATTTCTCAGACTTCTGACTTTATATCTCAGAATTCTGACTTTATAACTCAGAATTCTATCTTTATATCTCAGAATTCTGACATTATACCTCAGAATTCGGACTTTATATCTCAGAATTCTGACTTTTTTCTCGTGTGTATGGGAGCCCGTTTCCGCCACTGAAAAAAGAAGACTATTGCGACTTTATATCTCAGAATTCTGACTTTATTTCTCAGAATTCTGACTTTATATCTCAGAATTCTATTTTTATATCTCACAATTCTGACATTATACCTCAGAATTCGGACTTTATATCTCAGAATTCTATCTTTATATCTCAGAATTCTGACTTTATAACTCAGAATTCTATCTTTATATCTCAGAATTCTGACTTTATATCTCAGAATTATATCTTTATATCTCAGAATTCTGACTTTTTTCTCGTGTGTATGGGAGCCCGTTTCCGCCACTGAAAAAAGAAGACTATTGCGACTTTATATCTCAGAATTCTGACTTTATTTCTCAGAATTCTGACTTTATTTCTCAGAATTCTGACTTTATATCTCAGAATTCTGACTTTATAACTCAGAATTCTATCTTTATATCTCAGAATTCTGACATTATACCTCAGAATTCGGACTTTATATCTCAGAATTCTGACTTTATAACTCAGAATTCTATCTTTATATCTCAGAATTCTGACTTTATATCTCAGAATTATATCTTTATATCTCAGAATTCTGACTTTTTTCTCGTGTGTATGGGAGCCCGTTTCCGCCACTGAAAAAAGAAGACTATTGCGACTTTATATCTCAGAATTCTGACTTTATTTCTCAGAATTCTGACTTTATATCTCAGAATTCTATTTTTATATCTCACAATTCTGACATTATACCTCAGAATTCGGACTTTATATCTCAGAATTCTATCTTTATATCTCAGAATTCTGACTTTATAACTCAGAATTCTATCTTTATATCTCAGAATTCTGACTTTATATCTCAGAATTATATCTTTATATCTCAGAATTCTGACTTTTTTCTCGTGTGTATGGGAGCCCGTTTCCGCCACTGAAAAAAGAAGACTATTGCGACTTTATATCTCAGAATTCTGACTTTATTTCTCAGAATTCTGACTTTATTTCTCAGAATTCTGACTTTATTTCTCAGAATTCTGACTTTATATCTCAGAATTCTATCTTTATATCTCACAATTCTGACATTATACCTCAGAATTCGGACTTTATATCTCAGAATTCTATCCTTATATCTCACAATTCTGACATTATACCTCAGAATTCGGACTTTATTTCTCAGAATTCTGACTTTATAACTCAGAATTCTATCTTTATATCTCAGAATTCTGACTTTATAACTCAGAATTCTATCTTTATATCTCAGAATTCTGACTTTATATCTCAGAATTATATCTTTATATCTCAGAATTCTGACTTTTTTCTCGTGTGTATGGGAGCCCGTTTCCGCCACTGAAAAAAGAAGACTATTGCGACTTTATATCTCAGAATTCTGACTTTATTTCTCAGAATTCTGACTTTATTTCTCAGAATTCTGACTTTATAACTCAGAATTCTATCTTTATATCTCAGAATTCTGACTTTATTTCTCAGAATTCTGACTTCATTTCTCAGACTTCTGACTTTATATCTCAGAATTCTGACTTTATAACTCAGAATTCGGACTTTATATCTCACAATTCTGACTTTATTTCTCAGACTTCTGACTTTATATCTCAGAATTCTGACTTTATAACTCAGAATTCTATCTTTATATCTCAGAATTCTGACTTTATAACTCAGAATTCTATCTTTATACCTCAGAATTCTGACATTATACCTCAGAATTCGGACTTTATATCTCAGAATTCTGACTTTTTTCTCGTGTGTATGGGAGCCCGTTTCCGCCACTGAAAAAAGAAGACTATTGCGACTTTATATCTCAGAATTCTGACTTTATTTCTCAGAATTCTGACTTTATTTCTCAGAATTCTGACTTTATATCTCAGAATTCTATCTTTATATCTCACAATTCTGACATTATACCTCAGAATTCGGACTTTATATCTCAGAATTCTATCTTTATATCTCAGAATTCTGACTTTATAACTCAGAATTCTATCTTTATATCTCAGAATTCTGACTTTATATCTCAGAATTATATCTTTATATCTCAGAATTCTGACTTTTTTCTCGTGTGTATAGGAGCCCGTTTCCGCCACTGAAAAAAGAAGACTATTGCGACTTTATATCTCAGAATTCTGACTTTATTTCTCAGAATTCTGACTTTATATCTCAGAATTATATCTTTATATCTCAGAATTCTGACTTTTTTCTCGTGTGTATGGGAGCCCGTTTCCGCCACTGAAAAAAGAAGACTATTGCGACTTTATATCTCAGAATTCTGACTTTATTTCTCAGAATTCTGACTTTATTTCTCAGAATTCTGACTTTATAACTCAGAATTCTATCTTTATATCTCAGAATTCTGACTTTATTTCTCAGAATTCTGACTTCATTTCTCAGACTTCTGACTTTATATCTCAGAATTCTGACTTTATAACTCAGAATTCGGACTTTATATCTCACAATTCTGACTTTATTTCTCAGACTTCTGACTTTATATCTCAGAATTCTGACTTTATAACTCAGAATTCTATCTTTATATCTCAGAATTCTGACTTTATAACTCAGAATTCTATCTTTATATCTCAGAATTCTGACATTATACCTCAGAATTCGGACTTTATATCTCAGAATTCTGACTTTTTTCTCGTGTGTATGGGAGCCCGTTTCCGCCACTGAAAAAAGAAGACTATTGCGACTTTATATCTCAGAATTCTGACTTTATTTCTCAGAATTCTGACTTTATTTCTCAGAATTCTGACTTTATATCTCAGAATTCTATCTTTATATCTCACAATTCTGACATTATACCTCAGAATTCGGACTTTATATCTCAGAATTCTATCTTTATATCTCAGAATTCTGACTTTATAACTCAGAATTCTATCTTTATATCTCAGAATTCTGACTTTATATCTCAGAATTATATCTTTATATCTCAGAATTCTGACTTTTTTCTCGTGTGTATGGGAGCCCGTTTCCGCCACTGAAAAAAGAAGACTATTGCGACTTTATATCTCAGAATTCTGACTTTATTTCTCAGAATTCTGACTTTATTTCTCAGAATTCTGACTTTATATCTCAGAATTCTATCTTTATATCTCACAATTCTGACATTATACCTCAGAATTCGGACTTTATATCTCAGAATTCTATCTTTATATCTCAGAATTCTGACTTTATAACTCAGAATTCTATCTTTATATCTCAGAATTCTGACTTTATATCTCAGAATTATATCTTTATATCTCAGAATTCTGACTTTTTTCTCGTGTGTATGGGAGCCCGTTTCCGCCACTGAAAAAAGAAGACTATTGCGACTTTATATCTCAGAATTCTGACTTTATTTCTCAGAATTCTGACTTTATTTCTCAGAATTCTGACTTTATATCTCAGAATTCTATCTTTATATCTCACAATTCTGACATTATACCTCAGAATTCGGACTTTATATCTCAGAATTCTATCCTTATATCTCACAATTCTGACATTATACCTCAGAATTCGGACTTTATTTCTCAGAATTCTGACTTTATAACTCAGAATTCTATCTTTATATCTCAGAATTCTGACTTTATATCTCAGAATTATATCTTTATATCTCAGAATTCTGACTTTTTTCTCGTGTCTATGGGAGCCCGTTTCCGCCACTGAAAAAAGAAGACTATTGCGACTTTATATCTCAGAATTCTGACTTTATTTCTCAGAATTCTGACTTTATTTCTCAGAATTCTGACTTTATAACTCAGAATTCTATCTTTATATCTCAGAATTCTGACTTTATTTCTCAGAATTCTGACTTCATTTCTCAGACTTCTGACTTTATATCTCAGAATTCTGACTTTATAACTCAGAATTCGGACTTTATATCTCACAATTCTGACTTTATTTCTCAGACTTCTGACTTTATATCTCAGAATTCTGACTTTATAACTCAGAATTCTATCTTTATATCTCAGAATTCTGACTTTATAACTCAGAATTCTATCTTTATATCTCAGAATTCTGACATTATACCTCAGAATTCGGACTTTATATCTCAGAATTCTGACTTTTTTCTCGTGTGTATGGGAGCCCGTTTCCGCCACTGAAAAAAGAAGACTATTGCGACTTTATATCTCAGAATTCTGACTTTATTTCTCAGAATTCTGACTTTATTTCTCAGAATTCTGACTTTATATCTCAGAATTCTATCTTTATATCTCACAATTCTGACATTATACCTCAGAATTCGGACTTTATATCTCAGAATTCTATCTTTATATCTCAGAATTCTGACTTTATAACTCAGAATTCTATCTTTATATCTCAGAATTCTGACTTTATATCTCAGAATTATATCTTTATATCTCAGAATTCTGACTTTTTTCTCGTGTGTATAGGAGCCCGTTTCCGCCACTGAAAAAAGAAGACTATTGCGACTTTATATCTCAGAATTCTGACTTTATTTCTCAGAATTCTGACTTTATATCTCAGAATTATATCTTTATATCTCAGAATTCTGACTTTTTTCTCGTGTGTATGGGAGCCCGTTTCCGCCACTGAAAAAAGAAGACTATTGCGACTTTATATCTCAGAATTCTGACTTTATTTCTCAGAATTCTGACTTTATTTCTCAGAATTCTGACTTTATAACTCAGAATTCTATCTTTATATCTCAGAATTCTGACTTTATTTCTCAGAATTCTGACTTCATTTCTCAGACTTCTGACTTTATATCTCAGAATTCTGACTTTATAACTCAGAATTCGGACTTTATATCTCACAATTCTGACTTTATTTCTCAGACTTCTGACTTTATATCTCAGAATTCTGACTTTATAACTCAGAATTCTATCTTTATATCTCAGAATTCTGACATTATACCTCAGAATTCGGACTTTATATCTCAGAATTCTGACTTTTTTCTCGTGTGTATGGGAGCCCGTTTCCGCCACTGAAAAAAGAAGACTATTGCGACTTTATATCTCAGAATTCTGACTTTATTTCTCAGAATTCTGACTTTATTTCTCAGAATTCTGACTTTATATCTCAGAATTCTATCTTTATATCTCACAATTCTGACATTATACCTCAGAATTCGGACTTTATATCTCAGAATTCTATCTTTATATCTCAGAATTCTGACTTTATAACTCAGAATTCTATCTTTATATCTCAGAATTCTGACTTTATATCTCAGAATTATATCTTTATATCTCAGAATTCTGACTTTTTTCTCGTGTGTATAGGAGCCCGTTTCCGCCACTGAAAAAAGAAGACTATTGCGACTTTATATCTCAGAATTCTGACTTTATTTCTCAGAATTCTGACTTTATTTCTCAGAATTCTGACTTTATATCTCAGAATTCTGACTTTATTTCTCAGAATTCTGACTTTATTTCTCAGAATTCTGACTTCATTTCTCAGACTTCTGACTTTATATCTCAGAATTCTGACTTTATAACTCAGAATTCGGACTTTATATCTCACAATTCTGACTTTATTTCTCAGACTTCTGACTTTATATCTCAGAATTCTGACTTTATAACTCAGAATTCTATCTTTATATCTCAGAATTCTGACATTATACCTCAGAATTCGGACTTTATATCTCAGAATTCTGACTTTTTTCTCGTGTGTATGGGAGCCCGTTTCCGCCACTGAAAAAAGAAGACTATTGCGACTTTATATCTCAGAATTCTGACTTTATTTCTCAGAATTCTGACTTTATTTCTCAGAATTCTGACTTTATATCTCAGAATTCTATCTTTATATCTCACAATTCTGACATTATACCTCAGAATTCGGACTTTATATCTCAGAATTCTATCTTTATATCTCAGAATTCTGACTTTATAACTCAGAATTCTATCTTTATATCTCAGAATTCTGACTTTATATCTCAGAATTATATCTTTATATCTCAGAATTCTGACTTTTTTCTCGTGTGTATGGGAGCCCGTTTCCGCCACTGAAAAAAGAAGACTATTGCGACTTTATATCTCAGAATTCTGACTTTATTTCTCAGAATTCTGACTTTATTTCTCAGAATTCTGACTTTATATCTCAGAATTCTATCTTTATATCTCACAATTCTGACATTATATCTCAGAATTCTGACTTTATTTCTCAGAATTCTGACTTTATAACTCAGAATTCTATCTTTATATCTCAGAATTCTGACTTTATTTCTCAGAATTCTGACTTCATTTCTCAGACTTCTGACTTTATATCTCAGAATTCTGACTTTATAACTCAGAATTCGGACTTTATATCTCACAATTCTGACTTTATTTCTCAGACTTCTGACTTTATATCTCAGAATTCTGACTTTATAACTCAGAATTCTATCTTTATATCTCAGAATTCTGACATTATACCTCAGAATTCGGACTTTATATCTCAGAATTCTGACTTTTTTCTCGTGTGTATGGGAGCCCGTTTCCGCCACTGAAAAAAGAAGACTATTGCGACTTTATATCTCAGAATTCTGACTTTATTTCTCAGAATTCTGACTTTATTTCTCAGAATTCTGACTTTATATCTCAGAATTCTATCTTTATATCTCACAATTCTGACATTATACCTCAGAATTCGGACTTTATATCTCAGAATTCTATCTTTATATCTCAGAATTCTGACTTTATAACTCAGAATTCTATCTTTATATCTCAGAATTCTGACTTTATATCTCAGAATTATATCTTTATATCTCAGAATTCTGACTTTTTTCTCGTGTGTATAGGAGCCCGTTTCCGCCACTGAAAAAAGAAGACTATTGCGACTTTATATCTCAGAATTCTGACTTTATTTCTCAGAATTCTGACTTTATTTCTCAGAATTCTGACTTTATATCTCAGAATTCTGACTTTATTTCTCAGAATTCTGACTTTATTTCTCAGAATTCTGACTTCATTTCTCAGACTTCTGACTTTATATCTCAGAATTCTGACTTTATAACTCAGAATTCGGACTTTATATCTCACAATTCTGACTTTATTTCTCAGACTTCTGACTTTATATCTCAGAATTCTGACTTTATAACTCAGAATTCTATCTTTATATCTCAGAATTCTGACATTATACCTCAGAATTCGGACTTTATATCTCAGAATTCTGACTTTTTTCTCGTGTGTATGGGAGCCCGTTTCCGCCACTGAAAAAAGAAGACTATTGCGACTTTATATCTCAGAATTCTGACTTTATTTCTCAGAATTCTGACTTTATTTCTCAGAATTCTGACTTTATATCTCAGAATTCTATCTTTATATCTCACAATTCTGACATTATACCTCAGAATTCGGACTTTATATCTCAGAATTCTATCTTTATATCTCAGAATTCTGACTTTATAACTCAGAATTCTATCTTTATATCTCAGAATTCTGACTTTATATCTCAGAATTATATCTTTATATCTCAGAATTCTGACTTTTTTCTCGTGTGTATGGGAGCCCGTTTCCGCCACTGAAAAAAGAAGACTATTGCGACTTTATATCTCAGAATTCTGACTTTATTTCTCAGAATTCTGACTTTATTTCTCAGAATTCTGACTTTATATCTCAGAATTCTATCTTTATATCTCACAATTCTGACATTATATCTCAGAATTCTGACTTTATTTCTCAGAATTCTGACTTTATTTCTCAGAATTCTGACTTTATATCTCAGAATTATATCTTTATATCTCAGAATTCTGACTTTTTTCCCGTGTGTATGGGAGCCCGTTTCCGCCACTGAAAAAAGAAGACTATTGCGACTTTATATCTCAGAATTCTGACTTTATTTCTCAGAATTCTGACTTTATTTCTCAGAATTCTGACTTTATATCTCAGAATTCTATCTTTATATCTCACAATTCTGACATTATACCTCAGAATTCGGACTTTATATCTCAGAATTCTATCTTTATATCTCAGAATTCTGACTTTATAACTCAGAATTCTATCTTTATATCTCAGAATTCTGACTTTATATCTCAGAATTATATCTTTATATCTCAGAATTCTGACTTTTTTCTCGTGTGTATGGGAGCCCGTTTCCGCCACTGAAAAAAGAAGACTATTGCGACTTTATATCTCAGAATTCTGACTTTATTTCTCAGAATTCTGACTTTATTTCTCAGAATTCTGACTTTATATCTCAGAATTATATCTTTATATCTCAGAATTCTGACTTTTTTCCCGTGTGTATAGGAGCCCGTTTCCGCCACTGAAAAAAGAAGACTATTGCGACTTTATATCTCAGAATTCTGACTTTATTTCTCAGAATTCTGACTTTATTTCTCAGAATTCTGACTTTATATCTCAGAATTCTATCTTTATATCTCACAATTCTGACATTATACCTCAGAATTCGGACTTTATATCTCAGAATTCTATCTTTATATCTCACAATTCTGACATTATACCTCAGAATTCGGACTTTATTTCTCAGAATTTTGACTTTATAACTCAGAATTCTATCTTTATATCTCAGAATTCTGACATTATACCTCAGAATTCGGACTTTATATCTCAGAATTCTGACTTTTTTCTCGTGTGTATGGGAGCCCGTTTCCGCCACTGAAAAAAGAAGACTATTGCAACTTTATATCTCAGAATTCTGACTTTATTTCTCAGAATTCTGACTTTATTTCTCAGAATTCTATCTTTATATCTCACAATTTTGACATTATACCTCAGAATTCGGACTTTATATCTCAGAATTCTATCTTTATATCTCACAATTCTGACATTATACCTCAGAATTCGGACTTTATTTCTCAGAATTCTGACTTTATAACTCAGAATTCTATCTTTATATCTCAGAATTCTGACATTATACCTCAGAATTCGGACTTTATATCTCAGAATTCTGACTTTTTTCTCGTGTGTATGGGAGCCCGTTTCCGCCACTGAAAAAAGAAGACTATTGCGACTTTATATATCAGAATTCTGACTTTATTTCTCAGAATTCTGACTTTATTTCTCAGAATTCTGACTTTATATCTCAGAATTCTATCTTTATATCTCACAATTCTGACTTTATACCTCAGAATTCTGACTTTATATCTCACAATTCTGACTTTATTTCTCAGAATTCTGACTTTATATCTCAGAATTATATCTTTATATCTCAGAATTCTGACTTTTTTCCCGTGTGTATGGGAGCCCGTTTCCGCCACTGAAAAAAGAAGACTATTGCGACTTTATATCTCAGAATTCTGACTTTATTTCTCAGAATTCTGACTTTATTTCTCAGAATTCTAACTTTATATCTCAGAATTCTATCTTTATATCTCAGAATTCTGACTTTATTTCTCAGAATTCTGACTTTATATCTCACAATTCTGACTTTATTTCTCAGAATTCTAACTTTATATCTCAGAATTCTGCCTTTTTCCCGTGTGTATGGGAGCCCGTTTCCGCCACTGAAAAAAAGAAGACTATTGCGACTTTATATCTCAGAATTCTGACTTTATATCTCAGAATTATATCTTTATTTCTCAGAATTCTGACTTTATACCTCAGAATTCTGACTTTATTTCTCAGAATTCTGACTTTATTTCTCGGAATTCTGACTTTATATCTCAGAATTCTGACTTTATTTTTCTGAATTTTATCTTTATATCTCACAATTCTGACTTTTTTTTCCATATGTATGGAAGCCCGTTACCACCACTGAAAAAAAAGAAGATTATTGCGAGAATTGCAGAATTCTGAGATAAAAAGTTGAAATAATCTTCTTTTTTTTTCAGTGGCGGTAATGGGTTTCCATACATACGGTCATGATTTACTGGATTTAAAAAAAATATTCACAATTTATAATTAAAATATTTTAGAGCTTGGCAAAACTTATGTTCATTATTAAAATGCACATGATGTTTTAAGATTCCTCATGACTTTTCCAGGTCTAGAAATCCCACTAAAAGCTACAGGCCTGCATCCGGTTTTCCAAGTCTCCAGGAATCCTGGTTATTCAAGAATAAAAGTTATTGAGGGGGTGAATTAAACTATTAAACATCTTGTTTTTATTTTTTATTGTTTTAGCATAATAATTGTTTTGTCTAATTTTAACTCATTTTAAGTCACCTAAAGGCTTGTAAGTTCAGTGTGGCCCCCTTGTTGGCCCTGCCCCCCTAATAAATTTATTTTACATACTATTGAAGTCAATGAGGCCCATCAGTTGTTTGGTTTCCCATATTCTTCAAAATATCTTCTTTTGTGTTCAGCAGAAGAATGAAATTCATACAGGTTTGGAACCACTTGAAGGTGAGCGAATGATAGGATTTTTATTTTTTGGGTGAACTATACCTTTAACTTCTGTATTTTGTACTTGGTGACCATGGTAAATTTATCAGTCTGAACTCTGCGTTTCAATTTAATGGCCACTAGAGGGCATTGCACAGTCCATCTCTATTGCCATGCTAGTAGGAGGGTATGGCGGATCCTTGAACGCCTGCAAACGTTTCCTGATCTTAGGATTCGGCAACTGTGAGTCAGTATTTCCTTTGCTGAGTCTTTGCTCAAACATTTAATCTCTTTGGTTACACTAATCCATAGCAACGGCATTTGTGGGGTTTATGAATAGAAAGATTTGTATGTTCATTCTCAATGCATGACTCAACAGTTTTAATAACCTATCATTTTACTAAAATATATCCTACTTGATTCCAGGGAATTCTCATCTTTAGTCCTGAATTAGTCGTTTAGACTACAGTAGAAAACGTTTTGTGTGTTATATAATGTGAATTAATGGTTACATGTACTAATCACAATAGCCTCGATGACTTTTTAATGTAATTATATGAATTATATACAATAATATGAATTCTATATAATTTAAAGAAGGTTCTAGCAGTGTAGTTTGACCCAAGTGTGTTGTGAAAACATTCTGGTTGGAACCTGTCATGTCTTGGAATTTGCGTGTCAAAATTCTCCACCCTTTGGCCTCCTCCTGGGTCATGTTCTTTCAGAAGTGTAGACCCCCATCTAACCTGCCCCAGCAAAACTCAACAGAATTCCACAAAACCTGCAAAAATGTGACAAACTCTAAAGATTTCAGTTGGGCCTTCTCATGATATATCAGTTCATACATCAGATTTTTGAGATGGCACTGGGTGGAGAGACATTTACCCTGGGGAATCTCATTGTTATAGTGGAATGCAGTGCTTGTGTGTGATGATGCAATGACGATTGCAGAGAAACAGAGTCTAGGGGAAAAGAACGTAAAGAACAGACAGGCTCAGACTTTTCCACTGATCTGCTTCTGTGCCAGGAGTGTCTGCCTTTTTTCATGGCTTTCTCCGTCTACTCACAGCCCTGTTTCCAGAAGCATTTTTGTGCACGTAGTTATTCAAATAAATATGTTTTTTTTTAATTATTTTTCTTAAATATTAGCTTTTATTTATATTTTTCTGTTTTCATTCTGATTTTACAATGTAGAAATTTTGCTATATGACTGTAATTTCTTATTTTTATATATTAGCTATAATTTTTTTTACTTATTTCAGTTTTACTTTTAGCCACTACTTCAACTTTATCTTTGAAACTTTTAAGTTGTTTTTTTTTAACATTGAACTTAAAAAAAATCACTTAGTTGCTAAGGCAACATCTCTCTCTCTCTAATTGATTTCAGATTAATTTAAATCCACTTGTTTTTTTTTTAAATTATAATTTTAGTATACAATAACAACACTGATGTGCAGGTTTGATTCTGAACTCTAATATGCACCAGGGATTTGATGGGAGGTGACTAGCTAGCAGTTTTTAAGTGAATCGAAGCACAGCCTTCATTCCCAAAAAGGATTCGTCTCATCCACTCTCTCTCGCTCTCCTTTTACTAAGACACCTGATTGGATAATTTATTTCTGGTACGTCCACTCCTCTGAAATAAATACCAGGCAGAGTTTTTAATACAAGGCTGTTTTTTTTTGCGATCTTCCCCTTTAAATCTTCATGCAACAACAAGTGGATGTATTCTGGATTTCTAGGAAGAATGAGGGATGCTTTTCTTTGGATGTATTTCTTTTGGTTCACGAGTAGCCCTTCGGAGAGCTCTCTTCGGACCAGCTTTAACCGTGGAAATATTGATTTAATATTTCCAACTTATTTTTTAAAATAGTAATTTTTCATTTATTTTTAATTTAAATGTGCACTAGGTGACTCTCCATGTTATACTGGTTGAAAGTCTCCTCATATCCCGACAGCACTACCACATGGTCTAAATGTATTTTTATACAGCGTGGAAGGCACGCTGGACACTAAACAAAAATTCCTCAAATCTTTATACTCGGTCCGAATGAAATAATACGATGTCCGGCGTGCCTGTCAGCGTATGTTTTTACATGCCCTCGCGCACCCTGCTCGCGACGTACGTCATCAGCGCATTTCACGCTGTGCAGAGTTTATACAAAAGAGACTTCAGTCATGGAACACCGCAAACAAACAGCAGCCACCTTTTACAGATTCCTATCGAATGAAAACGAGTTAATTTGCTGCGTTCACACCATAACTACCATAATCAAGAGACGTGACGTTCAAACTGATACTGAGAATGCGTTTCCATGTCAACAGTATCAACATCAAAACGAATCTGCAGCAGTCAGGTACAAGCTCTCTAAGTTGTTTACGTTCATTATTATTGTAATGTTATATGCTTTGAGACTTGAGATAGTTTAACGCCGTCTCTTGTCACACTTTGCTGAGAATAGCTGTGTGTGTGCGCGCGCCTTCAGTGTTTGGAGGAGGCGTGGCTTTGGACGACGACTTGCAGGGAGAGTGAGAGGCTACTCACTGCTGAGCCATGGGTGGAGTATAACCTCCAGCTCCCCCTCTCTCAATCTACTGTGGGCATTCTCCAACCACACCCTAACCCTATCTCTCCACCCATTGGAGCTGGAGGTCATGTGGCTCTGTAGCGAGCCACCGCTTGGGGGAGGGTGGGGTTGTATGCGTTTTTAATGCTAGCAGGCTAACGCTAGCATTTCCCACATCATCACCGCCGCACGTTTAAATTAATTTCTGTTTTTGTTTTAATTTTTGGGGGGTTTAGATCAAACATTTTGTTGTTTATTGTATTTCGTTTTAATTCATTTTGCTGTGGATTAGTCATTATCAGGTATGGGATTTAATTGACTGTTGTTCAAACTGATTATCTCACAAGTTACATATTGTATATAAAATAAAAAAAAGACAAGCTCAGTCAAAGCTCTATATTCCCTGGTGTGTTCTTACTGAGTCAGACATTAATAGCTCCGCCTTGCTCTCCTCCTCTTCCTCCACCTCTCGGCCCTAAGAGGCGTGAGTTTGTGCCAGGAGCGCGAGTCAGAACAGACACTCTCTCTGCAGAGTTTCAACGGGACACAGCAACCGTAGGAGCCTTCACTAACCAAACTCTCTCTCAGCTTTACCAGGTCAGTGACTCAGGCATTTTGACTAGCAGTTCTGCATGGACCAATATGTTTTTCATGTGTTTTTTTTTTCCATAGCTTTTAAAAAAAAAATGTATTAGGGTTGTACTCTAACAGACCTGTTACCGCTGTAATTGTGTTGAGGGGGAGTGTCACATGTGCTGTCTCAGCGCATTGTAATGTTTGGTATTACTTCCACGATCCAAAACAAACATGTGATCAGAGCTCAAATGAATGGTACTTTGACATTTATATCTGTGCAGGTCGACTTTAAAGTGTGTCAAAGAGTATGTGTGGATAGTTTGTCCAAAAAAAAAAAGTAGCAGTCTAAAGCAGATTATTCAGAAGGGGAGTCGGTTGAGATTTGAACTAAATATTTATTCTGGGAAGTTTGTGCTGAGCATACTTGGATAAGATCGGAGGTTGGGCGTGGCGGAAACAGTAAGACACAAAGTGAGGGAGAAGGATGGTGGGTGGGAACATGAGAGGGATGGAGTTAATAATTTGATTTTTTTTTTTTTCCTATAAATAAATTGCAGTATCAGTTTGAAACTGTCATACTGTAACTGTAAGAGATGTCCCAACACATCATCTCCGAAATATGTCTCTCCTTTTTATATTCTATTCTACTTTCTGTACAGTTTCAGGATAGCAGCAGTAGTTTCAGTCAGCTATGGAGACTCCAGGTCAGAAACGAAGCAGCCGCGGAGGGGCGACCACCGTCTTGTCCCCCACCCGTATCACTCGGCTGCAGGAGAAAGATGATCTTTGCAACCTGAACGACCGTCTGGCGGTCTACATCGATAAGGTGCGCTCTCTGGAGATGGAGAACGCAGGTCTGCGTATGCGCATCACCGAGTCGGAGACGGAGATCAGTCGGGAGCTGAGCGGTGTGAAAGCGGCGTACGAGGCCGAGCTGGCGGACGCCAGGAAGACTCTGGACTCGGTGGCCAAAGAAAGAGCCCGACTGCAACTGGAGCTCAGCAAGGTGCGTGAGGACTACAAGGAGCTGAAGGCTAGGTATGTGTGCAGATTATGGTTTATCCATTATACATGTTGTCCCAAATCCATGTGACTTCATTTACATTTTTTTGAAGTTTAAAAGCATCCTTCATTTTTTAGTGAGCAAGTCATTTAACCCTGGTAACCAGTTTTATTTCAGTGAGTAAATCTGAGTTTGGAGTTATAACAGTGACATTTACCATGACTCATTCCACCCAGGAATCTACTGTAATTCCACTAGGTTTCATTTCTGAACAATGCGGCTTACACTCCATAAGACTGTGACACCAAGGAGCTGCAGACACTGGCTAATATGAGGGCTCACCCTGTTTTCCTCTCAAAATTTCTTTCACACAACCAGGAGATAAGTTTAAACCTGAAGAGCAGAACGCTGCCGACCCCTGTGCTCTCAGCCTACTCCTCGGCTAAATTTAGCTGAACCATGACCACAAATTTCTCCACTTAACATCTGCTTATTGCTCCTGTCACTAAGGCTGTGTTTGATGCGTTTTTAAATTAAATTAGATTTAAATTGAATTAAATTATAATGATGGAATCGAACAGAAAACAAATCAACAGTAGTATGCTGTGGTGTATACAATGATTTTTAACCTCAGTAAGTCTTTTATACTCATCAAACCTGTTTATTTGATCAGAATACTTCAAAATCAGAAATATTGTTGTAGTTTAAAATAGCTGTTATCTGTTTTAATATATTTTAAAATGTAAAGTCTGGTATGGCAAAGCTGAAGTTTGACTAGGCAGTCTTCAGTGTCACATGATCCTACAGAAATCATTCTTATGTGCTGTTTCTAAGAAACCTTTATTGTTATTATTAGTGTTGAAAACAGTTGCGCTGCTTAATATTTTTGGGGGAACCGTGATGCATTTATTCCGGATTCTTTAGTGAATAGAAAGATCAAAAGAACAGCATTTTTTGAAATCGAAACTTTTATAACATTATAAATGACTTTACTGTCACTTTTAATGTATCCTTGCTTAACAAAAGTATTAATTTCCTTCAAAAAAAAATTGTACTAACTTTTGAACAATGGTGTACACATCCACACACACAGTCTCTGGCTCGGTCTTTAGTACAAGCGGGCTGAAGCTCAGGTATGTGAGGTGTGAATGTGGGTGCGTTGAGTTTGGAAGTGGCTGTTGGATTGGCCACCACACCCTTTTCAGCAGGTTTAGTGTGATGGTTTCTGGTTAATTAGTGAATTCACATTTTTATCGTTCCTGTCTCTTCTGTGGAAATTCTTTAAAGTTTTACAGTGATTTAAAGAAGATAGATAAAATCTTTGCAATGTATATGTCTAACCAATAAGCCAGCAGATAAACAGTATATATGTCTTTGGAATCCTCCCTCCAGTAGGACATCACATGCCCACAGAATAATGGTTAGAATCAGGGATTCATAATAAAATAGTAATTATTTTAATGTTATGGCTGATAACCGATAAATGGCTTATATTAAAATTCTATTCTCTTTTGTTTAATTAAATAAAAAATACGACAACAAAAACTCATAAAATTAATCATTTTAAATTCTACAAGTGAATTTAGGTATCGTAACATTATGAGTAAGAAAATTATTAAATTGTGATGATCATTATTTTTATCATTACATTTTGGTTTAAATTATTATTTTTATGTTTGCTAAAGATTACTTTAAAGTGTTGTTAAATTATTAGGGTTTTTGAAGATTAACTTGACTCTAATCATTTGGCCATGACTGCCCTTGAAAACATGAAGCATGAACAGTTAAACATACAATATTAGTCGATACATTTAAATTAAAAAAAGTCTTGAATTTTGGCTAATAACCAATATGGTAGCCTACCAATATATTATGCATCTCTAATAGAAGTTATAGTTTCCAGCATGCAATGTGTAAATCTTCAATATTAACTGTAAGATGTTGTTTTATTCATTTTCAAACTATAACTAATCCCATTATGTAAGAGAAAAGATCATCTGTATAAAACAAAGAAGTAACTACCCATCATAAAACCTAGTAACTTAGTTATCAGGCACACTCATTTGTCCTTTGCACTTGAACTGTCTGATATCACTGTACTTTAAAGGTATCCAAACTCCACAGAGAAACCATTTCAAACTATTCAATACTACTGATGAAGTTTATGTACATCCTTATTGTTTATTTAGAAGTAAATATTTGTCATCCAGTCACAGTGATGGTTAGTATGATAATCTATTGTTTATCTTGCTGTCTCTATGGTAGTAGACTTAGTCATTGCCGGGGCTTAGGCAAGAGGCGTGTTCAGACCTATTAAGGGTGTGGTTCAAAGACAAATAGAAATCAAGGCCAATGATGTGCCTTCACTGAATGTGAAACATGATAAGAGTTTAGAGAAAGGCTTTGTGAGTCATTTTCATTCATTACATAAGGGTTGTGGGGAAGTCGGCAGAAGGAGATGATCTTATTTCAGAGAGTCCCAGGGTTCCAGTAGCCCTCATGAGTTCCTGTAAGCGTCCATCACTCTGTGAATGCAGATGCACGTGTACACTCATTGGAGCTGAGCTGTTTGGAAGTGTTTGGTTTCCACAGCAACCATGCGGCCTTGCCAGGGTGTGTGAGAGGTTCTGACTGGACTGAGTGGTGACTCATGAGCTTTAAGTAACTGTGAGGGAAGCACTGTTTACTCTCACTTTAACCCCTCACCTCAAAAAGAAAGCCATGTTGGGACAGTAGCTCTATTTTATTGCAGTGAGTTTGATACCTTTGCATGTGAGTTCGATACATTTGCATTACACTTATTTGCTTAGCAGATGTTGTCTTACTGAAGCGATTTAGAATGTTCCATAAAGATTCCCGTTGGATAATGAATGGGATTATATTGCTATTGCCACAGGAGAAGTTCCATAAATAACTTTTTATTTTATATTTCTTCATACACTGGTGGTGATGTGCAAGAACCTAAAATGTAACATTTTAATCTCTAAAGAACTATAAAATGCTATACAATGAACTGGTTCTTGATGAGAAGAGAGTTCTTTATTGAAACTGAAGTACCTCAAATATATATAATATATTCAAATATATATATTATTAATTTACTAAAATTTACAAAAAAATAATAAAAGAATTTTATACAAACAAGTGTGTGTGTATATGTATATATATATATATATATATATATATATATATATATATAATATATTATGTGCATTAATTAATTGTATTAAATATAATAAATGCATGAGTAATATTTTCATAAATAAACTCAGTAAGCTAAGTTTTGTAAAGAAAAATACATATTAAAAGTTTTAAAATATTTAAAAATACGCTTTTTGTTTAGGGGCTTGTTTTTAAAGCGATCGCTCGTGTACTTTGGCATCAGTTATTGTTTAGAAAACTTAACTGTTAGACAAGTTCTTGAATGGGAAGTCATGCCAGGTCACACAGAAGGTAGAGATCACAGCTATGGCTGACAGAAGCTCCGTGTGCACATGCTGTGAGAGTACATGTGCTTGCGGCTGCTGTTGCGGTTGTAGCATTTGGCTTCTGTGGGCATTATCAGACAGAAGACTGTATTCTATGTGTGTGTCGCTGTCTGAACTCTGTTGACAGCTGCAGTGTAGGAGTCAATGACTGAAATATGGAAAGACTACAGCTGGAAACAGCAGATGAAATGCATCTTTCAATTCATAGTAAAAGAGAAGCATGTCATCACTTACCTTTCATTTAAAATGCTGTAAATCCCCCCAGTGTTCATTTAGGCAATACAATGAAACGGAACTTGGTTACAGTCCAGAATAGGAACTCTGAGATGACTCCGTATTTGCCTTCAAAATACTAACTCTAACCTACTTTTTAGTTACACATCTTCTGACTCTGCATGCCTTTTCAGGTGTGCCCTTAGCCCCCATTCATAATGATTTTTCAGGCTCGAGTGTGGGCAGTGTAATCAGGACATATTTATTATCTTAGTCACTCCATTATTCCAGATTCTTGTGAAAAGGAAGTGAGTCCTTAAAAAGATTAGAGTATTGATCTTGAGAGTCTTTATCAGTTTTATCACTGTAAAAAATTAACTAGTCTTCAACTTGTGCTCTTTCTATGAGATCACTCAGATTGTAAGTATTTTCTCTCCTTATCACTTTTACTTCCATATTGTAAGGGTTTGTAAAGGGACACCCTTTCCATTTTTATATGGGCGTTTCTTAATTTGTGGGCATTTCTGGCCATGTGGTCTCTTAAAACTCACTTTTCACTTTCTCACTAGTTTATTGAATTAATGTTAACAATGCCCAACAGGTTATACATACATGGATGACAAGAGGATTCTGTCATTTGTTTTTTTTTTTTTTTTTTTTTCCCTTAACCAACAAATGTCATTCATTTCAAATAATGGGGGTGGGGGTGGGGGGGTAGCAGAGTAGCTCATTAAATTGCCTTTAATTGTATCCTAGTTTCAGACATTTTTATATTAATTTTTAAAATATTCATAATTCATTCAATAATGATTATAAAAAATGAATGTTTTTTTAAAAAAACCCCACCATTAATGTGCCGTAGTTAAAGAAACACCTTTACATTTGAATCACTGTTATATTAGACATCTATCTTTGACCCCAGGCCCTCATACACATTCTGTAAATGCTCTTTTTTTTTATTAAATCATATTCATATCATTGTTAAGCACTGAAGAATTCATTAACAGTTTTATCAGTTCAATGCTCATGGGTTTTGTGGTCTGCATTCTTTTAAGCTTTTGCTAAAGGGCAAACAAAAAGACATTTAGCAGTTTTCAAACATGAAAAAAAATCTTCAGTGAGACATTTCCTTCCCCTCCCTCACACCCTCTGTATGTTTTCCATTGACTGGCTTACCTGGTGCATTTATTATTAGTCCGGTCACAAATATCCAACAAAGGCACCCCACCCTGCCAACAACTGCTCTCAAACATGGTTGTTTGTGCTTGGAGCTTTACTTGTCTATGAACATTCTGCCTTAAAAAGCATAATTATATCTCATGAACATTTAAATTATTTAATGCACTAATTGAAAAGTATACACGCACAGTACAGTATGTAGTAACATGCAAATACCATGGTTAATGTTTATGGAAATTACAACCTTCTTTAAGGTTACTTTACTAGTGTCGTTACATCTTGTTGCTCTGTCAAGTTTATGCAAAGCATTTTCAGTTGCTAATGTGAAATATTTTCTCATCATTCCCTTTTCCATTATCAGAGAAAAACACTTGGCAATGAACAGTTATCAAATGCTTCTAAGAAGTTTCCTGCTCAAGTCACACATCATGTTTAAAATAGACAATCTCCCTGTGGTTATGTTTTTATGAGTTTTATTGCATGTACCATGAAAGTTACACCTAATGAGTGTACTTTTGAGTGTTTTTCTTCAGGTGACATTTGACAATGAGAATAAAGCTTGACCAGTGTTTTATTGTTTAGGTCAGGGCTGTCCTGCCTAAAAAGAAATAAAATGGGATTTTCCTATATTAGGCAATTCTTTTCATTCCTTTATTTTAACTTTCTAAGATCTTTACAGTATATCAACTTCAGCAGGTACCTGTGTGATCATATGCCCCACAGCAGATCAAATGCATCTGAATAGAGAGCCTTCTCTCCTTTCCTAGTGAATATCTCTTTCATTCTGAGAGGAGCAGGCCCATTTTCTCTGTCTTTCCCTCTGGTCTTTTCTTTTTTGTGGTGTGATCACCTCTGCTATCCTGACCTCACCGAAGATCGACTGTCCTTACTGTCTCTTGTTACAGTTAATAGGGGAATGCAGTGAAGATATTTTAACATCACATTTGTTTCATGTTTTCTTTTAAACATCTTTTGGACATACATTTTCATTTCATTGGCATGTCAAGCCTTCAAACATTCAATTTGAGAATGTTATACTGGTTAAAAAAAAAAAAAGCATGAACATTTTTAGTTAGAATATAATTCAGGGTTCCACAGATGATTTCGATTAGGGATATTTCATTAAAGTAGTTCCTTTCTAGTAATGGTCCGGACAATGATAAACTTACACTTTTTCAGTAGTGATTGAATAAATGACTTGTAAGGTTATTGAATGAAATAAGCAATATACATAGTTATTGCAAATTTTGCAGCAATGTTTAATAGTCAAAATTGTCTTTCTAAAAAGACAAATGTGTTTTCTCCTAAGAAGCTATGGATTAAGTAATGCAGAATTTTCAACAGACAAAAGTTTCTTTGCAAGGACTAAAAATACATTTAAAAAGCTGGTAGAACATGGTGTGGGTTTGATTCCCAGGGAACACATATACTTAGCAAATATACGATTAGTTGCTTTGGATAACAGTGTTTGCCAAATGTGTTAAATGTCAATTGGGAATCTAAAGCAAGCATGCTTGCTTTGTACACAGCTTTGTTGATTATGCTGGAAGCGATCTAGTTTTGTGACTTGCCTCTCTCTACCAGTGAAGCCACGACATGTTGCTTTCCATTGTCATGACAATTAGCACAGCTCGTTTTCCTTCCTCTTGCGTGTTTGTTTATAATTGCATTAATTTATGAGAAATGATCCAGATCTCTCATGGATTTTTTTTTTCTTTCTTTAATCTAGACCGGTGCGTACTATATACACATTCTGGAAAATATTCTTTATCTTGTTTGATGTCACAACAGTAATAAATAACACCATTGTGTGATGAGTGTTTCAAGATGATGTTTTTTTTTTTTTTTTTTTTTTTTTTTATTATTTCAGCCATTGCTTTCTCAGGCACTGTCCAGTCTTTTTACTACATATTTAAATCCTTTCAAAGGGGTGATCGGAATAAGAAAACATCCTGATTTTTGAAGGGATGTTGAAGCTTCTAAATTGGTTCGAATAGATTTAGTTGTGATTGATCATGAAAAAAGGTTTTTAACAACCTAAAGAGCTACACTGAAGTGTGTGTGTGCTCACTGTATGTGTGTGTTTGAAGAGCTTTGAGTCATAAATTATGAATCATTTTAAAATAAAATGCATATAAATTATTTTCCATACTCGTCTAGTCACGCATACATATTTGGGTTGACACAAACCCCCTTTTGAAGGCATTTTAAACTCCCAAATTACAATCCTTTTGTTCTTAAAATGTCAAATGTAAAGTGTGCGCACACACGCTATGCTTCTTCCCAAAAGCACATGCACTGGTGCCTCATTTGGTTGTGGTTTGATCTGGAAAGGCTTTGGACTGACTCACTCATTCGGTCAGTTATATAATCACCATCTACAGACTCTAAACTAAAGACCAAACATGTTTTTCATTTGCAAGTGATTTGTTGAGAGTTCAGAGTGAGCTTGTGTGCAGAGATGCTTCCATGTATAGCAGCGCAATGTAGTTCTGTTAAAACACCAAACCGTTACTTAAAAAAAAACAAATTTACTTTAGCGATCATTTGTAAACGAAGCCATGTACATGTTTGTGATTATTCAGTATGAATGTGGATAAGAGATGTTAGATACACTCAGTTTTTGTTTCCTCTGTTAAAAAAAAAAACACATTTTACACTTAAATGAGTTGTACTTTTAATTCAAAAAAGTAAAATTATATTCACTCCAGTCATATCGGCCTAATACAAGCTTTTTTTTTTTTTTTTATATATTTATGTTTTTAGATCTCAAATACTACTTACTTGTACTTTGATTTCACATTTAAGGAATATGTTAATGACATACTTTACATACAAACTCTGCAGTGTTATCGAAATGACCAATAGTATTTTTTGCATAAAACGGTTAAAAATCGAAAAAAATGTGGTTGTGAAAGTAGGAATTGTCACGTGGCAGTGCCATGTGACTCATAGCCTGAATTGATGTTTGCCATTTGCCAAATCATAATGGGGAACACTGGCAGAGTAGTACAACACACACACACACACACACACACCAATACACATCATCTCCATCCCATTCTTAACCAAAGGCAGCTGCAAACAGGCAAATGTTATATATGGAGAACCAGAGATGACAGTGGAATCTTGTTATGTTTATTCCTTGGAAAAATCAGTGGAAAACTATTTAGATTGTAAGGCTAGAGACCCTCCGATGCAGATTATGTTAGAATGGGCTTGTATAAAGAGAGGGAGGAGAGAGCGTTACTGTAATTGGTGCTGTTCTGGTGGCGTGTATGAGCCACGGGCGTAAGGGAGAGAGTGAGTCATCATCGGCTCCTAAACGCAGAGCTGCCACGCTGGCAGGGCCATAGCCTATCCTCGCTATTGTGAAGTATGAAACAAAACACATATTTATGCATATTGCACAGGTAGATTAGAAGTAGGCATTTATATATGACCCCCAACTTCAATAAAAGAGTGCACACACATATTTGTCCATGCAAAAATCAGGAAGGAGTCCTAGCTGTGCTGCAGTTCAGGCCTCCATGATTGTCCCTTCCCAGAATTCATGAAGAATCCCTACACAAGACTGTTTCTACTTGAATTGACTTTAAAGATTGTCATTTATTTGTGCCAGACTAAATCGAAGGAACATATAAACCGTGACGCTATTACACTCTGAGGCAATTGCTTTTAGCATCTGTCATGTGCTAATGAATCAGAGCTGGAATAATGTTCTCTTTGTGTTGCGTCCTCTGCTTTAGTCCCAATTACAAAATCTCGTCTGATTGTCGGACTTTGTGTAAAGATTTGTCTTCAGAGATTTTTACGTTATTCTCAAAATTCAAACCGTTATAGTGGGCCAATTCTGGTTCTGGAATAGTCTTTTTGGGGGTCTATTTTTAGCCTATGTTTAGATTAAGAGCATATTTTACAACCCTGTCACCATCTTTTTCCTCCTGACCATACGTTTTTCCCTCTGTTTCATTCTGTCTCCATGGAGACTTCATGGCAGACCTGCTGCCGACAAGAGTGAGTCAGAATCGCCTCAACAATTAAAAAGGAAATGTTTATTCATAGTACAGTGGGAAAATGGGGAACCCCTGTTTGAAACTTTAAGAAACTCACATGTGCACTTCACCCATAAAATGGAAAGTTGAAGTCACATTTACGTCAAAAGCAGTGAATCGGTGTATTGTGGAGCTTAATGGAGGATGAGGAGGCAGAGCTTGGGCTTTGGTGATAAGGAGTTGATTCGCTGCAATTTGTTTTTACTCTGTATTTCAATCCAGTAAACATTATTGATGCCCTTGGACAAATAAACTACAAGAAACAAAGCCTTGTAGTTCTTTCATCTTATCTGCTTATCAACATTCTGATATAGTTTTTAGAATATGCAGTTTTTTTTTTGTTAGGAAGCAAACTACTTTTAATATGAGACGTTAAAATTCCTTGATGTTATACTTGCACAGACATACAGCCTTAAACTTTGTCCAGTTATAAAACCGTAAAATGGTAATAAAATCCTTGACTGAAGACACTATGGTTTTGCATACCTAAACATTGCAAATAAATTGAACTTAAATATAGATTGTAGTAAATGTTTTTGTTTGAGCTAAAAGGAAAAAAGGAGATTTGATTTGACAAGCTCCAGCCTTATATCATATTGATGAAGTGTTGTGTCAGACTGTGGTTTTACTATGTGTTTTTTATGGTTTTACAAGTGCTTTGATGGATGCCTACGGTCATTTTCTCACTCAAAACCTCCACCTGTTGCAGGTGACGGCTGTCTATTATATGGTGCTTTTTGTGAGATGTCAGACTGTAGTTTTTGAAGTAAATATAGGGTTAAAGAGACACTGTAATGACCGAAATTTAGAAAATGCACTCGTAGACAAGACTTAGTCAGGTGATTTACTTTTTACTTTGGCCTGCGGGTGTGTGTGCACGTCCACAGATAAGTACACCATAATGAATTGCTTTCAGTTTTAGTAATTCTTATTCTATGGAAAATGCTGCTTTTGAGTTTAAGCTTTCAAATGGAGGGTTTTGAATCCAATGAAGTTTTTTTGTGTAAGGGGAAACCCTGTTCATGGGCAACGTTTTCTCAGAGATGGCCACATGTTCCATATTTCCACTCCATTTTGCCATGGCAGCACTACAGCAAACATTTAGAGGGCTTTTTGTGGGTTTCTTTTTCGTCATAAAAGAGGACAAGGATAGCTGTGATTCATAGAGGAGCTGGTACATTCCTCTCCTCCTCTCTCTCCCTCAACTGGTCTTATTGTGCCTGAAATGTTTCCACTGTTTCCAAGATGCCAAGCCAAGCCAAACCCTTTCCCCTTTTGTCTCACACACACGCAACCCAGCACACAAAATACACACTTTTAATGAAAACTTACTGGAATTGATGCTTTTATTAAAGTAATCTGTTTAAAAAGGACTCTAGTTTTTCTAGAGTGTATTATAGCTAATATGCTGAGAAAAATACTTTATTTTGCAGTTGTTTTTCTTTAGCTGCCATCACTCAAAACTGAATTCATTTAAATTTGACCATTTGCAGTGTAAACTTTGGCCATGTTGGTCCAGTCAACAAGGACAATGTGACCCCGCACAGAGGTGACATTAACATATGTTCTTCTATTGTCTACTTTGAAAAGCCTTTGGTTGGTTTGGCTTCCTGTGGACAGACCATGGAGGTGTTCGGAACTAAAACAGAAAACAAATACAGTGGCCTGAAAAAAAATACATCAAATATAGAAGATAATAGAAAAAATAACAAACACATATTCTTTAAAACATTACTCCCCAGGAGGCTCTTAAACTTTTGTTTCCTGCTCCACTGTGAATGCAGTTTTTTTTTTTTTTTTTAAACAGTATCTGCTTGATATTGTGTAACCAGAATAAGCAAAATGGCACATTTAGAGTGCTGACAAGAACGGACTGGTTTTTGATTGTCAGTTATCCTAAACAGAAGAGATTTTGTCTGGATGTCCGTTTATAGCCTTGGCTTAGCACAGATATGCCCACCCACTGCTTACTCACCTTTATTGTTACCCACCTACTGCATATAGATATTTACAGTCACTCTGGTTGTACACTCTCTCTTTTCTCTGTGTCCATTAAAAGTTTTAATGAGTAGTTTTAGGCTAATTTTTCCATATAAACACCATATCCTGCTGAGGAATAAATAGTTTTTTTTATTTCTGTAGAGTGATCAGCTAAAATATTTGAGCTTTTTTTTTCAGTTTCAGTTTCAGTTCTGCTATTCCTCAAAAATAGTAACAAATGTGACCTCAAAATCCTCTCTTCAAAACCTATTTTACATAAATCTTCTCTTCCATATTTTTGCATAAAATATCATTGGTGTAACATTAATTTCCGTCATTGGTTTTTAAAAAAATATAATTCATTGAACCATTATTTTATAAGTATGTTGCTTTCACATACTCGTGTACACATTTTCTTCTACCCTATTGATAGTAGCCTCCAATGATCATGTGCATTATTGAATAATTATTAAGTAGTAATGCAGATTAGGCCTCGAAAGGTTGTTATCTCAGTCAGGGCAGTTAACTCTCATACATTTAAATGTTCCCAGGCTCATGAACCGTTTATTGAAAATGTGTGGCTGTAAAATTGAGAATGTGACCTAACAAAACCTCTGTTGTTGTGAATGGGAACTTGTTTGAATAACATCTCTCAGGAAGGAGGCCCGATGGAATGCTCCATAGAGGTGAAGAGAACAGAATACAAACTCTAGAAGTTAGTAGATTTAGTAGGTTGAGTTTTAGTCTAGTTGCATTCTGAGTGTACAAAGCGGATTTTGGAAGGAGTTGTGTGTTTTGGAAAGGTGCTTTAGGGACTGAAATGTGGCAAAGTTTTAATTGTTTCAAGCCCTTTTTGGTCATCAATGACTACATTTGGTGCCGCTGTTTTACAGGCCTTGTGAAATCTGACCTGGGAATGCGGAGAGAAGAACTCTAAACCTAAACACTTGTTTTGACGGAGAACATTTGGCTGTATTGTCCTTTTTGTGTTTTAAAACTGCAAACCTAAATCTCACTTTGCCTTAATTCAGTTCATACCATAATATAATTACCAGTCATCTTTTATTTATTGAAGTGTTTATCATTCTGCTTTTTATTAAGGTTTGTGTGGTTCCTTCCTGAAATTTTCGAAATAAACCACCCTGCAGTTGTGCACATATGGTTTAAATTCACTGTTGGAGTCCCAGCTCCTGCTCTGATTCAGAGAGGGTTATTGTTTACAGGTTTTAAAGGGTTCTTGCTTTTGGTACAAAATCCCAGGCAAAAATTGTAGGCATCTGATGTTCATTTGCCCTGAACTGATTATTCAGCCTTGACACTAAGCAAACATGCTCATTCAAGCTTATGAGATATAAATCAGATTCATATTTTACAGTCTTAGATCCATTCTGACAGCCGACAAGATCCGATCCTCTGCTGAGGCGCTTTCCTCAGGCCATGGTGCCACATTAGTATAGTTGTTTCCAATTTTGTGAAATAAGAGACTTTCTTCTCAACCCGCAACATGCATGAATGCAAATAATGAACGAACTATACAGAATCTGTTTGAGGTAATTGTATTCCTCTGTGTGTCCACATGAAAAAAATGCTTTAATGTTGTTTTGTATTTTTATGACTGTAGGAATGGTAAGAAAGAGGCGGATCTGGAGTCGGCTCTGGCCAGGCTGAAAGATCTGGAAGCTCTGCTGAACTCCAAGGACGCGTCTCTCTCCACAGCACTGGGGGAGAAGAGATCACTGGATGTTGAAGTCAGAGACCTAAAAGCCCAGCTGGCCAAGGTGATGCATATAAAAGCTGCATATCTAAGGGTTTGGGTGGTGTTTTGGTGCTTGAACAGTGTACTTTTAGCCCAGGTTACTACAGGGTTTTCTATGTAAAATGTGCACTGAAAGATGTCTTGAAATCAAATTCGCTTAAGCAACCAAGTTCTTTTAAATGGTTTAAATTTCACCAATATATTATTCATATTTAGAAGGCAAAATGACATTGAAAACAGGCATATTAAATAAATTAATCTTTATTTTTAATAATTTTTTTTAGTAAATAAAATATAATTGTTCTCATATATAGACATACAATGAATAAATAAAACAATTGTTTAAAATAAAAAAATATTAATTGTTTATATATTTATTTATTTTCAGAAAAAGACAAGTTACTTGAGAAGCAAAATTGTGTAAGAGATTAAGAATTGTTCTCTGAGAATATATCTTGATTTAAGTGTATATTTCATTCCTTATTTTCAATTCTTTTTGATTTTGTTTTAAGCATAAACCTCACTAAATCATGGTAGATTTGTGCTTAAAAAAGGGGAAAATACTTTGTAAAAATTAAATTGATATAAATGTTCTCAAAACAATTTTTGTTTTGTGCCTGAAGTAAATATATCCTTTAGAGCAGTGCTTCTCAACTAGGGGACAGGGGCTATTGGGCCTCTGCAAGCTTCTGGTGGGCCCCAGTAAGTCTTAAAATTTAGTTATATTAAAATTCTTTAAAAAAAAAAAAACATATGTTTTTATTACAATAGAAGTACATACAGTGTCAGCTTAGATTAGGAGCGTCTTCAAATCTTTTCTTGGACAAAGGAGTCAAAAGACCTACTGCATTAGATGTTGGTTAGATGTTTAGATAATTTTTTTATAGGACAAGACGACAAACATGCTAAAAGGTTTTCAATTAGTGTTTTGTGTACACAGTATGGTGCTTTTTTACTTTGAATTAATATAGAAGTTTGTAAAGTGAATGTGTCTTGCAGTTGGAGGGCAGTCTGATCGATGCTAAGAAGCAGCTACAGGATGAAATGCTAAGACGTGTGGATGCTGAGAACCGAATCCAGACCCTGAAAGAGGAGCTGGAATTCCAGAAGAACATCTACTCTGAGGTCTCATGAACAAATCTACTTACTCTGAGCTCTCTTATGAAAATAAATATACTAACTACTAACATATTTACTGGTTCTGAAACAATCAAATATATTCAGGGCTCTAACCTGATGTCTTTCTACAGGAGCTCCGTGAGTCCAAGCGGAGGTATGAGTCACGTGTGGTGGAAATCGACAGCGGCCGGCAGCAGGATTTTGAAAGTAAACTGTCTGAAGCTTTGACTGAACTTCGTAGACAACACGAAGAGCAGCTTCGCATCTACAAGGAGGAAATTGAGAAGACGTACAACTCCAAGGTAAGAGAAAAATCAAAGAGAGAACCGCCAAATGTGGATTTTCAAATGACTGGGGATCTCCTTCTCTATAACTACCCAGGGGCGCCTTGTTAAACCATTGAACTGACACGCCCTGCATATATATTTGCTGACTTGTCCGTTGCCAGTCATATTTGTTGAAATATTTTTTTTTTGTATAAAGACATACAGCCTATCTGTCAGTTAAATGTCATTCTATGTTATGTATGTGTAGCTGGAGAATGCTCGTCAGTCGGCTGAAAGGAATAGTCATTTGGTGGGAGCCGCCCATGAGGAAATGCAGCAGACACGTATGAGGATAGAGGGTGTGACATCTCAGCTCTCTCAACTGCAGAAACAGGTACACGCATGCACATACCTAAATTTTAAAGTCGACGTGAAATGGAAGTTTCAATAGTCTTTTCTTTCTTATTGTTACATATATATCCGAGTGAAATGACTTTTCAAACAGGGTGGGAATTTATTTTGTCCATCAGAAATTGGTTTGCTATTGCTGTGATATCATGTCAGTGACAGATTGTCCCGCCCCCGTGCCAGTAAACACGTCACCAGAGAAGAGATGTTGTTGCAAGAGAGAGGGGAAGCTATTTTAATTAAAGTTTACAAGCACACATAAATTCAAAAGAATGTTTATGGAAAATCATTTATAATAGATACTGCTATATTCCATTAAAAATAAGAATTGTCAATTTTGATTTCATGGTGACTTTAAGCATTTATTACAGTGCTGGCAATTCCTCATACTTATACATATGGACAGCAACGCTCTTACAATAGAATATTTTACAGCAGAACTACTTGCAAATCACTTTTTAATGGAGAATAACTAATGGAGAATGATTTTGCTTCCACGTACAGCGACTAGACGTTTATCCACCTAGCATCTAGTCCCACTGCAAAAAGGCAACTAATCAGATCAAATAATGACCTAAATAAACTAAAATGTTCACACAATTTTTTTGCTGCATTGCAAGCAGTGGTGTTCTCCTCAGGAAATGCAAATCTACTTGTACAGGATATGTACATTTTTTAATTTTCATTCATTTACATTATTTAAATTGCACGATTGTGCTCTGCTCATTAGTTGGCTGCTCGTGAGGCAAAGATCCGTGAGCTGGAGGAGTCTCTATCCAGAGAGAGGGACATGATGCGGCGGCGTCTGGAGGAGAAGGAGAAAGAGATGGCTGAAATGAGGCATCGCATGCAGCAACAGTTGGACGAGTACCAGGAGCTGCTGGACATTAAGCTCGCTCTCGACATGGAGATCAGCGCCTACCGAAAGCTTCTGGAGGGCGAGGAAGAGAGGTGAGAGATGGGATATTGCTTACTGCCCACACACAGAAAGCCTTTTAAAAAAACAAAACAAAAAGGTGCTACCAGTAGATAATAGAGCTGTCAATCAATTTAACTTTTCAATTTGCTTGTTTGATTTGGATAAATTTAATAAAACCATTTTAATCTATTTTAAAATATAATACTTTTGAAATTGTTGTTAGTAAAATTACATTCTGATTAAGCTAATTGATTGCATATGACTATTTGCAGAGTAAATATTGTAAATGAATAAAATAAATAATATATTTCATATTTATTTTATAATTTTCAGTAGATTTTTGCTGGGTTGATTTTTTTTTTTTTTCAGATGTTTTGCTATTTTTTTAATATCTATTAAAAAATATAAATTAAATTAAATATTCTTAAATAAAATATTAATAAAATGTTTATTTGAAAATAAATGATCTATTTTAATACATTTTTTGATCTTTATAGATAAATAATATTTTTTTTTATTGTTTTTAAATTTAAGACTATAAGCATTAATGATATTCTGATTAAGCACAGTAATATAATTAACAAAGTAAAGCCCTCAAATGAAGATAATTATGCTAATTATAATTGGACTTGACAGCTTCATGCCATAACTCGCAACCCATCCTGCTCTCTGTTTAGGCTGCGTCTCTCCCCGAGTCCCCCTCCTGTCCGTGGGGTGACTGTGACCCGCTCTTCTGGTTCTGGCTCTGGCTCTCATACACGCGTGGTCCAAAGCAGCACCAGTCGCACCTCTTCTGGCACCGCTAAAAAACGGCGCTTGAATGATAATGACAGCGATGCTTCCAGCGTAGTCGGTGGAACTGTCACTCGCACACGTGTCTCCCAGCAGGCGTCTGCTAGTGGCCGCGTGACCGTGGATGAAGTTGATATGGAGGGCAAATATGTACGGCTCTGTAACAAGTCCGACCAGGTGAGAAGGAACTTTGGCAACCAATAAAGAGGAATGAATTAGTATTATTTACTTTTTTATTAAATGATCTTCTTTGTCTACCCAGGATCAAACTCTGGGTCACTGGCAGGTAAAGAGGCAGATTGGTTCTGCCACTCCCATTGTCTACAAGTTCCCACCAAAATTTAACCTGAAGGCGGGCCAGACTGTCACAGTACGTTTCAATTTACAACGTAATGCACACCTTTTAGCTTGTATTTAAATTCATGACTAACTTCAGTGTCTCTCTGCTCTCAGATTTGGGCTGCAGGAGCTGGAGGAACCCACAACCCTCCTTCTGACCTGGTGTGGAAGACTCAAAACTCATGGGGCAGTGGAGATCTGTTCCAGACCACCCTCGTCAGCGCCAGTGGGGAGGTGGGATATTGTTAAACAAACCAACCAGCTTTTTGAATGATGCTTTATTTGATTCGATTCAAGGTCACTAAGTGACTAATTTGCTTTCCTCTTTTTTTATCGTTTTTCCAGGAAATGGCCATGAGGAAGGTCACACGCACTCTATTCCAGGATGAGGAAGATGATGAGATGGTACGTAGTCACTAGCACATCTTAGTTAATGTAGTAATCTCATTATTTTTTGGGGCATAATTTTAGTTTTGCGAGGTTAAAAGGAAAAAAACATGAGTTCTCAGGACAATGTAAGTGCTCAACACCGAGACCATTTGTACCTCAATTGACATGCAAACATCTGAGACGAAGTTGAGCTAGAGTCACATAATCGAAGTCTGTTAGTCTGACTTAACAAAGTCAGACTAAAGCTTTAACATGACTTTTTGCCTTAACACGACTGAAAGTTAATGTTTGAAGTGCGTGTTTTTTTTAATGGCTTGTGTGGGTGTAGCCTTCCTGCAGTGAATCATAGCACTAAAATGAACTGAGAACAGCCAGACTTCATCTATAATAAGATCCAGTACCTTCTCTGTCTCATTTGCCTCTGTTGTTCTCCACTCATTATCTCCCCCTGCAGGCCGCCCATAGCACATGCGGGGATAGTGAGTACAATCTCCGCAGCCGTACGGTGGTCTGTGGCTCATGTGGGCAGCCATCGGATAGAAACAGCGGCTGCATGTCGGCCAGCTCTGGAGTGTCGAGCGCCTCTCGCTCGTTCTGCAGTGGAGGGGGGCTACCTGAAGCTTTTGTGTCACCCTCACACTTCATTGTGAGCCATGACAAACCCAGACAGGTTTGTGTGTGTTTTTTTTGTTTGTTTTGTTTTTTCAGTTGCAACAGTAATTTTTATTTCTGTCTTTATTTTATATGAAATATTTTATATATATATATATATATATATTTTTTTTTTTTTTTTTTGTGTAAAAAAAAAAAAGAAATGGTTTACTGAAAAATTAAAGTAATTTTTTTTAGATTTAACATTTTTGTTAATGCTTTTACTCTTAGATTAAAATTTTTTTTTTTTTTTTTTATAGATTTTTAGTGAATTATAATATATTTTATTTAATAGTTTTAATATTTTGTAATCTAACTTTAAGACTAAAATTTAATAAATAAAAAAATCAATTAAATAAATCAATGTAACACATGTTTTGTTCTCTTTAAGTATATTTTAAGTTGGATTGCTGAAACCATTTTAATCTATAATTTTGTAGGTGAATAAGACTAAAAGCATTAACAAAAATCTGAATGGTTGTATTCTTACAATCATCAAATTATCACTTAATGTTTTCTGATTATTATTCATTATTATTTAAATATACTTAAGTTTTACATCAATATTAAATAAATTATAAGAAATTGTCTACAGCAGTAAAAATTTGCATGAATTTTTTCTCTCTCTCTCTCTCTTTCTCAGGCTGGACCCAAACTTGACAACTGCTCCATTATGTAGACAAGCTGCAGACAGCACTGACCATCTGTCCTTTAACACAAACCAGGAGGAATTGATCCCACAACTGGTTTCTTTTTGGATTACATGTCTTACTATTACATTATATATTTTGTACTTCAGTCTTTCTTGTTTTGTATTTCATAATCTGCGGGATAGATTTTTGGCTTTTGTATGGCATAAGGCTTCATATGCTGGCAGCACGTAGACTGTAGTTTGCGATTATTATTATGTACAGTGTGTTACCCTAATATATTTGCATGGTGGCCTAGCAGCAGCTTCAGATTCAGAATAATCGTACTGTACTCAGGGAGAGAGGCGAACGGAGCACTTCACACTCAAAACACCACAAGCTCTCCACGGGAATGCTGTCAGAACGCAACACGCACAGTCATTAAACGCTCTCAATCATGTGGCAAAACTCTCATGTAGTGTACTGGACTATAGCTGTACTACAGGCTGGTTCTTTAGCTCACATTCAAGGACAAGTAAACGGTGTCCATTAATATAAGACAGGAAATGAGGGATCATTTTTACTTTGTCCCAAAAGATATTTGTCAGCAGGTTTTATGGTATTTTCATGCTACCTCTCGCAGTCAAATAGTCAAAATTATGTGCACCTGCAAAAAATTCTATGCAGTTTTGTTACAGTGAGACTCCAGGATATAAAATAAACATGCTCTGGATATAAAACTGCTTTGTACCTTGATACAATTTCTTGCACAATTGAATAGGTACTTAGTGTCTTTTGGCAGTGTGCGTACAGGCTCTGACTAGACTGCAGTATGTTGTGTCTTGTATAAAAAGGATTCAAATGCTTTTGAAATTATAGGATATTTCTGAAAGACTTGAAGCAACTGTAAAACTAATCCAAAGAAAATCTCCTTAGCAGTTTGCATTTGCCAAGACGTTGTCAACATTTTAAACAAAAGCTGATTGATTGTTTTAGAAGGAAAACTTTTGAAGTTTACTCACAGAGAATGACATATCTGGTGTATAATGTTACCAGACAATAATATTGTTTAAAGTACTGAGTACTAAATGATTGCAGCATTTAAAGAGATGTATTTTTGTTTTCAGCCTTAGAGGCAGAATATTATGCAAAATGACCACCATCATTCCCAGCTTTAATGTCCTTTTTTTTTTTTTTTTTTTTTTACGGTGGTATTCGAAATGTTTGCGTTTTATTGAAACCTCGAATTTACATTTGTATTTCTCTTTGGAACTGAGTGTTGATTTGCTCTCGTCACTTCTCTCTTGCAGTAGATGATCCAGTTCCTCATCTGGACTGCTGTAAGGCTCCAGTAATCTGAGCAGTCCTTTCCTTCACTGCACAGATGTCCAGTCCGTTTAGGGCAATCTGAGAATCAAAGAGCTGAAACAAAAATTGGTTTCAAAAAGCTGGAATAGCTTTCATAGGAAATTAGAAACACAACCAAGCACACTCACAGCTCTCCAGATAGAGGACTGGATAATGCTGGCATTAAACTTTTATTTTATTGCTTAGCAAAGCTTTGGGTTTCTAAACGAAAGTTTTTGGGATAGTCTATTTTTTATATATTATATATATATATATATATATATATATATATATATATATATATATATATATGTATATATATATACTTAAATTTTTTTCTTTTCTATTGCTTAAACATGCATTGGCGTTATTGTAATAAGCCATATCTTTTTTTTTTTTTTTTAACTGATGGATTTCAGTTGTTTGTAATGGCATCTCTGACTGTTGCCTTATGCAAAGAAACACTTATTGATGTCAAATTATAGAGTTTTCTGCTAGTATACATTTGTATCATCAAACAAAAATATATATATAAAAAAAAAACTTTTTTTTTTTTTTTTTAAGTTGGCTAATTTCATGAACGTTTTGTTAAAAAAAAAATTACAAACAGACTGCAGAGCAATGCAGGGCATGTTTGGTTGAATTTTCTTTTGTCTTTATAAATATCATTTACTGTTTTGTGAGGATTTTCATAATTGTTGTTATACCCAAGAGCCTTGTTATAAGCTGTGCCTTTTAACATTTTCAGTTAAAACAAATAAAATCATTCTATAGACATTTTCTGACTTTTGTTTTTAGTACCATAAAAGTTAAACAAGGATATGATTTTAATAAGCCTGATTGAATATTTTGGTTGATACAGGGTTGAATGTTTAGGCCATTATCTACCACATATGTCTTAAATTAAATTCTAGCAAGTGTTGAAGGGTTACTCACCCAGAAATAAAATGAAAATTCTACTACTGTGAAACACACGTGAGAAGTGATGCAAAACTTCTCGCGAGTTTTACAACGTGCTGACTGGAAAATATTGGTATTTTTCTCTCACACACCTATCATTGCGCTTCAGAAGATATTTATTCATAAACTAGTGTTGTATGGGTTATCGGCATGTCCATTTTGTGAACTTATTTATTTAAAAAAAATTTTTTTGAAGAGTCAACTTTGAAGGACCTATGCACTTTCATTATAGACTCGAAGAGATGGATAATATTTCTAAAAATCTCCTTTTGTGTTCTACAGAAGAAGGAAAGTTGTATACATGCATCCGGGACAGCATGAAGGTGTGTAAAGGAGTGAATTTGCATTTTGGCCAGAATGTATCACAGATAATAAGTTTCATGGCAAGGTATGCATTGAAACTTTGATTTTATTTACACTATTTACAGTACTTGTGGTTGAATTCAACTGACATTCATAGCAAATGTTCCCAACGCTGTGTATTACAAACTTATGTAAAGCTTGTTCTGTAGCTGTTAAAAACTATATTGTCATGTACACCCTGATTTCCAGATTAGATATGAAACATGAATAGCATTTAAAACAGAAAGATATTTAGCATTTAACCTATTAATGTCCGGATATTTCTTAAGTCTTTACTTGCACATCTTTTTATATGAGCATATGTGCAGTTTTTCACATAAGATGGGCACAAATCTTTGTATAGGAAGTCATCACATGATATCCAGCAAAGTTTGTCTATTTGTATGGCAGTAGTTTAGCCATGGAAAAAGTGATGCGATCTTGGCAACATTGTTTTCCACAGGCTTGAATGGGTTAAGTTCCTTCAAATGAGAGATTTTTCTCCATGAACACTCAGTGGTTGTTAGTGTTGTCCAGTAGATGGCAGTGTTGCACAATTTTTGTGCCATCCATCCATTCATCTGTGGTGGGCCGTAATTCATTATCGAGCTTGTAAAGCAGACATTAAGCTGACTCTGTCTTTGGCAGTGATTTAAGAACCAATGTCTTAAAGTTATTTTCAAGGAGATCAATGGGGCAGTCTCCGTGGCGATGGGGAGGGTGGCCTTCGCACTGGGGGCAGATCATAATGCCCAGGAATGTGGCTGTTGATTGGCAGATCATAATGATTCTGAGGTTCCTGTTCCACAACGTTGCCAAGGGAACAATGTTCTGAAATACAGTGAACAAACACATTTGAGACCAGATGTGATGCATTTCACACGGATCTGAGAAAACAAGCCCATATGGTTAAATATGCAAAAATGTCTACAACAGTATTGTTAATATACATATATATATATATATATATATTTTTTTTTTTGCATTAATTTCCATACATTTTTTAGACATTTTAGTTGTATTTCCTCATATATTTTGACCATACAGGTCATGTGCATTTATATATATTTTTAGATATATAAAAACAGTGTGTGTATGTATATATACACTACCGGTCAAAAGCTTTAGAATATAAATACTGTCACTTTTGATCAATTTAATGCATCCTTGCTGAAAGTACTAATTTCTTTCATTTCTTATAAAAAGAATAAATAAAATAAAAAAATAATACTGACCCCAAACTTTTGAACGGTAGTGATAGTGTTACAAAAGCTTTCTAGTTCAGATAAACACTTTCTTTTTTTTTTACTTTACATTCATCAAATAATCCTGAAAAAAAATTATACAAAACTCTTTTCAACATTGATAATATTAATAATGTTTCTTGAGCAGCAAATCAGCATATTTGGACTGATTTTTTGTGAAGGATCATGTGACACTAAACACAGGAGTAATGATGCTAAAAAATTCAGCTTTGCATCACAGGAATAAATTGCATTTGAAAATATATTCAAATAGAAAACAGTTACATTAAATTGTAAATTTTGCTGTATATTGGGTCAAATAAATGAAGCCTTGGTGAGCAGACTTCTTTTAAAAAAAAAAAAAAAAAAAAATCTTACTGTAAAAAACTTTCGACCCCGGTTTGTGTGTGTGTGTGTGTGTATATATATTATCCCGTATGAGTACTGTCAACTCTCTCAAATCCCTTGACACAAATAGAGTAATATCCAGTTTCTTCTAATAAAAAAAAAAATACCTCTGCAAGGCAGAGTGGAAGGAGTCATGACCGGTGGGCTGATTTCAGTGTAGGATCTTTCATGAGGCACTGCAGACTTCATCTCCATGTAGCTGCTCTCTGGAGGACACGGCGGCAGGCCGGGCAGATCTTTGATGGTGGCATACGGGTTCTCGCTGTTCAGAGAGCTGCTGCTCACTGCCACACATGAATCTTTCAACTCTGCAACTGCAACAGGGTGTTAGACACAATTAAGTAAGATATATAGAAGAAGAATATCTTAGTGACTCTCACCTTTGTTGTAGTGCTTCCCAAGTGCAGCACTATAGCTATAACTTCGATCAATCCCAAAAGCCCCTGCAAACACAATAAGACCATATCCAATTTACTCAGACAGCCAAGACAAACTCAAACTATAGTGCAGGCATACAATGAAATTGTTTCCCTTTATCCATTACCTGGATCTTTAGGTGGTTCCTGGTGTTTCCAGCCTGGAGGAAGAGTTGCATTAGTCTCGGCTGCAAATAGACCTCTCCTCTCCCTCTCCATGTTCTTCAGACTGCAGAACAGCTGGTTGTTGGTGTTCTGTCAAAGCATGAGAAATAAAGGAAAGCCATTTCTGTTATTTATAGTCAAACCAAAATCTATTCAGACACATTTCACACATTAAAACAGCTCATTTTTTTTTATTTTATTTTTTTTTTTAATAAAATATGACGAACTGTGTCAGAAAAAAATAATCTTGATAATGTCAGATAACACTTAAGCAAAACATGGTCAGGTCAAAGTGTCTGAATAATTTTTGGTCCCAAATTTTTATCAATTTTACCGGTAGTCCACTGTATGAAGAATTTTTGGGTATAATATGTCACAGTTTAATTTATTTTGCTATCCTTACTTGCATAAATGAACTATAGCGTCCTGCACCCACTAGTAAAAAAATATATCAAAAATGTCAGAATAATTTTTGGTTTGACTGTATGTGCAAAATCTTTCGTATACTTCATTTAAGTAAAACAAAAAAATAATAATAATCTGTTGCTTTACTCAAAAAAAAACAGAACGATTGTTAAAAATGTAATCAATTAATCCACACACTGCACTGCAGCACACCACTGCTGACATAATTATGACTCATTATGACTGTCAGATTTTTCACTTTTTATCTATTAATTTTGTCTTTTTATCTTATCATTATCATTTACCAAAGCACGTTTTGTTTTTCTTGAGGAAATGAGCTTCCATAAATTCTATTAAAAATTCATACCAGTCATTCGTCCCATTGCAAATGGAAAGTCGACCCCAGTCCACTGCATTCTGGGACACAGTGTTGTATACTTAACATTTTACTGTTACGCTCCAATGTATTATTTTAACAGACGCTTTTATCCGAAGCGACTTACAAATGAAAAGCATAAGCAATTTGTAACAGAGCTAACAATATTTATAGTATAAACAGTATATTCAGAACATAGCCTCAGTAGTACCTTGATGGCTCTGTCCTGGTTGTTGGGCAGGTGTGGCAGTGGAGGTCTGTTCTGAGACAGTGTGTGGTAACTCGGGTTTGAGTAATAGTGATGGTAGCTGTGCGGAACATCTACAAGAAAAATGCAAATGTCAAATAAATTATTGTGCAATATTTGAATATGCGGTTTCTAACCTGCTTCTAACAACCTGTTTAATCTGATGTGAATGAAAGAATAGAATAGCTTTACTCTTCTAAAGAATCCATGTCTGTTAGCAAATATTGCCTTCACATGCATAAATATATATTTTAAAATAGAAAAAAACATTAAAATTGTAATCATTTTTCTACAGTATTTTGATCAAATGCAGCCTCCAAAACCTTTCAACGGTAGTGTACAAATATATCAGATGATATTTAGTATAACAATTCCTTGTACCCTTGGTGTAATTTGTGTCAAAATTAATGTGGCACTACTGAAAGTATCAGAAACTCCCGTGGCTCATACCTGGCACGGCGTACTCTGAACTGACGGTGCGGGTTGAGGAGAATGACACGACGGGTGTGTTGCTCTGTTTGTCCTGTTGTCTGCGCCGATATAACAGCAGAACAGCCAACAGGAGCACAACCAGAATCACCAGCACCACAATGCCTGCGATCGCACCCCACGAGTCCCTTTCCACCGGAGACACGGGCACCATCATACTCAGCTCATGCTCTGAAAAACACACGAGCGTTCGCATTACACACACTGAACTGGACTGACGATGTCAACATAACGAAAGCAGATGGATTCTAGGCCGCTTTTAACACCTGGTTTGCAGTCCTCGCCTGGCCCAGGTACACATACACAGTCTCCGGTGTGAGGGTCGCAGGAATGGTTTGGGGGGCACGAGCAGGTCTGAGCACAGTTACTGCCGAACGTCCCACTCAGACACACTACAAAGACAGACATTTGGCAAACGTTTGATGAACTTGTACAGAGTGTGAGAGACATATTATAGAGATATATTATATCACTATTTTTGTCTTGTTTTCCAGTACAAATATCTTAACTCTTCAATCAAGATATATTTACTTGAGGTCCAAAATGTTTCCTGAGAAATGAAATATTAAAATTAAGTAAGGTTTATGCTTAAAAGAAGAAAAATATCTGCCAGTGGGGTAAGAACAACTTATTTAAAAGTTGAACTTCTTCCCTTCACTTTAATAAACTTTTATAAAACAAACAATATTAATATCTTTTGCACCAGATTTGAAAATCAAATAGCCAGTGAAATCAATCTTACATAGAGAAGGTCTGTTGTCTAGAAACTTACACAAAGAGCAGTCTGATGTGTGATGAGAATACTTTTTGAGTGCAAAAACAAAACAAAAATGACGACTTTATTCAACAATCTCTTCTCTTCCCTGTCATCATCCATATGGAGGTGTGGCAGTAAGCACAGTGAAGGCTTCCGTGTACGTTCTGACATAGAACCTGGAGGCGCTGGATGTAAATGACATCCAGTAGCGTAAATAACGTGTAAATGACACAGAAGAGAAAATATAGTTGTTTCGGGGGTGTTTTGCGCTCAAAAAATATTCTCACCACTTCATAAAATTAAGGTTGAATCACTACAGTCAAGTTGGCCATTTTAATGATGTCTTTAGTACCTTTCAAGACCTTGAAAATGTTGATTATATTGCTGTCTATGGATGAGTTATTTACCAACCTTGAATTTCATCAAAAATGTTCTTACGAGTGTGGAATGACAGAATTTTAATTTTTGGGTGAACCCTTTAGAGGGATTGTTCACTCACAAATGAAAATTCAGTAATTATTCTCTCATCCCCATATAATTTCAAACCTTTATGCTTATTTTTTTTGTGAATAATAACTTAAATGGACATTTTTGGAGCTTGACGGGCAACATCACTATGAACTGGTTGTTGAGGTGAGATGTTGACTGATAACTTTAAGTGAGTGTGTGTTTGTGCATGTGTATATCTAACTTTGTTCACACAGTTGTCCGGTATATCCAGGCAGACACAAACAATCGCCTGTAATGTGATGGCAGGAGGAGGCATGTACACATGGTGGGCACTGACGGCTGCACCGCTCTCCGAATAGTCCAGCACTGCACACTACAGGGAAAAGATACGAGCGCTCTCTAAACCAGCTCTAATGTGACCTGAGCTCTCAGAGACACAGGGATGAGGATGACTGTACTTACTGTTTTGACACTGAGCTCCCCAGAATCCAGGTTTGCACAGACAGGTTCCCGTATGTGCCTGACAGGTGGCGCTGTTGAGGCAGGAGCAGGTGTGGTTGCACTGAAGGCCCCACGTTCCCTCTGGACATTGCTGTGTACAGCGCAGTCCTGCAGAAAAAATTAAATCGTTGCTTAATTCTGTCTGATATTTCCTAATATTCTGAGGACTGATTCTATACAAGACTGATAACATACATGAACTATTTTCTATAAAAACAGTCACTTATTACTTATGTTTGGGATCTCTGATATATATTTTTATGAATCTCTATTTACATGTGCATCACTGGCACCAAAAACAACAACAAAAATCTAAGAGGAAAATGAGGAGGTTCATATTAATATAATATACAAGGGCGTTAATATTAATATATAATATATTAATTAAAAATGTCTACAGTTCATTGTGGATGACATCAGTAGAGAGGAATCATTAAAATGGCACACGACTACACTAGATCTACTAATTTTTGTAGTAAAAATCAGTATGTAAACTATTTACTGTGCAAATTTTCTGTAGGCATGCGAACTTGGATGACATATCACGTTTGCTGATAAATACAGAGCCACACAACATGCGGACAAAAATATATATATTGTGGCCGCTAATTAAGAATTTCTTATGTAGTTTTAGTTCAATCATGGCCAAGAATTAAGAAGTTAATTCATTCCTTCGTTTAAGTAAACCATGGCCATGTTGAAATAATTCGTACTCTCATTTTGATGTAACTAAAACAAGGAAACGAATTATTACAACATGCCCACAATTTAGTAAAATGAGGGAACTAATTATTGTATTGTGTGCATGATTTACTTAAAACGAGGGAACGAATTAAAATGAGCTGACGTATGAGAAAGAACTGTTAATTCATGGGCATGATATACAAATTTATTTTCCCGTATGTTGTGCGGAGCTCCGTAGATATTGAATAGGGCATATTGTAAACAATACTCTATCCCATAATGCAATGCGCTTGGCTTGTCCTTTTTTCAGAGTGACGGATTCTCAGTTATGATTTTTATATCCTGCTTGACTTGACTACTGCTCGATTATCTGATCAGCCAAAAGCTGGTACTGATTTAAACCTGCATCACGGCATACTGTATGCTGTTTTGTGTACTATTTATTTGGCTGTATACATAGAACAAATGTGAACAAAGTCCTACCTGTCCAACCAGGCAAACACAGACAGTGGCCTGTAACAGTCTCACATCCTTCATCATGCAGACAGTCACATTTGTGCTGACAGCCTGGGCCGAACGTCCCGATCTGTTTAAACCAGCATGGAAATACTGATTCAGAATGATCAATTAACTCTGACTCTGCCCAGTGAGATTACTCAGCTCTACCAAAATTACTACTTTAATTTAAATGATGGCCATGCAACATATACTCATAAGTATGTTATGCATTTGCCATCCGGTAAATAACTTATGCTGATGGTGTAAAAATTACTGCAGCTCATTTAGGAAACAGATATGCTGAACCGACAACAACACAGATGTCAAACTCAGTTCAAGAGAAGAAAAAGTGTGACTTAAGCTGAATTGCCTGCATCTTCTGAACTGGTTATTGTAAATCAAATACATGTGCACTGTATGATAAAGCAGATATTTGACTTACTGAACAGGGCTCGTCACAGGAAGCTCCTCTCCAGCCTGCAGTGCACCTGCAAGAACCATCAGCGGGGTTGCAGGATGCTCCATTTGCACACTGGCACGTGAAGTTGCAGCCAGGACCCCACGTGCCCTCTGAACATGCAATGGAACAATCAGGTCCTCTCCACCCTAAACACACACACACACATATATATATATATATATATATATATAAAAACACTGTTGGGGTGACATTCTTCTCACTTCTCCCATCAGACAAAAGTAAAAAAAAAAAAATTCCAAAAGAACCTTTTATTTGAGCTGCCCAATCAAATCAAAAAGGGCAAATAAGAGTGAACATATTTTTAAAAATATATTATTTGCAGATAATTTAAATTGATTACTTAATAAATATATAGACCTGGAACTTTTCGTTATTCTCTTAAATCCCTTTTAATCTTTTAATTCCTTTTAATTATAACAAATACCCAAAACTTGGGGGTAACAAGGTTACAGCCTTATATAACCATAAATAATTTAAGATCAAGAGGGCATTCGTTAAGAGTATTTCACAGCATTGTTCCCTTCATTTCGTCTTTTCGTTCATTATTGACTCGTTTACTGACTCACTGATGCTCTAGATTCATTGACCATGTATTTTATTCACAATTTAATTAGTTCATTCTTTCTTTTAATGTGTAGTGTACAAAAGCTCACCTTCCTTACAGAAACATGTTCCATCAATGGGAGAGCAGGCTATAGAGTTCACACAGGTACAAGGAGACAAGCAGCCCTTCCCATAGAAACCATCCTCACAGAGCTTCTCGCAGTGCAATCCCTATACACACACACACACACACACACACACACAGGAATATTAAACATCTGACGTGGCATTAATTGCCTGTATTAGTATTACCGTTATTGCAGAAGTTATTTTGTTTGTGACCATGTCTGTCCCACTCACCGTATATCCGGGCGCGCAGTGGCACTGACCGGTCACCGTGTCACACACCCCTCCGTTCACACAGAGGCAGGGTTCCAGGCAACCGTTACCATAGTAACCATGAGCACAGGTTTCATTACAGTACAGCCCCGCCCACCCAGGCTGACAGGTACACTCCCCCTTCAGAGGGTGACAGCTGGAACATCCACGGCACAATCAAAACATATGATGGCACAGGAAAATCGCTGAAGCTAATTTTTTTTTTGAATATTAAACAGCATTTGGTTAATAGAATGATCAGTTGATGGATAGAACTGATTGGTCAACACAAATAGTGAGTCTTTGTTCTCAGCAGTTTTGTTATCATTAATTTAAACTATTAAATATTAGCACTTTAATAAATCATAATGGCTCTGAGAACAAAGATGGATGAAGTTTTCTAGTAGTAATTGTGTTCACACTGGCAAATCAAAGCTAGTGATCATCAGTAAGGACGTCAAAGCACAAGCACACCTGAGAGTGTTTTGTGAGTTGCAGAGGCAGCGGTGTTCGCAGTGCATGCCGTAGACCCCATCAGGACACATCCTGTTATCACAGCGCTGACCCTTAAACCCCGGCTCGCACAAACACCCGCCGTGGATGTTATAGCAGCGGGCTCCGTTAGCACAGTCACACACACCCTTACAGTCCTTGCCGTACGTACCCACTGGACACTCCTCGTTACACCTTCAGAGGAGACACTCAGTGAACAAATCACATAACCACACTGCTCAAATAACTATAAGATGTTTTACTGTGGATTTCAGACTTTTTCTAGCTTTTCTATACCTACAAATCCATACTTCCATTACTCTGAATGACCAAATACAAGCAATACGTTTCTCAGCATTGCTAAATGCAGATCAAATTTATATGATTTTATGATTTATTTGATGATACAATTTTATTGATAGTTATGTAATATTTTTATATTATATAATACTATATTAATATTATTTTTATTCATGTAAAATTATTTTGACAAATGTCAAATTATTGTCAAATCTAGGCCCTGAAGAAAAAAGTATACTTATTACATGGAGAAACTGTGCTCAAGGACACACTGCTGTAAAAAAAAAAAAAAAAAAAAAACGGTAAAATGCTGTTTTACATTAAAACAGTAATATACCATAGAAAACAATGCATTCTGGGTAATATTTGACGTTTGACGAGAAAGTAGCCCACAGCAATAAACCATGAATTAACAGCGGTCAAAGTCGACAATCAGAGGCTGTATTCAAAATCACACCCTATACCCTCATTCACTATTCCCTACATTAGTTCACTAATATAGTCCACTAGACGGATTGAATGAAAACACACGTGTGAATTCAGACGCTGATGAACACCTGATGTTAAATATTGATGAGAAAAATATTAAATCAAGTGAAGATAAAAGAAATCTGATTAACTCAACAAACAGCAGCATCACCTGCACCACTTATTACTAACCAGATTGACTTTATTTCTGTCACATATCTCAAAATATTTGTTGTGCCAGAAAAGCTGGAAGAGATTCTGATTAATTGAGGTTTGTTGCTTTATTAATGATCAAAATCATTATTGATTGGTCATATTTTTTAATGATCTAGAACAATCTAGATTATTTTATATTTTCGGTTATGGTGTTCCTGTTATTTCGAACATGAAGGATATCAAAAACAATTTGTGTGCAAAAGATTTTGAACTACAATGCCACTCAGTCAAACAGACATCAACAATTGGCGTATGAACCTCAACAATGGTGACAATCAAAAGCTTCTAGCAGCTACGCATGCTGGGTACAAAAATCGTCCATGACTACCAGCATGCTTTACAGCATGAATAAATTATGTTGCTGAATTGTCTGGTTATTTTTTTTTCCAATTCTTACTGTTTGCCTTTATTTTTGATGTTTTTCTATTGACTTTTAGCTATGACGTTCAGAGTTGATATTTTATCTTTTTTGTTGATTGTCACCATTGTTAAGATTCATATGCTGATTCTTGATGTCTCTGTTTAGCTACGCGACATCATAGTTCAAACATTTTTTGTAAATGATCAGTTAAAAAATTCTTAATTGGTTGATTTGTACGGCTAGATTATAAGATGTAGTAAAACAACATTTACGATGGATTAAACATTGGCTGAGCTCAAAGACAAAACATTACATGTGGTTACTATAATCAAAACATTACCAACAACACCTGATCACAATTTTTCTTGGCTTTTTTCCACAACAAACATGTGTTACATGGAGCTGGCGAAACGAGCAAACGAAACAATAAAACAACATCTGAAGCTCAGTTAATTCTCGATATGAACTTCTGTAGATGTGTGACAGAAATAAAGTCAATCTGGTTAGTAATATGTGAAAGTGGTAATGCTCTTTTAGTTGTTTATTCCTCCTCTGCTGAGATCTTGAGAGATTTAAAGTCTTTTATCTTCAGCTGATTTCATCTAAGGTTGTGGCTGGAAGTTAGTCGTAGTTGTGTTTCTGCTCATCTTTTTTCTGTTCTTGTTGTTTTTTCCAAATCAAGGAATAAAATATTCTGTCAAACGTAACAGTCAGATTTACTATATGAAACAAGTTCATTTAACTGAAATATTAGTGAAAGTTAATTTAAAAAAATGAATAAGAAGTCAATAACTGATAAGGAGAGTAAATATTGAACTGAAGTGTTATGATGATATAGGAGAGATTTTTCCGTTTAATGCATTCATTTTGGGGGTTACCATTATGCTGGAGAGTATAGAAACACTGATGTATGCCGCTTTACTGAAAGGCAGTAACTTCGTTGCTCCTGAAGCAGAAAAAAGCTATTTGTGAAGTACTTTAACACATATGTGTGCTATTGTTAGTTTAGACAAGCTGCAAAAAAAAAGTCATGCGTTTAATTTTAACACTGTATTAATACTATTTTTTTAAACCCTAACTGTTTGAAGCACTCAGTTACCCAAATGAAATTAGTTAATATTTATGGTAGTATTATTGAATGCTTGTAACCAAGCAGATCTACCCCCATTGACTACCACAGTAGGAAAAAAATATATGGGGTGGGGGGTGGGGGGGGTGGGGGGGGGAAGTCTGCTTGGTTGAAAAAATTATTTTAGAATTATATTATAGAAATGTATATAGGTTTGTAACAATTTGAGGGGGAGAAATAATAAAATTAAAAGAAATATCTAATCATCATCTATAATGCAGTTGCTATTTACATCTCATATTGTCCGTAAACTGTTGCGTTACCAAGCATTTGAATTACATTCCAAAGAGCTCTGTTATCAGCCTCACAGTGGAAAAGGAAACAATATCCGTACCGGCTGGGCTGGAACGGCACGGATTGGAATAGTTAAGCGATGAGAACGGTTTAGCCCGATGGTAGAAAAATGGTTTTACAGTATGGCTTGATAGTTATGGGCCTCAAGCATCCTTTCAACTCTAATCCTTAACCTATATGTTTTTTAATTTATATAAGCTATAAATGCTTTATCTTTAGCCATAATTTGAAATAAAACTGTCTATCACCTGTGCTGGAATATTACATTCTCCTTGTATAATCTGAGAGTACATTGTACAATATACCTTTCTCCAGTGTAGCCTGCATCACACTGACATTGGCCCTTTTTTGAATCACAGTGACCTCCGTTATGGCACAAACATTCTTTAGCACAGTTTGAACCAAAACGGCCCGGTGGACACCGCTCAGTGCACACTCCACCCTGAAACAGAGAGAGAGTGGCTGAAAATGGATGACCAGCAAAAAAAAAAAAAAAAAAAAAAAAAAAAAACCAAGACACATATTTCTCACCATCCAGCCGGGTGGACACAAACACACCCCTCTCCCCTGGCAGATGCCTCCATTCTGACACGGGCAGCGAGCAGGACAGCGGTTCGGCCTCAAACACGGCTCCTCGCACCTGAGCAATACAGACAGCATTCAAAAATTGTTTTAGGATTGTAAAAATGTAAAACAAGGAAACATTCGGTTGTACACTTTCTTGACCACTAACCTGATAAGTAAATTTGTGATAAAAGGTCAGATTGTACATGGCAATATATTTTACACTCAAACACTCAACTGAAATTCTAGAAAAGACAAGGAATACAAATGTACAGTATATGATGCTGGATGTGTACACACAGTGTATATTAAGCCTGTGAAATAGTTTAATATGACACTAATAAAAGTAAAAATATGCATAGGCTCAAGCGCCTAAATTTAGCGTTTGAAATCCCTCTGCAATACACAGAGAGCAGTAAGAAAGCACACTATTATTCTCGAGTACTTCTTGTACTTACAGAGTTCCAGTAAATCCATCTCTGCACACACACTCTCCAGTGGTTTTATTGCAGAATCCTCCTGTTCCACACTGGCACTGCTGCAGACAGCCCTGACCGAATGACTTTGCGGGACAGGGGTCCTGACAGAAAGAAAATTTGAAATGATTCTACTTTTAATATAATGCATGTTATAACTTTAGCTTTTTGTAAATATCTTCTCCCAAATCTCACAGTAAAAATGGCAAATGTGCAGTTGTTACCTTTTTCATATTAATATGGTATTCAATAATATATTTGACTTGAATAAAACCAGGTCATTATTTACATGTTACAATATCAAGATATATATAGACGCTGTTTGTGCGGCCATACCTGGCAGTGTTCACCAGTGTATCCGGCTGGGCACTGACAGGTTCCTTTAAGAATGTCACATTCTCCCCCATTCTGGCACTCACAGGCTCGCCTACAGTCTGTACCCCAATGCTGGGCATCACATGCTGAACACAAAGACAAATTCCAAATTCAGCTAAATCTGAAATATCAGCAAACACCCATATTATAAAGTCTGTTCAAATGCATTAACAAAGTTTTCTTGTATAGGTGGTTTTCTTATTGTCTTAAGTTGGTCTGACTGTCGTTGGGCATTTGAGGAAATCAGTGCTAAAGGCTTCCTATATACTTTAGAGTTTCTCTTGAGCATCCCTGGCATTTAGAGCATAACAAATTGATAGCGTGATTGATCGGAGAATTTGTACGGAGCTCAACAAAAGGAATGAGTTCCAAATGGGAAATTTAACAGATGGAGTTTGGCTGAACCTCAGAGAGAGCTCAGGCCAGCGCTCACACAGGGATTAGATTTCGGTCATGACACAACCTAAACTGATGACACGTACCCTTTACGGGTTAAGAAGAGGAATCCATCACACACACACACACACACACACTTCTCTGGAACTTAAAGAGATCATTAATCAGCAAGGATCTGAACTCATTTGTCTTCAACAAGACTTCTTAACTTCTGTATTTCAAACTATTGAAAGGATATCTATCTATCTATCTATCTATATATATGAATGAGCATTTGTATTTTTTTTTATATAGAAATTTGATAGCTATACTATCATTCAGAGGCTGGGGTCAGTAAGATTTTTAAATGTTTTTGAAAGAAATCCCACCAAAGCTACATTTATTTGATCAAAAATACAGTAAAAAACAGCAATATTATGAAATATTATTACAATTCAAAATATTTTAATATATTTTAAAATGTAATTTATTCCTTTAATAGCAAAGCTGAATTTTCACCATTTCACCATTTCACCATTCTCATGCAGTCTTCAGTGTCACATGATCCTTCAGGAATCATTCTAATATCAAGAAACATTTATAACATTTATTATCATGGTCAAGAATCATTTATCATTAAAGCTGAAAAAAGTCGACACACTTTTTTGTGAAAACCATAATGTTCAAGAACATTTATTTGAAATAGAAATCTTGTAATGTCTTCAACTTTTGATCGATTTAATGCGTCCTTGCTGAATATATATATATATAAATCTTACTGACCCAAACTTTATACTTTTTATATATTCTGCAGACTGCTTGAGAAAGGTTTTTCCACTTCAGGACAGAGATTTAGAGTCCTGAGGTCTGACGCTCTGACAACAGGGGGACGTGAATGATTCCAACACTCCACGTTCACATATCAGGCTTTAGGAAGTGGAGTTCACCAGCAGTCTTGATCCAAACATTGTGCAGATCCCCAACCAGTTCTCAAAGCTAATGCATACCACTTTAAAAAGACAAGAGGAAGCCTCAGAACTTGATTCATTTTCAGCTAAAAGCAGTTTCCTTGATGGAGACACTTAATGGAGCTACTCTACAAGTCCAATTTTTTGTTCCCAAGCCCCCATGCCCTAAAGTCCCTCAGGATAAAACAGCATCATCTGAAATTACAAACTTTTGATGGAATATTATAAACAATGAATATGAAGCTGATCAGTTTCACTCTCTTTGTCCACGTGAGTTAAATGTTTATATTGTACGAAGATGAAAACTCAAATGAGAAGAGTTTTATCAAACAGCATGTTTCCGGTAAATATGGAATGACTTTTTGAGATGTGGGAAAATTCCTCTCTAATGCACGAGGGAAAAGTTGTTGTTGGGTTAAAGGTCTTATGTTGAAGGGCACTTTCTCAGAAGCCCCTACTTAAATAGTTAGCCGCAAATTTCTTTCTAATGCGAAAATGCTCAACATTATGCACATTCCACTGCAAAAGCTGTTCTTGCTTTGTGTAGCATGCATTTTGCCTTTTAGTATATCTATAGGCTGTTATGTATATTCTACTTTATTATTGATCTCTTTTGCATGATTTTAAAAAGGAAGATGTATTATAGCAGTTTGGCCTCTCAGGACAGAGTGAAAGAAATGTGTATTTAAAACCTCAAACCTCTCTAATTTCCCACAAAGCTCCCAACACACAGGCATTCAGGAAGTGTCAAGCCTCCTCTTGCCAATGCGAGCTAATAATGGGGTTTCACAGTCCAACCAAACAAAGAGCAAGGCAAAATGAGAGAGAGAGGTCTTCTGCCTAGAACCACAGTCTTGAGTTTCCATTTTATTTATGTAAACTCCACTGAGAATATAAGGCATTGTACTCCTCTGAAACCACAGCTTTTCAAATCAAATCAGTATTACAGACTAAGATACTACAGTAAACACCCAATGGCATCACTGGCGTACACAAGGACGGGCCTGTATTGGACAGTCAGCGCAAGGCTACAAAATTACTAAAACTTAAATAAAATGAAAACTGAAAATATAAATATAAAAGCTATTTCAAAATAAATAAATGTTATAAATAAGAGTAAAATAACACAGGGCTGCAATCATTGTATTAAGTGAATTTATCTTGAAGTTTACCGAAAATTGAAAATACTGTAATTAATTATGTTTGTTAATGTCATTCCAAACTCATAAGACTTTTCTGAGAGATTTCTGTCCCTCCAGAGTCAGCTATGCAACTACCACAATGACACTTCAAAATGTTCATGAAGAGATCGTAAAACTAATCCATATGAATTGAATGGTTTAGTCCACATTTTCTGAAAAGACATAAAAAGGCTTTTATGTGAATAAAAGCCTAAATTAAATCTGTTTATCATACATAAAGCAATCGAGTCTCTTCAGAAAATTTGGACTAAACAGCTCAATCCATGTGGATTAGTTTTACGATCTCTTTATGAACTTCTTGAAGCGTCGAAATGGTAGTTGCGTAGACTGTCAATGGAGCCACAGAAATCGCTCAAATTTCATCAAAAAATCTTCCTTTGTGTTGCGAAGATGAAGGAAAGTCTTAGGGGTTTGGAACGACATGAGGGTGAGTAATTAATGACAGAATTTTCATTTTTGGGTGAACTAACCCTAGTTATTTTGGAGAAATGTGCCAAATCAGATTAGAAAAACTGTAGATGCACTAGAACATTTATCTGTCCAAGCTCTTATTTTATTATTCATTTTGATGATGCATACACATACTAAAAGAAAAGAAAGGAGTAGAGTTAGGTAAAGAACAGATGCAGAGAGAGGAGAGGGGAAAAGAAAACAAGAGGAAAAAGAAAAGGGAGAAAATGGGGCCCAATAAAAATATGCACAGCAACACTAACAGATGACAAAACTTTCAAAAACGAAGCCAGAACACTTGTAATGAAAAGTCTCTGCTTATGAAACCCTGTGCATGGCCATGTGTGATACAAAAATAAGGAAAAAGAGTTTTCAGCATTGGATGAATTATACGTTTATTTATAACCCTGACTGCTTTTCTTCTGTTCACCATCTTGGATTAAATTATTTTTAACATAGCTTGTAGCAAAGCCTATATAGGATTCCTGCCTTGGAAACAAGCATAAACAAAGTATCTCAAAAGCAGCAAAGAAGTTTTTTGAAACAGCTTTCACACTGATAATGCCATTAAATGCTGCTCTTTTTGGTTGTTTTTGTGTGTCAGAATAAGGAGAGAAAGCGTGGCGCATGACTCACAGCTGGAACAGTCGTCTCCGCGCCAGCCGCTCTCACACTGGCAGCGATCAGGTGCTACACAGCGGCCATGGACACACTCCTTAGTGCAACGTGCTACACACACATAGCAGGAAGGAAAAAATAAACACGCAGAGAGATGAAAAATATGAAAACAAACCATTCCAAACCATAAAGTTAGAGGTAAAACGTCAACTTAATACTCACGGACACATTTATTACTGCTTTCATAGAAGCCACGGCAGCACTGATATCTCTTACGATAGTCCATTTTCACCACCTGCCTATAAAGTGTTTTATAGGTGATCCTGGAGAGTGAATTAGAGAAAGAGTTTAATAACCTCCATTATAAACATTGGAAAATGCAAGACCACACAAAATTCATTATTTCATTATCACAGATCAGCTGTAGTTTGAATACAAAGTCCCTCAATAAGACTTCTGATTCAGTAGTTGCCTTGGATCGACTTTTGGCACCTTTTAAACATAAACGTATAATATTTAGAAATGTATTAAACATTCAGTGCCCTTCCCATTCGCCTTAGTTCAGATTAAACTTAAAAGGCCTTTGGGAACTGCCGTAAGACCAGCAGGGAGAGTGAGTTTCATGCCAGCATTATAATAAAGGGAGCATACATGGACGCCAGCATCACAATTACTTGGATTCGAAGCAATTTTAAGCCTCCACAGCCAAACCAAACAATCCCTTCAATGACCTAAGCTGAAGACCGAAAAACTCTGCAGCTCAGTAGGATGAAAGAATTCATGCTGCGTTTAGTCTAAGTCAGCTCAGTGTAACTGTGAGTAAATGCTTGAGTGCATGTGTGTTTGTCAGTGTATGTCACCTGTGCCGGGTGCATTTGTTAGCGTTCCAGGGTTCAGAGCAGGTCTCTTCACGCACATGGTCGAAAGGCTGAGCATACGATTCCTTCACTGAAGTGGTGAAACTAAAAAAAAAATAAAAAAAAAAAAAATCTTGTCATGGTCACCAGTCACTTGTTATTTTGCATCATTTAACATAATGTACAACAACTAAGTCCAGGAACTGTCTCCGTAGAGTGTCTTGCTCAAGGGTATCATAGAATGTTCAGTTTGTGGAGATAAAACCAAGAAGAGAATTCTTTTCGAGCCATGGGTTCCCTCATGAATTTATAATGAATTTTTAGAATGACAGTTTTGGATTTATGAGAAAAATAAGATCTGTGGTTAGGATTACTTTAAAAGGCTCTTACATTTAGTCCCTACACCATAAATGGGTCTTTCTCAAAAATGTTAAATTTCTAAGTTTGTTTAGGGTTTTTCCCCATTAAAAATGATTTTGAAAATTCCCATCCATCCATTCTCCAGACAGCTTGTCCTACTGTAGGGTCTCAGGTATTTTAAAATATTTAATATTTTTATTTTATATAAAAATATAACTGCGACTTCAGAATTGCAATATGTATACTTGCAATTTGAGTTATAATGTCAGAATTACAAGAAATAAACTCCCAATTACGAGTTATATAGTCAAAATTGTGAGATATAAGCTCGCAATTCAGACATTGTTTCTCACAATTGTGAGTTTAAATCTCACAATTCTGACTTTATAACTCACGATTGTGAGTTTACATCACAAAATTCTGAGAAAAAAAGTCAGAATTGCGAGATGAAAAGTCACAATTACCTTTTTAATTCAGTTGCAGAAACGAATTTCCATACCTCCATAATATACTTTAAGCGGAAACGCAGAAAGTTTCGAACAAAATCCGCCCAAAACAAAGTTTGGTTGGAGTTCATTTCATGAGTTCAGAACAGAACTTTCCAGAATAGTTTACTCTGGCTGATACACACCTTCGAACTACCATTGTTTCATGGCGATTACACTCAAGAGGTAGGTGTGCTCTCTCCATTTTCTTTTCAGTCCATTGAGGTCAAACGTCGTGCAAACACTCTGAAGAGCCACTTTATAGTAGAAAATGAAGTTGTCATTCTAATCGCAAGAGACACTGACCTTTAAGTACTACAAGATATGTAAGTTTATGTGACTGACGAATCGAAAACCAAAGTCACATTTTCTCAGACACCGCACTGAACAGAATAGTACGCCATGCTCTAAGGTTTATGTTTTTCATAAATGAAGAATAATAAATAATAATACATTTGAGATATGAAAATATACAGTCTACTCGACTTTTCTGCGAGTAGCGTTGAACCTGTGGCGTTGAAGTTTTGAAGCTTTAAAACGTAAATGGAAGTGGAGCCTAAGTCGAGAGTGGTCGCTAAGTTTCTTGTGATGTCCAGAATGTCTAACCACCTTAAATGACACTGAATCTTATAGAATATTATTGTAGCAGAAAGTATTACCAATAAAGGTTGAGTAGTTTAAATAAACTAAGGTCACAGATACACAATAGAAGACATAGACTAGTATTCTTACATTTACTGTATAAAAGACATTCACATTTCTCTTAAAGAAAGTATATCATCTGAGGCAGGTCTTGATATTTAATGCAGTTTTGCTATTTGTGTAACTTTATCTCGCTTTAACAATATTTGCTAAGATGCTTTAGTTTGAGTTTTACTAGCAAACGTAACAAGACACATATATAAACTGGGAACTGGATTTTTGCAGTGTTGTTGTTGTTCGACAAGCAAAAAATGATTTACAACAGCAGTTTTGGTTGCCAGTATGCAGTGGAACAGATCGGCTGTATTGGCACTGTCTTTCTGAGCTCTATATTGGAGATGATTCTTACCTTTCCCATAAGCTGCAGACATTTGGATGTCGGGGGTCCAAAGACAATGACAGCTCACACGCACAGCCCAAGACAAACAGGACCACACAGATCTCTGCCGTCTTCATCCTGCTGTAAGGAGAAAAACAGTCAACTGCCTTATAAAACATTAAAACTCTGCCCCTCAGAACTGTTGATGTGACACTGCAAGGCCAGTGCAAAGCTCTCCTTCCATTTCAAGACATATTGAAGCCATCTGGTTTTATTTATGAGGATGCTTTAGGCACGCTGTAGGAAAGGGACAGACAAGTCTCCCATGGTGAAGATTTCTGAGACTTATGAGCACATGCTCTCACACACATATAAACAGAACACACACACACACACACACACACACACACAGTCTTCAGTATACTGAAGTATACTATTCTCAGTATACTGTCTCTTCCTCTAGTAAAGGAAAACTGTGCACCCTGGACGGTCACAGTGTTAAGCTAAATTAAACCTTGACGGGACAAAAGCATGGAACATAAACATGTTGTTTGGTCGTTTATGAAAAAAGATACTTATATAGAGGAATGAAAAGGAATGTAATTACACAAATATACATTTTTTTGTGTAGTACAGGTTCTGGGGGAAGTTTCAGAGAGTAAAAAGTAAAAATAAATAAAGAATATTAATATAAATAGTTATAAATAAATGAAACATTCTTGGGTATCGGGAGATTAATATTACTGACAGACAGTTGAAATTTCCTTGATAATATTTTTATTCACAAATGAAATGAAAATACATGAAAAATATATAGATGTCTTTTTATTTTAGGGAAGGGGTTTCTTCTAAGGGGACCATCATATTTGGAGGTCCATGGCATCAAAAAAAAATGTTACAACCCCAGGTCTAGTAGACCTTATGAGTGGAGGAAACTCTTTAAAATTATATTGAATCATAAATCAAACTGTCAGTTTTGGTTTGAGAAGATTTAAAAAGAAAAAGTCATATGAAGGGTCAGTTCATCATTAAACTCAAGACAAAAACAGAAAGAAAGAGACCAGAACATTCCGTGTAGATGACAAGTTTTCATTAAAGAGCTATAGGATTTTATAGATCCCTTTACTGGGGTGGAGTATATTATCCCTATTCTTTCTGGGGTTTTTTTTTCTCTTTTCTTTAAGGGCTTCATTAGAAAAAGTGTTTGAGACCACATTAGGATTCCTGTGAGCTGAGAAACTAGGATTGTGCTTAATGAGCAGTGCACCGCGACAGAGCGTCTGTGACAAACAAGTGGTTTAAATCTACTCTGAACCTGAGGCTGCGTTAATTACATTTGTGTCTAAGTAAACAACAGTTTTGTGCAGGAGCAGATGAATTTTTTGGAAATTGCGTACTTGTCTCCAGGAGGGTATTTGGCTTGTGTAAGGATGCTGAGTGTTCAAATGCCACCTCAATACAAAATCCATCACATAAGTTCATGACATAAGTAACATTAATATAAAAATATTCTTCTTATCCCTGCTCCATATAGGAGGTGGATGCAACAAAAAGTGAATTCAAAAACAATTGGTACTGGTCTTACTCCCAGAATAACATTCCTTTGATTCAACAATACAATTACACTTAATTACAGAGAACAATAAACCATTAAATATTTGTATTTTAAGGTTTATAACCCTGCTTATTAATTTATTACAAAAAAATGTTTGGTCTTATAAATAAGCAATCTGCAAATATACTGATGTAAGTTTAAAATACACATTATAGTTACGGTTCCTGATTTAAAAAAAAAATAGCTCAGTGATGGAATGACCTCAGTTATGTTTTTGAACGATTCACTGACTGATTCAAGCCACTAACTTACGAGTGTTTTGTGAATCTTTTTTTGACTGATTCATTAAAAAGAACCAGTTCATATGTGCACGAATGGACATTACGACTTGTGCTGCGTTCGTTCATTGCTGTTTGCAGGAAAACAAGTTTTACTGACTGTCACCAATGCCAAGTAGATTTTAAAACACTGTTGCAAATGCTTATTTTTTGTAGCATTGGCCATTTGAGTGGGAGCCTGATGGAAGGCAAAAACTTTGATCGCTCTTGCTAAACTGCTGCAGGACTGCAGAGCTTTAAAAGGTGCAGTATTAAACCATGAGCTGATTTTAATGAGCCGAACAGATGCTGTGCCCGCACTCGACTGCTTTCATGTGGACAAATTATGGGGAGGACGCATACACGGCACAAACAAGAAGGGAGAGAGAGTGAGGGATTTCTTTCATCAACATTTTGTTTGCATCTGACACCAAGGATTGGTGCCACATTAAAAATGAGTACCATACGGCAGGATATTTTTAGGGGACACGCTCACTAATGGAACTCACAAATGTCAAATGGTCCACATCTGAGTTGTAGCGTGAGAGAAAGAGTGCTCTGATAACCCAAACCAAAGATGTTCTGTCATTTAAAAGGCCCCACAATGCTGTTTCTGGGTGAAGATAAGGGTATAATGGAAAATGAAAGAAAACACATGTCGTCCTCTGCCACTGGCTGGGTCGGTAAAACACACTGTCCTCATGCTTGGGAAGAGTAGCCGACTTCAATAGTGAATACGAAAGCAAATCATTCATGCAGATATGAGCTATTCATGCAGCTGGATATGGTAATTGAATTTCCATGTTTTTTTAACTGCTTGATTCTGTACAAAAATGATTTAAATCCTAGACAATTCACGTCAGTGCTACAAACTATTGAAAAATGACACTGTTGAACCAGTTCTTTTTTAATGAGTTGTCAGAAAGATTCACAAAACAGCCTTGAATCAGATAATTAATGGTTCGGTATAATAATCAATAATTAATGGTTTGAATCAGATGCACTCAATTAGTGAATCATTCAGATCCATTACAAATTTGAACTGACTTCCTCAATGAACCGCAAGTCCTTTGTCTTTGTTTCAGCTGATTTGACATGAACGGGAACTTTCTGGATCCATATATTTTTAATTTTGTCAGTATTTTCTATATTTTCTATCTAGGCTGTTTTTTCTGTCCAGTCAGACAAATATTCTTACAAAACAGAATGTATTTATAATATATAGTACCAAATTGGAACAAATACAAGAACAGCAGTTTTTTTTTTTTTGGTCTGGAGCTGTGCTTTGGCCGTAGTATTGCATCTCATGTTGTTTTTTTAAACATCTCACCATGTGCATTGTGGTTTTAAGGCACTGTGTCAAGTTAAAAATAGTCCTTTACTCTGTACTATTTAGTATCTTATGTAATCAGCCCCTGAAACGTGTCCATCTGAGGTCAGATGAACCTTAAACTACAGTACATTTCACATTTTTTTCAAACTACATTTGGAACACATAGAAGACACGGAACAACACAACATGCAGTCACGGTTTCTTGTATGTCTATTTCAGTTCTGACTGGAGTGAATTAAAGAAAGATTAAAAACTCTTTAGGTTTTAATGTTGGCACATAGGGGTATCGTACACGCAGGACACATGGATCAGATCAGATGTCCTTCTTTCCTTTCCTGTCCCTCTCCACGACTGCTAGGGGCCACATGCAAATTTAAGGAGAAAATATTAGTCATTATTTGGAACGGAGGGACACAGGGAAAGGAAAATAAGAAGAAAAGAAAAATGAGCCATCAAAAAAGAAAGCCAGAAAGCGAGGGAAACAAAAAAGGAGAGAGAAAGGTTGCATAATAGCTCTAGACCCTATGGACCCGCATACATAAATAGTCTCTCATATAACAACTCATAATAATCATTCCAGTTCTCCTCCAATTCCACAGACCACTGACAAATGTAGCAAAGAGCAGATATCCTGGCAGGATCCAACTAACACATGCTCATTCAAGCAAAGAAACACATATACTGAAACTGCCAAACCTGCAATGAAGTATATTGGGGAAAGACTGGAAAATGAGAAAAAGAAGCTCTTAAACATTCAACATGTCTTTCTAAATCGACTGTTGTAGAAGTCCACTTCAACAAAAAATGAGATTTGTGTATTATTTGTTAAAATAACACATAAACCTCTTTGCCCCTCCAGAGAGCATCCAAAGCTGACATCAGGACTTGGAAGACGCAGGACTGAACCCAACTTCATGATCATTCGGAAAATGAGCAAACTACAGCTGGAAAGCCAGTGTATTCAGCCCTTCTGTTTTAAGAAATGTAGTGGGAACACAACAGTAAGCAGATCTTCGGCCAGGAGTTAGGGTGCTTATCTCTGAGTGAGGTTATGTGTCTAGTCCTCAAATGTCTGTTAAAACAAACAATTTGTCATTGCAGTTCATATGAAATTTCAATTTTTTCATTAAATCTCAATAGTTTGTTGTACACAAAAGTTCCCTGTTTACTACCCTATAGTACTTGATTCTGATTGGTCAATTGCAGCATTGAGTGGTCAAATATTTTTTGCTTAATAATGATACATTTGTCCATGGCAAAATACTTATTTAATAAAGAAGAATGCATGTTAAAGGTTACATTTACTGGTATACAGCAAAAGTAGTACTAGGCAGTCTCTTCACTTTCCCTATTAAAGTTAGAATAGCTTATTACAATAGTGCAATCTTTTGACTTGAAAAACCTAATTATTTGATAAATAGCTAGAATATATGTTAGCTAACTAGACCATTTAGTTGTTAACAACTAAAATAACTTGGATTGCAGATTATTATTAATATATAATTTAATATTGTAACGTTGTTGCTAGGCCAGTTGTTGTATTTTTCCTAGCTGAAACTCTAAGCCAATCCCCAAGTAATAAAATAAAGTCAAACCAATATTTATATATATATTATATATATATATATATATATATATATATATATATATATATATATATATATATATATATATATATAATGAGTAGAATAATGTACACTCAGCCTGTCTTTATGGGGAAAAAAAGCCTGATTCACCTTTATTTTATTTTGCATATACCGTGAGCTGTCTGAAAACTCGATTCTGATTGGCTGGAAGGAGCTCAATGCAGATGTAGCTCCAGTCAGTTTGTGTTGCCTTCACTGAAGCACACACACACATACAAATCACAATCACCTGCACACGCTTAGATAGCCGTGATCACAAAGAAACATACAGGAGCGCAGAAACATGTTGTCAACTAACTTTTATCAATAAGACTGCTATGCCACCAATAAGGTGTGTTATATGGTAATGGTGGTGTTTTTAAAGTAATGAAAATAACAGCTTCACAAGAGAGAAGCATCAATTTACACACACAATCTCACTCTCTCTTTCACTAATTCAAATTCATTTAAAAAATGGTATTTTACAGCATAGTTGTAAATCTAACGACACGTAGATAAAATAAATATTGAAAATAATTCTCAAGTCAAATTTTGTCCTGCAAACATCAAGGAATGGTTCACTTCAGAATTAAAATGTTCTGATAATTTACTCACCCCATGTCATCCAAGATGTTTATGCATTTCTTTCTTCAGTCAAAAAATTAAGGTTTTTGAGGAAAGTATATAAATTTCTTTTTCTTTTTTCTTTTTTTAGAAAATGACAGATCGTTTCGCAAGACAAGACCCTTATTCTTCGGCTTGTATCGTGTAGAACGCTTTGAAGCTGCATTGAAACGGACCTTCAACCCGCTGTACCCCGGTGAAGTCCACTATATGGAGAAAAATCCTGTTTTCCCCGAAAACCTTAATTTCTTTTTAAATGAAGAAAGAAAGACATGAACATGTTTATGGGAGAGAATAAATTATCAGTAAATTATAATTGTGAAGTGAACTTATTCTTTAAACTCGTCCATGCTGGCAAGTAACCATATAATCAACTTTAGCACACACCTAGCTTTGCGTCGGGTGCATCAAAATTGTTTAAAGCACACCAAGCTGTGGATTATCCCTTACATAATCACCAGAATGTACATTATTGTTTGAGCTTGTTACATTAATCTTCAAAGTCAGAAAGAGACAGAGCTCATGACTACAGTAACCACTCAAATTATAGTCAAACTCAGTGTCATCCACATTCAGCCTCAGCAAAACAACCTCATAAAAACATCTCAACAGACTGAGATTGAGTGAGCGAAGGATCACTACAGATGGTCTGCCACTGACCTGCTCCTGTTCTGGCATTACACTTGTATGTCATTTGCCACACTGTTGTTTACCTTGCCAGAAAGAGACAGAGAGATGAGGTCAAGGAATAATGCAGAGCTGAATGTCATTTGACCCAACCCCAGTCCTGGCTCAGACACACTAACTCCAGTTAAACCAGTAAATCTCAGTTACGGTAAACTGGCATAAAAGCCCCATAATATAAAACATCTGGGGCTGAATTTCAAAACACACTCTCAGCCTCTGCACCACAGAGTGTTTAGCTGGCTGTGGTCTGGGTTCAGTGTAGCACCACATAGTCTATGTGTCTTTAAGTGTGGGGGTGGGGGGTAGTCAACCCCTCATCAATAAACCAGGGGTTAGTGAGTCAGTGCAATATTGTACCCCACCCGTTTTTCCATGTTTAATGCTTCAGTAATCTCAAAGACTGTGGAGATGTGTATTTCTACGGTAAACGCTTGGGTTTGGCAAGCCCGCTGTATTTTGTATTATAGATTCATACTGTAAAAGAATTGTTTATGTCTCTACTAGAAAAATAATTCTTATGCCAAACGCTTCATGATTTTTGCCGGCTGGTTTTATGCAGCTTGGTGCAATTTTGTTTACGTACATTACCTACCTCATAAAAAACATTGCGGCCACACAAGAACAGCCGAGTTTGGTGGGATTATGGGAAGGCGTCATATAGGGACCGGGTCTGAACCACCAGAATATCCACTTACTAGCCATATAAGCCATAATTACACTGGAAAAATACATAAACTGGCAGCTAGAAGCTGTTCTGATGCATCTCAAGTGACAATGGTTAAGTTTCAGTTGGAATGCGACTTTGCGAATACAGTAATTTTTAGGTTAAAAATTTCTTTTGATTTAATTATATATCATTTAAATATTGTTCTTTGACTTATATGTCCATTTTTAATATCTTCATTATTCACCATAACCAATCCAATCAACCAATTGAGTTAAACTATTCAATCTGAATTCATATTGTTATTGTTATGACAACCTTTATATTTAAAGTTTAGGCCTGTAAATAATTCATAGAATAACAGCGTAATTCAAATGTATCTCTGTGCCTGAGATTCTCTTATTTTATTTGTCATTATTCAATTGTTGAAATAAATGGTCAAATTTACATCCATTTCAATTAAGTATTTTACATTCTTTTATATGTTCTTTAAAAGTAAATAATTAAAAATGAACAACAGAAGAATTTCCACTTTTGATGCATACGAATAGCTGGAATGTTGAACTCAGACTTTTGAGGCCATATTAGACACTGTTTTCACATACAATAATTACACTTCCCAAGCTTTATCTCTCCACTTTAGACTGTCTGTTTTTACATTATTGTTAGGTTATGACATACTGTAAACACAGCAGCACAATTGACCCTTCGACGGCAATTGACGATCTGACCAATCATAACCTCAAATCAAAGCAGTCAGGGGAGTTAGTAGATTAACATTGATGAATTTGAACTTGAAAAATTCCATGTACTATAGCAATCTGCTCTGTCTTGTTTGTCAACGCGCGTTGTCATTGTCCTCTTTGCTCTGCAATGTATTTTTCACTCCATGAGAACATGATGTGGGGCGTGAGAGCGCATGGATTGTCGGACATAGCAACAGTAACTAAAGGGCGGGTCTTTGCGAAGGGTCAATTGGTTCCTTTCTGCAAACAGCAACACATTTCTGTTTTTTACTTTTAACAGAAAGACAAAACACAGAGCTTCGAATGGCAGTTCACAGCACATATGGATTTGTAATACTGTTCTTTACAGTATGAGAAACAGAGGTCTCAAACCCAAACACTCTTAGCAGATGAAGTGACATGTTGTCTGCTGTTTGCCAACCCTTCAGCTAAAACACCCCATACCCACCTCTCACATGCTGTTGCCCAAGTAATTGTGATGGAAACCATATAAACACTGTTGGAAGAAACTGCTCGAGAAAGAAAATCTGGATGACTAAACATGTCTCCTAAAATAACAGAATTTTTTTTGTACATTCTACAAATCAGCAGACAAAACTGCACCGCAATGAAGGAGTAACAGTAATTTATATAAATTATAAACAGTTAGTCAAATTAATGCAAAAAATGACACTTCAAATAAATATGTCAAAAAAAATCTAAACCTTGTCAAAAAATAGTCTTTGAGAATGTCTAAATATATCTAAACTAATCTACCTTCAAAAATTGGATTTTAAATGCATTGTCTATATTTTAACATGAAATACAGCTTGAACTGAAAAGTAATCAAAAATGAGAAAAAATTATATTATTTACAATGGTAAAAAAATTGATCATAGTTATTACATAAATATTAATTAGTACCATGAAAAGTAAAAATGAAAAAAATATTATTGAACCAAAAAAAAAATTTATATTGATTTTACTGAAAAAAAGTTACATTTCAGGTGAACAACACAAGTGTGACCCCCAAATGAACAATACCAGAGGGTTAAAATATTTAAATTATTTTAGAATAACCATTATATATATGCATTTATTTTTTACCACAATGCACAGTATAAATGCTATGAAACATATAGCTGCCTTTATATTTTAGAAAGGAGATAACCACAACTTTGTTTGAGGAACCGACCTAAATTTAAGTTACTTTCCGTCTTGAATCTTTTGTGTTAGTTCTTTTCAATTAATCAATGAATGATGGTCAATCAGTCTGAACAATATTTTAATAAATGATACACGCTTTTATGGTGTTTTTATGTTCTTTTAGAAAGCTCCAGTCCCACTGCAACTGTATGGAAAAGCCCAAATTTCCCCCTTTTATGCTTCAAAGAAGAAAGTCAAAATGGTTTAAATGACATGGGGGTGAGTAAATGAACATGCATTCAACTAATACTCTGTATCAGATCTAGCTCTAGGATTCAGAGAGACTGACAGTGTCTGCCTTCGTTGGGTTTGGCTATGGAACAGAAGCTTATGTCATGCTCTGCTCTGTGGCCGGTCTGCAGCTTCTAAAAAGAGAAAAACAGGATATGTGGAGGCCCTTCCTTCTTTATCACTCTCTCTTAACACTCGCCATCTCTCTGGGGTCAGACACCACTCTTCCACACTCGCACGGCCCGCAGAAACCGACCTGACACGCATCAAAGAGCCTGATTCCAGATATCCATGTGAGACCACACCCCTGCATCCTCTTCATGTATCTCCCAGGCAAACACGACCTTGTGTGTTTGTGTCGGTGAGCGGTAACCGATTCTAATCCTAAGGGTAGTTCCCAGCTGGCTTATGTCAAACCCGCTATATCTACATGACCTCATGCCTGGAGGATACTACAGCCGCACAGACACTACGATAAGGCTGCTGTCATCACAACAGTTGTGTTGTGGTCATACTGATGTATATTTTTAAGAGTCAGGAAAGACGACAGTACTCTATAAACAGAAAAAACTTCCTCATCAGGGTGTGTTTTGTGATATAAGGCGAGCCAGGTCAGTACGACCAAAAATGGACAGATGAAGCTTTATTTTTGGCTTTGTCTGTTGCGATATTTCAGCCGGAGTGTTTTAAGTGGTGTTAAGTTTTCTGCCATTTAAAGGCATGGAGCCGAGAGGTCCTGAGGCCTTGTGGGGGACCTCACAGTTTGACAGCTGGTTCCTGCAAGACACTGTAGACCATATAACCGCAGAATACATGACTGTGGCTTCACTGGGGCCTAAGACACGTGGTGGCCAAACAAACAAAACACATTTATATAAAAATACAGGGTTTTTATATTATAAGCATACATATGCTTGGGTTTTTCACGTATAGGTGCACACGACCACAAAAAAAATCAAATGAAATTGACATAAAAGCACACACTCGCGTTCACAAACCATGGTGAGTGTCGCAATGCAAAACCAAACCCTCAGAGGCAGAGAAGTTAAAGAGATGGGCACTTCTGAGGTTTGCACTCTTTAAAAAGACATGACCGAGCACCACCATAATTACATGGGCCATAATTTATATGGCCCAGAACATGTAGAGGCAAAAACCAAAAGTCTTTTTGTTTAAAATTTAATTTTAATGTTAAATTCGTATTTGAATTAACTATAACTGTTATTATTGCCTGCAGATTTCGATTAGATTAGAAAAAAAAAACAGAAGTGTGTAAAGTGTATTGTAAGCACTTCCTGTGTTATTTGCCAATTCATGAAGAATCGCTTGTTTGTTTTCCTCACTTGTAAGTCGCTTTGGATAAAAGCGTCTGCTAAATGACTAAATGTAAATGTAAATGTAAGTGAAACATCTACCTCCATGACTCAAAACTATGACATCTGGTGTATTTATTCCTGTTATGAATACTTCTTCTGAACAGGAACTTGACAATAATTTCATTGGAATGTTGATTAGCAAGGGAGCATGACTCTTTACATCCTTATTTCACCGGAAATGCTTCCTAGCTTACCTCTTCCTACTCACTTCTTCCTCTACGCCTCTAGTGTGGTCAGAGACGTCCACCCACAAATATCAAGAAAGATGCCCACTGTGAGTGAGTCATTTAACTCGTTCATAACTGCAGAATCATTCACTGTAAACTCATCATTACTTGACATTAGTTTCAAAAGATGGTCTTGAGAGGAAATTTTGAGCACTAAAACAAAAAGAGGATTATACAGTACATTTTAAACCTTAAAAAAAGATTTATCATTATTTTCACTTTATTTGTTTCCTAGTATAGCTAAACCTAACATTGTACACTGTCTTAATATTGTTGGCAGTTTTTTTATATTCCCCTATTGTATAAGTCAATTTAGATAAAAGTGCATTAATGTAAATATTCTCCTTTCACATACACTCTACAAAATGTAGGGTTAAAAATAACCCAAGTTAAAATGGACAAACCCAGTGATTGGGTTGTTTTGACCCAAATGCTACATTTTTGATCCAATCTAGGTATTTAACTCAACTTTTGTTTAAAAATTACTATATTGCTTGCTTAGAATGAACCCACAATAGGTTTGAAATGAATATTTATTAATAAGTTTAATAAACAAAAATTGAATAATAAACATCTATTAAACTATTTGTTACTATATGTTCACCTTTTGATTATTTCTTTTGCCCCTAGTAATTAATATGTGTCTGAATTTTTAATTTCCAACCTATTTTGGGTTCATTTTAAGTCAGCCATTTAGCCATTAAAACAAAAGTTGAATTAAAGGTACGATCCGCCACTAGGGGGCGCTAAACAATTCAAAACAATAACAATAGCGTAGATTGATGACGCAGTGAATATGGGAGCATGGAACTTGGATCTAATTAACATTATTCATGGGTAAATAATGTTTATGGATGAGTGAATGCATGTTTTTAAGAAGTGGCCGAGAATCGCGGACGCGATTACTAATGAGAGACAGATATCAGTGTCACGCGCGAGTCCCTGGGGATATAAAGAAACGAGGACATTTCATTCGACCGAGCTACTCAAAAGTGCTGAAATACTACTCATACAGGTCAGTTTATTTGAGGAATTAAAACTGTGAGGTCACTTGGTTTAACGTTACACTATCATACTAAACTGCATTTGAGTGTGTTGAAAGTTGTAATGTTTAGTATTAGTTTCTTGGCTGTAATAGACTTAACAGTAAGATAGATCAACATTAAATTATCATACTGATGATATTCTAACACTTCGTCGTGTTGAGCTATATAACATTGATTAGTCTTATAGCCTACATTTGCTTATCTTGTCTAATAACGTGCAAGAGCGCCATCTCTGTCAAGTCAAAGTTTGTCGCAAAGCTCTCGCCATCTCGGAAACCCCACGCTGATATTGATCCTCGTTTTATTTCTCCTTTTGTTCCAAAGTTTGCTTGCCATGGTCCATAATGTTTGGACGAAACAACAGCAGCGCGCCGCTTTACGTTACGCAGCTGTCCGTGTCTGTTGCCATGGTTACTGTGAGTCCAGGGATATTACGTTATTTACAGGCGCAATGTGAAGTGAAAAGACCGGGGCGGCCCACTATTCAAAATTGTGATTTTCTCTGAATTTACAAATTCTTGCAAACATTTAGGATAATGTAAGTACACAGCTTAACAAAATATATAACACTGTGCAAGTGGTTTTTGGACATTTTAATATAAAACTTCTACATATTGTACCTTTAACCAACTACTGTGTCAAAAAAAAAAAAAAAAAAATTGTCCAAATTTAAGCCAGCTTGGGTTGTTTTAAACCCAGCATTTTCTGGAGTGTATAATCCCTCACCTCAAATCATTGTAAAATTTACAGTGAAATATACAGAAGGGGTTGTTTGTTAGTTCTTCATTAAAACACCATGAACTCCAAGGAGTTTTAGTATTAAGATATGTGAGCATTCTCATTCTAAACAAATTCAAGGCATGAGAAACTCATATAATAAATGAGATCACAGAGGATGGTCTGAGATTTTAAGCTCTATAAACTGCTTTTGTTTAAGAAAGAGGCTTTGAGAGAAATTACAAGAATGTTTTTCAGTTTTTGTTTCTTCCCAAAGGGACAGATGAGGTTACCCTCTTAATTTCAGCGGCACAGCCAAACATGACATCATGACCATTGCTTCAACACGATTTATCTTCCTTGTTTTTCCAATACACACAGCATAAACAAGCATGTACACTATTCTTCCATTACAGGGATGAAAGGAAAACTGGATACCCTAAAAGTGTAGGCTCTTATAATCTTTTGCTTATTGCACTTGGGACTGTGACCCAGTTTAGCTAATTGCGCTCTGAAATTTCTGTCACAATGATTGTAAGGCCAAACGACTGATTGAGTTTAATTTTAGCTCCAGCTGTGCTGGCAGGTCAATCACATATTCATGAATGATAGGCCAGTCGACTGCAGGACAGAGATGAGCTGCGTTTCCCTGTCAGTACAACAAAGCATGCAGTATGTCATCCATAGACAGGAAATGCTGAACAAATGTGTATGTGTGTAAAGAAACAGCCAAGGCAGTCGTCGCAAGCCTACATGAGCATACTCGATCTCCACGTGCACGTATGCCTATATACACAACTCTCTTAAAATGGGGGGTCTCTAGTGTGACGCCCCCTCCTCTCCTCTGCTGGCTAAATTGATTGCAGATTTCCATGAGTGCAGAGCTGGCTTGTGTATGTGTGTGAGGCCCTCAGGAGTCTGGGCGTACTGTCAGAACACATGCGAGAAAGAGAAAGGAGGAGAAAAAAAAAGAGTGCCGCGGTCCCAATAGGACCCAAAGGAACATCACTCCAGGCTGGAGACCCAGAATCACAGCTGTGGAGTCAGCTGAGCAACCTCTCAGTGAGGGACATTTTCCTGAAAGAACTTCTGTCAACACCATCAAACGTAACAACTGTGGAATTAATAGGACCAAAAAAATATGAGCTCAAATCTAGAATTTTAAAGTGAGATCATTCATCAGAATGTGAAATTTACAACAGAAAACATGAATACAGGTGAGTAGTACTTCAGAAAGGGTTCCTAAAAATGACTCATTCTTAGTATTTTTTTAATCATTTTATAGAGATTTCATTTTTTTTATTATTATTATTATTATTTTAAGATTCAAAAGAATTTTCTTTGAATTTCAGCTTTAACCATTTTAAAATGATCTGACATTTCCAGGTTTTTCATGACAGTGGGAAAACATTTTGAAATCTGGCATAGAAAATACAGTGAATTTTGAATTAAAATGAAAATATTTTTCAAATCTGGATATTTAAATTGAAGAAATACGTCTTGATATTATTTGTTTCCAATATAGGTAGAAACAACAACAACAACAACAACAACAAAAAAAGTATGGTCGTCTTACAAGGCTGTAAAAAAAAATAAAAAATACACCTATTTAAATTAAAAAAAATTAAGTACAGTTGCTGCCTTAAATTTTTAAGTATAATCAAATTGGCCATACAAGTATTTCATTTCAACTTAAATTATATTAAACGGACTTAAAAATTTTACTGAATCTTGTAAAACTTGTAAAAAAGTTGAAATTGCTTAAATTATTTTGATGAGTTAACTTATGACTTATTGGTCACATAATGTTTTACAGTGAATATCATTTAGTCTTTTAGACAAAACCACACAGAGTAAACCTCTCTACAATTCAGGAAAAAAGTAGCTTATTTAAGTACAATTTGTTTCATTTAATTAGCTGTTCGCTGCTCTGTTAACAGCTGCTCAGACAGTCCTGGTCATCTCTGTGAGAGAGGAGGCATCATATATCAGCAGTACACTAAAGTCCTCTCACAGTGTTTTGAGGATCATTATTTCTTTTTGCTTTAGTTCGGTTAATGAACTGCCACAAGAGTGAAGTGAGATAACAGACTCCAACCTCCCCTGCATCTGGTCTAAATCAACACGCTGTTGGCTGGCAAATTTATTTGCAAACACTAATATGGACTCAAGCTCATTTTGCGCGGTTAAGGAACTTTTCATATGTGTGCTTTTTTTCCCCTTCTCTGCGTTGTTTTATTGTACGGGTCTGGGCAGTACTGCATGTCCTGGGTACAGTAAAGCTGTCCCACACAGGAATTTACCTTAAGAGGCCTATTTATTTATGAGACAGAATAGCAAAAAAAAATTGGATCAGAAGAATGAGGTGGCTGCTATGCCTGAGTAGACAGATGGACAAACTGCAGCAGGTTGTACTGATGATAAAGCCAATGCTGTGATGAATGAATTCATATACTTATCTTTACATTTATACTATTTTATTTATTTATTTATTGCATTTTCAGAGATTTGGACCAGGCCTGGGTCCATTCAGTCAAGTGTGACATACAACACCAAGCCTCCCTTAAGTGCAAAGAAGAGCGCAGCACTCAGAAAAAGCATTAGGACAGAATCCAGGTGTGTGATGAAACCAAAGCCATATTTTTCCAAGAAAATATCTTTGTAAAGCAATGCTAAAATATTTTTCTGTTTGCCAGCTTAAAGATCTGCTATGTCTCTCTTAGCTTTTGACAGAATGTATGGGGGTAATGCGTTGAATGTAGGAATTCAGGGATTTGGTACCACACAATATCACTGCATCACCCATTTGCCATCACTCATCTCCCTGGAGGAAGTCCACTCGCTGCCAGTACATTCCTCCTAAAGCTTTCTGATTTACTCTACTGTCCATCGCTGCAGAGCCCTTCTGGAGAGCGAGGAGGAAGCCTGCTCCTTATTAGAACCATCTTTTTATCGCCTTTTTCACAGCTGAAAAAATAACCAGATGTTTCTGAATCTGAGCATTTGAGAGTAAAAAGGTTTTCACCAGAGGAAAAGAAACGCATTACTCTCTGTCTGCCCCTAAAATGACTCCATAGAAATGCTTCTAGATTCTCCTCCTCCTCCTCTCACTCCCGTCGCAATGAAGACAATATTTTAAGCCCAATCCAGAGGTTTCTCAAATGTTAAAAGTCCCTTGCCATAATGCATTTTCAAAACTCTGAATGGGATGTAAACTTTAAAGGCGCACTCAGTAATGTATTAAATGAATCAGTAATACAATAAGTGAAATATTATTAAATATTCAAATAACTGTTGTTTTCATTTAAATATATTTTACAATCTAATTTGTTCTTATGATGGCAAAGCTGAATTACTCCATTCTAATATGTGATTTGGTGCTCAATTACTGTCAATGTTGAAAACAGTTGAGTTAGCTACTTAATATTTTTATGAAAACAGTGAAAACACACTTTAAAAAAAAAAATATTCTTTGATTAATAGAAAGTTCAAAAGAGCAGAATTTATTTGAAATAGAAATCCTTAGTAACATCATAAGCATCTTTAATGTCACTTTTGATAAGTTCAATGCGTCCTTGCGGAGTAAAAGTAATAACGCTTTTAAACGCATCTGAAGAATATGAACTTAATGATATGTGTAGGTCAAATATATTTGACAACACGGCCGAAATAACAGGATGAGAGCGAGAAGGAGAGACAGAGAAAGAGGGCAGGTATTTGCCAGATGCTGGACTCAGGATGTCCTGGGCACAAGAGAAGAAAAGAGGAAACAGAGGGGTAATTTCCTGTGCTGCCAACAAAATCTGCGTCAAAATTAAATTAAAGCCTTTTCCGTCTAAATCTTCCATTTGCTTCGGATGCGCCTGTGTTTGAGGATCTATGATTTAATGTACATTGTGTTTACAATTCATTGTCTGTAAGATAAACAACAATATCCGAATCCTCAGGTCTCTACTGTCTCCTCCTCTCATTCAGCAGAACACCAGGGAGTTTAACAGAAACAAACAAAAGGAAACATCTTGAGAGAAAATACAGGTCTGTCATCCAGTGACCATTTCCCATCAGTAGACACTAAGCACACACACTCTCTCACAATACACATGCATATAGTCAAATCTCTTTCTGTCCCTGACATATAAAAGACAGTGTGTCCTGACCTCATAGTTAACCACAATGAATTTTCCAATTGGATCTCATGGGACAAACTTCAGCACAGTGCCAATATGCCTTTTCCATAACGCTAAAGTAAAAGGAAAAGATGAGCAGGGTTATTATTTTTCCCGTCGTCTACCTGATTTAAAATACAACTCTGAGACGGCAGGAGGACAGCGGTAGAATCGATCGCTTCAAATGTCAGTCCCAAATGTGAAGGAGTGGATTTTTATGCAACAATGACTTTATTCTGACTGACAAAAGAGAAACAATTACTTTTTGGTAACGACTCCTCAGATATAGTGATTTAAGATCATAACCATGTTCTGAATCACAACAATCACAAGTCAAGTTTTACCGCTGCCTGTCATTATCATTTTTCAAGAGTTCACTTGAAACACTTAAACACTTGTATAAGATTTACAAACACAGCTTTGTTTTTATATTTCACCATAGATGGGTTGTTTGTCTTTTCTTCCGTGCAAACAGACCCTTCAAAACATCACTTTCCCCTCTCCTAATGACTCTCAGCACTGCGGCTGTGCTTCAAGCCTCTCCAATACCGACAGACTTTCAGATCAGAGCAAAGATCAGAGATCTTCTCACTGACTCTACAGCTCTGTGGCTGCTCTGCAGTGAAAATAAACAGGGATGAGCAAGCAAAAGTAAGCAAAATGCAAAATGAGATAACAAAAGTGCAAGTTTGAGCCATTACAAAAATAACAATAACATTTTTTAAGTACACTCAACACAAAAACTAAGTTTCCAAAAGAAGATTTTCACAGCGATACCACACCAAGAATCATATTTGGTTCCCAAAAAGAACCTTTCAGTAAACAGTTCTTAAAAAGTTTGCTTTCTTAGTCTGAAGAACATTTTAAAAATCTAAAGAACCACTTGTGCAATGAAAAGGTTCCATGGATATAAAGGTTCATAGAACCATCAATGCTAATAAAGGACCTTTATTTTTATTTTATTGTATAAAGAGATAGGAACGGCTTCAAGCAGAACCTTGCAGATCCAAAGCCCTCCTCTGGCCTCTGTCTGCAAAAAGCATGAGTTAGAGAGGCTTATGTAAGCATGTGGTGGAAATATTACCCACCGTCTTCATCCGTTAACACAACACCCCCAACTCATCACCACTGACCTCCGTATGTTCTTTTATGCTGAACTCATATAAAATCACTTTTCCAAGACATTTCCAAACTTCAATTCAAATATTAAAATCTCTTTTTTGAATGTTTACATATCAGATTCCTTTACAGAATGCAATTCTAGTTCATTAGCTGCTAATTTACAATTAATATCATCACATAAATTATCTAATACCACAAGCAGCTGTGAACTACTGAACCAAAAGGCGTAATCCGAAGAATTTCAGTTAAAGATTCAGTGCCAACCCAGTGCTCATGACCCAACAGAGAAATCATATCAACAGCAGATGTTTTTTTATGAGGACCTCAGTATGCTGCTGTCAAGGTGAAAAGTTTCTCCTGTGGAAATCAATTAGAGTCTCTGCGCTCCAGATGTGGAACCATTGGCAGGTACTAGTAATTCTTCCTACACTCCTATTCATAAGTCTGTCCTGTTCTATGGGATATTGTGGTAACAATAAGAGGGTGAAACAAGTAGTGGACTCATTTTAATTGTCTGTAATCAACTAGAAGCAAGGTCAAGGTCAACATCTCCTGGGTGGGTTAATGTACTTTTTTGCCAATTATGGTTTTGTCAATTATGGTTCTGCCTGGCCTGGGGGTTTGGTTGTAGATGCTACAAGCTGTTAACACTCCACAATATCAGGTGGGGAAGCAACACTCAAATAGGATGCAATACTGTTGGATCAAACACAAAAGAAAAAAACAAAACAAAAACATTATGGCTCTGATATGACTCAGAGACAGAAAGAAAGATAAAATGTGTTTAGGGCAGTGTGTCATTCCAGCATTGTCCTTCACATTGCACGGCCATGACTCAGATATTTGTATTATGACAAGCATCAAGCTCAATTCACTCTCTAAATACAAAATATGTGGAAATTATGATTTTTTTTTTGTAATCTTTCTACACCTGCTCAAGATCACATCTGTCCCTGATTTGTACTGAAAAAAGTCAATGGACATTTTTTGTCTCAACAGCTAAATTGCACTGTAATTTACAAGATTCTTTCACAATTAAAACAATGTGTGCGATAACGAAAACTACCAATATAAGTTTGCCCTGTTTTGAAGTGTGCATTTACAATAAACACTATTGATTATACAACTTTAGTTTTCATTAATATGGTAATATGGTTTGTTTAAACTGTATTAAATTTAAGTGTTACCCAAGAAAAAGCAATCACATCATCACATCAAAAACAGACTTCAAGAAGTAGGTCAGGGAAGAAGAAGTGGAAACTTCAGTAGACAAAAATTCCAGAACAATGGTCTGAATAAGAGCAGTTTTTATAAAATTGATGAAAGGCATTCAATTGCATTGTAGTTGTATTGTGGGTAGCGAAAACTTACTTACCTTACTGGAGAAGTGGCATTGGACTTTATTAATCGAAGGTCTGGGCTGAGGTGCTGCGTCCTGAGGACAATGAAGACTCTCTTACAGACGTACGTCCTTTTATATACTTTATAAACCTGTAAATAAATTTTGAAGCTGAGTTTGTTCGCAAAGTTATAGCTAAACCGGTGTTCGCGTAACCATTAGCTATCTCTATCCTGAGACACAGCTGAAGAGCGCGCGACAGTGACAGAACTACAAAACAATTGAGTCGCTAGTGCGCGAGGAGTGGGCACGCGCTCACGCCTACTGTCCCTCCCACTGTTTAGTATTCGATTCTAAGTATAGTTTATCGTCTGTTATATATATATATATATATATATATATATATATATATATATATATATATATATATATATATATATATATATATATATTTATTTATAGAATATATAGGGATATAAATAGAATATATAGAACTTCCTTTAAAACCATATTACAAAACATTATACAATGAATTCAATCTTAAGAAATTAATGTCTTAAAGGATATACATTGACATATTTCATGTTTCATGACTTTTCCATACACTACACATGGAATTATAAATGTTAACCCTCATGTTTTGTTGATATGTACTCATATGTATGCTTGGGATCCCAGAGACCCCTCGATGTGCTAAACTAATTACGTAACGAGTAATTACGTAATGAATATTTTTCTTTCAAATTCATTTAATACAAGTACATTTCTTTGACCTAATAAACCTCAGTAGGCAAATATTATTGGCGTTCCCCTCTATTTTACCACAAAATATTCATGCAGAAATATTCAGTTTAAGAAATGTGACAAGTATCCTTTCTAGTTGCTTCTGTTTGGGGTCAAACAATATTGAACAATACAATAAAAGATATAAAAATAAGAAACTGGCAGGAGTGTATTATAGTTATAGTTGACTCAAAATGATTGTTTTAGCATGGTCTGGAAAGTTCAATTAGGAATATAAATGGGGGTGTAAAATGGAAAATTCAGGACCTGGAACGTCAACAAAGCAGCCCTCTTTCTAAATTACTATTCAGAATGTCTGTTCAAAAATAGCTGGCCAAACAAAGGCTAACAGCTATGATTTTTAAGCCACTGCACTGAAGGGTCCGTGAGAATGGTTTCCTGCTGGCTTTAATGATAAGTGATGCTCCGGGATGTATTTCCCCATCATGCATTGTATTAACAGATAACACTCTTTAATTTAGGAAATAATAGAAAATGAAGGAAAACAGAGTTTCCGTTTCACTAAGACACTCAGCAAAAGATGGGCTGAGTCAGTTTTGGCATCAGCTTATCATCTAAAGACAGGAACTTCACTTGCACATTGTAGGTCTTGAAATTCCCAGGTGATCCGTTTCCTTTTTCAACTTATTGTTAAGAATCTTTAAATAAGTATATATTTTTTTATACGTTCTATTGCATTTTTAAAGAGGTCTAATGTGTCTAATATTTTACAGTAGTGAATTACAGTTCTGTCCAGTTTAGGGACCATTTCTGAACGTTAAATCATTACGCCAATAGATATGGACAAGTTACTGTTTGTTATTGAATTGTTCACTTAACCATCTCTTTCGAAAACACTGATGAAGAAAAAAAAAACATCATTACGTTTGCTATTCGATAACATTGAATAGGCTACTATGTTTTCAAGAACATTTCTACTCAAGATGAGTAATGTGTCTAAATTACCCAATATTGAATTTTGTTACATTAAAGCAATATCATAGTTACAGTCAGACCTCATGGAATATCAGCGTATATCTGATTCATAACAGCATTCTTGGTGCTGAGATATCACTTAAATATTATATTATATTATATTTTTTGGATTTAATGTCTGTCCAGTCTCAACTGCCAAGTCAAACTCTCTAAAGAGCATCCTTATGCCAAAAATGCCTTTTCTGATATGGTGCATCTAATGGTGACCCCTAGTGCTAAAATAAATCACTGCATACCTATGTATATATAATTCAAACAGTGGAGGCAGAAGAAGACAAAGGGAGCACTTGTACCAGCAAGGTCCACACAGGGTGCCAGTGAAGGGGGGTGTCACAGCATCCCTGGTCTTCAGTGAAGCATCTGAAAAGGTCTCAAGCTTCTCAGATGTAACACTGAGCACCATGGAGCCGTGGAGAAAGCAGGGGCTGAAAAGCAGTGGAACCACCTGTGCCCCACAGGTCCCAGCAAAGAAGAAAGCTCGGGATGCCTTAGGATCTGCATAAACATCGAGGCCTCCTCTGCACAGGGAGCTCCTGTGTCTGCTGGGTCCCCCAGGAACCACCTGTGCTCGTTGGGTCAAAACTAAGAGGAAAAACTCAGGATCCCTGAGCAGCTGCAAGAGGCCAATTTTGCACAGGGAGCACCTGAATATATTGTGTTTGTACATATTTTAAAATGAACAAATGCAACATAAATCAACCTATTTTATTTATTTATCTATCTATCTATCTATCTATCTATCTATCTATCTATCTATCTATCTATCTATCTATCTATCTATCAATCAAGGACAACTCACTTTATTAACAATGATGTTATGTAAATGTGCCACTTTAAGTTTGCTTCAAGCCCTGCTGTCCCTCGGCTGTTTCTAGTGTGTTCATAGGTTTCAGTTCGTACCAATGTGCTGAATTTATCAAACGCGTTCTTCCAGGCGAACGGAGCTTTTCTGGGCCTCCAGGCGAGCCATACATACATCTGCTACTCGGCTCTGCACCTCTCACAGCGGGGCTAACATTATCATTCACGCGTTTCAGTGTCTCCGCTAACACCAGTCAACATGCGTTTACCTTGGTTTATCATCTGTGTGGCATTGACTGTGTGCTGTTCGGATGGCAGCGATGTGCTCGAGCTCGGAGACTCTGACTTTGACCGGAGTGCAGCCGTGCACGAGACACTGCTGGTGGAATTCTTCGCCCCTTGGTATGTCCCATTGCCAGATGCTACAATTGAATAAAGCAAAGCATAATTTCAGCTCCAGCCAGAGTGTATATTTGTTGTAATTAACTATTTGTGCAGCGAATAGTGCTTATGCTGGGTTAATGTTTATGTCTGGATTTGTGCAGCGAGTGACAATGGTTGTGTTAATTCATGTAACGTGCAAAATTCGAAAATAAAAATCTAAATGATGCTGCACATACACAATTCTCTGATTTAAACAATTGTGAATTTCTGAATCATTAGGGTTTAGATGCATTTTTAAACTGAAACTGTCAGTTAAAATAATACAATGTGTGAAAGTATCATTAATGTCCTTCATATGATGTTACCACAGGTGTGGTCATTGTCAGCGGCTCGCTCCGGAATATGAGGCAGCTGCCACAAAACTGAAAGGAACACTGGCTCTGGCAAAGGTGAGGAGTGATGGACCCCTCAGTTCCTGTTACCCAGCTCAATCTCCAGCCTTCTTTATGTTACACAGCTCACTCAATCTGCATGTTTTATATATATCTATATATATGTCTGTGTATATATATATATATATATATATATATATATATGTATATATATATATCTGTGTGTATATATATATATATGTATATATGTGTGTGTATATATATACATATACATGTGTATACATATATACATATACATATGTATACATATATACATATACAAGTATATGTATATATATATATCTGTGTGTATATATATATATATATGTATATATGTGTGTGTATATATATATATATATATATATATATATGTGTGTGTATATATATGTATAAATCTGTAGTCTCTTTGTCTCTTTCTTGTTCTTTGATCAGGTTGACTGCACTGTGAACTCAGAGACCTGTGAACGTTTTGGAGTGAATGGATACCCCACCCTTAAAATCTTCCGCAACGGAGAGGAAGCTGGACCTTATGATGGACCCAGAACAGCAGGTTGACTTTGTGTCCATGCATACAGTACTGGTTAATAGTTTGGGTTGGTGAGATTTTTTTAATCATTATAAAAGAGGTCTCTTATGTTCACCAAGGCTGTATTTATTTGATGCAGTCAAACAGAAATGTTGTGACATATTATTACAATTTAAAATAACCAGTCTCATATTAAAATATTTTAATATATTTTAAAATTCAAGATGTTGCTGTGATAGTTCAGCAGCCTTTTCTCCAGTTACATGATCCTTCAGAAAGCATTTGGTGCACAAGTGACATTTCTTATTGTTATTGATGTTGAAAAAAGTTGTGTTGCCTAATATTTTAATGGTAATGTGATACATTTGTTTTTCAAGATTCTTTAATGAATAGAAAGATCAAAAGGACAGCATTTATTTAAAATGGAAATATTTGTTACATTATAAAGGCCTTTACTGTCACTTTTGCACAATTTGTCTTTGCTTAATAAAGTATACATTTATTTAAAAAAAAACAAAAAACGTACTGAACCCAAACTTTTGAGCAGTATTGTGTTTTTATTTTGTGTTTCCCTTTTTTTGGCTGTAAGTATTTTAGCTACTTGCATGTATCTTGATCTGAAATAGATGGCATTGTGAGCTACATGAAGAAGCAAGCAGGCCCAAGTTCTGTGGCTCTGCACAATGAGGCAGATTTGGATTCTTTTGTTGACAACTACGAGGCCAGTGTGGTGGGTGAGTTGAGTTTGTAATACCTGCCAAAATATCTTAAATCTCTCCTGCAGCAGAAGATCAAAACAAATCAGATTTGACTTGTGCATTCATCTCTTGGAGCCTGAAGTTCTCTCCTTTCTTCTCTTGCCCTCTTGTCTCTTTGTTCATCTCAGGCTTTTACTCTGGGGAAGATAGTGCACAGCTTGCAGAGTTTCTAAAGGTCTCAAGTGCCCTGAGGGACAGCTATCGATTTGCTCATTCCACTGATGTGGGAACAGGCCTGAAATATGGGGTAGATGGAGAGTATGTATGACATAGAGCATGAAGGAAACATCCATTTGTGAAACTGAGCAAACTATGATCAGTATTTCATGATAAAGTATGTCTTCAATGTCCCTATTTTGACTTTCTGTCAGAGATTGCACTGAACAAAAATGTCTCTACCAAAATCTGAAAAAGATTTAGTCTGAAAAATTGTTTGAATTCAATAACGTATGGGATAGAACAGAGACTGTTGAGTTAAGATTCTCAAAGGTAAAATGGTTTAAGGGGTTGTACACAAGTAAGCTGTGAAATGTCCATTTTAATTAAATTGTAAAATTTGGTATGTCAAGATGAAACCTACATTTTGGTATTTGAGTACATTTATTATATCAAGATGAAATGTACATTTTGAAATGCAATTTTTCATCAGGGTCTGAGATTTTGAGTGTTTTTATTTATTTATTTATTTTGAGCAAAGAACAGCCATCAGCCAGATTTCTCCATCCTCCTATACAATTTAGAGAAAAAAAAAAATCAATTGATTGAAACTAGAGTATGACAGAAAATGTACAACCCATTACTTGCATTGCAGCTACTGTTTGTTTGTTGTACTAATGTTGTATGCTTCTCTGTCTCTTTTGCATTGCAGGTGTGTTCTGCTGTTTCGCCCCCTCGCTTAAACAGCAAGTTTGAGGACAACGTGGTGAAATACACTGAATCCGTTTCAATCTCCTCTATCCGTACATTCATCAGACACAATATGTATGTTTCATTTTGTGGGTGATTGGTCAAACAGTTGTGACCCCACATACAAATGCAATTTGATTGTAATATAGTTTGTTTGCACTTATGTTCCTATTCATGATTTTGTAATTTTCCTCTTTCTTTGCTTTTAGATTTGGTCTTTGTCCACATCTAACCAGAGAAAATAAGGACAGTCTGAGAGGAAATGACCTGCTTACAGCGTATTACAATGTAGATTACTTACGAAATCTCAAAGGCACAAACTACTGGAGGAACAGGTGAGTGGCCAATTTTTGAAACCTCAGTGAATTCTTTCTCTTTATATCTTTTCACTTTTCTTCGTCTCTCTCAGAATAATGAAGGTGGCGACACAGTTCCAGGATCAAGGTCTGAGTTTTGCAGTTGCAAATCGACAGGAGTTCCAGGATGAGCTTGAGGAGGAGTTTAGTGTGGGTTCGTTTGAGGGAGAAGACATTCCCATTGTCACCATCCAGACCAGAGAGGGACACAAGTACTCCATGAAGGAAGAATTCACGTGAGTCTTGCAGCACACATAGTGCTTTCTCTGTTAGCATCCAGTAGGACACAATCAATAGATTTTAGAAAAAAAGTGTTAAACCGGTTCTAAAACATTGGCCTTTGTTGGGTTCTGAAGGCGAGATGGCAAGTCCTTGGAGAGGTTCCTGGAGGATTACTTTGCTAAAAGATTGAAGCGATATGTGAAGTCTGAACCTGTTCCACTGTCCAACGATGGCCCTGTCAAGGTACACGGACACGGAAAGGTGTTTTTGTCTTTAATGTTTAAAGGTAATAATGTTTTATGGTATACGTCATGTATGTTGTTCCATAGGTCTTGGTTGCTGACACATTTGATGAGATTGTGAATGATCCAGAGAAGGATGTGTTGATTGAATTTTACGCTCCCTGGTGTGGCCATTGCAAGAACCTGGAGCCCAAATACAAGGAGCTCGGAGAGAAGGTTTTTTTTAAACACAATTTATATGCATTATAAATATTTCTTTTTATCAGTACACCACCATTCAAAGATTTGGGTCGGTAAGATTATTTAGTGATTTTGAAAGAGTCTCCTATGCTTATATGGCTGGATTTATTTGATCAAAAATACAGTAAAACCATAATATTGTGAAATATAACTTTTGTTTTCACCAGTCATTACTCCAGTCTTCAGTGTCATATGATCCCTCAGAAATGATTCGGATATGCTGATTTGCTTCTAGAAATCTATTGTGTTGCTTAATATTTTTGTGGAAATCCTGATACATTTTATAGGATTCTTTTATGAATAGAAAGGTAAAAAAACGGCATTCATTTGAAATAGAACTATTGTGTTATTAAAAGTGTCTTAAAACTTTACAGCCTTGCTCAATAAAAGTATTAATTTCTTAAAAAAATCTTCCTGACCTCAAACTTTTGAACTGTAGTACATGTCAAGAAATAAAGCCACCTCATGCTCATTTTGTGGATTTTGTGTGTGTGTGTCTTAGCTCTCTGGGGATCCCAACATTGTCATTGCTAAAATGGACGCCACAGCTAATGACGTGCCTCTAAATTATGACGTCCAAGGGTAACATTCTGTTTTTCTCTTTATATCTCTGATCTATTTATAGTCCATTACCACTGTCATTATGATATTCAGCTCTTTTTTTTTTCTTGATTCATCACCCGTTTTGTCTAACCTGCAGATTTCCAACCATTTACTTTGTGCCCTCTGGACAAAAAGACCAGCCACGGAGATATGAGGTGAATACAATCACGTGCACACACACACAGATAACATGACCGTTTACTACAGTGTTGCTTAAGCATTTTTGTCCTGCAGGGTGGACGTGAGGTTAGTGACTTCATCAGCTACCTGAAGAAAGAGGCCTCTAATCCGCTCATCTTGTCCCAAGCTAGGGATGAACTGTAAACAGACACAAAGATGCTGAATGCACAGACGCACTGAACTTCAGCAATGTCACATGCAGCTATTCATCACATCCATTGGGATCATCAAAGCACATGATAAAATTCATCACTTGTAAAATGTTAATCAGTACACAACTGGACACATAAGGAATGTAGTTTACTATTTATAGTTAAAATACTGTTTTTACTTCAGTTATTTAAATGGTTAGTTCACCCAAAAATTCTCCAAGGTCCAGAAAGGTAGGAAAAACATCATTAAAACAATCCATGTGACTCTAGTGATTTAACCTCAATTTTGTGAAGCAACACGAGTGCTTTGTTTGCTCAGAAAAACATAATTTACCACTTATAAAAATATTGATATGCAAGACACGTTCACGAGAGCGCTTCACGACACATGCGTGTTGTGTTCAGATTTGCGCATCAACTCAACGCACATAGAGAGCATCACGATGCATGTGAGAGCTGACATTGTTGTGTGAACATGCTTTGGATATTATTATTTTGTTAATCAAGTGGTAAATAGTTTTTTTTTTTGTACAAACAAAGCAATCATGTCGCTTCATAAAATAAAATTTAAGCCACTGAGGAGATTTTTGGGTGAACTAATCCTTTAACAATCTGCTGCCAAGTTGCCCTAGTTTTCTGTTACTCTCGGTCTTTTATAACAAAATGCACTGCATATGTGAAATATGCTCATTTCCTGTCTCTTTATTTAAAGAGAGACTGTTTATAAGTTACTTATCACATACATGTTATGGTAGCATCCCAAAGTGTTCCATTCACTGAATGTTTTTAAGTTAAGAGGATTCACTGCTTGCTGGCTTGTTTAGTTTACAAAATGTTGAAATGTGTTACTGTGTTGGTACTTTAGTTACATAATCCCTTCGTAGTCCATTCAGATATTGCTATAAAACTTTGTTTCAAGTCTATAGGATGTGTTAGAAATTCTGTTAGCAGTTGACGACTGTTTAGTAACAGTCTGTGAAAAGAGTCTACTACCTCTTCATGTCTGTCTTGTCAAATCAAACTTCGGTAAGGGCTTATCTTGGAACGCATCCTCCATTCACACATGTGAGGACATGAGACAACTGTCCCAGGCTAGTAATCTTTTAGAAGTTTGACATTTATTTCTTAAACTGTTTGTAGTCACAAAGGGGAGTGTTTTGTGTTTGCAGACACAATAAAGAAATGGACAGACACCTTATTCTGTGTATTGCAGCATATTTTTGTTATATATTTTATAGGAATGTTCTTACAGCAAAATGAGCTTTTTTTGTTTTGGTCCAAAAACAGTTGCATGTAAAGTGTAATTAACAATTTAAAAACTGTAAAATGAATAGCCTAGTATGAATGTAGACACATATGGATACATATTGTCTTGTTAAATATATTTTCATTATTTGTCAATAAAAGTAATACTTTTACTTAAACTATAACAATATTAAAAAGTAAAAACATTTATATTTTATATAGTACATTAATTTTTTTATGTTACCTTATAATAGTCAACTCCAACTTGGTAAACCATTTTACTGTCATATTTTTATATTCTTTTCTCATTAAAATTACTTCTTTTTTTTTCAGTCAACATCACGCATTGGCATTCATTTTTAGTTTTTTTATATAAACTATTTTAGATCATATAAGATAGTTTATTTGTTTAACAAAATGTAGATATTGGTTTAAAACTTAAATTGTACATTTAATTATTAAGTTTAATTTTTAGATAGGAATTATTCATCCTTGCAGCTCTCAGGATTCTTTCGAGAACTTTTCAGCTCTGCTACAGTCTAGTCCCACCTACAAGCATTGGTGAACTCTCTCTGATTGGTGGAGATAGGTGTATGTCAAAGGCGTCTCGTTTGCTTATTGGCCCACTGTGTGGCTCAATGCACTGCCACGCCTCGTGAATCCTCTCCTCTTTCCGTTGTGCGTGTTGTCCGGTACCGGTGATCTAAACCACGCCGCAAATATGATGGGCCGACCGGTTCTCGTGCTTAGTGAGTGCTTTTTTCATTATCCCGTGTATAAATGTGCAATTGTAGCTCTCGTATGACCCACTGCTGGACTCGGTAACAGTTTGAATAAGAGTTTTATTCATGCAACGATGCAAGAATGCTAAGCTAACTGGTGTGGCATGGGGGCCTCGCGTGTCTGACAAGCTCGTGTCAGTGTTCAGATTAGTCATTGTGTTAGCCTCTTAGCTAACATGGCTTATTAATAGTAATATTATTTAAAACATTGCATCACAGGTTACACTGTCAATAATAAAAATGAATGCTGCTCAATTCGCAGTTATTTGCTAACTTTATCAGACAATAGGTTCTGTCTAACGGACGTTTTAAAGTAATGAATAAGCTAGCAGCAGGCTAACTGCGCAGATGCTGTGCTGACCAGAGGTGCACCCTGTTCATGTTTAGGAATACACAGATAGCATTATTGGTATTTTCTCAGTAACCATAGATCAAATATAATTTTTGTATGAGATTTTAAAGGAGCGTGTGCTTTACACATCTTATCCTATTGAATAACATATTAAGATGCTGTTTTAATGTACACTGGCTCTATTAACAGGTCAGAACATCAAGAGGGAGTCTGGACGGAAGGTCCAGATAGGAAACATCACTGCGGCTAAAGTGGGTCTATTTGTTTTTCTTAATTTGCTGACTAGCCAAATTGGACAAACTCTCTAAACTGCTGTTTCATCTTCCTTTTTCAGACCATAGCAGATGTCATCAGGACATGTCTGGGACCAAGGGCTATGATGAAGGTGTGTTTCTAATGATCAGTCCACATTTATTCTTATTGTCAGATGCGAGAAGTGGTATTGCTCTAAAAAGATGTTTGAGGAAACGTTTTGCTCTGTGTGCAGATGCTTCTGGATCCCATGGGTGGTATTGTTATGACCAATGATGGCAATGCCATTCTGAGAGAGGTGAATATGAACTCTGATTTGTCAACTAAGATGTATGTCTTGTATTTATTAAATATTGACTCGGATGTTCTCTCTGGCATTCAGATCCAGGTCCAGCACCCTGCTGCCAAGTCCATGATTGAGATTAGCCGCACACAAGATGAGGAGGTTGGAGATGGGACCACCTCTGTAATTATTCTGGGTGAGGGTCATCTGTGTGCTCACTGTGTGTCAGTACAGAGTCTTTGTTACCATAGAAAAATGCTGAAAGATTTGGGTGTTGGATTAAATATTTACGTGAATAATTACTTTACTAATTTAGTTATATTAAAACAATATTACTGAAAATCAGTAGTATTGAAAATCATATCAGTTATATAACTAATGTAGATAATTTATAAAATAGTTCATTTTTAAAAGCATTTGACATGCTCAAATCCCAACGTAATGTTCTGTGTACAGCGGGTGAGATGCTGTCTGTGGCTGAGCAGTTTCTGGAACAGCAGATGCATCCTACCGTTGTGATCAGTGCATACAGACAGGCTCTGGATGACATGTTGAACATACTCAAAGACATCAGGTAATCACACACATACACAACTAGCTTAATTATTCTGTATGAGCTCTCAATCATTAAGATGCTGAGTTGGTTGTGGTGTGCTGAGATGTTCCTGGAGTCTGATATATTATCTACAACTTTCTCTTTCTCACAGCACCCCAGTAGATGTGAATAATCGTGACATGATGTTGAAGATAATAAACTCTGCCATCAATACCAAAGCACTCAACCGCTGGTCCACCTTGGCCTGCAACATTGCTCTGGATGCTGTCCGTACTGTTGAGCTGGAGGAAAACGGACGCAAGGAGATAGACATTAAGAAGTATGCCAAAGTCGAGAAGGTAGGACACAACAGGAAAAATCCTTTCCGCTGAGTTTACTTCTCTTTTAGTTGGCATGAAATTAAAATTCATCATGTATAATAGTTGGCCAAAAGTGATGTCTGCCCTAGGGAAATCGACATCTTCACCCTTTGTATTTTAATATTATTAAAAATAGGTTTAAGATATTGTAAGCATACCACGTAATTGTGTTTGAAGTCAATTTATTTATTTGTCATAAAGCAATTAAACGTGCCAAATTATGTGGACGTCATTTTTGGTCTGGCAGTCATACAAAGTTGTGAATGTGTGCAAAAACGAGAGAGAACAATTAACAACCGATTATGTTGTCAATGCTTTTCGCTATGAGATTTTTTTTTTTTTTTTGTATAGTAAAATAAAACCTGTAGCTGTAGTTTGACACTTTTGCCAAATTATTTTGTTAGATAAATACTTTATTTGATCAGTTTAAATACTTTAAACTGATGCTGTGTCTGTGTACTAAATTGCACTTTGTGTTTGTGTTTGTGTGTGTGTGTGTAGGTACCTGGTGGCTTCATCGAGGACTCGTGTGTGCTGAAGGGTGTGATGGTAAACAAGGATGTAACTCATCCCCGAATGCGAAGACTGATTAAGAACCCCAGAATTGTTCTTCTGGACTGCTCTCTGGAGTACAAGAAGGGCGAGAGTCAGGTGAGGTTTTGTGTGAATTCATAAATTCACTATGAATATATGTTTACAGGCTTTGTAAAACCCTAACCTTTGACCCTCTCTTTCCCCCCCACAGACTGATATTGAGATCACTCGCGAGGAAGACTTTGCCCGCATCCTGCAGATGGAGGAAGAGTACATCCAGCAGATCTGTGAGGAAATCATTCGACTCAAACCTGACCTGGTCTTCACTGAAAAGGGCATCTCTGGTAATTACGAGCACTCATGCAGTCATGTGTTTATGATAAGGGATGGTGGTCCATTCAGATCACTTGTGAGTTATGTTCATTTCTTTGTCATTTCTCTAGATCTGGCTCAGCACTATCTGATGAAGGCAAACATCACTGCGATCCGTCGTGTCAGAAAGACGGACAACAACCGCATTGCAAGGTGCAGAAATATCTGCTTTTTTCTTATGTAATTTGTTACATAAATGGTTGTCTATTTTGCCAGAGGTACAAATAATAGAAAATTTCAAATGTAAAAATCTTTCTGCGAGAATGATTCACTTCTTTTAAATGAATCGGTCAAGTTGGTTTGTAAATCGATACTGATTCATCAGTGAATGGTTCTTGTATTTTAGACTTCCTATACTGCTATATTTATTAATATTTTCAATTATTTTTATGTTTTCGGGGTTTTTTTCGGTAATTTTGGGTATGTGCCTTTTTTATATAAAGCGTGAATTATTTTTATTTTAGTACTTCAACTTATTTCACTTACTTGCCAAGGCAAGTTTTTCATCTGTTTGTATTATATTTTATTTATTTAGCTGTATTTCAATTACCCAAAACAATTTTAATAGTTATAACTGGTTCTTAATCAAAATGATTGAAAACGCTGAACCAGCAATAAGAAACTACTGGAGATGTCATTAAAATTTGTTGGTCAAAGTGTGGCAGTCCTTTAAGTGTACTTCCGCTTGTCTCTCTCAGAGCATGTGGGGCGCGTATTGCCAGCAGAACGGATGAGCTCCGTGAAGAGGATGTGGGTACGGGAGCTGGCCTGTTTGAAGTGAAGAAGATCGGCGATGAGTATTTCACCTTTGTGACGGAGTGTAAAGATCCCAAAGCCTGTACCATTCTGCTCAGAGGAGCCAGCAAGGAGATCTTAGCGGTGAGAGATGACAAAAAGAGGTTACCAGAGAGATAAGAACTCTGGGGCCATTGTTAAAAATTCATGACAGTACCGCCCTCAGAGGAAGATTAATGAGAATGTTTTTTTTTTTAATCGTTATGAAGAGTCTCACAAAGGTCTCTATAGTCAGAGCAGCCCTCAGGAAGCGGTGCTTAGATATTTCAACAGGCCATTTGTTGAATATTTGATCAGCTCAGCCAGAGTTCTTTGGTACCAGGGGAATTTGCGCAGGTTAATTGACTTGTCACCGTTTGACTGATGATCTTTCTCTGCTTTCTCAGGAAGTGGAGCGAAACCTACAGGATGCCATGCAGGTCTGTCGTAATGTCTTGTTGGACCCGCATCTGTTACCAGGCGGTGGAGCTGTGGAGATGGATGTGTCCCATCGGCTGATGGAGCGCTCGCGAGCAATAACCGGTGTGGAGCAGTGGCCGTACCGCGCTGTGGCTCATGCCCTGGAGGTCATCCCACGCACACTTATCCAGAACTGTGGAGCATCAGCAATACGTGTGCTCACTTCCCTTAGGGTACGTCGACTCAAAAAGCTCACCTTTTAGATTCTTTTATTTGTTGCCGTTAAAGCGTTTCTGATGTCTCTGTCTCTTTTCCAGGCCAAGCACACTCAGGAGGGCAATACCTCATGGGGTGTCAATGGAGAGACAGGAACTCTTGCGGATATGGAACAGCTGGGGATCTGCGAGCCGCTGGCAGTTAAAGCTCAAACCTACAAAACTGCAGTGGAGGTAAAGACACAAGGAACTGTGGTGACCCTGCTAAAGCGTTTTTTTTCCTCAGTTTAAGTCTTAAATTCAGTTTTATCAAGTTTAAAGGCATATTTCACCCCAAAATTAAAATAATCCCATAATTTACTCACCCTTAAGCCATCCTAGGTGTTATACGAGTTTCTTCTTTCAGTCAAACACAATTAAATTTATATTAAATATTCTGGTTCTTCCAAGCTTTATATTGGAAGTGAATATTAACTGATATTTTGAAACCCAAAAAACACATCCATCATTCATAAAAGTAATCCGTACTTCTCCAGAGGGTTAATAACTTTGAGTGAACTTTGACTTGACGTATTGACTAACACGGAAGTGCAGAGGATAGAGCAAAACAAAACATCAGTCACAAATTAGAAGTCTAAAATGAAAATGTTTATAGAGAAATGCTGGAAGAGCTTGAGTTTGCATCCTATGTCATACACCAGAACTCGACTATCGCGTGGAAGGACGTTACCACAAGCTAGTGATAATGGTCTATATAGTTTTATTAAATATGAATATTATTCTTAAATGCATCGTTTCGCTTCAGAAGGCCTTTATTAACCCTGTGGAGTCGTATGGATTAAGGATTATGATGGATGGATGTGCTTTTTTGGGCTTCAAAATCAAAATTCAAAATTACCTTTCACTTTCATTACAAAGCTGGGAAGAGCCAGAATATTTTTTTTAATATAACTCCGGTTGTGTTTGATTGAAAGAGGAAAGTCATATACACCTAGGGTGGCTTGAGGGTGAGTAAATTATGGGATAATTTCTTTCTGGGAGATCTAACCCTTTTAAGGCCATAGAAGGTCTTAAGTGTCTTGAAAGACATTTGATAATTAATCTTCAAAAGACTATGAAACTTGCAGCACTCACATTTATTTAAATCAAAGTAAAACATGCACGTACATTTATCTTCAGAAATCTTTCAATGGCATTTTTTTTTCATCTTTACTAATATTTCACATGGGTTGATTTAATCCATCAATTATTTTTCTTCTTTCTAATAATCTGATCATTACGGTGCCTCTATCATTTAGGAACATAATCAGTGTGATAAATATGACCCTTTTAAATCAGCATTTTTAGTAAAATTACGATTTGGTATGTTACCATAGACATTGTCCTACCTCATGCGGTATTTCCAGGTTTTCTTATATGACTGTTAACAAATTTTCTCTTTTTCTCTTCATTTAGACGGCCGTCCTGTTACTACGCATTGATGACATTGTTTCTGGTCACAAGAAGAAGGGAGATAACCAGACGGGTGGCGCACCGATGGAGGAACAGTAGAGGGAACGGGAGATACAGAGGATGAAGGAACAAGAGTACAGAAAGGACAGTAATGCAGCAAATGAAGAGCAAATATACACAAGCATTTATCTGTGCAAAACGCTGTTCTCCAACACAATGTTCTCATCAGAAAGCCATTTGCACCATTGCTTTGTGTTGTGTCATTAGGCCAGAAGCTCTTCTCATTTTTTTTTCTCTCCTCTCACAAAAGAAACGACTCTGGTTTGGATTAGGATGTGTTTGTCCTAGTATCTCTGTGCTTCACTTTGCTGGTATTGTTACTTTGTATTTCCTACTGGTGATAAATTTCAATATCTAACCATGTTGCATTGAATTTTTTGCGTTGTGCTGAAATCCCTACAAATTGTACATAAATTAAGGTATTTATAATTTTACTATGAATCCATGATTTGTAGGGCAAATAAAAAAGAAAGCTGCAACCTTTGCAAAGAAAAAGATTTGACAAAGTTTACATCATGCATTGAAGTTCAACTACCATTTCCCCAAATGCATGAATAAAGTTTACTACATTAATGTAGATTCATTTAAATACATTATTCATTCATGAAATATTAAAACATTAATATATGTAGAAATGAACATTAAAAGCTAATGTGAAAGAACATTAACTTTAATAGATGCTCTAGCTCTTGTTTAGTGTACATACCCTTATTGTAAAGTGTTGCCAGTTTCTGCATTTAACATTCAATGCAGATATTTTGTCAACAAATATCAAAGCACCAGACGTTAATAGAAACACATGCTGTTTTGAAAACATTTAAGGATGTTTTCTGCTATCAAACACATTATTTACAATATGTTAGCAACTGTAGCTGCAAAATATGTACAATAAAAAACAACATTGAAATGGTACAGCTGAATAGGTTGCACTTTATTTGATAGTCCACTTTTGACATTCTACTAACTATAAGTAACTACGTGTCAACCAGCAGTCATTAGCATATTAGGAGACTGGCTGCTTAATACATGCCAATACTTTATTTTGATTGTCCTATAAGTTACCTGTCAACTTCTACTAACTCTAACCTAACAGTACTAATACACCGAGTTAGTAAACATGTAGTTTAAGTTATTAACTAGAATGTCTAAAGTTGCACCATCAAAATAAGTAACCACTGAATAAATACGGTTCTTTATAAATCATAACCCTTAAAATATATCGTACTCTTGGATTTTTACTGTAGTTATGTACTGATAAAGAAAAATACAAATCCAACGTAAGGGTTCAGATTCACCTAACTTCAAATCATCCAGAAGGGAAGGGCACCAATAAATGACATGAAGATCAGTTAATCTTCAAGTCTGCATAAGTTACATGCTATTTGACAATATTTCAGATGCAAAAATTAAGCGTTTGTGTCATTGAATGGCACTCAGACCCAATCAGTCATTATCACCGCAAGTATTGAATCTGTCTGCAGTGCTTGCCTAGAGACGAATTGCATTCAGATATCATCTATCAGTCATGGGTTGCAATATTCAGCATTCACATCTAACGACAGCATGCCATAGATTTGTGATCACGAGAGAGGGATGAGGACGTCACCCCTGGGCTCGTTCTCCTGTCTCCGGGTCCACTCCACTGTCCAGATCTGACAAAAAAAAAAAAAAAAAAAAAAAAAAAAAAATGGATAAAGCATAAAAAAATGAACCTTTACAAAATACGTATCAAGCATATAAAGTGATCACTTTCCATCACTCCCAAAGCTAAGGTCTGCTTCTCTTACCCATGATAGTATTGTTGGAGGACAGGCAACATTGGTGGTTAATAAGGCTGAAGTTGGAAGGTCCTGGATCGTCTGATATTGTGTAACTTGAACCAGTTGGTGGATCCATATCGGTGTCCATGGCTGTTCAGATGGAGGGGAAACAATATCTTTAAAAATAATTAAATACCAGCCTGCATAGCAATGACTGCTATGTGCAAGATCCACTATAGAGGTCACATTTGGGACCAATTACTTAAAAGCTATAAAAACAAAAAACAGAAAAGCTGTTCTGATATTACCATCAACAATAATAAAACTGGACAATATATAGGTGTCTGTTTCTATGTTAATAGAAATAAACATTTTCAAATGTTATCAGTATTTATACAGGGAGTGCAGAATTATTAGGCAAGTTGTATTTTTGAGGATTAATTTTATTATTGAACAACAACCATGTTCTCAATGAACACAAAAAACTCAATATCAAAGCTGAATATTTTTGGAAGTTTTAGTTTTAGCTATTTTAGGGGGATATCTGTGTGTGCAGTTGACTATTACTGTGCATAATTATTAGGCACCTTAACAAAAAACAAATTTATACCCATTTCAATTATTTATTTTTACCAGTGAAACCAATATAACATCTCAACATTCACAAATATACATTTCTGACATTCAAAAACCAAACAAAAACAAATCAGCGACCAATATAGCCACCTTTCTTTGCAAGGACACTCAAAAGCCTACCATCCATTGGACGCGTGTGATGGAGCATTGTCCTGCATGAAAATCATGTTTTTCTTGAAGGATGTAGACTTCTTCCTGTACCACTGCTTGAAGAAGGTGTCTTCCAGAAACTGGCAGTAGGACTGGGAGTTGAGCTTGACTCCATCCTCAACCCGAAAAGGCCCCACAAGCTCATCTTTGATGATACCAGCCCAAACCAGTACTCCACCACCACCTTGCTGGCGTCTGAGTCGGACTGGAGCTCTCTGCCCTTTACCAATCCAGCCACGGGCCCATCAGGACTCACTCTCATTTCATAAGTCCATAAAACCTTAGAAAAATCAGTCTTGAGATATTTCTTGGCCCAGTCTTGACGTTTCAGCTTGTGTGTCTTGTTCAGTGGTGGTCGACTTTCTGCCTTTCTTACCTTGGCCATGTCTCTGAGTATCGCACACCTTGTGCTTTTGGGCACTCCAGTGATGTTGCAGCTCTGAAATATGGCCAAACTGGTGGCAAGTGGCAAGTGGCATCTTGGCTGACTGCGATTGTTCGATGATCACGCTTCAGAAGCTTGGCTATTTTAAGACTACTGCATCCCTCTGCACTATATCTCACTATTTGTGACTTTTCTGAGCCTGTCAAGTCCTTCTTTTGACCCATTTTGCCAAAGGAAAGGAAGTTGCCTAATAATTATGCACACCTGATATAGGGTGTTGATGTCATTAGACCACACCCCTTCTCATTACAGAGATGCACATCACCTAATATGCTTAATTGGTAGTAGGCTTTCCAGCCTATACAGCTTGGAGTAAGACAACATGCAAAACGAGGATGATGTGGTCAAAATACTCATTTGCCTAATAATTCTGCACTCCCTGTATGAAGATTAAATGTTTAATATATATGATTTAAAAAAATGTATTTTTTATTGAATTTATTCAAATGTAATCAAGTAAACTGCTATAGTTGTAGCATTCACGCTGACCTGAGAGCTCCTCTTGCAGGTGGGAGGAAGACTGTGGGTGTCTGGAGAAGATCTCGACGTCGACGGGTCTGTTGATACCGCAGTTTGACACGGAGGGTCCTGCCTGAGGCGGGGTTTCACACGTTCGCCATTGGCCTCCAGTGGGCAGTATCGTGCTCCTGGAGTCTGTTCGGTGGTTGATAAAACAAGTGATATTACATAACTTGATTTGCAACATTGAATGAGCAAATACATTATTCGTAAGCAATTCAATAAAAACAACTACTTGCACTCAAGTGTAAAAGCAACCTTTGAGGGCAAAAGCAGGCTTATATTAATGTTTCGCATACCAAACCATAAAGAAGACACTTTTATTTAATTTATTCCCGGTTACTATTTACACTTATGCTAAGATTGAACTGATTACACGCATTAAATAACAGTTGATAAATCAGGGTATATAATGGGTCTTCTTACCATTGCACACGCTTCTCCTTAGCTTTCGAAATGGGCAGTTCTCCCTCATCCGAAACAGACCAGCGCTGTGCTTCCTTCGGCCTTGAAATGACATTCTGACTCAGACTTATGATATAAAATATCATATAAATGTATTATTATTAAAGTGCTGGTAGTCTGCCGTCAACTTTCCATGCATTCGAACTGTCAAATGACAACAGATAGTAGGAAATGCTTTTTGCCCTCCGACAAAAATTGTCCTAGGACTTGTTGAACAGGTTAGTGACGACCACCTTCGAACTGAACTGCGTTTTTTTCATTTAATTTATGAACAAAAAGAAATTCACAGAAAAGATAGTCAAGACTGGTTCTCTTAAAAAAAAAAAACGTTTATGAAAATATAACAGGAATTAATTCCAGCTCAATACATTCATTTGTGCTAAACAGGTTTCTTATATCCTTGCAGGTTTGATTTAATTACAAGAATTAGTTATCTCTGAAAACAGCTTGTAGAGTTATACATTTCTATAAATCTGTTAAAAAATGTAGGTCTACACTTCGGACAAAGTAAACATCACACTGCCCTTAAATTAGTAAAGAGAGATGAAGGAGTGGTTGTGGAAAATGACAAGTTTGGGCAGGCCATAACGTCACACGCCACACAATATTTTGGACTTGAATAAGCAAACAATGCCTAACCAAATTAAAAAAAAATACATATTTGTGGAATAAATATTTGGAATTTGGTTTTCTTCTTGTTGACATTCACATCTTAAAAGAGCTCTTTTGATTGATGAAGGTTATTCTACACCTGCTTGTTTTGTCTGTACTAAAGGGTAGTTCATTTTAAATCGCAGTTTAGTGTTTAAAGTTTCACTACACAACTTCTATTTACAAGTTAGTTCTAGAACAAAAGCCAAAACAAAAACATTTTAATCCACCCCTCCTCCCTCTCCTTTGACTGGAGTTCTGGCAAATTCGACCCTCCTCGTCTTGATATAGAAGTAATCAGGAAAGCAAAGAACAGGAGTAAAAAATTAATCACAGTCGGATTAAACATTCTCAGACACAAAAGGTCTCGTAGTCCAATTTAAGTTGCCTCTAAGCCTAAAAAGATCTGGTCTACATTTGGCAGTAGCAGAGGTGTCAGATGCGGCTCGTTTAGCCCCAGAACCTCTGTTTGTTTTGTGGAACAGGTGGTTCTGGGATGTCCGGGGCGAAGATGGAGCCTGCGGAGTCGGAGAGGAAGATGAAGTAGAGGTTGGCAACCAGCATAGCTAACATCGGCAGAAATGAGAACCCAAAGCCAACACCTCTCAAACTGCTGCCACAAGTCGCTGCAACCCAGTACAGCAGTCTGTGATAGGCACAAAGAAACACACACACACACACAATTAAAAAAAAAATAATAAAAAGTATTGTTAATACACATTGAATATCTGGAATTAAAAATCTTACTGAAACTATAACAGAGTTTCTACAGGTTTTAAGGTAAATTTAAGTTTGAGGATGGTTCTATTAAAACTGTATTTTCTTTTTTTCCCCGAGATAAATTTAGGTCTCTCAAAAAAAAAAAAAAAAAAAAAAAAAAGACACATGGAGACTGCAAAATGACACCTGATATCCAAATGCTAACCCTTTAGTTCAAAACTACTGTGCAAACCAAAGCGCACGTGGAAAAAATTCCAGAACAGTAAAAAAAAAAAAAAATACTTTTAAATGTACTTTTGTTCATGTTTTGACCAGTCTGTATGTTTCTTGTCAAAAGACCTGCTTCTTTTAGGTTTAAACTATTATTTCTCAGTAAATCAGATTCAGTCCTGTAAGATGAAGGAGGGATTCTGTACCTGCCAAAGGCAAAGACAATGGTGAGAAGAGGAATTAGTTTCAGCAGATCCTGATTTAGGTAAGCAGCCATGACAGCCAGTTGGAGGAAGTAAAGGAGGAAGAGTGAGACAGAATCCTCCACGTAGCGCTGGTGAACTGCCACCTGCTTAACTTCTCTCTCCCCCTCAAACCGTGGCTTCAAGGAGCGATACCACAGACGAGACACACCTAGTACCAACATGCCTAAGAGTGGAACGAAAGAACAGAACAACAGTTTCAAACAGCTCTGAACGAATGAATGAAGACAAAGACACACTGCATGTATCAATGTCGTGTTGTCTCAATAGAGCCACAACAGCCCTGTATTCATCTGGGAGCCTCCTGCTTACCAAGGACAATAGGTATGACTGCAAAAACAGAGCAGCGCAGTGTGTAGACCAGCCTTAGGGGGCACTGTCAAGCAGAGGGGCATCAAAAGGTAGGAAGACGTACCCGCCCCACACCAACAAGGGGAAGATCAAAGCTGAAGTGAACATGGATGCACCCAGTTTAAGAGCATCACGACTAGATCCACCAAAGTCACCTGGGAGAGAAAAAAAAAAAAAAAAAAAAAAAAAAAGATCAGACTTGCATGCTTTTGTAAAAGAAAACAATAGTCCCGTCTTACAGCCCACTAACACTCCTTTTAGGGTTATAAAGATTTTTTTGTTTGGTTTGTGAGATTTTACATTCAATTGGTAAAAGTTAGGAATGCATTATTAACATTCCTGTGTGAAAATAAAATAATAAAAAGTCAGTTATATGCAACAAATGATTTTAGCAATTACAATATCATAATATACAGTATAAATGAAGATCCATAAATTTGGCAAAGATTTAACAGTGTAATTAAATTATTAGCATTTTCATAGATTAATTCAAATGAGCATTAAATGATGGCACAGGTCATTTAAAGTGTAAAAACAAGGGGAACGTGGGTTCACAATTAGATAGACAATATATTTTTTATATTTAAACTTAAGCATTTCATGGTTTTATCCAACACTTAAAAATAAAGGATTTTTTTGGAAAGCCACAGAAGAACCATTTTTGGTTCCATAAAGAACCTTTCAGTGAACAGTGTGAAGAACATTTTAACAATTTAAAGAACCTTTTGTTCAATGGAAAAGTTCACATGGAACCATCGACGCTAACAAAGCACCTTTATTTTTAAGAATGAATTGCATTCAAGACATACATTTTACCAGTTCATGCATTCCTGGGGATTGAACCCATGACCTTGCCATTGCTAGCGCCATACTGTTGTTTGAGCTACAGTAATGCACATCATCCTAAACAGGCTTATACGAAACACCTCATGATTTAATGATTTAACTTACAGCAGCGTGATTTGGATGTGATTGGCCAATCATGGTAATAGTCTTCTAGTGGTGTTCCATGTGTCCCATGCGTCCCGAGGAAGGGGCTTCTCTGTTCTTCATCATGTCTCCAGTGTTCTGCAGACTCTTGCTGGCTGGTGGAGCGCAGGATGGTGATGCTGGGGCTGAAGACTCGGGCTGCGTTCACCGGCATTATGTTCGTCTCCTCCACCTGTATTTCTGAACAGGTGCTTTTCACTCGGTGTCTCAGCTCAAAGTCAGAAATGCTCTCTTTCCCCATCTCCATTTCTCTCCATTCTTCACCCATCTTCCTCTTCTCTCCCATCCCAAACTCCTCCCTCTCGCTCTCAGTCCGACTCACTCCACCCCGGAGCGAGATGCAATCGGATCTCACGCTTGTGCTCTCTCCATCATGGACTGGCGGAATCTGTGGTTCGGGTTTTTTCTCAGGCCACTGTAGGGTACTGGGTTCCATACTTGCAGACTTGACCATTTCCTCTTCCTCCCCTTTCTTCTCATTGCTGTTCACATCCTTTGTTAACTTGTCCACATCTGCTACCCATTCAGGGGGTTGCGGCACCGCGGCTGGACCAGAAGGGCCCGTGAACATTGTCCCTGGTTCTGAATACAGAAATTCTGGCAGCGAAAAAAAAACAAAACAGCCTGACTGAGTAATTTTGTAAGAGGTTTAAATTTAGTGAAAGTTCATCTCCTACAGGAACCAATATGTAATGCATTATAGGGAGAATAATGATGATATGTATTCATATTAAAGCAAAGCAGCGCAGGAAATTACCCAAAGACTCAGTCTACTGTTTGTGCCACAAGATTACATTATCATATTCTCTTGTAAATCAATAAATGAAAATAAAATAGATAAGCTAGTATCACCTTGAAAATTTACCACAGTTCTTATAATAATACATACAGCAGATCTACAGTTAAAACTGTGATTTTTTTTAATCAGAACTATATAAATCACATCCATTAAATTATGGATTAATAAAAGTCAAATTAAAATAACTAGCTAACTGCACATGCGCACATCAATATTGCGTGTTTTTTTTTTCTTTCTTTTTAAAAATAAAATTTTACTTTGTTTTAAGGGTAAATTTTGGGAAGGGGTAGATATGGATGTTAATAAAGACTCAAACCACATGAATATGATACTGGTAGCATAATCTATTTTAATGGGAAGAAACTAAATCTGACAAGGTAGGACAAGTTGACAACACCGGATGTCAAGGAATAGCTCACCCAAAAATAATGTCATTATTTACAAGTTTGGAACAATTTTCTTCTGCTGAACACACATAAAAAGAGATTTTGAAAAATGCCAGAAACCAAATAGTTGATGGACCCCATGAGACTTTCATAATATCTTTTTTCCCCACACTATGGAAGTCACCCACATTCTTCAAAATATCTTCTTTTGTGTTCAGCAATAGACAAAAAAATAATATTCATACAGGTTTGGAACTATTTAAGGATGAGTAAATAATGACAGAATTTACATTTTTGGATGCACTATCCCTTTAAGGCTAGTCCCAGACTACAATACATTTCTTAATTGAAAGCAATTTGCTCTGACAAACCTTAAATATGTCAGTGCCACTGATTTTCTAAGGCACATTCTTAAATGTCCTAATTTAACTAAGGCCTACCTGCTTATGAATTCTATAAAACAAAGTTCATGGTAGTTGTGAAAAATATTTCGTTAATGTCCTACGACATTTTAGCCATAATTATTAGTGTCCCTTCAGTCGCGTTTAGTCGATTAGTTCGCAGACGAAATAGTGAGACAGCGCGAGCGAGGCCTCAAAACAAACTGGACACATGATAAACACAGAGAGTTCACAAGAAACACATAATGATTGTAAACGACAGCACTTAGGCGATTCTCACTACAGGACACCTCGACGACGAGCCTTATTTTAACATTGAGAAGAAGAAGATTCCTTAACCAGGCCAAAATGAGTGTATTTGACATGTCAAAACGGTCGAAACGCTAAAACGCCATGCAGCGACACGGCTTCTGGAACATTTGTCATGGGAAGTAAAACGGTAAAACTCTCGAATATGCTCACCCAGACTTCAGCGCAGGATTTTTTTTTGTTTTCTTGATTGTTTTTCCTCTATTGAAATGAAACTCCCGTAGTGGAAGTTCAGGTGTGTCAGGTGAAGTTTGTTAAAGGGACAGACTCTTAAAGGGGAAGTTTGCACTGTCAGGTTCTTATACTGTGTCATCGGCATTGTTGCGCTATGAGACTCTTTACACATGCATAACTCATTAAGTGAAGTGTGTAGGCCTGGTCATAAATGTAATTTATCATTTTGTGTTATTAATTTTGTTGATAAAATCCAAAGCAAACCAAAGGGTTTTGGCATGTGTGTAGATGTCAAGTAATCTAATTAATTATATATGTGTACAATACAATTACACTAATTGTATAATTATTTTAGAATACTGCCACAAGTTTGTTCAGCACAATTACAGAAAATAATTTCCCTTAAAATTTCCTGTTGAAACCAGCTTAAGGTTGTTTAGTGGTCTTTGGCAAGTTGGTCTCCGGGCTGAAAAGTGCCTCCAGACACCTCTAAAACCATTGAAACAAACCAGCCAACCAAGTGTCCACCAAAATATATTAAAAAAAAAAAAATGCTGTCATTAATTACTCACCCTCATGTCATGTCAAGACTTTCTTTCATCTTCAGAACACAAATGGAGATCTTTTTGATGAAATATGAGAGCTTCTGTCCCTCCATAGAGAGCTACCACTTTGACGTTTCAAATAGTTCATAAAGAGATTGTAAAACTAATCCATTATTGAAATGTCTAATCCTAATTTTCTGAAGATACAGAATCGCTTTATATGATGAACATCTTGAATTTAGGCTTTTATTCACATTCATCAACTCACATTAGTTGTGGTAAACGGAAGCTCAAGCATGTTTGCTTGACGCGTGCGAGAACCAATGAGGTTCATTCTCTTGTGTTAGTTGTGTTTATGTTCGTTGATCAATGTGATCCTCCCCTATATACATACATACATACATATACATATATATACATATATATATATATATATATATATATATATATATATATATATATACATACACACACACACACACACACACACACACACACACACACACTTATCCCCTTATATATATAAGTCCATCTAGAGAATCAGATATGGAAGGTGATGGAGACTTGTATGATTTATTTGAAAATAAATTTAACCGGTCACTCCTCTTTAGGTATTATTATCATATTGGTACGTCACATCTTTAGTAGTAGTCAGAGTGTTTGTTTTCAACTACAAGATAAGGAAAATGTCCCGACAACGCTACACTTGTACACAGAACATAAGGGACATTGGCAATATTTTGGCATCTGCCGAGAACATAAATGTAAATATAAATTATGATTCTTCAAAAACAAATGAGGCTGAACAATATAGCACAAAAGATTGATTCAGTTCTGTGCCGTTACAACGTTGCAATGAGAATATGATGTCAATGAAAGCCATGACTGTAAATGGCACAACATGCTTGATGAAGTGGCACTCCTCTGTCTACATTACATGTCTCATTACCTTTCCCTCTACAATAGGCCTGATTCATTTTGTACCACAGTACGCTGTTCTGAGCTCAAAGAGCCCCTGTGGGATGTGGAGCTGTAAAATGGAGCCGTCAATGCTTTCCTGAGGTTGAGTGAAAGCACATCTGTACATGGTGGCATGAGAAGATGAAGACAGATGACTTTGCGAAGTTTTCTTGCTGCACACTCCCTCCTGTGAAAGCGGCTGCCAGCATGTGTGCCTGCTGTTAGCATAATGCTAATGAAGGGGTTAAGGCTGTTTGCATGCTGTTCTGGAGGGTCGATTTGATGTCTTTCTCAACAGCAGAAAATGTTTTTGGACCAAAAAGACTCAGAGTGAAGGGATGAGCATCCCCTGCCATCTGACCAGGCCTTTGAATGGAACTTAATGATGTTATATGTTTGGTTTATGGAGTTGTTCATGAATAATGCACAGAATTACAGGAATCAATCAATAATTGCAAAAACTCTTCTCATGCTCCCTTTCAATTCCTGACTGACATTTTGAATCGAATTGGCAACACCCCCACAAGAAGTTGAATTGGAATAACAGAATTTACTGAACGGCATTTTTAAAACTTCAACACAGGAAATACATTTTGGAAAAAGAAGCGTTCTTCCACCTGTCCCACAAAAGTTAAATATGATGAAATTTATAAACTAAATACAAATTTCTATAGGTGACATGATACTTTAAAAACGATTGATTTTCCAGATACTACATTTGAGTAACAATTCTGCTGTCCCAATTCAAATTCAGCTGCTGAACCGGAATTTAAAAGTATCAATAAGCATCCCTGTCATGCACATGTGTTTTTATTTCCATTTTAATGTTGTTTTATGTATTAAGACACTCACTAGGGTGAGATATAAACATATCTTTTTTTTTTTTTTTATTTGGAAACAAATATAAAAGCACATTAAAATGCAAAAGCCACTTGTAAACTACATGGCACATTTTCTCATAAAGTCACCAGCATCTCTCTGCATTTTAAAGGCTCAAATATACTGTACACACCACTCAGCTAAGACACAATGTGCATTGTGAGAACAGCAGGTCGGTGTCATTGAGAAATAACGCCGCGGCAATACTGACTCGAAAGCAATAGCTAAGTTGCACCTAAATGGCAATATTGACCTCCTCTGCACGCGAGACACATATTGCACCTGTTTATTTCAGCTTCATTTCTATTGAACATGTAAGTCAAGCAAATCACAGGTGAACCAGACTTGGAGAAGGAAAGAAACACTGCGCTGATAGCCCGGGCAGAACGGCAAACGTTTGATAGAACAGTCCATTTCAACATCAGAAAAATACTGGAGAACAACAGAGAGGAAATCCGACTCGTCCTATTAAGAACACTGTAGAGAGAGGCGGGGAAAAGACCTGGCAAATCAAACATTCAATTTGCCCACAGAGGCTGGTAGGTCAGTACATTGATTGACATTTAGCTGAATAACAGCAGGGCCAGTTTCTCTGGCTGTTCTGTAAACACACGGATTTATAAGGCGCAAAGCTCAAGAGTCCCAAACCGAAGAGCTCAGAAAATGTAATCATCCTGGAACCAATGCACTGTGCTTTTATGATAAGTGTGGAATGAGTCATTGAGGAAAATGGATTACCCTACTTTTTTATTTTCCAATTTTGGAATTGTTAATTTGTCGTTCTTTGGACATAGAAAATAATTAACCATATTGTTTGTCTGTAATAAAGCTATTTGGCTGGTTTCGAACATAAAAGATTCATCGCTAAGACTTTTCAGCCGTGCTGAACGTGACATCAATGGTGGAAGCTATGAGTTGAAAAAACCCTGTCAGAACACATGAGACATGAAAGTGGGTTTAAGTGCAGTTTTCAAATGGAAAATCCAGACCCACAAGTACACAAAGCCACCATCACGGAACAACAACACTTGAGGGATACAGTTGGCTCTGAGGTGGAGGAGGTGTGGTGGTGGTTGTGTGTGTCGGCGTGCGCGTGCGTGCGTGTGTGAGGTAATCATCGCATGTCTCCTAGCCCCAAATCTGGCTAGCAGCTCAGGCAATGCGGTAGTCGAACGTGTCTTTTTCCATATAGTCCGTCCACGTGGAACTCGGCATGCTGCTGTACGGATCCAGAAGGATTCGGAAGCAGCGCACGATCAGCAGCCCCAGAAAGATGAAGAGGAGGAGGACGAAGACGAAGGCAGCCTTCTGTTCCAGCGTGAGGAAAGGGATGGGCTGGTTGGCCCCAGACGCAGACAGCGTGCTGCTGTGAAGATGCTCGGCCATCCTCTCCAGTTTGTCGGCACGGGTCAGGGGCACGCGGCCATTTTCGCCACATTCGTGATCAACAGGTTCCAGTTTAGAGCCATTCTGGAAACACACGAGATGATTAGGAAAAATCGCAATAAGAACAGGAAATATCACCGATATTGCATTCAGTTCGAAACAAATACTTCACGTACGTTCAGTTTGAGGACCTAACGACATTTTTGACAATTCAAAACAACAATTTCACAGTCTGCACAGGCCTCGCGTTTACAGGCGTATACTATCACTGTGTTATATAAGATCACTGTGTGCATGTTTTACAGAATTAAATCCTCCAGCTCACATTACTGATGCACATGAGTGGAATGATTCAGCTCGCTGAGGACAGTAAGTAGCCTTGAGTGAATTATCTCTCTCATCTTAAGGTGATCGAATCCGTTTCCGACTGTGGTTTTGTCATGCCCCCTGATTCACTCTCTCAAAGCCCCGGTTTCTGTGGTGGTCGCTGACCCTTTAATGGTTCACTTCTTTGATGCCAGTGCTCACGATCTGCCCTGGCACTCCCTATAAAGCCTGGCTCAGTTTCCCCAAACGTGAAGATTTCTCTTGAACAACGTGAAGTCGCACGCAGGATATGGCAATGTGCTGTTCACAATCCAACCGCATGAGCATTGGGTACCTGGGCTTTGGATTACAGCAACAAAGTGCCCGACACAAATACGTCTCCATTTGTGAATTTTATCGAATTTCCATGTAAATATCCAATTGATCCCTCCTAAAATGGGCTAAATTGCATTCTCACCGCTCTGACAGTTGAACCCGTGACGTCTGTACACACACACACACACACACAGGGCTGTGAATGTAATGTAAGCATTAGTTGCTCACCTGTTGTTACTGAAGAGGATTCATCAGTGGGAGGGTGATGGAGACCCAAAATAAGCAGGGAGAGAGACGGCTTCCATCACGGCTGTCCGCCCAGAGATAGATGGCTGTCACAACTTTTTCAACCCAGCTCGTCGATTTGTTCAGCATTCAAAATAAAATCTGCGACTCTCCGCTTCCATTCCTCTCCTCTGTGGTCCAACTCCCTCTTTCCCTCACCAAGATGAGCATGTAGTGGTGTCACATCACCCATAGCAACCAGTTGCCATAGCAATCCCTCCAAGTGTGTTCAGTAAAGCTGAGCTGGTGAGAGACAAGTGTGATCCAGCCAAAGCGCAGTGTAAACGTGTGTTTCTGTGAAGGCGGAGGATTTAATACAGACCCACTGATGTGTGATAACAACAGTGGCTAAAAATAGTGGCCGCTTTTAACTTTGCTGGATTAATACGTTTTAATACAGTCTCTACTACAAGCTGCGTATGAATGTCAGCCAATCAGCTTAAATAGGGAATGTCATGCTTTCAGACATGCTGCTGTCATTTGATATGTCTGGGTGTACGTACACTCAGTCTCCATATCCTCAGCACTGTCGGTAGAAACACAGTCTGTTCGAGTTCTATAAATGTAGGTGTATAAACTGGATATATTTAAACGTTAGTGATAGATCAGCTGACTGACTGATTTATTTATTTATTGTGTGATTGATGGCTGTGAAGAAATAACTGTGAAGTCTGGATAATATCCAACCCCGAATGGTGCAGAGAAGCTTCTCCATCAGAGTGAATGAGGTTTTTAAAAGCACAAAATGTTTTGAATGCATGCGAGATGCAATTGGTGCACATAATCTTAAATAATGTCTGTGAAGGAATAAATAGTGTGTAAACCACTAAAGGAAGATAGGGTAGGACTATTATAGGTGATGTTATTATTATATTATTATAATTCATGAATATGATTGTGTTTTTTAGTCATCATGGTTTATTCAATTATGGTTAACTAAATTGATAAGCTGTATAATTTAGAATATATATGTGTGTGCATATATATTCATATATATATATATATATATATGTATATATATATATGTGTGTATATGTATGATATATTATTATTATTATAAATAAGTAAATAAAATTGTATAAATAAGTATGGATTATTTATAATCTGTAACGGCCTCAGAGGACAATAATATGAATATGAAAGAAACTGATACTGTTGATTCTGACGATAAACATGAATACTCAGTCTGATCACTGTACATACTATGGGGGGAGGGGGATCAATATGTCAACTATAAACTACAGCAATATTAAGTAGTTAATCATATTGAAAAGCCTATCTATTATTACAGTTATTATACAAAATACTGCATGAAGTCTCAAGATTGTTTTACTATTCACTGCGAAAATTATAGAAATTTTAATGGTAAAAGACTAAAAACGCTACAGTAAAAACCTGTTAATTGGTTAACAGCAAGCTTCCTTACTACAGTGAATAAATGTAATAGAACTAAACCTTTTTTTCCAGTAAAATACTGTTAAATTTACAGTTTGGGAAAATGAAAAAGAACAAGTCATTAAAATTTAGTGAAAAACCATAAATTGACATTCCCAGAATTCCCTGCGTGACACTTCACATTTGATGTGTTTTTAAAGAAATAACTATGTTATAACTTATTTTTTTCTAACCAGATATTTACATTAGGGTTTTATGTTACATCTAATGTTGTTAAATGAATGTTTATTAGCTACATTATTAATGTCACCATGATGGTTTAGCAGGCCTATTTGAGAGAATGACACTGCATCTTTTACATATTAGAATTTAGTCTACTTCTCGGCTTGTGGAAAAGCTATGATTCATCATCTGTCATAAGTCAATGTATTATAAAAGTACAAACAGATAGTCTTATTAGTACTTAAGTAGGATGGATAACATATTAGATTTTTTTTTTTTTTTTTTTTTTTACTGTAAACTTAAGTTAAATGGGTCAAACCTAAAATGTTGCTACTGTATTTTTCACGATAAATTCCTGGCAACCGCAAGATTTTTTTTAACAGTGTGATTTGACAGACCTTTTTTATTTTTCGACATAAAAAACTGAGCTATTACTTATCTAAAACACACAGCATATCTTCTAGTTTTAGGTTATAGATATAGACCTAATCGTTTAATTCTCGGATGGGCGATTTAATATTTATTTATTGGGCTATATATATTAAATTCAAAACATTTAAAACCCATCACCTTTGAATAAGAATAAACTTTAATAGCCTACCTGAGACTTACGTCTTCAAACCATATCTTATTGTAGATGTTTAGACATAAACTTCAGTAAGAGAATTTCCAGTCAAAGAATGGCCATTTCAATGCTGTGTCTGTTCTCGTCTAAATATGTTGAAATAGCGCCACCTACCCGACGTCCGTTGTAGTTCACTTCACCTGAACTCAAACATCTAGTTTCCTCCTAGGGACAGAGAACACCTAAAATATATAACCTATATGGCCTGGTTTCACAGACAGGGCTTAGATTAAGCATGTAGAAGACTTTTATAAACATGCCTTATAAAAGCATTCTGGTGTGCATCTTGAGACAAAACAAAGGCATTGACATATTTCAAGATATGTTAGTGCAAGTTGCTTTCAGTTAAGACAGCTCAAACATGCAGTGGGACTACTAGGCTTAAAACCTTGTCTGTGTGGCTGTGGTTGTCAACAAGTAAATTATTTTTTACCATCTTCTACCTTCATTTTTAATCATCAGTCTGTAAGATTCACTCATGCTGGCAACAGATGGTGTGGAAACTGGTATTAAACTCACCAGAGGAGTGATACAACTAGATTAATGTGTCAAATTAAAAAAAAAAGAAGCTTTATAGTGAAGAACATAACATGACTTTCCTATTCCTGACCGCTGGGTGGCAGTAGGGCACCATCTTCGGGTTCTTTTCCCCTCTTTGTTTTACAAAAGTAGATCTGTAGATGGCGCTCTATATCTCTAGATTACTTCTGTGCCAGCGTCTTCCAAAGACAAAAGGAAAAGAAAAAACAAACAAACAAACAACAAAAAAAAGCCTTTAAAACAGGCTCAGATTTTATGTGAAACATAGTCTATGTCTCAAAAACAAGTAGGCTATGCAAGTATAGTCAACAGGTATAGGCTGTATTTAATTAGTTAAATGAATTAGTAAATTTGGCATAGAAAATCAATTAAATTTAACCAAGATTGCACTAGGCTTTTTAAACACAAAATAACCATTCAGTTAAGAGTGAATAAGGCTTCCAGTACTAAGACTTCAACAAGTAACCACTGACCAGCATTAATCAACAACAAACCAGTAAGCTTTCAATCTTTGCTTTCTCTCCCTCAAGCTCCTTTTGTTTTAAATTACGAACACAGCGAGACACTACTGCTGTACACCCTCAGCAGAAATATTACAGTAATGAAACATTTGACTGATTCATTCCCATTTATACTAATATGAATGCAAATGGCAGAAAAGCGTGGGTAGCTCACAGATATTTGATCATATATTCCAAAGATTAATGATCTTATCGATCGTTATTATTCAGCTGAGAGTGCTGAATTAATGAGGTGTGAGGCATTCAATGTGGAATGCTAAAATGAAAACACAAGAAAGGAACATTTAACACCATAATGCGTTGCGTTTAACGGCCTACATTTATCGTTTTTAGCGCTGCAATGCACACGATATTTTTGTGGTTTCTCCTTCTCGTTCTCCATATCTCTTTGTCTTTTTAGCCACAACCACAGCCAAGCGTCCATTTGTGACCTTTGACGGATTTCCTCTCAAGAGGGTGATGAAAGACAAAATAATTGCTTCTTTTCCAAATGTTTCAAGCTCAAACCTCTCTGATGCTTGACACTTGTGTTCATAGCAATCAACTGTCCTAAACACGTCTCCCTCACCATCAAAGCGCTGGATAAATGATGTGTTTATAGAGAACTCAAATGCAGCTCTAGCTGAACAAAAGTATGCAAGCCACTTTGAAATATTTTAGCTTCATTTCATCAGAGTAAAATCTTTTGAAAGAGGAAAGCGAGAAAGAAGACGGAAAAATCATCTCCACGCTCTCGCGCTGACTGCGATGACCCCAGGGCCATTTTTTCTGTCTTCCATTTTGAGACAAGTGATTTAATTGAAAAAAAGAGGAAAGAAATGATACTTGAGGAAGATTGTGGTTCTGAGTCATTAACTGCGGGGAGGCGCACTGGTTAAGGGAACTAATTGAATGTCAGCATGAGCCATTGAGAAAGAGCTCAGGTGCAGTGTCAGCAAAACCAGGTGGGCGGGTGAGACGGGAAAAAGTTGAAGACAAGAAGGGTTTAATCTTATTACGGCAAGAGCTTGCCCAAAAATCATTTACTCACCCTCATGGCATTCCAAACTTTATTTCTTACGTGTAACACAAAAGAATGTGCTTTGAAGAATGAACTCTTTTTCTGCATGCCATTAAAGTCAATGGGGTCTGTGCACAGGTTTGGAACGGCATGAGGGTAAGAGTAAATGATGACAGAATGTTGATTTTTGGGTGAACTATCCCTTTAAGTGTCTCAGTTCTTGTACATGTGTGCATTCATGTGGTTGCCAATACACAAAACTCTCTTTATGTTGGATCAAGTGCAGCTTCAAATGCAAGAACAATGTTTACAAGAGGAGGTGTGAACTATTGCTCCCTCACACACCACATTATCTCGGTCTGTCTGGACCTTCTTCCTCTTTCACTGGAAATCCAGCCTGTACTGTCCACAGATACGGAAAGGGAGTCTCAGAGCAGTATCTTCTCTGGTTTATGTCTTCCCTGCGCTATGTTTTTTGGCGCTCTTCCACCATTACACACGCACAGCAGGAAGAGAACTCTTCTCCAGATGCTCCCCATCTTTCACTGATAGTCGCAATTCATATTCAAGAATACGCAAACAGATTGTTCCATTTTTAGCCTGTTAGAATTTCAAGCTAATTGGGCGCAAAAGCAAAAGCATCCTAGAAAGTCTCATGCTGCTTCTGGATTACTTCAGTCTGTGGAGTCTAGGCACCTGGTTGTTTTTCAAAGTCTCCTCAACAGGGCCCGCCTCAGGGACCACCGCACTGCAGACCGCCTCTAAAAGCCTGTGATAGGAACATTCAATCTGTCTGCTCTCGTTTCATCAGATCACTCTTTTTTATTTCCATCCCCCTCCTCCAGTCTGAGCTTTAATGGGAATGAGGAGAGAGGCAAACAGTGATTACAGGTATCAGGAGTTAACTCCGGATCTGGGGTATGAGATAGGACCCTGCGAGGACCAACAACAACTTGGCATAGAAGCCATTACTCACTGCTTGTTTGGACTCTGAACTGACACTGTTCTTTTTTTTTCTTTCTTTTTTTTAAGGTCAATTTATCTTTCTAAGCACTTTTTAAATACATCTCACCACCGATCCAGTTCCAGTAGGGTTGAGATGTGTCAGCTGGTAAGTTCTGTCACCCCTTTAATTATGATGACTTCATCAAATACAGAAGCCTGTGATGGAGTGATAAACATGTTTTATGCTTTTATGACGTCAAAGCAAACTTGTTAATGTCTAAAAATATATGTTTATTAATTCTGAGGGTTTTCCTCCAATTGCAGGAAATATAATTTTTATAATATTTAATATAAAGATTATATATATATATATATATATATATATATATATATGTATACAGTGGGGAGAACAAGTATTTGATACACTGCAATTTTGTAGGTTTGCCCACTTACAAAGCATGTAGAAGTCTGTAATTTTTATCACAGGTACTCTGATGATACTCTTACTCATAGGTACGGTGATGGAATCTAAAACAAAAATCCAGAAAATCACATTGTATGATTTTTAAATAATTTATTTGCATTTTATTGCAAGACATAAGTATTCGATCACCTACCAACCAGTAAGAATTCCGGCTCTCACAGACCTGTTGGTTTTACTTTAAGAAGCCCTCCTACAGGACAATAGGCAAGCAGTTTGGTGAGAAGGCAACAACTGTTGGATCAATTATTAGAAAATGGAAGAAGTTCAAGATGACGGTCAATCTCCCTCGGTCTGTGGCACCATGCAAGATCTCACCTCGTGGGGCATCAATGATCATGAGGAAGGTGAGGGATCAGCCCAGAACTACATGGCAGGACCTGGTCAATGACCTGAAGAGAGCTGGGACCACAATCTCAAAGAAAACCATTAGGAACACACTACACCGTCATGGATTAAAATCCTGCAGTGCACGCAAGGTCCCCCTGCTCACGCCAGCGCATGTCCAGGCCCGTCTGAAGTTTGCCAGTGACCATCTGGATGATCCAGAGGAGGAATGGGAGAAGGTCATGTTGTCTGATAAGATAAAAATAGAGCTTTTTGGTCTAAACTCCACTCGAATATAACCCCAAGAACACCATCCCAACCGTGAAGCATGGAGGTGGAAGCATCATTCTTTAGCTGAAACACACAGCCAGGGCAACAATGAAGTAAGAAACATCTCAAGGTCCTGGAGTGGCCTAGCCAGTCTCCAGACCTGAACCCAATAGAAAATCTTTGGAGGGAGCTGAAAGTCTGCATTGCCCAAGTCTGTATGGAGGAGTGGGCCAAAATCTCTGCTGCATGTATGTATATATAATCCCTGCTGCATGTATATATATTATATATAAATATATAATCTTTATGTATATTCATATGTACATAGCCTAGATTCAGCGGCTACTTTATTAGGTACACCTGTTCAATTGCTCATTAACGGAAATATCTAGTCGGCCAATCACATGGCAGCAACTCAATGCACAATGCATCATGTAGACGTAGACTTGGTCAAGACAATCTGCTGAAGTTCAAACCATACCTGTCAACACTCCTGTTTTTCATCTCCCGTCCCCTTCCCATTTCGTTTTTTTTTTCCCAGGAAACTCACATAATTTGTATGGCCCAAACCTCATTATTATGAATAATCACATCAATATATTATTCCAAGATTGTCCAGTTGCCAGATCTGACAAATACAAATTTCAACCCATGTGTGACCAAAACCTGGCAACCTACAACGCAGTTGCACTGTTGATATGTGCGCAGGTATTAGACATAAGAAGTTGAATCAAGCATCACTGGTAGAAATGGGAGTAAGAACACTTGATGGTGTTTAGACAAAAAAACACAATATATATGTAAATTTAACAACAGCTGGACAGAATAATTTAATTTCATATCGACAATGTGCGCGCCTTTTGCAAAATGTCTTGCACTGATTTTAATATCGGACACGATGAGAAAATTACATTACTCAGCACATTAAAACGCATGTTTTTGTTACGCGCTCCACAGTTTTTTGTGTCTCTGGACCACTTTGTTTTAAAAGTCCTATTTCTATCACCTTATTATTATCACTTTATTATTAGGAATATTACTTTAAAAAGTGGCTCAACTTCCCCAACTTTCCCAAATAATCAAAAGTCTGTATTATTAAACTCAAAAAAATATCACCGGCAGCAGGTGACAGAACAGATGTCCTGTGACAGCTGGTGATGTACGTGTGCCCTGTAGAAGTTATTTAGATGGTCTGGTGTTTGACGGATGCCAGTCTATGGCAAGCTGCGAGTGTGTGTGTTAGTTGGGATGGGGGTCATGCTTTGTAGGTTAATTAGGAATGGGAAGAGAGATGAAGAATGTGTATATATGCGTGTGTGGGCTGAGTTTATGTGGCTAATTAGGCTGGGAATCATTCAAACTTCTGGGGGACAGATGCTGGGTGTACATGGTGCGCAGGTTGGGGCAAGTAGGCAGGGAAAGCTGCCAATGCAGTGTGAGATGGTCAGGGAGTGTATATTTATACATGTGTGTGTGTGGGGCAGTGTGACAGGCACTGGCAGGTGTGTTACTGTTTCTCTGGGTAAAAGTGCTGAGTAAAGGCATCAGCGCACCAGACAAAACTGGTTGAAACCAGTCCTGACTGTAATGGGGGGTGTGCCATGGCTGTCTGGCATACTGGACGTGCCGGACATAGCACATAATTCTCCACTGACCTAACAGTTACTGTACTACTGCTCGGGACTTCCCCATTCGACACACACACACACACACACACACACACGTGTTGGCTTCACTATATTAGTAAGGACATCTCATAGACATGATGGTTTTTATACAGAGGTGATGGTATTTACTGAACCCTAACCCTTAAAATGATTAAGCTGATGATTATTTTCATGTAATTATTTTCTTGTAACTGATAACTAATATTACAAATGCTATTTTGAAATATAAATACATGAAAAATAAAACACTAAAATCACTTGTGATTTTAGGCATCACAACATTATAATACATTTTACAGTATAATACATATAGTACAGTATGAAAAATTATACTCATTTTAAGATTCTCTAGAGAATACATTTAACAGTATTATTAAATGATTAGTGTTTTTAAAGATGAACTTTAAGGGAGCATTAGATGACAGCAAAGGTAATCTAAATGTAAAATTAATGTGAAATTAGCACGATTAAATATCCAATATTTGACCGACACTGATAAATTAAAAAGGGGAATAGCTGCTATATATGGTAAAGTACAGATATACTGTGTATTACAAGATTCAAATGTTTTCATAACTTTGTTTTTCATGTTTCAAAATTTGGCCCTCATACGTATAGCCAAATGGATCATATGTACATGCCAATTATAGAGCCAGATTAAAGACAGTGATATTTACAGTTTATCCATACTTTTTCAGAAATGTTTCTGGTATTTAACCCAGAAAAATGCAACTGAAATTTACATACATAAAATGTAAAGTTAAGTGTTTTTTTTATCCATTATGCTTTTTGGACTATAGAATAACTCAGCTGTATCCGATTGTGACTTTGATGTGATTTGCGCATGTAGAACATGTTCCTGGATCAGCGTCCTGGTTTGTTCTGTCAATCACAGTAAGGAGCTTCAAAAACTTTAATATTTTAATATCAACCCAACATTTCCCTCTGCTGTTAGGAACAGGTTATGGCTGTAGATCACTCTTTTGGCTTATAAGTGTTTAGAGAAAATGTTGTTTAAGGATCTGTAAAGAATTCAGAAAAATTCTCTACTGGCTATTATGTGCAACTCTTCTGGTCATTCAGCCCTGGAATCCCTTAGTTCTGTTTGAGATCCATCTGGCTTTCAGAGAGAGACTCAGAATCCCTAAGCATCACCGCGGAGACGCCAAAGGTGAGTTGTGGAGGTCAAAGAAAAGCATTTGTTGATTTTAAGACGGCTTTCCTCAGCCATGTTTGGTCTGTAAGTCTATGGACAGAGGACATAGTGGGACAAGATTACCATGACAACAGGGAGAGAATATGCTGTAGTGCTCCATCTTTGGGGTACATCCACTCATGAGGTTATTTACTCTGTCACATGCATATGTAATTTATCTTCATTCAGAATTAACCAGAAGAGGTGATGACGCTTTTAACTCAAACTATTAAAATAGAAATGAGACAAACAGTGCCGGCCACTGAATAGAATCTTAAAACACCACATATTAAATGCAATTCTGAAGAGCCATTTACACAGCACGGACACAGTCCACTGGCTGTCTGTCTCCCAGTACACTTATGGAGCCATGTGGTTCTTTTTAGTTTATGGTTTGTATAAATGTATCCAAATGCTGTGTGGTTTGCGGTGCTGCAGCATGTAAAAGTCTCTCTAAGAGAGAAGCCAGACCAAGAATCTGCTAAAACATTCAGGGATGATACGGATGCTTACAACGTTGCATTAAAGATAAGTTTGAACACAGACCAGTGCTGTGTATTTTACACTTCTAGAGCAGTGCAATTCAACAAACCGTAATCACACATGATAACAAAATAATAGGATAATTTGATTTTCATAATAACACCAGCACGAGAACGCTTTTATACAATAGTTTAATAAACGAGATGGAAGCAATTTTGCCGATTACTATTACTCTGCCGACAAAAAAAGTTCCAAATAGTCAAAGCAGATATACCGCGCTTCTCCGAGCAACACACTGCAGTCGTTCCTGAATGAATCAATCTTCTGAATTATTAGGTTGAGTACGGCGATTCTTTAACTCTCTCATAACTCCTTTTGACTAAAATCAGTATTGTTGGATAGGGGTGTATAAATTAAATAGAGATCAATTTATCAGCCCATCAGTTTAGATCGTGTTTAGGTTTAAATCCCGTAGGGTAGGGTCGACATTTCTGTCTGAAAATTTAGTCATAACCCAATCCCTACCCCTAAACATAACCCTACCCATAACTTATTCCTAAAATCAGAGGGAAATGAGAGGTGAATAACACTGATATAGAAGCACCTAACTCTAGTAAACTGTAAACCTAAACCTATAAACTTGTTCCTCAAATCTGATTGGTCGATTTAAATGTTAAGGATCGGTCATATTGGAGCACACGCCTACTCTCGTTTTTGTTTTTGTTTTTTTAGGCCATGGGAGGGGATTTATGAATGGAAGTAAATACGATGCATTTGTACATTTGTACGATGCATTTGTACGATACATTTGTATTTGTCAGATCTGGCAACTGGACAATCTTGGAATAATATATTGATGTGATTATTCATAATAATGAGGTTTGGGCCATACAAATTATGTGAGTTTCCTGGGAAAAATAACGAAATGGGAAGGGGACGGCGATGCAACTGACGATGGTAGGTCACGTGACAGTAACAACATGGCGGATGTTATACATCCAAATTTCATTCATCCTATGTAGAGCAGACTTTTTTAATGGTGGCAAAGTAAATTCAAATTCAAATGTCGTACCTACTTAGACAGTACGCGATTTCAGACGCAGCGACACATTAGAGGAACTCTGTTTGACGCATTTTTTTTTTTTCAACAAGCCATACTATAGATGCGTAGTCAGATTTGAGAGTAACTGTGGTGCAAGTGTTTTTTGTTTGTTTTTTAACACCCCTATTGTTGAGCAAATCAGTTGATTAAAAGAATGAACGACTCACACACAGAATGTTTGTTCGACTTGAAGCGGCGCTGCACAGACAGATCGTTGTATGACATCAAAAAAACTGCAAGAGCGATTAGAGAGCAGACGGCTCAGTACAACCAGTGCCTCTTGAGATACTTTGATGTCATACACCGATCGACCTGCGCAGCGCCGCTTCAAGTCAAACACACCTTATTAGTTACTTGTTACTTTACTGAACAAATCAAAGGTTTTGAACGAATTGTTTGAGTGATTCAATACAATGTTGCTGCAGCTGTGTAACGTGAACTGATAACCACTATAGAATATAACTGAAGGTGAACATTATAAAAGTCAGTCTGAGGAAACAGATAGGCCTATTTAATATCTGACATGTGGAAGACCTCAGCAAAAAATATATTTCCTGACTAAAATAGCAAGTTCAGTTTCATAAAGCACAAGCTGGAGTAGGCTATTTTTAATGTTTTTCATTTACAGCAAACACTATGAATCAACATGAATGATACAACCCATATTCTCAGCAGAAAACAATAACCAGCAATAAATGGGAGGCATTTTAATATCAGAACCATCTATCTCTTTGTAATAAAAATAATGCAAATGAAGGAGTGTAGCACTGTATATTTATGCCAAACACGGCAGCAATATCATAACCATGACTATCAGCTAAATCTTTCAAGATAATCTCACGGATACAAGAAACAGACCCAAAAGTAAAAGAAAGCGTACAGAGAAAGAGAAGGGAAGATAAAAACTCTTTACAAAAGAGATATGAAGGATTTTGAGCACAACTGGAATTTACTAATTGACTTTTTCCTTGAATTAAGATACCAGAAATGTCAGAAATGAAGCAAAAATGTAGTAAATTCTACCTATTTTGTGTTCTAGGCACGTAACCACGTAAAATATGTTGATGCTGAGTTCATTTAATGGGTAAAAGAGGTAATAAATTATCAGTTCAATTATTCAGATTGAGAAATTAAGTGAATGAATTTATTCATGTATGTATTTGACAAAAATATGACACGCATTAGATTAGCTATGGAGCATATGGAAAAAATAATAAAAAATACACCTGGCATATATTGGAGGATTTAATTTCTAACAGTGATACCAACAATAATCAATATCAGAAAAGCCTCCACACTCCATAAAGGGGCAAAATAATGTTTCCATCCACAGCAAAATAGTGCCCCATATTACACAATGAGCCTATGAGTATACACACACATACAGAGACACACACGACACAAACATATGCAGTCAGCAGAGTTGCATGTCGCAATGTCAGCAGTGTCTATTGTCATACACGATTCTGTATACATTCTTTCAGCTGTGTTATTGTGAAACACACACACACAAAAAAAAAATACAAAAAAACAAACAGACCATCCGCTGACAAACAAACTCAAGGAGCCAAATATATCACTACAAACCTCCACAGCAATTTCACAAAAACCTTTCTGGGTAAATTGAACAGCAGATGTTGAGCAGGTTTAGGGTCATTGCTAAAATTCACACGGCCTGACATTTTTTTGCGTGGTCCCCTTCTCCTTCAGAGCAGACTGTGTAGCGGTTCTCCTCCCATGATGATGAAATTCTATATATTGAGCAACAAAATGTATGCAATTTTATCTACAGAAACATTCGGTTGTTCCTGACAGTTCTGAGATGAAATCCGTTCAATTCATCTCCCAGAATACATTTCTCTAATGCCCTCTCACTCTGAGCTCTGACAACCAGCCAGAGAAATGGAACCAGTGAAAGTGAGAGAGGGCTAAAGAAAATGATGGAGGAAGAACCAAGAGACGTGAAAGTGTATTCTGGTGTGAATTTGATGATTCTCATGGGGGTGATATCAGGTAGTAGCGCTCTTGATGACACCTGATGAGTACTGAACTAAGAACTGTGGGTAATAACTGAGACTGTTCAGCTCCACCTGTCAGACAACCTGCAGTTAGTGTGTCCGCTGCCTGAATCCAGAGCCACTTATCTGCACCCGAGTCTTTATGGATAGAAAGAGGAGAAATGAACATGGTAGAAAACCATAATTTATTGCAAAATTAGATAATACGACATAAATCCACAGATAAATAAAGTCTTGTGTGGGATGTTGAGTGTTTTTGGGAACTCCATTCCCAAGTGACTGCGGGAAACTGAACAGGTTCTGCCTTGGTTTCGTTGGCTGGATGGGTATGAGTAGTCTCTGTTGGAGCTGAAGCAGCTTAGGCCCTGGCCACACGAACACGGGTATTTTCAAAACTGCAGCTTTTTCTATGCGGTTTGGCTGTTTGTCCACATGCAAACAAAGTATCCGGTCACTGAAACCAAATTTTATTGAAAACTACTGCAAGGGTTTTGCAGAGTTGTCATGCAGACGGTGAAATTGTAGATTTTGGCTTGTGACGTCAGATCGGACACTGTAACAGATATTAACCTTTTTTTCCAGTACTCTGACTGGCCAACATGGCTTTACGGTTAGGGTTATATCGCCACCCAAATGCACAAATAACAACACAGATTTACAGTGAAAACATCTTTACTTTCTCTCTGAGTGAAGCTTGTATGTATTCATGGAAGTAAAATCTTAAATTTAAAAGGCTCTGTATCTTTAATTCTTTTCCAATAATTGTTTTGTTGAACTGCATTGTAAACTTGGCTAGAGAGAGCCATAGATGCCCCCTTTATATATTCACCTTCGATTCAAGGGCCCAGAGGAACTAATTGGCTGGTAGATTAAGTCATGTTTGACGCTTGAGAGGTACAGCAAACATCATCCATTACATCCTTGAAGTGGAGCTGGGGTTGGCAAACAATGCCAGAATCAGCTGTTTTACATCACGAGACCCCCGGCTCTCCTTGACCACACCCAAATGAATGAGTATGATTCTTAATTTATTTTGCTGCAGAAAAATAATCCTTAAAAAAATCATTTTGAAGGAAAATTTAAACCATCTAAAAAGTGCCAAATGGAGTGTGCATGTTGAATAATAAGTATGTAAGATCAAACCACACAATCAGTAAATCAATATGCATGTTATGATCTCTCATTTATTTCTGTTATAAGGAAAATACAACAGTATTCCATAAAAGCAGAGGTGGAGAATCCATGGGGCTTTGCCCAATAGTAATCATAACAGAGCACTGAATCCTGGGAAACTCCAGGACTGTATTTACACTGTGCAATAACAGAAACCTCAATGGTTAAAGCAGATAAAACAGACACACGCAGTTCCCTTTCCATCATAATATCTATAGTCATTCAAAGAAACTACTCCAGTCTCTTTCCACTCAGTCTACTCGCTTCGGTTCTCAGCCGAGTATGATGCAGGGATTCAATCCTCAGTCCATTTTCCACCAGGGATGCATATGATGCGGTAGCCGTCTATTAAAATGTGACATTGCATTTGGTTTTGTGAGGGGCAACAGAGCACATAGTTACAGGCAGCCAACTTGAAAGGTTCATTCAAGTGTACATGATAAAAACTGTATTTCAGACCAGCACCAAGAATTTATGCAAAAGCAGACACATCATAGAATAAAATGATGAAGATGACTTTGAGCAGAGGAACTGTTCTGAGTTACTCTGCCAGACTGAAGTAGTGGGAAAAAGCAAAGGGAGGTATGTGTTTGAACTACAGCCAACTGATATGGTCTCCTCATGAAGCACACACACGCATTCACGCAGAAGTCTCTCCTCCAAACAGAGTGCAAAGCCTAAGAAGTCTTCCTCTCGCCATTAAACATAAGATCTGAAGATATGGAGCAGTCTAAAAGTTCACGTATCTTACATCTTACTTCATACATCTCAGAACAAACCCATCAGTTCTGTGAGGGCAGGGGTTTCTTAAACTAGAGTTCAGTTAAACAAGAAGAAAAGAAAGAAAGAAAAAAAAGCAATGGTCACAGACAGAAAGAACAATAGAACGATGGATAGATAAAACAATGCAACGATAGAATGATGGAACGTCAGAACAATGGAACAATATATAGAACAATGGAACAATATATAGAACATCGGAACAATAGATAGAACGAGAGATAGAACGACAGATTGATAGATAGAATGCTAGATAGAACGATAGATAGATAGAATGAGAGATAGATAGATAGAATGATAGATAGAACGACAGAATGATAGATTGATAGAACGATATAGATAGATAGATAGATAGATAGATAGATAGATAGATAGATCTCTTTGGAGGGAAAACTCTGTTGATGCTGATCCAAATGCAAAAGCCTCACAGCCTGGGGATATCAAAAGTATCTAGAAATATATATCTACAATAGTTATGACACATACAGACAACCAAGCTTAAAAAAATACAAATGTTAAAAATAAAAAGATAAATGACGGCCTCTTTGCCCTTTTCTTATGTCCCCTCTCCCACTCTGCCGCCACCCCCCCATAACACATCATATTAAATAAGGCACAAATTTACACAATTAAAATTTGGCTAGTTATTGTTCATCTATTTACACAAAACAGTTTTAGTGTTAATATCGATACATTGTTTGTTTTAACATAATATAGGAATAACTCAGGACAAAATTAAAAAATTATTTTGTTCCGGACTCTAACTCGGTGTCCTAGCCAAGGTGCGAACAGTTTCAGTGTGTCAACCTGCATTGCGTGACACATACAGAGCCAATCAGCAGGTATTTGATGTTTAAAACACTTCTAAATGGAACAGAAGTATAGACCAATGAGATTTCACTGTGGGTGGGACTAAACATAATACAAAACAAAGCGGTCAAGTTTGGACTCAAGATTTACATAGTAGAGATAGGTTTAATCGCTTGGTTAATCACACCTGGTTAGGACACAGTGTTCAATGATTCCACTGTAGAAGATTTAAAAAAAAAAATGGATTCACTTTTACAGATGAACTTATTTTAACAGAGGAGACAGAGGGTAAATACTGGAGCACCTCACACTGATTCTGCAGCGTATAGACAAAGAATACATTCCTCTTAGGTATATACATACATCTCCTTCATAACACTAAGGCCAATTCATCTCACTGGGGACAGAGCATTTTGATGTAACTTTCTCTAGCCACATTTAATCATCTGAATTTTAACTTTATTGAGTTTAAGATGTCTAGCTGCGTTACACTGGAGTGGACAGGATGGGGTGGATATTATTGCTTATGGTTTTTACAGAGATCTCTTCAGGTTGTGTGGGCATTTCACAGCACATCTGCTTTCAAAATAAGGCGAAGGAACTTGTTGAGGGGGCTAAACCATTTCGGTAATCTAGATACATACACTGGGTATGTATATGTACATACACACACATACATATATATTTTTATATATATATATATATACACACACACACACGCACACACACATGCATATATACACATTTCTAATTGGGATCAGCACAGTTCATCAACTCTACATCAACAGAATAGTTAAGCCAAAGCAAGAAAGATCAGAATATCAAACAAAGTGTTTACACTTGTTTGGATAAAAGTTCAGGTCCAGAGTTTAGGATCAGTGACACCTGTCTAGACAGTCCAAAGTAACACCGTAAAGCCACACACTTATCACTGTGGCAGCCTAAATCTACGTGGACTCTTATAACTCCTCCCCTCCTAATGGCCAATAGCTGAGCAATACCAATATGGTACAAATATATTCATGAAACAGAGAAAAACAGGTCATAGTTCAAATGTAAAGTCGACAACACTGGCAGCCAATCTTTCTGCCATAAAGGCAAGTTTTTTTGTCTAGTCTTTCAATTGTCCTTGACCACAATCAGTTCTGAGAGGTCGAGTAGCCTTTTACGAAAAACCACAGGCTTTTCTTCTCCATTGTTCAGTAGTTGAACTTCCCTGCCTGGTTGACCGGCGAGCTAGCAGGGATGAACAGTGGTTTGGGTGGGACGTCAGGCTTGAGCGAAGCTGTCCGACGGACAATAGCTCCACGGTGGACTTCCGGCTGCTCGCTGTAGCTATGCTGGCGAGTTAGGTATCCGTTAGGGATGAGCGGGTGTCGTACATCACAACCTGAACTGCTGCCGTTAGAGTTCATTCGTGAGAGCAGGAGGGGCTGATGGGGGCTGCGCTGGTTGAAGCTGTGCTGCCGTGGCACCACGCCCCCGCTGGGCATCTTGGGGGTGGTAATCAAAGAGTGCCGTTGTGACGGGTGACGGGACACTCTCTCCAGGGTGGACTGATGATGGGGAGGAATCTCCGGTGGGACGTCCATGCGGCGAGTGAGACTGTCCCGAGGAAGCGTGGAGGAACTGTAGTATGGCGCAGACTCTGTTTCTGGGATCTGTGGCTGTACGCGATTTGCGAAAGCCATCTGACCGGCGTTGGCTGACATGGAAGAGGTGAGTACAGTGGGACTCTTGCCCGTGGCCACGTTGATTTCGTGAATGTGTTTCAGAAGCTCGTCGAGTGAGGTGACGTCCACAATCTTGTGAGGGTAGCAGTGATATGGCTGGCTTACCACACGCTCTGCGTTGTGGACTTTGCGTTCCTCCATGTGTCCCGAGCCACCCAGCACCTGTCCGTTGGTCAGTCCTTGGGAGAAGGGGAAAATCTGATGCTGCATCCCAGTGGGTGGCCGAGATGCTCCCATGTTATGGGACTTGGGTTCTTTAGCATTATTGCAGTTTTGATTCTTCTCCCATTGGTTCTTAAAGGCCTTCATACTCTTGATCGGGAGCTCTGGCGTCGAATCAGGGGTGGGAAGGCCGGAGAGCTCAGCAGAGTGGTGATGATGTGGGTGAATGAGCTCTGTCATGGCAGCATGGTGGGCATTCCTGCGATGAGCCTGCTCTTTTCCATTAGCAAAGAAAGAGTTGTAGAGTTTGGGTGAGGATACCTCCAGCTTGTCATCCTTGCTTTGGCTCTCGAGCAAGCCATTTAGCTTTGCTAGGCTGCGCAGGGATAGAGCATGTGGGATTGGTGCTTCTGGATCTTTCGACAGCCTCTTGGTCTTGTTAACGTTGTGGTTACAGTAACAGGAAACGAGGAATCCGGAGAGGAATGCTCCCAGGACAAACGCCACCAGAACACACGCAATGAGTAGAGTGTAGTGAACACTGTGGTTGGACTTATCTACCTCAGGGGGTCGGCGCACTCCTGCAGAGAGGGAAAGAGAGCAAGATGAGTGCACTGTAAAGACACAGCAAGGTGCCAGTAAGGTTAGCTTTTAACAGTGTGCAAGACTGCAGAGTTCTTAGTAGACTTCTATTCATGTTAGAAACTGCTGACAAACAAAGCAGAGCACTGGCTGAGCAGGCCATTCTGAATCAATCCGCAAATGCTCATTGGTTAAACATCAAATAATGCGAGAGCCTCAAGAACAATTGCTAATGGTCTTGGAGGAAGCTAAGTGGTTCTCTCATTAGCCACAGTCTCAAGAGCAGCAGTGCTATGTGCTTGACTCACAGCTGATTGTGCTGTTCTACACTTAGCTGCATATGGCGTTAAGGTGGTGCAAAATGACATGGAGATGTTTTTAGTGACTACAAATTAAAATGAATGCACGGACCACCTTACGGTCTTAATGAGCTGAGGGTAGAGGTGATTTTGCTAACATGTGCATGCTCAGATAATTAGTAACTCCCACTGCCATCTGCACAGTCAGCCTTCTTGTTTTTCTCCTTTTTCTGTATTTCTTTCTGTTGCTTCCTTTTAATATAAGAGAGCCAGTAAATGGAAAAATCTGCTGTTATTTTACATAGAGATACTTTACACTGAGCTGTAAGCTGCTTTGTAAAAATAAGTGTCTACTAGGAACCTAAATGTTATGTCTTAATTTTAATACAACCTCAAAGACCTAATGAAATCACTTAAAGAGCACAGATTCCTTTACAGTGCTGATGTGTTAGCTATTGTAACTGAAAGTTTGGGCCGGGCATACAAAATTGAGACACATCACATCCATGAAAGTGAAGAGAGGTGAAAGCAAGATGGATAGATGAAAATAAATAAATAAATGAAACACTATTGCTGCATGCGAAATCGCATACTGTCTGTGTAGGTACTACAATTGAATTTGAACTTACTTTGAGCCTGTATTAAGTATGTTCTATATAGTATTAATGTGGGTAGTATGAATGAAATTCTGACGAACTACATCCACCACGATGTTACTGTCCCGTGACCTACCAGCATAAGTTGCGTCACTTACATTCATAAATCCTCTCCCGTGACCTCATGGGATAGTCTATGAACACAAACTTCTCACAATCTCGGCGAAAGTAGTAGGTCATGTGAGGACTTTTCGCCTACTGTTTTTCGAATACTATGCATTCAGACACACTATTGTGTTGGCATACTGTTTTTCACGTACTATATAGAAGGCAAGTATTCGATTTTGAATGCAGTGTAGAACAAAGTAACACTTTGCAACAGAAAATTTAACACACTATCTTTTTGATCACCAAAATGACATATTTCAACATTTGAACATTTTCCAGTGAAAAATTGTCTTCAACTCTACACTCTTGCTTCATTTAGTATACACGGATCAATGAATATGCAAATGAGCCCCGCCTCCACTCACACACCAGCTCAGAGATCCACTTGGTCAACTTTACTGTAGTAAACACTTGCAATGGCAAGTGTAAATACTGTTTTATTTCAGCCATATACGTTGTGAATCAGAAACTGATTCAAGAGAAGTGTAAGGGAGTGAATTACACAGGGTTATCTACAAAGTCAATGTATCAGAATGGCAATGCGTTTTATGTATCATTCTTTACAATGTCGGACACATAATGGTTATTACTATGATTAGCCTTTTGCTTGACTATGTTATCAAACAGCTAATGTTACACACACCATATTCCCCTTCGCCATCTCAGTCTGCTTTATAAAAACCAGTATCGTTATTAGAAATGCCTTGAAAAGTTGAGAAAGGCATATAGTTCATCATAACATCGTATACATCATATACATAATTCACCCACTGTATTGCGGTATAGATAATTTTTCATATCAATTCGGCTTCTCTTGAGAATTCCCTGCTTCAGAGCATAGTTAATGATATGCTAAAGCCCGCCCGCATGTTGACGGGATTGGTTACATATTTGTGACATAGAGAACAAGGGCGATTTCAAAACAAGTTTTTGGTTGACTGGAGTTTTAAAGAGAAAATATTCACCAATGGTGTTGACTGATGAATTTGCACATTGTTTGTCTTAAAGCATATTAAAAACACCATTGATTTTCCCCATTGGGGGTCTTCATGGCAAACATTTGTTGCAGACTGCAGAGAGCCAAAACTAAAGATAGCTTAAAAGATGTGAAGCAATAGCGGCTTAAGACTTTTGGCAAGGCCAACTAAGTCTCGCTGATGCTCACGTCAGCGAACAGCAATGAAAAAACACAACACAGTGTAAGAACAGAGTGGGTGGACCACCGTTAGCAAGCTATCGAGTTATGAAGAGAGCGGGAGAGAGATGGTATTGTGCTTTTTCTAGCTGCTGCAAGCAAAAATACAACTATGAATGCATAATAACTCTATGTGAGAAAAACAAGGATAATCTTCCTTCAGGCATCAATACAAACACATTAGCCGAGCAGCAACTGTGCTTTGCTAGCTATAGGAGTAGGAAAGCTTCCCACCAACTCAATTCTTTACTGTAATTTTTTTTTCTGTTAATAAATGCAAACCAGAATGAGTTATAGCCAAGTAAACTTCTGAAAGAGTAGCCCGTTCGGATCCGCACCAAAACAATCGCTCCGAGATAGCATGGAGGCCTATACCATGAAGGGGTAGGTGGCTGACCAGGTATGTTTCAGTTTAGTTTGTGCCAACCCTGAGTTTTAGGCACCATGAAAGTGGTTTGGCTTTTAGCATTATTTATCGCCATATTAAATACGCTCCATGGCTAACCGGCTCCAGGCAAGAGATCTCAAACCAAAATTGAACCAATCAGCTGTGAGCAAAGTGACACATGTCACTTGCAATAAAGTCACTACCCCTGTTTCTACTCCAAATTAAAGGTCACAACATAGAAAATGATTTTTAAAGACAAAATCATTTGGCTTTTAGCAATGCTTATTTATAGTCATAATTTTGTATGATTTAGATATTTTGCAATTATTATACCCTTGCTCAATTACACATATACAACATTAGTTTATCACTTATTATTAAGGACATTAATATAAATAAATAAAAGGTAATATAAATAAGCTTTAGTATCAATGAAGTTATATTATATAATAAAAATGATTACATGTGAGTTTAGATTTTAAATTCTCTGTTTAGGTATCAACTACTATATATAAATTAACTTCACAACTTTTACTTGCACTGATATAGCAAGATTTTTTATTTTAGTTGTCTAGTTGTTTAGTTTCATAGACAGCCTTTTTCTTCTTGCTGTGTAAATTTGTTTACATTTTTAACATTTTTCAATATCGTAACATTCTCCAGAAGAGAAGAAGTGAATTCTACAGAGAGAAGTGAATTGCAGTTTCACTGTTCACAGCATGTGACTGGCTGTTCGCTACTGACATCACACCTAAACTCGTAGCCTCAGGATCAAAGCCAGGTTTACAGAGAAAGTAGATGATCAGCGTCATGGTGCCAACAAAGCCTGATTGAATTGGATTGGTTTTGTCAACTCAAAACTAATCCTGTAACCCTGAGTTTGTTTAAATACCATCATGGTAGGGGTCCCTGAACGAGGTGGTCTCGGTTGAAAAACTCTGGGGCACTTCGGTTGAGTTGGGAAAGCAATCCAACTCAACGAAGCCAAAAGCTGTATCAAAATTCATAATGGGAAATGTGTTATATAAAAACCAGAAGTGTCTGATTCTGAGTTTTTGAGGTTGAAAACCAAAGAGCACCTCTTCATATGAGTAATTGCTCTTCGCCGTTCCTTGCATGAATGCGGTCCCAACGAAGCCTTGATTCCCACCCTGACTGCATTATAAATTTTATATATTTTAAATACAATTAAATATATATAATTGATCATTTAGAGCGGGAATCAAGGCTACATTCGTATAGGTGTTTGCATGTCATGACAGCTACAGATGAAGCCACAAAAAGCCTGCGGCGCGAACTTATCAATCCATCTTGATGAATGACAGAGGAACGAAAGGTGAACTTTGAGCAATCAGAGGACAGTTTTACTCACATGTGATTTGCATAAACACATTTTGGTACGCTTTTTAATGTTGCTTTGTGAAAGAGAACTGAACCAAAAGAAAATACAATGTAACAAATTAAGTCCTTGTTTAGAAAGAAAGAAAACTATCTACAAGTGAGAAAATGCCCAAAGTTACCTTGACTGACTTGTTTGATGCTTTTATACAGCCCAGAATAAAACTTTTAACAGTTTTATTAAACCTAGTTTGCTTCATTCTCTTGTAAGCCACCACAGACAAATATACTGCAAGATGTTATGAATAATATAAGGGACCATATAAGGGATCTTTCTCTGACTCATTCTTCTGCTCTCTGCTGGTCTATAAACTGAGGTCTTTGGCCCCTGGGAAGCACTGAGGGCCGGCATATGCTACATGACGAGTGACTCACCTGCACACACTTTTAGTGTCACAACAGGTTCGTAGCCCTCTTTCATGACTCAATAGCTTTTCACACAATATACTGGTACACACACAATGACAAATACTTCCGAAGGCTTTCATTATATATATATATATATATGTATATATATATATATATATATATATATATATATATATAATTTATATAATATACAATTAAAAAAAAAACAGCACTACATCTCTATATTGAAATAAAATAGCAGGCTGCATATATGCTAACACTTTATAGCACTGCAGATTATTTAAACTAACAATGGAATAGTTCAGTTGTCACTGACACAAAAACTGAAAACAAATTAATAAATACATTAGAAAAAATGCTACTTTTAATATATCTAGTTGATTTTGTAATTGGGTCAGTTATTTTCAGGGCCATGCAAACAAGATGATCATCAGTGTGTAAAAAAAAAAAAAAAAAAGAAAAAAAAAAGAGAAAGTTTTTGGCTTACGGCTTAACCTCTATCTCTGTTGTAAAGAAAGTTGGCAGAACAAAGGCTAAATATAGCATAAATATGTGAAAAACAGGGACAGACATAATACAGACAGACCTCACTTTGCCAAAAGACAATCGACCAGACAATAAAAAAAAGCAAAGGGATAGAGGATGGAGAGAAAGTATTGTAGGAAAAAATGGCAGAATGGCAGAGAAAGAGAAGTAACATATATAATGAAATAATATAATAAATACACAAAAGACAAGAAAGAAAAAAAGGTAAATATACAAATAAATTACATATATAATGAAAGAAAGCAGCCAAATGTCATGGCAGGGCTGAAAGTATGGGAGGGGTGAGAGTAAAAGACTGATGGAGGTATGGAGAAGAGAAGAGAGGAAAGGTGCCGTGCGAGGGATTGCGTAGGCCTCGTCAAAAATCCAATAACTCCTCATTGACTCAAAGAAAGATAGAACGAGTGTGGAGAGGAGAAAAAAAGGATAGAGAGAACTGAGGAAGATGACTACTGTAAGAAAAGAGAATGACAGATTTATTGAGAAAGGATAGGAGAGGAAAAAAAAAGAATGATACTGGGAGTAAGAGAGTGGGTGAGAAGAAAAGAGGTTGATAGAGTGAAGTGGTGAAGAGAAATGAGTGACAGCTTTTCAGTGGTGAAAACTTTAAGTCTTTCAATCTTCCTTTCGGCTGTGTGAGGGATTGTGTAGGCCTCTGTCAAAACCCCAGTAACTCCTTCTCAAAGAGTTGGAGAGTGGGAGACAGAAGTGCTGGAGACATCTACGAATGCCGAAGGGCAAAAAAGCATGTTTAATTGAAAGCAGACTTTTGAGCAATCTCTCAAAGTGTGTTAAATATAAGTGTGTATATACTAGGGCTGCCAAAGTTAACATGTTCATTTAAAATGAAAGTAATACTGTAAAGATTCGGTTATCACCATTTATATAATAATGACATTAAAACCGCTTCTGTTTTGGCCTCATGCAAAAAATTAGTTGAAATTGTTGGAGCAGCAGCAAAAGTCTCCATGTGCAATACAAACATAATCTCAGCCAGGTGCTTGTTTATCTGTAAAATGTGCCTTATAAAAACCTTTTTAATGGAAAATTTATATAGAAATGACATTTAGATGGGATTTGATCAAAAGTCTTTAGGAATTGCATTTTTCGTGACACTCAACAAATATGAAATATCACCTATGAGTATAACACCATTAAATGAACTGCTGTGGGCTTATTGGATTTTCTTTTCTTAAAGGCATAGTTCACCCAAAAATTCTGCCATCATTTTGTCACCCCCATGTAGTTCCAATTCCAAACCTGTATAACTTCCTTCTGTGGAACATAAAGAAGATTTTGAAGAATGCTTTATAGGTGTTTGTCCACACAAAGTCATTTAGGTTTAGAGTTAACGGTGAAAGAATTTTCATGTTTGGGTGAACTATCCTCTTTAAAAGATGCGTTTCTTTAAACGCATTCTTGGTCTCTTTTTCTTTTTCCTTTTTTTCTTTTGTGCTCTTTATGTGGCTGATTGCCTGTGAAAGGCTCTGGAATGGAACTTTTTATGCACCATAAATTTGATATCACTGAATAGATCAGGCCCATTTGGTGATAGTGGGACACTAGGAGTCAAAGAGCTTCAAGGGTTATTGTTGTTCAGTTTATACACTGCATCTCAGAACAAAGGCAAGAAGAAAACAGCCTCATCCTTGGGGACTATATCTATGTAGTTTTTAAGCTTCTCAGTTTTTTTGTGTGTCTGCTTTCACTAAAAGGAGGGGGTAAATTCTCATCTGTAAGGAGACTACGATCATAAAAATGAAGGTTCTTTATTGGCATACATGGAAACTTTCCACTGGACAACAGGTTCTTTATAGTATAAAAATTCTTTATTAACACTAAGACTGGTTCTTTAAAAGAACTGTTCACTGAAAAAAAGCTTCTTTGGGGAACCCAAAATTGTTTTTCTATGGCATCACTTCAAAAACCCTCGTTTGAAACTTATATTTTTGTAGTGTAGATGTTAAGTGTTATAATATTATCACTCACTGTTGTATTTAGGAGACTTTAACAAGGATTTGTGTTAGGCATATGCAGAACTCATGTTTAATATGATACAATATATTGTTAGTTTCAAGAGTATTTACATTAGTGAATAAATTCGTAGATCTGCATGAAACATTTGTATGTCATAATGGACGGATGGTAGAATTTTTAAGCGTTATAATCCGCCCTTGAATAGTTTATTTTTTTTCTCCATTAAAACCAAAGATGTTCATCACTGATGGTATATCAAGAGCAGGGACACATTTGTGTGCATTTTGTTTTGTGATTTCACCGGAACGAATAGAGAGTCTCCGCAACAGCCTTAAGCGATAGACTGAAGCGCTCGTTTGTGTGAAGAATGTGCATGAGCGCCAAGAGAACAATGTTGCCTTCCGCCACTGATAACAGCGGCAACGAACACTCAGCATGATTTCAAAAACAACACATTCCAGCGCCAGATCACCTCTTATTTAACACAAATGAACAAATTGCTAATCAAATGGATATTTTCTTTTGTACTAGGTACATCCATGCCACAAGATGTTCCAAAAAGTGGTGGGGACAATATCGACGCTGGCAAACCCTGATGGAGACATGTCCCACCCATCCAACCCGCAAATTACACTTATGGGCTTATGGTTTTCGGGGCATTCAATAGTCTTGATTCTTGATTGCCCAATTACCTCTACTGCTTTTAATTTGAGCAATACTGTCATAAATAATTTTTCTTTGGCTGCATGTGGAATAGGCAGGACATACCAAGATCCTGCATCTGGGAGCAATGTAGTTCTTGTAATTAGGCAGATGTGTATTTAAGGATTTGCTCAAGCAAATGGTATTGATTTTTCTAATCAAAAAGGTTCTTTAGTAGTAGTACTAGTTGTGCAGCTCAGGGCAGGGGATTTAACATTTTAAATTTTAAAAAGCTTCAAATTGAATCTGTATACCATCAAGAGGCTGAAAGGTCTCGGGAGAGAGGCTTTTGCAAATTCACTCCTGTTGCATTGTCTGTGGAACTTTTCAGACTGCTTTATAGAGGGCCATGAGAAGCTGAAATCAAGCCTTTTTGTATCAAGTTCTACCCAAGCAAATACCAGGAAATGAAAGCAAATTAATTCAGTCAAAAGGGGACTGACATCTTCTGATCTCCACACAGAAGTGCAAAATCTGCTGGAAAATTAAACACACAAGTATTACTTCATCTCATGATGAAATATAATTGACAATATGAGCAGGTACACAGAACAGCAAACAAAAGTAAATAATTGAGCGCGTCTGAACCCGTGAATGCAGGAAATGAGAAAATGGGAAAAATATTCTGCCTAAATGGATTTGCATTTTCAGCTCAGCGCTGTTGTTCCCTAAATCCAGTATTTGATAGAGTCTACAGAAGCTTTTATGAAGTCATTTTGTACGTAATTTGACAGGAATTCACATGGAAATAGTATTTTACATGTTTAACATCCTTCATAAATATATTAATCTCATATCAATACAATTAAAAATCTGTTAAATCCTTTTCACATAGGAGCTTGATCTCAACAGAAGCGCATATGCCGCTTTTACCTCCAAGAGAAAATGTTGAGAATATAGTCATGGAGGGGTTTAAGAGGTTGCTGGGTAGCAAGTAAAAATATTACATGGTTTATTATAAATAAACCATTTTTATTATCCATAAAATATATATTGATAGCAAATGAACGCCATTTAATCTAAGAAAAAAGGTCCCAGCAATTGTTTTTTATTATAGCAAAAATGAAAGTGAAAATAAAAAGGCATTTTATTTCATATGAATGATATATATTTTAAATATATACATTATACATTTGAATAATAATAACAAAATATAACATATGGTTTTTGAGGTTGCTGTATAACTCATTTCTATGACAATACTATGTAAGGATACCTCATGCAAATTGCCTAGTAATCATTGGCTGTGCTTTGAAAGGTCAGCAGCGAACAAGTTTGAGCATCGCATTGCAAGACAGTGTCGGGGGTTATGCTGTAGACTGCAATGCATTAGATAAGTTTGATGCGAATCTTGTTAAAAAAACCTTTAGAATCCACAGAAGTCAACACATTTTACAGGATATCACGTTTCAAAACATCATGCATAATTCGATGCTTCATGCATTCAAAGCCAAAAAAGCAGATTTCTCATTAGATAGCGACTCCTCCTAAGAAAACTGAAGATGCGCTTTCAAACGTAGATGCCGTTAGATTCATGCAGAGGTTCAAACATACTTATTGACAAACCACACAAGCAGATAGGAAAATAAATGCGAAAACTCAAGGGAAGCGAGCAGCTGGTCCAGCTCGAGATCTTACAACCTTAGAGAAGCAAACAACAAGCATGCGGGAAGCAATCGAACTCAATACAGTCTCACTCTGAAGCCTGAGTTGCATGTCTAGTTCAAGTTTCTCTAATCCTTAGAAGAAAATTATGAACTATTTGAGACAAAAAAAGGAAGAACTATAAAAGCTGAAGGCAATAATCTTAGTCGGACTACAGCGCTCAGGCTTTACGAGACTCTAAACTAAACCCAGAGGGGGGAAATAAGGAAGGCTTTATAACATAAGAAGGTGAAGCATTAGTCTGAAAAAACAGGCAGGTTAACAGAACACTACATCTCTCCAGTCAGAAGGGCCAGAGGATGAGAGGGAGGGGGCAAGGAAAAGGAGAGGGGGGCAGAGGTTTTTAGGAAGCGCATTATATGGATCCGAGCACCGTATGAGCCCACAGTTCTTTAGAAATAACTAGTGTGCGTCTGTGTGCACTAGCCTGTGTGTGTCGAGTCTGCATGTGTGAAGGCATGTGCTTGGTTGACATAAGGAGAATTTTCGAGGAAAACAGGATCCATTTTTTATGACCTTTGGTGATGGACATTATTACCTGGCTCTGGCTACATGGGCGGCAGGCTGACTGTGACATTTACAAGTGAAACGCTTTAATGAGTAGGATGTCACTTTGCTCTTTTCGGGAACAGAGCTCTTATAAAGTCGATTAAAACCGTTACCACACCTGCCTTTACTGAGTGGATTTTTTTTATTTTTTATTATTGGAGGCTTGTTTGGGTGTGTGATTGGACTGAAAATCAGCAGATTTTGCACTCAGTCTTTTTCCATTATCTTTCCACTTCCTCGGTGTGAACGCCTCAATGTCTTCCACCCAATTTCAACATGTTTCCATCGCTCGCTGACTCCCTAAACCTCAGTCTCTCTCGGTTTCTCCTCCTGCTGCGGTATTAATAGCCTCTCTGCAGGACCGAATGCGTCTTCAGCCCGGAGTTCAGCCGGAGTTCATTGTCAGTTCATCTTCGACTGTGTTTTAATGAGTTTCAGAATCCGCCCACCCCCTCATGGCAGTCCGTCCTCTAACACTCACGCAAATTATCCAGGGGCCAGAGTTCCTGCCATCATGGCACTTATTCGAGTGTGCGAATGACCTGTGAGAAGGTGTGTTTAAAATAACATTAACGAGCAGCGTGGACTAGGCAGCAGCCACCTCAGAACAAATAGAGATTTAGTTTCGGGAGACATCATTATCGCTTTCCTTTTATATATATAGACGGAGAGAGAGATTCAACCACGCATGCTTAAGTCAACACTACCTAAGTCAGAAGGAATGGAATGGATTGCTTGACTCTGACCCTGCTTGCTAAAATAAGCCGTAATGATGCAGACTGAATAAAGGCAAAGATTGAATCATTAGCAAATGACATTTTAACTAAGAGCTCAAATAACTGACCTGAGTGTACTAACAATGTTCATGAAGAAGAAAAATCTAAGATTGAATATGATTGTTTCGTATGATCCAAACAATGTCAATAATGGCGGGAACTGAACCGTTTGAGCCAGATTTGAACAGTGAATGAACACTGGTAAACTGAAGAGCTTTTCTGGAGGAATTAAGTGAGCCAAATGCATCCTACTAATGAGTTTAATCAATATATACAGTAGAGGATATAAATGTAATATTACATCTTGCATCTGCTCAAAATGAAACAAAAAGATGTCACATTGTGAATCTGCTCTTTCCAGAAAAATGTTTTTAACTTAATTTTTTGTAGACTAAAATGACTAAATTAATGAATATGAAATTATCGGCGCTCCACTCCGCACCTCTCACATGCTCGGGTCTGAAATGCCAAAAACAGACAACGAACTGTCGCTTAGATTGGAAGTAACGGTTGTATGATTGTAAATAAATCAGTATGACTAAATGTCACATTGAGGTTGGGTGTGAAAAACCATCAGCCCTCTGAGGTTCTGTGCGTATTAACACATTACATCTCATCAACAGGGATACAGAAGTAGAGGGATGATTTGGAAGGTGAAGAGAGGGAGATATAAGGCGAACTGTGACTAAACCACCGCACCTCTCCTGTCTGCGGGCCGTTTGATTGCACTTGACCGAGCGGCAGAATAGATTGCACGCTGAAAATTTCTATCAGGTGCCGTCTGCCCGCGGGTCTGTAGTTGCTGCTTATTTATCGACTGCTGGTGCTTCTCATTACAGGCTGAGTGGATGATCATAACGGCAGGCACAGGATTTATGATCATTTTGCCGCATTCTCGCAAACTTCAGCCGGGGACACATGAGTGGAAACCAGACAAAGTACTTTTGGAGATGTAGGGCAGACTTAAATGTATTAAAACAACAAAGACGACTGCAGACAATTTGTTCCTTTTGTTTGTCTAGATGGAGCAACAGGGAAGGTCGAATGCGATGAGCACGGACTAGCAGATTGCTTGACTCAAAGGGGTTTTTTTTAGGGAAGAGAATTTGTTTGCATCTCCAAGTCGGTCTATGTGTGTGAGTGTGCACTTCACTTTGATTCTTTGTGATTCCTTTTCTTTGTGAGCATATTTTGTGTTGTGAGCAGCTGTGGGGTCATGCAGCGGAATCCAATACAGCGCTAGAAGAGCTGAAACTTGGGATAAAGGGAAGCTAGAAGACAGACGGTGGGCCAAGGGCCTCTCCCCACCCCCTTACCCTCCATCTCCACACTGCCTGGCTCCAAGTCAGGAGAACCCTGCCCTCCCCGCCTCCCCTCCTCGGGGTGGGTACCTGTCTCAGAGACACCCTTGACTTTAGGCAGAGCTGGCCCCTGATTGGTTGTGCTGGCGCTTGTGGGTGAGGTCTTTCCTGTGGTTGTATTGGAAGGGGGTGACAGAGTTACTTATCAGAAATATCCATAATATGCATTTTAAATCAGGAAAACATCCATTCAAATATATTAGTTCAGCAAATTTCCATTTTGTACAATATTATTTAAGAGATTGTCCACCCAAAAATCAGTCAGTTGCTAACTCTGATGTCATTCACAGTTTGACATCAGGAATGACGTTAATCGAAAAGGCTGAAATGAAAAAAAGAATTAGACTAAATGAAAATGAGAAATGTTGCCTTGACAATTATCTGAACTAAAATAAGTTACCAAAATTACTAAAAATAAATTAAAAATAAAATAAATATTTAAAAACAAACTAATGCACAATACAAGATTACTAAAACTTACACTAAAACTAAAAAAAATAAAAGCTAATTGAAAATATCACTAAAAACTATGGTGGTATATAAATAGAACCAAAATAACACTGAAAACAACATTGAAAAAAATATTTGATTTTGCCTTCCACTGAAGAAAGAACACTATACAGACTTGTAACGACGTGAGGGTGAGTACATAATGATTGAATTTTCATTTTTGGGTGAACCATTCCTTTAAATAGCTTAGTAAAAGCTTAGAAATTTCAGAAGTTCTAAAGTTTATGTGAAGGGTGCTATAGAAATCACAGTACAAATCACGTAAAACATGAAAAAACAAAACACACTTTCTTGCAACAAAATCAATATTACATTTTCTTTGTTTTGTTGTGATACCACATGAATTTTTAACCCCAGAGCTGGCAGAATCGAAACTTGGAGGCATTTGATCCGAACTGAGCTAATCTCACAGAAGCCTCTTTTTGAACAGTTTCCCCTTCCTTTCTCCTTCTCCATCCATCCCCCACAAAGCGCTGATCCTAAACATACTTGCGGACCACATACTTTGAGGATATCCTCATAAGTCTGATTCGGAGATTTAGCTCTCCTCATTCCCGGGCGACTTAAAGTACCCGCGACCTTGCGGAGTTCTCTTTCTGAAAGACTCGGTGTCCTTGGGCTAAGGCTGCAGTGAGGAGCTCCATCACCGGACTAATGCTTAATGTAGCGGCACACAGTACTCATCAGCAGCAGCCGGTTGACCAGGGCCAAGCGCGGAACCCATCCTCCGCCTGCCCACCTCTAAATAAAGCCTGTCATCTTGCCATCTGTGCCACACAGTGGCCTCTCATCATGGGAGCTCGGGGCTGGCACGCGGGATGCTTTTATTATCATTCCGTTTCCATTCTATTTAAAGGGTGCCGGAAGAAAAGAGCTGTCGGAAAACAGTGGTGCATTGTGGGAATTTCCGTCCACCTTTCACAATGGGATGGCTTTATCACACAGTGGGAAGACGTGAGTTGTGAGGATGTAATAACTCCTCTTGAATGCAGGTAGAGCTCTAATTACCATGCCAAGGTGCCATGGGAGGCTTTGTCTCAGCGTGAGGTGAGAGGCTGCACTGCCATGTCATTTCCAGTGGCTGGAAGAGGAGCGCTGGTGGCTGAATGAAGCAGTGGGAATTCTCATTGAATGTGTGCACCCACTGTGTGCTCTTTCACACCACACAGATAGAGAGGAGCACAGGGACATGCCATCCAGCGTCCCACACATACATGACAGTACAGCCCAATGCCATGATGCCATCCGCCATCTCTCTTTCTTTTTTCCATGATCTCTCTCTAACCTTGCTTTCTACCTTTCCTTATTTCCTCTGTGATCTCCTACAAACTTCATTCATCCTTTCTTCAAACTTTCTGTCCTTTCTTCCCTCTCCTTCCATTTTTTCTTAATCTCTCCTTCCTTCCTCGCTTCCTCTCCTTCCTTTGTTAATTCTTCCTTCCTGTAATCTCCCCTTCCTTCCTCTCCTTCAGGATATTCCTTTCTTCCTTCCTTCCTGTAATCTCCCCTTCCATTGCTTCTCCTTCCTTTGTTAATTCTTCCTTCCTTCCTTCCTTCCGTCCATCTGCCCCTCTTGTTGTTCCTTCCTTCTTAATATTGTAGCAAATACAAAATACTACTGTTTTTAAATCTTTAAATGGCTTGGCTCCCCACTATCTTAGTAACCTGCTCCCCTACATCGCGTCTCGATAATTCCGGTCTTCTGAATCTGGCCTTCTCTTTGTCCCTAGATATCGCCTCTTTTTCGCATTAAAACTCTAGAATTGTTGCATTAATAATATTTCTGAATTCAAATCACAACTCACAGCCCATTTGTTTTTTAAGTCGTGTTCAGTATTTGTTGTGCTTGAATCTGCGTTGCTGTGTGCTAACATGTCTATGTAAAGCCCCTTTTACTATTTCTGTATTATCTTTGCTGTAATACCGTTTTGTAATATTTTACTCTTCCGTGTGTACTATTTTCTGTTATTATTGTCTTCCCTATTGCATTATCTTTTTCTTATAGCATCTACATTATAAATTGCCATTGAGCTATGGAAAGGTGCTACATAAATAAAACGTATTATTATTATTATTATTAAAGGCACAATATGCAAGATTTTTGGACTAAAATATCCAAAAACCACTAGAACAATGTTACAAATTTGTTGACTTGTGTACTTATATTCTCCCAAAGGATTTCAAGAATGAGGAACAAGCTATTTTAACCAGGATACGGACCATATCTGTGTGTCGCCTATCAATGACATCTTGATTTCTGGTTTTATTTAGTGGAAACCATGGAAACACCAAATACGCTTCAATATATCATGTTTTATTAGACAGGTGAGCAACTGTTTGGATGCATTCATCGACAGCAAACTAATTATTGTTATATAGCTCAACACAGTAAGTCTTGTTTAAATCTCATTTTCTTGATTTACCGCGAGCACCATGTTTTGTACTAGAGCGACCTCTAGTGGCAAAATGTTCATATTGTACCTTTAAGATTATTAATAACAAACAGAAAAAAACATTTTTAGGTAGTCACCAGGGAGTTATTTACCTATCTCTAATTGGCTGATGGACAGATTGGAGGCCATCTTAGAAATATATTAGTACTATAATCAGCTCAGAAAAAAAGTAGCACTAATTCATAAGCTGGAGATTAAAACAGAACAAAGCAGGTGACATGGTAATGTTATTATTTACTAAAACTCATCTATATTAATAACCCCATGTGACTAATCCAGATGGTAATACAAGGATTTTGAATAATATACTGGATATTTCTCCATGATCCACAGGATGGGGAGCTGTGATGTTGGTGTGAGAGAGGCAGAGTGTATTGTGTGTGTGGTACAATAGCTGTATGCTCTGACCCGGATCACACTGCATCCACTGGCACGCTTTAGAAGCAAAATCAGACACCACCACCCAGGGATGTTAACACACTCTCACACACACAGGCCAGCTGTCAGCTAGTATTAGCTCATGACTATCTGAAATATAATACTGCACATTTCTATTTCTCTCTTCAACACACAGACACACTTTCTCCTTCCAAAACACACACATATGCTCTCTCTCTCTCTCAATATCTTTCATACACATGCACCGTCTATCACAACATACACACCCGCTGTTTATCTCTCACTCTCTCACACACACACACACACACACACACACACACACACACACACACACACACACAGACATACCGTCACACATCCACTCAGTGAGAAAATTAATTTGTCAGATCGTGATTTTCAGTTGTTCCTCCAAAACGCTTGCTCAGAGCTCTCTGATACGGCCCACAGCCCTGCAGGACATTTCTGTCTGCCGTCCAGATCTGCAGCCTGCAGCCTCACTGCGGGTCATTTGTGTAACGGACTCTATTGATCTGGGAAACTAACGCCTCTCTGAGAGCTGTTGTAAGAGCTGCTCAGAGGTCAGAATGGGACAGATTGAAGATTTATGCATGTGCGCGTGAAAGGCAAACTGTCGGATATAAAAAAGACATCACGTAATATTCACACCAAGACACTAGTGACACAGTGTTGAAAAAATAATAGCAATCTTTGACTATTGTTGAATGCAAGGCACAACTTTACCGAATATAATGGCTGGCCATAAAATTTCTGATTTAAAATGGTCAATGGAAATGAACATGACTGTGAATATGGCTGGACAAAGGGTAATCATTTACCCCAGCAATTTGAATGTCTGAATTTAAAGCTTGTGAGGTTGAATTAGAGCACTGACCGTACGCCGAGTCCACCGCAGGGTTCTGCTTGCGAGTTGTGGCCAAGACATCTACAGAAAGAATAAAAGAAGAATAAGCTCGTACTCAGCCTAATGAATTATAGTACTTGGCAGAAGAATTGTTTTTCGTGATTTTTTCTATTAATAAATCAAATAATTTATTGAACACTGTAGTCTTTCAGTAACATATCGCATCTGCCTCTATTTTGATGCATAAATGCAATAAGCCATTCAAGAGCAGGCACTACAGTACGGTTAAGGTTTTTGCAATAACAGCACAAGAATGCATGATACATGCATCTAATATATACGAGACTGCAGATGAAACTTAGCCATAGGCTAACTCTTGTACTATGCATCAAATGGTAACATTTAAGTTCATCATCCTTTATAAATAAAACTAAATAAATAAAATCTCACAAATAAAATGTCAACCTCAAAGTGAAAAGAAAATTAAGTGTAATTTTATGATCAACAACAACCCTGTTTGTTCAACATCACCATATCTGGATATATTATATCATATATGTTTGTTTAATGTGTTAAGGAGTCTCTCATGCTCACCATTTATTTGGTGCTGAAGAAACATTTGTTATTATTTTCACAGTTGAAAATGTTTGAGCTGCTTAAGATTTTTGTGTAAACATACAGGATTTTTTTGATGAGCGTTTTCAGAAAACGTTTAAACGAACAATTTATTTGAACTATAAATCTTTTGTAACATTATAAATATCTTTACGTAACTTTTGACAAATTTAATGCCTCCTTGCAAAGTAAAAGTCTTCATTTGTTCCAGTACAAATACTGATCCCATACTTGGTAGTGTAAATTATATTATATTATTATTAATTTAAATCAGCTTTAATTAAATTATACTATACTTTAGCATTTAACTAATGAGTGTAACAGAAACAAGCCAGTATGAGCTGTGTGTGTTGACCTCAGTCCCCTGGCCTCAAGAGGCAAGAGACCGCGGTCTGATGCCTCCGATACCGGAGATAGCGGTTTAAATCCCGGTCGGAGCGGGTCGAGTGGGACAGATTACAAAAATCTGGCACAGTTCAAACAGGTTTGCCATATGTAATTTCTTATGGTATCTTTCCTTGTAGAAGAGAAAAATGACCTAAACATGTTTTTGACATGTTCCATAAGATTCTCTCAGAAGGGTTCTAGAGTCCTGGAAGTCTTCAGAACAATAGTGGAGTTGTAGCAAAAATGTGTAGGAATGTAATAATGGAGTGAATGAGTTATGATCTCTGGGAGCAAGTCAGCTCGGACTGTCTGGAACTCACCATGACAGCTGTCTGGGTACTGAGGATATCCACTCTCCACATACTGTTCAAATCCAGACCTGTGGCAGAGACAGAGAGGAAGAACGACAGAGCAGAAAGAGAAGAAGAGAGTGAGCAGGAGAAGGAGTGAGAAAGAGGACAAGGAAGTGACAATCATTCTTTTGTGAGCCTCTCCCTGAATGATCCTTCTAATTAGTTGTGCTGTCAGCAGTCTGTTGTTGGCTCTCTGAGCAACTGTAAAGGGAAATAACATGCTACAATATGACAGAGGCTTGAGTGCCTCTATACCATGACGGACAGCCATGTCTTCATGGCCATAAGATGAGAAACAAATGCAAATGTATTAGTATGTACACATATTCTTACGCAAGAATTCTAAATAAAGCGCCAAATGAGAGTAAATTTGGCAGCTTAGTTTAAATTGCGTCTAAAAGTCTAAATCTTGCAGATAAAGTGACAAGCACTATTCAAATCAAACTCTATAAAAACATAAAAATGAAATTACAGAGAAAAGTCATCACTATATGTTTTTGAGACAGACAATTTGATTGAGTCATCTTCCTAATGACAATGCAGATGTAACAAAGAAGAAATGAATATTAGTGCAATAATCCTATTGTTATAATATATTTTAATAATAATAATAATAATAATAATAAAAAGGCTCCAATGCAGGTAAGAAAGTTCAATTTAGAACATTTCACATCATGTAGCTTCACACGTCATTTCAAATCATTGCGCAAATATCAAGACCCACTGTCATTTGCAAGTGATTAAGTAAATGCTGAATGAATTTAACGTGTGCACATATGTAATTAACGTGCTCACATGTCAAATTAGCAGAACAAGCTATGGGGAATTTTATTCATTCAAGCACACAAATGGCAATTTTCAGCTGCAAGAACCTTTGTGTTTGAGTAAAACAGCATATTAAGTCAGATTTGAATAGAATATGTTTACTGAGAGGGACGCTGCTGACTCATGCAGCCTAACAGTGTAACCACGGTGACACGTTGCTCTGAGCGACTGCAATGTTCCACTCCTCCCGGCATCACAGAACCGAACGTGTCATTGCCGAGCACCTGAGTGACATCTCGCGCACAGATGCATAACATGTTCTGTTGGTTTTTGCTTCCTCTCAGTGTTACCATGGAGATGTAATCAAGGTCTAATCAAGAACGTATCTGTAAGTCCAAAATCGGGATTCTCGATTACACCTCATTTTCAGGGTGTCCTTGTTATAGTGTAATTATACATTTAAGTACTTTGTAATATTATTTAACTACATGTACTTACTACATAATTAGGGTTAGTTGCTTACAGTTCTGCATAATTTAATGTTATTACTGAAGTAAGCACATGTAAGATGTGTAACAGGGACACTCTAAAATAAAGTGTTGCCGGATTCTCAAAAATCACTGCATGTCACTTGTTTTCAAGAACACTTTTGTGTGGTATTTCAGCAGAAGAATGTGCATCTTATTTATTATGCACCTTGCAATCAACTTCAGGTGCCAAATGCACAAACCTAATTGATTTTTAAGGCATAATTTTATTACATCATGTCTATAATCAAAGGCAAAGTTGCCTTGATTTCAATGTAAATTATTTTTTGGGGTTTATTGCCCCTTATTCACAAAACCCAGTTCATAAAAAATGATTAACGCAGTATAGGAGGTCTGCAAGAAAATTTTAGAAAAAAAAAAAAATAATGAAATAAACGGCAATGATTACATTTTTAAATTGCATACATTTGACCGCTGAATTTACTCATCATATTTGGGGGACACTGGAGTCAAAATGTTTAACACAGACAGCTCATGCAAATATTTCCTCTCACTTGATTTAATTTGAGTATATTTGATCAATCTGAGTGGAATCTATCTAACCTTGGAGGACAGGGTACATTTATGGCTTTTTAAAGGGGTCATGACATGAGAAATCAACTTTGCCTTGATATATAAGAGGTCTCTATTCCATTTAAACATCCAGAAAGTTGCATAGCGTGAAATGTCTTCCTCATCATAAACAAAGCATTTATTTAATCAAGCTCCAAAAACAGCTTGTTTTGTTATTGCGGGATCTGTGATCTGGGCAACTACATTTGCATATCCCTCCAGAGCAAGACATCAAAGAAAAGCGTTAACCCACTGATGTTCAGTCGCTTACACGGGATGTGAGCATTGCGACGCGTCAAAAACAAATAGAACCCATTATAATCACTGACACTGTCTACACCGGATACAGTTTACAGATGTGCGTTCAGTTTCTGACGTACTTCACGCACTTGAGTCTGTCGACTACAGGACAAAAGGAAGAGTCACAATGTTAGCTTTAAAAGAACATTCGATTGCATCTCTGTATAGATTCAGTGTCAGAAACAAGATTTATTTTAATGGTGTCCCAGATCATGATGGAGGATTATATGATTGTTCAGAGCATTTTTGTTTTGTGCTTTGTTTGTAAATTAAGGTTTTATATGGATAATGTTTTCAAAACACTTACTTGTGCAATAGTGAATGGGCGTTGATACCGTTTCCTATGGAATGGCGTTAACCAATCATAACTGTGGCCGTTTACTGACAAATTTCAGAGGGTCGGAATGGAAAAATAATTTTTTTTTCTGCATGTATATTTGTTGTAGGTGTTTGTTTTGCAAAAAAAAAAAAAAAAAAAAACCTTAATTAACATTATAAATGAAGCCCAAAAAACATATTTAAAAAGATTCGTGTCATGACCTCTTCAGAGAAAACACACCAGCATGCAAACAACTTATCATCTAATGCCAGCTCCCCATTTCCGCCCTGCCGAGACACCTGCCGTTCTCTTGCCTCACCCTGCCCTGCATATTCAATCTATCTGTGAATCAGCCCTCTCTACCTGACATGATTTAAAGTCCTTATTTCCATTAACCTGAGAGGGGAGAGAGTGACAGAACGAGAGAAAAGGAGAGGGAAAGAGAGAGAGCGGGGATGACTTCATCTCATATTGAAGGATAAATGGAAGGACAAGAAAAAAAAATCTCCAGCATAAAGTGGTAAATTGGGATCTTGCAGGTGCATAATATCTGAACATCAATATGCCTTTGAGATGCATGCTTTTCATTATACCTGAATTGGCCAACACACTTGCACACACACATAAGCACAAACACGCTCTCTCATCATATGGAGATTAAATTGCCCCAGGGAGAGAGCGAATAGGGAAAAGGAGAACACAAAGAGAAAATATCCCACAAGATAATAAAGTCATATTTTTCTTCATATTCTCCTGGAAAACCTGGTACACTGGAAAAAACAAGCCGCAGAGCTATTTTAAAAACGAAAAAGCAAAAGTATTACCATCGTACATCTATTGCCCTCTTTTCTTACATTTCACCCTCTCAGCCTAGCAGAATTTCATTAGATTTCATTGATTACAATTTAAACGCATAGTTCGCTCTGGAGCGACAGTTTCTCATGTCTTATTTCTTGTTCTGCTTCTCTAAAGTCTCACGTGGTCAGACTTAAAGTCAGCATGAAGTATTTTTTGCAGCTTATTCAGGGCAAAAGCCTATTGGAAAGGGGTCATGTGACTAACATGTAAAGTGACCATTTTTCAGAGTTGAAAATGACTCCAGCCAATCAGTTTGAACTTGCTGATTTCAGCCACTTCTTTCAGCACTTTTATGTGCAATAAGTCTGATCGCCAAAAGGGCAGAATTTATAGACTTTATATTAATAGTGGCAACCAGTACAAGTTGAGTTAATCAATGTAGTGAAATTAGAAAATAAAATGCAGCCAAATGCATCCACTCAACAAATGAATTATTTGGGATGTGAAAACAAGACTCCTTTTGTTAACAATCTTTTTACCCACTAAACAGTGATGAACAATAGCCTATTTACACTATCATTCATAAGGTTGGGGTCAGCCTCTTATGCCAAGGCGTGATCAAATTTTTTGTTTTAATAAACATTATTAAAATTTAAAATAACCATCTTCTATTTTAATATATTTTACAATGTAATTTATTCCTGTGAATTTTCAGCTGCCATTATTTCAGTCTTCAGTGCCACATGATCCTTCAGAAATCATTCTAATATGATCAGTTTGGTGCTTAAAAAAAAATTTATTCCTGTTATTGACATTGAAAACATCTATATATAAATATAATTTTTTATAGTTTAAATAACTCTTATAGTTTAAAAGGACAGCATTTATTTATTTATTTATTTAATATTTATTCAGTAGAAATATTTTGTAACATTATAAAAGTCCTTATTGTCACTTTTGATTAATTTAATGCATTCTTGCTGAATAAAAGTATTAATTTCTTTCAAGAAAAAACGAAACCATACCGACAAACTTTTGAACGACAGTGTATTTTATTTGGTTATTGTGTAATTCAATTCCGTTATTCGGTTTGTAATTGATCTGATTCAGTGCATTTTTATGATATTACTGACACACTTTAAAATGCTGTTATTCAATCTACATCAGTTTTACATTTTCAGTGCTGCTGCTTTTGGTTTCTATAACAAAAACCAAAATTCTAGATTCTAGCCAAGATTCTAGAGCTCTTTATAATTCTAATGCGCTCTATGATTACAGAAGACTTTATGGCATCTGACAGCAGAAGATGTATGACTCTGACATAAGTTTGGCTGTGGAAGCCTATAATTGAATGCTGGAGTAAACCAAAGCTCTTATGGGACACTGATAAGTACTCTCACAAGTTCTGTCCATTTTGTTGGCAGCGGTCTGGAAATCTGCTGTGTACGTAATAATGTTCATGAGTTCAAGTTGAAATGATTCGCCATCTCTGTCAATACTCACATTAGGACACATTAAGGCACATTAAGGAACATTAAGAACCAATAATAAAATATATTCAGCTAAATAAAATAATTTTATTTAGTTTGTGTGTGTGTGTGTGTGTCTGTGTGTGTAGATAAATGCACTAATCAGCAACAGTATGTTAAGAATAAGTTGTTGATCTCTCAGAAACATTTTCACTTCGGGGTTCTAACTTCTTTTAACAAACCAAAATTGCAGCTGTACTGTACGTCAGTGGATGCGGCTCAAGAGCGGGGAAACATTAGAGCATGCTGGGAAGAATATTGCCGCTGTTGCTTTCCACAACTGATGACAACCGCAGCGACCACTCAGCAAAACATTAATAATAACAAATTCAATCCCTCGATCTACACTTATTATAACACACACGCACGCACGCACAAATCCACACAGACACGCGCCCTTTCTGCCAGGGATCTTTGCAACTGCTAAATAACATACATGAATTAGTATTCCTGTAGTTCAAATGGTAGCGCACCGTGCTAGCAGAGTTGCATGAATTCGTCAGAGATGTTGCACAGTGGTAAGTACATGTGCTCATGACATTAAAGAGCAGTGAACACACAAAGATGCAGGTTAAAATCCGATGTGTCCTATTCCCTGTCTGTCTGTCCAGTCAATGGCCCCCATTGACTACCATAGTATTGGGGGGAAAAATACAATGGAAGTCAATGTTTGGTTACCGACATTCTTCAAAATATGTCCTTTTGTGTTCAGCACAAGAAAGAACAACTCGAGGTTGAGTAAATGATAACAGAATTTTCCTTTTTTGGAGTACTTTCTCTTTAAATTATATAACTTCAGATGTTAAAAATGTACTAGTATATGAAGAAATGAAAATGAACTGAGATTAATGAATGCTGTAAAAGTATTTTTTACTGTTATTTGACACCTAAATGTATTAAATAATATGAACAAATTTATACTTCATTGTAAAGTTTTACCTTGGATGCTATATTAATTTACTTTTAAAATGTTATCTATGAAGTCATCCTGGTCATTGTATATATTGTCGAGTAAAATTCTGTAACTGCGCTTGGTTATAAATTTTGAAGACATTTTATGGCCATCTGATTATTTCCAGATGTTTTAGGGATGTTTAGAATAACGTAAGCCCTAAGAGACCTTTAACAATGATGCACACTATTGAAACACAGAAATGTCGATTGGACAGAAAGCTTGTGAACAGAATTCAGTAGTTGTGTAGGCTCTTTTATTCTAATGAACCGTAAAAGTGTTTATTGTGGCAGGACTAATAGAAGGGTCGTGTGAAGTAGCTTTAACTCACTTGAATCCCGGCGCCACTGTGGCACAGTTCCCCGCACTCAGCCAGATGCAGTAGGGGTCTCGCGAGGACAGACAGCTCCTAAAACACACACACACACAGAGTTAACCCGTACCACATGTCCTGGAAAGGTTGTGTGTGTTTTCCTCACTCACTGTCTCCATACTCCCCCCAGTTTCCCTTTCCCCTCTCTCTCCAAGTGTATGTGACAAGCTGGAAGGGACAGCCAGACACGGCATCTCCATAACAAAGCATTAATGCCTCTTGCTGGTCAGACAGTGAGAGAGAGAGAGAGAGAGAGAGAGAGAGAGAGAGAGAGAGACTGACTGTTGTAGAGTCAGGTGTGTGTGTGTGTGTGTGTGTGTGCTTGTGTATTTGAGTTGCATGATTGACAGGTGTGTTGTGTTTGCCAGAGGCCAACTGAGATTCAGATACATGGCGAAGCTGGCGAGTTGCTCCAAGAAACAGTGAGAGAGACAGACAGAAAGAGAGCGAAAGACAGGGAAGAAAGGACAAAAAACATGTGTGAGGTTACTATATGTGAGTCAGAGTGAAAAAGAGAGGTCACTTCCACTTTCTGCTATTTTTTCTCTCTTCAGGTCATTATTCTTTAACACTCTCTATTTAGATGTGTTAAAATGATAAAATACTTTCTCTTATTCCATTGTAAATAATAATAATTTAAAAAAAAAAGCAAAAACGCAAGCAAAAATGGAGTTGGATGGCTTTTAGTCTGTTTATAATGTTTAATTCATCTGCTAATGACCTACTAAAATTTTACAAAATTACTACTTGAACTATCCATCTTATTTTTAATGCAAGAGTGGATACAGCCAGTTTTTAACCTGAACTCACAAGCCAATGCCAACCAAAACTATCATGCAAATTAGACGAATCTTTGGAGTGCTTAAAAAAAATCTTTTTTTTTTCTTTTATCCGATTAGAAGACATACACATAAACGACAATGGAAACACATTTACTGAATAAATCCCTCGATGTGCAACAACAAAAAAAGTATGACTGGCTCAACAGAGGATGTGATTAGATAACTGGACTAACCAGTGGATCACTTTCATTGCACAGAATCTCAAATGTTGTTTTAGTTATTCTGAAATCCCAGAGCCAAAGTCTGTCATCAAAATGATTTGGTATCATGATTTCCCAGAACCACCTCACATGATTGCGTTCACAGACATCAGGCGTTCGAACGCAAGATAACATGACAGCGTTTATTGCATTTCGTCTGTGCAATCTGAGGTGCAAGTCATTTATGATTTAGCACAAAAGAGCCAGTGGCTTCCCCGATTGTAGCAACTTCCATTTTTATTAGAGATGTCCAATTGTGTGCATAGGCTAAATTCACTTTGGATGGAAACATAGCTTCTGTGGCACTATAAAAACATTTCGACCGGCCTGACATGGCAACAGTGGCTCAACCTATACTGTAATTTTGGGGTGGAGCTATCTGCTTGAATGACCAATGGAAAATGGTAAATGGAAACCTGTATGAGAACAACCCGTTTTTTGCAATTCTTTTTGACTACAACAAACTTCTTTTGTTCTTTTAGATAAAAAAACCCTGTTTGAATTTACACAAAGACAGCTGTTTTTGCATCCAGCACTCAGTGTGTGTGAAAACAATTCAGCAAGAAAAAAAAAACAGAAGGAAAAAAAGAGAGATGTTTTCTCACAAGTCCACAGAGAATCCTGCGCGAGTGTTTCTCCTGAGGCTGAGCAGGCATGAGCTAACAGATTGGTAAAAAGTTAAGACACGACTGGATCAGACATCAGGATTGTTTTTGGAAAGAAATCGGGACTGAAATTCCCTGATAGGATTTGGAGATCTTTTTAAAAGGAAACACAGTCTATCAGCTTGCTTATACTACAGCTGTGTGAAAAAAAAAAAGAATTGTTTGCTGTCTTGGCCTGTGGCCAATCAGATGGCTCTAATTTGCGTGCAAGTAGTCAAAGCATGTGGTGATGCTGGCTGGAGGACTGCAGCATGCAAAGGAGGAAACACGTCTACATCAATGACGAACAGTCTCTGTGTCTTCTTACTGGACCGGGATGCAAGCTAAAACCTTTTGCCCTCTAAAATGCATCTGTGTTTAAATTTGAATGCATTTATGAATGCATGTCTTTGGAAACACACACCACTTTCACTGCACTTATGGAGAACGTTATCCATAATAGATCAAAAGAGAACTGGCTCAGGAGTTTTTAGAAGATTCTTGCACTACTGTCTAGATTTTTCTCAGAGGACTGAGCTGCTGCACTGCATCATCAATGGAGTCTGTAACGTTGGCTCCATCTTCAATAAATGTTTTAAAATACTACAATAATAACCCTTATGAGTGTACTTGATTAAAACAGTACAAGATCCTTAAATGTGTAGTACAAAATTGTATTAAGTGCTCTTACATGTAATACATACTTAATGCGAATGATTGCGATTCTGGGTTCCATGTGCATTATCACTCACTTTTTGCAGTTGCTGTACTCAGAACAGCGACTTAGTGGAACACGGATCACACAACTTGAGAATGCCACAAACAGGGCATGATGGTCCTTGTCCAACTCTAATCCCAGAATCCTCCGGTCCTCGCCACGCGCATTACATCTGAGGAGAGAAATGGGCGTTTGTGTTTGTAGGTCATTTTAGTAATTAATTAAGAGGATCCAAAAGTACCATATATATATACATAAAACATTAATACTAATAAAGGCTAGGTTTGGAATTGCATACTACCACACTATTCCTACAAGAATGCAATAGGCACATTTTCTGAATGCATGGAATACATGGATTATCCAACAAATTTAACAAAATGTGCATATACAACCAAAATGTGCGCTCAACATGACCATTGATTTGTAATGAACCAAAAGCAAATTTATTTTGTGTTTGACATGTTCTCCTGGTCGCAACATGCTTCCAATTTATGGAAAAGAGCAGCTCAGCAATTCTTTAATACATCTTATTTTGTGTTCAAAAGGAGAGTGAAAGTGGTTTTAAAGGAGGTTATGGCTTTATCTCTAATGGAAGGAAAAAAAAAACAAAACAATATAGAAATAAATCCATTAAATTTATCACACAGATGAGTCACTCCCATTGAGCTGATTGAAGGTCATGCCATAAAAGTTGACTGTAATTCATCTTCCTCAGTGTCTGCAATAATCAAAATAAACCCTTTGCGTCATGTAAAGTGTTTTTCCTAAAGGGACAACTTTGTAAGTAAGGTGGAGTTTTCAGAGAAAAAATGAGCAATGTTGCCTGAAGATTTGGTCACATTTTGTTGTGGAACTTGTGAGTCTCAGCTGGAGCTGAGGCTTGTTGTCAGATACACAAGAGGAACACAAACAAGGGCGAGATCCCAGGAGTACAATTACAGCTCCGCACGTACCATCCGCCCCATTTGCTGCAGGAGAGGATTCTCTCTTAATCAAACGCCTCTGTCGACATTGAGTTTGGGGTTATGTGTGTACACGTTTATATTTGCCTGAGACCTGTCAATGAGTGTGAAGTACATGAAAAAAGAGCGGAACAGTGAAGAAGTGTTTGTAAAGGATCTTCTATAGGTGAAGTTGTGTTTGCTCAAGTGACATTTTAAATGTTGCTTGGTTTCTATTGCTGGGTAGCCCTGAAATCCCTTTTAAGGCAAGTCAGTCCGCTTGGCAGCCATCTTGGTACAGCTCTTATCTACTTGAATAAAGATCTCTGAAACTGTTTCAATGGTATCAAAGATTTTGCATCTTCAAATCAATTCACACAAAAAAACTCACTAAAATCATTGTTTCTTAGGCTTGTCCAGTTCATGTGCATTCTAGAATAAGCAAACTCTCTCAAAATGCAGATCAGCATCAGAGCTATAACCTCTATAACCAGTGATCTGACATATGACTCGAGTTTGAGTCCTTGAGATGTTTCCCCTATCTCCTCTCCCATAGTTTCCTGTCTGTCTCATGCTGTCCTATCAAAATAAAGGTATAAAAGCCCAAAAATATTTCATTCTTGATAATTGCTTATTTTAATTGAAAATCTTCTCTTCTAGAGTCTAACAGTGCATTTCTCCCATCGGCAGGATTTGTTGAACAGTTATAAGCCATTAACCAAACCAACTAGCTACAAGGTAAATCCCTACATTGCAAACATTAAAAAATAAAATTAAAAAATTAAAAAATACAAAAAGACAAAGACACCGTGTGCTTAATGGCTTTAAGGAGGGAAAGAACTACAGTCCCAAAAAAGAAAACAAAATGACATAACTGAATTAAAAACAATGGAAAAATATAAAACTACTGAATTAAAGAGGTTGATCATATATAAACAAAACATATTTTTCAAAATATGCATATTTGGGTTGTTCTTTTGGCATAATTTCTTGTCGTGATACTTTGATTGGTTGAGATTTATTTGCAGAATAGTCCATTGTCACTAGAAAATCCACTGTTAAAATCAGTTAAAATAATACAGGTTTTAATAAAAGCATACCCTTGATTAACAACCTAGTAGGTCTGCCTTTTTAACAGTTCAGAAGTAATCATCATTAAGAATCAATTTCCCCTATGGACCCCACTGTTGCGCTATATAAAGTCTATTGGTCAAAACTCTACATCTACAAAACTCTCCACTCTCCATACGTAGTAACAAACTGAGCATGTGCTTAAGTGTACGTGCACTCAAAAACTCACTTGTTGGGGTTGTAAACATCTATGTCCTCCAAAACCTGAGTGCTATAGGTGGAGTTTGGGTGGGTGCTGGCGAGAATCTTCAGGACTCGTCCGTTCTCTGAACCCAGAAACAGAACGGTGTAGTTCTTGTACGGGCCAGCTGCCGTGTCCACCGCGATCTGGGTCAGCTTGAACCTGCATTAGGAACGTAAGCTAATTAGTCAATAAAACAAATCACAAACTTGTCTTTTCATCATAACACTAAATGCTTATTTATTCTCCAGCGCTAACAACAGTTTCCTTCTCTCTGGATAAAGAGATGCAGATGTTGAGAAAACAACAGAAGACAGAGGTAGAGTGCTAAAATAACGAGTGTCTAATTTTTAGTGGAGCGTGTGTGTGTGTGTGTGCGTACCTGCTGGTGGTTCGTGTGAAGCAGGGTCGATTGTTGACAGACGGTACGGCCTCGTCCATTAGTGGATAAGACTTAATGAATGTAAGAGTCTCATCAGGGAAATTTGTGGAGGACTTATAGCCTGCAGCAGGGCCATCACCAGCACAGGATCCTGGCCTAGAGAGACAGAAAGAGGGAAAGAAAACAATAAAATTTTACCTGCACAGACTTTCCCACGAAGACTCATGGAAATGATCAACAAAAACAGCTCACAGACATACAATTAACAAGAACCATTGCAACCATCTGCCACTGTTAAATGAAAGCTGTTTTAAGAGTCCATCAGGCCGAACAAGCTGCTCTCTGAGCTCCAGAGAACAAGTCCATGCATATCATACAGAACAAGATGACAAGAAAGTGTATTCTTTGGCACTTGTGTGTATGTGGTGTTTTAGGTTGGATTTGTTTTGTATTTATTGATTCTGATTGGCTATAAGGTGTGCATTAAAACTGTTTAATGCACAGTTAGTTCCACGTCAGTTTAATCAATGTTCTATATTAATGCGCTGTTATTATTGAAGCACACGCATACACACTCTCTCTCTCTCTCTCTCTCTCTCACACACACACACACACACACACACGTTCGTTTTGCAATCAAAGTGAGAGCATTCCATAGGCGTAATGGTTTTTATACTGTACAAACTGTCTCTCTCTGGAAATTAATTCAAATAAATGGCAATTCATTATTTCAAATAAATATAATCTTACCACATTACTTCATCTCTTTGTCTGATTTAAAACAGGCAGAATGCTAGATCTAACAAGTAGTAACTGACAAAAATAACATCATTTTTACCCTTCCAGTCAAATACTGCGCTGCAAAAACACGAATAACAGCTTTAAGTTGTCAACGCTGGCAAATGACCGTGGTATAAGCAGGATAATCCACGGCTAGCTGTGCATCAAACGACTTGAATGCACTCCGCAGAGGCTTCGTGTTGGGTGGTTTTTTGCCTCCACGTCGTGCATTAACATCTAATGCTCAGCTTGCTGTGGATTATCCCTTCCATATTACTGATGCTACAATTTTGAATGGTAATGTATTTGTATTCTTTTTAAACTCTGCTGCATAAACTTTCATTATAAAATGTTTTCATTAATAATTATTTGAGCACTTAAAGCAGTTTTTACTTAATGGCGCACTACTTGAAGACTACGCTCGATACTTTAGCATTTATAACATTTATATTAATATTGAAATTGATCAATAGCATACTTTTAGAGTTAAAATAGTTTTAAGAAAGGTGAAATTTGCTGATATTGGTGTCAAATGGATTGTGATAACCCTTCGGGACTCACCGGGGTTTGGGCACCATTTCATCGGGAACTGGTGTCCAGGCTGACTCACTGTTTCGCTGCTCCTTAAACTTCCCATTGAACACTTTCTCTATGTCATCCATGTAGAATGCACATACAGCAGAACCGGTGATGCTGAGGAGAGAAAAAACTTTAATTTCTAAACAGACTATTAATCCAACAAACAAATCATTCACAAACAGACCAAATGGATTGGAGTTAACTAAATTTAGGCAGTCATTGACGTGTGTATGGGTATTTAAAATGTATTGTGGTGGGATTGTGGTACCTGTTGGCTTGAGTGGTAAAGACGCCTAGCACCGCAGGCCTGTGGTTGATCTGCATGACGTTGGTTAATGACTGAAGAACGTCAAAGTAGAAGAACGAATCACCTGGAACTGAACAGTTCAATCGTGCTTTCAGGAAAGAAGTCCAGTAACGCTCTAGAACCCGCGGAGAACCGCCGTTATCGTTCTTGCACACGCGAGCGACTCGAGAGAACACCACCTGGTTTAAGTAAATGAGACATAAGGAACGTAAGGAAGTGTGCGACCTCTTTTAAACCTGTTCACTAGGATTGATTTAACAATTAAAAAAAGATTCATACATACACACACACACACACACACATAGCTTAAAACAAGAGAAAAAAACAGCCTGAAAAGAATTCAATAAACTTGATTAATGATATATATATATATACTCTGAAAACAAATCTTAATATTTTATGCAATTTTGCTTCAAGAAAATTTATATTGTTTTAAGGATGTTTAGATATTTTTTGCAGTGTACTTGAAGTGTCTGACCTTGCCAAGGGTGGTGTACTCTACTGCAATCTCACTGAGAAAGAAGTAGACATAGTTCCCATACTCAATGGCATGAAGGAAATGAGGCTCTAAATAAACAAAGACATGATTAAAGAAAAGAACAGAAATGATAGAGAAAATCATTTCAGGTTCCTGGTTAACAGGTGTCCCACCTCGTAGCCATTTTGAGTCGTATTTTACGGTACGCAGGACCGGACTGCTTTCTCCTAAACTTCGGTAAATCACGGCATCACTTGCTAGAAAATCCGTCATTGTGGCTGAATAAAAGTCACCGCCTAGGAAGTGAGGTGAGAAATCAAAACAACACAAAACCCCGCAAAACAGAGCTCAGTTCAGTTCAGTGTGTATATGGCACAAAGAAAAAATGAGAGACGCCTCTCATCTCCCTCATGTCCCTTTTAAATCTCTGTGCGTCTGTGATCACTGCTGTCTCGCTGAGACTTCCTGCACTTTGTAAAATGTCAGTGGAACACTAGTGAGATTACAGGAGATTTCGTGTCTTCCTCCCCAGACGGATGGTGCTCTGCCAACTCACCGGCAAACAGGCCAACGTTAGACTGGCGGGATTCGAAAGGGCAACGGGCTTGACCGACTACCTCCTCTCCATCCTGCTCCAGAGATGACATCTGACCGGAGAGAGAGAGAGAAAGACCCCTTACACACACTGAGCTTCAAATACAGCACAAAGATAGTTTGCAAGACGTCCATTCAGTTCATGTTTGTTTTGTACCCTATTGGCTTTCAATGTATAGGAAAAAACAAACATTTTGAAACATCTGCCATGAGGCGGGAGTAAATGATCCTGCCCTTTTAATATCTTGTAAATTCTGATTATTTCAATCGATCCAGAATCATTTGAGAAGGATTAGTGATGCACTGGTGAATCGTTTACAATTTAGTGCATGTTTTGAAAGCCGGTTGGTGGCTTTTGCAAAGACTTTTGGGAGCTTGAATTCAGTGTTGTATAAATGTTTGTGGACCGGTGGGTGGTGTCTGTTCCATGGTTGTTTTGTTTTGTTCCTCTTTGGGAACTGTAGGTGTGAACAGTGCGCCAGCTTCTCTTGTTAGTCAGAGGCAGAGCAGAAGCTTCCGACCCGTGGTGTTCACAGAAAAAAAAAAAACAGCGTGCTAACTGCCTGTGTTGGGTGACACGCACATACATGTGTACAAATCCACATAGATATTCAGCCTGCAGGGCTAGAGACGTCCTCACAAAGACGGCTGGATTACACACAAGCACAAATACACATTTAGCAATGCAGCTGAAAGGGTCCTGTGGGCATTCTGGTATTCAGGGTCACATTGTGTGTCATCCCCACCGGATTACCACCTACTGAACCTGCTGAAGCTCACCACCACTAACACTGCCATGTAGCTCACAGGGATACAGAGGAGTAAAGGGGAATTAAAGCAGGAGCAGCACTGGATTGGTTCTATGTCAAAGGGAGACCATCTGTACACCTCTGTGCAGTAAAGTCTGTTTGTTTGTTTTATGTGGTTGTGTATCACTTTAATATAAATATGAATAACCTAAGCCCTTCTCATACAAAAGAGAAAAAAACAGGCAAAATACTGGCCAATACGATAAGCTGATCATTACAATTTTACACTGTTCTGTGTAAAGAAATAATAAATAAAACAGTTAAAACTAGAACTCATTTGAACATTTTATAAGCGAATGTTGAGCTAGGCATCACAACAAACAATATAAAAAATTGCTTATTTATTTAAAGGGGACCTATTATGACCTTTTTCAAATACTGTTTTTGTGGTCTATTAGAATAGGTTTTCATGCTTGAATGTTCAAAAACACTTTATTTTTCACATATTTTACATTGTTGCAGCACCTCTCTTCCTAGTCTGTCAGTAACACTGTGTAAAGTTTCTGTCTCTATGAAACCCCTCCTTCCAAAATGAGCAATATGCTCTAATTGGTCAGCTGGAAGTGCGTTGTGATTGGTCAATCATTTCCAGCGTGTTTCGTAAATGTCACACCCATTTCCAGAACCGTGAGTTTCAACAAAAATGCCCGAAATCCGGGGGAAATTGGTGCTCGTTCACAAGAGTGACAATCACGCACCCAAAGACAAAATCTGAGAGAATCGACGATGTGTCACAGACATCCGTGAGATATTTTGCATAAATATCTAGACCTGTCAATGATTCAAAATCCTGCTGTGTGAAACATGTTCTGACTGACAATTACATCGGCGATGACCTACAACCAATGAGAGAGCAAGATATAAGGCAGCAGACCAAAGTTACAGACCAGAATATCAGCATCATTTCCCTATCACTTCTCGTGTGTTTGCTTGTGAAACGTAGTTAGTGGACCAGAGAGTGTTGCAGGCGATTCTTCCTATTGTAAAGTCAAGTAATGTGTAACCCTGTCTGTCACCAATCAGTCGTGCAATGTGCACACAGCAGCAACTTAATGCTACCCTGGATCGTTGTGCAGTGTGAAAAGAACAGTGATCTGACGACTTTGAAAATGGTGCAATGTGAACCTGGCAACATATCTTGCAATACCCAATTGATGCCCCTGTTCACCCTTTTTTTTGTGCATGCCTTGGGCGTGAATTATTTAAATGAGGAATATTGTGACATATACATTCCCTGAAGGAAACTCAAGACTATAATCAAAGTGTTTCAAGGGGTTCCGAAACAGTGCTTATTGATATAGAGAAAAACTCCATTTGAAGTGGACTTTGCAGACCTTTTTCATGCTAAAAACAGTAACCTTACACACTAAAGGAAGTTGAAAACGTAATAAGACCCCATAATAAGCATAATAGCATAATAAGCCCTCTTTAATAATAATAATAGAGTTAATAGTGTTTTAAAACTTTAAACGAGCAATAGATGACAGCAAAGGTCTATCCAAACATAAAATATGGGAAAGAGTAATAGTGAGAAAATGGTAAATGATCTCAAAACAGTCTCAAAACTATATATTGTAACAGTTTAACTATCTAACTATAACAATCTCTCCTCAACCTCTCCTTGCACAGTTTTCCAGAAAGTTCTCCACAGCTCGAGCTGTGAGTTGAGAGTGAAAGAATGCGTGAGCAGACATGAGCGACATGATTTGCAAGACATGACATATTGTCCCTCTCCAGGGCTCTAACAGAACGGGCTTCTCCTTGGAGAGATGCTGAAAAACGAGACAGTGAGCACAAGAAATGGAGACAGACTGAGAGAGAAGCGGAGAGGAGGAAAGAGAGGGATATGGAAGGAAGATGCCTTCAGGGTAAGGTGCATAAATCAAGATCTCCAAAGAGCCTCAAATGGAAAAGTTGAGAGCAGAGCCTCATCCGTGAGTTTAGCTGACTCCCTGCTGGCCTCCTCCAGAGTTTATTCAGATTTAGATTTTCTCTAGCAAACAAAAGTGCGCACACGCACCGCTCAGGAATAGATGTGTTAATGCTGATGGAAAACCATCAGTAGCAGGACAGGCATAATTCCACATCACTAAAGTAGTGATATGTTGAATATTTGTGCAGGCATAGAATAAAATATTTTTTAAGGTCCAAAAAACCTTGAGATTCTCAAATACAATAATAAAAAAAAAAAAACAGCATTTAACATTTTATGGCATTTTCAAATTAAAGTATTTCAGTAGGACAGACTTCCTTTTGCTCTATGGTAGCTATTTGATTCAATTGTGAAAAGTTACAAAAAATATAAAATTATATTATTGGTTAATTTTAATGAAAGATTAATGCTAGAGACATTTAATTTGAAAGTAAAAAGGGTCATTTTGATTTCAAGTTGTCTTTTAAGCAGAGTTTGTCATGAAAAAAACAAGAAAACATGGAAAATCGCAAAAATAACTAGCAAATAAAGCAGCATTTCCCATGTGTTCAAAAGAACAAAAACAATGGCATTGATTTCCTACAACGTAAACTAGAAATTAAAATGTTCTAGTCACTATATGGATTTTTTTTATTAAATGTAATAAATTACTGGGTTTCGTGTCAGATGGTTCTGGCAGCAATAGCAGCCAATCATCTGAGCAAATTATTCAGTCACATTACTTGAAGCAAAGTCTCATTTTGGAATTTCTATAGCATTTTATTTGCTCGTCTTCTTACAAAATAAATAATTGTAGTGAATCATTTGAGCGAAATAATAGCAGCCATTCATCTAAGTGAATTATTCAGTCACATGATTTGAAGCAAAGTCACAAATATTTGATACACAACCAGGAATTTATTTAGTAAATGCATTTCTATCATAGTTTACGAGCACATAAAAAAAAAACACATTTATCCACCTCAATTTTTTATCTGCATTTTAATTTATTTTTCTTCCTGATTTTATTTATTGATGCTTTCATCCAACATTTTTTATACCCCAAATTTCCCAAAATTAAGTGAATGACAACCAGTGGCAGGACATGAATTAATATGCAGTATAAATACGTTTTTGAACAGGCCTAATATTCAAATTAATTTTAATGCTGACAAATTTAGGTAGTTGTGTGCAAGTAGACTGTCAGTTTTGATCTACTCATCTGTAGGAGGTAATAACTGTGTGTAAGTGAGTGTGTATGCGTGTGACAGAAATAGACTCATCATACCTTGTAGTTGCGACAGGTGGGGTTGAACGCATTGGTTCCACATGCAAAAAGAGTTTCATCGTTACGTGGCACCAGCACTTTGATGTAGTTGTAACACTCATCCTGTGAAAGACAAGACACTTTTACTCACACTATATATAACTCCTGCATGACACACATACATACACACACACACACACACAGACTGAGTCATCCTTACAGCGAGCATCATTACTGACTCCCTTTTTTCCTTCACTTCCACATACAAATTACCATAATCCCTATGCTGAGCTCCAGGATCTGACTCGCTCACTGCAACTCAGTCTGCAATCAACAATGATATTATAAGACCTGTGTGTGAGTTCAAATATCATCATATATCCAGCCACCTGTGGTGAACCACTTAGTCTTACCATCAGACCATTTACTGACCACAAAACTGGTAGGTGCCTTCTTGATCTGGCAAACTCTCATCTGATTGGCTAGCTTGACACAACTTTTAGTAATAAGAACAGAAGTACAGTAATAAGAGTTTTTTTTTTAGGGATTTATAATATTAAAATTCTTAAGGATAATTTTCACGTTATGGCCGATAAATGACATATGGTTTATAGTAAAATTCTATTTTGTCCAAATAAATTGAAAATAAATCACTAAAATCGAATAAATCATTAAAAATGTTTAAAGTGAGTGAATTTAGGCAAAATATTTATATTTTAAGATTTTCTAAAAATACATTTAACAGTTTAGGAATATTAGTGTTTTTAAAGTTTCATTTTAAGTACTATAAGTAATATAAAAAATTAGGATGCCCAATTAAATATTTAAAATCATCTAATACAGATATATTTAAAAACCACTCTTAAGATAAACTGAAAAAAAAATTTCAAATGAAAAACATATATTTTCCATTAATACTGATATATTATCATATCTTTATACCGATATTTACTGCAGAACCATTCACACATACCGCTGAGCTATTTTTATTTCCCTCAACTGTCTATTACTGTAGGATCTATTTCAGATAAATCCACGTCTAATGTGCACAAAACTACAAAATGAAATGTGGTTGTCAGATGTTCAGATGGTTTCTTCCTGTATATGTTCTTCCTGTTCTTTTCCAGAATAAGCTGCAATGTGGACCAGGCCTGCCGTTTAGATGAAGGTCTGTCTATGCGGGACTAATAACCACTAAATGCAACAGTTTCTGACTTCTATCACACAATTACAGGGAGAAAGTGAAGGAGAAATAAAAGAGTTGTGTACTCACGCTGTTTTTCCCCCTGACTGTGCATTTCTCCACGTCTTTTGTCTTCCATGTCAGTTTCTGCCACACAAACAAACAAACAAACAATCATGGGCTCATCGCTATTCACAACAGCTGCAATGGGAAAAACTAATTTACTTCAATAAGCATCACACATAAACATAAAAAGGTGGAAAGAGAGAGAGAGAGACAAGCAGGACTGAGCAACAAGAATGAAAAGAGTTCTCTCAGGTTGTTAACAATCTGAGTGTAAGTGTGTGTGTGTGTGTGTGTGTGTGTGTGTGGGTTCTTGCTGGTGTCATTAGGTCAGGCTGTATTTCAGAGATTTACTGGGCCGCCCCATGTCTGCCCACCCAACAGGAACAGCAGGCAATCAACACCCCCACACACATATACCATGACAAGCTAAAAACAACACTCTCACTAACACAACTATTTGCTGCAGTGACATCTTACTCTCAACAGTTAAGATAATAATGTCAGAACCAAAGGACTAACGAGTGAGCGATCTATCCAAAGCAGACTGCTTCATCAACACTATTACATTTGATATGACAGCTGTAAGCAACAACAACATAGGATGGAGAAAAAAAAGGATTTCCTTTGCTTTTTAAAATAGCAAACTAAAAAGTCTAACATAGCAAACTAAATAACTAACATTAAGAACTCAAAACTGCCTCCTCAGACTATGTAACAGCAAAAATGGGTCTTTCAGGGGAAAAAACAGCCTCTTACCTTGAATAAGGTTCAAAAATAGATTCTTAAACGATGAAGATTCTTAAAAGATGTATACTTTCAATAAAAAAAAAAACATTTTTTTCTTCCCTTTTTCAAAAAACTGAGTGAAAGCAGATGCTTAACCTTGAGAAATGCTGATCACGAAACCTCAGGAGGTCATGCTAAATAGTATGTGTGACCCTGGACCACAGTTAAACCTTAACCTTAAAACCAGTTATAAGGATCAATTTTTTTTTTCAATTTTTTTAGGACAGGACAATATCAGCCCAAGATACAACTATTTGAAAATCTGGAATTTGAGGGTGCAAAAAATTAAAATATTGAGAAAATCGCCTTTAAAGTTGTCCAAATGAAGTCCTTAGCAATGCATATATTACGGAAGGAAATTTAAAAAATATCTTCATGGAACATGATGTTTACTTATTATCCTAATGATTTTTGGCATAAAAGAAAAATTGATAATCTTGACCCATGCAATGTATTGTTGGCTATTGCTACAAATCAACCCATGGTTTCGAGGTCCAATTTTTTTTTTTGAATGACCAATTTTATTTTTTCTGTTCATTTTATATGAGGCCTGTGATTCACTATTATGAAAAAATTAAATTTGTAAATGGGATTTAAATGTAATATGGTTTAAAACTAGATTTTGTATTTTCTTCATAGATCTAACTATCAAATAAAACTGATGACAGAGTTGTGGGACAGTTAAATATTATGTTTTGGTAATAATTAATTAGTAAATAAATATAAAGAGTTTTTACTATATTAATTGCCTGATACATTTGAGAAGGTCAAGAGCTCTTACGTGGGGCAGGGCAAAATACCAACTTTTTTTAAAGACTTAATTTTGGGGTTTTTGCCTTTATTGAGATAGGATAGCAGACAGGAAATAACGTGGAAGAGAGAAGTGGGTGTCACGGTACGTGTGTGTGGAAGGAATCGCTCGACAGGAAATGTCCAAATAGAGTATTTTAATAACCAAAATCCCGAACAGGGAAAACACAATCACGTAAAACATAGACGAGAACGGACAGAGAATGAAGGAGAACACAGGGTATAAATAAGGAGCACTAATAAGGTAATTAACAGAACAGGTGAAACTCATAGACTAATCAGACACAGGGAAAACTAGGTCAAACTAAGGAACACCAAACAGAAAACATGTGACAGTGGGCGGTATCGGCAAAGGTTTGCGAGCCAGGACTCGAATTCGGGTCGCCCGAAGAACAACCGCATTACATGTCGGAGTGCTGCCATCGGCTTCGTCCACACCACCAATTTTAACAGTGGGATACAGACATTTGATGCTTTTAAAACTAGCTAGTTATTAAAGCTCATTAACATAATGACATCTTACAGAATGTACAGCAGCATAAACAGCCTGTTTCATTCCAAGAGTCACACTGAGGATGGAAAATGGTCTTGCAAAACTAAATTACGGCTGTTTTTTTTTTTGTAAGAGACCTTGACTAACATTTCAAGTGGACCTCAGGGAAAAATAGACAATGTTATAAAAGTGTAGAATATGCGTCCTTTAAAGCCACCATAAAGAGAATTGCTCATTTGAAAAATGGGATTTCTGAATGGCCCTTCCCCAAAGACGAATAAAAGTGAATATTCCACTTTACGCACTAACATCACTGATCTGAGAGAAAGAAAAACATTAGAGATGACTGAAACAGAAAGTTGAGAAAAAGGTGAGCTTACCTGTTGGGGGACGATACGCTCCGCTGAAGCGCTGAGGTTAATGGCAAAAACGTGATCTCTACAGAAACACAGAGAGAGACAGACAGAAATGCCAATATTCTCATCAAGTGAGCAAGTGAGATTCTTTTTGCCATTTCTTTCAATAAGTAACAATACAGTGCCAATAACACCTTGAGCTAAATTGAAGGGGGCAGAGGACAGCAAAAACGAGAGTGAGAGAGCATGAGTGGTGAAGAGACACACACAGAGGAAATAGAAGGGGTAAGAGAGGTATCAGAGAGCGAGCGAACATCCATCTGTCTGCAATCCAGGTCTGAATGAGACTGATTGGCCCAATCACACGACCCTTATCATTAGTGTGTGGCTCTTATCGCTGCAGGCGTCTGGAGAAACAGCAGTAGTGTGTATGGATCCAGAGGTCTGGAATTCCCAGTCGATGTTGCATCTTTTGAAATGTGTGTGGCTGTGGTGTTGTGTGCAGTGTGAGCATGTGATTGAACTGACATGACATACCTTGCAGCAATGTAGACCATGTGGTTAATCCGCAGCATCCTCTGAAAATCCAGCCCGAGTCTGGCAGTGTCGTTATCTGACATGTTCCCCTGGAAACTGGGGTACAGGTAGGTGTCTTCATGAAGGGGAAGAGAAAAGACTGAGTTAAAATCAACTGGAAATTGCCTTGGTGTCAGTGTAGCAGCTGAAGGATTATTCTTATTTTCACATCAACGTTTCAAATTAAATGTAACTTGATAACAGTATGCGATATTAAAAGGTAAGTTGACCCAAAAAAATTTAATTTCTGTCATTAATTACTCACTCCCATGTTATTCAACACCTGTAAGACCTTCGTTCATCTTCAGAAAACAAATGAAGATATTTTTGATGAAATCCAAGAGCTCCTCAATAGCCAGCAATTTAACCACCACCCTCAAGATCCAGAAAGGTACTAAAGACATCGTTAAAATACGCTGTTTACATCCAGTGCTTCCAGGTTCTATGCAGTGGTGTATAAAGTACTTGAAAGCCATACTTGAGTAAAAGTACAGATATCTTACCAGAAAATGACTTTGGTAGAAGTAGAAGTCACTGTTTAGAATATTACTTGAGTAAAAGTTTTAAAGTAAGTGATGTTTTTTGTACTTAAGTATGAAAAGTATTTTTTTGAGATTAAACATACTTAAGTATTTAAAGTAAAAGTAAATGCAAAATACAAAAGAAGCATAAAATATTAGTAAAAATTGTTCTATACACAGTTTGAGCAGCAAGATTGTTTGAACTCTTTCTTGTTTTGTTTGCTTTGAATTTTAAAAAATGGCAAAATGTTTATTGCAAGTTTTAAATATAAAAAAATACTAATACATTAATTATACCTTGATCATTCACGTTAATTCATAGTGCATTATAATTAATGTAAGAGGCAACTTTAATATGTTAAAATGTAAATATTGAAATTAACAATAAACAACGCTTTCATTAACCTTTAATGTCACAAATGAACTCTATTATAAGTTTTTCCATTTCACATAAATCCAAACAATCGTGCTTAAAAACGGCCATATTTACACACAAAGGCATATTATATGTATACTTTCACTCGTTATTGGATTCTATTTCAGAACACTTGATGAAATATGTGTTAAAGTGCGATAAAAAAAACTGAAATCGAACACATTTCTGATGTATGTTTCTGTCGACTGCAGGATTAGGATTCAATTTAAATATGCATTTTCGCTGGATAAAGAATGCATAAAATCGAACAAATGGATATAAACTAATGCAAATAGAGGGTAACAATCGTGACATTAAACAGTTGGTGTTTTTGTCACATTGAACCGATTGAGGTAACGTTACTACTAACGTCAGCATCCGCTCAGCCTCGACGGCAAACACACTAATGCAGCGTCTAGTCAACAAACTAATTAATTTAGTGATATGAAAACATATACTGTAGTGTACTGTATAACATACCGCTTTGTTGTCTGTTTTAAATCCATTTTTGAAGCGTCCCCGCGCAGTCTCGCGTCACGTGTTAAAACAAACGGTACGAGGCTTCAGTGATAGTTTTATCAGAGAGCGCCTCTAGAGGTCGCTCTCGTGCTGCGCTCTCCTCAGCCGCTACAGCAACTGACGCAACCCGGAAAATGAAATCAAGCGCGACTGTGCGAGCACTTGTTTGCACATGCTTGTTTACAGTCTGTGTTCTTCCTTTTTTATTTTGTAGTAAGTAACGAAAATGCTTTGGGGAAATGTATCGGAGTAAAAGTATACATTTTATTTAAGAAATGTAGTGGAGTAAAAGTAAAAGTTGACAGAAATATAAATACTCAAGTAAGTACAGATTTTCCCAAAAAATACTCAAGTACGGTAACGAAGTATTATTACTTCGTTACATTACACCTCTGGTTCTATGTCAGAATGCCAAGTCATTATTGGCCGGCTCCTGCATCAGCATCACATGGATGAAACTGAACAGCGTCTGCCAATACTGAGCTGGCGTTCTGACGTAGATGGATGTAAAAAGCATAGGAGAATGACAGAAGAGAAGATATTGTTGAATAAAATTTTTGTTTCGTTTTTTTCACTCAAAATTATTCTCGTCGCTTCATAAAATGAAGGTTGAATGACTGCAGTCACGTCAAATATTTTAACTGTACCTTTTTGGAACTTGAAAGTGGTGGTTAAATTGCTGTCTATTGAGGAGTCAGAGAGCTCTCGGATTTCAACTAAAATATTTTAATTTGTGTTCAGAAGATGAACAAAGGTCTTACAGGTGTGGAACAACTTTGAGTCATTAATAACAGAATTTTCATTTTTGAGTGAACTAACCCTTTAAGTCTTCCTGTCTTAAGTATTGTCTAATAAGTCTTGTCACAAAAATTTCAGAAGAAACAATAGCGATAGGGAAGAAGAAAGCAAAAGCCCTCCCAACATCAAAAACTGTTTGTAGTGATTCATATCACAGATCTCATTTTGCTGTTAGCAATTATGATGTGTAAGTGTGTTTACACTCAGAAATATCATTTGCTAATTAATCTCATTTACACTTAAAAAGATTACTTTGGAGCACAATGTCAAAGATGAGTCACAAGTCACTTTGGCGTGCTCTTCTTTCAGAGGTCGAGTGGGTTACACAACATTTTCAGACCCGCAGAGATGTCCACAAAGACCTGCAGGGACCTTTCATTTGCAGGTTTGTTTGGAAACTGTGCACTGCTCAAAAGTAGCAGGGTGGGAAATATGACCTTGGGGTGGAAAGAAAATCTGGACTTTATAATGATTCCGGTTACTACAGTTACTCAATGATTATGAAACTGAGAATTGTTTCGAGCTTCTCCTGAGCTTGGCAGACCACAGGTGGCCGCAGCAGGTACTGAAGCTTGCTCTGATGTTCAGGAGCTACAGTAAACAAACATGTAAGGGTTAAACTGGGGCAGAAACTTCACTCTTTTCTCAAAGCTACTGACTGGGTAAACACCATCATCTGATCTCGGCAGGATCATCCCTCAATAAAGATCACCCAGAGTGTCTGCATCTCAACATAGAGCCAGAGCCAATGAACCAGTGATATGAGAAAGAAAAACTTCAATCCACATGACTCTCACAAGTCTGAAAAACACTGCATGAACTCACTGCATGAGAATGAAAATTCTAGAATTCTCAGCTTCATTCTTCAAAACAATTTAAGATTATTCAACCAAACCGAAGTTCTAAATTGTAAAGGATTGAATCTGAACTTTGATTTTAAAACGCTAAGCATCATACACTCACTGACTTTGTAAATGGTTACAAAGACAAACTGAGCATCTCACACTAATCAACCGAGGATCACACACAACTTTCAAGTTGTTCCAAACACAACAAACTCCCACAGAAACATACACCTCCTTGCTAGGAGACGCATGACAAATGAAAAGAATGTGTTCTAAAATCGCCTCAAAATATCAAATACATTTGACACATCATAAACTACATGATTTTTCTGGGAAATCTATCAACTCCAACTGCCCAAAATCTGCAGACTGGCTCTGAATTTCAGCAACTAGCATAAACTCACCCAATTACAAATTGGGGCAAACATCTGGACAGTGTAGTGTATTCCAGCCTAATGGCAACATTCACTGTGAAGGTACTTACTAACAGGTCTCACATTTATTTTCAATGTACCACGTTACACATACTGTCTGGTTCACTGTTCACTGTTATTCTCACAATAACAGTGAATAACACTAAACTAGGGATGTCTCATCGACATTAGAGGTAAATTAATACAAATAATATTTTCATGTTATGGCTGATATAACTCTCAAAGTGATGGTAGCCATTGATTTGTACAATATGAATCACTCAGGACCTCACCCAGGTTTCAGCAAAAAACTTTCTTTTCTGCTTGTCTTTAATCTTCTTTAAGCTTACTGGCCAGTGGGTGGGTAAATTAACAGCAAATTTTCAGTTTTGGGTGAACTATGCCTTTAAATACAGATCAAAGATAATCACACTGGATGACATTAGAGATGACTAGCCTAGTGAGGTTCTGTTCATATATTTAACGAACTCAGCTCAAAAAACATGAATACCAACAGTGTAATCAACAAAGATGCCATATTTTGTTAAATGCTTGTTAAGATGCTACTTTTTTTTAAGTGTGGGCTGCAGCAAGACCGCAGGGCTGACCATCTATGGAGAGAGGCAGACTGGTATGAAAATTTGCAAATACACAAACTGCAGTAACAGCTAGTTTTTAAATTCACTTGATAACAATGACAATCACCTTCAACAATTAAATTTACTGTAACACTTTAGCTTAATTTAAAATTTAAAGTGTGACCAAATTTACTACTCAAAATTAAGATTAAGGATCGCTATTAAATTATACATTGAATGTGTCGTGTTCAGAAGCAAACTGAACAACTTGTTAATGCAGTGAAGCAACTCGCTGCCAGCTCCTCTGAGCTGTTGTGCTAGAAAATCACAGAAATGGAGGTACCCGTCTTGAATCATTTGCATATTTTGATATGGTCTCTCTGCACTGTAGTTGCTCCCACCAGCCCAGTGCTCCACAAGATACCCATTTATTACAGTCCAGACCAAACATGTTTAAAACCATCATCTTAACAGGGTTGCATGTTGCAGTTGTCACTCCCCTAAATTAACTTTAAGTGAAAAGAACAGGATTTTTCATTCAGAAGAGGAGTGACAAACGTACTTAGCTACAGTGTGAACATAGTCACATTCATCTAATGGTTATAAAGCCTGCAATGTTCTAGCACAACGGAAGTCTCAGGATCTAAAACCACACACACACACACACAGTAAGCATTTAAACACTCACACAGGTGGAAATTTTTGATAAATGGGTCTCATTACTCGTGTGATGTTCTTTTTGGAGAGCTCTATTAGCTCAGCTATCTGTACACCAATGGCCCTGAGGCTCAATATCTGTTTTTGAGTCCAGCTCTCTGGATTCAACGTGGTCCACTCGTTTCAGCAGAACAAAAGACCCCGCAGAGCTCTCGTACCTGCTCAAACATTTTCCCGTCCCTCCCCTTGAGCCATCCCATCAATCATGTGACATCCATCATGCTGAATTCAGTTTTTTTTAGGGGAAAGTTTAAATTATATGAAATGAAAAGAGAAATGGGACTGCGGGCTAGATTTAAACTTCAAACATGCAGCCCCCACATCACTTAATAGCTAAAGCCACAGGACAATTCAGAATTTAACACAATTTATTCAGAATTTTTGAATCTATCCATCCATCCATGCATCCTCACAACTTTCAAATGAGATTATTATATTCTACTTTGAAATGCGCATTCCGTGTCAGAATGTCTATTTTTGTTTTGGTCTGTGTGATCCCGCCCGCTGCCAATTTACCCAATAGTTAGTATTGCAGCCATGGAAGTCTTCAGCTACAGAACACAAATTAAAATATTTTTGTTGAAATCTGATTGTTTTTTTGTTTTGTTTTTTTTATCCCCCATAGAAAGCAACATAATTACCACATTCAAGGTCCAGAAAAATAGTAAAAACATTGTTAAAATAGTCAGCGTGACTACAGTGGTTCAACATTATGAAGTGACAAGAATACTTTTTGTGTGCAAAAACAAAACAAAAACAACGACAACAATTTCTTCTCCCCTGTCATTCTCCTATGTTGATTACATTGTATAGACAGTGCAGGCTTCCAGGTTCTACAGCAGAACGCCAACTCAGTATTGGTCGGCTCCTGCGTAGGCATCACATGCATGCGTTGTGCTGCTCACGTGTACAGAGTCGGCATTCTGTCATAGAACTCGGAAGCCTGCACTGTCTACACAATGTAAACAGTATTGAACATGGTAATTATGTTGCTTTCCATGGGGAATACAAAAAACCTCTTGGATTTCATCAAAAATATCTTGTGTTCCGAAGGTGAACGACGAATTTTAATTTTGGGGTGAATTACCCCTTTAAGAATTATGAAGAATATAGTGCTGGATTGTATGCACTATATAAAAATAGGTTGTGTTGTCCGTAAAATATCAACATAAAACAGTAAACACTTCTATCACAGCTCATTTGCAATTGAGTCGGCCTCTCTGCACACTGCCGTTTGCTACACAGCCAAGACTGAGGAGTTTTTATTTGCCAATTAGTAACAACTTCACAGCAGCTCCGAGTGAAAATGCTCTCTCAGACCCAATAGGTTTGGAAACTGGGGAGTAGCATGGGGCGGAAAACCGGGATGGGGTAGATTAGGGCTGGGAACGTGAAGGTAGAGTGAGGATGGACTTGGCAGCCATGGCTGCTGATATATGTATTTGGCGTGTGAAATGCTTTACGCTTGCCAAGACTTGATTGCTTGGCAGGTTTACTTTTAAACTCTGGGTACGGTTTAATGCGCCTATTGCTATAGATCATGCAAGATAAAGCATTCATAATTCCAAATGTCATGATTGAATTATAAAGATATGAAAACAAACTAAGGTTTTAACACTCTTTATATGCCTGAAGTTAAAAACAAATCAGAGAAATGTCACTTTTATCCCAGGAACTGCAGTGCTAAGCGGTGTTTCGTAGTTTCATACTTACGCTCACTACCAACGGTGCTGATGGGCTCCAGGTCCTGAGGAAAGGGCGTCGCACCATGGCACAGATGCTTTAGGCAGGTGAGGGTGAGTGCGAGGGTCAAGGCCAAGAGGGGCCGCGACCCCAAAATCACCAACCTCATTTCAGCAAGAGCATAGAAGTCAGCCACACAGCATGACCCAGAGTAGATCGAACACCACCTGAAAAGAAAAGAAAGAGGGCGATGACGACAATTGCGGTTTTAAAAATGGTCACTGCAAAGATCACTTTGCATGCTTTTACCTGACTGAACAACTAGTACAGTACATGTGCCTCAGTGATTGGGGAAGTCATTGGCATGTCATTCCAAATCTATATGACTTGTGAAAAATATGACAAAATGTGAAATGTTAAAAATTTGTGCGCTTTTACATCCAATTACAGTGAATGGGGAGCTAGGCTTTCAAGCCTCAGAAAGTGGCACTAAATGGTTCATACAAGACTAATGCAGATGAGGAGTCATATGTACTGTACCTCTTTTAGGATACTGCCGTGACTATTTTGCATAATTTTTTAAGCTTGAAAGTGTCGCCATGCAGACTTACTGCCTGCAAAGTATATAGCAACTAGCCCAAGCTTACTTTCTGGAAGAAAGTAAGCCAGATGGGATGTCAACAGGGTGAGTAAATAATGACTGATATTTCACTTTCACTATCTCTTTAATGCAATTTAATATTCAAGCATCCTACAGTCACACTGAGTCAGACAGTGAAAGCATAGATCTTATTAACATGCCCAGCATAAGAATGGAGAAACAGAGCTCAGGAAAGAAAGAGAGATGGACTGAGTGTGCGAAAGCACAATAGGCTACATTATAAGGGCCCCAGCCTGGGGGACACCTGGCTCATTGACTCAAACTGTACAGTCTTTCACAGGTGACTTAACTCAATTAACCGCAAAGGCTGCTGGGATGCCGTCTCAGTCTGTCAGCTTTTACAAGAGGCCAACAGGGATGGATCAAAAACTTATTTTCAGGGCAATGGTAAAAATGAAAATCTCCTGCTAAAAAGTTTGAAAATTGAAAAATAGGCTGAATTATTAATAACTGCTTTGAGTGTTTGTATTAGACTCATAATAGGCTGATGTACTGACATTAATGAGTTTGGCATCAGGTTATTTTATCCATGATACAATGGAAAAAAAGAGAATGGACTGTCCTCTAGTGGTTCTCAACTGGTTTTGCTTTGGGATGCAGATTTTACATTGGAAATCAAGTGGCGACCCATTACAGACATTAACAAAAATGTACTTAAAAGGAAATACAGAAATATAATGATATAATCACAAACCCCATTGGTCTAAAAATATGCTAAATATCTCTTATATTTTAATTGGTTTTTCAATAACTGACTGCACAAGACACATTTATCCTCGTTTTAAATGTATTCTGGGTCATATTTTTCTAAACTTTCAAAGTCCTGAAACCAGTCTACGTCTGCCTAAGTTGGCTTATTCCAAGTGACAAGAATATACCAATATGCACAATTCCTGACTTCAACATAAAAAGATACAAGAAAGATTTTTTCATCCTTTTAGAAGCAGACAAGTCTGTTTATTTTTCTATCATGATTATGCATGATTAAATGATTAGATGCAGTTTATTATTTGTTGTTTTTCCTCCTGACTGCGATCAGAAAAGACTTGACTCATTTCTGGGTTGCGAACCATCAGTTTAAAAACACTGCTTTGTGTCCTTAAAATTTTAATGATCAGTCCGTATTTTGGATCAGCAACTCAAATAAACATCTCACTTTAGCGCTTACATCAAGCCCGATCAGTATTAATCACCTCCTGTGCCCACACAGATACACCCTGTCAGGGCTATATAATGGGACATTATGTCTGATGGATTTGCCATACTTAGAGAACTGAGTACAGGGACAGGGTGGTACGCTCCTAATGGAGCATATACACACCCGCTCTTCTAGAACTAATACAGCACAAAATGTGAGACATCATCTTCCCCAGATTGAAGCTGAAAGGATCATGGGGTCATTTTCATATGGACAAAAACAAACAAAACATCATGATAAGATGAGCACAAGCTATACCATCCGGATGTCTTATGACTGCAGAACCAAAGCAAAAAAGCTGTGTTGCTTTTCAAGGAATTGATGGTGGGGTGATCATGTGAAAACTGACGAATACAAGAGCAGAGGGAAAAGGGAAAAGAAAAAGGAGAGAGAAAATATATATCTTTGCTAAACAAATGAAAAAATGTTTTGTCCAAATTTTCCCCCCTTATTATGGATTAACTATTAAAGTCTCGTCCTGATATTTTTTCAATATAAAGACGTCCCTTTCACTCAAGGCGAAGCACTCTTTAGAGACCGAAACGTTTGAGACCTCAGCGGTGTTGTGCAGATAAGACAAGACAGCCCATTCCTCTGCTGCTCTCTCTGCTGCCATTAATATATGCTCCAAATGGCATCTCAATCAGCACTCAAGGCCGATGTGAACACTGATAGGACTGGGAAACCAGTGAACGTGTCCCTCAATTAATTAAATGACCTAAATGGATTTGGACTTAATTACTTCCCCTCAGCTCACTCTCTCTGTCTCTGTAAAGCTCTGCAAATCACAGCCAAGCTAAAGCAAATGCAGGTTCCAACAATGGTTTACAAGTGTTGGCACAATGATTTTCAAAGTCAGTCGAGATGTTTTCAGGCAAGTTTCATGGCAGAATCGTGAGTATCGTTCACAGAGAAGCAAACACCCCATTATGTAAAACGTCTGCTATTTCTTTGACCATATGTTAAATGCTAATCAATAACATTGACAAGACATTTATGGTATGCCAACCTGACATTAGCTAAGGGATCTTCTTCAGCCACAGAGGGCAGTTGTTGGGTAGATAATCTTTCAAAGGCATATTAATTCTCTTCTCAAACATATACAATGCACAGACACAAACAACCGAAGAAACTGCTTTATAGATTATAGTTCAATAGCAGAGCTTCAGCATACTGAGTACAGTTTTGTAGTGCACACCGGAACCAATGGAGTTTTCAATAATTCAATAATAGAGATTCAATAACAGAGCAGACATTAGCTAGCTAATAATCATGTCTACACAAAGTGGTCTTCCTCAAGAGGGTGCTTGATGGCTCACAAAGCCAAGTTTCTCAATGAGCTGCCTTCAAATCTCAGGATATTTTGGTAGGCTTTAAAGTGTAAGTGAAAAAATATATTAATTCCTAATTAATAAGGATTGGTACATACCACACCTCCGAGTATAACGTCAAATCAGCCTAAATCAGACCACATCCATCTATATTTTAACCAAAATTCACCAACTCATGTCAATGTCAATCCAAAACAATATGGCATCTCATTCTTCTGTAAAATGTCAAAGGAGAAGTTTAGCAGAATGCTGGAGCAGCACTTTTCCATTCAATGAAAGTGAATGGGGAACATCCTCAAAAATCAAACAATAAACAAATCACAGAATAGTATATGTAGAAAATATATGACTTAGACCATTAGAAGACTTGTAAGGTAGTGCACATAATACATTTGTGTGATGAACAGGCTGAAAACAGGCTGCTCTGGTCACCAATTCAATTGAATGGAAAAATGCAGCTTGGACATTGTTCTAGTACATTCTTCTACAGTTCAAAAGTTTGCACTGATGCACTGATTTAATAGTACCAAGCATCATTTGAATGACATTGAAGACTGGAGTAATGATGCTAAAAATTCAGCTTTGCCATCACAGGCAGACATTAATACATTTTAATTTCTAAATATATATAAAAATAAAAACGGTTATTTTGAATTGCAAAAATATTATTATTAAAAATAATACATTTTTACTGTATTTTTGTTAAAAAAAAATGGAGACTTGGAGTATAAAAGATATCTTTCAATTACATAAAAAAAAAAATACTACCGACCCCAAAGGTTTCAATGGTAGTGCAAACATGGGTTCCGCAGAAGATATCCATTCAAATTTCAAAAGACAAGAGGCTTCATAAATTGAGAAAATTCTCGTTTTTCAGTGAACTACCCCTTTAAATAACACCCTCTATTTGAGAAAAAAAAAATTCACACAGCTCTCCTCCACAAACCACATAACAAAATATATTTATTATTTAAAAAAGATCCCCTTTTCCTGCATACGAACCCATACAGAGTCCACCAAGTAGTTTACTCCCCTTATCAAGGCAGGTGGCACACACAAATGTGTGTGCGTGTTTGCAAACTGCTTGCATCTCTCTCGCTCTTCTAATCAGTGTGCATTCATGTGGCGTTTGAAAAGACGCAAGGCACTGATGAGCAGACAGCTGTCGATATTTGACTAAACCCCTGCTTATCCCTCGCTTCCTACAAGGGGTCAACGCTGGCTCTCTGTTGGCTCGATGTGGGAAGAGCGCCGGGCCCCTTTGCGGGTCCTTGGTAAATGAGGCAGAGTTGTTGCGGCGGCGGAGAGGAAAAAGGCTGCATTGAAGTTTGAGGAGGAGAAATCTCTTGAGCTCAGGATTGATTATCCAACATTCATTTGGATTTACCAACAGCTCCTTGGCTTGCCGTTGGGCTCCACGCATCCCTCCCTCTCTTGCAGCACTTAAAAAAAAAAAAAAAAAAAACACTTGCCGAGGCCAGCGCGGAAACCATGATGGGAAGAGCATGACGAGTTTTTATGGTGTGCGACCTATGTGGTCCTATCACAAGATCTATATTCATTTACAAGTTGACACTGTTTAACAAGCCTGGCTTTTATCACTGCTGGCTCACGATAAAAATTACTATTAAAATCTTACACGGATGAATTTAAATTCCATCAGCGGTTTAATACCTGCTTAAGGAAACATCATGTCAGCCAAGAAGGGAGAAAGAAACATGATTTTTAATTTAAATAAGAGTTAGGCACTCTTTAATGTGATTCACCCCCTTTTGTCCCAAGTGACACATGAAAAAGACACACTTCGCTCGCTCCCTCTCCGTCCTCCTCCCATTCTCTTCCACTCTGGGACCCTTTCACACCCTCAGAAGCAGAAACTGAATGAGTCTCCTCTCTGTATACATGGTCCAACATAATAAAGTCTGGTGTCCCTGGGCTCCTCTGTCATTTCAAACACGATTAAGCACATTAGTGCTCTGGCTCTCCACGGCCCATTACCCAGCAACCCCGCTGTCAGCGACCCACAAGTAGCTGTGAACAGGGGCAGAGGCCAGCCTCTCCCTCACAATACTTATAGAGTTCCCAGAATCCAACTGAGTCAGAGATTCTACAACTTCATTCCGAGTTGATAAGATTCAAAAACCCTGCGTGAGTTCAATGAGCCGATTGAAACCGCTGGGAAGCCTTTTCCACCAATGTGTTTCTGGTATGAACCTTTTCAGAGTGTTTCCACTAAAGAAAAAGCAGATCTGGATTGGAAAACCGTATTCAAGATTCATTCCATAAGAATGCACAATACAGTATGGTATCATATTGGTAATGGTCCGATATTAGTGACTTTATAATTTATTGGTATCAGCAAATATTGGATGTAACTGTGCAGCTCCTTTTCTATGTTTAATATTTAGATGACCTTTACGGTCATCTAACGCTCACTTAAAAGTAAAGGTAAAAAACCCCCCAGAATAATTTAATAACTGTTAAATGAAGTTGTCTGCAAATCTCTAAATATCTCTAAATTTTCATAGACTATATTATTGTGATGCTTAAATTCATTTATTTTCAGTGTTTTATTTTGAAATTATTTCAACAAAATAGTATGCAATTTTAATAAATAAGAAAATGATTATCTGCATATCAGTATCTGCCCAGAATTTAAATAACAATTTTAATCATAAACAAATATTTATGTTATAGAACTAATATTTATTTTATTAAATAATGTAAAATTAAATACTTCTTTCTATTAAATAATTTTTATTTTTAATAAATATTTAACCAATATGTTATTACTAATGCCTGTATGCTCCATTAAAAAAAACAAAAAAACAAAAAAAAAACCCTTCAATTTGAATGTTTGATTTACTTGTTCAATTTCTGCTGCTCATTTGTTTGTGGGCAGGTTAAATATGTAATAAGTTACATTGGCCTTTAGTTCTCAAGTCAGTGGAAATGTGGCATCCAAACACCTGGCGCAGCATCATTTCAGTGCAAAAGGGGTGTGGATGGGCTCTTGAAAGTCCTGTCAGTAGATAAACACAGCTGATTAGTCTACATTATTGCACTTGCGCTTTAAATTATACCCTTCAACCATGCAATGATGAGAAACCTTCACTGAATGCCTGTTTGTCACACAGAGATTGAGGCTAATTGCAGCTGAATTGCACATAAAGCATCCGGGTCTCTGGGAAGGAGAATAGGAGCCGAATCCACACTTGATAGAAATCTGCAAGTCCATCCTAATAATCCTCACAGTAACTGGAACAAAATATACTCGTATTTACATTTAGTTGACACGTTTAGACAACTTGTATTTCAGTTATAATTGGTTCAAACGTTCCGATATGAATCACATCCATGATCTTGGCTCTGCAATGTGATTTACAAGAACAAACTGCACATGAGTTTTTTGTAAAATGGTGAGCTAAAAAAGGCTGAAAGATACACAAACCTGGACTCTGGTTCGTATTTAGCCTGGCAGATGTGTGTGTCAGGAACTGATCAACAGCTCTTGAGAAAAACAAAAACAAATAAATTAACAAAACGGCTTATGAGCTCATGGTTTGAGAAGGGGAAAAACAAGCAGGAAACCATATCACGGTGTGTGTGTGTGACTTTCGACCACAAAGACGACATTGTTGGTTTGAAACCGCAGCCGTTGGCCTGTTTATGCCAAAACAACCAATCATTATCACTGACCTGTCCCATGATATCGTCACATGATCCAGGGGTCACCTAGCAGGCAGACGTGCGCATAAACAGATTACAAACCTCTACCCAGTTTTGTTTTTGAATCGAAATCAATTAGGTCAGTATTCAGGTAGGAATAGCTCGAGCAGGCTTTAAAAAGCCAGATATTCCTGGCACACATTCTGCCTGTGTTTTAAACACTGATCCAAATGGCTTCCTCCATGCTATCAGTCATTTCACTCGCCATCTCACAGGAGACACACACACACATATGTGGACGCACACACAGGAGCTCCTAATTAGATTTCCAGTGAGTGACCACCCTGCTGTTGCTGGGCTAAATTAGAATTGGACTTAAGGAGTGTCGGGCAATTATTGAGGGTCTGCCCCTGTAGAACAGATGACGGAGAGAGAGAGAGAGAGAGAGAGGCGAAGAGTACAGAGGCCATCATCATCCCTCATAAAATAGACACACTCGCCCTCATCCTAAACCACATATTTAAGTTTGAATCTTCTCTGAACAATATCAGTGTATGATGGGATAAGAGCGGGAACTTTGGTAACCGTAGTAACCCACAAGGATATTAATATGCAGACAATACCAGTGTGGCAGTGGGCAAAGTCTTCTCAAGAGCACAGAGGGATAGAGAGAATGACAAACAGCTGACAGACAGGAAACACTTTGACCCTCAATTGGGATTAGATGAAAAATGGAATGGAAGAATCCTCACTGGTCTTTTCTCTTTCTGAGTGCCTGCCAAGGTTACTATAGTCAAGTGAAACTATAATGGAGACAAAAGCTGAAAAATCTGTGGGGGAAAAAAAAGGTTTGCAAAAAAACTCAATAAGAAAACTAATCTTGCATTATTGAAAAATGCAACAAAATGAGCAAAAACATAAGACTAATACAGATTAAAAAAAAGTACTACCTGATTTCTGACTAACTGTAAGTAAAATAAAAATGAAAATAAAATGTAATGATTTGATTCAAATGAAAAAAAAACCCAATATGTCCTCTGCTATGAACTTTGTACTAATTGTTCTCTGGTGCGGGCCATCTGATATAAGATCTGAGTGGATCCAGGACATATTGCTGAATCATAAATGTCCCAGAGATGCCAGATGCTTGAAGTAGCAGTAATGACACATTTTATAGCTCATTTCATTGACAACAAGTACTGCAGTATGCTGTGTTGTTGAGAACTTGACAAATAAATCTTAATATGTATCAGGATGAGGATGAGAACTATACCGAATCTAAATAAAAAACCAACAACAGTCATTTAAAAATAATAATAAAAAAATTGCCTGTAATGTTCTGTTTATAGATCTCTAAAAACAAAATAAAAAAATACAACCCCACCTCCAAACCCCCCCCCCCCCCAGTAACACTATTTTACAGTTTCCCTGTTACATATCGTACATATACTTATTATAGTCATACAGTACATTATACATAATTACAAGCAACGAACCCCAAACCAAATAGTAAAAACCATATGGTAAGTACATGTTAATTAATCAGTACTTATTGTTATAATTGACTGTTCACAAAGACCTGACCGCTTTAGTTACTGTTGTTACAGCCGACAAGCCATGACGCTCTCATGCCACACATTGTGTTCTCACACAGTGAAAAATAATGCCAGAATGAAACAGTCTCAACTTTCAAATTTAGTAATTTTTTTAAGAAATTTAAACAAATTTTATGGCTCTTTAATGCGACGTGACGGATCTCTGTAGCGCCTCGTTGAAACACGTGAATCGATCATCTCTTCCCACTAGTAAGAACACGAAATAAACATGACTGAACATCAGAAGGTATGTTGTTTCAACCATGGCAACACATCAAAAAATACCAAGTATCAGTTCACCAACATTAATCTACTAACTGTTTGGTTTATTTGTTGGACAAAATGGCGGATTCTGCATTATGATTGGCCAGATAGTGCAACTAAAAAACATGTAATTAAAAGAAATATTATCACCCCCCCCCCCACAATATCTGTATATTAATATATTTGTATTAATATATTAAACTATTAAACTATTTATGCACCATTAAAATGACTAATGCCACACTGAAATTGAAAACTTAAAGAAAAATAATAAAACTGCTGTCTGTTACTCTGGAATGGCAGCGTGAATATATGTTAAAAGAATCAAAAGGCATTTGGTGTCACGTGTGTGTCTGGTCTGTCAGCGAGAGGTCAAGACCTTCACACTATCAATGCCAGTCAGCCAATCCCTGAGGAAGAATGGGATCCGCTCGGGCCACAAGGGTTCTGCCTTCCTGACAAGGTCAGTCCATGAGAGGAACAACCCTGGCGGGCCACGGAGGGCTGTGGTGCTGTCTCAGCTGGGAATGATGGTGGAAAGAAGCACCATCAGTCTTCATTCAGGCGTCGATGACAATTCCTGCTCATCCCATTCCCTGCTGAAAATTCCAAGAGGACTGGCTGTCAACAAACGTCAATGTGCATCTCGATTAGCATGAAAGTTGGCACGTGATGTGTCACATCTCGCCACGTACCGCTCAGTGATGCATATGACACACTTCGCGGCGATTACTCTCCAATGGACGTGTTATGGCAACACATCCTGATAAGCATCAAACAAACCTGCAGCCGAACTGATGTTTCTCTCTCTTGAAACGACATCCCCAGCCAGATGTCCACCAGACATCAGCGAGGGATCCGTGCCAGCCGGCAGACAGTGGCCGAGCGGATCGATACGAGAACCGCCGAGACTCTCCTCCACTGTCGCCAAGCCAGGCAGACGGCAGCGGCATTAGCGGAGCGGCACCGATCCGTCCCCTGCTTGGCTTGCGTCTGTTTTCATCAGCCCTTTGACTCGCTGCGGTGCCCATTAATTTTGCAAATCATTTAGACAGAGAGGAAAATCAATTCGTGTTTTCTTTCCCGAAGATGACCTGACGGAAACCTCTTCAAACAAAAGCCTAAAATTATGCAGTCTTACCTTCAAATTGTCTCACTTTCTTCTTTGACTTTTAAAGTTATGAATGTAAAATATGCCCATTTCTTGATCCCTCTCCTCTTTCCCCCTCTCTCATTAATATTTAAGGTTGTTATTTAGAGGCATTACCTGTCTGTATTGACAGAAATCGGAGCCGTCGTCCCCCAGCGAGTATTATAATTGGAGGGTGAAGTGTAAGCGCTGGTGGAGAAGGAGGGAGCAAAACATGTTTTTCCCTCAAACTTTTTATGTGCAGGTCTATTTTTATTATCAATTCTGCTTCAGGAGGGGGAAAAAAAACAGCCCTGGGACCGCCTGCTAAAGTCATCACGCATACACACGTAGACTCCCAGAGGAATGAATGGAGTAGGTGGTTGTGTGCAGGGGTAAGTGGGTAATTTTGGGAGGAGGAACTGCAAGAGTCTCTATCAAAGAAATGCAGTGTAGGCTGTCGAAAGCTGCCCGACACTCTGCCTCTCTCTCTCATTCTCTTTCTAACCAAGCACAGCATGAAACCATTCCAATTAGTGCGAGATCCAGAGAGAGAGAGAGAGAGAATGAAAGATCAGCTCTGATCTCAAAAGGAGACATCAGGACACCAACAAGGCATACATAACGGTCACGCAACATAGTTGATTTCCAATAAAAACTGAGATCTGTGACGCCGAGCAGTTTGCTTCGTTATAATCGGGTCCTGTATCAAAATATGACTTCAGTACTAATGCAAAGTAATGATGAAAAGAACAGAACGAGATGAAGTGATGACAGCAAGCTCGCTCCTCTGTCATTAGTGGTGTGTTATATGTTTGTGCTACAGACATGATCTAGAACTCATGCGGTGTCATATTACTTTTCTAAGTAACATAGAATATGATTTCCATCAGGCAAACAATAAAACAGCCCCAAAATCCCATATACTTCCACTTAAAAAAGGACTTGTGTCAAATCTAAGAATCAGATTGTCATAAAGCCTTGGAGGGTGGGTTATTTTGACTCGGGCAACCACTTACAAACCACCTTACAGTCATTCAGAACACCTTACCAACCACACAACAATGCTCTGGCAATTACCCATAAAAGCCATGTACTGTACCTTAGTTAGTTTAGACGCCATATTGAATTGAACTCGGATGAAAACGAGGGGATAGACTTGCAGTCTGTAAAATGGCATGAAATGTATAAAAGGTCCTAGATCAAGTAATTTTCACAACTCAATTTTATTTTTCAAAAGCTGAATAATTGGATTATTGTTAAACAAAAGTAAAATCCATTGAACGCACTGTATTCTATCCATCACGGCTTCCTTTCCATTTCTGTCAAAAATCCAATATGGCGCTTCCCTGACCAAGGACTGGCAGCGAGATTAGCATGGATCATTTATCACTTTTTCTCACAATTCAAAAATGAGTACAAAAGATAGTGTGTGCAATAGAACAAGCTTATACAAGAAAGAAAGAGCAAACGTAACACCGAAAGTGTGTGCAAAAGAATGAATGTGTGTTCGGAAAAAAATTGGTCATGAAAGTGCGTATGAAAGAAAGAAAGGGCATGAAAGAAAGAACATACACAAAAATATGTGCTTTTTCTTCTTTTTAAACTACTTTCTATGGCGGAGGCGATCAATATATAGGAAACTAACTGGTCAAATATTGTGTTGTAAAAAAGCAATATCACACTCTGTGACCCAAGGCTGAATCACATTCAGTTTTTTACATTTAGTACAACAGCACTCTTGGTCGTGTGATATTACTTAAGTATGTAATATTCCCATGTGTTTCTGTATGGATAGTTCATAGTCTCCACCAGCAGGATGCACAAAGAAATGTGTGTGTGTGAGAGAGAGAGAGAGAGAGAGAGAGAGACAGAAAGACCCCCGGGTGCTCAGCTAAGACATGCCGAGCTCAGCGCCTCTGTGCCTGGTGAAGAGGATTTGGGAGGTTGAGTTTCTTTACAGGGCACTGATGCTCATCCACACACACACACACACACACACACACACACACACACACAGCTGTGATCAAACACCATGCTGTGCTAGACTGACATGACACACACACACACACGCACACACACACACTGCAGAAGACTCGTGTCATTTCAGGATGGTTAGTTTCCTGTGACAGGTCTGTACCCAGTTGCTATGTTTCAGTGCTCGGCAACCCAGCTCCTGGGCTCCCACACTAATAGCTTTGAGTGTTATCGTCATATTTATTCCAATATTCTAATGTATTATTTAGACATTACAACAAAAGGTATTTTGCTGTTTCAGGAAAAGGTTAGGGAATGGGAATAAAAGAAGAGAGAGACAAAAGCAGCGTTTAGAAGATTGAACTCTTCATTAAACTGTCCTCTGCTCAAGAAACAGGCACAACACACACAAAGCCTTTAATTTACACTCTCTCAGAGAGCGCTGAGTTATGAATGTTGTGGTCCACTCAGATGCTGACACTCCGTCACAAAGACAGGCGATACGTCACATCTCCTTCAAGTTAATCTGAGTTTTATACTAGCCAGCCATCTATCAGTTTAACTTTTTCATAGTTTGGTTCATATTACGGTTGTAGGGTCATGGGCTTTGTTACTGTATTTTCAAAATATTTGTTCTTTATTAATTAATTAATTAAAGAAGTCTGTGAAAGAAGTCTCTTTTTTGCAGACCAAAACGTTATATTGCTAAATAGTAGTACAATGTTAAAACAAATGTTCCATTTGAAAATATTTTAAAATGTAATTTTCAACAGCCATTATTCCATTCTTTAGTGTCACATGATACTTCAAGAAATCATTCTAATATGCTGATTTGGTGCCAAATTAACAACTATTATTATGTTATTATGTTAACAGTAAGTGTATAAATGTGTAGTATTTTTTTTTCAGGATTCCATAATGAATATATTTATTTGTTATAACATAAATGTCTTTACTTATTTACTTATTCAATTTAACGAACTCTTAAAAAAGTAATCATATCATATTATATACTATTATATATTAAATAGGGGTGTAAAGGGGGAACAGTATTCGTCCATCACAGTTTGGAGCACACAGTCAGACAATGAGCGCAGTTGGTCAAAGGTGATCCACACTCCAATCCAGAAAGAGGCGCACACAGTAATGCAACAATGTTTGCTAACCACCACAACAGGAAAAAGCACGGTAGATTTTTAAACAGTATATTTAATATAAAAAATATTTAGAATAAAAATTACAATGAAAATTAAAATACAATGTTTCAATCCAAGAGGAATTTTAGTCAATTCAATCCATTTAATTATATATGCTAATGAAATTTCAAATCCCATCTCAAAACAGCACATATCAATATTTATTCATAAAAGCAAGCAAAATCTTCACTCAAATAGTATACTAACTTCTCAAGCCACTGTTCACAGGGTTGCTTTTCACATTCACTGTGAACGGAAGTAGTACTTGATGCCTTGATGTTCGGACAGAGAGTTACAAATGTTCTGCAGAGAATGTTGCGGTTCAACTCATGTGTATTGTTGTGAGCATGTATAGAGCATATCTTCTCTTTGAAGTACAGTATATCTTCTCTACCTCATGCTGCGTTCACCAATCCAAGCCTGTGCACTCTGAGCTGAGACCAATCTGCCATTTTCTCCATCCAGTTCTAGCCCAAAGAATATATTACAAGAGTAGCATTTACAGAGACCTCTCAAAGGCTTAGACCACACAGCTGTGTTTAGGACCCCTGCAGAACTGGTCATCAGGCCATATGGTCACAAGGTCAATTTCCCCTTTATAAACATCCAGTCAGCAACTCGACATTTAAAAAACACCATCTGAAAGCTCCAATATCAGCTAAATGAAAAACAACCAGCTATTTTTAACACTTTTTTTCAATGACTTTCCTTGGGTTTTCTATGACCTTCCAGTCATTTGCATTTAGAGAAATTACAAAAGGTTGCAGGGCAGATGTAGTTAATCTGAAAGTCAGGAATCACATATTAGATTTAATCTGTGAAGTACATTAAGAGATTATTATTTAATCAGTCAGATATCAATATACCGATCAGGCTTGAAAGGAAAAAGAAATGTTTTTTCCCTCTAGGTATTTCCTTTTGCCACTTTATCAGTTCTGTGATGTGAATACGTCAGTATAGATCAAACATAAACCTAATTTCAACTCAAATCTTAATGGCTTCAGATTGTCTGATCTCTCTCATGACAAGATGCCAGCTGGTGGCCCTGCCTTTAATCTGATTAATTGGAAACTATATGAGGTGGCACCTGGTCAAGAGTGAGGCCTCTTGATGTGCTAACATGGGCATTCCAATCACTCGCTCAATGATGACACAGATTCTTCTGGTCTTCCAATGGGATAATCCCACATGTAATCCTAATCTCAATCTCCAACCATTAATCTCAATCCCAGACCTGATTAAAAGATCAAACATGGCTCAGAAACCACTCTAATTAAGGCTCCCTCACTGTGGCATCCCATATCAGTTTACATTGTATATTAACATTTTGCATCTCTTCTACAATCTGTTAATTATCTAGAATCATAACACATTTTAGCAGAGCTACGGAGAGACCTACAAACAGATCGACCTCCAGTTTCACAAAAAAGAAAGAAAGAAAAAAATTGTAATTTACTCACCCTCACAATGTTTTGCATCATTGAAGGATGAATATGCACAAGCGCAAATGAGATTGTAAAAGATTTTGTATAAAACTGACAGATTTTGGTCTGTTTCTCACACAAAGCTATTGTAAGCCTTGACATATGAAGTATGAGTCACATGCTCTAGTTTATGGTGCTCTTTTCGCTTTTTTGACAGCTTGACAAGAAAGTAAATGATGACAAAATTTTGGGGTGAACTGTTCCTTTAAGCGTTAAGGTTTGATGTTCTACGAAAGGTTTCTGAACAGTGTATATTAATGCATTTGTGCATGTCTGAATGGAACAGACAGAGTTGGTATGTTTAATGCCCTTCGTTTGGTGTCAGTAAGTGTGTGTGTGTGTGTGTGTGTGTGTGTGTGTGTGATAAATGCACTCTGCTTGTCAGATTTGAGATTCTCATTAGTCTGAGCAAGAGGCAGTGAGAGGCCATTACTCTTCTGCCTCACTGACGCGTGCGTGCGTGTTTTCAGCGACGTGTGTTGGTCTTCTGAAATGAGGCAAAATCTGCACTCTGATTTTGGTTGTAAATTTGTAAAATGTAAATTCATTTGGAAAACCATTGACCAAACACTTGTCAACAAGTAACCAATACCATAACCACTTTATTTTTACAGTATGTTCTCATATTTATTAAAACCATGTCACATAGAAATGTAAGCATTTTAAACATTTTTTACATTAAACCACAATAACTACAACAAATTAGTAACACGTGAATTGGAAGCGAATCTACATTGCAATGACAGGAAGAGGAATTTACTGGATAGCCAATCAAAGAAATTCAACAGGTAATGGCATTCTGGGAAATGAAGTGTTCTTCCGTCTAGGTCCATACCTCTGTCTGTACAGACAGTAATAAGTATTTTTTAATAGCAATTAATAGTTTTTAATAAAATATTGTTTCTAAAAAGTTTTTTTAAACACACTTATTTAGGTTATGAGTTGATATGAAATTAAATGAATTGATTTGTACTTCCAATTCAGTTCCTGAATGTTAGTAGAATTAAAATCAACTCAAATTTAAAGAAATTTATAAAAACAAATTTTTAGTGGACAATAAAAGTTTGTCAAGAGGATGGTTTACAGTCGGGATGGATGGATGGATGGATGGGTGGATGAATGGTTTATAGGCGGGATGGATGGATGGAATTCATTTGAGGACAGCAAACTAATTGACTAAAATGCATTATTCTGCCTGTCATTCTATTTCAACGTTTTGTGGGGTGTGGCCAATTCAATTTAAATGAACATTCATGAATTGAAAGGGAGCCAATTACTCTTTTGCACAACCCTGTTGTGCTAGACAGAGAGAGAGAGAGAGAGAGAGAGAGAGAAAGAGAGAAAGAAAGACAAGGCACAATCTACTAGAGTGCAGAATCCATCTGTATAGAGTCATCCAAATTGAATCAATACATAAAGGCAGAGAGGCAGCGTCTGGTCACGACTGGGGTTTTAGTAGTGGCACCAGAAGTCATATACACACACGGGTAAAGAGACACACACAAACACCGGCAGCAATTTTAAGACATCTCGTTTTATAATGGCTTAGACTGCCACCATATCGCTGTAACATGAAACTTACCGCAGACACACAGAAACTCAGCACGTACATTAGTCTGACACAGATACAAGCCCGTATCCCACAACCACCGACATCATTTACAGCCCTCAGATAGGGCTCTCCCAAGAGGGAGCTCGGATCTATTGGCTCTAACGCTACACGCAACACAGATCTTATTTCCAATGAGAAAGGAGGCAAGAATTTGCTTTGAAATCGCAGCGATTGGGGACACAAGCCTGGAATTGGAATATTATGAAACACAAAGAAGAAAGAGGGGGCACAGGGATACCAAAGAATATGAGCAAAAAATCAATGAGAAGGATAAAATAGACAGAATACGAAACAGGGAATGGACTAGCATGGTGCTGTGGTTAGAAATAGAGGCTATTCAGGGCTCTGCTGATATTTCTCAATCCTCCGCTGTTGAGTCAAGAGCAGACTGTTATGAGACACCGAGACGTTTCCCAGACTCTCAGGTGTGATGGATGGATATTTCAGCCAGTAAATATTGTAGATGCTGGTGGTTATATATTTTCCAGTGAGGATAATTCAAGCCATTTGGATGGTCTTGCTGAGTCCCAGGGATGTCGTCCTCATTGTCCAGAGCTAATTATATAGTAAGGAGGAGGGGTTGGAGCACAGTCAGACCTTGAGAAACACTCAGATCTCCAGAGTGCCGGTCCTATCAACAGATCAAAAGCCTGAGTCTTCCACAACACACCCTCGGGCGACGAGGGACCAGTGGATGAAAACGAAACAGCCCGGTTGAGACTGCTATGAGGGCAGTGTATGTTACATATTCTTCTGTGGCACACTGTAAAGCCAATTATATTTTCTCATTAAAGATATGCAACAGTGTTACTTCAGGGTTTTCTTGACGCTACTAAGTGAAGTTCAGGGACCACAAAGAAGTACTTTAAAATTCAAGACTTTCAAACTTTCTCCTTTGTTTTTGTTCCTTGCTGTTTTCTCTCAGTGTTAATTAGAGCAGAAACAAGCATTTGTGATTATCGACTATGAAAATTTGTTGATACTTTATTTGTCAAATAGTTGATCTCATGTGACCTAATGTAAAATATTATGTAAAATAAACTCAAACAACAGAATTTAACAAAAGGAGTGTTGTAACCCAAGAGCCTGATGGAACTGGATATAGTCCAGACATGCTCTGAAGAAAACAGTCCAAATTAGGTAAATAAAGAAAAGTGTGGAGAAAAAAATACAGATTAAAATGTTGTCATATTCACTACATGTAAGATAGAAAACAACTTGCATGTTACAGCATCTTCAAAGGAAACACTCGAGCATTTACCCCATTTATGATTAATGCAGCTGGATAGATATTATAAATATAAATATTTTAAATTTATTATAATTAGTAGATGTTTCATTTTTAAGGAATGGAGTGGGAGTATGTTTGGTGAAATAAAGAAATTAAGTAAACAAACATTTTGAATATTGAACTGAAATGAACATAAAAAAAAACTAAAATATTTTTGCTCTGAAAATTTTCAATGTTTTAAGAATAATTTCATAAAAGGATTTTCAGGAGAATGTAGTTTTAAAGTATTAAAGTTCTGAGAATAAAAGTCATAACGATATGAGATTAGAGTAAAATATTTTAAGAAATTTTAAATGAAAATAATTTATAATCTCATAATGTTACAACTTTAAAATCTGATGAGGCCTACTATGAGATACATCACAACTTTATTCTTTCACTTCTAGATTTAAATAAAAAACAACTAAAAACACACACACACACACAAAATTATAATATAATTCAGTGATAGTATGTTAAATGGTATTTCCTGAAGATTGTTTTATCTCCTTGACATGCCTAATAAAACCCTCTCCTCTCAAGACTAAAAAGAAACTCAAGGCAAAATCTAAAAAGTCAATTAAAACTGTTAAATTAGTTGCCAAATATTTGATTAATCATTAGATTATTAAAATAATCATTATTTGCAGTGCTAAAGTTGATCAGTATTATCAAATAAGCTTAGCTGCATTCCTTCATACAACACCAAATTCCAAATATGCCCTAAATAGAATTAATTCATCTCTTGCCAATTATCTTGGACCCAGGGCCAAATCTAAAAGTAAAGTGCTGTTATGCTTATCTGAGGAAACAGTTCAAGTCAATCAGATATCCAAGCCCGATTAACATTCTATGAGAAAAAAACCCCAAAACTTCTTTCGGTGTGAAATGTAAATAACGCAAATGCCCCGGGCCACATTTATCTGCAGTCCAGGTCGAGGGAGTCAAGTGTTATTAAAGCAGCTCTGTGACTGAAGCAGAATGTCAATGGAAGCATCACACGTTACCTGCTGCAAGATTTAACATTACATTAAACGGTGTGCGTCCACGCTTCAACTCACTCACGCTCACACACCGGCTCCATGAATATTATAATGTGACCCGTGGGGCATAAACACAGCGAGAGTAGCAGAGGAGTGAAAGGCCTGGCTGCCAGTTCGATGTTTGGTCCAGCCGCACGGACACCACTTCATGGAAGCTTTTATTTGGATTTCTGAATTGTGCTGACAGGGAAAGCACTGGCAAAAACATGTCAGCGAGGGCCAGAGGCCTGACAGCGAGTGCGCGTCAATGTGTGCGGATGAATGCGATTGCGATTGCTCTCACGTGTTGTGCGACTGAAAAAAGAGACAGACAGAGGAGAGATAAGGGGAGGGCAGGAGGTAAGAGTGATTCACTGTCTCTATCGTACAATTATCAGATGAGAGGGTGTGAATGTCTCACACTCAGGCCAGAACCCTTTGTGAATAAAAAGCACTTCTCCGTGTCTAATACACACATTAATCACAAGCTTCTGTTGCTCTTCTGAGCCCCTTTGTGAACACTTTACACGGTGTTAACAAAGGAGTTCAAAATCATTGTTTTTAAGCACACTAACACGATGGTGAATGGGAAAAAACACTTAAACGATAAATGATTGATTAGTTGCATGACTTAAAATGAATAATACATCACTCTGTGGTGGTTTGTAAACCTTACAGTATGTAATACATCTCACCGGCTGAACACAAAGCATTTCAACTTTCTAACGTGGACTCGTACCCCGCGCGCCACAGCTCAATTTGCAGTATCACGGCTGCCATCTAACCCTCTGCAGGCATCTGAAATGGCATCTCGCTTCGCTTCCACAGCATTCGGCGAAGGCCGGGAGGAGTTGAGAATCATCGCATCCCTGGGAGGAGAGGAGGAGGGGAGGGACATCCAGCTAAATGCATTTATCTGCTGTTGGCAGCTTTTCAAGCCCACAGCTGAGGCGAGATCAGACAAGAGCGAGTGTTAGCGATCCCTTCGTGGGCCGATATGCGGGTCATTCCTGTTATGCAGTACACTGTCATGTTCCCATCAGATACAGTATCGTCATCAAGAGTTTAGGGTCAATCTGGTTTTTTAATGTTCTTGAAAGAAATGTTCATCCAAGCTGCATTAATTGAGTCAAATGTTCTAGTAATATTGTGAAACGTTACTGCAAATTCTAATACATTTAAAAATGTAGTTTATTCCATTCATTCCTGGCAAAGCTTAATTTTCAGAAGACATTACTTCAGTCTTCAGTTTTACATGGTCATTCAGAAATCATTCTAATGAGCTGATTTGGGTCTTACTTCTTATCATAAATGTTGAAAACTGTTGTGCTGCTCAATATTTTTGTGTGAACAATTCAGCATTGCCATCACAGGAATAAATAAAACTTTAAAACATATTGAAATTAGGGCTGCACAATATACTCTTTTAGCATCAAAATCGTAATGTGCACATCCGTGAGAGGTTGCTTGGGGCGTTAATCTAGATGGACCAGACAACACGGTTCTAAACGCACTTGATTCTTGGATTAATTGCAAAGTTTGACCATCATACAATTAATTATCATTTGAATGTGTTTTAGGTCCTGTCAGTTGAAATATTCAAGCGATTTTAAACTATCTGAGAGCACGACGACACGAAAGAGAACAATTTTGAACGTTTTGTGTTCACACAAAACACACAAACACAGAGCCGCACATACACGTGAACACCGAATGCCGTTCTCTTCCACGGCTATTTGTGCCTGAACGGACACACGTAAAAAAAAAAAAAAAAAAAAAAAAAAATGCACGTAAAACACGGTTGCTTATGGCTTAGGTGAACTAAACAACTGAGAATGAAAAACAGTAACAGTATTATGTATCCGTGCATTCGGTCTAAGGTGGACAGTAGCCTGATGTTCCTGCTGTTTTCTGTGTCATTCATGTTAATCAAACAACAAAAGACAAAAAGAAAAATCACTTTTATAGTTTTAACACAGATTAATTATATTTAATGAAGACTGCAGTGTTATTGTACATTTGATTATTCAATTTCTGTACCTGAATACTTTTAGACTTACCTGAAAAATTGAAAGCACTATTCATTTCATTTATATCTTTGTTTTATTATATTTATAGATGCTTTTAATTTGTTCATTATTTTCTATACATTATTCACTCACCTACAAAAATCATCTTAGAATGATTAATTCTTTCAAAATAGAGCTATTCAAGCCATCTGGTGATTTTTTTGCTCATTTTAAAGCATTTTTTGTCCGTTTTTTTTTTTTTTCCAGTAATATGCAGCCCTAATTAAAATAGAAAATCTTCATTTAATAAGTAATATTTCCCAATATGAATTTATTTCAGCATTTATTTAAATTTTATATTTTTAGAAATACAGTCTTTGTGAGCATATGCGAGAGAGAGAGAAAGAGAGAGAGAGAGAGAGAGAGAGAGAAAGAGAGAGAAAAAAACCTTATCGACCCCAAACTTTTGACCGGTTGTGTTTGTAACGTGTATACGAGAGACAGGATGTGTTATGAAGCTTTTATGCCATGGAGACGAAGAAGAGGAGGAAGCCAGACACAAATCAAGTAGTGAAGCGTTGAAGAATAAGAGGGAACTTGACAGATCAAAGAAGAGAGATCAACCAATCAGAAAAGTTCTCTAGGTCTTCAGTCATCCTTCCACCTGAAGAGAGTGAGACGGGTTCTGTCTGGGTTGGAGAGTGAGACGGTCCTATCGAATGCACTTCAGGCAGTATAACTCTGGGATGTGGTGCTCTTCTCACAGAGAGCAATTCTCTGTCCTTCATGGTGAGATTTAGAACCAGAGGAGACACTAATGACTCACTGAGGTTTGTGGACGTTTGAAATAAAGCAGAAGCGTTTGAGTAATGACAAAATCCTGCTTTAGCCGTCTCTTGACAAACATCTGTGCGGAGTAACCGCACATATATTCAGGCAAGATTAAAATTGAAAACAAGTTCAGGGTTTGGCTTTCGCCTAGATTCACGAGGATTCACACATCGACACACAACACGGCTTGTCTCTGTCTCTACGGTGGTTGCGAATGCCCCAAAGGAGGCGTGTGAGAGACATCCAGGACTGACAGACCTGATCCTGGATCAGCAGTGGGTGAATCCCGACGGATGCGTCACATCAGAAGATCAATATAGCACTTAATGCTGCACTGTTGCTGAATAACAATGGGTCGTGAGAAAGCTTTTTACTCACCAACTCCCAGCTGATATCAGCTACAGCTCATAATTATTTTGGCGGACTGTTATGGGTGCTATATGTCTGGAATGATGTTGCAAAGAGCTTTTGATTATATCTCAGTCAGGTCTTACGAAAGTTTTTGCAGGCATGCTGCAAGATCTCTTGTAAAATTAACTAAAATCTTATTAAATTGAAACAAGCTCAGTATTATTTAGCAAGAGAACTGCCAGGTTTTTCACAGGAATGTCTATATTCACCAACAGGATTCAGGTGAGTCAGGTGGTTGCTCTAGGGGACTACTTCGAAACCATCACAAGGGTATACATCAGGGGCTTTTAACCTCAGGCACACATTTCAGCATTTACACATGGAGGGGCAAGCACTGACACAAAACGAAATGATTAGAATATTATGTGACTGTAATTTCATTTTCTATGTTGAAGTCATGAGCCAAAATGAACACCAACTGATGAATGAGAGTAAAAATTGGCTTTGGATTTACAGGTACTTTGGGAAGAGAATTTAAGAAGGATAGTTTCACACTTAGTATTGTTGTTACATGCACAGTTCAAATAAAAGACATATAAACCATCAGCTAAAAAACATGTCACGGCTTGCACATTTTGCACGGCTTTTAACAGGAAATTTCAGTTTATCTTATGCTTCTATATGCATTTCCACTAGAACTCCATATGGCAACATCTATGTAAATTATTCCCCACATTAATAATATAAGATGATTAAATGTTCATGTGTGATTCATCTAAATTAAAAATGTCAAGAAGTTTGTTGATCCCAGATGTACACTACAGAAATGACACCATTTAATCTGTCATGAATGAAAATCAGGCTATGTTGGGAAGCAAAAACAGCACTTTCAGTACTGTTGTTGTCATGTTGCATAATGCATCAACCAACAAGACATTGAAAACACTTTGTTCATTCAGCTGAATGATAAACAATATGGAATACTGAACATACTATACTTCAGTCCCTAGCAGCCTCCGTTTCAAAGACACCAAATTAAATATGGCATCTTCTTTGACTAAAGTCTATAGCTGGATCAAACTCAACATCTCTTGAGATCTTTCATAAGCACAGTTAATAACTTTGCTTTCAGTCAGTGTAGATTTACACAAAATGGTCCATATTACATTTTTGAGTCTATGTTATAAAATGTGTCAAAGTGATTGGTTATAATCCAGTGGCTGCCCATCACTAGTGTCAAGACAAGACAGGAGGAGGAGCAGCAATGTGGATTACAGCGCTACGGTGTGTGTGTGTGTGTGTGTGTGCGCGAGTTGTTTGGGTATCTATTAGGATTACAGTAGCAAGACGTGTGTGACTCTGGAGGATATAATTCTGTCAGAGTCAGAGTTCTGCTACGGGGTCACCCCTCCTTGGAGCCATCTGCTTCTTCCTGCCTGTTAGTCTCAGGGCACTGAAGCTCAGAACTCAAACAGGCCCCGGGGGACAAACACACACGCATAAATACACAGAAAATAACTAGACGCTGGTGGTTAGGAACCAGGAAGTGATTCCTGAGTGCCAACCTGCTGGTGAAAATGGGAATTTAACCCCAAGCTTTTCCTGCGCAGCCAAGCACTTCCCTGTTGGAGCGTAGAGGAACCAATCCAGTGATTAGGTTTGTGTAGCCGACCTCGAGTTCGCATAAATCCGACTGTATGTAAGGCACTTTAAAGGCACCCTTAAAGGGAAAGTTCACCTCAAAAACAAAATTCTGTCATCTCATGTAGTTTAAAGCTTGTATGACTTGCTTTCTTCTGTGGAAGACATAAGAAGATATTCTAAAGAATGTCAATGTTGTTTTGGACCTCATAGACTTTCATTCTATGGACTTTCATTCTATTTTGTTCTCTGCAGAAGAAAACCAGTCATACAGGTTCAATCATACAGGTTTTAAACTACATGAGGATGATTAAATAACGACAGAACTTTCATTTTTAGGTGAACTATCCCTTTAAGTAAAGACTAGATCTCTAATTATTTCAGTTATGCATTATCATTCTGAGCCGAATCATTATAACAGGGGTTTTCAGTCACAGAGAGCAAGAGAGAATATGTGGAATATGCTATTGTAGACTTTAAACAGCGCACATACAGTCCAATCATTGTATTCAAGCCTAAAGTGCCGTTCCAGATGACTGCTCAGAAATTTCCTATTTGCTGGGTGAGATTTTGCTATTCATTGTAGCCCCGCTGTGGTGGGCAACAATGAGGCAGAATGAGTCAGAGTATTAGATGGTCACAGAGTCATAAAGTCACAAGGCCAAAGAGTGAGTCGGTTATCCGCTGATCACAGCAATAAAAGATTGAGAAGCCACTCTTCTCACATTGCAGAAAATCACACTTCAAGAGATGAAGAGAAGAGAAAAGGAATTCATCCATTTCTAAGACCCTGTTTACATCCGCTTTTAACTTCCATCTCTGGTGGGCAGCTGTATATACAGTGAACCAACGCATCTTGGTCAATTGGCTTGCTGAACGCAACGGGAGGTCATCACTGCCACACGTGGTCATGGATCTAGAGTGTAAACGCCAATGCATCCAGTCAGTAAAGGACCGCCTACTAATGTAACTTGTAATCACTTGCAAGACACGTTGGAGAAAAACGTGCCAAAACAAGGTTTTTTACATTCTCCGCCAACAAGTTATAGCTTTAAAGTCAACATGAAATGATATTCACAAACCCATTTTACTTCTGTAATATGACATTGCGGAGTTCAGGAAACTCAATGAGAAACAGTCAAATATGTGTATCTGTAGAAATGTAGGATCTGTTTTTTTTCAATCAGAAATTGATTGAAAAGGGAGCTTTCAATACTAGAATGGAGACAGAAATTAATTTAAGGAACCGTGGATGACTATTTCCATATTAAAAATCCTGCATGTACTCATTAGTTGAAATGTTAGTGTCTTCAGTGATGTTAGCAGACAAGCTAAGTTATTTTAGTGGCAGACAAAGTTATTATATTTTGAAAAAAAAAAAACTATAAAAACTATAAAAACAAGCATTTTTGTTTTTGGAATAACATTGTAACATTAAATGTACACAAAATGCACAGCAAATTAAAGGAAAGAGTGTCCACTTTGATTTCAATGTAATACTAGAGCCATTACCACTATAGACATTGAGGGGGACATTATGCAGAGCTCTGGATGTTTTTAGGATGACAAATAGTTTTAAACATGACATATAGTTTCTTCATTTTTAGTCTGGTTTGTCTCAGTGGTCTAACAGCGCTCGTCAATGTCAAAATGATTGAGATGGCCAATAAAATCAAAGCAGGCGGGGGTTTACCGTTTACAGAAGCAGAGTGTGAATTCCAAGACGAAGCGTCAATTTAATGTTAAAAATGAGTGAGGTAAGATGTAAATAGCGAAACATTAAATGCATTTAATTTTATGATAGATTTATTAAACGACTGACAGTAACATCCAATGATGCTATTATATACTATTCAACTTTTTTCTCAAACATGGCTGTTTTGAACATAATTCACGTAATTCCTAAATGAGTGGGAAAAGACGAAGCGTTTATATTTTCAACATATAAGCATACAAACGAAAGTACATGTGTGCATATTTGAATGCAAATGAATGCAAATATTATTTGCGAGTAGTTCAAAATGATTATTTCACAACTAGAATCAGACATAGAATTTCCTTCACTGTTCTGTTTTCCTTATATATATATATATATATATATATATATATATATATATATATATATATATATATCCAAGACATGGTTATGGCCTTGAACCATACAATTGGATATACTTACCAAAAAAAAAAAGAAGAAAGCCATACATTTACATGCACAAGCATTTGAATAAATTAAACTACCCAGAACCTGTCTCGTTCTCAGTAAATCATTGGCGTTCATCTGATCAGAGGGGGAAAAAAAACCTACATTTGTAAGCTTTCTCACCTGACCTTTCACAAAGTTGGTGTGCGCCTTTCCAGTGGCATGTTTCCAGACCTGCAGGGCTCAGCTCTATACCAGATCATCCACAATACACCAAGAACCTCTGGGATAGACAGTATGATGCAATTTGACTGAATACCACTCTGAGTGATTCTCTGTGGCCATCAATGACCTTTGGATGAAAATGTAGATTCCAGGACAAAAGGGAAGGATAGAGAGAAATCTAGAATGAGAGTGCTTACACTGTTGTTTCTGCTCAGAGGACAGCAGCAGGGAAGAGAATGAGGGAAAGAGTGAATGAACAATGGTGCTGCTCAAATGATGTGAGGGCATGTCAGTTTTACTCAGAGCCAAGCGTTTGACCAGAAAAACAAACGATGTTTCATTGCTCACCAAAAATACATCACAAGAGTGGATGGTATGATCAAAATCTAATATTAAAGAAGTAGTCTTACATCATGGCAACGGTCTCACGTTTTAGCTATTTGAGCTAGAAATTCATCCCCAAAATTATCTATTTATAAAATAACCAAGTAAAAGATAAAAAAATAACTTTGAGATAGTTTAAAAAAATAATAAATATCAATGTGTGAATTATGAGAAAAAAATCAGTCATATTATAGTGGTATAGTAGCAATTGAGAAATATTTTGCAATTGTGAGATTATAATGAGAAATATAGAAAAAGTATGAAATGAATAAAAATAAGACAAATTGTGAGATACTGTAAATTCACAATTACAAGAAAAGACACGATATGATAAATAAAATCATATTATAGTCATATTATAGTGAGATACAGTAACAAAAAGGGGAAATACAGCCAATAATGTAAGACAAAAAGTCATTGCGATATAGTCCCAATTGTGAAACAGTCAAATTGTGAGATAAATCTAATCTGCAATTTTGAGAAATAAAGTCACAAATATAAGATATAAATTCACAATTATGAGAAATTACAATACCTTTTTGTTTATATTTTTACTCTGAGACGGAAAGCGGCATTCACACAATATTTTACAAATGTAAGGATGCCATTTGATGATGCCGCAGGCTCACTTTTATAATGGAGTATACAAATTTTCCCATTTATACTGTGGTAAACAGCATCGTAGAATCTCTACCAGCTGCTACTGATATACTGTATACCATCATATCGCCAGCCCTCTAAAACAATGAACTAATATAGTAAATTGGATCCACGCAGATCTGTATATCTCAGATGCCCGTCGGTCACGTTTCCTTAACAACGGACGCAATCTAGCTAGCGTGGGTTGCATCAGATTTGACAGGTCGATCCGCATTTGTTAGTTCTGCTGATCTCTAACTGATGCTGCGTCTCTGTAAACTGCTGTGTCTACAATTGATTTTGTCTGCCATGACGAAGAGAGGAAATACGAACTGGCGTGTCCATGATGACAGGCAGGAAACCTGAATCACTGTAAATAAAGAGAGACGAATTCAAAACTCACTGTTATCTTTTCAGGAGAAGAGCAGTGGTGGAAACGCTTTAGCTCTCACTGGTGTCCACGAGGGTAGATGGCGACACCCACAAAGACGAAAGATATTTTCAGTTTAGATCCTGTGAGAGAGACAGAGGGGAAAAAAGAAACAGACAAAAGGCACGTAAATATATTTGGATCTGGCTGTGTTGGAGATTTGTAGACTAATAACCGTTGGTTTGTAGGTGACTCATGTTGGCAGGAAATGTGAACTGGACAGTGACCCGTGACTGAGGAAGATTCAGAACTCGCCAATGGTCAAGAAAAAAATCCCTCTCATGCTCGTGCTTTAAAAACATTCTCTCATAAAAACACAAGGCATAACTCTAAACAGGACCAGATGTTTCGGCTTGGGAGCTGAACTCCCATCTGTGTGCGGAAAAAAGAAAGCAACAGCAACTTTCCATTCATTAACCCGCTTCTGTCAAAAAAAATGGCAGGAAAATCATGGTGGCAATTTGTGTTTAATACACAAGACGTACTGCAACTCTATGCATTTCTATATGCATCTATCTATCCATCCATTAACCTCATGCGGTTCCTTCAATAGGGGAACATTAAACTTTAATAGAGGGTTCTCGTGCAGCTGTGCACTGCTAAAACAGAAATAGTACAATTCGTGAGACTGTGAATCACGGATTCAATTAACCGGCTGTGGAATTCCATACTCCTGCATCTTTTAAAACCCCTGGTGAGGTTTGGGGGTGACTGGATGGATTTCCCGGAACACATTCGTGCAAGGCTATCACATTCTGACCGCAGTTAGCCCTGTGAACCGCTAGTGAGTTATCGCATGTGGCTCAGGCATTTAGCCCTCTCGCCCTTCTCTTTCCATCACTCACCCCCTACGTCCCACCCGAGGGGTTGAGGGGTGAGGGAGGGGGGAACAGTCATTGCTCACAAGCCTGAAACTTGTGTCTGAACTCAACCATTTATATTACGCTCCAGAGGACAGGATGAACAAAATAAACCATGGCAAAATACACACAGATCTCTTGTCAAGAAAATGTAACTATCAATATATCAAGCTTTCTGTCCATATGTGGCACTGGAAATCTGATGGACTTTTCTGTCCATATGTGAAATAAAATGTCAACAAACAAATTAAAATAAAAAGTCAAACTGTGTTATATATAAAATAACAAGAAATCTTTTGCAATTGTGAGATATAAAATGTGCAATTATCAGATATAAATTTACAATTAGGAGAAATAGTGACCACAGTATACCTTCGTACAGTTTTACTCCGAGGTTTCCAAATAATACAGTAATGTTGATTCTATGGTCTAGTGACTTTGATAAACCTATCACGCTAATGCACACGTGTCAAACAAAGCACTTGAACCATGATTTAACCCAAAATATGGCACAACCTCCTTATTGCTTTAATAAAATTAAAATGACTCTATAATAAAATCTTAATTTTTCCTTAGAACAATATTTTAAAAGCTAGTCAAATCAAATCACCTTTACCGCCACCTTTTGCTAATGCTAAAGAGAAGAAAGACCAAAAAAACAAACAAACAAAAAAAAACAGGCTCAGTCGGGGTCCAGTTCACCAGAACCAAAACGGTGGGGTTTAATTCCAGGCTGACTTCCACAAAGTCAGACTGTAGATTGAAATCATTCGCAATATTTCATCTACTTCCTTCTGCTTGAAGATACAATAGATTGCTAGGAGATACATGATTGCGCCATCATTTGTTGAAGCTGGCCATAGCGGTCTGTCCAGGGGACTTGTCTGGTTCTCGTGGTCTTCGCTGAGGATCTGTACCGATGGCGGTCCAGAACAAATATTGCCTGATATGTACACATACCCAGTGCTAAGGCTAAAAGTGAACCACTATGGGTGCAGTGATATACATAGTACCTAAACAAACAGACATTTAGCGTCATAGCAAGTATTATGTGTTTCAGCATGGCTGGAACATTGTATTGACCAATCCATGATGTGAATTATCAGTGTTGGTCATTCATTATTTCTACGGATATTCTTCAGCTTCTGTCAAAGCTGAACTGGATTTATACACAGACACGCTTACTGTATCCTGTGTTTACGCCTCACTGTGGAGGGTACAACCATAGTTCATTCTTGTTTGGCCCGGTGGATATCATTGGCTCTGTGAATAAGCCAATCCATCAAACACAGTTCATTTGAAATGAAGCTAATGTAAGTCTCCAAGCATGAAGTTACACTGCAATAAAATCAATACGGACTGTGGTTGGAGTGTTTCAGTTTTGAAATATGAACTCAAGGATAAAAAAAGACAACAATGCAGAAACTCTAAGATGCCAGTACAGCCCCTTTTGGCTAAATTACACATTTAATCTCAGTGTTTGTGTGTGCGCTGTGATTTACTGGCAGTCTTACTGTGGTCCCAGCATTCCCTCTCACAAACTAAGTCTGGGTCAGTGATCTAGTCATTGGATTTTAATGGTCATGACAGTATCCGAGCTGTACTGCATCTTGAAAGAATATAATTCTATCAATTCCATCCAAAGTCTCTTACATATTTCTCAAGGGCTCTCTCTTTGTTGTGACATAGTTGCACCTGTTACAGCTTATGCGAAGGGTGGTCTTAAAGGGACAGTTCACTCAAAATGAAAATCTACCATAATTTACTCCCACTTAAGTCTTTCTAATTCTGTATGACATTATTTCTTCTGCAAATCACTCAAGAAAAACAAACAAAAAAAACTAAAATTACAATAAAAGCAGTCCATACTGGCTTTAAAAAGACACAAGGGTAAGTAAATAATGACATTTCTAACTTCTAACTTTCTAAACTGTACCTTTAAATCTCCTCTAAATCAGACTACTAATCGAGTAAATTGTGTGTTTGCGTGTTTGTGATAAATAAATCTCAGCTGAGTGTCAGCTGTTTATGTTCTACAATGATATTAGTGTCCTGAAAGTAGGCTGGTCTACACACACACACACAGAGTTGCTGTTGTTGTTGCAAATGCACTCAGAGACACTGCTGACCAGAATTAAGCTTAGGATCAAGATTAGATTGAAGGTTTGGGATCATTTTCCATTTAGGCAACAAGCGATTTAGAAGCACAGTGTGTTGGGTTGAGATTAGGTTATGATTATTACTAGAGATCTGTATAGGTTTATGATTATTGGTTAGATTTAGGGCTGAGGACATTCATGAGAACATGAGGATTATGATTTTGTCTAGTGTCATGGCTGCTGCCAAAACTCATTGCGTTTCCACTTTAAACTCATCCCCATCACTTAGAGGGCTATATAGGTTAGGTTTTAAAATGTACTGAACACTTGGCATTAGAGCCGAAAAACATTGATTTCAATTCAAGGCTGGCTAAACATAGTTATGTAACGTCTAACTTGTGTGACATTTGGAAATGCTTCTTTAAATTTAATTTCTCTTAAAAGGAACAATTCACACAAAAAAATTGGCCATACGATAGCTTTATGTTAAAAAAAAGACTAAAATAAAGTTATTTAACCCAATAATCTTTCCAAGCTTTGAAATGAACTACAAAAGTCACGTGTACTACATTTACAAAATTTACATTTACATTTAGTACAACAAAACATTCTTGATATCAATGGTGCCAAATTTGATTTAAGAGTTATACAGTGGAAGTGGAAGATATTCAGTGAATAATAACGCATTTCGATATTTGGAATAACAGTTTCTTTAAGAGTGCAAATATAGTGCACAGGTCATGTGGATCACTTTTAATTTACATTTCACTTACATAATATTGAAAATAGCCCCCATTATATTATTCATCATTTCCCAAAGTAAATGACAGAATTTTCACTTTTGGGTGAACTGGTCCTTTAAATATAAAACACACACACACACACATACCTTACCTGCTTACTCTTTACCGCAACACAAAAACATTTTAACCAATCTGTGGACAAAGTGCATGTGTCCCACTTATATCCCCCCATCTCTCTCTTTTTTTTTTTTTTTTTTTTCATTTTGCCTCTCTGTTTGGTGATGAATTGTCCCTGGTCTCCAGGAATGGATCTGTTAATAATTCAGACCAGGCTCTGGCATTGACCATTAGTGCCGGGAGGCAGGACTTTCAGCTGATAGATCACTAATCAGATTAATCGCTGTCTTTCAGTGGGGAAATTAAACGGAGTGAAGGACCAGGCCGAGCATGGTAATATACTGAACCTTCTAGAGAACACTTCGCCAGCAAACACTTTCAATTACGGCAAGCAACCACCTACTGCTTTAGAGAACATTGCCCATGATTGAGTATTCAAGCAGCGATGCTAATATTAGCTGAACACGGTGAAAATATTATCCTACTAGATGTTGGTTGCCAAGATCCGCTTGACTAATTTGTGCACCGATGGACGTGACTAATGCCTGTTCCAGACAAAAACATACATAATCACCGCAGTTCAGATAAACTAGGCAGAACTCAATACAACTAAACATGATCATCTGTACATTCAACTCATGTTTCACAGCTGTAATTTGACTCTAATTGAATGTTTTAGGCTCAAATAAGTATGTATTTTTTCCAGCTGAGCTCAGGAACGCATGTTGTTTATATAAAGGTCATACTATCTCATTTCACCTGAGCTTAACATTGATTTGCCTGCAAAATTATGTTATTGTTTCCTGGGTTCATGTACAGATGTTGCCAGCAGTAGCGGCTAATGACAAAGTCATGAGTTTGGTGGGTTGATTTGTGTGTCCGAGTGAGCTGATGCCAGGTATATTACACAAATTAGAGTTCATCGTGGAGTGGAAATACTGATTAGTCACAGTCTGCTGTGAGGCTCGTATATACACATGCACTGATAATAGATTATACAAACATCCAGCAGGGCTTAAAGGCCTAGTTAACCCAAAAAGTGCAAATTCTGTCATTATTTACTCACCCTCTGTCATATCCAAATCCGAGAACAAAAATAAACAGCATAAAAAAATAGTTCATGAGTCTCATGTGTATTTCGAGTCTTCTGAGAGCATAAAAGTAGCATTTATTCAGTACTATTTACTTCAATATACAGTAATATACTTCTGTATATAACAGTTAACACAGGCACAATAAAGTTCATCCAGCTCCACAACTTTGCTCCAATTCTGTCCTCTCTTTCTCTCTCTCCGTCTGTCTCTTTGTCTATTTCTCTCTCAGAGCGTTGTGTTCTCTCTCTTGACTTACTGTGATGTTTTTGTTCTTTTTTCTGCAATGAAAAGTCTGATCTGGTCTGGCTGACGGCAACATTCACTGACTATTCATATATAATTTATCACAGAGAAACAGAAAGAGGGTGAGAGAGTGAAAGTTTGTCCCTACCTCTAAGAGATTTAAATGTTGTATTCTCACACACGCGCGTGCGCGCGAAAAAAAGCGAGCTGCATCAGGCGGTTGATCCTAAAAGACGCTGAACTCAACACCACAAGATTGAGTAAGAACAAAAACAAAATGTACAACACAAATATATCCAGGACCTAATCCAAATATCACAGCAGGGGTAAAAACCTTGTAGCTCAAGCTTAAAAACACATAAACTGTCACAAATCACACAAAACGTCACTTCAAATTGTTTGTTCAACTAATAAAACCCGACATTTGGAGTTTTCCTTTCGTGGCCACATTAGCCCTGCTGTACCTGGTGTATTGTTAACCAAGCGTTAACTGTTACCCCATGCTCTGTCAACCCTAGCGTTATTAAACATGAACTCTCGCCCCAGTCTCAGTCGGAGGATTTCTGTCTCTCATTATCCCCTCAGTCCTTATCAGAATATAAATAAAGAAATTGAGCTCTAAAAATGGAGTTTAAAGATACTGAGAAGCCTCTGTTCTTGAAATCAAAGGATAGCTTTCTAACAAATCGTGACTGGAAAACAAAGGCAAGCTAAAACAAAGAAACATCAGATACGAAGGAATGATGAAACGGTATCTGATTTTACCTATTAAGTAGTAACAGATTTTTAATGATTTTGTAAAACGGCAATATTATTATTAATAATATTATTAAAATAACATTTAAAATGTATTTTATTCCAGTGATGGCAAAGCTGAATTTTCAGCAATCATGACAGTCTTCAGTGTCACATGATCCTTCAGATATCGTTCCAATATGCTGATTTGGTGTTCAAGAAACATTTCCTAACACTATCAATGTTTAAAACGGTTGGGTTGCTTATTATTTTTGAGGGGAACTGTGATATTGTTGATGTTTCAGGTGAATAGAAAGTGGCCTTTATTTGAAATAGAAATCTTCTGTAACATTATAAAATGTCTTTACATACATTTGTGATCATTTCGATGTGACCTTGCTGAAAAAAATCATTCATTTCTTTCAAAAACCAAAAACCTTACTGACCATAAACTTTTGAGTGGTAGTGTAGGTCTGCATAGTTAAAACAAATAGGCTTATCAAGAGGAAGTAGAAAGAAGATGAATGCAAGAATTTTTGCATTGCTGGCGTCAAAAGGCTGTGAATCAAACTCTAGGGTATATTGGTGAGAATTGACATGTCAGTGGATAGAAGCTAGTCAAATTAGGCAGGTGCCAATATGGATAAACTTTCGTAAGATCTACTATTTTGGTTCTGTGTTAGATTTCCTCTTCATATCTAATATGTGCATCTAGAAGCAAAACCAGCGGAGAACTGCTGATCTAAACAATATAAAGTCAAATAACTGATATTGTTGATGTTGTGAACAGACCCCTTGTGTATGTGAATGTGTGGGTGTGAAATAGAGAGAAAGAGAGAGGGATGAAGGGGTTCAGAGCTCATACAGGGTCAGTTCTTCCTCCTCCTGATACCGTGGGAACGGATAGATGGGTTAAAGACACAAACGGATCGCTGTATTTCTTCCTTAGCTCTGTTCCAAAACCTAACTGCCTAAAGAGGGAGCATTTTAAGGCATCATATACATGCTCCTGATGCTATTCCAAAAGCTAGGCTTCTTAAACATGCCATTGTTTTAGCTAAATAATAAAGCAACATCTCAAAACATTCAGAACAGGGATGCGTTATGATGAAACCAATCAAAAAATGAATTTAAGATGGCGAACGAGGAGAGAGAAATGTTGACTCTTTAAATAAAAGTATTCATTTAACATAAAAAAATGAAGTTCATTGACTGATTAAAAACAGATTTGTTGACTGTTTTGTTCACGAGTGTGTTGAAGATTATTAGAGTTAGCTTAGCAACATGCTAATGACAAACTATATTGGAATCATTTGGGAGTTCGTTTTTCCTTGTTTTACATTTCTAAAGTAGAATATGTTAAATGAAACAATCTGTTCCTGTAGACAATACAAATAGCATCAAAACGATGCCACACACACAGCTTTGACTTCTACAACCGAAAGCTTCCTTTCACTAAGGCTGCCTCAGTTTCTTTCCCTGCTGCACCTGCTGCCCCTTTGTCTCTCTCTCTCTCGTTCTCCCACCACCTTTTCTTTTACTTCTTTATTCTCATCTTTTTATCTTTTCACTCTTGCTCACAGTGACCCTGACATGTCCTTTTCCCAGTGTCCACAGGAGTCCTGCTGTTTCATTCCTGTCAGGTGACAAGTGGCCTTTTAGCTGTGTCTCGGACCACCCATTTCACCCTTAGTCCGTGTTTCCTCAGCTACAGGATGTCTAATACTATATACTTACTTTAAAGGGAAAATATCACAGAAAACGGCTATAGAGATACAGTATACTATAGCATTCATAACACAAACCCTACCAAAACCACATCAGTGATGTCAAAACCTTGAGAACACTTACATAGGACCCCTAATTTACAAACCAATGCTCACTCCGTATTCAGTTTTCCCAAACTAAAACAGATGCAGTTCATGAACCCTTTGCACTAAAAGCATAAGTATGGTCTCATCGGAAAGCAGACACTTTGCAGTTTATTGTAAAGTCAAAATGAATTAGTGTCATAATGAAAAAATACTTATAAATAGCTTCAAAGTTTTGTAAAGTTATTAGAATTTTATTTGTATGATATATCTTCATGAAAATAGAATTAAAGTTGGCACTGTTGCAATCTAGAAATACACTCCAGCTAAAGCCACATGTCTGGCCATGTTATACAGTTGTGTTCAAAATTATTCAACCCCCACTGAAATTGATTGTTTTGGCCGGTTTGACATTGATTTTGATCATTCAGTCATCCTGCTTACAATTAAATCAAAGAGGCACGTGTAGGTCAGACAAATATAACATAACATTTATAATGAAATAACCACAAATGTCTTTTCTCTGCTCACATCATTATCAGTTTTATTCAACCCCCAAGTGACATTCAATCTTAATACTTAGTACAACATCCTTTTACGGTTATAACAGCTTTTAAACGTGAAGCATAGCTTGACACAAGTGTCTTGCAGCGAGCTACGGGTATCTTCGCCCATTCATCATGGGCAAAAGCCTCCAGTTCAGTCACATTCTTAGGCTTGCGCACTGCAACTGCTTTCTTTAAGTCCCACCAGAGGTTCTCAATCGGATTTAAGTCTGGTGACTGCGATGGCCATTTCAAAATGTTCCAGCCTTTAATCTGCAACCATGCTCTAGTGGACTTGGAGGTATGCTTGGGATCATTGTCCTGTTGAAAGGTCCAACGTCTCCCAAGCCTCAGGTTTGTGACGGACTGCATCACATTGTCCTCCAATATCTCCTGGTACTGAAGAGAATTCATGGTACCTTGCACACGCTGAAGCTTCCCAGTACCTGCAGAAGCAAAACAGCCCCAAAGCATGATTGACCCCCCGCCATGCTTCACAGTAGGCAAGGTGTTCTTTTCTTCATAGGCCTTGTTCTTCCTCCTCCAAACATAGCGTTGATCCATGGGCCCAAACAGTTCTAATTTTGTTTCATCAGTCCACAGAACACTATCCCAAAGCTTCTGTGGTTTGTCCACATGACTTTTGGCATACTGCAGTCGACTCTTCTTATTCTTTGGAGACAGCAAGGGGGTGCGCCTGGGAGTTCTGGCATGGAGGCCTTCATTACGCAGGGTGCGCCGTATTGTCTGAGCAGAAACTTCAGTACCTACATCTGACAAATCTTTTCTCAGTTCCTCAGCAGTCACACGGGGACTTTTCTCCACTCTACGCTTCAGGTAGCGCACAGCAGTCGAAGTCAGCATCTTCTTTCTGCCACGACCAGGTAGCGTTTCAACAGTGCCCTTTGCCTTGAATTTGCGAATGATGCTTCCTATGGTGTCTCTTGGTATGTTTAACATCTTTGCAATCTTCTTATAGCCATTGCCCTTCCTGTGAAGAGTAATCACCTCTTCTCTTGTCTTCCTGGACCATTCTCTTGACTTCACCATGTTTGTAACCACACCAGTAAATGTCTAGAAGGAGCTGAGTATCACAGTCATTTTAAAGCTGCCTAATTGGTGCTTATTAGGCTTTATTGCTGCTCCCTGACATCCACAGGTGCTTTCAATACCTGATTGAAAACACTTCAATGGACCTCTGTTCTTCAGAGTGGTAGTCTTTAAGGGGTTGAATAATTGTGTCAATGAAGAATTCACAAAAGAAACATTTACTACTGTATTACAAAACCAATTGATGTCATTTTAGTTGCATATGCTTCTTTAAGAAGTCCTTGTAGGATTTCATTCTGAATTCAATTGCAAATGTACTCTAAATTCTCTAAAACCATTTACAGCATTGGGGGGTTGAATAATTTTGAACACAACTGTATATCAAATCTGAAGATGATAATTCTAAAACTCTGAGTTTTATTGAATGTTTTTTAAGATCCTGTCATGTGATTTTGTTTTGAGAAGACTGCTAACTGATGTTTATTGCCATCTTCCAAGCACCCATTCAGTGTATTGTGGTGCAAACTTCATTCAGTTTCAGTGTATCGTCCACACATTCACACCTCACTTTCCTGGTTATGGCTCTAATTATTCTTTTCTTTTGTCTCTATTATAATTACTGACAAAGTTCTATTCAAGCAGATTTAATCCCTCATTTCTTTCATCAAACTTCTCACTTCGCCTTCTTTGAAACTGTATGAAATGTCCTTCATGAAAAAAGAAACATTTCAGTCAGATTTCAAAATGATTCGTAATAACAGGTAGGTGGCAGCCAGATAGGTGCATCTACTAGCATGTAGCTTAGCACACCACCAATACAAACTTACTTTATGTCACAACTGTTACAAACCTGATTACAAATAAAATAAAATAAAAATTATAATTAGATATGAGTGAAAGAAATAAAAACTACTAAATCAAACAACATGCCCTTTAAACTCATTTATCATTGAACCAACAAAATCACTGTTCCCTAAATTTCCCCACATTTGCTACTAGAAAATGACTCCGCACCATTAAAGCACCAACAAACATTATATAGCTAAGAAAAGTAATTGAAATTTCAAAAGCAGTGTGTTACACAAAATGTAACAATTTCTGTCTGAAATAAAAGGCACCGCCAGAGCACCCCTGGGCCAGTGGCCGGCGCTACAGCCAGGCTTGAGAGCAATATAATGGCATCTCTGGACATTAATCACCCTGAAAGCCACAGGAAGCATAAAAATTGACAAATCTGGCAACCCACTCCATGTCTTTATTAAATACCACATCACTCAGGGCCTCCAAACACCCCTGTCCTGGCAATGAGGGCTGAGGTGAACAGAAACCGAAAAACGGAAAGAGAACGATAAAGGATGGCAAGGTGAAACAGAAAGAAAGGTGAATGATGGAATGAGAGATGGAGAGATGATGAATGTTTAAAACTACACTATGTTTTATGGACAGAGCGGGGGGTGATGTATGCGCCTGTCAGCATGACAACTAAATCGAACTATGACATGTCATCATCACTATTCAAGAGAGGCTGGGAAAAATGTGCCTATTTAAAGTTTCCTTGACATTTAAAGTAAAAAAATTATAGTGACGTCAACTCAAGTACAGCGCAATATTTTAAAGGGAATGGTGGTGATGTCACACAGAGTCGGTAAGGAAGAGAGCATTACTACTGCAAAGAGCAGCAGGGAACGAAAAACAAAAACGACACGCCACAGAGGAAACAGAGGCAGAAGGCTTTTGCTCATTCAGGTGAAGCTTTTCTGTCAGCAAGAAAAACTGCCTGCCCAAGTCATTAATTCAAGCAACCGGTAATTTCCTTCTGGACAACAACACTTCCTCTGCAGGAAAGTATAGAAAGGGGAATAAAAAGAGGAAAAAAAACTTTCATGTACAGAAGCTGGAAATGAAAACGTACATCTATTACTCAAAACTCTAGAGTGTCCACATGACCCGAAAATGGTTCGGTGCAGGTTTGAAAGGGACAAATTATGGAAAACAGTACAGTAGACATGCTCTAATGTTCACAACACAAAAGTACCTCCTCACTCCACACAGAGCATTTATGGATACCAGGGATCGTGACTGCGAATAAAATGGTCGCAAATGCGACAAAAAAGTGACAAAAATTATTTAGGGATTATAATTGAGGGAAAATACGACAAAGCTTTGCTTCTCCATTTGTGGTTTCATATGATATTATAGAGTTTGCAGCAGTGTTTTATGTACCAAACAGAAATTTTTGTGACGACTGATATATAATCAAATGAAGCTTGTTCTTTTTAATTAGTCAGTCAAATAGATAAACAAAATGCTTTATTATTTTTCCCAAAGTGTTTCCGGTTCTAAAGATTTCATTGGTTATGTCAATCATAGTGTTGATTGCAACCCTAAACTTAATATAGTGTTGGTAGCACATCCTGATAGATGACTGGTGACTTGGGTTGAACAATGAAATCAGCTGAGGGGCGCGGTTTGCATTAAACTAGTTTAGTGGTGGAAAAAAATAATGACGTACACAAAACAGCCTCATAGTTAGCAGTTTGAATCTCATTCTGTCACTAAATTGCTCAGAGCAGATATTAAGTTCACAACTGACATCAGTCATTTTTCAGTTGTCCAATTCGAAATTATTCAGGATCCATTACTGTGGCGTTTCGGTTTGTGAGACTTACATCAGTTCAGTTACTGACTGGTCATCTTGACTTATATATATATATATATATATATATATATATATATATATGTCAGTCACAGCCTGACTGACAAAAGCTGAACTAGACTGTACACAGGTGGCTTTGATCATCGAGGATGTGACATCTAAAAACACACAGCAGTCACATTCACAGAGTTACACAGAGAAACAGATATATTTAAATTTTGATCTTCAAAATGATGAATTCAATTGTTGTGCTTTGCAGAAAAAAGGTCCCAATACTAAAGCCCAATGGATTTGTTGCAAAATCATCAGACGACTTTCTATGTTTTTGCATGTATTAGCCTCTGAGAAATTTTTTTTTTTAGTCTTTCTGCAGAGAGAGAATCTAAAATCATATAAACTTATCTTAGTGTGTGAGAGAAACAAGTTTAAGCCATTCCACATAATGGTTCCTTTCCCATTTTATCTGTGCAATCTACAAGCATCACACAGGTAATCCAGGATTTGGAGTCCATAATTGGACACCTTTAAACAAGGACAGACACGTCAACACTCCCTGTCCTGCTATCTTGCTCTGATTGTCATGTCAGTGAACTTTGAAAGAGTTAATCTGGAACTCATCCTCTGAACATCCACACCCTAAACCATTACATATCGCTGGACTGACTCTTGCAATATGACACGAAAATGTCTAGTGGTGATATTCTGCAATTCAGCCAACATATATATAAAAAGAAAAAACAGTGGGAGCTCTCTTTATAAGACTACAGGATGCAGGAGAACGCTGCGTGCTACTTGACAGCTGAATATGAATGATCTGACTGCAAACTTTACTGCTTTTGTGGGAAATCAGGTTAATCTTCAATGGATTTGAAAGAATACAAAAGAACAACCCATTTTATTCTCGTTCACTCTCTAAACAGCTGAACTAAAGGCTTTAGATTCAGAATCCTCTCCTTTGCTCAGGGTCTTGAGGCTTTTATGCTTTTCTGCTATCAGCAAAAGCAGAAAAATACAGTGAAGAGTGGCATCAAAAACATGTCTGAACTTTTAAAGGAATTTCTTTACACTTGATATGAATTGATCAGATCAACTGGCATTTTCTTTTCAAGAAAGAAAAATAAGAGTTTGTGTATGACAGTGAAAAATATGTCTACGTATGGACATATTTTCTTTTAACTTTTAGTGAGCGTTAGATGACGGCAAAGATCTAAATGTAAAAACAGGGAAATTAGCTGCTTGAGATATAATTTGTTGGTTACTTCGATATACACATTTCTGGTTAAGTGCAAATAAAGAGGTACTTGGGTCTTAGTGAGGGGGCTGCAAGGATACATAAAACAAAAAAAAGTTTTGAAAACACTGAACTAAAACAATGACAATCATACATTAAGTGTGGCTTAAGTGTCCAAATTTTTGGGCCACTGTTCTAGGACAAAAAGATCCTGCTGTTCTGGGTCTGGAATAGATGTGGGTTAAATTAGCTGCTTTGCTCTGCAGAATGTGGTGCTTATTGACTGGAGAGCTGTGAGGGATTTCACCGCCCTTCTGCTGGATTTTAGATTAGCCCAGGTATTTTTCACCCTCTTTGACGACAGCGGAGTAGATTTACAGTGAAAATCTTTTACTGAAAACAGCTGCTTATAGAAAAAAAATGGTTCTAGTTCATAAAGGATATTCCAGGATTAGCCATCTCTCCATCCGCACACAGGACTCAGCAAAATGACCTTTCACCCAGAAAACAAATACTTGGCGCACAAGGACCCAACCACTTCTCAAATTCTTTTTCTAAATCAAATCAACTTTAAATTGAACACTTGGCAGCAAAGAAACATTGTCGAAATATGGGTCAGAGAGCTGTAGGAACGCGGATCGTTGAATAGAAAAAGCAGAATGTGGTCAGCTTCTCACGGCTTTACGTTTTCTTCGATTGCAAAACGTGGTGGTTGTCATCCAATAAACTCTGAAATGAGAAAGCAATGAGCAAATGCCACCAAAAATCCACTGAAATGGATCAATACAGAGAGAAAGAGAGAAGGAGAGAGAGAGAGAGATTCAGCTTCTTTTGTGTAACACTAATGCGTTTCAATTTTCCCTCAAAAGAAAAGATCATTTCGGATTGCCGTCTTGGTCTTTACGGGATGTAATCTCTTCATTAGGTCAGTTATGATTAGACTCTTCAAACAAACAACTGCTACTCAGAAATAGGAATCTTAAAGAGTCTGATTACATCCAAAGTGTCGCAGTAGGGCATGTGAGGGGCTCTTTTATGAGGTGGACTGTGTAAACATGAACTGAATGGCACTCATTGGCGGCTAGGTCTGAGTGAGGGATGCCTGAAATGAGAAGTTTTGCTTCTCTCCATCTGTAGCATCTGAAAAAAAAACACACATATTCGTGCCAACAGATTTGTACACACAAATGCCTGTGAATGCAGCACGATGGAGCTAAATTAGTTATGAGTAAACACACGACGCTGTCAACCTTGTTTAATCTTATAAATCCGGTCCTGGAACAGAATGTCCTGAAAATTCAGCAAATTGAGAGATTTGATCGCATTTGTGAAAAGATGTTTAGAGATATATTTTTTAAATGCTGGAAGCTCATCGTTGCCTGTTTTTGAGACATTACAGTGAGATAGCTGGGCTTGCTATGTTTATGTACTAATAGGGACAGGCACAACATCTACCTTTTATGTTTATATGATATAATGGTTAGTGTCAAACTAACAAGAACTTTCTCAATTTGTCAAGCTCTAATCTGGTTCTTACCAGTTTGCCAAACCCTTAACTAATGTTAAAATAGAACAAACTGTTAGTGTTTAATTTAAATACAAGTCAAGCAATCCAGACTAGCCTAGATGACTCAAAACAATGACATTTAACATTTTGGGGCACATATTGCAGATAAAATAAAATAAAATAAAGTTTTTTTATTTTAAGTAATATATGGTTTTAGTTTCGTTAACATTAATAACCTTTTTTAGCAGTCAAATTCTGGCTATTTTTAAAATATATACATTTGAAAATATAAACAGTGTTATGACATTCCTAACCAATTGAATATGTATAACAAAATTCAATAATGTTTCTTAATGAGTCATTAATGAAAGTGATTGTAAAGTGTTAGTTCCGAATAGTTTCTCTATTATTCATCACTAGTCAAGCACACGTCTTCTGAATCACCAAGCCTGCCAAACAATTGTTTATCCAATGTAAATACACTGCCATCATCAAATGAACAAGATTAGAGACCCACCCACCAACATTTACCTCAGTTTCACCTTCACCAAAACAATTTCTTCTGCCCAGATGGGTGACCATCTTTTACCATTTCCAAATTTTTCCATCTGCAGACCGAGCATTGACCCCACGGCATCTGCAAGCTGGTTTAAGGACACATCAAAAATGTAATTCACCGAGTCTGAAGGTTTCATAGGTTGGAAGAAGACCAGCTATGTCCTAGCCTCCCGTTCGGGTAGTGGATACGCTTCAGCAGCTCTCTTTACCTGAGCTGACAGCGATGCTAGGTCAGAGCTATCTGACAGAAACATTCTCAGCTGATTCAGGCAGTGATTACTGAGTTAAAGGCTGACAGTTGTGGAACGCCCTGATGGACGGACAGGTTGGGAGAGATTTTCACCGTTTGCTAAACATGGCAGTCTGAGTCATCAGACACTGTATCAGCGAGGAAAACAACAGAGGGAACGCCGGGCTTCATTAATGCAATTATGTTCAAGGCCGCAGGGTGTATGAATCATTATTGTCGCAGGATTGCGTGTGTACATTTCATTAATGTCGAAAAGCTGTGAGTGAGTTTCCGCTGAGCGGTTGTTTACGTTCCGTACAGGCCGGTGTACTGGGACCAAGAGTTAATTAGGTAACCATAGTAACCGGGGCTTATGGGGTCGAATCGTGCACGTTGTGCTGTATGGACAGTTTTAGAGGAGGTGGACAGTCTGCCATGATAGTGTAAGTTGGCTCACTGGGAGTGTGTTATTGGCTAACTGCAAGTGTGTGTGGTGACAGTAGTTGCTCTGTCCGCCGATGCACGGTGGGAAGCCAGGAGCTCGTTGACAACAGCTTATCTGCCAGAACAGCTGGAGCCCTCGGCACCTCCCACAGAGAGGACACACGCGCAAATGTACGTGAGCATCTGCCACCTGAAGGAGTATAGTCACTTACTCAAGCTATAGACAGAGAACGAGAAAGACAAACATAACTTGCACGCAAGTAAAGAAACACTCCCCTTATGTCTCAAAATCTACCCAAACCTGCTTTGAAACTATAGTTTGTCCAACCTTGCCACACCTAGTCTCACACCCATAATACACTACAGAATAACCGAGGGTTAGTGGTGCTCCACTATTACCACTGCTTATCCTTAGGATTCCAGGTTTCTGCATGACACTGAACATTAAAGCTGGATTTTCACCAAAATGACCTGGAACCATTTGTCCCTGGAACTTTTTTTCTCCCAAACCTGTTGCCATCGAGGTCTAAAGTACTGTGAACATTAGGCAAATTGGTCTGGTGATGTAGGACTGCGTGTGACTTTCAAGTGGATTTCACTTAATAAAGCCTGAACCTGAACCTCGTTGTCGGCCCATTGTTCGCATTTTTTGTTGATTCGAAGAGCAAACAACTCTTACTGCATGCACTGCAACAGACTTTTAAAAATGATGGTTGGAATGAAATGCTGCGTGAACTCAACCAATTGGCATGTTCATCACTCAAGTCCTGAACTTTGAAAAAGTACTACCTTGTGAGCAGGGACTTTTTGAGGGGGAAATTTTTTACTCGTAAGTTCATTTAGACCCTGGTCCCTGCGATCGAAACATACCGAGTGCCATCCCGAAGTCCCTAGTTCATGGGGGTAATTCCTGCAGTGGAAGCGTGGCTGAAGTGGTTTGTTTGAGGAGAGCTATGCCATCACTCCGGTTAAATCTGAAGGGAAAAAAAATCTGCATTTTGCACTTCATACACTCTGGGTGGAAAAGAGGTGTGACAGATGAAGCGCCGCTGTTAAAAGAATATGAAGGAGATAAACAAACTCATCAGGTGAATATTATAGAACCCCCTGTGGCCAAAACACAGACCCCCCAGACAGCTTCACATTGAGTGTGAGAGAAAAAGTTTGTGTTTGTGCGCTTCTCTGCCTCCCATTGTAATGAAATTAGAGAGAGAGAAGTCCATGTCTGATTTATGGCTGTGTCAGGTCTGAAAGCACCTCTTTTACATAAAGGAGAGCCACTTCCAAAGCACATGATTTATCATTCCCATCTCTCATCTCACCATCCATCCTTATTCACGCCAAGGCTCATCACCAGCCTTCCTCAGAAAACTCTCTCTCTTTTTCGCTCCTTGCACTGAGGAGGTGAGCAAGAGGTGTTTAACCTTGCTGTTATTTACTGGCCCGCATAGACTGGCTTGGAGGAGGGAAGGGACAGATCGTATCCAGAGGGGATTAACTGTGGATGCACATCACGCTGGGGTACACGCATTGTATGCAGCTGCAACAAAACAGAGGATTATGGGTTGCATATAAGGTTATAATGAATAGGCTGTGCCCTGGGCGGGTTAGCTTTTGTCGTGTGGATGGAAAGGATCTGTGTGTGCGTCTAACAGCAGGAAGTTGTATAAAAGATGTGTGAAGACTGAAGTCTGGACATTGTGTACAGCTGTGAGGCATCTTTTGTTGCTGATAAGCTGCAGGGATGTTGGGCAGAGAATAGGATAAAAACGTCAACACAGACACATCAGGTGGGGTTTCTGTGCCACCAAACACTAATGTGGAGCATGAGTTTTCTGAACATCATACTTGTTAAACTTTTATTCCCACCCCAAACTGACACAATACATTACAGTAAAAGCAGTTTAGTCTGATTCACTGAATAAATGACTCTTATGATTGGGTCTATGAATCATAAACCTAAAAGTGCAACCTGTGTAGTTTAAACCACCAGCACCACTGACTCCTGTGATCAGTGAAACAGTGTAGAGCAGCTAAATAACAGAAGGAATGACTCTTATTATCTGGTTCTTTTAAGTGAATCAAAAACATATAGTTTAACCAGTGCGGATCAATTCGCAAAAAATGCTGTGTAAACAAAAATTTGTGAGAATTGTTTAAAGTTTGTATATTATCGAAAACCTCATCATTTGACAAATGGAATACCATTTTATTTCTAAATAATCTTTAAGAACAATCATCAACAGCTAATTGCATATGGCATGAAAGTCCAATAGCTAGACTATGATTGCAGCAATAACCAGCACAAACTAGGCCAGCATGAAAATCCTTACTGGTCAAAGAAAATAGCATTAAAAAAGCAGGTTGCCTATAATATACACAACAACAACAACAACAACAGACAGTAAATGAATACACCCTCAAAAATGTAAGCAAACACATTTTATGCTGACCTATAACATTAACCTTTATGAGTGATAGAAAGTGCATCCTAAGGTGAGCTAACGTAATCTTGACAGATATGAATATTTAAATTCATCTTTTAGTCAGTCACATTCCAAAAAATAAGCACACACACACAAACGTTAGTGCCACAGCGTTAGCATGTGTTATGAGCTTTCTCAAGAAAAACAAGCGCATGCAACATGTCAAAGCGTGTTTCTATGGCAGCTCAGAGAAAGTACTGCAGGGTTCTCAGACAAGAACAGCTCACAGAGAGCTTGTTTTACCAGTTATCTTTATTTGAATCACAGTAAACAAATAGCTGCACATGGTCAGGCATGCTAATGGCTCAACGCTTGAATAAATGGCAGCTGGAGGGTTCTTTCTTGAAAAAGCTCTGACTTGGAAGGCGTTAACCTTATTCAAAGCTCTTTATAGAGCCATGGGGTTTGGTTTAATGTATAATTCTGTGATTACCCAACAAACCCTCACCCTCCATTTATCAAGATGCTAAACTGCTAATGGCTGGTCACCATTTAAAGCAATTAGAACAAGTCTAGGTCTGGGAAACATAGAGCCCATAGAGCGAGTTTGGTAAGTGTGTGTTGGTAAAGGTGAAGGAGTTTAGAGGAAGAGAGAGGGAAGGAGGGAGATGGAAAAGGAGGGCAAATGGGTGAGGCGTCTATGTAATCGAATGTGCTAATTAACCTTAGCGCTTCCTAGGGAGAACAGGTGGAGGAAGAGAGGAATGGATGGATGGATGCATCTAATGAATACTCTTACTCGCCCGGTGACGCTTCCTGCAAGGGGCCCCCCTGAGGAAGTCTGTCGGGCTGGGGTGATGAGGACGATCGGCGGGGACGTGGGGTCCAGGGAGATGCAGAGACAGACTGACGCGGAATCGGGACGATCAATGAGTCCGGTCTGAAAGCAGTCGCTAAGAAAAGCAACTGATGCAAATGTGCTTGTCTGAGAAGAGGAATTTGTGGCACAAACAATTAAATTAATGTCTTTTATCTTTGGAACACTGAATACAAGACAGAGAGAAAAGGAAGGAAAGAGTCTTTGTTCTACCGCCAAACAGGTCACCATGTAACAGGTGCTTAGAGTGAAGGACACTTCAAGGAACGGAGGCCTATTAGTGTGTGTGTGTGTGGGGCTCAAATCAAACTCCGAGGTGAGGGGTCCTCATCATGAGTCTGTGTCCCCGCTGTCATGTCCCCTAGTGTCCCTCTGAGAACTGTCCTAGTTTCTGATAGTTATCTGTCAGTGTCAAAGCTCCACTTTTTCTGGCACCAAAATTTTCCTCGGCTATTGTTCAGCAGAATGAAAAAAAAAAAAACATACACCCACCTGTTTGTAAAGAGATAGTCTACCAAAAAATGTATTTTTTTGTCATTTACTATAATGTTGATCCAAGACTTTCTTTTTTCCAAAACAACGATGGACCCCACTGACTTTTATTGTAAAGATAAAATAATAATAATAACAAAAGCAAAATATTTTTTTCCAGGGTTGTTTTCTGAAAAATAGAGACTTGGAACAAAATAAGGGTAAGTAAATGATAATGGTTTTCATTTTTAGGTGAACAAAATGACAAGGTTTTTGGAACTACATTCAATGGTGGGGAGGCATACGAATGAACTTGCCAAATTTTGTAAACAAAAATACTTTAACTTGCCCCTTGGAACATCTCTGTGGTTACATGTCCACCAGCGTGAGGGTGGGACAATAATACATATCCAATGCTCCACTAACCTGTCAATCAAATGATTAGCCAATTGCCAATGACAAATGCTGTCCAATGACACAATCAATTCAAAGGGAAAAACACATTTTCTTCCGTATTCGAGAAGCCGTTTCATGATAGGTCATCATAGGGTAGAAAAGACAATCACAATTTAGGTCTAATAGCGATTTTAATCGAATCACAAGTAATTCTACTCATTAGCTTCCAGATTAGCATAAGTTACTCATTTTTCTGCATGTGTGTCACACAAAGGTCCATTAACCTTGAGCACTTCACAGTGCAGAATAGACACCTGCAGATTGAACAACACAGCTGCTCAACTGCCCTGAGAAAATAGGAGCGAACAAGAGAAATACTGCACAATTAACAGACCCAATCTGGTCTTTTAAAAACTAAATAAAGTAGCTCAGCATGGCACTAGCAATGGCAAGACCATGGGCGAGATTACTAGGAAATGCACAAATTTGTAAGACGATGTACACCTTGAATACACAACAAGACACTTTTGGTAAAAGTATCTGGCAAATGCATAAATTTAAATGGAATTTACTGTATCATTAAAGTGAGATTCTACAAACTAATGTTCCATGCCTATTAGTCTAGTGTTAGCAAAGCTTCTCATTTATGGTATGTATATATATATATATATATATATATATATATGCTACATATTTATATAAAAAAATAAAAAAGACATTTCCATATTTGAATGTACATGATGAACATTATGTTCCTTAATGAAAGTCTTACACAAGTTAATGTTAAAGCTTTAGTTTCATTAAATACAGTAAAGCACACTGATTATATTACTGCAGCACTATTTCCTTTAAAAAATCCATTGTGATCATCAGATTGTCTACAGATGAAAAGAAGCTGCTAAGTTCTGCTTTTGTCACCTTTCTTCTCAACTGGTCCTGCTCAAAGAAGACGGTTACCTCCAGTGAGACCCCCTTCTCTGTTTCAAGTCTGTCTCTCCTTCTGTTTCTTTCTCGGTTACCTGCAGCCTCTCTCTCTGTGTCCATCGCCACTCTGTCTCCATGGCAACGGCTGCCAGGGCTGAACGGGCAGTTTTATGTTAGTCCAAACACAAGCGGGTAGATGTGAGGGTAAGGCCGGACACATGCAGAGCACAAAGACACTAAAGAGCTCTCCATAACACAGATAGCCCCGTCTCCTCGCACCCTTTTTCTCTCTGCTTCCTCTCTGAACACTGCCAAAAGCGCAGAGATGGAGAGAGAACGTGCGAGAATGAAAGAGAGAGGGAGTCAAAGACAGAGCCGTCTCTGTGAGACTGAATGGGGTTGTAGGAGAGACTTCATGCTGCATATACCGCAGAATCAGAATGTTAATGCGGGCAGACAGTGAAGAGAGAACATCCCCTCTGTCTAAATGTCATCTCTTATAACAAGGTAACATGGGTAACATGCGCTGTGGATTCGGCCAGGTGATGGATATTGCCTTTTATTTATTTCTCTCTTCAACCCTGCTTGCTTTCATGCAATTATTCTTTCTTGCCCTCTTCAATCTCTCCATCCACCTCTCCATCTCTGCCAGCCCCCCTCCCTCCTCCCTCTCTCTCTCTCTCTCTCTCTCTCCCTCTCTCTCTTCCTCTACCAGTCCGCTCCCCTCCGTGTGATCTATGGCTTCATTTCCAGCAGGTCTTTCTGCCAGAATAAGATTACAATCTGTGCAATTGAGCAGAAACTCGATGTATTTGGTCCAAAAAAAAAAAAAAAAAAAAGAGTAAGAAAGGAGTGGACAAGAAAATATCTGCCTTTTTCCTCATCTCTTTTTCTACAACCTATGAAATCAACACAAACTGAGAAATTCAAGTGGTTTAGGTATATTTACACATACATATACAGTGTACATACAAACTTACATTTAAAAATAACTATTCTATTTTAATACATTGTAAAATGTAATTTATTCCTATGAAGGCAAATTAGAATTTTCAGCATCATTACTTCCGTCTTCAGTGTCACATGATCCTTCAGAAATCATTCTAATATGCTGATTTGGTGCTCAAGAAACATTATTTTCATTTTTTCATTTGTGATCATTTTTCAGGATTCTTTGATGAATAAAAACTAAAAAAAGAACAGCATTTATTTGAAATATAAATCTAATAGCTGTCACTTGTGATCAAATTAATGCATCCTTGCTGAATAAAAGTATTAATTGGTTTCAAACAACAACAACAAAAACTTACTGAACCCAATTTTTTTAACAGAGTACACAGGGCCTAAAACTAACTTCCACACATGTCAATGGCCAGAGACTTAAGAAATTTACTTCGCCCATTAATGTTCTTTTTTTGATATGAAATCAAAATTTTAGATACCAGTGAAAATTCCCAACTCTCTATCCAATAAAACTACTAGAACTACCAATTGACAAGGCTTAAACTTTCCTGACGATGCAGCAGTCACCCGTCAACTGTCCATTTTACAGATTTCTGCAAGGTGTATGTAAACTTTTGACCATGACTGTACACAACACATAAAATATTAAAACACAATGTTGTAATGCCTATTTATGTGATTTTCAGAAGCTTGACTTTAAGACCCCTGCTTTGAATTTTCACATTCCTAAAAGTTTCTCATGTATTCTGTAAATAAATCAATCCTGATTTGTTATGCCACACAAACACATCTACTATGGATAAAAGTATCTGCTAAACCTCTCTTTGTAAACATACAAGTATACTGTGGTATAATAAACCATTAAGCAAAACACATTTCTACCACACCACATACTTTCATATCAGCCCTAAAGAGTTTTTTTTAATTGACACAGGATAAGAACAACACAAGAGACAGGGATGTAGAGAAAAAAGAGGTTTAAAAAAAAGCTCAGGCAGGCGGAGATATGGAAAGAGGCGACATTGGTATACGAATCAGGGAGAGTGGAGGCTGTTCGAGCACTCTGGCCTTTCAAATGGCTCGTTATCGTTCTTTGCAAAAGGGCAGAGACACAGATAAATGCAATATCATTAACGCAGAACACACACATAACACACGCTACCTTTAGTGGTTACCACGGATACAGCTGTTCTGTCGGCATCTTGGCCCGATTACAAAAGCTCAAATTCGCAAAAACGGTGGATATTTTCTAATCATTTGAAAACAGGCTGTGCTTAAAAGGTTTTAAATTAAAAGGAGACCATGTCAATAAATTCGATTTTTGACCGCAAAGCCTTTAAACCATTTAAAACCCAGCAAAATTTGCATTCTGTCTGTGTGAAGTCACCTGACTTAACAGCCACGCAGGAGGGAAACAGGTAAAGAAGTCTGCTTGTCCTCACAGATGTGCTGGGTTATGACAAGAACCGCGGGACCTTTAATGCAAGCTAGCGGATAGGTGGAAGTACAGAATGACTGCAGGCCTCTGTCACACCAATTACATCCCGGCAGACATTTCTCACCTCCCTCAAGCAAAGGCCTGCAGCTGTGCAAAACACAGCCCTGAGAAAAGACATTCACAGTCCACACAAAAAGCCAGAGAAGTTCAGAGAAAGAGAAACTTGCACCTAAGTGTGTGTGTACACCAGTGTGTAGAAAGCTACTTTTGCAATATTTTGAAATATTTAAACAATAGTCAAGCTATTTACTTAAAGCACATCTAAGATACAAATCATTACATATATCAGATTATCCACTGTAAAAAAAAAAAAAAAAACAGTCTATGCAACTACATCTTTGACACTTCAAAACGTTCATTGAAGAATTGAGCGGTTTAATCCAAATTTTCTGAAGAGACACAATCACTTTATATGATGAACAGGTTTAATTTAGGCTTTTATTCACATATAAACATCAACTCACACATCAGATACATATAACCAATGAGGGTTGTTCTGGCATGTCAAGCAAGTACGGTTGAACTTCTGATTATGTTCCCTGATAAAAGTTTATTTGTGAATAAATGAATACTTTTATACTTCCAGTTAGTTAACCCTGCTCTAGTCAGACTTTTCACTACTGCATAATACCAGTGCCCTTTACTGCTTATTTTGCCCAGAAATAGTCCATTTAGCTCGAAAGTGACATGTAAAGAGACTATTCACAGTTTATGTTTGTATATGTTCTTAAGGGGCAGGTCAATCCGAAATCCATAGCAAAAATATAATAGACTGAAGCTCAAAACTCATTCAAATAATGACAGTGGCTGTAATGAAAACACAGTAAGAAAAATACTGAGACAAGATTTTTGTCGATTCAAAGTATCAAAAACAGACTATTCACAGACACAACAGTGGAATATATACTATTAATACTGTTAAGTGCCTTAAATAAAACATTTTTAGGCAATTTTCTATGAACTTTTTAGTTTGCATGAGTAATAAGAACCAGATAGTCAGTACTGCATTCAAACTTTAAATTCCAAGGTGTATGATGTTACAAACTGATGATCATCTTTAGACATCTCAAAGACAAACAGGTATGCAGGACAAACAACAATCTGACAAGACCCACTGAGATTAAACTTAATACAAGACCACAGCAACAAATCTCACATACTATGACGCGGAATTCTGATTATCTGAGATTATGTGGTCGGGAATGAGAACAGTAATCTTCAGAGATTTGCCAGCATCTGGGAATGTCTGCTATCTGTTACATTCATATACAGTTCAGTTAAATAGAAGAGTGACACCCAAAGTGACTCCTTGAAATTTTCAAGACTTATGCATTTTGAAAGTGCCTGAATTTTGTCACAACTGTTCATAGATACAGTTGCCGATCCCAAACACTAACTGAGAGAGGTCGCACCACACAATCCAATGACAAATTATAATTTCACATCTGCTGCATCTCTGGAGAGTCTACAGATGACTACTTATTGCAACTGGGGCCCAAAAATTTCATTACACCAGGAGCTACAGTGTACTTTGGAAATTCTTCAGACATCTGTTGAAACATCCCACAGACCTTTGCGTGTGTGCTTTAGCACATCTTCATCTTTAGCACGCCTTCTTCAGAGTAAAAGAGTGGCGATGAAAGGGACAAAAATGAAACACCTCCACAAAACATCTTCACAGCTGTTTGAGCGATTCGGTGAAGTGCGCAGTCGATGGGAGATAATTAGTATTTACTGTGAATAAGTGAGGATGCCATTAGCAGGTCTTTGTCTATGAGACCTTGTCAGTGAATGCCTTGAGCGCCTGCGTAATCGGCGATACGCCACAGCGATGGTGGAGAGAACGGAGAGTGACTTGCTTTTCCCTCAGATGACAAGACTGATTTAAATATCAAAACAGAATGTAAAATGGTAATTAAAACCCAATTACTCCGTACGCGGTTGAAAAGTCAATTAGAGACTTCAGAGGCTCGGAGAAGACAGATGCCAAGGTGAGGAACGAGGGGAGATGGTGCCGGGCCCTCCAGCAAACCTGACAGGTAAGAACACACCTGGGGAAAGCTACAGAACGAACTAAACATCATCTGCACTGTAAGAGCCGGCAAGAAAAGGCTTCGCTCACGGTCCCGACACTTTCGCGAGCGGCCCACATCTGGGATGGGGAGAAAGAGAGGCTGTCAACTCCATCATGGCCCATCCATAAATGATGAGCAATTTGCATTATGAGACATTCAATTAAGACCAAAGAGAGAAAAAAAAGGAGGTGCAGAGAGACAGAGGGAGTCTGTAACAGAGTGAGAGAGAGAATTACAAAGCTCGAAATTTAAGTGGGCTCCATCCAGCATTCCAGTGATGTCCCTTCTCATTGATCCTTCATTAGTTATTTATGTGGCGGTAATGAGGGCTGAATATGAGGGGAGAGTGTGTGGGTGGTGGTGCCAGACCAGAGTTTTTGATCACTTGTATTTAGTTCCACAAGAGACGGCTGGTGTTAAACAGAGCTAGAACAGCACTGACAGCCCCTCGCTTGGGTTCGGACTAGCTTAACTAATACAAAGCACAAGCGGGTTTAACAACGCATACGGAAAGATCCAGCCTGTTAAACGCACAAGGAGATAAGAGAGGATTCAGTCTCGCATCCCCACTGGACAACCCAAGGGCTTTAACAGTACTTAACCTTGCATGTTAAATATTCAATGGCTCATATGAATATTCACCTTTTTCAAACGTGATTGGCAACTAATATTCATCTAAAACATTGGTTATTCTCAACTTTAATCTTTTCTTTAGCAGTTTTTCAACTTCATATACTCAATAATTGAATTAACTTAAGATGCAGTCACTTGAGCACAATTTCAGCAAAATTCTGCAGGCAAAAAAGGTCTATTATAAATAACGTAGTGATGCATGAAGCACGGCTCAAACAGAAGTCATTTTCAAACCAAACAGCTGTTCATTGGTCAAGGGCAAATTCAAACGACCAACTGAACGTGACTGTATGGGGAAATCTTTCACAAAATTCCAGATTATATGGATTCCCGTTGGAATGACTATGAAATATTGCAGAACAATGGTAAAAGTTCAGCATTCAAAATGGAACTGACTGCAACAGCATCATCCCAGTATTTACATACTGAACTGTGATTGGTTACATTCGTTTATTTACTTCATATCGCTGTCAATTTCTTACTCATCCTCTATTTAGGTCATAATTTCTTTTTCTTTTTTTTTTACCTAAAACTTTGACACCATTCTTTTGCCAAGCCCTGGTATCTAACTCAGGAACTACAAATCAACCTTTCTTATTTATTTTTGGGCTTTTGACATTTTATTGTATAAATTAAATAAGTGTAAGGAAATTACTCTGGAGAGAGGATGACGTCAGGACATTAGAATATGTCATCCTAAAACATGTAGTCCTAATCAGTGCTCTCTGGCTCAATCTATTGGCTAACACTTTTTCCAGGGCTAAAAAGTTGTTTGAAGAGTTTTGGAGGTGACAATGGCCAGTTGAAGGGCCATATTTACACTAGACCTTGGTAATACCATTTCCATGTCAGGCCCCAGCCACTAAAAACATCAATGCCAAAAATAGCCCTACCGAGTATGTCCCGTCATCACTATGATTTTTCAGAAAACTCCAGGGACGAAAAGAAAACACACAATCACACGCTAGCTTTTGTTTACCCTCTGCATTTTTCCCAAGATCTAAGGCGCTCTAGGGTTGTGGGAACACACGCGCTGCTATCTTTAAGTAGCCCAAACAGCTGACAGTTCACTGACGCCTGAAGCACAATGACATTAGCAGGCTTTTACACAGCAAAGCGAGGAAAGCTGTGACAGACAGCACAGCAGATTTAGATGTTTACACCTTCTAAACATCCCCCTCACCCCCTCTAAAAGAGAGCTTCTGACACTTTTTTGTCATTGGATCTCAGTCAGAATGTTAAAAGTTGGTCACCAAACCACTGAATCACTAAAACCACATGTGGAGGTGGTCTGGTCAGGGATGGATTCTGAGAATAGAACACAAATGTTAATGCTAAAGCCTTTTTTTTTTGAGTAGTCATCATTTGTTAGCCATCACTGACATGGAATATGTTGTAAGTTTTCAGTAATGGTCTATTTTTAATCTGTTGTCAAAGCATTGCCTTTTTTCTTTTTATTCTGCTCTGGTAACATGAAAAAGAAACACTTCGATCGGTCACCTTATTTATTGAACAATATCCAATGAATTATTCCACTGGAGTACACCAGGAATCTCTTTTTTCTCTTCCCACATCCTTGGTCAGGTCTCTCTCCTGGTCTATTTTTTACAGGGGCACTTTAAAACTTTATTGTCCCCTCTTTTCTTCACTTCTGATTCCTTTTAACATCCTTTACTGTGGCAATGTTTCTCAAGTAGGAGAACAACGGAAAGATGTAAAGCTTTCTGAATTTTGCTTTCCGTTTTGCTCGGGTAACAGTGATCGTATCTCTTTCCGACCACACTGGAGACACAGTGGAATGCAAGCTAGAGAATATTTACTATCCAATACAAAATGCATATTAATGCCAGGTAGAGTGAGGAGTGGAAGCGATGAAGACTTATCAAACCTGACATTCTGATTGGCTTCAATGTCAACAGAAGACTCTCTCTCTCACTCTCTTCCTCTGTATACACGGAACAAACGCAACACAATCATGACCTCCTCTAGCATTTCCAGCTCCCCTGAGATTGTGTGTGTGTGTGTGTGTGTGTTTGAGGAGAATAAAAGCCTACAGGTCAAACTGCTGTCTGACAAAATCATAAACTCAGCAGCCAAGTGCCCTAAAGTACTGCCTTTAAAACACCATAAACTCTGTTATTAAAACGCCACTGAAATAGTGCTACGAAAAGTTTATTGTATAACAGTGCACAGCACACAAAACCTGTGCTTATTTTGATGCCAATTATAGATACACACATATTAAATCTCTGCTCAATACTGATAAGCCTATAATTATTTTTATAACTAATAAAAACTAGAATTAATTTTTTAAAATTAAATTAGTATTTATACAAAAAATTTAAATCAATATTAAATTCAAAATTACAAACAAAACAAAAAAATTTAATCAGTTGTTTTAAATGCTAAACATGCATTTAAGCATCACAAAATTATGATGTGCAGTATGAAATATGAATATTCTTTTTGATTCAATTTGATTTGAAAAGGTAACACCTTATTTTACAGTGTCATTCTTACATATGTTACATGTAGTTACTATAGTAATAATTATAAATTATGCATAATTACATGGAACTAACCCTAAACCAAACCCTAATCCTAAACATATAGTAAGTACACGTAGTTACTTAATATTACTGGGTACTTAAATGTATAATTACAGTGTAACAAAGACACCTTAAAATAAAATATAACCAAAACTGTAATGTCAGCAGATAACCAATATGGTACCAATACCATGCATCCCCATATGGCCGACATTAGAAAACACAAATTCTTCTTTTTTTTTTTTTTTTCCTGTAAAACATCATAAACGGTGTTTGCATAAAAGCATAATGTGGGCCTGACGTTGCAGTTATGCTGCTTTCCTTATGCTGTGAAATGGACCTTATGCTACACTGTTGATCTGTGAAGTCTCACCCCGTCATTCACTTCCATTTCTCTCTGATGGACGTGTGAACATCCCTTCCTCACAGCTAAATGGAAGTTATTGATCACCGTCTGTTTGCCGGCAGCTCCTCGGAGTCAAGGGCAGATAGACTATAGACACACGTGGCTCTGCAGGAAACACAATGTGCTCAACGGCCAGAGCAGGAGCCTCAGGGCAGGTGAGATCACCGCTGCTCTTTCACACAGGCTCGAGTATTGTGCGATCGCCGCCGCAGGCATTTTTTCCCCCATTACCGTACAGCAAAAATGCTTTACATCAACAACTCTGTAGCGTCTCAGGTCCGCACTGTACATCTACTCAAACAGACATGATGCCAACAGCAGACTACTTAGTGGCTATGAAACGCTGACCGAAACCTTTTGCTAAGGCTTTTGAATATTTCAAAAGTTTGTGGTACCAAAATACCTAGGTTATTTCAGCCGCCTGCATGTTATGCAACTCTTTTACGAAAGACCAAGCAAATGTTGAAAAATGCTGACCACGTACTAAGTCATCATGAAATCAAAATTGACATTTACTTTGTAAGTGCGCATTACTAGTCTTGTAGTTAACAATTAACGTGTGCAAGTTAATACACAGAAAGAAACTGTTTGTCGTGGTAATCTTTTACTCAAATTCTGAAAATTTGCCGCCGCTCTGGGATGGCTGGAGGGGAGGGGTTAAGGATATACTACCCAAGCCACACTGGCATCATCTGAGTGTTCTCCTTAACCCCTCCCCTCCCCTCCAACCATCAGTCAGCTATGAACAAGAAACGGAGAGGATGTGCGCTAAAATAAAACCCTGCACTAATAAATAAATAAAACTCAGTACACTATCCAATATTCCGTATCACTTGAAAACACGTCACAACACTGAAAGTAAAGTGGGTTCCAACTTACCTTTTAAAATGTAAATAATAAAAGGTTCAATGATGTTATGCTAATTTTTGGTTCTATCTTATGATTAAAAAATGCATTGTTTCCTCTTAAAAAAATATTTTAACTGTTTCTTTTCAATATTTCAAAAACTTTTCTCTACAAAAGATAAGTGGGCCAACTTTTTACCTCCAAAACAACGTTTAAAACAATGGTTGTGCACCCTTGTGCACACCTAAAGTAGAATCATTCAATTTGAATATGGCATAAAAAGTTTTTCAGAACCAAATCAATACAATATGGATACAAAGAGTGCACTACCATTTGAAAGTTTGGGGTCGGTAAGATTTTGTAGTGTTTTTGAAAGAAATCTCTAACGCTAACCAAGGCATTAATTTGATCAAAAATACAGAAAACAGCAATATATTGTGAAATTTGCCTTTACTGTCATTTTTGATCAATTTAATGCATCCTAGCTGAATAAAAGTAGTAACGTTTTTCACCCGTTAATTTATAAACCTAAATTCAATGTGTTCATTATATAAAGCAATTGAGTCTCTTCAGAAAATTTGGACTGAACCACTCAATTCACATGGATTAGTTTTACGATCTTTTTATGAACTTTTTGAAGTGTCAAAGTGGTAGTTGCATAGCTGTCAATGAAGGGACAGAAATCTCTTTGATTTCATCAAAAATATCTTTATTTGTGTTCCGAAGATGAATGACATTAGAACGACATTAGGGTGAGTAATTAATGACAGAATTTTAATTCTTGAGTGAACTGAGACTTTAAAACTTAATAAAATTTTCAGTTTCATTAATTGTGCACACTCTTATACTATATGTAATCACCAAAAAATAGCTTGCCAAGTGAAAGGTCAATTTAGATCTATGTGGCTTCAAGAACTGTCAAACAAAAAGTCTTGAAAAAAGATTGAGAAGTTACAATGGCTTTTAAAGAGACTTTCACAAGCAAAACTTTATTTACCGAGAGCTTATAGGAGGAACATTGAGGTTTCACAGACTCACTAAATATTTCTCTCCATCTGAAGTCTAAATAAACTCACAAAGGAGCTGATGTTACTCCTGGCATTGAGTGCTAAACTCCACATTAAAACCTCCCGCACCACTGTCTGACAGGGCAATTAGAGTGCCATGAAACCGGTGCTCTCCACTCCGGAGAAGAAAAAAAATCCGGTCTCCATGGTAACACAGATGGTGGTCCACAGTTTTAAGCATTTCAATTTGAGACACTTTTGTCAAAAGCATCAAGCTGCAGAAGGCACCTCTGGACTTAAAAGAGTCTGAGAGAAAGAAAAGTCTCTCTCGAGCCTCGAATGTCTGTCCTAAGGCCATCATTACAACGGCAGTGAGCTGGTATAACTCTAAACAGGTAATAAATGCCCTGAGATTGTGGGTAATAGAGGCCGCAGGCTTCACTAACTCTAAACGCAGGCTTCGGAAATAATTGCAAAGAGATCATTTTATATTTGTGGGTGGAAAACCTCAAGAAAAGGAACCATGCCATGACAGAAACTCTTCACAAATCAGATCTGAATCAAACAGTAGGCATAAATCATGAATGATTGTGGACCATCTGGCCTTAGCAATGAAGGATCTAAATGAGCGTACAACTTTAGATGTTTCCTGAGAGGCACATGTAGGCCATTCGAAAGGAAGGAACCCTTTAGCAAAATGTTAAACCCTCCAGATAAAGAGATTTCTTCCTGTTCATCTATTAAGCCTATTATTCCTCCATCCTTCTATTCATCTCGATCTGTATCAGTCCGTTCCCTCCACCTTTGCTCTTTGGATCGGCCATCGAAGACATCTATATTCAACAATAGAAACACTAAGATGAAAGAAAAGATATCCCACAACATCACAAACAGAGGATGAGCTCACATACACGCACACACAGTCGATATTATCGAACATGCACTGGTCTTTGTGGTGGGAGATTTAGTGACATTACCTACCAGTGACAGAGCTCATCGTGAGGTCATTCATCACATACGCGTGTGCGGGTCATCTGGCACGCGACCCATGATTGCAAAAAGACACTCAATCACGCTTTGGTGTAGCGATCACACACAAAAAAATCAATTCACCTGTGTGCATTTGTGTACGTGTGTCGACTATCGAAGCCATCATACCGTTTCACCGTGTCCTTGAAGACCCAGAATTGCAGATGATTACAAATGGACAAGTTCATGAGCTCTCGCACACAAGCTGCAACTTCCGAAATACATTTCGGTCAAGGTCTTGGTCCCAAGTGGCTGATTTCCTGCAAACTTCTTAGCATTAGACGCTTGGAATATGAGGAAGAGGAAGAGAAAGGCTGCTTTGTTCTCCATCATACCAAAAAGCAATTAGTACAGTAATCCTGTCCCAGCAGGCCTAGGGGGAGGGCTGTATGTAAATGACCTGAAACAGGAGAGTGAGTGAGATGAAGTAAATTAGCTCCAGGCTGAGGGTAATAAATAAATATCCATGCTGATTAAAAACTCACTAATACATCTCTCCAATGCAGGTCAGCTACGTTGAGTGGGCAGAGGGGGAAAAATGAATATCTAATTTCCCTTTCTCAAGGTGACCTTTCATGTCCAATAAAAAGATATATAATAATTTCTTCAGGCTTTAGACAACACACATACGCATTCATTAAGCCTTCAAATGTGCTGACAGTGAAGAGCGTAGCTTGAAATAAAGATTCATAACTAATATTCTTCCTAATTAAAAGTCTCTTCTGCTATGACTTGCTGGATTAAACCATCTATCTTTTGGATGTGTCCTCCTACCCAACCAGTACTGGGGAAGATGCTTTGAAGTTTACTGTAGATTAAAGGTGCTGTAAGTGTTTCAAAAACACTGTTTGGATGTCAGTCGGGCTGACATCAACAACAAATGTGTAACCAATCAGCATTAGGGGGCATATGATGGCTGAGGAGACAGAACGAGCGAGAAGGAGATTTGAAAATTAAACTGCAAAAAGAGAGATAAGACAATACAAAAGAGCTCAAAAGAATGTCACTGGAATGAATGTTTATGGCTGGGCAAGCATTTTAGGACCCGCGTTAATGTTAGAAAAGCTTTCAAGTGCTGGAGAGAGCCAAGCAGGAAGGCCAGAAAACAGACTGCTTTGATTACGCTTCACATGTGAGTAACACTGGGTTTGAGTGTCATTGATTGTCTGGAGCTGCTGTGCTGTTGGTGACTAACAACGAACTCTTGTTGGTATTTACTCTTGTGTTCTGTACGTTCATTTTTTGTACTTCCTTGCCATGCTCATCATCTGCGCTTTATTTGTCGTGAAGCATTTTGTTGCGTGTCAGTTGTGATAAACAGACATCCACTCTCGCATTGCATGTAGCAGTGGCCAGCTGGCGAGAGTTAGAGAAAAACAGCTAGAGAAGGCGACGTTTAGCGTGTAGTTTGAGATCCACTCGGAGCAGGGTGGTTAAGATTGGAGGGTGATTGTGGAGACGGAGCAATGAAGAGAGGGCTGGGTTTGTTTGGGTTGAATTCAAATATCAACAATTTCCAACAGCGTTTTTGAAAAACTTCTAATCCCACCTTTAAATTAAGTTAAAGTAGTTGAAAAAAACAGTCAAGCTACTTAAAAAAAAAAAAAAAAAAAAAGCGATAGTACAAGCTACTAGCAATACATTAAATGCCATTAAACAGCATTTGAAAATATTTATTTACACTAAATCCCAAAGAATAATTTGGCTATCCACACTCTCCAAAAGTCCACGCACTGTCGACATAATTTTTGTCATCAGGAGGGTCCACATTACACAGTTGCGATTATACTGTGTAGTAGTCGAAGAGTGTGGAAAAAGCCATATAAAACAGTAAACAAAGCAGCAAATCTTTCTCCATCGCTTTGGTTTTGGTTCTTGTTCTAAACTGTGAATGCAATGGCAGACCTGCTATTTTTATTCTTTCCTTTCGAGCAGCGAACGTCCTGTAATTGACATGACTCAGTGCTGCCCTCTGATGTCTGGTAGAGTATAAAAAGCATTTGTAGTGCGCATGTGTCGAAACTTGTCCATCTGTGGTTGTCGTGTCCGTGTGTGAGTATACCCGGGCCTTTAATGCTCCCAATAAAACTAGAAAAGGTCGTAATTTACCCATATATTTCAATAAAACACAGTGGCCAAGCAGCAACACTTACCTAGAGATTATTCATTCGTAAGATTATTTAACAAAATATTATGTCATTAATTTGTATCGCAACAAAAAGATTCTGCACAGAGGCCTGAAAAGGGGCTCAAAGGATAATAAATTGATGCATTTAAATGAATCATTATCGTAAATGAATCCGACTTCCCAATGCTTTATGTGAGAGTGGATGTTTTGGTAGCTATGTTTGATTACTACCACAAAAATAGTTGAATGGCATTTTTGCAGATTTATTTACATCAAATGCCACTAACACAAAATTTAGCTATGTTTAGCAAAATTTAGCCTTCAATAAAACTATAATATAGATATAACAATAAAACACAATAAAAAGTGGCCAGAAACAGCATTTAACTAAATACAATAATTTATATTTTATTAATTATATCGTTTTATACATGGCAACAAAAAGTAGACTTTAAAACTTAAATGAATCAGTGAATCATGTAATTCAACCAAAAAAAAAAGAGTGAATCAATTCACTAAAACAAATCAGGATTTGTCATGTTTGGGCATTTTATGTTACTCTGCCACAACTTTTAGTTCTTTACCCCTGGTGCATACAAAAGCGAAACAAAATTTTTTTCTGGAGGAAGAATTCCGACATGATGTAGTGTTGATGTGGGAACCAAAGTGAGCTCATGAAATGCACTTCACTTACTTAATCAGTGGCCTTGCCCTGCGCTGTCAATATGGCTGATCACACAGGTTTTTCCACATTACGTTAACAACTTCATGAGCTCTGCTGAGCACAGTATTAATCTCTGGCGAAACCTCGCTTTACACCCTGATCGATACACGCTGTCTGTCCTGCCTGTGGCGCAAAGACTGTGGGAACCACTTTTTTGGAATCCGGTCAAAACTTTTACCACGCATTTCACACACACGGGATCGAAATGAACACTGGCTATTTTTAAGATGTAGCACCCTTAAAGAGACACAATGTGGCCGAAGTGAGAATAAATGGAACAGAACAAAAGCGAAGAAAACTTATCTGAGGCAGCCAGCTTGGCAGAACGAAAGTACATTGCAACACAACAGGTAGAAAATGCAGGAAAACAGCAGTTGTGTTGCACAGCTTAAACAAGGAGTCATTTTACCTCAACGTAAAACACGTCTGTATGTGGGCGTCTGAAATGTAACATGCTATTTTGCAACCAGGCCTGCAATTAGAGCACGGAAGCTTAACCAATTTTGCCACTTTTAATTTTTTTTTTTTTGGAAGAAAGTGCTTTTCTCACTCTCCAGAAAAGGTACAGGACTAATCCAGCTCGCCGGGAGGCCACTTAAGCTAATTGGCAGGTTTTGTGGGCATGGGTTAGTACTCAAAATAGCTGAGACCACCTTCCTTCACATCTTATATAAATGGCTCCTTCACCACCATCATCTCCTTATTCCAATCAGGTCTTTAAATAAGCCAGAACCACCCCCCCCCCACTTAGACGGCGAAGTGCACTGTTAAATTAGAGTAATGAGACAAATGACTTGAGAACAAATGAAGGAGAAAGTGAGTGAGGAAGGAATTAGAAGTGAAGGAATGGATCCGAACAAGTCACATTCATGCATCCATTGCGTTTTGATCCGCTACCTAGTTCAGTAGTGCACTGGCATGGAAGTCACTTCAGTGCAGAGAAATGTTTGTCGCCAAAATGCACCCACCACGAAACCAATGAGCATTGGCTGCTCACTATATTTACTTGTGAGAATTGTTGCCATTTCTTAAAAAGGAAATAAAATGAATGCTTACAATGCTTGCTTATATGTACAATTAAGAACAACTGAAATTGGTGGTTAATACAAATAAGCTGCTAATTATTTTCATGCACTGATAACCAATAAATGGCTGATATTAAAACTGATTATGAAATCAAGAATAAAAGAGTATTAGAATAAAACTAGACTAAAATTAATCAATTTAAAAGTACAAGTGATTTAGGAATCACAACATTACTATGCACAGTATGAAAAATTTGCAAACAATTCCTTAAATTATTAAATTAAGTATTACATTATTAGAATTATTATTAAAGATAAGTAAGTGAATATTTGATTATGCTCATGTTAATCTTAATATAAAATAATGGACATGAGCATACACAATAAAATATTCAATATTGACTGTTATATAAAAATGTAAAAAAAAAAAAAAACACTCTAATATTGGATAATGACTGATATTAGTTGATTTGTAGTAATATTATAAATTTTGTACATTGCTGTGTGATATGTTTAATATCTGAATTGTGATTATTAAAAATGTAGGAAAAGCACATTTTTCATAATGCCAGTGTACATTTTTATAGCTGCAATAAAAGTGTTATAAAAAATACCAGCTACAGTGAATGCATAAACATTGTAATTGTGACACAGTCTGCTAAGCTTTCTGGTAACAGAGTCATCAGTGTCCTTGTAGTCATCTTTAGTGTATCAAGGGCCTTGCTAGTACTTGAATTTGTTCACAATGTCCTGATTTACGTCATAGGGAATTAGAGAGCGGAATGAGACACAAGCAGAGTATTCAGCTAGATTTAAGAGTCCATTGCGTAACGGGGGGCAGCAGTGAAGTTAATGAGCACGAGAGTTGTTTACTTCAGCAAACTTTTAAAAAGTGTGGCAAGTTAAATTCCCAAGGTGTCCTCTCTGTCTGAGGTAAATCACAGTGAAGCAGCTCACATCTCTTAAGCGAGCCAAAGCCTTGTCATCACAGTCGCCGTTAAGCTAATTGCCTTTATAGAATCTCATTGGTGAAGAGATGCCTTCTCTTTCTTTCTTTGTAGAGCAAGACAGATCTGGCAACTAAAGGGCTGATGCTCAATTCTTCAATGTTTTCAGCCAGGGTCACATCTCATTGGCAGAACTGAGCCTGTAAATCAGAGCATACTGCAAGATCATGAGCTAAGCTGCCAAACTAAGCCAAAAAAGCAACAAAAAAGGGGGCGGGGGGTCAAAAAGACAGAGAGAGAATTAGATATTGTGCCATATTAAGGAAGTTTCTAACAATGTGAAACATTATACAAGAGATATTTCTAGACTTGTTTTGCTTTGTAGTCTTTTCTGTCTGTGATTATGGAAGACAAGGTGTAATCTGATCCCAGATCTGCGGTGTTTTTTTTTTTTCTATGAACACAGAGCCTGCCTCCCTCTGAGACATTTTGAAGCAAGGCTTTCCTCTTCATTTACATTTTCATGCAACACAACAAATGTCATCCTCAAGGATCTCTGCATAAAACAAGCTGTATTAACCTCATTCGTTTCATTTTCATGAATTTGCCACTCCTTTGTGTTGGTGAATCCACACAGCACCCGTTGTGGAGTCCCTGCCTCCCTGAGCACAACACGAGTTCAAACGTCGGCATCACAGTGCATCCTCAGGTCCAAAGAGAACTTTCTTTTTGGCCAGGTATTAAAGGTGAACAAGTTGTGGGTTACGCAGGTGTTACAGCTTGATGAAATGAGCTGTTTGTTTCCCATATATATTACCTCATGTAGAACAGGAAGGTTACTCTAAAAATAAACATATATGATCCAGATATACTGAACTGTGGCACTCGTGTGGGATATACAGTTTTGAATCTGTCAATATATGATATAATTAATATGATATGATTATATTATATTATATCTGACGAAGATGATTTTTGAAGGATTATATGACACTGAAGAATGGAGTAATCATGCTGAAAATTCACCATTGCCATCACTGGAATAAATTATATTTTAAAATAGAATATAATATTTATTTTAAATAATAATATTACACAATAATTTGTACATTTGATCAAATAAATGCAGTCTTGGTGAGGATAAAAGCATTTCAAAACAATTAAAAAATCTTGGCCCACGTTTTGAAAAGTAGTATATTATTATAATCTGCTATAATTAAATAATTGTTTATTATTATTATTATTATTATTGTTGTTATTATTATTTTTATCATTATGATTAATAATATAAACAGTTGTTGTTGTTGTTGTTGTTATACCTTAAATTGCTCAAGGAAATTGAACAATTTTCTGAAGTTTATATTTCAAACAAGAAAAAAAGAAACCAATTGCCAGTGAGATTAGAAAATACACTTAAAGATATTCTCTCAACAGTCTGTATTATTTCAAAAGAAGTGATCCAGTAAATATATCTTAACATCCTTAAATGAAGACAAAATTCTTGAGAAATGGATGATGAGGACACACCTACACCTTCTAGATTTTTAAAGTTGGTTCACCCTCCGCCTATGATAAAAAATAGTAAAGAATAAAGAAATTAATTCTGACTATTAAAGACAGTAAACGTCTTTCATGACACATTTGCAACTATAGAGAAATACTGAGGGCCTCAAGAGGTTTGTAACTTGTATTCACAATTCTGCTTTTTGAAAAGCTGACAGACATTAAGAGAGAGGGGACATTCATAATTCAAAGATGGGAGGTGGTGGCGGCAGAGGGGGTTAATCCCTCTCCATCTGCCTAACAACACCTCTCCCTCAGCACAGGCCTCAGATCCACCTGCACTGAACCAGGGGCTCTCAGCTAAAGATTTGGGCTGACCTGCATGAAGGCTCCCTGCAGACTTTGCCTCGATGTCTTCCAAATCGCCAATGCCTGACTTTGAAATTTCCAGAAGGAGAGACTCTGAGGGGCCTGCAATCTCACCAGCATGGCTGTTCTCAGGATTAAGGGACACAGATGAGCCAGGAGGTGCTTCCTGGCTCCGAATGTGCAAGCCTTTTCCCCTCAATGCCAGCACTGATGGATTAACAGACAAACTAAAGGCAGCAGAAAACACACACACAATACACAAACAAAGTGTAATGTGGCGCCAGGTCCTAAGAAATCAATTTGTGAATAGGAACAGAAGGAGGGGGGGAAGCTGGTTTTGACCCTTGTTTTCTCTTCCTCCTTCTGCCACTCTGCTTGTCCTTTTAACAAAACTCACTGAGCTTCTTATAAAGCTTATTAAGCAATGTTTTGTTTGCAATATTTACACATTTCTGTTTAATTATTGACAAGCAGTGCTATGAAAAGTATTTTCCCCTTTAGCAACTGCCAATTTAGAGAACAAATTATAATTTTACACAAAGGGAACCCAAGAGAAAATTTCTTTGGGTAAAATTGGCTAACAAAGACTCATACATCACCCCTGAGAAAAAGTGAATGCCCCCCTTAAATCTACTATCTGTCTAGACAACAATTAACAGCACTAGCGCCACGTTTAATTTGATTTGAGTCTTTGTTCTTTGTAGTCAAGATGTAGTCAGATGTCAACTTGACTCTTTTTGGAACAATGTCCTGCTGCATCATACAAATAAACTTAAGCTTCAGTTCATGGTCAGACAATTTTTTAAAGAATTATCCAGTATATGAGAGAATGTTATTTTCAATGATAACTCACCGAGGCCTCCACAGGAAGCAAAACACTGTAGGCATCACATTGCTACAATATACACTGATTGTATTTGCTTGACAACAGATATAGACATCCACCCAACATTTTGACTCATCTGTCAATAGGTTTCACCAAGGTTTGAGATTAACACATGCTTTTAATAAACATGATATGAGTTTTGATGTTCTTCTTAGTGAACCAAACTTTTTGCCTCACTCTTCCATAAAGTACATTTTTGCACAGTCCCTTTCTTATTACGAAGTCATGGACCGTGACCTTCACTGATGCAAGAGAAGCCTGTAGTTCTTTGAAAGTTTTTTTCTGTGATAATTTAAAGCTTTCTGGATGAGGTGCCACTGTGCCCTTTGAGAAATTCTGACTGCTTTTGGGAATATTCACCACTAAGAGTCTCTGACTCCAACTGAAATTCTGTTGTTTTCAAGACTGTGGGGGCAATTACTTTTTCACAGACAATATTAGTAATTTTTCATTTTGTATTATCATTATTATTATTATTATTATTATTATTATTATTATTATTAAAGGGACAGTCCATCCACCCAAATGCATGCAGGTTGAGAAGGACGTGATAAATGACAATTTTAATTTTTGGGTGGACTATCCCTTTAAATAAACCACATAATGTCAAAAACTATGCTTTATGATTCCTAGGTTTCCTTGTCCTACATTTTTATTGTGACATAAATATGCAAAAAAATCAGGCTAATACTTTTTCGCACCAATGTACTTGAATGTACTAAGAGCATGACAAATACACAGTTACAATCAACAGAGCAAGTCCACTTGATTCTAGCAACTATACCAGCCAAATGCTTATTGGTGGAGTGGATGGGTGGAGGGGGCAGGACCGATGGGCAGTTTGCCTGAGCTCAGTGCACAGCTGCAGGGCCTGCGGGCAGACAGATAGAGCCCCACTACAGCAGGTGCTGACATTAATGAGAGTGATAAACCATAAGAGAGAATTTATAAATCACTAAAAAGCTATGGTGGACCAAACCCTCTACTGGCATCTGCCCATTCTGCTGACCTGTGGTTAAATAAACCTCTTACGAGAGGAAGAGTATTTGTTGAAAAAGAAAATGACGTGGAGCCAGAATTGATGGTTAATATTTCAATTCTCAGGTACGCTTGAGGTTTCGATGAATTCGTGTTTTTGAGGCTGCTGGGAAGCCATCAAATATTCTCAAACTTGAGTAAAAAAAAAAACAAAAAAAAATGAAGAAAATAAGCTCACTTCTGTCTTTTGTGTCACTAAGTGTTTGATCAGCTATCTTCTGAGATGTTGAGAGCAAATTGTACTTTGATGAATATGAATGAAGATTCAAAAGTGGAGGAGCAGAACGTAGCCTCAATGTCTGTGAGATCCAAGAACGTCTATCAGCATCGCTTTTTATGTTACCGTCACTCCCTATTGTCAGAACTGAAGGTGAAAATCTGAATGAATGGTGCCATGAATTACTGAAGAAATCTGTGAGACTAGGAACCATTAGCAGGGCACATATCTGTGACCACCACTGCACAAGCGTTTCAATGGAAAAATGAGTAAATCGCTAGACATTGCACTTTGTAACGGTGTGCTAAAAGCCATTAAGCTTTTAGGAAACAGACACTCTCCTGAAGGAAACACTACAATGACCTTAGTGAGAGAATAAAGTGGTACAACTCAATAAATCAGATTATATGATGGCTAAAACAAGATTAGAACTGCATAATTATGGTCGATTATTTCTCTTGACAATGTAATTGTGATTATTAATGCTGATTTGCAGTTAATTATTTTGTACGATCTGACAACTACTTACCATAGTTCCTGCCAAAATACAATAGTTACTAGAGATGCAAGAGACGTTGATAACGTTGGTTATCGAGTTATAGTGGAAACATAAATGCTGATTTTGAATATATATTACCTTTGCTGTCATCTAACGCTCACATGAAATGAATCTTTAAAAGCACTAATAATAAAATAACACCCTTAAATGTAAAGTTTATCAAATATCAAAATATATATATCCATTTTTCATACTGTACATTATAATGTTGTAATGCCTAAATTCACTTGTAGAATTTAAAATGATTGAATTTAGTTTAGACTTAATTTATTTAAGGTAAAATAGTATTGAGTAGTATTATTAGTCATATAATTAGAGGCTTATTGGAACTGGACCATATTAATATTGGCATATCGCTACGACAACAGCATGTCACATGTGACATACAGTTAAAAAAAAAGATGGGAAAATTAAGTTAAAAGAAAAAAAAACAATACTTTGCACAATTAATCGCAGCACCCATAATAGTAATCATGATTATTTGGATTACTAAGTTACAGAGAAGGTATGAGACATTATATATATATATAAAATATGACAAATATAATTGATATATTCCATTAATATATGCCTCATGAGATTGTCAGCAGGGTATTTTTGTTTTGTTTGGGTTTTTTTAGTGCAATCAACAGTCAACATAATTCTTATCTAACTCCACTGACTGCTGTTATAAATATAGAAACATTCTTGGAACACATTTAAGAATGTAGACATTTTAAAGAGTAAAGTTGAGTGTATGGAGTCTAATAGTTAACACTTCATATTGCCAGCTCTGTAGGTCACCTAAAAACTATACATTTTGACATGCGTAGGTAATCTACTGCACGGCAGCTGATGCTGGTATGCGTGCTTCTAAACCTTTGCTGACTGACTTACGAAAGATGCTCAGACTTTCCATCAAGTCTTCATCAGCTGACCCCAATTATAATTCTGCCACCCCTTTTCGGTCCGTGCACAAAGCTGAAAGTGATTAGTCATATCTTATGCCGTATCTCCACAGTCATGGCCAGTCTGGGGGACTTGAACTCGTCTTTGTTCGAATACACATTGGGTGATAAACTACAGTGGGAATAGTGATAGCACATAAACGATGGAGCACATAATGGATCCATATGGCTCATCTAAATAAAACAACCATAAGCTGTCAGAGCAAAGCAGCGGCACCATGGAGCTGCAGAAAGGTGGAAGCGCCAGAGGACGCCTATGATGTTTAGCCTTCCACGGGGCCCAAGGTCAAACATAACCCTGCATCTGGCCAGCCATCTGCTCCCCGTAGCCGGCCGACAGAGCCTGTCACCACCAGCCCTGCTCTCCAGCATTGTGGGATGCGTCTTGATCTCTAAGGGATATCTGGGTAGACAGGGGGCATGAGTAAAAGGGCCTTGCACAGGTGCTCTGTGATGCATGTGTGTTTCCAGCAGATTTTTTTCCCACTCTTCATGTCGCCTCCCGTCTCATCCGTTTTGTCTTATCTTAAGTGATCTCTCTCTGATTTTGTCATCTGCTTGTTTCTCTTTTTCAATGCTTTTGAAAGTCTGCCCACCTCCCTGTTACCATCTCCAACTGTGATACTTTTCTATCGTTTGTCGCCTGCTCGCCGTGAGACTTTATTTAAACAGATTGTCTGACAGATTGTCAGATGTTTCTTTTAAATTATATTTGTATTCTTCTAAAAATCGACAGACGTTGTCCCCCACGCGATGGCCTCGGGTGAACAGTCCAGCAAAAATAATGAAGTTGGATGATATTTCAATTTTCTGTCAAATCAAGTCATTGTCCTTCAGAGGCGCTCAACTCTACTTCAACAAGCAAATTTCAACAAAAGAGCCGGACGTGAGGAGAAAACAAAATACATTTTTTGAGTGACTTTCACCAATTCAATAAAGTTATCCCCACAGGTTCTTACCTCAAAAGATGATCCAATCAGACAGCAGGACCGCAGTCATTTGAAGATAAAGGTCTGGATCGCTTAAGAAAGCTGTGACATTCCACAACCGACCTAAGAACAAAGACAACAGTCATTGATCAGTGATGAACACCAGTCTTGACTTCACCGCAATGGCACAATTTTGGAGATTTAATGCCCTGTGGAAAACAAAAAAAAACTCTCAGAACACAATTTCCACACATTCATTAGTTTATGTAGTGATTTGTCCACTAACAAATGTTCAACAATGTACACTAGGGCTTTGGAGCTAGGAGTCTGTAAGATGTTTTTTAATGCTTTTGAACGCGATAATATTCTGAAATATTCTAAAATTTAAAATAACCTTTTTATTTTAGTATATTTTAAAATGCAACTTATTCCTGTGATGGTAAAGCTGAATTTTCAGCAGCTATTATTATGGTCTTCAGTGTCACATGATCCTTCAGAAATCAGTCTAAAATATGCTGATTTCTTCTTATGATGCTTAATGTTTTTGTGGATGCCATCACCCAAGTTTCTGTTACATCTGAAGAACATGTTCTTATCTGTTCTCTCCACAGACACACAAATGAGGCCTTTTCATTCATAACATGTCTGTTTGTGTGATGTGATCTACACATACAAGTTAATGAAGCTATAGACTGCCATCTCAGGACTGTGACACTTAGACACGGAGCCAAAACCAACAGAACAAGCGCTTAGAGAAAACAATGTCTTTGCTGAGAAGATGATGAAAGCACTTTTCACTTAACATTCATTATGGGCAGATTTCTAACCAAATCTCTACAAATCCCCCATCGGTAGCTGCCCAAATCTCAGGGCATCTCAGAGCGCAATCTGCTCTTCCAATCTGCTGTGCGAGAATGAGACACTAGTTCAAGCCAGCTCCTTACTGACAGCACCCGAGTCTCCACAAATCTCCTGTCTCACTCCCTGTCTCAGCTGCATCTCCTTATTCTCTTGGTCAGTCTGTCTGTCTCTATCTCCGTCTATGTCACTCTCTCTTTCGCTCTGTGCACCTTATTCTCTATCTGTCTCTCAGCCCATTTTGCTTTACATAAAGACAGGCTGCAGACACAGGGGAAATGCAGTACTTCGTGTATCACCAGAGAGTAATATGAATTACAAAAAAGAAAAATTGATCTAATAACAGCCATGTTTAATATTGCAAAATGATCTTCAACTTGCAAATCCCCTCCAGGGCAATGTGAATTAGTTATGCTCATGTAGAGCGGTCTCTTAATTCGGCAAATTCTGCAGAACTACCTGCATTTGTTAAATGGCTTTCATATGGCTGAAGTAAAAATGAACAGCATGAGAGTGTGAAAGTGGCAATTATACAAGCATTAGATACAAGCAGTTTTATCATTTGTTTTTCAATTTAAATTTACAGTCTGAAGAGTCAATACAATCACCTGGTCAGTGCAGGACACAAATCTTCTCTGCATGTACTCTCAAAGCTTCTCAAGGCAAAAGACTGGATTTGGGTGAAATCCAAAGCTCAGTGTGCAAAATCCAAGAAAATGTTTTTAAAGGAACATACAAAACAAAACAAAAAAAGCGAATTCTGCCATTATTTTCTCACTCTCACGTTGCTCCAAACCCATATGTTGTTTACTTTCTCAGTGTAACAGCTTATCAAAAATTGGAAATTGGAAAAATGGAAGTTGAGAAGGGGGACTGACACTCAAATACGGAGGCAATTGATTGCGATTTTTTCAGAGGTAGGGTTTAAGACTAAATGATTGGAGAAGTCCGGTATACGTCCCACATGAGAAGTCTGTAATCTTCTCCCGGACGATCCGACATTGATTAAACATTACGAGGTCAAAAATAAATGCAATTGAAACATTTGCACCGATAAATTGTTCGCAATAAGATCTATAAAATGAATTTACGTTTTAATGGCAAATTTAAGCTTTAAAAAAGGACAGTAAGTTTTAAAAGTAGTCAATACAACGTGCGTGCTGTTTTCCCTGGTCTTAAGTCATATTGTGAAGAAAAGACCAAAACTGTTCCTCAACACCGGACATTATTCACAAATCATCTTCATCTATAGTGAGTTAAAAACTCAATCCACTGCAACCCAACCAATGAGTTGGATTCAAGAACCGGATCAATCTAATTTGTTCAAGACTTTCTTTTGAGCCAGTTCTTTCTGAACCGGTTTGTCCTTTCCACATATCAAACAAAACAATTTGTTCATGAATACAACAGATCCCAGTCTCCTGTTCAACTCACTGACTGAAATATTTTTTTTCAAGATTATTAGTGAATAAAGTAAATTTTGGTCCATCTCTCACACAAATGTTTTGTATGACTTTAAAAGATCTGGAATATAATTCACAGGTTATATGGATTGTCTGTAAGATATTATTTTTTTGTTTTTTTGGAGCTTATGGTCACTATAAATGTTGTTGTATTGAAACAGCCTCAACGCATATCTTCAGCATATAGTTTTGAAACTACTTGAGGGTGATTAAAAATGATAGACCCTTCATTTTTGAGTGAACTATTCATTAACATTCTGTTTACATTGCCCTCATTAGCAGTTTTTTTAAAGCATCATAAATCCAAGCGCAATGGACTTTACACCTTCAGAGCGAATACCTCCAAGTACACCATGTCTGGATCAATACAAAAATCATTTTGGTTTGACTAGTGCTGAGGACCAGGAAACCTGATCTCAGATCAGCATTTCAACACAAGAATGTTTCTCCAAGCACAGTCCTTGTAAACCCACGGTCTGCAGCGAGCAGAATACGAGTGGCGCTCTGCCAACATTCCTCAAAGGCTTTTAAAGCACAAACCCTGATAAGAACCCTGGCCAGCTGGTCAACCTTCGCTCCTCAGAGTTCATTGCGAGGCTGTCAGGGAGGAAAGGGCTAACAGCTAAACCATCCATCCTGTATTTTTCCAACACCTTCATCTAAAAAGCTCATGCTTAAAAAGTCAGGGTGTACATGATGCCGATACGTTTTACATTACTTCAGCCAGGAGCGCACCGAATAAAACCAGAGAAAAACAACTTAAGTGCATCAATAACAGTCTATTTAGAGGTTACGTGATGCTTTTTAGGGAGTTCAGCCAGAGACTTACTGCCAGTTAGTCCATACTGAGTCAAGTTCTATGTTTTGTTTTTTTTTGTCCATGGTTAAATGCAGTAAACAAACAGGAGTTGTGTACCACTGTGGACATCAGTTATTTGGAGTTTCATTTAGAAACAGCACTATTACAAATGTCTTTCACGTTATTTAAACGCTTCCAATTTAGCAGATGCTTTTTCTCCAAAGAGACTCATCGTTAAAAGAGCCATAAAGACAGTATAGCCAGTTCTCCTTGCAAAAAACAGGTTTTGAGATCTTCCTCTGGTGACCGCATGGTCCAGAATTTCTGAATTGCCAAATATCACAAGGAATAGCATAGACTCTAAATGGATTGACATTATGGTTTCACACTTTTCACAACCCAAGCTGCTTTGAAACTTTTAACTATCTGCTTTTAAAAGTGGCCATGTGGTCATTCAGAAAGAATCTCACCCAAGTCTAAATTTATATCCGGCGGAGAAAAAAAAGTGGGAAAAAAAGAACATGTTGGAAACGTTTACGACAAAACAAATCTGAGTGAGCCATAGGCAGCGTTCCAGCATCTATGTGCTTAGATTAACTGTAGAGAGAGATTTTATTACTCCAGCTTGGCTTGGTCTTAATTCAAAACTTTTACAGTTCTGTACTCAAGTACTGCTGCTTATTTAAATCATCTCCAATAATACAGCACACGTTTAGCTTTAGCTTTCACTGCAAACGCTAATTTTTGGCTTCTCCTTAGCTTCTATTTAAAGACACAAACCAAATCCATCCAAACCGCGAGGAAATGTGCACAAGCTGAGTTTTGTCCAAACCGAGAGAAGTTCCTGAAAGGAACGTCTGATTTGCTGAGCCGCTGAAGTTTGATTTAGTCATAGAGCCTGAGGCAGGAGGCCTCATCATTCCAGATAAAACTCTGGAGAGAGGAAATCACCAGGGAGTATTGCTAATGATAAATAACGCATGGACATCACCTCACCAAAACACACAGATCAGGAAAAAAAAAAAAACACACACACACACATTACTCAAATGTAGAGTCGGCAGGGTTGCGTCAGACTAATTTAATGCTGAGACTAACTAATGCTTCAGTCCCGTCTATAAGGATGCGCTGATTCTGCCCAATATGATTAGATACAATTTTTTTGTAAATAAGTTAAAAATAAAATCAATTAGTTTACCCAAAACTGAAAATTCCATCCAAACCCATGAGACTTTCGCTCATTTTTGAAGCACAAATAAAAATATTTTAAATGAAATCAGAGATTTCTGTCCCTCCATTGACAGCTACTCAACTACCACTTTGACACCTGTTAATAGAGAGATCATAAAACTAATCCATATGGATTGAGTGGTTTAGTCCAAACAGATTTAATTATAAAATTTTATTTGCATGTAATTGGACTTTCAAAATATAATAAAAAATCTCAAAATTGGCCATTCACTGATGTTTCAGACCACTTTTAAAACCTTTACTAATTGCCAAGAAAACTTGGCAGTGTTTCCGTCCCCCCCCCCCAAAAAAAGCAGAGATGTAGGTCAGGATTCTATTTCAGCCCAGTTGAGGACGTCAGGCCACCATTCCCCCCTTTCTCCTTCCGTCTTTTTTTTCCCCCTCTCAGAGCGCAAACGATTTGACCCTGGTCATCTTCCACCTTCAACTTCCCTCTGGAAGAAAAATCAATGGCTTTGGTATTCAGAACACATTGCTCCCGCTTAACCTTTGACCTTTCGACCCAGTCAGGGTTTGTCAGGAAGAATATGTAGACTTTGTCTAAAAGGGGTCAAATGTTTTTTAAAAGTATCTTCACTTAAAACACTGCAGGGTGGTCCTGATGCATCCTGGGAGGAAAGTATACCACCTTCTTCATTTTGACAGGGGGAAAAGAAAATACTCAAACAGAAATTAGAGTCATTCCAGGAGATCAAACTTTTAAATGAGCATATTCCCTCAGCTGCTAACCTGAAATCACACGACACGCAGAGTCTCAATCTTTCTCTCGCTCTTCTTTTTTATACGAGACCCACCAGGAGACTATTACGACAGAATAATAGCTGTGGAAACGATTTTGCTAAAGAAACATAATATTATTAAAGTGAAGTACAATCTGCCATTGTCCCTTTCCCATCTGCTGGTGGTGTGTGATATGAGAGATTTATAGAGCAGTTCAGCATGTTAGTTTAACTGATGGTGCATTCTGTGTGATAATAAGCTGCCGATCGTCACAGAGGAATGAGATTAGCTCTTCTCGTCTATCTACACACTATTATCATGCTAATTGAGAAAGAACCAAAAAAATATAATCATCTAAATCTGAACTGAAAGCAGCATTGCTGTACCGTCAAGCCATGGTTAACCGTGGCTGAATCATCTCAGTGAGCTTTGAGGGACACATTCAACGACCACGTATGGTACAGCCACCAGTTAATTAACAGGTCATAAAAGGTAAAGGATCCTTCTGAAAAGTCTTGCCCATGTTGTAACCTCAAAAGCAGATGTTTTATTTTTTTAGATTCTTATATATAAATTCTACCCATTTAGGGCTGCACAATTAATTAAAATCAAATAATATAAATGAGCTCCCAATACAGTATCTCAGAGCTGAATGCTCCACATATACACCAATTTGCTTAAAATGTGAGTTAATGTGCCTTAATGTGTTTATAATGTGTATTCTGACATTTGCAAATTTTCTTTACTTGAGTCATTATACAAATAAATAACAACACTGAGTCACAGAAAAGGAAGAGATGTAAGCAATATAACAGAAGAAATGATGACAATACATTACCATTAAAATTCCAATATTTAATAATAATAATCATGTACATATTATTTTGTATTTATTAAACTATTCACTTACTTTTAATCTTACGTTGAGTCAAGGTTGTTCTAGAAATGTCATATTGACATTCTATATTCATTTCAATATTCATTTAATAATCAATATTCATTGCCATTTAATTATTAATTTAATTAATTTCAATCATTTCATTTTTTCTAACTCTAGCCAAGCAAAATAAGAGATTTATATCACAATTCAAATTGCAATTGCATTATTTCCCAAAATTTAATATATTTGTTTACCGAATCATGCAGCCATATACATTATCCATGGTGGAAAAAAACTGCAAAAAAGACCTCAAAAGTCAACTAATAGCGTTTGTAAGCCCCTTTTCACCCAATATTCAAGCTCATATATTCCATTTGACACACCCTGGGGAAGAAGTCCAGTTACTGTTAGTGTATGATTATGAGATACACTGGAGATATTTTTAGGGGGTCTGTCTGGAAAGAAAGGTGGATGGGATGGGGGCAGACTTGATTATTTCACAGAGTCTTGAACGCCCCCCAGTAATATCTACTGTGATCACTATATGATGACACAAGGGAATGGAGAGAGAGAGTGTGTGTAAGGTAGAGAGAGAGAGAGAGAGAGACACAGAAGATGAGCAGAGGAGAGACAATCTGGGTATATGCCTGTAGTGAGAGATGCATTAGGGGTAATATCAGTCTCTGTGGTTGAAATGTGTTTATGGTGAGTTGTTTTTCATACATCAGAGATTGCTCCGCAGGGATGAGCTGCAGGCCAACACGCAGATAATGTGAGAAAGCAATAAAGCGAGATCAAATGAAGCAGCCTGGAAGCACTACACCAGAAATGTGTGTGTGTGTGTCTGTGGGAGAGAGATATTTGCTGGTACCTGTTATATCACAAATAGCTTGAAAGGATAAAAGACCAAAAAAAGACTGATGTACATGCACACATGCATTTCCCTTCCCACATGCACAGTTGAGTCATCATATGGTTAACAGGGCATACTTGAGGAATGCGAGCTGGTTTGGGAGGGGGGGGGGGGGATTTTAGTGAGCGCTCTGGCTGAGGGCCAGGGGGGTTATTTTACCCCTTCCCCAAGTCTCAATTCTGGCCCCCACGTCCACAGCCAGACCTAAAAATAACTCCAGTCTCTAAAAGAGCATTTGCAGAAACATAGTGAGAGAGGGACGTCTGTTTCTAATCTGAAACTTGACAGGGTCCAAACCAAACCCAGGTTATCTGCACACGCTCACAGAAATTGGCTCAGACATACAAAGAAGATACTGAGCTTTAAACCTTCATATCGGCCTGTTTCTCAGAACTGCACGAGAATGCTTTCGTCGTATCTACAAAGGTCATACTAGACTTTCTATTTATAGGGGGCATGGAAATTGGAGGGATTTGCAAACAGCACTAGTGGTCACGTTAAATCTACACAACAGAGTTCACTCTAAAACACACCTGAGGATGAATTACACACACAAACAGGGTGGCATGACAGTATATACGGTGTGACAGTAATATGTTTGCAGGACTATTAGCAGGTAGGACTGGTTTGTGTTATCTGTGTCAAGACATGAAGTTTTATTAAAGGGACAGTACACACAAAAATAAAAATTGTCATCATTTACTTATTGTAATTTTAAACTTGTAAGACTGTTTCCTCTGCAGAAGACAAAAGAAGATATTTTGAACAATGATTTGGCTGTTTTGATTCATACAATCAATGTCAATGGGGTCCAAAACAACCACACTGGACTCTGTTGACTTTCACTGTGGGGAAAAAAACAGCATGGAAATGTTTCAACAATACCTTCTTTTGTGTTCCACAGAATAAAGGGAGTTCAGGTTTGGAATGACATGAGGGGAAGTAAATGACAATTTTTGGTTGATGTTTATGATAAATGTTTATGGTTGAAAGGCCACATTAATATGGAATTCAACTGATATGCAGGCACAGGTGTGTGTATATTGGCTAGCATACAAAGACTTCAAATGGCTTATCCAATCAGATTTTAGAATCTGAAAAAAAATAATTAAATAAAACATTTACTGTTCAAGTGTTACATAACGTGAAGCCCGTTTTGCATAGAGGACAGACTTGATTTGTTATGAATAATCTTATCTTTTGGTTTACATCCATCAAGTGCCAAATAAATCAATTGAAATGAGTATAAAAAGTATTTCAACAGATTATCCAAAAATAGGCATGACAACATGTTTGTTCAACAATAACCATTTTTCATTTCAGTGTCCATTAAAAACAACTATATCTAGAGTTACACTTAAAATTTTACTGTATTAGATATCTATGAAACCATGTGGCATCATGCTTTTCTCAGAACTTAATTTCTATGTGACAATTTTACAATTACTTTAAAGCCATTGGACCCAGGGTGACTTTTAGTGGATGTACAGTTATGCTATATTAATCAAAAAAAAAAATAAAAATAGATTAGATTATAAAAAAAATTAAGGTAAAATGCAATGAAAGTGAAATTAATTAAATGAAAAATCTAGTTCAAATTGAGGAACACCTTCAAAAACACCAAACAAATTTATTCAAATCCTCACTCAAAGTGTCAACCGAGCACTTCATCTATGTAGGTACACTCATAAAAAATGTAGACAAACAATTTACTAAACAGAATTACCAATGATTGTACAATAATTGCAAAACAATTCAAAGATGAATATCAAGAGAACAATTGGTCAAGCCTGAAAAAGGGCTGTAAAGAAAGGTTGCACAGCTGTGCCACAACAAGCCAAGAAGTACAACCAACTACAAATCCAGCTAACAAGTCAAAGACACAAGGTTTGCAAAAAGTCATACAGCACACCACACACCCCACAAGCGAGTGAACAAGGCAAAACAAGACAGATCCAGATAGGCAGGCACAAGCTCTTCTCCTCAACAGCATCCAAAGGAAGGCAAGAAGTACAGACCGGCTTGAGCTGTGTGTTTTCAAAAGAACCGCAGAACAAGCAGCAGAAAGAGACACTGATGCAGCAGCAGGCGGCCAAGGAAACATACATGAGGCAAAGAAAGACACATCATGCTTACAGCCCGCCAGGGTGGAAGATGTCGAGCAGTGCCATTAGCTCACACATTACTACACCCAGTGGGAAAGTTGTACACCCCAATCACTTGCGGAAATGGAGCCATACCTCATGGCCAAAAACAAAGGCCAAGCGACTAAACTCAAACAGGCCCGAAAGGAACTCAACTAGGGTTCAATCAAGGAACTGGGTGCAGAAAAAACACTGAATGAGTAAAAAATTTGAAATATTTTGGCTTCAAAATTTTGGAAGTATTTAAAAGCAGGGCTGTCAGGCAGGTACACGAGTTTCGCCGAAGGAGAATGAGGCGTCGGCGTCCGTGAGCATGCAGATGGTTCTGAAGCATGGTTGCAGTTCCTTGCAAGTTTGGAGTGCATTTGGGAGTTGGGAATTAAAATGGGTTGGGATCAAAGATGAGATCCTCAATGCTGAGAAGTACAGGAGAAGTACCATCCAGGAGGCATCTGAATCTGATTGGCCCATTTCTGATTCTTGCAGCATGATCTGCAGAGCACACACAAAGACCAAAACATAGTCCATATCTTCAGTAAGAACTAGAACAAGGAGGTAAAGAGTGACAAGGATGGTAAGGTGATGGTGCATGGCCCACATCATCTGATCTCTCAACGTCTCTGGGATCTGTCTGAGAGAGAGAGAGAGAGAGAGAACTGAGGCAGGGAGAATCCACAGAGGAACTGTCCAAGAGTTTTGCCATGGCCAATCCCATGCCCTGTTCCCTTAAAAAACTGTGGTTCAGTATGTGTGCTTGTGTAAGAAGAAGCTATGATCTTGATAAAGGTAGGGGTCACACCACATATTGATTTTGATGTTCTGTTTACTCATTCTGTTCACACACACTTTTTTTGATATTTAATAAAATATAATATAATACTATATTGATTTTTTTTGAAGCAATTCTTACTTTACTGCATTTTTTTCACACCTGCCTAAAAACTTTTGCACAGTACTGTATGCCACACTAAGGTTTGGCAACCAAAAAGTGTCTTTTGCAATTTCTCTGTTATTTTATAATTCCAAACAAATTTATTTGGAAAGTTTTAAAGTATTCCTCGTGCTGAAACAAATGTGATTTGGTTTATAATGCAAAACATTCATGCATTTATCACGTGTGCCCAAAAACTTTGTATATTTGTCAATAAATTTATAAATTTTAATTATATATATATATATTTACAATTATACAAAGTTTTTATAGATTATATGTATAATAGTTTCTCAGTTGCACAATACAAGGTTATAGTCATATTACATGCCCTGATGCACACACAAAATAAATTTCAACTTCTGCTGTGTTTTGGGGTTGATGAATACTGCTAGTCCAGGTTGAGTGACGGGTGGCGTTGCGCTACCTTGGGATTCCACGGCCTCTGTGAGAGGAAGAATCTCCTTATCTTCAGGCTGTAATTTCCTGCTCCGTTTCACTCTTTAGAGCCATAAAAATTTTCATTTTAAAAACATGCAGTGAGGCAGTCAAGTCATTTATCCAGCACTAACTCTGATGAGCGCATTTCAGATGCTCTTTACAGCCGCCTATAAAAGTTACAGCAAAACAAAACACAAACAAACCTGAAACACTCCAGACAGACTTTTAAAGGTCACATCATGCGAGTAATATAAAACACACATTTAAAAGAGTTTTGTTTTTTCTTCCTCAGAGGATGACAATAATGCTAAACACCTGAGAATAAGGGATTTAGTTTTCTTTCCTGCTGTCTTCATGTTTTTTTCTCTCCATTTGTGAGAGTTTACTTGCTCCCATTTTGGGGCTTTGGGAGCTTTGTGAACTTTCTAAAAAACAATCGGCAATTCCAACATTAAAGCAAAAAGAGAATAAACAACTGACGAGTTGATTAGTGAGGATCACTAGTGTATCTTAAGGATATTCCACCACCAATATTAAAATTCTGGCTAAAATGAGCTAATAAGCTAATTATACCAAAACAATATCCTTCTACACTATTTGGTCTAAATAGTTTCAATATAAAAAACTAAAATCAGTTGTTTTAAATGCTACACGTGAATTTAGGCATCACTATCATTTTGAGATCTGCAGTGTTTTTAAAGATTAACTATAAGTGAGCATTAAATGGCGGTTAAGGCAACCTAAATTAAATAAACATAACAAATGTGCACGCACAACTAAATATCCAATACGATACTGTTGTATTTGATTTATTTTCACAATAAAACTGCAATTTTAAATCCCATGCTCCCCTTCTGTTGTGCACAATACAATAACCAGTCTTACGTAAACACCCCCAAAGAAACCCATCCAATCTTCCTTCAGGAAAACCCAAAAACAGGTTAATTATCCAGGGCTTCCAGTTCAGTCAACCCACCGACTAGTTGATTTTAAAAATGTGAAGTATTGCAAATCCCTTGGAGGAAACTCTTTAAATCAGATTCCGTCGTCTAAATTCATTAGAGGGTGATGAAAGCAACATAAACAGCTTCATAATATCCTATATCAGATTATCCATGTATGAACAATGCTTTATCTTCCACCACAAGTGGGAAGAATGGTTAACATTAAGTCCTTCCCGGGGCATTCTGGGAAATAAACATATTATAAAGGAGCCCTGAGAGTTTAAAACCAGATTAGAAAGTTGAAGGCTCACAACAATTCCAGCACAAGCAGCTAATCAATGCAGCAGGAAGAGTTGTTCCATTATAAAGTGATTAAGAGATCATTTAAAGCACAATCTGGAGCAACCCCAAGCCCACCACCCTGGAGTGAAACAATCAATAACCTGTATGTATGGAGAGCAGTAATTAAAACAGAGAGCTGCAGTTCGCAATGCAGGTTGGGGTGGGAGAAGAAGGGGTGGTGGCGGCTTTGGATGGCCGTTTGGGGAGGAAAACCGTTTTGGACACACTTGCCCGTGGATGTGAGCTCAGCTTTGAATTCTAGCATACCAATGTGACGAGTACAAAAAGGTGTCTGTGTGGAGTCTGGAGGCTGAGGATATGGTTGAATATTCAAATGAGGTAAACGGAGTAATCATGACTCCATAATCAGGTGGAAAGAAGAGTTGCTAGAAAAAAGAAATAATAAAAACAATGACACACTTCAGCGGTTTCACATGGTTATCACTCAGTCTCCATTTAGCTCTCATTACTCAGCTAGCCTTACATTCTTAAAGATGACAGTCTGTGTAGGCAGTGACTTCTTTCCTCATGAATCACAATGTGTGCGTGAGTACGTGATCAACATGGCGTTTTGTTTTCATGGAAATTACAGGAAAAAAATCTAATGACAAGGTCAAATTGTCTCACCTATTTAAAGACATGGTTTTAACTGCTTTTAATTGCAGATATTATATATTTTTAAAATTAGTATCTGTAACAGTATCGGTCGTATTAGATCTGCTCATTTTCACTACATGTGATATTTTAATTACCTTTGTGATCTAAATCTCACTTAAAAACACTGATCTTTTTTTTTTTTTAATTATTTAGAATTGAATTATTGGTGCATTTGTATTAGTAATAAATTATTAAATAAAATGGAAAAAAAAAAAAAAAAAAAATCGCTGTCATGTCTAGTTTGGCAAAATAGCCATCAAAGGAACAAAAAACCCTCGCTTTGGAACTCATCAGACATCTGTTGGTGACGAGGATTTTCAAATCTATTTTGTCCCAACTCACAGCACCTACACGCAACTCATTACGCACATGGAAATAAATGAAACATAATTTGTAATGAGCAAAGCTGTTGTACTCAGCAAGCGATCGGCCTTGCCTTTTTCTGCGTGTAATCTCTCTTAATTTGCAAAAATATCTCTGTCTTTGTGTAGTGTCTGGCCACACTCCATCTCAGCGTGCTTTGCAGGAGTGGCCAGTTCTCTGTCTCTCTCCATCTGCGGCTGCTGTGGTTCTGCGCGTGATGTTTGACAAGAGGTTAAAGTTTCAGAAAAATGGCTTACAAATCTGCTGGAAGCCAGGCAGTGTGTCCAAGGGCAGCAGGGAGCTGAGGGCTGAGGCCTGTAACTCGTCCAAAAGTGACGTTCCAACACACACTGGTTCTCGCTCTCAGTTTTGCATCATTCCTTTTATTTATTTATTTACTTACTTATTTATTTTACTGGGTTCAGTGCTTACTCACCCAGACTTTGCAGCCCAGTGCCAGTTCTGCTACTCGTGAAAACACATGCTTCAACAAACACCTCCAAAGCCAGGCCATTTTTCCCCAAGTTACAAAATTGAGAAGAATTTTAAATGTCTTCACATTTTCAGACAAGAATCAATCACTATATGCCACAATACAAACAGAATTTCCTTCTCCCAAATCAGACTGAACAGATTATGTGCTGGAATCTACACTGGAAAAAATTACGTGCCTTGTAAATGCAGAAAAGTTTTCAGATTTCTGGTCAAAACCTGCGCAAAATTCCATATAGAAATCCTAGTCAGCAGAAGATTGTGCATGCATACATTCCCACGCCGTCTGATCCCCAAATCAACCATATATGAAACTTACAACACCTATTTTTACTATGCATAATTCATTCAGTATCCTTGTACTGTTTTACAATAGAAGTAAATTTTAATAAAAAAAGATGAGTGTGCTGTGAACCACTGATCTATAAAAAATGACCAGATTGTTCATGACATCATAAAAAGTGAACCCACCATGCTGCCATATTGGTATTCATTCCCTGACATTCTCTTGAATGAACAGGAAATCATCTCGCAATATCTATTTCTGATCATATTTATTGTAAATTCAAATCAATTTCTGATAATAATCCTAGATATGGTCATGCTTATTATTTCCTGCATAATTATGTCCATAAAAATATCTATTTTGTGGTAAGTCACTGCATTGTGCAGTAGACACACCCACCTTTATGATTCCTAGATATCGCTCATCCTGCCCGAACAGATCATAAACATTACAGATGATGTCCAAAATAACAATTAATTTACATACATGCTAATCCTGTCCCATGGATGCGCTGCAAATTGGGTGATTTTAGGTCAAGGTTTTGGCTGTAAGTCAATGATGCCCTCTGTCGGAAGGGAATACCAATATGGCAGCTTGAACACTTCCGGTGGCTTCTCCGCCAGCAGGCAGTTTAGAACGCAATGAGCAATCCAGTCAGTTATATAGATCAGTAGTGTGAACAAACAGTCGAGAGTGTGCAGATGAGTCATGCATAGTTTCACCAAGTTTATTCTTTTATAAATTCCGATATACGTTTCGATAACACAAATATCGGAATTTACACACACATTTCAAATCCCAGTTTATGCATATTGAGCACTTCCAATGAATTATCCAGTAATTCACTTTACCCATTTAATTTCCTATCAACTCAGTATATTGACACTGTAAACAGGGCACGCTATGCATGTTCAGACATTTTTTGGAAAACTGGACCTTGTGAAAGATGGTGACCCAAGTGAACTGTGAGCCAGTACTGACAATAAACCCAAAACAAAAGCAAATAAACAGTTTGTAATATTAACCTGAAATAGCATAACATGAAATAAAAAAATAATCACTGTCAGGACAAATCATAAAACAAAGTGCTTATGTTATCATTTTAAAATCTGTATATTTATAAGTAAAAAGTCACTGGAATGATTTGAAAAGTTAGCAACAGCAAAGATCCCTGCCATTATAATCACTGAAGCTGTCAGTTACAACGTATGGTACACACAGCTGCACTCTTGCGAAAACTCCCATTATAATCAATGAAGCTGTCTATGCCATAATGAATCTTTTATTGAGATTGTGTTTTCACTTTAGTTGGTTAAAATGAAAGGATTCGCGAGCGTGCAGAACAAAACCCTTTTTTTTGTACGTTGCTAAGCAATACTGACTAACTTAAACATCTGACTGGCCATTACGTTCATGCGCTCAACAGATATGTCTGTGATTGGCTACAAAGTTGAATGCTTCAAAAACACATTCTAAACAGAGACATTTGACGCTCTACACAGAGGGCTTATACACAAACACTCATGGCAGTATTTTAAAGCAGCCAGCTATAAGCGGATACTGGACTGGTATGTCAGAAAGGCAGGTACCGTCAAATTAAATGATCAAATAAGAGGGACTAAGATTCATTTTGGTGGCTGCCAAAATACTTTCAATGCAGAAAAAGCCCTGCATAGGCAAATAAACTCGATTGACAGACCTTAAATAAATGTCAAAACACCCTGCATATCCAATGATTCAGCCAAGCTACAAATGGACTCTGTTGAATATTTCAACAGAATTGCCTTAAGTGTGAATGTGTGACGAATTAGCATCATCAACCACCAAAAACTTGATAACAGAGTTTAGCACAATAATGCCATTTATCACAGCAGATTATGGAGGGCTGACAGAGATGCCATGACCTCTCAGCTGGAATCTTAAACCTGTAAGCTCTTTAGCGATCCTGTATTTATATTTACAATATCCTGTAATGCCAGGACTACGAATTTCTGGAGCGGTTCATTATAGCTGGAACGCCCCAAGTTGTACCCACCCAGAGAGAGGTGGCCAGGTTTGAAGGCCAAGGCCCACTGATCGCACTGCCATGCTGGGGTTGGCTGCCCCCGCAAGAGGGCTGCGTAATGGATGATGCCGAGGCCCTAGGTCTGACAGGTAATAATTCACTCCCCAGGGGTATGAGACCCCTCACTGGACTTAGGCAGCCAGGCAGGAACAACAGCTCTCATTCCACTGCATCCCAACTGCCTCCTAACCCTCCTCTCCAGGTGCATCATCCAGCTATTGGCTACCCTGTTGCTACGGGTTACAACAATCAACATGAAATATGAGGGTCCATTATAGTGCGGAGTGAACTCCCTGGAGTAACTAATTGAAAGCGATCCATTGTGTCTCACAGCTGGTCCAGAACAGGTACACGATGGTTGTTTAGTCCACATTCAAATGTAGAGAATGAATTGACTTGCATTTGTTCCATATAGAGTTTCAATCCATCATAAAAAATTTCTATGAATAACTAACGCAGGGTAAGTCTCAAAAGTAAATTGTCCTCATCTGATGAAACAGGGAAAAAAAAAAAAAAAACAACAACGGTAGATGATGGCTTTGATCCAATCGTAGCACCAAGGCTATTTTAGCTCTCATTACCCTAAGAGCCATTAGGAGCGCACAGCCATCCATGCTGCACGACAAGCATAACATCATTTAGGCCAAAACTACAGCAATGGAAATTGGAAATAAAATTACACCCAGGCTATATGCATCATTACCCTACCTTAGAGGCAGCCATGATGGGCTGAGACAAAACTAGAGGTAAATTCAAAGGGAAAATGTCTCCTGTATATGTCTGATTATCAAAGATCTCCTTAGACAACCAGGTTAAAGATTATAGAGGATCCTTAGGGTTTAAACCAGGCTTTTAACCAAAACAAGGACTAGAGATGTCTATACCTTTGCTTTTTCCAAACAGAACTGGCTGCAAGATTGTTTTGCTTAAAAATGACATTTAAATGATTGAGAAATATTCTCTGTCAAATAACCAAAGCAATCTCCGAGCAATGTTATTTGGACCCCAATGGTCTTCAAAATATCGTCTTTTTTGCGTTCAGCAAGAGAAAATAAGTGAGGCTTGGAACGACATGAGGGTGAATAAATAAAAGAATGTTCTTTTTTTATTTAAACGCTTTAAATACAGAAAAGAAGTATGTAGCACATACTACACCGACACAGAACAAGAGAGGGTTGACCTCAAACAATACAAAAGTCAATAGTGTATTCAAGGGTAATTGTGATACGTAAACAATATCTAAAAGTCTTAAAATCATTGAAGTAAAGCAGAGAGAAAAGCTATATAAGTACAAAACGTCACACTCTCTTGACTGTATAATACTGGAACCCATTAAAATTCTACTTGGTCCGCTTCAGAATTACTGGTTGAATATTTTAAGAGCACTTATATTGCAATTACGGACCAAACCTACTTATTAAATAACAGTTATCAAATGTTTTTTTAAAAAAGAAAAAAAAAATACCATAGGAAAATGTCTAATGATAGCTCAGTGAGCTATTTATTATTCAATAACACTTAGATGATTCAAGGCAACCTCGGGGTAGATGCCAGAAATATATCTGGACCCGGAGGAATGAACCCTCCAAGCTACTCATAGTCTTGCTTACGGTTGAATTTTATCAGAGACAAAAATCATTTTAAGATAGCAGGGTCAGACATTAAGAGATGCCTAGGGCAAAAACACCGTCGAAAGTGAAAAACATGCCCCAGATATTTGGGGGCAAAAACGACCCTGTAGTAACATATATCTATAACAAAATTATCAGCAATACACTCAAGTAAAGATATCTTGTGCATTACTACAGATGTTTTTGTATGTGATAGTAATTTAATGGATGACAGCCATAATTGCTCAGACTGAGAATTTGTTTCTATTGATTGATTCACTTAATGGACGTAAATGGATGACATACTGTGCGATTTATATAGTTATAAAAAAAAATTCCCTCATAACAGATTTAAAAAAAAAAAAACAAAACTTAAAAATCAATTCCAGTCCTCAGATATTGTCCTTTTTAAAAACAGCTCATATCTGGTAAAGCTATGAACAGCAGAGGGTAACTGTTACTGTATACGTCTACGCAACGAAGAGGGGTTTTTCCCCCCCAATTTAACAAAAGACAACATTTAAACTTACTATAGTAACAATTGTTTCACCGACATTCCATGCTAAGAAGTGCAAGTAAAAATGCTGCTTTTAAACGCTCACGCGTGTTTGTGCGCGTTCTCGACTGCGCGGTCAAACGCACTTCTCAGTCAAAATGCAGTTCCTGGCAAGATATTGGACACAGCCAGCTTTGTCTCGAGTCAATGTACACAAACAGGACGGGAAAAAATCTAATATGTCAAAACAGATCTGTGCATTAGGTTCTGCAGTGTGAATGCAGCCTGAGCACCCCGCAGTCCATTATGTCATTAATAATACTCAAACAATAATGACAAGAAAAGACAATCACTGCTCTCATCCGGACAACTTTAATAAGCCCTCTACAGTTAGATACTGGAAAACGTCACGCACTCTTTGTTCCCAATGCGTTTCTTTGTTCTGTCTTCATTTTGTTTACTTGTTTTTACTGAAGTAAGGTTAAACTGAACTGAAAAATAGTCGAAAAATTTATTTTCACTTTAAAATAGTTCAATAAATTAAACAGTCATGCCCGTGATCAACAGCAAATCAGATCTACAGTGATTTCGAGAATTGTGAAATATAACTTACTGGTACCGACTAATCAAATCTTAGCATCGTGACAAGAAGTAAAACTCCGATTTAGCCAAACGCTGACATAAAAAAAAAAGAGATAAAACTAAATCAAGCCTTTAAAGTGTTTAATTTCTGCACTATCATCACGGCAAATGTTCGTAAGCCTAATTAATTCGCCGCCACACGCTGAATGCACAGCTCCGTGCCCAAGGCCAAACTCCTCTAAAACCACCGATCAGCAGTCCAAACCCAGCATGTCCATCTTCCTAGACCGGGATACGACTCTACGGTCCAGCTGACTGAGAGCTGCGCGTGCTGTCTAAACAACTGAACGCTTTCGTGCAGCGCTTGAAACCGCAGACGAGATAAGTGTTTCACGTGCAAACACTGGTCTAGTACAGGTTTAACTGGATAACGGAGATACTTTACATTTCATCATGTGTTTCTCATCAACATGACCAATGTGCCCTCTACGTTGTCAACAACTATGTCACAGCATTAGGTGGACAAACCCAGCGGTTTAGATATTTAGGCGAGCAATAAAGACCAGTTCCTAGAATGTACACGAAGCAAAAATAAAATGTGAGCGGTAAATCAGATCAGAAACGCAATAAAGGCTGCCTGCATGTAGGCACCGACTGCAATATTTACCGACCTGAAACGATACCTGCTTATTTTCCCCCAAACTGTGCAAAATATCGCAGTGTGTTTCCATCATACACAAACTTCACTGGCTGTCACGGCCAGAGTTCAAATCATATAAACAGACACGAAGAAAAAAACTTCTATCAAAGGAGAAAAACAGCTCATTTACCTTTGCTTCCTCTTTTTTTTTTTTTTTAATTTTCCTTTGTGCTCGTGCAGTGGGATGATTCCTTGCAGACGCAAAGCTCGCCCGTGTTAAAACAGACGAAACGGAAAAGCTGGTTGTTAGTTTAGTGTTCCCTCAATTGGTTCATTGTCTTCATTAATCGCATTGGTAAGTGCGGAGCACCCCTTGGCACACACAGTTGACACACGCCTATGAAAAAGCAAGACTGCGCTAAAACTCTATTGCATTGTGAACGATCGCTCCCAAGCCACACCCCTGGTTTTCGAGTGACAGGTCGCTTGTCCAATCAGTATCCGCCGAAGTGTTTCGATGGTTCTCTTTAAAACTTTCTCATAAGCCCTCCCAAAACGTGAACTGTTTGAACTGTAGATCCTTGTACATGACTAACAGTCCATTGCATGTCCAAAACAGCTGGCCAGAAGGAGTCGATGGCCAGTAGAGTGTGAGGTAATAGCATTTAGAATTACCTCATAAAATGAAGCCGTTTGTTCCAATATGTGGTTTGAAGCGCATTTAACATACACAAAAAATATCTTTTTATTAAGAGATAATGTATTCGTTGATTTTAGAGACATTTTTTGAGGGATTTTTTTTCCAACCACAAAAACACGGTGAGTATGTCAAATAATTAAAGGGTTAGTTCACCCAAAAATGAAATTTCTGTCATTAATTTCTCACCCTCATGTCATTCTACACCCGTAAGAACACAAACGATGAAATGCAATGTTTTTCAAACCCCTATAGAAAGCAACGTAATTACCGTCGTTCAATGACCAGAAAGGTACTGAAGACGGCATGGTTAAGCAGTCAACGGGACTGCAGTGGTTCAACCTCAATGTTATGAAGCGACGAGAAATAACGACTTTATTCAACAAAATCCTAACCGTCTGACTCGTACGCAGTTGAGGTAGTGAACGCAGTTCAGCGCTTCCGTGGTTACATCCGTACGTCAGCTTAGTTTTGGCCTGCTCCTGCATTACCAAGCACACGCATGCGTCGTGCTGCTCGCGTGAACAGGCGTCAGTCAGTCAGCCGCTGAGTCAGTGTTCTGATGTAAAACCTGGAAGCGAAGATAGTGTAGGAGACTGACAAGGGAGAGACGAATTTGTTGAATAAAGTCATTATTTTTGTTTTATTTTTCCACACAAAAAGTATTCTCATTGCTTCATAACGTTAAGGTTGAACCACTGTAGTCATGTTGACTATTGTAACAATGTATTTACTACTATTCTGGACCTTGAATGTGGTAATTTTGTTGCTTTCAATTGAGGATAAAAAAATGCTTGGATTTCATCAAAAATAGTGTACTTATATAAGAAAGTACTGGATAACATGAGGTAACTACATGGGTTAAGGTCAGGTGTGGGGGTTGGTTCAGGGTTAGTACCTAGTTATTACCCAGTTATTACAATTACCATAATAAGCATATAGTATATACATGGGGAACAGGACTGTAAAATAAAGTGCTACCAAAATATCTTAATTTGTGTTCCAAAAATGAATGAAGGTCTTATGGGTTTGGAATGGCCTGATTTGATGACAGAAATTTCATTTTTGGGTGAACTAACCCCTTAAAATTACCATGAAATAAAAATCGACACTTGTGTTTTTTCAAGAAAAAACGATCCGTGCATTGTTATTTTTAATTTATGTCCCCTCTCAATCTTTCATCTAAATCATTTCCAGTCATTTTTGCAACAATATCTTTTCTCTGATGAAGTGTTTACTGGCGTGAGGACGGGACAACATGTCACTCACATGCGATCACAGCAGTAGCAAGCCACAATGATCTAATTAATCCAATCAATTTTTGATGAACAAAATTAAGTCCCGTCCTAAGGGTTTTCTCACTTGGATATACATCACAATAGGGAAGAAAAGACTATCGCAATTTCCGTTTTATGCTGACTCATGTCAACTCAAATATATATATATTTACATTTAGTCATTTAGCAGACGCTTTTATCCAAAGCGACTTACAAGTTGAGGCAATTAGGGGTCAGGTGTCTTGTTCAAGGGCACTTTAGTCGTGGTATCGAAGGTGGAGAGAGTGCTGTTTATTCACAATCCCCACTTTCAATTCCTGCCGGCGTGGGAATCGAACCTGCAACCTTCAAGTTCAAGTTAAAAGCCCGACTCCCTCACCATTAGGCGATGACTACCCCATATATATATACAGGGAGTGCAGAATTATTAGGCAAGTTGTATTTTTGAAGATTAATTTTATTATTGAACAACAACCATGTTCTCAATGAACACAAAAAACTTATTAATATCAAAGCTGAATATTTTTGGAAGTTTTAGTTTTTAGTTTTAAGTTTTAGCTATTTTAGGGGGATATCTGTGTGTGCAGGTGACTATTACTGTGCATAATTATTAGGCACCTTAACAAAAAACAAATTTATACCCATTTCAATTATTTATTTTTACCAGTGAAACCAATATAACATCTCAACATTAACAAATATACATTTCTGACATTCAAAAACCAAACAAAAACAAATCAGTGACCAATATAGCCACCTTTCTTTGCAAGGACACTCAAAAGCCTGCCATCCATGGATTCTGTCAGTGTTTTGATCTGTTCACCATCAACATTGCGTGCAGCAGCAACCACAGCCTCCCAGACACTGTTCAGAGAGGTGTACTGTTTTCCCTCCTTGTAAATCGCACATTTGATGATGGACCACAGGTTCTCAATGGGGTTCAGATCAGGTGAACAAGGAGGCCATATCATTAGATTTTCTTCTTTTATACCTTTTCTTGCCAGCCACGCTGTGGAGTACTTGGACGCGTGTGATGGAGCATTGTCCTGCATGAAAATCATGTTTTTCTTGAAGGATGTAGACTTCTTCCTGTACCACTGCTTGAAGAAGGTGTCTTCCAGAAACTGGCAGTAGGACTGGGAGTTGAGCTTGACTCCATCCTCAACCCGAAAAGGCCCCACAAGCTCATCTTTGATGATACCAGCCCAAACCAGTACTCCACCTCCACCTTGCTGGCGTCTGAGTCGGACTGGAGCTCTCTGCCCTTTACCAATCCAGCCACGGGCCCATCCATCTGGCCCATGAAGACTCACTCTCATTTCATCAGTCCATAAAACCTTAGAAAAATCAGTCTTGAGATATTTCTTGGCCCAGTCTTGACGTTTCAGCTTGTGTGTCTTGTTCAGTGGTGGTCGACTTTCTGCCTTTCTTACCTTGGCCATGTCTCTGAGTATCGCACACCTTGTGCTTTTGGGCACTCCAGTGATGTTGCAGCTCTGAAATATGGCCAAACTGGTGGCAAGTGGCATCTTGGCAGCTGCACGCTTGACTTTTCTCAGTTCACGGGCAGTTATTTTGCGCCTTGGTTTTTCCACACGCTTCTTGCGACCCTGTTGACTATTTTGAATGAAACGCTTGATTGTTCGATGATCACGCTTCAGAAGCTTGGCTATTTTAAGACTTCTGTATCCCTCTGCAATATATCTCACTATTTTTGACTTTTCTGAGCCTGTCAAGTCCTTCTTTTGACCCATTTTGCCAAAGGAAAGGAAGTTGCCTAATAATTATGCACACCTGATATAGGGTGTTGATGTCATTAGACCACACCCCTTCTCATTACAGAGATGCACATCACCTAATATGCTTAATTGGTAGTAGGCTTTCCAGCCTATACAGCTTGGAGTAAGACAACATGCATAACGAGGATGATGTGGTCAAAATACTCATTTGCCTAATAATTCTGCACTCCCTGTATATATACTCAGTTATCAAGTTTTTGGTGGTTGATGATACATATATACGACTACCCCATATATATATATATATATATATATATATATATATATATATATATATATATATATATATATAGGCCTCACAGCCATAATTGTTCATTCTACAATTGACATGAGTCAGCATGAAACGGAAGTTGTATATATATGATTTTTGACCTCTGCCCTGGGTAGAATACAATGTACAACATAAATGTATAATATATATGGTTACAATGTTCTTCAACATATTTTGAAGAACAAACATTCAGCACAGTGTGGTTTTGGTCACAGAGGTTCTCTGGACTAAAGCTGAAAGGAGATCAACTTGGTTCAGTGGGCACTTTTAGAGAGCTCAGTTCTCCCTTGACAGGATTTCCAACAGAGCTTAGACATGGACCATAAAACCTGGACGTTCTGCAGTGGTCAGACACTAAAGTTCATGTCCATGTGATGAGACCATATGAAAAAAACAACAGGTAAAGTGTAGCGGGCAGAAAAAATTAGCAAAAATAATAATATGAAAAGAGTTGAACCATGAACATTTATAATTCCCAACATGGCAAAGAGTTTAAAATGTTTAAGTGCAAACTGTGAAATTATCATCGTGTTTTGCTTTGTCATGCTTTTCAAGGCCTCTGTGGGTTTTTGGTTGGTTTGGCATATTTACAGACAGATTTATCTGTAATTTCCTTTGGCAGTTGGATATTTGCTAAAAGCCCAGTAACTGTGGTGAGCTCTCTGGAAAAGAAAGAGATCCAAATTCATTCAGTGCGGATATAAAGCTCTACTATATCCTTTGACTGCTCACTCTTCTGTAATGGATGTTGACAAAATCTTTAACGTGTTTTCCGTTTTTCTTCCTCTCAAGCAGCTATCGTGGTCAGGGAGCTGTCAATGCAGGACTTTTTGTTTTATTATTATTTTTTTTTTTTTTTTTTTTACAAAGATTCCCTTTTAATTGCTTCTGTTTCTTTTGATCCTTATGTCTTGACTTTATCTGATTCAGAGAGAGTCATGGATCATCAAAACAAAAGCTCTTGAATACCAATTTGGTATAGAATCTGATTTGAATTTAGATTCGTACCATCTGGCTCAGACATTTTTCATACTGTAACATTTAAAGATTTATTCAGAACATTTGAAAATTCCACGACCATATATAAAGTAGATCTTCTAACCTAATCATTTCCATACAAACAGAATTTATATCAGTATGAACATCAACCGGATTTACTTCTCTCAGTGTAAATAAACTATAGCGTTAAATGTCACTGAACCTTTAGCATGTTAAAATTCTTTCTAACATTCACTCCTCACTATCATTAACAACATGGACACAAACCTCAAAAGTGCTATGTGGTCTATCATATGACCTACCCACACTGTGTTTATACTCCAGCATACAAACATACACAGACACGCTGGCTACACATCCTGTTGCTGTCATCATCTCTGCAGCAAATCATGTGGTTTGTGATCCAGTAGACTCCTGTTCCTGGAAACACACAGCAGCTGAGAATATGAACGCTGTGCCTTGATCAGAACATTGAAGGTGTCTTTGAGACATCTGCATATAAACTGCACATTTATCTGTGATGATACTGCTGTACTGCGTTTCCACTTTGATCTCTTTTTTTTTTTTTTTTTTAAAGTTGCGATTTAAAGAGGTCATATCATACATTCTTACTATTTATTTTTTCCCACTTAGGTCCACTTATGGTGTTAGTAAAGACTTTTTGTGTCTTTTTATGTGCTTTTGTCATTTTTATTAGTTTTTGCTTCTTATTTCTTTCTATTTAACTTGAACTTATTTTTATATCAATTTTTATTAATTTCTAAAAATTTCCAAACAGTTTTTAATGTTTAGCTTCTTCATTAAATATTCATATTGTGTGTAAATATTTTTATATTATTATATTTATAATATTTTATTTTAGATTTATTTTAATCAATGAAAACTTTTTTTTTACAGTTGTAGTTAACAATAACAACACTAAAAGAGATTCACCCAAAAATGGAAATTCAGTCATCGTTTTTTCATCCTCATGTTTTCCCAAACCTGTACGACCTTCTTTATGATATTTGTTATGCTGTATAAGCTTATGTTCTGTTATATCCAACATTTATGCTGAAAATTAATTATAAAATATAAACTAGATGTGTTCACTACCTTAGTGAAGTGTGTTTAATGTTTATGTTTTATGTTTTATGTTCATAAATTTGACATAATTTCTGGTAAGGAAGCAAAGTCAAAGTAACTTGAAGGCAAGCCTGCAACCTTAGCTAAAAAAAAAAGTGTAATGGCTGCTATTGCTGCATTACTCTGTGAAGGAGACAAAGGGCAGTTTTTTTTATGGATGTCAATGGAGGAGAGGCTTCTGGACACTGAATAAATCCCTTTTGTGAGGAAATAGCTTGTAATTTAATAAATCAACAGCAGATAATCTTTGCATAGTCTTCAACATGTTTGCTCTTAAGCATTAAACAATGACAAAATTGCTGTTTTACAAGAGGAGTCACAGAAAATTGGTATCCACAAACAGTGATTGGCCCTATCCCAAACAAGTACTTTCCATCTTGTTGACTTGCAATGGCAGCAGCATGTTCATGTCCATTAAGTCCATGAGACCGTGAGATGTCCCAATTGTCATTTTTGATCTCAGAAGGGTGCTCATGAGTGCCCCCTTTGCAGTTGATATGCACCCTCGATGTGCACTTTTGGTGAGCCTGTATTGAAGCGAAACTTCTTCCCAACAGTCAAAGTGGCATGTCACTAAAGTCCGGACTCGTAGGAAGATAGCAAGTGTTTAGGGTGCTATGTGAGCCATTGACTGTCAAACAACTCTGAATGAAATTCAATGACATCAGGACTGCAATGTGATTGGTTATCAAGGCACACGTGATCGAAGTTTTTCCAATGGTAGAGCCACTGACCCACATACCTTCCAATAATAAGGCCAATCTCTGGCATAGTTAGAGTGCATCGATGCTCCCTGTTTGGGGCATTGTGGGGTTTTTCAGGCAGCAGATGTTCCAGCACACTGGAAGGATTTTGCAATCTGACACAGCCCTTAAAATGGCTGACTCCCTGATCAATGCCCTACTGAACTAGGGATCTGATTGAGAAGTACCCAGGGACATTAGCCACTTTCCACCATTGGCCCAAACTGTTCCCGTTGCTTAAGCACTTCATTCCGTGCCGATCGGGGCCAGCCGTTATGGATATGGTTTAATTTTCCACTGTAGGGATGATAACAGAGCTCTTTGGAATGTAGTATAAATGCATTAGTTGTTGCCTTGGTAACACAAGAGTTTACAGATGGTATGAGATGTAAATAGCAAGCATGTTAAGGAGGGTGATTAGACATTTCTTAACATTTTAATTATTACCTTATGTTTACTTCACTCAAATGACCAACTGCAGAGTAACTGTCAGCCGGGAAACAGAGAAGTGACCTGAGTGGCGACGTCACTACATGCCTTCTACCAGTATGGTTCAGAATTCCGGGCCAAGAATGGTTTGTAACAGTGCCGTGCCGAACCAAGCTCATGTGGAAATATAACAGGAACCATTCTCTTGTTCTAAGAAGTGTTCAATCCGACAGTGGAAAAGTAGCTATTGCAAAAATAAAACCACTCGCTCTTTCCTAAAATTGAGATTCTTCAGAATTGGCAGGTGCCACAGACAGGAAAAGTACAAGGTTTGACAGACTTTCCCACATTAAACTTTTATCAGATTGTCTGGTGTTTGGAATAATAATTTCCTACTTCCTCCTTCTACTTTACCCTCAATTGATAGGCAGCATTTGTGAATACGGACATATCGTTGGTGTGGAGGAGCTTGGTCATGTGTTCCAATGGATTTGCATGTGTTCGAATGGATCTGTCTTACATCAAACATTTGTAAAAAACCATTTCTCCCATTTCTTTCCCCCCATTTTCCCACCATTTTCAATAAACACCTTTTTTCCACTGGCAAGGAAGTTGTGTGTTTTCATAGTGAACTCTTTCATCTCAAAAGATCAAGAAGAATGTGATTCCTCATGATTGGAACATTTTAAATAACAAGACACCTGAAGTACATCCCAACAGCAAGGAGTGTGCCAAAGGAATCAACAAATGACATTAGCGCACAACACACCTTAATCTCCACCGACTCCAAGACATCTTACTAACTATCATGTCAACCTCAACACATTCATCTCGAGTAAGTGCAACTTACTCTCTAAATTCTAATCCCTCTTCAATCCCCCTTAATTCCTTGTTCTATTTAGCAGACGAGGACATTTAAAACGACTTTACAAAAATACATTTGGTCAGAATCAGTTAATGCGGTAGGCTACAACATTATATTCTAAGGTAGTGCTTTATTGCTGTCAGCACTTTAGACTTTATTTTACTTTTAAATCGGAATTAAATGAGCATGCTTTGCTAAGAAAGCATGTGCAAGGAAGAAATAAAGTTAATTCCTGACCAGATCCATGATTAAGCTGTAGTCAGAATAAGCTTATACTAATAATCATATAAAACCACTCAAGGAGCAGTCTTAAAGTCTAAAAATACACGTGCAATGAACAAAGTATAGCTACAACATGAAACATTCAACAGTTGGTGATCTCTTGTGCAGTTCTTGTGGCCTCAGGGGAGCAAAGACACTCAAGGGCAGCTGAGGCAAGAGAAATTCAAAGAATGAGTTGAGAATGTTAGCATCCTCAATTTTCTTGTAGGAAACTTTTCAGTGCTGTAAGACCTGAGTTTTTCTGTTTCAATGACATTCAGATTGAGCTGGCAGATGGTTCATCAGTACAATAGCTCAGTTTTGCTTTGTCTCAATAATTGTTTCGTTTTAGCCTATTAAAAATGTGAGCACAGTGAAATTGCAGTGTGTGAGGCAGGTGGACTGACCTCGACAGTTCTGAATTCTATAAGGTCAAAAATGAGACACTACCTGTGATTCTGTTCAGCTCAGCTCAAAGCAAATTAAATTGACATGAGGGTTCTTCCAACATCAAACCTGCTGGATTAGTTCTAGAATTGGGGCAGTTGTGGCCTAATGGTTAGAGAGTTGCCTTTGTGACTTGAAAGTCATGGGTTTGAGTCTCAGTACTGGCAGGAAATCTAGGTGGGGGGAATGAATGAGCAATGCCCTCTTCCACTTTCATTACCCACAACTGTTCCTTGAGCAAGGCACCTAACCCCCAATCACTCCCTGAGTGCCACAGCAAAAATGGCAGCCCACTGCTCCAGGTGTGTGTTTAATACACTTGGATGGGTGAAATGCAGAGAACATTTAGGGTCACTATACTTGGTTACATGTCAGCTTTTTCAGTCATGCAAGTACAATTCCTATCTCTTTGAATGGGGAAACGTCAAAATCTCCAAAGCTGTTCACCAAGCTTTCGATTAAATTTCATTATCGAAATCAATAAAATCTGACAACAGCTGGCTCATAAATGTTTGTATGTTTGTCAAATATCATTAAAAAAGCTTATTTTTCATGCGCATGTGCAGTCCTAAGTGCGCTTCTCAGAACACTGACTGTTTAATATTGCTATAGATCTGGTTATGTGAGACTATAGTTTGAATTAACCCCTTTTACTTGTATGACACATGACGCGCCTAACCGCCACATCCTTTGGATTTTCGTGGCAAAACCGAATGGAGTCCATTACATAACAGTCCACAGGCTTTCACAGACAACCTAGGAAGTTGAGGAAGGTCTCATTTTTAAAGTTTCGTTACAAGCTGTTCACATGAAAATTCTTACATATAGCCCCTTTAAAATGATAGATTTTTTTTTAACAAACAACTGCTAACAACATTACAAAATAAAAAACCCTGAAAAAGTAAGAAAACAAAAAAAAAAATACAAAAATTACAGTAAAAACAGTTAGAGTAAGACAGTTGTAAAAGCCAACTTTATTAATGTCACTGTCCAAGCAATGGAAAAAAAAATTCAATAGATTTCACTGCGACAAGTATTTATTTATTTATGGAAAAAAATATTCAGATCTGTAAATAAATTCAGTGTTGTTTATCTGAATAAATCCAAAACTACTGATAGATTTGGAAGCTAAAACTCCATACTGTACTATGTTTTAGGTTGACAATTGTATACAGTATGTCCTCGATTGATTCCAAAAGCTCAGAGAACATCACTGAAGTGAAACGGCCTTGTATGAAGTTGTCAATCATCCAATGGGGTGCAACTGTCTCAGTGCCATCTGCAAGTCAAATCTGATCCCAAACTGTTACTTCCAACCCCTCCACAATTCATAAAACATCAATTCTGCAGCCAGCTCTACATGGAAAAACACTCTGCTAGCAGGATCTAAAACTTGCAAAGATGTGCCTTTTTGACTTTGCTGAACCAATGATTCTGTCAAGTATGGCAAATAGCTAGGATGTTTAAAACTATTTAGCAATCATAAAACAGTTTTAATCCAAATTCTGTCTCTGTTACCTCTTTTGCCAGAGAACAGGCAAAAGTGTTAGGATGTGTGCATTATTTTCTTAAGTTAAAATTGATTGTAAACAACAAATCTTATCAACAAGTGTGTTTTATCACCTTCAGCTCTCCGTTAAGATGTATGGAAATAAATTACGTGTATTGTACATGTATTGTATTCACATCCAACTAGGCCTATAGCTGAAGAAAATGAGTTGACCCTGTAGAGCAGTTTGGTGGACCAAATCTAAATTCCCCTCATCTCTCAATGTCAAAATTAAATTTCATCCTCTATGAGCTCCTCAAAGCTGATCTTCTTCATTTGACTAAACAGCATTGGCATTTTCCTGCATCTGCAATTATTTGTCATCCAAATGCAGTTTTCGGTAACATGGAGATTGTTTATTTCTAGGAAGAACTACACATTATTGTCTAGTTTAAGTGAGTTAAAAACAATTATGGTATTTTGAATCTATGCGTCTCCAGCTTCCACTCTCGTTCTGACAGGGCTGGGGAACCCTGGGGCACATAAATGATAATAAAGAAGCATTTTTTTAGAAGACATGAGGGCAGAAAGGGTCAGTGCTACTCTGGGTCTCTGAGCCGTCTGGATTTTTTCCGCTGACATCAGCTGCCCTATTCCTGAGCTTCTATGGGCCAAGCAGTCTTTCCAGGCCAATTTAAGGACTGCAAAATGTTGCTCTCATTTCTCAAAGAAATGAAAAACACAGTAGGGATGTTTTCAGACTAGACAGCCACAGATAGTCCTGTCCCAAATTAGGGATGGAAGTCTTAAAGAATCTGTTTTAAATTTGAGCAACAAATACTGAGGGAAAAAAAAAAAATAAAAAAAATAAAAATGTTTCATTTATTTTTATACAATGTAACTGTCAAAACTCATAACTTGCATTGTTAGTCATTTGAACAACCAGTTGTTTAATTTCCCTGATTTAAGTTTTAGTTACATTTTGAAATTAATGACTTGCGGTTCAGTAAGTGAGTTAGATTAATTGAGAAATGGCTCCAACAGATTCATACTTCTTTGTGAATGGTTTAAAAATTGCTCATTAGCGACTTTCACCCAGCGCTTAAGAGTCATTTGCTAGAGAACCTGACTTCACTGTTTGTGCTGAATGCTTTCAACTCACAATAAAGGACCATCTATCATTTGCTTGAGAGTCAAACTTCACTTGAGACAGCATACAGCGTGAGATTTCGAAGTTTGCGTCCTCTGGATGTGACACCATACGTCATTGAGGCTGCCTCATTTCAGTAAAGTAACCATTACATTCCAAAGTCATAAACAAATTACAACAATTTATGCTTCACAAGGAATAAAAGAAAGTTTTATGATAATTACTTTTCTGAAATTAGATTTCCTTTGATGACATGCCGAAAAATGAGACCTCCAGAGTACAGTCTTTGAAATGAGACACTTTAGAATTATAATAAAGAACCTTCTCAACAGACTTGTAAGCTCGAGAATTGGGCTGCATCTGAAATCGCATACTCCCCTATGAAGTATGTGACAAAAGAAGTGTGTCCAAAAGTGACGTAGCTGACACTTGTAGGTCACATGATAATGATGGCATGGCGAATATAGCACGTCGGGATTACATGCATACTACACACCCTTAAACTATATGGAACTAGGGGTATGTGATATTTACAAAAAATGATATCTCGATATTATCTTAGATTTTTCCGATAACAATAATCAGACGATATTTTGCATCATTCACAAATGTTTTATTTGGCAATGTAATTGGTGACAGCGTTTGTTATATCTTTCCATCTGTTGCTTTTTCTGTCATAAGGAACTTTCTTGCTAAATGATTCGACCATGTTTGTTGCATGTGTGTTTTGGATTTTTGAGTTTTTGATCTGTCTGCTTAAGAAGCTGAAGCTTTACATAATCCTCATATTAGGGCAGCATGATTTATCACGTTAAAATCGCACGCGATTTGGTAAAGGCTGCGATTATTCAATGCGCAGCTTGTCAGAACTGTACGGCTCTGTGATCAGTAGTAAATGATTCTCCATCTGAAAGCCAGAAGGCGCTCTTGCACAGGAACTCAAAATATTCCCTGCAGCAGAAGAAGATATTGCGTCATATCCCTGTAGCTGAATAAATAGAGGATTGAAATGCTTTGATTGATTAAACATGACTAATAAACACACAACTGCCTTATTCTGTGTAAGAAGCCACATCATCTCACAGAAGGATGCTCAACTGTCATTATGAAGTGAGTTTGGAGTAAAAACATGTTATGAAATATTGTCTTTTGTTGGACAAGAGGTTCATAAATGCTTCTCATGTCAAGAAAGATGTTTGACGTGTGTCGCGTTTTCAAATGTACTTTATTAGCAACTCAAACTCGCAGTGCTCTCAGATCAATTAGCATTTGGAGCCGTGACTTACTTCATTGACAAGCTTCTTCACTCATTTTAACTGCTGTCAAACTTGCTCTCAATAGTACTTGTGTAACCCCTCTTCTCTACTCCTACTCGACCCGCTCCGAGTGGGCCTCGATCCTGGGTCTTCCGGTATGGGAGTCAGACACTCTAACAAAGAAGCAAGATGCTGCAACCTCTAGCATCTGTCGCCAGAGCATCTCTTGAGGTCAGAGGAGTGAGGTTTTACACGCACAGCAACTACTAGCTCTGTTACACGGACCCCCCTAAACCTCACTCCCATCCGGGCCACGGCACCAATGTAACCCCTCTACCCGGGTCCCACTCGACCCGCTCCGACTACTAACAGCAACTACTAGCTGGCCTCCGTTACACTTGGTATATACTTAGCTACATCACGCCGTGAATTCGTGAACACTTCATGCAGCGTTTCTAAAAATGAGTTAAATACTCTCAATATGATTTGGCTTATCGTTAAAACATCAATTACGACATTATCGCACAGGATATATATCGTCCACCCCCTTTAGAAGTTGTGAAGTAATTACTCCAAATAAGTAGGCCTATCTACACGAGAGATTTCGGATACAGCCTTGGCCTCACTGATCCTGCTGTCACGCTGAGAATGATTGGAGCAAGGACGCACATGTGAAAACCGTTCATAAAACCAAATGCCATGAAAAGCACCCTCTTCCATTTTCTTCTGCTGAAACAAATTTTATAACGTCACAGAGCCACAGGGCTCTCACTTCTCAGGGAATGGCTTTCTTCATTACCTCTACCCTATAAACTAGAATAACATCAAAATAATTACTTCACCTTTAATTAGGCCATACAAAACTTAAATCTGTGAATTTAAGCGAATTCTCATCAATGCATTCTGGACATGCTGCCAAGACAAGTAATGCAGTTCACGAGGATGTCTGAAGTTATTTCGGTGATTAATCAAACAATCTTCCGTATGCTACCTCCTGCGCGCAGCGTGTGCCTATAAAAAAACAGCCTTCTGTCTTCCTTGCAAATTGAAATCCTATCACACGGTTTACCTACAAATTATCCACAAATCGTACTTGAATCTAATCAATATTCAGATGCATTCTCATATGCGAGTCCATGTATTTAATAATTGTGTAATGAGTCCCTTGCATAATGAGCGTTTGTACAGCAGGGGGAGGTCAGCGGATGGAGACAGCGGACGCGAGTGCGTGTGTGAGGATAGTGAGTGCCTGTGGGCATGGCTGGGGCCTTGAGGTGACATAGTGTTAATGAAATCAAAGCAGTAGGATGGATAGAGCTATTAATAAGGGTGTTAGAGGTCTGATGATCCGTAACACACCAGGAGCCTCTCCCACTCCTCCACCACCGCCGAACCGGTGCGCCTATGGACCTGCGCATCAGAGACTGTCTCTGTTTACTGCCCAGAGCCGCACTACAGAAGACTAATTAGGCTGTCAGGGGACGCCAGCCCTCCCTTCCTCACTCTTGTGACAGCAATTAAAGGCAGAATAGGACGGCGGGGAAAGCTTCCCTGCTCCCACAGGTGACAGCTACGATGACACCTCACTGTTCCTCAGGTGCGTTCTGCCGCAGACAGATAAACCAGACACAGCAGGACGGAAGGGTGCAAACGCAGAGTGACATCTGTGAGCTTTTTTGTAGAGGCGGCTATTTGTAGAAACGGCTGCGCAATATGGCTCCCAGCTCACAGTAATAACTGAGATGCTCAACCCCACGCAAGCGCGGGTGTGGAAAAACAGAGGTGAAATCGGATGAGACAATCTGGACAATCTCTTTCAATCTGCCCAAACTGCTCAACCTAATCACATTCCGATATGCCAAACATTCCCGGCTTGTTTTCAATGCTCTCGGTTGGCAGGCACTTCATGTACGCTTCTATCTAACTATACTTATCTTGTAGCGATACTTCACCAGAGCCTTTATTCCGCACAACGGACATTTGCATGACAATAGGGCGCTGTCTGATTGATGTAATTTACATGGGATCCCTGACCTGAAGCGCCGTGTGTATACATATTCCCCTTCGTCCTTGGGGAGAAGAGGAACGAGAACATTTGAAAATGCATGCGAGATAGCGATGTAGACATGCTCCCTTCAACCCTGCATATTCATTCCCTTTGACAAAGTAATTCTATCACCCACCGGTTGCTATTTACACTGCTTCCGCCGATAAGAGCTGCGATGACCTGCGGTTTCTTTGTTCTTCTCCATCATTGTCCACTTTGCAGTGTTCAAAATGAAATGGCTTCAGAGAAAACACTTTTCTGAATAAAATATAGAGCTGATAGCATAATGCTGTCGATGTGGCTATCACAAAAATCCATATATTTTATGAGAACCCATGCTGGCTTTAATGTCTCCATACCGGCGCTGCCATCCCACGTCCCGCTGTGGGCAGCAAGAGGCAGGTCATTTAATAGCCCAGAGAGGGTGTGGGAAAGAATGGACCCGCAGAGAACCTCAAACTGTGCTAAAAAACTGATCTATACTACCTGTGAAGAAATAAGTAATGGCATCTATTCGCTGACTCCCACACTCCCGCTTCCTCTTTCTCTCCACCTCAGTTTTCATTTTCAAAGTACTTTATTCTGCATACAATAGCAATAAAACACATACATTAATAAATGCAATAAGAAAGAGATAACATTAAATTATGTAACAAAATATAATAAATAAATAAAACACAGCTTTAATAATGAAATAAATACTTTTTAAAATTAAAATAAATAAAACCTTAATTAAATATTATTAATAAAATAGAATACAACTTAAATCATTTAAAATAAAATAAAACAATGAATAAAATGAAATACAAAATTAAGATATTAAAATAATCTTTAACACTGACTTTAAGGAGCAGTATGCGATTCTCAAAATTGTTTTTGAACACTCGACATTTGAATTCAACCCAAATAAACACACTGCTTCCTTCATTGCTCCACCCCACAATCAAAAAAACAAGCAAAATAATGCTTCACGAAAAATCAAGCGAAGATGAAGAACTGAATAAATATCCCTGTATCTCTGCCACGATGGTGAGGCTGTAGCTGGTGGAAATGTGTTTCCTGTGAGAGGATTACAGGCTTCTAGTTGACCTTTACAGTTTGCATGGATCAGGATTAAAAGAAATGATTAAAAGACACTGTAACTGTGAGGAATCATCTGCACAATACAAACAAACTGAATGCATTGCACATTTCACAATCAAATGATTGGGTTTATTTATCTGCCATTAGCAGTTTATTAATATGTTTTTATATTTGCAGGAATCTTACAGATATGGAGATGGATGAGGCTTTTGGGCCTCAAACAGGAAATGCTCTGGAAAGGTTCAGAATGTTCCAGGCCACGGGTTTTTGTGCCAATAACAACCAAGATCAGAAGAAAATATTGGTCAGTTTTTATATGTGGGTGAGTAATAACTGTAATCAGCAGACTTCAATAACATATGCAGACTTCAAAGTTATAACTGCATGGGACAAAGCTAATGGTGGTCCCTAAGATCATTTTGAAGTGGGTATATCCATTGGTATTAAGTTTTTAAAGCGATATGCTGCAAGAAGTTGTGGGGATTTTACTGTGGTAAAGTGTTGTTGTTAGGCATGACTGTAACTTTTGGCTACTTGTAGATTGTTTTTATAAACTGACGATATGATAAAAGGCGCTAATGTTCAATAAAGTAGTTTGCTAAATAAATATATAAAATACTAAATATATGTAACATTTACAAATATCATATAATTATCCTATTTTGTTCATTTAGAAAAAAAACTATAGATTACAATTTGGGTCATTGAGATTTTATTATAAAAAGAGAAACAAATAATTTGATTCAGAAATGATGCATCAAATCGATCAGAAGTGACTGTAAAGACTTTTACAATGAAACAAAAAAATACATATTTTTCAAATAAATGCTGTTCTTTTGAACTTTCTATTAATCAGACATTCCTGCAACAAATAATATAATAATAACAAAAATACATCAAAACATCATATAGTTCATTCGCCTGTAGTTGCCAAAAAAGGTAGCAAATGGAATAAATGTTCAGATTAATTGAATTATCAGATTTTTAAGCTAAAAATAATCAAATATATTCAAATATATATTCTTTCTGACTGTGTCCTAATAAATTCCCTTAGTACATTCATTAGTACAAGGTTTGAAGCTTCCTCTTAGCATTGTACCATCTCATCATCGCCTTTTGCCATTAAAGTGAAGTGTTTCAATAAAACAGCACATCTGCTGAGTATGTGGCAGTCACCGGATGAGCCCGAATCTTCAAAAGCAAAATGTCAGCATCCTCATTCTCTTTGCTCTCTGTTGGTGTTCTGAGTCTTCCATTAGTTTATGGGTCAAAACACTAGTGATAGCCACGATCAATCTCACTTCTCTCAAAATCTTTTAATGCTTGGTGTGTGGTTAATTAGCAATTAGGTGATTAGACTTTAGGGGTGCGGTAATAAGGCCTTTGACTATACCGCTCTATATCATTGTCGATGCCATTGAACTTACGTTACAGAGACATCTCTGGGGCCACATAAAACACTCCGACATCACTGCAAGGCTACAAAGCAGAAATAGCATATCTGCACAATATAACAGAAGATAGCCTTAAATTGCATGAAAATAGCATAAAAATGTGAATATGATGGAAACACACTTGTAGAGCAAAAGAGAGTGGACAGTTTTCTTACATTGATCACATCTCAGTGATGTATTTGTAATTTATAAATTATAATGTATTCAAATGAGCTTTTGGAGTATAATTACAATTATAACAAAAACATTGGGTGAAGCTAAAGAAATGTAATGAAAAGTAACTAATAATAATAATAAAAAAAACACAATTATACATCAAATGCACACATAACAAAGATATTTTCATATGTTTATACCCATTAAAGCTGCTAGCTGTGAACCTATTTGTGGGTGCAAGACCATTTGAGCATTTCAATGGTTATATTTTAACCTAATAAAAGCATTGAACTTTTAATGGGCCTTTACCAGGATCTGTGGTTTACAAAGCAGAGAGCTAATGCATTTTGGGGGCGGAGAAATTAAATGTACATACAATGCTGGATCCATTTAAGGAATCCTCAGTGTTGCCTGATGAAATTTGTGCTGTTGTTCTGTCATTAACTTGTCCATCCCTCTCTTTAGTTGTTCTCATTCTGCTAATGCTTTCAGCAGACTGTGACCCATCCAACCTCGCTATCCGAGAACAAACACTATACTGCACTCATTTTTTACGACTAAGCGCTTCTCTTTATATCAGCACCATGGTGGGTGAAAGTTTAATGTATTATCACCTTAAAAAATTGAAAAGAGAAAAAATCAGACTGAATAATCAAGTATAAAGCTATAGCACAACTCATACATCCTGATGATGAGTGTGTGTTTAATCCAATAGCACTTGTTCCACAAAATGCAAACTCTTCAGCTCCTGCCTTGCCAGTAACAAGTTAATATGGCAGATAATGTTGCGTCCTTTAATAAATGTATCAACTTTGTCTCAGATGTTTCTCCTAAAACTCCTCTGGAGAAATAGCACTTGACAAAAATAAGACTACTGTTGCCATATAGTAAGAGCTGCATGATTCTGCAGAAATAGTGAATCGTGATTTTTTTGGTTTAACATAGAGATCATTATTCTCCCATGATTTTGAACAGCAACTAAAGTAACATAATTTACCAGTGGTTCTGACACGTCAATTTCTGCGGTTGTTTGTTTGAATGAACGATTCAATGACTCACTCATAAAGACGCTACTTGTTTCATTACTGTTTTCATTACATTTTTCACTTGTTGCCACCTACTGGTGTGATGATGTAATTGATTCACTTGGTCAAGGCTTTGAAGTGTCAAACTTTCAAAAGCTATTTTACTCTATTTTGATTGCTACTGAACTCAGATTTGAATGCTCTGTTGTGATCTACACTGTAATGAATTGCTGTAAAAATTACAGCATTATTTTACAGCCGCTGGCTGTTTTTTTAATAATACAGCATATTGCTGTAAACTGCAATGCATTCTGGGGTCACGTGTTGGTTTGACTCAAATTTACAGAATATTGCTGTAAATTGACCCTTCATAATTTAAAAAAATACAGTTATTTACTGTAATCAGAGATTCTGTGAACTAAATTACAGTAACAGTACTGTAAAATTTACAGTAACTGGCTGGTAACCCTGCTGCCAGTATTATACTGTAAAATTTACAGTAATTTTTTAACAGTGCAGGTTTAATAGACATAGCCTAATCGTCATTTAGGAATACGATTGCGTGGGTGTTTAAATCAAGATCGCTGTCTTTTAATGAATCGTGCAGCTTTACTGTATTATACTTCTACTACTATACTTCATTTTTTGAAAGAATGTGTTGAAAAAGGTTCACATAGAAATTGCAAACTTTTGATATCAGGGAGAATCAAAACAAAGTTTGAGACATGGTTGAGATCTCATCTGAAACTCTATGAGATTAATTACTGGACTTCAGAAAAATGATCAATTTGTTCTTTTATATAGGAGGAACAATTGAGGTGCTAAATAGATCTCATTTGTGATTTTTCTAGCCAAAAGATTTGACCAAAACTGTAACTTGGAAAAATAGACTTTGCAACCCTTGGATGAAATGCTCAGGATGAGCTGGAGTCTATTTATAAACCTCAAGCTTTAGATGGAGTTTCTTTCAGGTGCGCAGAGGTTGGAGTGAGCCTTTGCAGACAGGCAGGGTGCCAGGTTCACCTGCTCCCTCTGCCTCTGCAGCAGATGCCAGATGGGCTGTTGGTAGAATGTAAGTTCTACAAGCAGGAGGTCTGTAATCCATGGAGACTGACTGTGGTTGATTGTGAATGACTAGATACATGATAGAAGAGAAATGCAGGAGATATTTATTCAAGCAGAAGCTAAGAAAAACGTTATGCTACCAGGACCTCTTGAGAGACTTTTGGCATTTGATTAAACAAAAAAGTGAAGTACTGAAGCAGCGTAGCACGACACTAAACAGCCAAGACACGTAATGTTGGTGGTAATAAGAGTTGCACTTTATTCTGATTAGATGCCACTGTTTTAAAATGAAAGCCATGGTGCCTCAGCCTGTTACTCACCACGATGCTAATTAACTAATTCTCTTCGTCATTTATTCGTTCTTCATTTGGCAGACTGTATGGGTAACCTCCTTCCCTGATTGTGAAAAGCGAATTCCTAAGTTGGATGCACATAATTTTTCAGTGCTAAAACCTGCCTCATATAAATATTTATATAAATAAGAAAGAATATAAGATAAACATATTATAATATACATAATATTAAATACACTACAAGTTTGGGGTCAGTTTTTTTTTTTTTTAAAGAAGTTAACACTTGTTAAATGAGGATGTATTAAATTGATGAAAAGTAAATGCTTTTCTTTTGAACTTTCAATTTATCAAAGGATCCTGAAAAATCACAGTTTCCACAAAAATATTGAGCAGTTTTCAGCTTTGATAATAATAAGAAATGTTTCTGGACCACCAAATCAGAATATTAGAATGATTTCTGAAGGATGTGATACGGTAATGATGCTGAAATTTCAGCTTTCACAGGAATAAATACATTTTAAAATATATATTAAAATTGAAAAAACTTATTTTGATGCAGTCTTGGTGAGCACAATAAACTAAAAAAAAAAAAAAAAAAGCCATGAGCCATCTTACTGGCCAGAAATTTTTGAACAGTACTGTGTATATATAAATTTAGAAGATATAAATAAATAAAGAATATAATTAATAATCATCTATAAAATTATTCATTATAAATATTAGTTATATCTAAGATTGTTTATAATATTTGTGTATATTTTGAGTGTATATTGAGTGTATATTCACTCATTTTTGAAGTAGACACTCATATACCTCTTAGAATCTTTCCGGCTCACACTCTTTAGTTGTGGTGATCTGTAAAGCTCCATACTAATGAGAACACTCTATACAAATAACAAGAAGATACAAGACTCCATCTGGCTCATGAGAGATCAGTTGTATTTATGAGAGCAGAGCTCCTATCCTGACTGCATAGTCATTATACACAAAATATATATCTATAAAAATTCTGTAGCCAAGCTCTTGTTGTTCATTGTTAGCTTCTGTTTATAGTCACACTGCAGATGGGGAACTGCCAAACCTGCACTAATTCTACCAGTGTAATTCGGAGCGGAAAGCAGAACCACAAATCAGGGTGACAGCAACATTCAGCAGCAGCTCTGTAAAAGGCCCTTGCTGCCTCGCTAAGGACAATCGGCTGAGATGTGGTAAATTGCGTCTCTTGAAACAGCCTGAATTAAAGGAAGTTGGCAGTGCTTTAAGGCTCAAATTACTTCATTACTCACTATAGATATCGGACGAAGACTTTGCTAGAGGAGGGAAAGAGGGAGTCCAAGATTAAGGAGCTCAGTTGAGAGGAAGACAGGCTGAAGAAAAAAAAAAAAACAGCATACACTTTCTCTGTGTTAAGAAAGTGGCTTGGATGCAGATTAGGCCTATTTCTGAAGGATTCTCAGTGCAAATTATTGGCTGGCTGTGTCATTTAGAATAGGGATAAAGTTAATATGTAGAAACTAGACTAGAAATCAGCCTTTGGTGTGCTCTTTCTGATAAATGGGCTTTCATTTCAAGCTCTGTGTTCATGATGTCCTGTAGTTCTGTAAATTAGTGATTTTATATAGTACATTCTGCCAATATGTTTACATAGCCCTTACATAAGTTTTCAAAATTTGATATTATTTATAAATATGACATAATTATTTATATATATATATATGAAAACCGTGGTTATGTCAACATTTTAACAGGACACACACACACACACACACACACGCGCACACACACACACAAACTGTCCTATTAAAATGTTGACAACCTTGGTTCTCAATATTTTGCGAGTTGTGCAGTGAAGCTTGGCAAAAATACTCTGGGTCCAGTTAGTATAGGGTTTCCCAACATGCTCTGTACATGTGTTCTTTCCTATAGTTGCTTAATGACACTGAGAACTTCACCACTCAAGACAATCTGGACTAATACATAACTAACACTGCATGGGGTCACTGATTTTCAAGGAAGCAACACTGAGAAACAAGGACATGCAATCTATATTGCCTGAAATTATTTTGCTTTAAATATGTCTTCTCTATATAAAATATGCAACTTTATTTGGGCAGAATCAAATATATTAATTAAATTTTTAAATGCTAAAAATCTTGAAGATAATGCAAGCTGTATATGTAAACTTACAGTAAAAAAGAGGGATGTAAACTTATCTAAACAAGTGCAGCATTAAATACACAAATATTTGTCACTGTTTGCCTTACAACAGGATGAGGCAATAATTAACATTTTTAGCATCTCTCAAACTGTGCCTGCAGTGGCCACAACTCTTCCCGCATTAAAACACACATGACAAACAGAATGAATTTCACAGCTCTGTTTGGAAAGAAGTCTACACTTTATATAGAGCTGTAAACGTGGAAGCACATAAACACAAACTTGCTAAGCCTGGATCAATTGATGTTAATAAAAAAAAACAAAAAAAAAACAGAACTCTTTTCTAGAGTCGGCCTCAGATTTATATAGCCCATTCATCCACCCCCCTCTCCTCTTTTTGCTCTCTCTCTGTGTCTATCTTGCCCTCTCCTTCTCAGTCTGTTTTTTTTTTTTTTTGACATTCGTGTCCCATTAGAGAGTCTGTTCTTGCATTGGCATAGCCTCAGGCCAGGCAATAAATGACTTAAAATAATAAGGAACAAATGTTCTTGAGCCAAGGCTGTGTTAGATGGCTTGAGGAAGAGGTAAAGGTGCAGACACAAAGTCCCCGAACAAGCACTGGACTCAGTGACTGCACCTCTATGTACATTTGTTTGTACTTATGCAATAATTCAAAGCGCACAAAAGATTTACATATAAACATGCTTAGTTTTACAATTTTAAAATAAGTTTTTTTTTTCATCTTGTGAGGCAGAGAATATGTGCTAACCAGAATCAGAATCTTGTGTGCCTAATGTATGTCAGAATGATAGAAATGTTACTTTTGAATATGTCTAATGCAACACAATTGCAATGCTGAAAACTTAAAATATCCTATATTCTATATTCGAATTCAGTATGAAAATTGAGTAGTCATTTATGATAAAGTTATGCCGGTGAAAGCTGGTCCCTGTAGTGTGCTGAATAGATTTGACTTGTTTGGATCGAGGAAAGTCATGGGAAAGGATTGTCAAAAATTGGTCATTTCATAAGTAGGAACATATAGAACTGAACAGCCTGCTATTCTAGTTAGCTATGGAATGCTAATAGGGGACAAGCGAAACGAATGAGTCAAACAAGACAAAAACCTTCACTTATGTTTCACACATTTCTGAGAAATTTGACTAGTAAAACAATGTTAGTGTTATAAAGTCCTTCCAACAAGCATGAGCAATAATCTGAAACATAAAACAAATTGTACTCTTTTCAAGCTAACAAAAAAGCACATTATAATCTTAATATGGAGCTGATTAAGAGATTCCTTCACTCACTTCAGCACAGATGTGTGATTCTCTTTCTAGTTAATCGTTCAGTTCTTCATAGTTCCCTATCTTTACGTATTCCTATGTGGTTACATAAATACGTAACATTTTCATTATTTATCAGTTATTGGTTTTATCAGCATTGTGCTCAATACAACACATTCATTCTTGAACCATATCAACACATTTATTTTTAGATCATCATTCCTGTTGATTTTTTTCTCCCATATTTTTGACAAAATGTCTCTCCTCCAACATAATTTGTGTTCTCTATTAATTTCCACAAGATTCATCAACATGGTTCTTTGTAAATTTCTAATCTTACATGCAGGGTCCAAAATTAACATTTAGAGAAGTATCAGATGGGCGTTGGGAAAAAAATGCTCTTATCAAGTAAATAAAATGGCAAGCTGAAAACTTTTTTGGCCATTGCCCTGAAAAGCCAACATTTCTTTTAATATCTCCCGTCCTCTAGGTGGTGACACATTTAAAATGTTAAACTACAAAAATGAACGCATATTTCTTCATGAATCAAAACAAATGGCAGTTTTTTGTCAGGTAAGAAATTGCTATGGATATTACATTTTCTCAATGTACATTTTTTATTTATTTTTTGCAAAATTACTTTTGGGCCTTGCTTACATATATCTGTATGCATAAATAGTTACAGAGGGTCTTGCTTTTCACCCCTCACTTTCTTCCCACTGCTTATTCTACTTATTTATCACTTGAATTATTATTTACTTTTGTAGGAGCACCAATCATTTGTAGCAAATTCTCCACTTCGCTTCACCTTATCTGTATCTCTATCTGCTGTTCTGTTTATTACTTCAAACTCCCATAAAAATAAATAAACATAAAATTTAATAAGAAAAAATAAGATGCGTGAAACTCATCAGCAAGATCTGAAATCATTTTAGCAGTAGTGTGTAGTCAGCATGTATGCTACATGCTCAGTTGAGTTCATCTCATATTTTCTCATTCAGCAAATCCCATCGCTGCATAATGAAAACACACATTTATTAGTTTGATTCAGGGCGAGCAAAGCGGTTGGTATCACAAAAACAACAGCAAAAAAATAAATGAAGTTGAGCTGTACTCATGTCATGCAGCATGCTAAAACAAGAAAGAGACTGTGTGGTTTCAACCCTGAGAACAGAAGACGCCAGAGAACAGCCATCTGGGCCCAACAAAGAACTGTCATAAACGGCCCGGGAGATCCATGAGAATGAACAACCCAGCCATCTTCCACTAACACAGCCTTTTTTCAACTTTTTTTATGCTTTGAGCAGGGGAATGCGGGAAAGAGGTTGTCATCGACAGACTGCAATTTTTTGTTTTGTTTTGCATCCACAGCCCTCCATCTTTTGATGCTTGTATTCATGGACTGTGTCATACTGTTCAGTAATGAATGAATATTTGACTGACAGGTTTAAGAGGTTTCAGTTCAATTGTAGTGATCTTGAATTTTGCCTAGGATATCCTGATCAGGAAATATAGCAAAATACGATAGTTACGATAGTCTTTTCTTCCTTTTTGTGACCGTAGACTGTAAAAAAGATAAACAACTTGTCTCTGCTTCCTTTCACTGCAGACAAATTGGGCTAAAATGTCCCAGAAATGATGTCATTTGTAGCCAAAGTCGGGATTGTGAGGTGGAGCTGTGGTATCAAAGCCCCACCCATACTCCCACAGACTCAATCACAAGCACACCTGTCAATCATGATGTTACATCCTTTTTTACAGCATCCAATAACTAACTAAAACCAAACTTATTAGAAAAATTCATGCTTGAACAATGCTTCAGTGTAATAAGAACTTCAGATTTTTCAGATTTTTTTTCAAGTGTAATTGGATTTTTTGGTTTGGCTCACGTCCCATTCAACATGGAGAGGAAGAGATTTATGACCAGAACTTTATTTTGTCTATCGGGAATCAATTGGATCATTGTGGTTTGTTATTGATGTGATCTCAAGAGAGGGTCAGTTCGTCCCGCCCTCGCAAAAGTAAACACATCATTTACGATATTGTTGCATAAGAGAGGGGAAGTTATTTTAATTGAAGATTATGAGGGCACATGTTGTTCACAGATTTATAATAAATACCGCAATATTCCATTTAAAAAACAAGAATTATCCGTTTGGATTTCACAGAGTCTGTGCTTTGGTTTCCAGGGTATAAGCAGAAAACATATGAAACTTTCCTGGACAGTCTTTCGAATGTCACATCTTGACATTCGCATGATTACAGGTCATGTAGAGGTCAGCATAGGCATGCAAATGTTTGTGTCGAGGTGCGTGTGTGTGGTGTCTCCAGATACCCTGACAACTTAATCAGATTCTCTTGTCTGGATTTCTCATGCTGGCTGTCCAGTATCTTTCAGCTGTCCGCAAGCTGTTTTAATGCATAAATAATCAGACACTCCAGTGTGGGTCTTTTGGATACTATTTGAGTCATTTGAGGCTGTGACCGTGTCGAACGAGAGACAGCCGGTTAAAGCAACGCAGCAGAGTATCCACAGGTACTTCCAGGAGTAGAAGTGCATGAACGCTGACAGAACAATGAATCCCGGTCAATCACTACTGAAACAGCCAAAACCTTTCAGAGAAGGCTCACCAGCCACCTCCGCATAACACCGAGATGTCACCAGGCAGCCTCGCTTCTATTGGACATAAACTGACACCCAGCAACAGCTCCTGAGCCGAGACGGTTCCACCTTATTGCACAGCTTGTTTGATTTATGTTCTTTCAAACACTGTTTGGGTTTGATACATTTCTTTTCTCACACCTGACAGCTGACTGAAAGAGTGTTCCTCAAGAAACGTGTGCTGGGTGGGAGGTGTCAGCTTTCTTGCACAATGATGAAACTGGATAATTAAGTTTGATTATTGAGCCCAGAGGAATTTGCGTGTTTATATTGTTATTATGAGCATTACAATTACGACAGATCAACTGCTTGCAAGCTGAACAACATCAGTTCTTGCTAAATTATTTGCAGGTTGTGATTCAACTGCTAATACATTTGATGTAAAGTTAACAGTTTTTTTTCTTTCAGGTGTTGTATATAGTTTGATCGGACCAAATCATCAATTTGAATAGAATTTGCATCCATCCATCATCCTCTCCAAGGACTATAAAACCTTCAAGCTTCAGATCTTTTTAGACCTTTAAATAAAGCTTTTCCAGCCACCATTCAAATTGTGCATTTGAGCCACATCGTATTCACTGTGACGTACACACATGAGCAAAACCATAAAGTCATAGTCATGAAATTGGGGATGTGTCAGTTACAAAAAATGCTGGACACTGGGAAAAGATAGTAAAGTGTCCATAGTATGCAAACTTCAGAATCTCTCCAATAGTAGTCCAGGTACTTTTTGCCTTGTCTTTTATGAGTACTGTGAATTTGAACATACTATACTACTTTTGTCACATAATGTTTTTTGCCTGTTATATAGTAAGGAAGTCTGCGATTTTGGATGTAGCCTAGGTCTGTGCTGATAGTAAATTTAGCCTATTGATTTTTTTTTTTTTTCATTTACAATAAAAATAGCTAAGTAGCATGTACAAAAGAAGTAAAATTGAAACAGTAGAATTGCTGTATATTTTGTAAAAAAAAAGAAAAAAGGTTCATTGTACATTGCCATCTTGCTCCAACCAAAATGAACTGAGCGCACCTGACATGCCAAATCATAAATTATGACTTCCTTTCTAAAAAATTGGACACTGCGATTATTTGAATTGCTTTGAATGTTGGTTCATTTTAATGCACTTCCTTAAATTTAAATTCAAATTGCAATTCTGTATCCTTTTTTGTACAATTCAAATGCAGGAACTGAACTGGAATTTAAAAAGCATCAATCCTCTGTTCAATTATGAATGGAGAACAACCCTGACTCTGAGAACGTTTCTTTTTTAATCATCTCCAAATTGGGTTTTCTGATTACAACCAGACCGATGTTTTTTGTTTTGTTTTGTTTTGTTTTTTCACTGCAGCCCCTCATGTTGTATTATTATGTGCTGTACTTTCTCTGTACGAATATTGACCTTAAAAGGGCTGGATTTCATTCAACTCAGTGTAAAAATAGGCATTCTTTTATGTATTAGCTAATGTATTAAATCGTTGCAATAACAATGTGAGCTGGAAAGCTTTGAGCCTTTCATTTTGTAATGGTACATATCAATTCAACAACATGAGTGTATCATGTTTTAAAAGACAACAGTTTAAATCAGCCTAAGGTGATTTGCTGATCTTAGCAGGTCTAAGCTAGCTGGTCTCCTAACCTGGCCAATAGAATTAAGCTGCTTTACTGCAGAAAATCGTTCTAAAAGGGACCAGAGAGCCAGCTAGGGCAACCATCTAACCCTGATGGGCTGGTTTAAACCGTTTTTTTTTCAGCAGGGAAATTATAAATCGAGTGTCGTGTAAGGAGGTTTGACTTAAAGTCTCAGAAAAGTCAGGGGAAAGTCAAGAGAGTTGATAAATAACTTCATAATTATAAAAGCCTTAATAAAATGGCTCAAATAGCAAGCTTTACAAATATAATTGCAAACCTGGTTTGGCAGAACAGTAATGAGCCAGCTTTTTTAGATCAGTGACAAGTCAAATTAGTAGCAGTTGTTTTATTAAAAATGCAATTTTCCTCGGTTTCACTGATTTAGAAAGGATGATACTCACAAAAACCTCTCTTTTGATTACCCTCTCTATTGGTCATGCATTATATTCATTAATAAAAATGTCCAGCCTGCCTGTAACCAAGCAGCTGATTGGTTTTCCTATTGATTCGTTGTTTCTCATCTGCGAAAAGGGGGAGCTGTGAGGTACAATGATGTTCAGAAATGCTTTAGGGTGAGAGTGAATCTGCCATGTGTCTTCATCTTTAAAGGCAGCACACGCTGACTGCCTCTTCAACAGAACACTGCCAGGAGTAAAAAAATGTGATGGGGTAAGAGAAGAGTGGAATGTTAAATCTGAATAAGCAGGAATAATACATCAGCGAGTCACAAAAAGATTGTTAAAGGGAGCAGTGAAGGTGACGGAGGAGAAAAAAGGAGGACAAAAGAGAGACAGAGATGGAGAGGATGCGTGCGCCAGGGAGACGAGAAAATAAAGAAGGAACCTGAGAATGGAACAAATGTGACAGGATGAGAAAGGGAAGAGCGACGAAGAAAGTGATGGAGCGACAGAAAACGAGGAGAAATTAAAGCAGGTCTGTAGAGAGATGAAGATGGAGAGAGGAGAGAAAAAAGACAGAACTATTGCCATGAAAATGTGACAGATTAAAGGGAAAGTTCAACCAAAAATGAGAATTCTGACATTATTTACTCATGTCGTTCCAAGCCTGTATGCCGTATAGCAGATTTTAAAAAATATATATATTAAAATGACAGTTCATAATGACCACAGGCTGTCAAGCTCCAAAGATACCATTAAAGCACCCATACCAGTCATGAACTATATTCCAAGTCTTCCAGTTGAACTATGGAAACTGTCCTTAGCTCAAGCATATTGTTTTCTCAGTGCCTCATGATCAATTAGAACACCTGCCTTATTTTGATGGTCCCTTTTGAACATTATATTCACTATAAGTAACTTTGCAATTACATGTCAACTAACTCTCTCATTAGAGTATTTGTATATCTTATTTGCATATTGAATATCTGCCAACTCTTAATTGTGATGGTCTCCCAACAGACATTTTACTGACTATAAGTAACTGCAACTATGTCAACTTATTCTAACTCTATTCTTCTCCTTACACTCTACTAACACTCTAATAAGAGTTAGTAGACATGTAGGTACAATGTTACTTGCACCAAAGGGACCATCAAAATAGAGTGAAAGCTAACCAGTTGTTTCCAACACCACTGAGATGTTTCATTGACTCTTTGATTGCACTGTTACTCCAGTACGTGTGACAAGTTACCTTATTGATTCATTGATTCATTCACTCAACCGATTTGTTCAAAATAATGATTGTTCAGGAACTAAACAATTGACTGTCTACATATCTGAATTGTGAATCATTCACGAAACAGGTTCGTTCAATAATTATTCCTCTAGGAAACGGGACAGTCATGTAATCATTCAGTCAGTATTTCATTTAAAAACAATGGCTGCATCCAACTATCATTCATACTAGGAAGAAACTGCAAAAAACAGTACGTGAAAAGAGTAGTATGTGCGAATTCAGAGTATTCATAAAACAAAAGATGAAAAGTACCTGGATGACATACTACTCTGGCCAGATTTTGAAGTGTGTATCTGATCTGACACTTTACTATCCCATCTGACAAAGGGAGAGGATTTTGGAAGCCATTAGTAAAATAAAGTCTGTGGTAAACATAAAATGACAATGTTTTGCTCTACAACATAAATTACACACACCCATTTCGAACACGTGAATTTTGAAGATAAGGTATGTTTTTAAAAAGTAACTAGATAAGAACATTTGGGGTATGAGTGTGTGTGCAGTTTACGTTGTAGAAAAAAACGTCAAGTATCGACAAGTTATGTTTACCACTGACCTTATTTTACTCATAAATTGAAAAACTCGAGGGAACCAGTGGTGAATTAGTCTTCAGAGTTTTGCCGTAATCCCTGCAGCACTCTATTAACCTCATGTTTATTTAACAGTTGCAAATAAAAACAATATTACATTTGCAATTGGTCAAAGTCCCTCTCCAACTACTCCTTTAACCAAACTGCATATTTAATTATGGAGTGCAAAATTATAAAACATGCATGATAAATTCATCTTTGTGTTGGTATACCACTTAAACCATGTTCTATTAGGAAGTCAAATTAAAGGACTGAAATGGTTCTGCCATGTGTAAATGAAGGATGGAAGCTTCTTTTTTCCCTCTGTATAACCCTCTAATTAACACATCCTTGTTTTAAAACCCCTCAAACCCGAGCACTGCCCTTGGAGGAGCATTCACTCTAATAGCTTATTAGTTGGGTTCCTGGTCTGTTTCCTTGTTATCGGCGAAAATGTATGAGCAAAATCAATTCTCTTACAAACATCCCGCAACCCTCTCTGCGCCTTTCTCTCGCTCTCTTTTTCTCATTTCCTTTCTTTCTCACCTTCACTTGCTCGCTTTCGGTTTTCTAAACACGCCCGCCGACGACGGCCACCGTCAATAAGACATAATGCTTCTGTATTCTTCGCTGATGGCCTGATCTTTGCTTTAAAAATGGATCCATTAAGAGAGAATGCTATCTCTCTTGTCCTTTCAAGTGATTCTGCATATTCATTATGAAAAAGCCACGGGCACTAACAGTGCCAAGTTAAACGTGACCCTGGGCCAATTACGCCTGTCCCACAAATACAATTACAGATACTGTCATTCAGGCGGAATCCCTATTATTACCAGGCCAAGCGCTAACAGCACACACGAAGACCTGCGAAGGCCATACTACCGCAATATTAAGAGCTGTGATACAGTTAGTTGTTATCCTAGCCGAGCTTGCTGAGAATATCTGAGCTTTCTGAGAGATCTCTGACAGAGACAACAGAGCGAAGCAGCATCCTAATTTAGCATCATTTCTCTGCGGTGGCTTTGCGGCAGCAGGGGAGCCTGTCACAGGCAGCCCGGTGTGACAGGTGAATATTGGGCTGAGCTTCCAGCTGTCTGCCTTTATTCTGTTACCTCTGGAGACAAAAGCCATCACAACACGTGTGCGGCAAAGCACCCGCCCAATCAGAGCCACACAGAGAGGGAAAGAGGAGGGAAAAGAGGAGAGCGATGGCTACACTCAGCCTGCAGTCTGAGCGAAGGCTTTCTCTTTGCCTCTTCCCCTGCTGGTCAAACTTATTTTCAAATGTGCGGTTGCCTACGATCAGTTAGCTATGCATGAGCAGAGCAGAGGACAGACGGGTTACGGTGCCCACAACCAGAGGGGGATTGTTAGAGGGCTGTGATGAGGTAGAGACAGAATAAATCAGACCTTAGTGGGTGAAGGCACAGTCAAAAGCAGTCAGCACTGAAAAGAGACTGTTTAATGGGTCTGTGTCTAGTCAGCTGTACTTGTACTTGCTTTTACCAACATATTGTTATGGAAACAGAAAATGGTGCCCTAAGTGAGCAATCCAACTGTGGAAAGAAAATTTTCCAAGTATTAACCACACTACATTTTTATGATCATTTTGATTCAATTACAGTACTAAAAATACACCGATCAGGCATAACATTTGACCACCTTCCTAATATTATGTTGGTTTCTCTTTTGCTGCCAAAACAGCCCTGAGCCGTAGAGGCATAGACTGCACTAGGCCCCTGAAGGTGTGCTGTGGTATCTGGCACCAAGATTTTAGCACCAGATCCTTTAAGTCCTGTAAGTTGCGAGGTGGGGCCTCTATGAATTGGACAGATGCTCGATTGGATTGAGATCTGGGCAATTTGGAGGCCAAGTCAACACCTCAAACTCGTTGTTGTGCTCCTCAAACCATTCCATTTTTGCTTTGTGGCAGGGTGCATTATCCAGCTGAAAGAGGCCACAGCCACCAGGGAATAACGTTAACATGAAAGGCTGTACATGGTTTGCAGCAATGCTTAGGTAGGTGGTACATGTTAAAGTAACATCCACATGGATGGCAGGACCCTAGGTTTCCCAGTAGAACATTTCCCGAAGCATCACACTGCCTCTGCCCGCTTGCCTTCTTCCCATAGTGCATCCTGGTGCCATGTGTTCCCTAGGTAAGTGACGCAAACGCACCCTGCCATCCATGTAATGTAAAAGAAAATCTGATTCATCAGACAAGGTCGCCTTCTTCCATTGCTCCGTGGCCAGACATACTCATATGCCCACGGCTGGCACTAGGCGGTGGACAGGGGTCAGCATGGGCACCCTGATGGGTCTGCGGCTACGCAGCCCCATACGCAGCAAACTGTGATGCACTGTGTATTTTGACAACTTTCTATCAGAACCTTCATTAACTTCTTGAGCCATTTGAGCTACAGTAGCTCGTCTGTTGGATTAGTCCACACGGGCCAGTCTTTGCTCCCCACGTGCAACAATGAGCCTTGGCCAACATTGACCCCGTTACCGGTTCACCACTGTTCGTTCCTTGGACTACTTTTGATAGATACTGATCACTGCAGGCCAGGAACTTTGCACAAGAGCTGCAGTTTTGGAGATGTTCTGATCCAGTCGTCTAGCCATCACAGTTTTGCCCTTGTCAGACTCACTCAAATCCTTATGCTTGCCCATTTTTACTGCTTCTAACACGTCAACTTTGAGGAGCAAATCATATACATACCCACCAACAGATGCCGGGATGAAGAGATAATCAGTGTTATTCACTTCTCCTGTCTGTGGTCATAATGTAATGCCTGATCAGTGTATACTAAAATACTAAAATATATATTTGACAAAATTATGAGAATTAAACCATTCTATCTATCTATCTATCTATCTATCTATCTATCTATCTATCTATCTATCTATCTATCTATCTATCTATCTATCTATCTATCTATCTATCTATCTATCTATCTATCTATCTATCTATCTATCTATCTATCTATCTATCTATCTATCTATCTATCTATCTATCTATCTATTCTCATCCCTGTGTTGGATGGTTGTTTTGTTCCTGTTCAGAAGTTATTTGTGAGAAATCCTCTTATTAAAGCTGTACTTCTGCACTCAAATCCATTTCTTTGACCCTGTCCCAAATGGCACACTTCATTTGCACTTACGGTCTTGTGGACTTACAATGGCTGCTGTGTGTGCGTGTCCGTTAAGTCTCTGAGACCATTGGGTGTCCCATTTGTCATTTTAGGTTTGATTTAGATCGATATGCGCCCTTGATATGCACTTTTGCTGACCCCACACTGAAGTGAGCTCTGCAGAAGACTTCTTCCAGATAGTCAAAGCAGCGTTACGTCACGAAAGTGTAAACTCGGAAGACCGTGAGTGTCATTTGGGACAGGGCCTTTATTTCACCTGCTGCAACCCTCAATTTGTGGCTATATATTTTTATTATTAATAATAATAAATAATAATATTATTATTTTAATGTTTTTTATGAAATAAATCAAATAATTTGCAATCTTTTTGCAAAAATCTTGCAACATTTTATTTTATGTGCTAAAAAGAGAGTTTGTGGTCAACAAAACAGGCCAGATATTTTTCTGTGTGCTCTTAAAGTAATAGAAGTTTAACACCATGAAGGCTTTAGGGTTAAGGTTAGGGTTTCAAAATTTTGACTGGCATCAGCACACTCAGCTTTGAGCAAGCTATAAATATTTAAATATTTAAACCAGTATGAGAAGTTCCCTGCACTTCATTACTTCATAGCCCCCAAAAAAAAAAAAAAGGTGAAAGAGACTGCTATTATATAATTTTTTTTTATTGCATTTTGGAGTCTTTAAAGGAATGCAGGTAATGGTCAGTGAAGTCACTTGCTGTTTGATAGATATAGACTGGAGCTGGCAACACATAGATGAGGTTTAAGTGTGAAATATGGAGCTTGACTGTCTGAAAACAGTAATATTTACTCTTAGGTGAGTTACAGTGGATGTAAACACATTGTGAAATGTTAAACGGCCAGTTACATACAGTGATGCATTAGAGCTATTTGAATGAATCTATAGTATCTTTAATCACTTATTCCACATTTACTGTAATCAGAACAGTAATAAATGACCAGCCCCAATGGGCAATATATCATTAAACGACTATGCTACAGAATACGGCTGCAAGTTTTTCAGAGACACACTGGAGCGTCAGTGTCATGTTACGTTCAGGCCTGTTCTCACAGCTGTGCGTGTATGTGTGTGTACAAGCCTCGCAGACACCAACATAAATCAGTTTAGGAGGAAATGTCATTCAGCATCTCTAATCCGATTGTTTGTCCTAGTAATGCGATTGTTCTGCCGTTTCATTTGATCAGCTGCAACAGATTTAAAATCCCTCGCTCATCCTTGACCAGTATGTTTCATCATTTGTCTCTTCCATTTATTTGTACAGTACGGGGGACAGGCATATTGACTGTATGACAGATATAACGTCCAGGTTAAATGGTTTATGTTTGCGCATTTTGTGTTATTTATTGTAATCACAGCAGGATTATGGGGGAAGTGTGATTGGTAACCATCTGCCTGTGCCTTTGCAATGACTGAATGCTGGAAGTGCCAAACATATTTTGGGATAATAATGTCATTGTCCGTCCTGCTGTGGTGACGTTATCATCAATTTCAAATGATGTGATTAGGCTGACAGCTTTAATTAAAAAAATAAATGATCATATCTTTATAAATGCAATATAGACATTTAATGGCTTTACAAGGTGACAAAAAGATCTACCCCAGACTGAGCTTATTAAAACTCTTAAAAGATAAAAGTTTTTTATTGGCATCTATGGTTCCATGAAGATGAAGAACCTTTAAATTCATTGAACCTTTCCATTGCACAAAAACGTTCTTTAGATTATTAAAATGTTTTTCACATTAACAAAGCAGTATGAAGAATTAGCGACGCCGCTGACTTTTAAGTGCACTGCAGCCAGCTCGTGCTCTCAATAACAAAATCAACACACAACAAAAATGCAAGCGATAACTCAGCAGTTAAGGAAGATCTGATCATTGCGATGTGGATATGATCGCACTAGCATCTTGTTGAAAGATGATGTAATGAAAATTAAACTGTTATGATAGTTTGATTATAAAGTATATTTAGACTATATAGATCTAGCTATGCGAGACTTAAATTCATTTGTGTTTACAAGTTTAAAATTTTAATATTTAACTTTAAAGTAATCCCTTTTCTTTGCACATTGACATGACATCACAGAATGGCTCTTTTAGCATTATTCTGAACATAAGTGTTCATTGAATGTGTCATAGAACGGAAGACGCTCTCGGGAGCAAGTGTAAATGCCATATTCTTTTGATTTTTGATGAGTCCTTCACATAAAAATCAGTCTACAGACTTTCATAGACAAACTAGGAAGTCGGGACAGGTTTCGTTTTTTTTTTTTTTCATTTTCATTACAAGCTGTTCACACACATAGGCAAAAAAAAGTGATGAATACATCAGCATTCTTGCATATAGCCCATTTAAGAGCAAAAAATGGTCCTTTTATGAACTATTTACTATGGTACCCATAGTGGCATCGCTGCGAATATCCTCTTTTGTAACTTTTATATTTTTACTCATGGATTGACTGGGATTGCATGAATAGATAAAATTGGATTAGTATCTGCCAAATGTCTAATATTTATATTCTAAATATATTTATATAGTTACATTTTACAATTAAATTGACATTTTTGGGTCCCCAACTTCAGCTTTTCAGCTGAGTTATCAAATGTATTCTGAAGACTTGAAATACGTTTATGAATGTTTTATGGTGCATTTTATCCATAGCTGTTCCACAGCAAACAAAATAAAACATAAATGATTAAGTAATGATTAAATGATGACAGAATTTTCATTCATTTTGACATTTTAAAGTTATGGAAACCTTCTAAACGAGTTGAAATCAACACCAGAAATCACACTAAACAGAATGAAACCGTTATAAACGCTTCTTACATGCGTTAAATAAATGCGATGTCACTCAATAATATCTCATTGATTTATTACAATAAAATCAAACTATTAACATGAATTCAATATTCCATGAACCTTAGAGGATTCAGAAACATCTGAATGTCTCTAAAGTTGCTCATATGTAAAATGCTTACGTTGTAGATGCTGTCATTACAAAATGACTGCTTTTCACTGTATCTTGAGAACACAATTGCTGGAAAACCATAGGTGTGTGTGCAGAATACTGTTGGAGAACATGTAAGACTTCAAAATGATGAGTTTGTCCTGGGGGGGGGGGTATATTACTCCTGGTTCTCATTGATTTGACCATGCTGATAAGCTTGACTAATTGCCTCTCATTTTCATAACTCAAGTTCACCCAAGTTCAGTCCTGCAGTGGTGATTACAGAAGTCTGTGCTGTTCTAACTGTGTGCTGAATACTACTATTGATTTACAGCAGTTTGTTTCGGAAATAAAGGGATTTAATAGGCCCTTTATAGAAGAGGTTAATGCAGAACTCCACTGAGCACACACAATCAACCCTCTACAGACTATTCGAGCCCGAAGGATGGGAAATGGATTCAGTATGTTTACCTGTTCCAAGCACTCATTAGCATTCACTCATTTCTGTTTCATCTGATACAATAAAGTGTTAAAAAACTAATTTCACAACACGTGTCCCATGAGCGAGCCTCTACCACAGCCCATAAGGGGAACCGAAGAAAAGAAAGGAAACAACAACATGAAATTGATTATGGCTAATTACAGCAAAAACACTCATATTGTCTCCACGCAAATGTTGGCTCTAAAGAGGCCCCCATCCAACATCATGACAATATGCTTCAGATTATTCAGTTATTATAGTACATTTTGTTGTTATTTCTCAATTCGTAGAAGACAAGAGTCCAAGTGTTCTTAGTGAAGTTAAATAGAGAGCTCTGAGGCAGAGTGACTGTTAAAGTACATTACAGAAGGTGGGTTAATTTAAAGTAAAATAATTTGGGGTAGTCAATGAAATGCTAATATGGGTCATGATATTGTACATGTTTTTGTTCAAGAATGTCATTGAAACTTTGACATCTTTTATTATTATTTCTTAGAAAAATCTCAAAGTCAAAAGGTCTTAAAAATAAAAATTTAACTCTATACTGTATTTGATTTTTCCTTTTCTTTATTGTTCATTGAACAGATCCATAGTAAACTGCTGATCATTCCTCATTCAAGTTTGACTATTCTAGAACCAAAAATCACGGTGCTCTTCATTTTCACTCTTCGTTCTCAAAATAAAACAACCCTGTACACTCCAAATGAAACATTTCTGCTGGGTTGGGAGGTAAACAAGAGGTCATGATGAAGCTGCAGGTGCACTGATCCCTGAACTAGCGGAAATTAAAAAGAAAACTCTTGTGGGGTGCATCGTTCTTCTATTTTTACCTATCTGGGCAAATAGTATTTAGGACGCGATCACTCCAGTGGCGACTGAATGACTTTAACTGAACATTCATTCACTGCCTGGGATTTATCAAAAGAAATCTGTTGAACTGTGAAGACACATAAGAGATGGAGAACGCTGAGTAGAGTGACTGGAATAAACATGCGTTAGAAATCTCCACTCAGCAGAAGGACAATACCGACTGATTTGGATTTTGACTGAGGAAAATGATGGAAGAATATGTGAAAATGAGGGATGGAGGAGGGGTAAAATCTCCATGCTCATCTCTCAGTCAAAAAAAAAAAAGGGGGGGAAAAAAAGATTGACTGGTCTGAGCTTTGATCTTTTTATCCTTAAAACTCTGTCAGTCCTGCAATTTTGAGGCTTGGCGGAGTTATACACATCATTAACTGAACTGCAAATTTTGCCTGATTGCCTCATTATAAAATATGCAATTAGCCTGATGCATTTAACATTAGACACCCAGGCACCAGGAACAGATCATTCACTCAGAAGCTTCATAAATATAATGTATTTTGATATCTGGAGCAGAATATTGACATTTTATTCTAGACAGAAACGCTCATTAGCAAATGATTACATTTGATTAGATAAGGCATTATGGGTCAAGTCCTGTGAAAAATAGTAAAGTACAACAATCTTGTGTGAAGTCTGTAGCCTAAACATACAGTATTGTGTCTATTTATGGTAACACATTTAAAGGGAATGTTACAATTTATTGTAACGTGATAAAATGCATGATATTTGGAGCAGATTATGTGTTTTGATATATTAAAGTCAAAAATATCTACAATACATACTATTAGGTGTATTATGCTTAGGCGGGATGGCAGACTTAATTAATGATTGTTTTGAATGAATCGGTTGAGAAAATTATATTGAAACAGACGTTTCGTTCCTGAATTAATTTTTGTTTTGAAAAAATAATTAAAGAAAATGATTCACAAATAAAATTGATTTTATGGTGTAATGGTGTAAGTTACAGAAAAATGTACTACTGACGGTCTGTCTAATATCCGTGATTCTTTCCTTCCTCCCTAACCAGTTAAGCACAAAAACATTATTATACCTTGATTATGATTGACTTGACCAATGAAGTCGGTAGTAGGGCTGGATTTGTTCTTCATGGAACCAGATGCACTGTAAAACCAAACAGTGAGATTAATTAAATGAAATGAGTTTGTTTCACTCAAATAATAATGAAAGTTAATTGTACTTAATAGAAAAAAAAGTTGCCTGAACTCAAAATTTCATTGTAGTAAGCTGAACTTGAAATGATTTCCTAATTCCCAGCATGATTTGCATCAGACTGTATAAATGTTGAAATTCAGTGTTATTTTGTATGTTTTTGCACAAGATTAGCATAGGGAGAAATAATTAGTGTTTAATGTTGTGTTTTATTGGGATTTATAGGGGGTTCTCGTGTTACTTTTGCAGGGTTACCATTGGTGAAGAGTAGAGCCTGTGGTTAGGTTGAGGATGGGCTTCAAAAATTTTTAGACCGTATGCTATTTGATTCCATGCAAGTAAAAAATGGCAGTCTCTTTGATAATTATAATAGCATGTGTAATTTGCTATCTAACGTTTAACAAAGATCTGAATGCGATTTTTATGTGAATGAACTGTATGTAGTTAACATTTTGATGAGCTGGGTGAGGCTGAGAACTGTGGGAGAGAAGGGATCCAGGTGACGTGATTGTTAATAAGAGATACCTATGGACCACACTGGCCTTGCTTCCACAAAACTTTTAAGTTCTACTAACTTAAAAAATGAGTTTACTTAAAAATTTTGAGGTAATAAGTTTCCTCAAATGTTTTTAGTATTTTGAACTTATTGAACTTGAGTTTTACAGTGTCCCAATAAAGAACCTTTAATTTAAAAAAATGCTAACATCTAAATAAAAAAACTTATCAATGGTCCATTAAGCAAGGTCGTCATCAGAGTGCGTAGTTTGTTTGAGTGCGTGCGGCTCATGCGCAAAACACAAGGAAAAATGAAGCGAGTACGCTGTAGTTATGTATTCAACATTGATACATTCAACAACTGAACTTTCAAATGATGTTGGAAAACACTGCGTCATGATTGCAAAGTGATATCCCAGTTGTACACTCATTATTGCTGTGCATTATGGGATTGAATGAGTGCACTTGATAATGTCCACTATGGTTTCAGACAGCACTGCAAATAGCTGTCCCCTGGCTCATTCGAGACCTCCTGCTCTAAATAAAGAAATGCAATCTACTACGGTTTACTAATGTTTTGCGAAGTTACAAACCAAAATGTGGCACAAAATCATAATGTGTATAGGCCTACTGTGAAAATATAGCACTTCCAATATGTCAGCAAATTTAAAAGCACTTAAGTTTTTAAGTATATTCACAGTAAATCCAAGCTTCTAAGCTTTACAACAACACCTATTTCGAGTTGGTCAAGCAAGTGGTCGTTAAGTAACCTGACAACTAAGTAGCACCCCTCGCTTCACATTTAAGAGGTTAAGGTTAACGATTAATCGATTAATTGATTGTTAATTTAAACAACGATCGATTATGGGAATTTATGTAGATTGAAATCCCTAATTAGAACTGACCATCTGGCTGTTGCGGGGAGCTAATAAAAGAACGGTGTTGTGTGAATTGATTACAGACCTCTCTGCCTGTAAATATGTGGAGGTGTGTATTCGCTTGAGCCTTACCTAATTTCATTTCCCCACTGCACGGTAAAAACATCCTTGTTTTGTGTGGTGTGTAATGCATTCAACTGTTTCTCAGGCTCGTCCTCTGTCGCCATAGCAGAGTTTCTCTGTTCACATACAAGAGGGTGCATTGTGGGTATTTTGAGAGGAGGGAGGTATTACCTCAGAGTTTAGCAGCACTTTTATCACATGCAGAACTGCCGGGCACAGAAATTCAATATTTCACACTGAGCTAAAGCCTCCTTCCTGAATACTAACCAGGGGATTTAAAGCATAGAGACAATAATCGATCTTTACATGTTTAACAGATGCCACAGAAAGAGGGGGGAAAAAAAGAGCAAAAACCAGAGCTCAATCTCATGTGTAGCAATCATCTTTGCTCTAAGGAGATTATGGAGGAGATTAAAGATATCCTCCCTTATTTATGACTCTCTCCAAGTCTGTTTGATTTATAAGACTGTTTGTGCAGTTGTTGTATTCAGGAAACAATATTTCTGTGCATCACAAACTGTACTGTTCTGCCTGTCACAGCAGATCTGGGTAAAGACAAACAAAAACTTGAACAAAGTTGGGATGTTTTGCTTTTTATATCATCATGTCTGCTAAAGACTTATTGATTCAGATCTCTTCAAAAGCTCTGCGTTCATCTAACTGGAATCTATTTCAGACACTCCAATTTACTTTGACACAAGTATTTGTCAGAGACTGAAGCTCTGACACTGAAGATGCTAGCGTGCCGAGCCGTAAATAGTTTCTGGTAAGTTTGGGAGTCGACTCCAAGAAACCAACTAATTGGCCAGTAATTGAGCGTGTCAATAGCGAGGGAAGAAAATAGCGACTGCAATTGTCCATGAATGGTACGGCTGAAAAGAGAGGGAGAGTCCGTACCATCTGCGGGAGCTTCAGCTGGTGGCTCTCACAGTAATGCAGAGGCCGGATCGCCCTGCCAAACGCACTTAAGCATTCAGTCAGACGGAGATGTGGGCACAGATGACTGCCTTACACTTCAATTAGCTCAGTCTGTGATACACATTGTCACTATCAAAGAAAAATAAATAATAATGAACCCTTCAGAAGTCAGTTTAAATGCATGTTATTGTGGCGTTCAGAGGCCCAGTCCGGCGAGACAGAACCTGCAGAGGGCTGCAGAAACACATGGTGCCATTTTGTGCTCTGGATGTGGGTGACTGAGCAGGCAAAGCAAATTTCCTCAAATCAATCAACGTTAGCGCTGATGGCCTATACTGATGGAGTGACTTCCCCTCTCATTCAGAGAAGACATTTAGGCCCATAACAGAGAGCAATGGCACCATAAATTTAACATGAGGCCCCTCAGCCTCGCTGAATAGAAGGAGAAAGACTGCCGCTCTGATAAACATACTACTCTAACGAGGTGATAGGGCACCTTGGGCCATTTCAAACACACACCACTGATTTGAGAGATTTAAGGCCTTTCAGTGTTCTGGTTAACACACCCGCTTCTATTCTGTCACATACACATTTTTCTGGAAGATCATAAAAAGCACCATCACAAATTAATGCAGGAACACACAGTGCAGGGTGAAAAATCCACAATTGTATTTCTCTTTTACATAGAGAGCAGTAAAATTGACATTCAAAATGCACATGCACACACACACACACACACATACATATATATATAGAAACTTCAAAAATAAAAAAAAAAAAGAAATAATTTAATGCATCACAAGAAAAAAAAAAAAGTGAGTGAACAGAATTGGTATCTAAAATCAAAAACCATCAAAAGTGTTCAACCATTCCTAAAAATTCAAAATTCATCTCAATTTAAAAGGAAGGTACACACAAAGTCAGGGATTTTGTATCATTATACCATAACTTTAGGAATTATAAATTATACAATACCAAATATAATATGATTAAAATTAATCAATTAGTTGAAACACAATCATTAACTGAAGAAAAAAAAACTGGGTGAGGAAATAAAAAAAACTATGAGGAACAAGAACTCAGCTAAACAGACAGGGTCAAAAGAACAAAACACTGTCAAAAGTCAGAACACACCATGGCAACTGACTGAGTTAGCAACAAGACACAAGGTAGTTATACTGCACTCAGCAAAGTCTCTCCCAGGGGGGTTCCAGATGTGCTGTCAAGTTTTTTTTTCAGAGAAGCACAGAAGCAGCTCTTTTGAAGAAGCACGTAGACGGCAGGCAACGTTGAAGTCGGCCAAGGGAACTTACTGAAAGAAAGGAACAGACACACACATTTAAAGACACTTCATGCTTACTTCCCTTCGCAATCGCAAAGATGTCGAATTCACACCATTAGCTCACAATTGGCAGAAAACACTGGGAAGTTACACCCAAGGAAAGTCTGTGCAGAAGGAGAAGATGGAAGTGTGGTTCATGGAAGACTTGCGGAAGAAAAAAAAGCCCACAAGCCGAAGTGGAAACAAAGCCCAGCAACTCAAAAAAAAAACAAAAAACAAAAAACTGGGGGTGCAGAAAAAATGAGGAACTGGCTCTGAAAAAAATGGGTTAAAATGCTCTGGAGCTGTTCGCAAAAAGGGGAAGGGGTTGGCTGTGAGAGGGTAGGACGAATGTAACGCTGCAGGCAACAGTGGCATGCATGGTGGAGTTTGGGGCAACAGTTTGGGCTTATGGAATGCATCTGCATTTTGGGAGTTGGATTAATGATTCAATGGTATTATGATGTCCTCAATGCTAGAAGTACAGGCAGATACATCCATATATCAAGCAATACTATCAGGCCCCAAATTTTGGCCCAAAATTCATTTGGCAGCATGACAACAACGACCCACAGTACAACGAAGAAATTAAGAACTATCTTGTAAAGAAAAAGAAAGAGTCTGGAAATGATGGAATGGATGGATGGCCCCCCCAGCCCTGATGATCACAACATCATGTCTGGTGTGGGATTGAAGAGAGAGGAAGAGACTGAGAGAGCTGCCTAAAATCCACAGAGGAACTAGAAGGGTTAGTTCTTCCAAAGATTTTGGCCAACCCAACCTACCCGAGTTTCCTCAAAAAGTGTGTGGTGCAAGTGTACAGAGAAGAATTGATGCTGTTTTGAAGGCAAAGGTGGTCACAACAATTGATTTATTGTTGATTGTAGATTTTTTCACTCACTTTTGCATTTTGTTTTTTGATAAATATAAAATATTAACATGTCATGTTTTTTTTTTGAAAGCATTACTTACAGCATTTTTTTTCACACTGCCTAAAAAACTTTTGCACAGTACTGTATATATATATATATATATATATATATACAAAGAATCCTGAAAAAATGCATCACAGTTTCCACAAAAATTATATTAACTGTTGTATAATAAATAATATTATTCTTAAAACATATTTAATATATATTTAACATTATTAAATAAACTGTTTCATTTTTCATCATTTAGCAGACGCTTTTATCCAAAGCGACTTACAAGGGGAGCAATCAGGGGTTAGGTGTCTTGCTCAAGGTCACTTTAGTCATGGTATCGAAGGTGGAGAGAGCGCTGTTCATTCAAAATCCCCACCTTCAATTCCTGCCGGTGTGGGAATCGAACCTAGCAACCTTCTGATTATAAGCCCAACTCCCTCACCACTAGGCCACGTCTACCCTACTATACTGTTCTATACTGTTTACTGTATTTTTGATCAGTGTAACCTTGGTAAGCATAAAATCTTAACTACCTAAAATGTTTGAGCGATAGTCTGTGTATACAAAAATTAAAAATAAAAGGCACAAAAAAAAATTGTTTTGAAATTTTGAAAAATGTTTACTTTTTTCTCTCCATACAGTTAAAGTCAATGGGTCCCGTGTTGTTTTGGACCCCACTAACATTCATTATATATTCAAAAACTTTTTTCACGTTTTAGGTAAAACAGTTTGTCTAAACTGGTATGGCAAAAAGCATCCATTCATGTGGCTCGACAGCTTATCAAACTGAAATTATGCATTCACATATTAAAAAAGAGAAAATACAGAAGTGAGGGGAGGCCGCTGCCATCCAAACCGTCACAAATTTCATGGCAGTAATTACGACCTTCAGCTTCTTAATGTTGACAGCGTGGCTCTAATTGCTCTCTCTGTAATTGTGTTATGGCTTTTTTTAAAAGCAGGAGAGATAATGAAAGAGAAGTGATCAGCCATCTGTGCAGCAGGTAGCAGGGCCTATTTTCCTCTGCAAAGAGTAATATTAGCGCACCAAATTATACGTACAAATAAGTCTCTTTAACAATGCCAAGCTGGTGAAGAATTACTGCTTCATTAAAATGACACATACAGATGAATTATGCGAGTCTGGTGATTTCAGCCTTCGTTTTCCAACATTATGCATCATATTTTACAGCCACAATTAAATGGCACGACAGTAATCAATATGAGAACTTTGAAAAATGATGTCCTTAATAATGAGATACAAGCATGCTCATTTGCTCTCATGCATGTGTGCACACACAATTAAAATCTCATCAATCACTTTCTCTTAAATACTACTGTGTGCTCCAGAGTATATCACAGCTGATGTTTATTGGTTTGCAACTTTAATGAAAGTGATAACAGATAGAGAACAGGAAATTGTGAGGAGAAGAATGGGAATGGAAATGGCAAAAGCGAGATTGAAACTCACATCATCAGCCCAAGCACCACAGATCCATGAACTTACTGCCAGGCCATGGCTATGACCACATTTCAGTTTTCCTTCTTTTACTTTCCTCTATCATTCCGTTTTTCCATTTTTTACCTTTTTCCTTCCCTTTTTCTTTTTTATTTCCTTAGCTCATTTCTCTTCCTATTTCCTTCCTTTTTGTCAATTTCCCTTTCCCACTTCCCCTTCTTTTCATTTCCTTTGACACCTGAAGAGTTTTACTTCACAACAGTATTACTTCATATGTATGAGTTCCAAGAACAGGAAGAGATGCAGTATTAATTGCTAAATCTGTCAGAAATGACCTTGGATGCAGCATGTTTTGAACATCGGTATGAGTCCATGCGGATTAACCGTAAGGAGTAGCGGATCCGAGGGGCGACCTTCTCCAGCTCTCCGGCTGCTGTTACTACAGTGATTTTCTCACCAATAAAGTCCAGCTCTTACCCAAGGCTTATCTCTCTGTGCTCTAATTTCTCTCTGTCTCTATCTCTTGGGACTCTACTCTCTCATCTTAACACACTTTTATGGTTTTAGGGAAGCATGCATATCCAACATCAAAGATATTTTACTCTCTGTTCACAAATTTCTTCACGATAAGTCTTCCGTGAAGCTAACACACACAGCTCTCATATAAAGAAGTCGCTGACGGAGCACAAAAGGAGAGTCTGAGGGTTTTAAAGCTCAAGCGGAGGGCTAAGGAGCAATAACTGAAGTTATAATGAGCTCTTTCAGTTCCTGACACCCAACCTTTTCTTCCCTCTCTCTTTTACTTATAATTTCTCATTTGGAATTAACACTGAACTTATCTCAAATGCAGCTATGAACATTGCACTAGAGCTGCTCCATCTAAAAAAAAAAAATTAAAAAAAAAAATGGCCCAATGCCATCACTGTTCATGATAAAACTGAGCTTCTGTAGAGCATATGCAACCTTGCACAGGAAAATATGTTGGCTAGATTTCTTTCTTACAAAAATGGTCTGGTAATACAAAAGAATCTGGGAATGTGCAAATGTCAAAGCGAAGAGCCATTTTGTTGAGGTCAATGACTGGAGAATGATGCAGTGAAATTGAGAACCATTAGTCTTTTGATGCCATCTTAAAAGCCACAGATGTGAATAAAACAGAGAAAAGAGGCAGCCTTCACATGTTTCTGTTCATTAATTACAAAATATCTTCTTTTGTGCTCCACAAAGACAAAGTCATACAGATTTGGAACAAAATAAAGGTGAGTAAATGACAGAATTTTCATTTTTCTGTGAACTATCCCTATAAGATACACAGTCATAAGATCAGCATAAAATGTAACAGACACCAAAGAGTGAGCTTCTGTACATGCCAGAAGAGGTCACAGATGATTTAGACACAGTGTTATGGTAAATTTCATTTGCAAAGCTCACAAATTAATAAATACCTTCAGTCTGTCTCTGGAGGCCTAAACATAAATTAGAAATGTAATGTCCGGGCAGAGAGGAATACAATGGATGCCAGCAGCGTCCCAGAGCCTCAAAAACAATCAGACGATGCTAAATATAGCCAAGTGAAAACCGCAGATTCGTGCACGAGCAAGAATCAACACCTCGTGCCATCAGGGATTACCTGTTTTAATTACTTCCTCCTGCTCATATTGACGTCTTCTGCTCTCCAGTTCAGCCTCTCCAAGTGTCTTTCCATTAGAATCGATGGCTGTGATCTGTACAATGTTTATGTGATAAGCTGTGATGAAGCATTTACAGGCTTTTGTAATCTGTTTTTCGGTGAACAGATAAAGCTTATTGCTTTGGGAATAATCTTTGATGGCTCACTGGCTGTTTGCCGGGTTATCTGAGTAAAATTGCAACAGAAAAAAAATTGTAAGCAAAGACGAACAAAAAAAAAAAAAAAATGCATAAGCAGCTTTGCAGGCCTCCTTTGGGTCTGTGGATAGAAATGTAATAAATGATTTTTAACCACATTTCACACAAAATATAAATAATTAACATAAGAAAGTATTGGCAGCACTGAAAGGCGAACAGAAATAGCATAATACCGGATCTGCTAAGATTAAAATCCTCACATGTAAAGGAAAATTTAACATTTCAGTTTTTATCTAGACCGGAAACTTGCACTCTTAAACTGGACATTTAAAGCTACAATATAACGTGACAATGACCTTCAGAGACAAAAAACAAACAAACAAACAAACAAACAAAAACATTCAGGCTAGTGATACTTGATGATTTTTCCTAATCTAACAAGCACTGCTTAACAAGCCAGTTGTTTACATGATTTCTTTTTATAATTAATTTATATCTTTTAACAATGTGTTTTGCTGGGGTTCGATTGACCTCAAACTGAAATAATCTCATCTAGAATGAAAATCTATGATGGCATGTTTACTTCGCGGTAAAACAGATGGGTAATGCTTCAATAATATCTGCCTACTGGGTTTTGATTAGGACAGTGTAAGAATGTGAAGGTAAAATAAAGGTTAATTAGCAACACTTTACAATAAGGTTCATTCGTTAAAAATTAGCTAATGTATTAACTAACATGAACTTACCATGAACAATACATTTGTTACATTTACTAATCTGCAGTTCATTATTAGTTCATGTTAACTATTTTAGTTAACTAATGAGTGTAATGTATATATAATATGTAAATATTGTAAATATTGATGTAAATATTATACATTTGTTGGTTTATTAATATATATATATATATATATATATATATATATATATATATATATATATATATATATATACAAATGATGTTACCGCACCGCACAATAAGTTTGGTGATTGGAATCAACCTACTTTTGAATTTTTGTGATCATCAAGACACTAAATTCTGTGCTTTCCCCAAAATATTCAAAAATAAAAAATAAAATCTTTGATTGGTACCCAGCCTGAATCATTTGATATGGTTTGTATGATGTTTACCCATTACTCTGTATGATTCATGACAGTGTTATTTTTAAACGCATCCTGTCAGCCGTGTGAATGGTCTTTTAATATTCAAAAGAAATATCATCAAAGTTTTAAAGATTAAAAGACAACATCCAACTCAGGCTCAAAGTGTATACATAATATCAAATCTGGCTGCAAAATAAATATTGATCTGATAAATGCAGTAAATATCCTGTGAGCTGTGGCTTCAAATACATTGTCATGCGATATAAGCTATAAAGGTGTCAGTAAGGTTTTAACATTCGTTCTGCTGAGACTGACTTTACTATTTTTATGTTTGTACATGAAAAATAAAAATAATAGTAATTTAATTAAAGATTAAAGATTAAAATAATTCACTCACCATCATGTTGTCAGATTTAGTCCCCAATGGAAGTCAATGGTCATCAAAACTGGCTGATTACCAACATTCTTCAAAATATCTTTTTTTGTTTTCATGTTCCGCAGAAGAAAAGAGTCATTTTTGAGTGAACTATCCTTTTAATATTTCATTTTCCCCTTCAAATTACATTTAATATGTTCCTCTGACCTAATCAGAGCAGACAGATATTACTGAAGCTTTATCTCTCTGTTTTATATCTGTTCAATTACTGTTGTGTATGTCTGAGGTCATCTTGACCCCAGCAAAAATGCATAGCAAAGAAATACAATAAAAAATACATTTACTAGTCAGACAATCTTATCATGTGAAAATGCATTGCAATTATTTAGATTTATCTAGGCTCTGTAAAACCCCAAACAAGTTCTTATTCATAAAGGGCAGTTTCAGCCTGCCATCAAGTCAAAATTTCATTTATAGTCATTTCTTTTAAGATTATGAAAAAGTCATAAGTCAAGCTAGATCTCGGAGAGATGATGATCAAAGCAAAGAAAGACCCTGAACAAGAAAAGCTGATCACAGCAGATAATGAATTGTACACAAATAATCCAGGAATGATCTGATGACTTTTTTTTTAACACACAGAGCAGTTCATCCCCCAGTCAACACTCTCCATTAGTTCACCATATAGCAGCTGCCTGGCAACAACCAACTTTAGATGGAGAAGAGATCCCAAAGGCCTGCACAAACATCTCAGTATGCAAATCCAGTTTGTGTTATGTCTCTTTACTTTGCCTAATGCTGCGCTATCACTCATTCTGATTCTCTCTCTCTCTCTCTCTCTCTCTCTCTCTCTCTGTGTGTGTGTGCGTGTGTGTGTGTGTGTGTGTTTGCATACATCTGTTATACCTTTCGATAGGCCGCCTCCAGCTCCCAGGAGAGAATGATTCAGGTGGAGAAGTTTTAAAGCCTGTCTGAAGCCGTCTGACATCACACGCTGCGGGTCTGAATGACATCAAACTTCCATGAAAATTGAGTCTAAATCGGCACCAATGTGGGTTTAAAGCTGTAATCTTTCCTGCTAAAAATGAGGGAAATAATAATAACCTGACACAAGGGCAACATCTACCTGAAGAGTTTTCATTTTTCCCTTGCTAGGTATTTCGGATAGTTAATGTGATTTAGTCATGACATGGATCTCGATTAACATGGTCAAGGGTTACAGACAATGACAACAAAGCTGGTCAATGATTGATTCACTTGAGTTGAAAATTTACTGCAAATTATTTATACAGAGCTTTTCATGCCAAGTCTAAATAGCTCATATATTCAAATATCTCACAGATGTGATTAAGCTTCTAACAAAATACCAATATTTCTTTATTATTTATTTATACGTAGGTGACAAGTATTTGTGGCCTTCTAAACTAGGTAGATAGACATTGGTTAAATTTAGTTGTAAATACTTATGCCGATAGCTAATGTGTACTGTACATTTAAAAAGATTAGTTTGGGCTCCTTATAACATTGATGGTGACTATTAGTGAGAGTCAAAACTGATTTTTTTTTAACTAAGAAAAAAAAAAAAAAAGCTTTCAAATAAAGAAAAATTCTTTAATTTAAAGCCCACGGCCTTCAGGAATCAAATTTGTTACAAGTATTTAATGACTCATGGTTATTAAACTAGTCTTTCACAGGAAAAGTCATATTTACAATATATTTTATCACCTTTTCAATTAGTTACATAAAATGAATATAAAATTACATCACCTGGATGATTTCTTCCGATATAAATGCTTAACTCTCAACTTTTATGCTAGATGTGGTATATTAAATAAAATATGTGTGGGGAAAATCCTCTAACCCACTGATTACAGCCTGTGTATGCTAAAATTACAATCAATTACAGACTGGCTGTAATGCAAACATTACAGACCACACTGTTAATGGCAGCCCATTAGCGTTTTGACTGGTTTGGTTAAAGCTATCTAAAGGTCAGGGGTCTTGTGCGATGCTCAGTTTTTTGTATACAGTAGATGAGGCCCCTGACCTTTATATAACTTCGACCAAAGCATTAAAATAATCGCTAATGGGTCACCATTAACTGTATGGTCTGTACCGTTAGCATTATGGCTAGCTTATAGTAGTGAAGTGCAATGGTAACATAGACAGCATATAATCAATGTTTTACAGTATTTTTTTTAATACCGTGAAATGCCAGTCATACAAGCTCACATGAATAGCATGCAAACAAGCTAAGAGATATTAACCACAATGGATGAGTGAGTCGCAAGGCAGAAGCACTATGAGGATGACAAGAAATTGTGCCAGGCAAGAATTATTGTTTGTTTGAAAGATTAAGACAGCCAGCACACAGTCATTCACATTCATGCATAGTTCATTTAAATGACCTTTGACCCTCACAAAAATAAACCATTCAAGCAAACTGAATTTTAAATATGGGTTATTATGGTCCTTTAGGGAATTGCTTCTGTCCTTTATATTTTATTAGAAAGTGTCAACTCTTGGTTTTCAATCAACATTTTGAGAATTTTTTTTTTTTTTTTTGCGTAGCAATTGTGCTATGTAGCGGCAATTCAATGAGCTGACATCCACCTACTTTCTTCAGTTTAAAAGCTTTAGCAATTATTGTGAAAAATAGGTCAATATTTCTCCATGTCAAGCTAAAGTTAAGGCAGTGACTGGGCCAGTAGACATAAGCTAAGAATAAACACATTTAAAGCTACATGCACACAAACAGAATACAATATTTCCCTCACAGATGCAACACAAATACTCACAATATGTTTTTCAGTATACCGCATTTTGTACCAACAGATTTCTGTGCAAATGGAATAGCTTTAATCTGAATAGTGACTTATTTCTTTAACACTAATATGCAGTTGAATCAAAGGTTTCTGACGCCACTGGGGAAATCTCATAATGTTCTGTTTTCAGCACACAGATTTTGCATCTCCAACAGGTTGTTGGGGAAAGCTGTAATTGCAGGTGCATTCTCTCAAGATTCTTAAATCCCAGCCATCACCGCAAACTCCATCAACAACAAACTTCCCGCCACCTTCATTGCGCACGTAAGAACACACGCTCACACACAAAGGACAAACCTACTGCAAATCTACCGGCAAAAGTTTTGGTGTCTCAAGAGAGTGAAAAACAGCTCGTGAGATTTTCAGCAAATGTGGAATTCCATCTTGCTTGAGTAAATATAGCACAAATCTGGGCCATGTTTCGAGGATGTTTCTGGTCTCTCACAGTAAAAAGCTTTGAGTGATTGGCATCTACAGGTTGTGGTGTAGTTCTCGTGGTAAACACTGAGGTGCAGAGATGCACAGTGAGTATTTTTATTCAGCAAGAATGCATTAAGACTTTTATATATAAAGACTTTTATAAAGTTACAAAGGATTTAAATTACATATTTGAATATTTAAATTACATTTAAATATTAAATAAAAACATTCATTTTAATTATAATAAAATTTTATAATACTGTTTTATATTACTGTTTTTACTGTATTTTTGATCAAATAAATGCCTTGGTAAACCCAAGAGACTTCTTTCTAAAATATAAAAAAATCTTACAAACCCTAAACTTTTGAACGTTATACTGTAGTTTCATTAAATACCAATAGCTTTACTGATAAATGAAGTAATTGTTGAAAAATCAGCATGTGTCTGTACTGTACACGTCAATCAATAAATCAATCAATAATTGATTTTTTACAAATAACAAAACAAAAAAGGTGCTGACAGCCTTTAAACATGAACTCATCTTCAGAACACAAATTAAGATATTTTTGATGAAATTCGATGGCACAGTGAGGCCTCTATTGCCAGCAATGTCACTGAACCTCTCAAGATCCAGAGAGCCATTTTTAAAGACATTTTTAAAACAGTTCATCTGACTACAGTGCTCTACCTTAATATTATAAAGCAACGAGAATACTTTTTGTGCGCCAAAAATAAAATAAAATAAAGACTTTTCAACCATATCTAATGATGGGCGAATTTCAAAACACTGTTTCATGAAGCTTCGAAACTTTACGAATCTTTTGTTTCGATTCAGTGGTTTGGAGCGTAAAAGTGATTTCAGTAAACGCGGCTTCGTTTACGCTTTCTGAACCACTGATTCAAAACAGAAGATTCATAAAGCTTCGAAGCAGTGTTTTGAAGCAGTTGTTGAAAAGTCGTTATTGGCAAACTAAAGTATTCTCGTCACTTTATAATACTGACGTAGAACCACTTTACGCACATGAACTGCTTTAAATATGTCTTTATTACCTTTCTGGTTCTTGAGAGATTCAGTGACATTGCTGGCAATAGAGCCTCACTGAGCCATTGGATTTCATCAAAAATGTCTTGTTTCGTGTTATGAAGATGAACGAAGGTCTTACGGATGTAGAACACCATGAGGGTGAGTAATAAATGACAATTTTAATTTTTGAGTGAACTAACCCTTTAATGCCTCCTTCCATCAAATAAAGTGCCTAAAGAAAATAAATGAAATTCATTTTAAAGTAAGTTCAAAAATGGCCACTTTAACACGCATAATCTTCGTTTTTCTGTAGCACATATGTGCTAAGAGCTCTTGTAATTTCCTAAAATAACAAAGTAAAGCATTAACTGTAATTGTATATGATTTTTTTTTCATGCTGGGAACATTTTCTCAGTCTATGTCATTACCTCAATGACCCCCTCATTGATACATGGCAGCTTGCTGGTCGGCATGTGATTTATGAGCCCGTTTTGTCTGATTGCCTCATAAAGGAGTCTTTTTCCGTCTGCCCATCTCAGCAGTGACCAACAATAAAAGAGAGCGTTTGGCAGCTATTAAATAAATATTTATCCACAGGCTCCTCTGTGGCTATCCCCCCTCCAGACATACATCTCAGTCTGGGTTGAAAAAGAAATGGGAAAAGTGAAGTAGATACTTTTTAATCAAGAGAGAAAGCAATGAGTGCAGCAGGATGTAACAAATACTCCCGTGCTGTGCTGGGTGGAGGAGGAGGTAAGAGCCATACGGTAATGAAGTGAGACAGGGACATGTATGGACAGGACAAATCACTTGGCTGCTCATCCACGGTTCCCCTCCCGCTTTATCAAGGGCCAAGCTTTCCAAGTAATCCCCCGCCAATCAATTACCCTTCACAGAGAAAGTCAATCAACCAACCCCTGTTGGCTATTCTTGGCGAGACCTGTGCTGAAGGTGAGAGCAGTTGCATTTAAGTTCAATGCCATGTGTGACTGGAGGTCCAAAGTGAGATCCAAAATGTAAAACGGTGTACAATCATAATGTTAATACAATATGTCATATGTTAATATTTGATATAAATATTAATTATATATAATAATGCATCTTCAATGCATGCAATCTAACAGAATTTAATGAGGTTTATGTTTAAAACAAGGAAAATCAATTTGCAAATGCGATAGGATTATTAATATATATATATTTTTTTTTTTAATTATAGAATAATATGTAAAATAAAAGAGAATTTAAACAATGTTATTTTACTCATACTGAATGTCCACATATTTTTTGTGAAAAAAGCCAAAAAAATGCTGATTAAAATATTTACTCATCACTTGTGTGTCCATTCAAAAACTACATTTAAAAACAACTACAGTAAAAAAACAAATAACCTTTCAAATTCTGACTTGGGTTTGCGCTGAATTCTCAAATGCTTTGCTCAAGGCAAAACGCACTCATCGAGTCACTAATGATGATCACATTTCTGCAGAGTATGTTGCACCTCTGGCTTTTCTGGCTTTTCCATCTGCTGTGCACCAGAAAACAAACAGCAGAGATGCACATTAGACCCCTACAGCTAACGTTCGTTGGGAGATGCTCCAATTTATTCTTCCGATGTTACAAGTGCTAATCTAATAATGACAGGGAGGAAAATTACGCCGCATTGGTTGTCACAGTGCCTTGAACCCGGAGGATTTCAGCTTTTGTGAATGAAGTGTGAAAGCCTGAAACAAATCCCTATTACATGTCATTAAGCGAGTGAAAATGAGAAGCGTAGGGGGGCAGAAAGAGATGGAGGGATGAACAGAGGCGGGTGGGGACACATTAAGGGGAGTTTAAAATGAAAGTTTGTTCTGAGTGTTTTCAGATAATCCTTGAACTCACCCGCTAATCGGTCCGCATGGCTAAATATCTTGAAGCCCTTCTTTCCATTCAAAGCTTCTTACAGAGTCCACAAGTCTCAAGTTCAATAGTTCTTCCTCAAGCAGTGATTCTCAACTGGTGGGTTACGACCTCAAAACACGTATCGCAAGCATGTTTTGAAGGAGAAAGCAATGATACAGTAAGTCCAAACTGAGCATAACAAACTGAGTCCAAACTAGCCATAAAATTGGGCATAATTTAGGATAGTACAATAAATGAAGAAAAAAAAAGGCTGTATCCAATTAAACTCTAAAGAATATTGGCACAAATTCAACAGTCATTTGGTAGAAGCCAGTTAAATTAGCTAGATTCCAACAAAGATGGACAGATTGTGTGACATGCCCTCATATCAAAAACCAAAAACAAACCTATATAGCCTATAAAAAGGCTACGACTACATTAAATAGTCGTTCATGAGTAGATTACATACTGCTGTTTATGCATTTATTATATTATGTCATATTATATTATATTATATTATATTATATTATATTATATGATGTTTGGGGTCAGTAGGATTTTTTTTTAAAGAAATTAACTTATATTCTGCAAGGACACAGTCATAAATTGACAATAAATACATTTATAATTTTACAAAGTAAGCTAACAGTTTCCACAAAATTATATTTAGCAGCAAAACTGTTAAACATTGATATTAATAATAATTTTATTATTAAATAATTTGTTGAGCACCAAATCAGCATAGAATGATGTCTGAAGGATCATGTGACCAGTGGCGGACTGGGACAGTAAATCAGGCCAGGAATATGACTCCACCCCAGGCCACCTCTGCTGCTGCAGTCACCACCACCAAATTCATGTGTCCACCAGCATGCTAAACTTATAGGGTCACCCTGTTAGTTGATGTAACAGGTAGACTACCATTCATAATATGAATATAAGTCTATAATTGTATCCATTAAAACTCAACTTTGATCACCAAAATGTTTTTTTTTCCTGTAAAAAAATTCTTCATGCCTTAAAATAGCTTGAATATAACTCTACATCCTTGCTTCATTTAGTATACATGGATCAATGAATATGCAAATGAGCCCCGCCTCCACTCACGCACCAGCTCAGAGATCCACTTGGTCAACTTTACTGTAGTAAACACTTGCAATGGCAAGTGTAAATACTGTTTTAATTCAGCCATATATGTTTGAACCAGAAACTGATTCAAAAAAAGTGGAAATAGGTGAATTATACAGAGTCATCTACAAAGTTGATGTTTCAGAATGGTAATGCGTTTTATGTATCATTCTTTACAACGTTTGACACATAATGGTGATAAATATGATAATACGTTATCAAACAGCTAATAATGGGTTGCTAATGTTACACAAACCATGTTCCCATTTGCCTTCTCAGTCTGCCTTATAAAAATCAGTATCGTTAATAGAAACAGCTTAGAACGTCAATGGAGAAAGGCACATAGTTCATCATAACACTGTATACATCATATACATAATTCACCCGGTACATTACGGTATTGATAATATTTCATATCAACAGAAAAACACGCTGGGATAACCTAGCTTCACTTGAGAATCCCCCGTTTCAGAGTGGTGACTGTTAATGATATGCGAATAACCCGAGGTCCACGGATTCAAATCTCAGCCCCAGCAAGAAATGTAGGTGGGGAGTGATTGAACTAGAAAAGTGTTATTTTAAATTGTAACAATATTTCAGATAACTGTTTTGATCAAATAAATGCAGCCTTAATTGGTGAGCATAACCAAACTTTTGATCATATTGTATATAAATTATTATTTCAGAAATGCATGAACAACGCACACAAATGCACATAAATATAAAATTCGACCAAATCATGTGCATTTGTTGCAAGCCTTTCAGAAGAGTTTCCGCCCAGAACGTTGACACGCGTCTGCTGAAGGCTCATTCCCTTCCCTCCGTCCCAGAGCTCACAGGCTCCCCCTGGAGCAGCACAATCGCTCTGATACCAACATCAGGCTGGAGCTGCAGACAGCCATTGTGTGCTGCAGACACATGTCTGCTGATGACACGTCCTTCTCACCGCAACACACACAGCCGTCCCTGTTCTCTCCCTTTCCCTCAGCCTGTCTCTTTCCATACGCATCTATTTCCTTTGTCTGTCTGCGTGGGTGTGTGTGAGTCTCTCGCCTTTCGCTATCGTCCTCACTCTCTCACTCATTCCGTCAATCAGTGAAGTCTTTAGTCATGTGCTGTCTATCATGTGTCCGGGTCCCATTGAGAAAAATCTCATCCCAGCCATCTTTGTCAGCCAGGCAACCTCATGACCTCCAGGGAGGGTGGGAGAGAGCGAGAAATGTGTTTTTACGGTAAAGGTGGGGGGTGGCAGTTTTTGTGAGCCAGTGATTTGTCAATGACTCGGTGGAGAGGAACTCAAGAAGTGCTGCTGTTGTTTCACAAATGGTGAAGGGTTTTCTTTATGTCTGCCAAGATGGCCGAGTTGAAAGACAAACAAGTGTGATGGATGTTGCTTCTTTAGGCGAAGACTTTCTGCCAATGTTTCCTCTCCCACCGCAGCTGGCGAAAGCCTGAAGGGAGGGGTGGAAAACTCCTGTAATACATGGTAGACTTTTCTCAAGTATCCATTTAAAAAATTCATACAGGTCCAATGATCTGGCACCTTTTTTGTCATTAGCCGAACGCACTGATCTCATGGCTGCTTATTAATTCGCAGGAATCTAAGAAGTCTAATTTGAGGCTCAAATGACCTGAGACAAAGTCAAGAGGATTTGGTAATGATCTGTACAATGGCTCTTGGAGAATGTTGAATTTGATTAGGCTGGTGATTTCGTTAGGGATTCAGATTAACGTTAATCAAGACCTGTTGGTAAAATCAGAGGTGGTTGGTCTGGACTGATTGGACACTCAAAATTATGAAGGGATTTGATTAACTCCCTCCTCCATCTCCGTCGACTAACCGGTCAAATTGAATAACTATAAAAAAATAAATAAATTGGCTCTGATAAACTGTTCATTCTTTACTCTAGCTCTTTGGGTTGACACAAGGCGATTATAATGATCACTTCTGTCACTTTTCGTTTGCCATTATTCTTTTTGTTTCCAGTCATTTGAAAAGATTCTACGCCACTTGACATTCTCATTTGCATCAATATGTGCATCTGGCCAAAGAGCTGCATAACATAACGAGCATAAAATGTCAGTCACAAAAGCAAACTTCCACCAATTCAATAAAACAACCTGTTTATTTGCGGATTGTTTCAGAATCGAATGACCGGTTTAATACCACAGATTTTTGAAGTGAGTGAATTACAACACAGAAGTTTATGCAATCTCACATCTCTGCGAAGGCAGAAAATGAGGAGAAGGCGTCAGAAAGCCATCAGTGCATGTTTTTATGCAAGTGCGTTCTGTCTCCTCTGCATTATGGGAAATGGTGAAAAGAGAAAAACTTCAGATTAGCTTCATGCTTCAGTAAAAACACACTGTCTTACTGAGGACTGGCCATTTTTCATCTGCGCTTTCAATTTATTTATCATTTCAAACAATAACAACTCATGCAAATGAGAGACCGAAAGCTGTGTTCAGCACATTTCATAAATTGTGCCCTCAGCAGCAGAGGCGCTTGTCCCGAGATGAGAGCTTTGGGCTAGATTACTCATACAGGCTGTTTTATTGTGTCACTGACAGCAGAATATTAGCGTTTCAAGAGAGTCCCACGCAAGTTCTTAGTGCTTTTAGCAAACAATGGACATGGTGAGTTTACTGATGGCTGTATAATTTTATAATATCATTGTTTATTTTACAATACACCACAACATGGTACATTTTAACTGCAAGACTTGTACTGCATTCAAAACTATCCTGTATCCATCTGTGCAGATATACATTTCAGGATAAATGTTTCTCTCTCAGCTTCTCAATGCCTTTTATGTATATATTTTTTGTTTAACGATTTCAGTTTTCAAATATGAAAATTCATTGTAAATGTCTGTATATTCATATAAAAATAATTATTGAGAGCATGAGAGCAGCACATGCATTTCACAACTATTTTATATATGAAAAGACGCATACGCTGCTCTCATCGATTAATAAACAATTAAATATAACTGTAAAATAAAAACTGATCACCAGCAAACAGTGACTTCACAGTGGCAGGGTAACAGCTGGTTAGTTCACGTTCGGGCAATGATGACAGGGACAAAGTTTGCTAATGCATGCCATTTTACTAATTCTTGCAGGTTTAAGTTGGCAGAGTTACAGTTCACGATAACTCCTGGGTGGATTGGCAGAAAAGCAACAGACTCAACAGAGCAGCACAGCGAGAGTAAATATATCCATCACACGAGCATGCTTGAGCTGAACTACATTACCCATGATGCATTTTGCTGAGGACTACCACACCCGTAGATGGTGGTCTTAAAGTGATCACTCTTATTTCACCTCTCCCTCAACACAATTCATTGTAATGTTTACTGTGAAAATGTAAAAATAATTCATCCCAATATTTACATGAATTGCACCTTTGGTCTCATTTTAACAACAAACAACAGTTTTACTATTAATAAAGTTATGGGTTATCGAAGAAAACAAAAGTGTTTATTGAACAGATTGAGATGTGAGACGTGAAATGATGAGTAAGTAAAATATCATTGTGTAAATATCACATGCGAACAGTATTTTTATTGTCTCATTTCCAATCAAACTGTAATTCTAACACAGTATGTTAAAAAAGTATGAAATATTATTTAAATGATGTATATTCAAGATATAAGCTGTAGAAATTAAACAAAAATCTTTATTTATTCCAAAATATTACATTTTGAATGAAAAATAAAATGTTTAGAAAAAAACATTAAGGGGGGGTTTTCAGCCTTATTAACTACATTCACTAACTAGCTTTTTCTTCTTTTTTTAAACCACTTTAGTAATATCCTGAGTCAACAACTAATTTACAGCTTTACAAAACATGCAACACACACATATCACTGTCTAAAAACTGAGCATTTGTACTAAAAGTGTCAACATTGCAAACTTACTAAAATAACAAGATTTCTGCCCATGACTGTGAATATACATTGGTTATTAGACACTGAGAAAGAAAAGACTGACTGAAATTTGTGACCCAAGTCAAATCCCACTGTTGGTATCTATACCCTGAACTAATCCCTCCCACTATCTCTGAAATGATTGGTTTGGGTCATGGGTCTGCAAATAATGATTGGTTACATGCTGTTGTTTATCTACAAGGATCAGAAATCCAAGCAACAGATATAGTTCAAATAGAAAAGAACATTCTAGACGGACACATTTTATACACGACATATAAAGATTTGTTATTCGTTATAAGGTGGAGAAGTTAAAAACAAATATTAATACTGATGACACTGTAAGTGAAGTTATTAAACGTAATTTCGGGAGGAGTACGCCCATCTAATCTTCCAATTAATACAAATGTATAAAACCAGCATCTTGCCTCCTTCCTGTTGTTAGTTCTTTCGGCATCCCTCCTCCTCTCCTTCTCCTCCTTTTTTGAACAATTTTGTCTGGTATAGGGGGGTAATCGGAGCTCGAGTAGAATATTCTCTCTGAGCCCCTCAATAGCAGACAGCAAGCCAAATATGTTTACCACTTACGCTAAGATTATATGGGCACAAGAACTGGTTTTAATGTAATCAGTGAACCAAAAAGAAGAATAAAGCTTGGGCTTTGATGGAGAATGTTGAAAAGACATTGTTGAACCATTAAAAATGAACACAGAAAAGTCGCCCCCTATTCCCTCATTTGACAGTTACTTGACTAATATAGTCCACCGAATGACTGAATAAAACAAGCAGGCGAATTTGGACACTGTGCACCAGACACCATCTTCTGGCAAATTGTAGGAATTCATTAGATGTAATGATCACAGAGCATGGGTATTCTCTAACTTAATATTGATGTGCATTATGGGATTGAATGAGTGCACTTGATGATATCCACTATCATATTGGACACTACTATGGATGCCCATCCCCACTAAGTAGTTCACTATGGCTCTACCCGAAATTTTAAAAATGCTGCCTTCGCAGGATGCATTGCAGGGTATGAAGGCATCAAGGTATGTCTGAGTTCAGTGTTAGCTACACTTTCTGTCTCCTTTATCTGATCGATTATTGAAGGCAGCATAGATGTATCCTTCGCTGCCTTCGATATCCCACAATCCTGTGTGTTCCATTCCATAACAATTAAGCTAAAAAAGAAAGATGGAATCTAAAAGTTGTAGTGGTCAGAATGTGTGTAAATGTATGTTTCCGACCAACGTTTTCCACTTTAGATGTAATTTCTAGTGAGATTAAATATTCAGTTCGTTTTCTTTAAAGCTCATTTTAATTTATTGTAGATCATTATAATATAAGTCAGTCCAAAATCAGTTGCATGAGGTAACATGTCATTGCCTGATTGGGCAGCGAGGCAACAAGTCAGCTGCCTAAGTTTTCGGATGCAGCCTATATAAATTTCGTGGATTTTATTCATCCCAGTGGTATGAATGGTTTTGGACTGACACCTAGTGGCCTGGATGCATGAAATATGTTTATTAATTGCTGTGAGTCACACCAAAGCTATTTCATTATCTTTTGTTTTGTGCCTTACTACTCATACTACACACAATTTTATGAAATGGAGTTTCTTGGATTTAATCCCAAACCCTAGCCTTTTCTATTAGTCTGATACATTTAGGGTTGTCACACGATTGTACATCATTTTAATGATATTTTCCAAAGTGCTATTTCTTTATTTGTACAACTTTTTAATTAGCAAAAAGTTGCAGAGTGTGCCTTTAATACGCCTTCAATACATCAAAACAGGCGGCAGCACGCCAACAGCTGAAGCTAAATGCCTTGCTAAATAGCACAAAGACCCTAAATGTCTAAAAACCATTTATAGTTAAGCATATTACGTTATTTTTTAACATACTGTATAGATGCCCGCAGTCCTTATTAACCAATAAGGACTAAAACATCGGAAATTATGCATTTAAACAACATTGCTCTCTCACCCTCCACTCTCCCTTTCTCAAGTAGCTTTTCAATCCTTAATTTAATATGAGCTCTAATAAGCCCCTTAATAAGTGAATATAAAATTAGCACTAGCAAAGATTTGCTAGTTATATGCTTACTCTAATAGGGCAAATTGAGAGAAATGAATTGTAAAGAAGTGGGTGCTAATTAAAAGATAGTGTTGTGGAAGCGAGAAGAGGCTTTTCCACATGCAGCGTGTGCAACGGCAATATGTCTGTTTGCTCTGTATGGACTGACGTGAGGACAAACGAAGGAGGAGAGGCGGGAGAGATGGAACTGGAGAGGAGAGAAATGAAGGATTGATGAAATAGGAAGAGACATCCCGCTCTGACAGTAGCGATAGAGAGAAATGGAGTGTGTGTGGTTGTGTCTATATGATGTGATATTTGACTGCAGTGTTTTGTCAGCTTAAAGCAGGCGTTCACCCCTCATTCTCCCTGAGATAAAACAAAAGGATCACCTGTCTGTGGACTGCTGATGGCTACCTCCCACGATATGGCCCATAATTTTCCCTTTTCACACTAATAGGGTAAGATGGGATAGATGCCTCCTCTGGGGTAAGATTTCCCCCATACCACAATTTTTCTCTTGACCATAGATGTTGCTATACACTATATAAAAATTGTTTCTTTTTGATTCTTTTCGCCAGCTAGATGTGAAGACAACACCTCCTATGATTCCACCAAATAAAGCTACACCTTTGTTTTTCATAAGCGACCTCTGGTGGTGAAAACATACACAGTGTGCCTTTAATTACAGTATTCTGAATTATTCCAAAATTCTAAATGAAGAAAATCAACTAAAATGATATCAGATCTATTAAATATGTTCTGAAAAAATCAGACGGTTGAGGTAAATTTCTTCTTGTGGGCTTCTATCACCATATACCCTTTAATGATTTTCAGATTTTCTACCTTAAGCAAATGTTTCTGCTTATTTCTCTTCATAATATATTGAAGGATGCATAATCATTCTTTACATAAAATATGTTACAGTTTTGCAGTAAACGCACACTGTTATTATGGGTGGGGGGGCATCCACACTTATCATTTCATATCTGATTGAATAGATGTCAAAGTGACATTCACACCCATGCACACACTCATATTAACTGATTTAATGGATTTAATTCATTGCTTAATATACTTCATGTCAGAGTGTAGAGATAAACAGATATTTATCTCATTTGTTTCCTGCTAAGGAGGACAACTGCTGTTCTGTCTCATAAATGAAATTACAGCATCGGTTTTTAATGGGATAACAGTGCTGCGTGATTAGACACCACCACATGTTCAGCAGCTCTGCACCTCTTTCCCAAGACTACACAGCATGAGGGATTTTTTTGGCATGGAAAGAGTCGTGCCCAGACAGGATTAATGGCTGTTTGTGATTTGCGTTGTTTGATAAATCATTGTGAATGTGCAATTGTGTATTTGATTCATCCTGTGGGCCTTTGTCCTAATCTATTAAATGTGGAGTTTTTTCATGCATGTGTTCTGAAAGGACCTTACTGCGTTAATGTGCGAACCAGCTGAGATGAAATAAACAGAAAACTGGATAAGCGTGCGACTGCCCACAGGGCAGCAATACAGTTCTGTTCACCTGGGGGGCGGCCTTTGCTCCTGTAAGACCCTTCACTATAGTGCACATGCCTGCTGATTAAAAAAAAAATACATTCCTGTATTAAGGTCCATCATTTCTGTCAAGGTCACGAGCCAAGGGCATCGCCGGCTGACAGCCTGCATATATAAAAGAACAACTGGCAAAGAAGACTGTCTCCTGGAGACAAAAAGAGTGAGAGAATAAATGAGGGCGAAGATAACATGAAGTAAATACGCAACGGAATGACATCAGCAGTTAAGGGAGTAATCATTGCTGTGGGGTGACAAAATGGGTTTGTCTGCTGACACTCTGGTCCAAAATCTGATGAGTACAGTGAGCTTTTAGCTGCCTTGTTTACATAACTTTAAAGGCTTGCCTGAATAAGACAGAGAGATTGAGCAAACATCCACTTACTAAAGACGTTACAAAACCGAGTACACAACACACACTTGTACTCTAAAAACAAAACCCATTGGGGTTACTATTATGCTCGAATGTGCTGAAAATAAGCTCAGTCTACAGCAAAATGCTTAGGCTTTAATTACAAGTGCAGCCCACATAAAAAAATGTGACAAAGAAACAGGTTCTTCGTTGTATTGACAATCAATGGTTTTTGATTGAAAAAAAAATTCCCTAGCAGTGGATTTATACTGTATGTTGGTTTCAAACACATAACCCAAAACCAGGAAAATTCTAAAAAAAAAAAGAAAAAAAAAGAAGAAGATGTTTTGAAAAAAATACAATGAAATTCAGTGTCAACCAAAACCAAATGTTTTGTCATCAACGGTTCAAAATATCTTCTTTTATGTTCCACAGAAGAAAGAAAGAAAGTCAGAAAGGTTTGGAATGACATGAGGGCATACAGTTTATTAACTACAAAACTTTTAGCTAAAACAATGGATGGATATTTTTTCATTGTCGCCGTTTTATGAATTATTTTGTTTCAGAATTATTTCCTGCCTAAAACAAGCCTACTGGGAGGAAAAGCTAAAAGTGCAGTCAATGCATCTCGTGTTTACCACAAATAAAACTTATGCCAAATGATATATTTAGCAACAAACATCATAATTCACTACCAAAAAACATCAAATTGATGTGCTTTTTAACAGAATTGTTAAGGTGTTAATATAATTCAGTTTTTATGTACTATTGACCCACAATTTGTAGTTCATTTTCATTTTAGATACTCTTGAAAACCTGTAAATGTTCATTTTAGTCAAGTCTTTCATTTCTACCCAATTCATTCATCATTTTTTTATCATCCATTAATTTCTCCATGTGACTATACAGAACACCATTTTTCACAGTTTCCCCCCCGAGCGTTTCATTACCACTATCAAATACTTTCAACACGAATTCAATTCCTTTTTCTTTTCTCCACAGTTTTATGATTTCTTTGTTGTTCAATCCAGCATTTGACCTATACAGAGTCGGAATGAATCTCATAGGTCCTGATTACTATTCCTAAGAAAGTAAGTGGATCCTGAAATTCGAAAAATACCCGGAAAACAGTTCTTATGCTCGTTTTACAACTGTCCAAAACAATCAGAGAAATGGATTAAAACCTCACGGTTAAACTTGTTGTGCCCTCAATACTCTCTTCATTATTTCCTTTGGCCTCATGGGATTTTCTTTCGTCCAAGATGAATTTATGCCTCAAAGTACATTTAATGTCTAACAGAAAAACATATAGTTGCTTTTTAATACATAAACATCATAGGGCATACACATGCGTGCAAAGTTCACAGGCCTGTTTCTCAGGGTGGTCCACCAGAGCTGTTGGATGAACGGAGGATGATCGTACCCTCCAGATGGTGTTGGATTTTCACACTGGACTCATTAGACATTTAATCATCGCTGGTCCACAGAGCCATGAACCCTGAGGGACAAGGCTGTCCAGTGTCCAACGGCCATCTGACCTCACAGCCTGGCCACTGATGAGCCAAACAGAAAGAGAACAGACAGCCGGGCAGAGCATGTCCTTTTCGAAATAGACCGTGCTGTAAAATTTTCCCTGGTATTTTAGAGTCTGATTTGTGATACAGAAAGCTTGACATGAACACAATAAATTTACGGCCAGATTTCTATGACTCTGATATTCAGTTTAACTCAAGTCTGGCGAGAGCAATCAGATTATAATAGGGGAGTGCTCTCTGGTACTTTCACACGGGATAAACAGTATGCTACTCCTGGAATCATCTTGGAATTCCTTCAGCATTTATTCAAGTTAAATAATCCCAATGTCTTTAATACATCCAGTAAACCAAAGCCCAGTCAATTCTCATACCTCCAACTGCAGGCACATATCCCCCTCTCTTCCTGTGGATCCTCTTCAGGCACTTTCCATTCCATTTACTCACCAAAAGTTCATTTCCACTGAATACACACCCATCTATAAGCCAGAGGGATAAATGAGACTGAGAGCCGAATATCCATATTCAATTTCTCTCGTGCACTGAGGGATGCAGTCAGCAGACTGCCAATTAAAAAAAAAAAAAAAACCCGCAGTGACATCTTTATGAGCACTCCTGTGTCTCACCTGGATGAAGTCACTGAGAGCAAGATCATGAAAAGTAAATCCCTGATATTTTCAGAATACCCATTACCGACTCTATTAAAGGGATATTTCACCCACAAATGAAAATTATGTTAGTATTTACTTACCCTCATGCTGGTATGCTGTTATATTCATGGAGTACAAAAGAAGAATTTTGCTGAGCCCGTATTACAAGCTCAAAAAGGATTTATATCTATAGTTCTAACTGCTTTTGCCAAGAATACCCAAATATGATGATCATCTTGCCCTTTCATAAAATATAAAGGTAATGTTTCGAGTATAAAAACTCCTTATACTGTCCAAGAATAATATTAAGCATAATAATATATAAACAGGTTGTTTACAGAAATAACTGACTTTTAAGTATTAAGTTGCCTTTTCTAAGTCTTTCCATCAACTTTTAAAATGAAATTGAAATCTGAAACAAAATCTCTGAATATAAAATTAAACACAAAAGTTTTTTATTTAGCACTTTAACAGTAAATACTGATCCAGTTTTACTATCAAACCAAAAAAAAGTGCAAATATTTTTTGGTTCTTGTGTGTCTCGTGACGAAACCACATATTGTGATGATTGACTTTTTGATCCACTTTTTGTGTAATGTTAGATACAGTATAAAATTCAAATGTATTTTTGGGAACTCTTTAAACAACAAATTTTGTTCTAGAGCAGCTTTTTCTCAAACTAAATATGATGGATGCCAGTAACGTCAAACATTATTGGTTCTTGTTGTTGTGACAAAACCACATTGATCCAAACAGTTGCTAATTTTGCCTGGCTTGATACTATACATATTGTGTTATTTGGAAAACAGAAAGTTTCTATTCTCTCAATCAAACATAGCAGCATACAAATTTGGAATGACCTGCAGGGTGAATCAATAATGAGATCATTTTCATTTTGGCTTAACTGCCCCACAAATCTGCAATGTGAAATTAAAAGTTCTAGGAATCTTTTGTCTAGAAAAATCTGAATCTGAATTAAACAGAATAGTGAAAATCCACCTAATTAAACCCTTGAGAGGTCACAAAGACTAACCTCCTTGATTAAACATGCCTGACTGACATCTTAGATCAGTTTTGCCAGCATGCAATAATTACATTGTCACTTCTCACCAGAAATCAATAATTAACTGTTCATTGCGAATGGGCTTGTATTCAGTGATTATGCTTTGCTTAATTAAAAAATAAATTCTTACACCATAATCAAAAAGATTCAAATTCAACCCCACATCATTCCATCACTACCGCTATTCAGAATGAAGGAACCTGGAGTTCCAATTTGATGATTCTGCTTATTCATTGAAAATCCATGAGGAATAAATATCCAATTTTTTTTGTTGTTTTGGTATTAAGTAAAACCGTAAGTCTTTCCTGGCGTAATCTTTCATTCCTGCTTTCCATCTATTTCTCATTAATGTATTAAAGAGGCTCAAAGCCTGCCTTCCTCAAAAACCTTTTTCCATTCCCGCTCTGAGTGGTCCATTTTTCCCAAGTCAGCAGATTGTGTGCTAAATAACAGTCTTTCAATTTGACGCTGTGCTTTAATATAAGGACAAAGCTTCCCACAGGTGTTTCATCTTCTGAGTTACTCAGGCCTTGGCAGGAATGACAAGGTGGGGAACGAGGTGACAGCAAGTGTGGACTATGTGTCTCTCTTTGTTCCTCACTCTCACATTGCCTGACTTCAGCATACTGCAGGCGAATTTAAGATGAAGATTTACAGTATCAAGAGCTTTTAAACACAGTGGTCATTAAATAGGCAGTGGGGAACATCATCCAAGTGCTCAATGAATAAAGGCCAATAAACTGAATATTATTTCCTAGTGCTGTTAGCTTATCCATTCACTTGGCATCTGCTTCTACATCAGATCCAAATTCGTTCAAGGCCGTAGTGAATAGCCTGATGTTAAGAGGCTACCAGTTCTTTAAAGCACTGCCAAACGCTTGCCTTTTCATTGTGCTGCATGATATAATTATTGCAAAACACTTTAAATTGCCATTTAAATTCTGATTTCAGACTACAGCTGACATTAATGGTTTATTCCGTGTTATTTGCAACTTTGTGTCTACAGCCAGCATCTGTGGTGTGCTGTCGATTACCACAGACAATAATGAGCCCGTAATGCGTTTACAGCTTACAATGAGAACCTAGCAGTGGGTGGGTTATAAACAGAAATGTAAAGCCTTTATTTTTGATAAAGTGCTTTGATTCAATCTTCAGGAGAAATAATGTTTCCTAATCAGTAAAGTTGTCTAAACAAATCTTCATTTTCAATTGGAACCACTTTTTTAAAAATATTAATAATAATAATAACTTCAGGTTATGCATTAGCAATATAATCCGAGTCTATAAAACTCAATATAAACTGTTTTATGGATCATGTACAAGTAAATAGGCTCACTTTATTTAACTAGCTCGCTTCATAAATGATAGAAATAATGTATAGCTTGGTAACACTTTACAATAAGGTTCATTTATTACAGTTAACATTAGTTAACATGAACTAATAATGAACTGCACTTCTACAGGATTTATTAGTCTTTTTTAGTGTTAATTTCAACATACACTAATACATTATTAAAATCTTGTTAACATTAGTTAATGCACTGTGAACTAACATGAACTATGACAATGAACAACTGTATTTTCATTATCTAACGTTAACGAAGATTAGTAAATAAATACAGTAACAAACGTGTTGCTCATGGTTAGTTCATGAACTAATGTTTAACTAATGAATCTTATTGTAAAGTGTTACCTGTATTTTGCTGCTAATTCATTCAAAACAGTGCAACAGTTGCATTTTTTTTTAATTGCAAACAACATCCTTTCAAAGCTTCCTTGGAAAAACTTATTTTTATTACTATGGTCAAGAGTTGGCTGTCTCTCTCGTCAAAAGGCTCATCTAATTGCTGAAGCACATGTTTAGAACAGCATGACTGACCTGTCCAAATGGGACTGTCACAGGGTCTATCATTACACATAGATGCCTTATAATTAAACCTGACAAATCTGCTTTTCTTGAGAGCCTTCAAAGTGTCTTCAGTTTTGTACACCAAAAACATGTCTGTCTGTCTGTCTGTCTGTCTATCTATCTATCTATCTATCTATCTATCTATCTAACTGCCAATCAATCAGCCTATCTAATGATCTACAGTATACATCTCTGAATCTGTCTGTCTGTCTGTCTTGAACCTCATTTGTTAAAGATTGAGTGTGGAAAATTTATCTGAGAGCCTGCATTTTAAATGTAAAGCTAAAACAGCGAGTTCAGTGAATTCAAGTTGTGATTTTTAACAGGAAGGTCATTCAAGTGTTCTGTAATTACATTTTGTCTCCCTGGCTTTTTAATAGTCTATTTATTGCAGCAAGCAGCATTCATTCATGCAAGTGAGACAGCGAGTGTTTTAAAAGGCAATGACTCCTCTCTCTATTGGAGAGGGAAAGCTTTCTTTCTCCTAGCCTCTATGTCAGGCTCACAGATCAATGAGCAAACATGGCGATAGATTGTGTGGAGGAGGAGGAGGAAGAAGAAAGATGAAGAGAAACTGAAAAAGGATGAGTAGAGGACGGACACTGCTGCATCAGCACTCTGATGGACATCCATCCATCCTGCTCTGAAAACACACACACACACTTTAAATACAACCTTATCTCATTAATACACACATGACCTTCCGCCCCAGAGCCTCCCTTTCCCCCATACAGTGCAGTAAACACACCAAGGCTGATGTGCAGCGAGTAATTTGTTTAAACAGAGCACTATAATGGATTGCCTAATTTGCCTTTCTGATGTAAATGAATGGCTCAGTTAACTCATGAGAGTGAGAAAATTCTGTGAGTGGACATGGAGGAGTCACGATGGAGAGTTCAGCATGTTTGTAACCTTGATTTCAAAGTGACTGTAAAATCACCCAGCACTTAAGGTAGATGGAACCTCCCTGTTTGAAAGGAGAGAAAGTCTGTCTTCCCTTTTAAGGGACAAGAGAGGATTAGCTGTTGCTTTGAAGGGATGAAAGAGGATGTTTCAAATAAGATTTGTTTCGTTCTGCTAAATCACATCAATGATTCAACCAAGGCAAACTAATAAAAGATACTTAACTTCAGAGATGGACCCAAATACCTTTCCAGTAACAATTTAGTCCATAACATGCCTCATTTCCTGACAATATTCAATATTTTTCTTAGAAGCCTCATTATTCACAGGAGCTTTAAGATTGTAATGGCACGCCCCCATTAGTAATCCAGATGGTTAATGACTCGAATTTACATCAGCCAATCAGATTCCATTATTTTTGAGGCCACAATGAGATTAGATTGAATCTTTTGGGAACTGAAATTGGAAAAAGAAAAATCTTATTATATAATTTTTTTTTTGTTATAACATACTTAGAATAACTAATCTTTGTCTCATTTGCTAAATCTGCTAATTTATTCAGAATTCATTTACAAATTTAAAACTATCTGCAACCACTTGTATGAATATGCAAAAATCACATACTTCCAAAGGCTCAAGTCATTTGTTAAGTCAACTTTTAAAAATATATATTATTAGAACTGGAAAAACATATGACTCCATAAATGTATTCCTTATTACTGAGAAGAAAAAAAAATCAAATTTGCAGGAGAACATTTTCTGAGAACACAAATATGCAAATTATACAACAGTATCATTAGTGAATGTGGCCCTTTGTCTTCAGTGCTTTACTGAGGTAATGTTTTAGTGCAGAACACAAAATCTTGGCCTTTGAAGTGATTATCTGTTCAGTGCAGCTTAGTACCCAGTGTCTGTCCAGTTCTCAAATGTCAAACATTCAATTCCAAATTCACAAACGTCTCCTAACTCACTACGGACAGTTACACCACCGAGTTTAATAAGAATCAATATTCAGGAGAATGGTTGTGCGCATTGAGGAGGTGAGTGTTTTTAATTGATTTGCAACGACCACAGATAAACCTCGGGGAACAGAATCTGCTAGACAGCCAAAAACTCATCCCGAGTTCTTTATCTCTGCCTACAAATACTCTGGTAAGAGAGTAATGGAGTGATCATTTAATATAAGTCCTGACAGCCTTTTTGTCTCTAATGCCAAATTGCCTTGCTCTCTGCTTTATTGTGATGATGAAATATGACTGGTAAACATGTCTGTTCAAAAACATGGACCTTAATGCAAAACAATGCATTTGGCAGTAAAATGGACAGGAGTACTAAAGTGTCCGATACAAACACTTGTCTATTTGCCAGTGTTGCAAGTACACACAAATCCTTGTTTTTATTTATTCATTTATTTGCGCCTGTGAAAAAGAGTGCCATTTTCCTCATATTAATCCAAGAGCCTACCTCTTGCTGACGGAACGGCCATCTATCACCACCCTCCTCTGCTACCGTGTCCTCTCCATTGACTTTGAGAAAGCAGTTTATCATGTTTGTTTGTGTCCTGACAGAAAGCCACACTGGAAGTTGCACAGTTCCGTTCCAAACTCTTGAATAATGCAGATGCAATAAGGTGCGCATGTGATAATTGCTACTCTCGATCTTAGCGTATTGAGCACTGAAGTATCAAAATAATTCGAAAAGAGGGAGTGCAGCTCCCTAACTCTTTTTATTGAACGAGAGGCAATTATCCCACTGTGCATCAACCCAAAACAGAAATCAACTGGAAAGAACTGTGCTAATGATTTACAACACAAACAGTAATGATGCACAGATGCAGAAATGTTATCTGCCACCTTGATTCATGTCAGCATCTCCAAGATCAATAACTTCCGGTCTTAACTATCATTTCCATTATCATTTCTCAGAAGTTGCATTATTGCAGACTTCACCACTCTCTCGCACATTCACAGCAGTTTTTTGGGGATTACAATCACTTTATGTTTATGGGGTTTTTTTTATGTTGCTTTTTTGAGCTTTTCTCAGCCTATACTAGATTTCCCTTCTGTACATCATTCCATTCAACTATCTGCTCATGAAAAAAGTTAAATTCTAAACTAAATTAAACCAAATGGACCTCTGGTACATGGTTTATATATATATATATACGTTAAAATCTGGAAAACATTAGAAAACTAGATATATCGTTCCTTTGGAATTATAACGTTTTATCTGACATTTTTGTCAAAATGGAGTTATTCACGTATTCTGTGACAAATTATCTACATTATGTACTGCTTTTTTTAAAGAAGCTGTTCACATTTTGGGACTTTTTATTTCGAAAACAAAAAGGTTCTATCTAGAAAGTCGAATGGAATGCAAAAACTTTGAAGCTCAATATCTCAAAATTGCTTAGAATGCAGATAGAACCTCATAATTCCAAGGGGATGATTTGGAAAATATCCAATATACATCTATAGTACAAAACTCAAAACTAAACAGAGGGCTTAAATACACAGGAAAACAAACTGAACAAGAAACAGGCGCACAAAGCAATCAATAACCATAGTAACAAACAAGGGCATAATCAGTAACAGAAGTGAGACAAAAAATGGGCAACAACTGAAGCAGGAACAGAACACAGGGAAACACTGAAATAAAATGTAAAAGTTTAATGATCGTTACACATATCTTTTTCATGTTAATCTTATTTTTCAAATATTTTACATAGAAAAATATTTGAGAAAAATTTTATCCAGATCAATTGCTATTATGCAGATTTGGTCTTTTTTTCTCATAGTGGTAAAATGAACTTAGTAAAAAAAATTCAGTTGTAAAAAGAATTTCCACAGATCCCCTGACACCACCTTCACAGCCTCCACTCAGAAAAACTCAAAGCTGGATTATGCAGTAGTTTATATTTTTATGCATATGTAAAACATATGGTGGAGTATAACCTATAGTGTAATTATCTGTTGGAGTAATTAGCTGTGATGGACTGGTACACTATAGCGCCTGGGCTGTTTTTGTCCATTCCTGTCTACACCTGACTGTTCTCCACCTGTAGCAGAGTGGGGCTAGCCTCTAACCCGATCAAACGTGACTCCATCCACTCTTCCTCTCTCTGCTCTTCAGGACTTCCGAACTGGATAATGCACTGTAAATGTCATAAATGTTTAGGTAGGAGACAGAGCTGCACTGGGGTTAGTCTGTCTGGGCAGAGGTGGATCGAGCTCTGTTGGGGAAACACATCTCCATCGGATATTAGATGACATTTATTGGAATGCACCTGGCGTCATGGGAACCGTCAATCAGATGCGAAGCACTTCTTTCCTAAGCTGTTTACTTGTTACCACAGACACAAATCAATCAGCACACACACACAGACAGAGAGAAAATCATGATGTAAGATGGAGGGTTGGTATGTCTCAATGCAGAAAGACATGGAATGTCATAGCATTGGTGTCTAAGGTGCTCTTCTTTGGTAATAGTCAGTTTCACATGACACAAGCTAGCTACACTAATAATTTGATAATCTAATTACCAAATATCCAGCATGCACCAATATAGGGTTAGATAATATGTCCCATCCTGCTGGATATTTTTCTTGCAATCATCATTATGGGATTGAAAATCATGCTCACACTTTCTCAGACCCAGATCAAATCTTTTACTGCAATTTGCTGTTCTGGGCTGATATCAAAGTGGCTTACCAAAAACAAAACATTTCCTTAGCCCTGGGTTAATTGTGAAGCTGATGGAAATATGTAAAATTGATATCCTGATGTAGTAGTTCCTCAATTTCAACAATATATTTTTTTTCATAATGGCATTTTAAAGATGGTGAGTGCTCACATTAAACCTGTCTGTACTGTATAATTTTAGAAGTAGTGGGTCCAATTAAAGGCAGATTTACATTTTTATGATTCTTTTCACTCCAATGAATTTTTTTATTATTATTATGTATATATAAAACAGGAGTGGGGTCTCATTTTGTTCTACATAATATATATATATATATATATATATATATATATATATATATATATCCTAGATAGCAACTTTGTGCCTAAATCTGGCACACATGGTATGATGATATGGGGTACATGTGAAGTAGAATGATGGCACTTGAACCAGAACTGGACCTTTTCTGAGCCACAAAATCTTCATGTATTATTTATAGAATCATCTTAGCATTAACAAGCCTGTTAACAAGCAGAATGACAGTAGAGGAGGATTAAAGAACTCACAAACAGCATTACAGCTTCACATATTACTAACCAGATTGACTTTATTTCTGTCATTCATCTACAGATTTTTAACAGAAGTTTAACGCTTGTGTTTGTTTAATTTGAAGTCACCATAATGGTGATTGGTGTTTCCATTAGTTGGGCTCTTAACTCTTACAATATGTCTGTTTGCTTTAGCTGTTGCGACAGTGTGTTTGTCAAACACATTTGCAAAAGCAACGAAAGCTATGAGATCAGATGGCGCCTTTTGGCTATTGATTTTATAATCATCATAGAATAGCCTGAATCACTGGTCTCATTTGGATGTAAAAATTATGTTGTGCCATTAATACATTTGAATTACACCCCCTGCTTTATTGCAACATGCATTCAAAAAAAATGGCTGTTTTTTTCTATCTCAATATTTCAATGTGAAATTTTAATGATGGATGGTTTTGTTTCGTGACCAAATGACAGTCAGTTTTGTTTCGTCACAAGATTTCAAAGATAGTCAGTTTTGTTCTATTGCGAGATTTTAACGATAGTTGGTTTCATTCTGTTATGAAATTTCAATGATGGTCGATTGTTTTCTGTTACGAGCTTTTAATTAAGGTTAGTTTTATTTGGTTACGGGATCTGAATGATGGTCACATTTGTTCCTTTATGAGAATTCAATGACAGTCGGTTTTCATTGTCAGTCAGTTTTGTTCAGTTACGAGATCTCAATAATTTTTGCTCTTTTACCAGATTTTAATGACAATTCTATTCCAATATGAGACTTCAATGATGGTCAGTTTTGTTTCTTCACGAGATTTTAATTATGGTCAGATTTGTTTGGTTATGAGATCTCAGTGACAGCTGGTTTTGTTAGGTTGTGTGATCTCAGTGATGGTAGGTTTTCAGTTTTGGTTCGTTACGAGATTTCAACGATAGTCAATGATGCTCAGTTTTACTCGGTTATGGGATCTCATTGACGGTAGGTTTGCAGTGTCAGTCAGTTTTGATCTGTTATTAGATTTCAAATACTGTTGGTTTTGTTCCTTTGTTCTTTTTAAGAGACTTCAAAAACTCTTTTTTTGAAGAGAAGGTTTTCATTTGTTATGAGATTTCAATGATGGTCGTTTTTGTCCTGGTTACGAGATCTGAATGGTGGTCAGTTTTGTTCCTTTACGAGATTTCAGTGACAGTTGATTATCTTCCTTTACAAGATTTAAACAAAGGACACTTTTTCCATTACAAGATTTCAATGCAAAATTTTAGAGACAACCGGCGTTGTTTCTAAATGAAAAGAGATTTTAATGACAATAAGTTTTGTTCTGTTATGAGATTTCAGTGACAGTTGGTTTTGTTCCTTTGTTTTTTTTTTTTTTTTGTTGTTGTTGTTGTTTTTTACAAAACTTCAAAGAAAGTCAGTTTTGGTTTCAACGAAAGTCAATGATGGTCGGTTTCACTCGGTTACGGGATCTCATTGACGGTAGGTTTTCAGTGTCAGTCAGTTTTGTTGACAGTCAGTTTTGTTCAAAGAGGTTTGTTTTTGTTCCTTTGTTCTTTTTACGAAATTTCAAAGACAGTCGGTTTTGTTGCTTTACGAAATTTCTTCACGAGATCTGAATGACGGTCAATTTTGCTCTGTCACGAAATTCCAATTATGGGCAATTTTTTTCCTTTACGAGATTTCAATGAAGATCAGTTTTGATTTCTTTACAAGATCTCAATGACGGTAAATCGACCAAAGAAGGTGTCGTTCGATTAAGAGATCTCAACGACTGTTACTTTACGAAATTTCAATGAAGATCAGTTTTGATTTCTTTACAAGATCTCAGTTTTGTTGTTTTATGAGATTTCAATGATTATCGGTTTAAATGGGGGTGGGGGTATGGGGGGGGGTGGATTCATGACACTTTAGGTCACTGGCAATTGTTCACTTTTGAACTGAAATGTTCACTTAAAAAAGTCATCATGCTAGTTACCACTAGGTAATGTAGCATTTAAAGTATATGAACTGCAACAAATAAAAAAGATTTTACCCTATCATTTGGAAATAAAGATTCTACATTTTCTATTCAAACACTGTAACTGGTATTTTACTTTGCAACATTTTAGAAGACTTGAAAATATATGTAAATATTTGAAATTTACCACTTCAGAATTTAGAGATCATCTTCTCAAATAAAAAGTCCCGACATCAACTGGAAAAAAATATGCCAGAAAATCAGGTCACTAAATTATCAGTGACATGTAACACACAGAGGAAGCATTTGGAATTCTGTAAGTCTCTGGCCCATTTATTTTGGTTTTATCGGTGAAATGTGTGCAAAGCAACTCATCCCACATATTTGAGAGCTGAATCTCAAAATTCAGTTCCTCAGGTCAATCTAAGTTTCTGCTATATTTTATAATTACATGAAATGTCTTATATTAAATGTTATTTCTGCATGAATAATTCCTTATTTTCTACCCACAAACACCACTCTGGCTCACAATTACTTGATCTGCTCTTTTTTCTTTCGGGCATGTTAACTATTATAAATGCACTATTATGAATCCTGTGTGAGCCTGCCATCGACCCCCTGCAGAGACCTCTCTGGTGTAAAGCCTGAATGTTGTAACATCAGCACGAAGAAGCCTGCAGCTCAGAATAGCCCCTGCATCTCGCATTCTCCCAAATTTACAGTGTTTATCCGACAGCCAGTCGTACTGGGAGGCAAACAAAAATAGCGCCACAAGGCTGAAATGGCTTATGAAACAGAGACACAGTGGGTTGTTATTTATGACAGAGTATCTCCATGTTGCCAGGCAGCCCCTGCATTCTGTGAAGAGGCCTGATCTGTTCTCTCTTCATGCTGATAAAGAGTGATTAATGAAAGAGAGAGAGAGTCGGTGCGCAGCAATGTGTCATTGTCCTGTCATGATCGCCCAATCACCCCCTCCATCAGGAAAGTGTGAGTCCGTCACCTACCATTACTGTATTAATGACAGATTCAAATTATCTTTATTATTATCTTACTAATAATAATACTTGAGGCATAACATCCATAACGTTTGTATATATATATATATATATATATATATATATATATATATATATATATATCAAATCAGCATTAAGGTAAATGCTGAATGATTTTTATTGGAAGGCTGCTTGGTTGCTGCAGTCTACACCCTCAAAAAACATGAAAACATCACATCAAACTTGAATTTACACATAATGCAAGATCATAATTATTATAACTGTAATTCTGTTAGTTTGTTCATTTAGAAAACTGTCCAAATGGGAATAAAAAGTCAGATTCAATGCTAGATATTGAGAGAACTATTTCGAACAAATTGATTCATTAGAATGAATCAGACTTTTCAATGCTGACAGAGAAAGAGCTATTTAGCATGAAACGGTTCATCATTATGAATCAGACTTTTCAATATTACACATCATAGAGATCCTTTTAGGATGAACAGATTCACAAGAATGAATCAGACTTTCCAATGCTATAAGAAAAAAGAGAGAATCATTTAAAATGAATTGATTAACTAGAATGAAGCAGAATTTTCCAATACTCCTCATCAGAGAGAGTAATTTATGATGGATGATTCGCTAGGAATTTTTAATACTAAATACGAGTGAGAGAGAGTCATTTAGAATTAACTGATTCACTAGAACGAAAAAGACTTTCCAATTCTACAAATGAAAGAATCATTTAGGATGAATCAATTCACTAGAATGAATCAGACATTCAATGTTACCAATGAGGGAGAAAGAGGCATTTAGGATGAACTGATTCACTTGAATGAATCAGACTTACAGCGCTAAAACGAATTTAATGTACTACACACATATTTCATGAACTAACTAAGATTGCTCCAAGGAAACAGTCCTGCAAATAGTACTAGTTAGTTCAAAGTAAAACCAACTGTTTTAATTCTAATTGCCAAATTCATACAGTTATGTGCTGCATGTATTAACTGAATTAGACAATGCTATAAAACAATGTTATTAATCATGACATTTTGCTTCCCTTGTGACCGTTACACCAAATGTAAAATAAATATGTGATGACAGAACAGACGGTTATGAATTCGTCCCAAAGTCTAAAAGTGAGATCTGCTGTAACAGCATCTCTAAATTTACAAACAGCAACTTCTCTGTCACGAAACATGTCTTAAAGCCGCTCCTCAAGTTTTTCATGCATTTTTAATACAGCTAAACAAAAACATCTGAAAATAACTTCGAAAAATGCAGCCCTCAATCCCAGCATGCCCTAGTCCATCTATTTGTAAACCCGCTGAGGTGTAAATCACTCGGCGTATGGTTTATGTCAGGGCCTTAATATGGAACTGCAGTTTCTCAATTCCTCACTCCAGATTGACGACTTCATGTTTAATGAATAAGGTATTATGTGATCTTATAAATAACTCATAACCATAACGTTGACATTCACCCTAGTCCCGTGGGTACGTATGGATCGGACATTCAGTTTTGTGCAAATGTTGACTCAGGGAGGTTCTTTATGGGGGTAGAAATGTTGCTTTGTTGATACTGAATTCTGCTGGAAGGATGCCTGGACTTTTTCTCCGCGGTGGCCTGCTTCCTTTCCTCCTTTCAGAAAGAGGCTGGCAGACAGGCATGCTCAACACTTCAGAGAAATTCTTTCATTTGGAGGCAGTTTGTAGCTGGCAGTTTGGCTGTCAGTTGGGGATCGGTGACCTTGCTGAACGGGTTTGCCGAAGAGAAGGAGGGACAATGTTTCCTGGCTTCTGCTGTGGCCTGTCAGACTGTTATCAATGCAATTGAGCAATGGACTGCAGGGAAACGGGCCTGAATAACCCAGGAGGGGCCAAGATGAGCCCGTGGGAGGAGGGACGGGGGTCTGCAGGTGATCATACCAGGCTGTGCACTGTTTTGTTGACTTTCTGGCTGTCAGCCACTGTAATGAAGTTAAATGAGCAAAACATGCCCGCAGAGAAAGAGAGAGAGGGGAAGGATGATCACTACAGCCGAACAAAAAGGAAGTGGACAACAGAAGAGAGATGGAGGCGAATACATTCAATCAATAGCCCTTATACTCTCTCCCTCTCTCCGGCCGCTCTGTGCGCTTCTACGTGTCATTTCTGTGAAAAGAAGTGTCACCTTTAGATGCTTAATGGGATATTTTAACAATAGGGATTCACCGTGCAGGCAAAGACTTCCTTTTGTTGTGCAGTTATGTGACTTCAACCAGAAAATGTAGTCAGCCATTAGAAGAAAGGTTGAAGAAGCCATTAAAACAATTGCTTTCGACAATTACCTTAACATAAAAACCAGACTGTCCGCTTTTTTAAACTCGCAATTTTGAACATCGAATTATTGGATAACTGCAGACTCCTTCAACAACACCTTAAAAGCTGCATTTGATGGAAAAAAAGAGTAAAAATGGTTCAAAATGCCATTAAATTTTCACCTATTTTAAGGTTTCATTACTTAGCGATTCGAGAGTGAATGTTTCAAAGCTGAAGAGCTACGACCAAATGGATGTGAAGTGATCTTGAGAAGCTTTAATTGTGACACGTGGGTTGTGAAAACTGTAAGAGTCATTTGAGACAAACTTGAACAGAGAGCATTCAATTATTGTCCATCACCGGTCTGCGGTTGGTGTCAGCACAAGTGAATGAATCAGAGAAAGGGTTTCGACTCCTCATAACAGAAAACAACCTTAACTTTGTGACCACAGCAGAAGTCCCTCTTTGATCATTATGGTCCTGGGGGTTACTGGCCAATTATCTGGCAGTACAAACAGCTCCCTGTCATACACATACACTGTCTCTTTCTTGGTGGTAAGCGAAATTGACAGCTGCAAGAAGGAAGCAGCAGGAGGTTACAAGATTTTTACGATCTGATTGGCATTATTCCTCCCTCTCTCTCCACTCTGTCTGCTTTGCTCACACCTCAACTTTGCTCCTCCGTCAGTTCTGCCTCAGATCGTCTGGGATCAGCTCATTTAGTTTTGATGAATCAGGATTTTATGCTTCCAGGGGAAAAACAAGTCTTTGAATTATGATTTTCTGAAGCCCTATGAATTTCATGTCTCAAAAATATGAAAAAGCATCTCAGAAACTGGACTTTAAAAAAACCCATACAAAACAGAGTGTAAATTTAAAAAAACGCAGCACTAGTGGACTTTGGTCAGGTTAAATGTCATATTTAATTTCCATGTGAATGAAAACACAATGTAAAGTCTGTTCAATGGGTTGTATTCTTGTGAACCTGGGCATATTGTTCAGTCATCATGCTTCCCGAAAATTTACAGTGAATAAAAACACTCCAGAAAAAAAATGCAATAATACAAAATATATTTAAAATTTGACCTTAAATGGTTTGTTCATCCAAAAATAAGACCTTCTTATGGAAACAAATTAAGATATTTTTGATGAAATCCGAGAACTGTCTGACACCTCAATAGACAGCAATTTAACCACCACTTTCAAGAAAGAGAAAGATACTGAAGACATTGTTAAAATAGTCCATGTGGCTACAGTGGTTCAACCTTCATTTTATGAAGCGATGAGAATAAGTTTTGTGCGCAAAACTAAAAATAATGATTTTCTTCTCTCCTGTGTCATTCTCCTACATTGTTTATGTTCAGCGCTTCCAGGTTCTATATCCGAACGCCGGCTCAGTATTGGCTGGCGCTGTTCACGTGAGCAGCACAACGCATACATGTGATGCTGACGCAAGAGGATATATATAAAGTAAATTTATCAAATATTTATACATAATAAAGCAAAATATATGTCACGATTGTCAGCTGAAGTGCCCGTAAAAACCCTAGAGGGCAATTCACCTTGGACTTTCACACATTCACACTCTCATTCATTCACACGGACTGCATTTCCCATAAGCCCCTTACCCAGTCACTAATTACCGCACCAGCTGCACCTCATCACCCAGTCACCAATTACATCACCTGCTGTAACTCATCACCCACACCATATTAGCACTGGTCACACACTACTTCTCTGTGAAGTCTTGATTTGTTTGCCACTGTCAATTCCGAGCATTACTTCCCGTCTTTGATATCCTGTTTTTGATTCTGCCTTTTTCCCAGTTGTCTGATTCTTGCTGCCTGTCCCGACAATCCCGCCTGTGTATTTGACTACAATTCTGTTTATCCCTTGCCATTCCTGTTTGCTGTTCATCGACCATTGCCTGTTTGACCACGCATTTCCTAATAAAGCTGCATTTGGATCCCAGTCCTCTGTCTCCACGTTACAATATATGTGTCAAGAAAAATCATGTTCTGATCTACAAAAAACTTTTGCCAAATCAGAATCATGTACCTGGCAAAAAAGTCTTATACATATTTCTTTTCCAAGTTCATAATTTCACCTCTTTTTAATTATATGCCTTGCTTGACAACCCACATTGATTTTGGTGCCATTATTATCATTTTCACTCTGGACATTTTTAAACATGAGTGCAAAGTTTTTTTTATGATAATTTGTCCAGACTGGCTAATTCACTTAATAAACGCTGTGGCCATGATTGAAAACGAGGCTGAATTAGCATAGAGTAATGGAATGCCACGCCCCTTTCAGTGTTTCACAGACGAGGGTGTTGAACTCTGAAGGACAGCTATAGTATGACTGACAAGTCGAGATGAAAGTACCCCCATCCACATCCTGACACAACCTCCCATGGCGGAGAGGAGCATGTGTGTGATTACACTCTAAAGTTGAAAGTAGCCAGTGGTCTCCCTGGTCTGCAGTCCTAATAATGTTATTGTATGGTTACCTTTCAAAGATATCCCCTTCTCTCTCCCTTTCACCATCTCCAGCTTTTGTTGGCAGAAGTTAGTGTTCTCTTCATGGGTCTCTTTGATGCTGGACCCCTTTTGGCAGACGAATCCATCCTGCCTGGCACGATCGCTGCCGTATCTTATCCCTCTCCTTCCATCCTAGTATTTTTTCAGATGAGAGGTTTCTTGGCGACGGAAGGGGTGAACAGCAGAGGGAGTGTGAAGTAGCTTCACCCTCCCTTTAATGAGGCTTGGAGAAAAAATATGTGCTTCTCGAATCAGATTCCTTCCTCCTGTGTGATGAGAATGAAGCCTGCCCCAGCAGATAACGAAACAAAAAAATGAAGCTTCTTGCTGTGGAAGAGGAGCTACGAGCTCAGGTGGAGATGAAGAGTTCTGAAATAGCTCAGGCTTGATCATGCACTCTAGAACAAATAGAGCCCTCTCTCTGACTCACGTCTGCCTTCTCTCTCGCAGCAAACTTTCTTATCTTTCACACTTTTCAGAACCTTTAACTTGCACTTTCCACTGCTTTGCTGTAAGCCTTCAAATGGAGACTTTATTTTATCTTAAACATAAAAAAGTAAGGTTGTTTTCGGTTGTCATTGACCTCCATTGTATGGACAAAAACAATGGAAGTCAATGGGAACCGAAATTGGTTACCAACATTCTTCATAACATTGACTTTTGTCTTCCACAAAAGAAAGAAATGCATTCAGGTTTGGAATGTCATGAGAGTGAGTAAATAACAAATGGAATAAAACAATGCAACAAGTGTGAATGGTAGTCAAGTCTACCAAGGACAGAATTCATTTTTCAACAGTCTCAGAAAGAAATTGTACCATTAGCTTATTAACAGGTCACCACCCTCAAAAGTACAGTTGTATCTTATATCTTCCCCTGAAAGGTGCATATTAAAGCCTACTACCTTTCAGGTATTAAAACATCATTTAAAATGTGGGGTTGGTGTTATTTTTATTCATTTTTTTTTATGTTTTTAGAAAGAAGTCTCTTATGTTCAGTAAGGCTACTGTAAAATACAGCAAATGAAATATTATTACAATTTAAAATAACTGTTTCACTGTTTCTGTGCTGGAAACATGATACATTTTTTCAGGATTCTCTGATGAATCGAAAGTTCAAAAGAACAGAAATTATTTGAAACTGAATTTTTTTTTATCATTATAAGTGTCTTTACTCTCAGTTTTCATCAATATAATGCATACTTGCTGAAAAAAGTATTTTATTTTTTTTAAACAAAATCTTATTGACCCCAAACTTTTGAGCGGTAGTGTATGCAAACCCTTTAGGGGTAGGCAAGATAAAGAGGTGTACTTCTGAGGATACTGCATCAACATGATAAAACTAAATATAATTCTGCATAATGTCTGAAATCCAGCACTGCACAAATTTAAACATTGTGTCAAGAGAGGCAAACATTTCTAATAAAACACAGCAGAATACTGCTTAGCTTTACAAACTCTGTCCGCACAGTTGAGTTTCAACTTATAAAACAACCATTAGATATTTTCTACGGGTGGTGAACATCTGTTCTCTCAGAGCAAAGGATTCAAAAGGTGCTTTGAGGGGAACAATCTATGATTTACTGTCCATTCCAGGCAATTAGGCATCAGAGAGAATAAAGAGGGATTCTCATTAGCTACATGAGCTGCAGCAGAAGCGATTAAAGGCTGCGTGGAGCTCTCTATAACCTCCTCATTATTGTACAATACGTGCTTTTCACTTCATCAGCGGCACTAGGCGCTAAGTGAATGTTTTAAGACAAAAGTGCGGTGCAAATCATGTCTAATACCTTCTGCAACACAGACCCTGCTCGACGCTTTGGTGCTAACAGTGGTTTAGAGCAAATACGATGATTGTTTGAACTCTGCGCTAAACATGCCTAAATATCCATGTGTGCTGTTTGCAAGAGAGCTGTTTGCCTCCTCTAATGAAATGCAAGTAAACACAGGTGCACAGGGGTAGACGAGGAGTCCTCGCAACTCTAGCCTTGGGTCAAATACCACGGAAGTTCAAAGACATAAGTATGACTGAAGCAAAATGCAGACTAAAATCAAAGAAAAAACCTGACACAAAAAAAAAATCTGAAGAACAACAACAAAGAACAAATGCATTTGGTGCACAATAAAACCAAATGCAGAATATAATGTAGAATGTGATCCATGTTTGGATGGATGGATGGATGGATGGATGGATTGGATGGATGGATGGATGGATGGATGGATGGATGGATGGATGGATGGATGGACGAACGGATGGATGGACGAATAGACAACCTAGTCCAACAAACCGAACTAAACCAGTCTGAAGTAACCCAATAAAAAAAATTAAAAAAAAAAAAAACATTTCTATTAGCTGCTAAAATTGATAGAAATAGAACAAAAAACAACAACACAATACTAACAACAATTTCTTTGCTTCAAGTGAGAACCCAAATACTCACTACCAATTACAGGCCTACAGATTTGATTTCTGAAACTATATTGTAAAGCTCACAATAATGTTTATTTCTTGAAATCTGTTATTCAGCCCTGTAGTCAACATTGTCTCCAACTTTGTGAACATTGTCAACTTGTGACATTTCTCCACCGACAACTCATTCAGTGCTAATAGAATTTTCTTTGCGTGAACATTTTTGTTATGCATTATCAATGATGATATGAGGATAAAAATAAAATTAAAATTAAAGTAAATGAATAAAAGGATACACGTTAGGTTGAGATTTCGAGAATGTTTCCATCTGGAAACTTTAGTTACTGTCTACACAAGCCTGAGCCCTACTCAAAGAGACATGTTTGTTTGTTTGTTAGTGAAACCAAAAGTTATTATTGAAGGTTCACCAGGGGACTTTATTAATTTCAAACAAAAAATGAAATGTTAGAAAAAGTTTTTTTATAACTATCACAGTGCTGCACATCCAAGCTGTCAGAAGAAGAAATCAGTTCCTCAATAATGCAGCATCCCAAGTCAGAAGGTCTTTTCCTATGCGGCAAGGAGATAGAGAGGAAGAAAACAGAAAAAGTAGATGAAGAGAGAGGAAGGGACAACATGAAACAGCAAGCTTGTATCTCTAGTCATTTCAGTATATTCCATCACATGGCAGTGACATAACATACAGCCCTCATCCAGGAGTGGCAAACCTGTGCCCTAATTTAAACATTCCCCACAGAGAGAGAAAATGCAGGTGTCAGACAGGCAGTGAAAAAGAGCAAAGCCAATTATTATGTTGTCCTTGTAGTTTACAAAGTAGCACAGAGACGGCAAGAATTGATTTGGTTGAGGTTTGAGGTTAACAGCCTGACATGCCTGGCCCTTATCGTATGAGCCTGATCAATGACAGAACAAGTCGTGAACGCATTTGCAATTCATTCACTAACTCACAAATTACTAACTCTTAATACATTATAATTAAAAACATTTTTTGGGGGAAAAAATATTTTATTTTTATTAAAGTAAAGGGATAATGGGATTGGAACATCTTAATTAATTCACCGGACCTGCAGGACCTGACTTACAAATAAAAATAATAGAAGCAGAAATGAGGTAGAAAACAATAGTGCTACCATACGAAATTACAAATACATACCAGGAAAGTACAAGTCCATCTCCAAAAACCTCTTTGTCACAAATGTGTACTACCAAGTAGTACATCCAAATTCATTGAATTCGGAGGTAATACCCAGATGACTTTCTACTTACAGAGGGACTGAAGTGTGCATTCAATCGACACTTTATTATCCCGTGAAGCCATAGGAAAGGATTTTTGAAGTGTAGCAACGCAACTGACCCTTCGCAAAACATGCTCTCTCATGCCACACATCATGTTCTCCCGCAGTGAAAAATACATCGCGGAGCAAAGAGGACACTGACAACGCATGAAACAGTTTCGTATTTAAAATATTGTAATTTTTTAAAGCAGTTTAAACACCATATAGTGACTCCTTAATGTGTTGTGACAGATCCTTCAAGCGGCTCGTGAACCGATCATCTCTTCATACTAGTTCATTTATAGCATCAAATAAACATGAATGGACATCAGAAGGAATGTTGTTTCAACCGCGGAAAGATGTGAGTATACGCAATATTTCAAGTTAAACAACGTTAATCTACTATAGGCTACTCCCTGACTGCTTTGCCGGATAAGATAGCGGATTCGGTGTTATGATTGGTTAGATTATTGATTGATTGGATGATTGGTCAATTAACCCTTAACAAAGACCTTTAGTTACTGTTGCTTTGTCCGACAAGTCAAGTGCTCTCATTCCACACATCATGTTCACAAGCAGTGAAAAATACATTGCAGAGCAAAGAGTACACTAACAACGCGTCGACAGACAAGACAGAGCAGGCTAATTTTGATATGAAACAGTTTCATATTTAAAATATTGTAATTTTTAAAATAAGTTTAAACAATAAATACCGCTCTGGCTCTTTAATGTGTCGTGACAGATCTCTGTAGATCCTTCAAGCGGCTCGTGAACCGACCATCTCTTCATACTAGTTCATTTATAGCATCAAATAAACATGAAAGGACATCAGAAGGAATGTTGTGTCAATCGCGGAAAGACGTGAGCACACACGTCTTCACATTTCATTCATACTCTATAGAACATATTTATTTTTATGTTTAAAGTAAGTTTTAAGCCAAATGTATAGGTACTATACAGTATGTGATTTTGGATACAGCAGGTTATCTGTTAGCATTATCATTCATCTCAGACAGGAGCTGTCTCTTATTTCGAAGGTTGCACCCTAGAGGCTGCATTTGTCGGCCGCATTTGTCGGCCGCATACATCAATAAGAATCAGAAAAGTAACGATTTTAAAATTGACTGTTATTCCCTGATGGGAGTAAATTATCGTAATTTCTTTCTTACTTCAGAATGTAATGATTACTGTTGCTTTTAGTTTTTAAGGTATATTTTCGTCTTTTTTTCTTAAAAAACAGAGAGAGAACAGTAGAGAGAGACAGGAAGCAATAGACCTTAATTACAGCAGAGCCATCTTTGATTTTTAACAAGAATGGCAGAAAGGCTGTGAGGGATACGCATATATCTCTTCAGTAGGTTGTACTGTTATTTAATGTGTTTTTGAATTGTTCTGCTGATGAAACACTGCAAAACTATCTTTCCCAGACATTTCAGTAGACAAAAAAAAACTTCAGATAAAATGAGCTGTGGACAAATTTTTGTGATCTAGGAGCTTTAAAAAGCTTTTTACAGCAGGTGCTATTGAAAACATGGTGAGTGTATCCCTCAGCCTCGCTTTCATACCTGTCATGCCACTGTTCTGAATAAGGTCTTTAGGGGAGGATAGAGGGCAGTGAGACCAGAAAAGGATCACAAACCAGAACTCAGGTCGCCTGAAGCACTGTTGGAGCACTGACCATGCGGCTTTAGCTCCGACATGGTTACTTTTCTGAAATGAGGCAGCCTCAATGATATATGCGACCAACAAATGTGACCTCTGGAAGGGCACGGCCTTCAAAATGCTAGGAGGTCAATTTTTTCAGTGATAACACATATAGTACTAGTTACTTATAATATGCCATAATATTTTGTCAACTATTTTGTCAGAACATATGCTTTTTGCAAGCACAGTGGTGTAAGAGCAGCATTGGATTTCTAAACTGTATATAAACCATTTTTGAAAATGTATCATCAAATATTACTTCCTTCTGGTTGGTTGGTTGGTTGGTTGGTTGGTTAGTTAGTTAGTACAACAAAAGTGTTAAAGTAATTTTAAAGTAAAATCAACTAAGATGTTATGCCATGGCTTATGCAAAACATGAAATCATGGTTGTGATGGATTTCGGTTTATGGAACCTTTCTTGGTATTGATGGCAAGTCAAAATTTCCATCCTCAGGTGGTTAAAGTTAGTGCTCCATATTGATCTCAGTTCATCTTTAAGATTCAGAGGAGCAGCTGGGCTAACAGCAGCACGGCGACAGGTGTGTATTGAAAGGTCAGTGAGGAGTCTCCTACCTGAGGGAAGCTGGAAAGGTTGGTGAAGCAATGCTCCATCAAATATTAATCTCAGTACTGCTTTCCCACTGGATTCAACCCCAACAAACAAATAGAGCAGCTTTCGATTATGAATCCAATCACTATTGGGGGGGGGGGGGACTCCAGAATGGATTTAAGAGGGGGCTTTTTTAGATTTGATGGTCAATTGGGGTTTGAAAGGGCACTTCTATGTCAGCAGCATAGTTTGGAATTTCAAAGTGTTGCTCTAGAAAATTATTTATGAAAATGATTGTTGACAAAGATTTAATTATTATCAATATTATTTTGCCAATGATAACACAAACAATGCATTATGACGATAATTAGATGATTTGAATAAAAATGTCATTTTTAAAAGAATAAGATTTTACTGATGCAACTTGTTTTTAGAGGAAGAAATGTAGATAGAATTGATTTACATACTCTAATCCGGGGTCAAATTAAGTTCTGAGGCATACTATTATTCTTAAACACTGGTCAACTTTATGTTAAGAAGCTAAAGTTCAGCTACATGCTAAATTAAAATATTGATGTTTTACTGTGATTTAAATCAAATAAATGCATTCTTGGTGAGCAGAAGAAACTTCTTCCAAAAACATTTAAAAACATTTACCAATCCTAAACTTTTGTAGTATAAATTCATTCAGATGACCCCTGATTGAATGTCAGAATGTACCATAACTAAGAGATTAATCAGCTATATAAGCATACATGTAATATAATGAATTACATGTACACAACCAATGAAGCAAAGCCACAGGTAAGTAATGTGCTCAGCACTGAGTTGAAAACCTCAAGCAATCTTTCCCCTGAAAGACTACATGTGTCCGAGTTTCAGCTGAAATGTTTTTCCATTTCTTGCCATTTGGGACAACCCGGTTTGTTTGACACATAACACATCACGTAGAACGAGCCACTGACCTCCTCAAGCCAAAAAAAAAAAATCTGTGCAATAGAGAGTATGGTTTTTCATTTTGCAAGGGTAGCACACTTGCTGTTCATTTCACTGTTGTGGTTTCATCCGCGCATGCTGTCTGTTAAAGGTCAGAGTCATAAAGGCCCAGGCTCGGTGCCCTTACCATTCAGCACGAGCAGAGGCACCTATATCGTCTCAATGACTCACACAGGACTCTTGGAAAGGTTACAACCAAATGCTAAGGAAGAAAAAGAAGGCAGACTCTGGGCTCTCACTGAGAGAATCACAGAATTGCTCGCTGTAATGTCAGTCGGCTTAATAACATACCTTTGCTCAATTTGGCTTATTCCCTAAATATATTCACTCTGTTGTAGCACAAACCAGATTTATGTTGTTTACATGATAGAGAACAAGGATTATTGTCTCATTTCTGTGCCACTAGCATCACCAAACAGATTTCTAACAATCCCTGTGTCCGAATATGTTTAATTCCCTTCTATATTGTATCCGGAGAGAAATTTAAGTATATGTTACGAGGTGGCGAATTCTTATGAATTTGTATGTTGTGAATCATACAAAAACATACAATTATTAGAGTAAAAGCAGGCATGAAGGTCCACCACAACCCCTCCTCTAAACATATCTGTCACTCGACGAAAATGAACGAATGAGATTGAATGAATTCATACGAATTAGTCACCAGTTCGTATAGTTTTTAACTAAAGTTATATACCTTTTTGCCAAATAATTTAAAACATTTACAAATTGCCATGGGATTGTATTGGAAAAGCAGTACATCAAATGAGTTGAAAAAAGTGGTAATCAAGTAATCTCGTCAATGAAATTTCTGATGTAAATGTTTGTTGATAAAGGGTTTTAGATATGTATTCATATATATGGTTTATCAATTGCCTCGAGTTGCTAGCAGTACTGCTGGCCCTGCGCCGGTTTCGGCCGTTGCTGCAGGGCAAGCATGTAGGGGCCTACGCAAGTATGCGTTTCCCCCAGTGAGCCTTCTTGCGCAGCTACTGTGCAAAGTCAGGGAGGACGAGGAGCAGGTCTTGTTAGTTGCGCCGTACTGGCCCAACCGGACCTGGTTCCCAGAACTCATGCTCCTCGCGACAGTCCCTCCCTGGCGAGTTCCCCTGAGGAAGGACCTGCTTTCTCAGGGACGGGGCACCATATGGCACCCACGTCCCGACCTCTGGAACCTCCACGTGTGGTTCCTGGACGGGACGCGGAAGACTTAAGTGGCCTACCGCCCGCGGTAGTTGACACTATCACTTCGGCTAGAGCTCCCTCTACGAGGCGCGCCTATGCTTTGAAGTGGAGTCTCTTCGCTGATTGGTGTTCTTCCCGCCGGGAAGACCCCCGGAGATGCCTGATCAGTTCAGTGCTTTCCTTCCTTCAAAGTGGCTTGGAGCGGAGACTGTCCCCCTCCACCTTGAAGGTCTACGTGGCCGCCATCGCAGCACATCACGATGTGGTCGATGGCAAGTCACTAGGAAAGCACGATCTGATCATCAGGTTCCTGAGAGGTGCTAGGCGGCTAAACCCGCCTAGACCTCCCGTAATTCCCTCTTGGGACCTTTCTGTCGCCCTAGCTGGGCTACAGAAAGCTCCCTTCGAGCCCCTTGAGTCAGCTGAGCTGAAACACCTGTCTCTTAAGACAGTGCTCCTGACGGCGCTCGCTTCCTTTAAGAGGGTAGGGGACCTGCAAGCATTTTCGGTCAGCGAGGCGTGCCTGGAATTTGGGCCGGCTTTGTCTCACGTGATCTTGAGACCCAGGTGGTGAACCTGCAAGCGCTGCCCCGGGAGGAGGCAGACCCAGCCCTTGCGTTGCTGTGTCCTGTTCGTGCTCTTCGCGCTTACGTGGACCGCACGCAGAGCTTGAGAAGCTCCGAGCAGCTCTTTGTTTGCTTTGGAGGACAGCAGAAAGGGAAGGCTGTCTCCAAACAGAGGTTGGCCCACTGGATAGTGGATGCCATCGCCTTGGCGTACCATTCCCAAGGCGAGCCGTGCCCCCTAGGGGTGAGAGCACACTCCACTCGGGGTGTTGCTTCCTCCTGGGCGTTGGCGTGCGGCGCCTCTCTGGCAGACATCTGCAGAGCTGCGGGCTGGGCGACACCGAACACATTCGCCAGGTTTTATAATCGTGTGCTGTCTTCAAGATAGCCACGAGAGACCGCTTGCTGCGCCATTCTCCTTTCAAGATGCGAGCGCTTGTCTACTCCTCAGTTCAGTTCCCCAGTTGGTGAACCCTGTGGAGTTCCTCCTGCATCCTTTCGGCAGTCAGACGCGGCGGAGGCGTCAGACGCTAGGTCCAGTACTCGTGTACATGCCCCCAGCGGTCAGTCCTTGTACTGGGCTAGATGCCCATATGTTTGTGGTTCCCTGCGGGTAACCCCATATGTGTATGGTCCACGGTACGGTTTCCCCGATGGTAAACCCGTGTCTTCCCTGGGCGACCAGCCCCTGCCCCTGAGGCGTAGCGTTCCTCCCCAAGCCTGGGTAGGACCTTCCTCAGGGAGCTCTCCATATGCAGATACTGCCTCCCTTCGGGCAGGGTGTGGTCTCCGTAGCTTCCCCAAGAGGGACGCTTTCCTGGCGTTTTTGGTCAGCTGAGAAAAACGTGGGAATTGAGTCACCGAAGCACTCTTCCCCTGAGGTAAGGAACAACAGCTTCTCCTGAGTAAGATCCTGTCCTCTCCATCCCGCTGGTATGGAAGACATTGTAGGGCTTGCTCGGGCGCTGGAGGGTTACGACATTCGAGGTTGCACTTGCAGGTGGCACGCCTCGGCCTGCCAGCATCTGCTTCCCGGTTGCTATGGCGTTTTCCACGGGATCCCATGACGTCAGTCCGACGTAACGTCGAACGTGACTGACTGATAGGGAACGTCTAGGTTACTAATGTAACCCCCGTTCCCTGAAGGAGGGAACGGAGACGTTACGTCCCTTGCCATAGCACAGAGTCACCGCTGAGCGAGATCAGTTTCGGCTCCTCAGCAAAATATGAATGAAGTGAGTAATGCCGGCTCTATTTATACCCGGATGCCGGGGGAGGAGCCCGGCATGTAAATCTCACTAGCCAATTCTGATTGGCTTGTTTTTTACTATGCGGAGTTGATTGGGCTCCCAAGCGAGATCCCATGACGTCAGTCCGACGTAACGTCTCCGTTCCCTCCTTCAGGGAACGGGGGTTACATTAGTAACCTAGACGTTCTACATGTCAAGAAAACGAAAATGAAACAAAGATGCATCATGATGATGAACAATTTTATAAGGATAGTTCGCCAAAAATGAAAATCCTGTCATCATTTACTCACCCTCATGTCGCTCTAAACCTACACAAAATAACTTGAAAAATCTTTTTGTCTGTACAATGAGTCAATAAAAAATAATGGGAGACATTCTACATTTGTTAAATACATCTTATTTTAAATATTTTCTTTTGTGTTCCACAAAAACAAAATAAAGATAAGTAAACTGTGACAGAATATCAATTTTCAGCCTCTCAACTAATAATATTAAATGGCAATACATAATAATATTGCTATATTATTTTGAATTTAAATGAAATACAGCATATTACACTGTATTTTCATTTACATAATATAATACTTCTCAGAGTGGTAATGTGGTAATGGAAGACAACTTCTTATTCATGGTGAAAACATGTTTTGGCTTGCATAAAATCAATTGACAGTTTCTACACATATAAAGCTGACAGCGAACCTTTTGAAACCTTTAATCAACGATCGTATATTTCAGAGCTGTAACCGATGAAGAGGAAATGTGCCACATAAGTGTAAAAAAAACATATTGATTTACTTCTGAAAAGACGCAGTACCAGCAGCCATTAAAGTTGAATGTAGAGTCTCCCTGCCATATACAAGATTCAAAATAGAAAATGGTACAAATAAAACCCTTGTTGTTGCCCACTGCAGTTTAATATGGCAATTTGCAGAGCTCTCTCAGCCAAAGTAAGCCACGGGGAGCCCAGGCTCGTTGTGTTTATAAAGTATCATATAACAATATGGTGCTCAGAGTGGAAATAATACAATATGATTTCCATTCTCCTTACTAAGTGAGGAAAGAGCCAAGTATAACATGCTTAACAAATGTTGTTGTAAAATATCTTATTTCATCCTTCAAAAAACCTGCATAAACAAAAATGAGGATTAGCATTCCCTAGTAGAACTTGAAGGGCTGTCTCTCTGAAAAATAAATCACACTTAAAGCCATTCTGGCATTAAGATGGTCGTCTGCTTCCTCCTCTCACTTCTGCACATTGAAAACAGCTGAATGATGCATAAGATCCAGTCAAATATAACCTTAGAATAAATGCAATACCAATTCAGGGCTCTCTTATAACATACACAGAGGGAAGAGAGAAGCCCAGTTCCATCCCGCCAGCCTTTCTCCAGCACTAAATAATGGATTGTGGGTAGGTAAACGTTGGCAAATCCCCTTTTCTTCCAGGAGGCAGACAAAGAGGTCATTGCACATGCCCCTCGGGGTTTAAATTGGAGAAAGAATTTGCCCTTTTCATCCACCTCACTCTTCTCCCTCCTTCATGCTTGTGCAATCCAGATGTAAGAGTGAGGAGACATCAATATCATGGATTCACAGATCATTCTCTTCTGATAAGGATCAATTCGGTATTAAACATTCAGTTCTGTATGGGAAACATGCAATCTGTACAAAATACTATGCGATCAAGTCTCATAGTGTTCACACAAAGGTAGAGGTCGTTGAGAAGGACATTCACAGTCTCTGTCTTAAAAGGCACTCCCAAAGAGCGTCCACAGACCACTCACGGACTTTCTGATGCAAACTACAATCTGATTGACTCCCAGCTGCAAAATTACCATGGCAGGGCAAAATTCAGAACTGAAAAATCATCCGTTTACATTTGAATTGGCCACACCACACAGGAAGTTATCTAGAATTTTAACGGGAATAAAAGAATATAAATGTATTGAACTGCAAAGAGATTCAACAAGCAAGGAAATGCATTCTGCAAAATGAAGTGGTCTTCCACACTGGTCCATAAAAGATTATTTGTCAACTAGAATTTAAAAGAACTTTGTCAGTTCAATCCTGAATGGCACACAGCTCTATGTGCTACAATGCATGGTCTAGGGAATGTGCTGTATTCATTTTTCCAATGTGTGTTCCCTCAGCTGGGAGATACAGCATTCGGAGATGGTTTATAGTGGTGTGTGGCCAATGAACGTTGAACCAGGAGAGATAACAGCTCAAGGACGTCCAATGACAGAGCTTAAAAAGAAGGCCCCATCACACACAAATACACATACGCTCAGACATCAGCGCTCTCACAGGATAAAGCCTATCTAAAAGAAAGCTGTGTAGGAGCAAAGGGAAGGACTCTCAGACGGACCCCTGAGATGATAAGTGGGATACAGCCGGTCATTTGCAGCATGTTGGAGCTCAGTTGGCAAAGCGTCTGTGAGCTCCCACAGGACACACACACGGTATATTAATATAGCCTACCAGTTAAGATGGAAAAGAGCTTGCTCTGTTTACTACAGAATCAATGCCTTTACAGTTTAACCTTGCGAGAGATGTAGGGTCGCACTGAGGCGAGTAAATTATAGAACGAGAGAGACAGAGAAACAAAGTGAAAGACCATTTATAGTGCATTTTTGTCTCTCGATACCAGTGTGAGAATGAAAGACATGGATTGTGCCTTAAAAGGATTGTTCACCCCAAAATAAAAGTCTGTCATCATTTACTCACTCCCATGTGGTTCAAAACCTGCATGTATTTCTTTCTTCTGTTACACTTTATTTTACAGTGTCCTTGTTACATGTAGTTACTGTAGTAAAAACTTAAATTGCATGCAACTAACTCTAATCCTAACGCTCGTCAGTACATGTAGTTAACTATTATTACTCAGTACTTAAATGTAAACATGTTATTGTGCAACCCTTTCTTCAATGGGATACAAAACATTTTTCATGCAATGAAAACAGATGAGTACTGGACCACCATAAACCCGAACACCGAAAACAGATTTATTGGTTTGTTTCACAAGCTCTTTATTCGATTGGATTTGATAATGGCTCATCTGGGTTTACTTCAGTCCATTTCGAGTGAAATTCTTTTACTGCCAATACTGTAAATTAAACAGGACAGTGTTTAATCTGAAAAGTCAATATTGTGACCCAGCCCTAATAAACCCATCATAAAAGGGGTCTTTCCAACATGATACAGTAATCATATACACCGAAAAATAATAGTATAGGATTTAGTTTGAAGCCATTTTTACTCTAAAATGTCACAAATAATTACGGCAAGTAACATATTGAATTAAACATAAGATTTTGGAGTAGAAAGACTGAAATAATATTTTCTTGTTAAACATACAAATTCGATTTTTTTTCGCATTGTGGGTGTAGAACAACATATGAGTTAATAAATGACAACATTTTTTTTTTTTTCGTGTTTTCATCTTTCCCTGTATGAAATGAAATGAGGCCAGGTAAGACGGCTTCATTATCTCTACTCTTAAGAACAGCAATGTAGTGGGTTACTCAGGAACCCACTACAACTGAGTTATTACAGCGACTGGTTAAAACTGAGTGTCGCTGCAAGCATTTTTTTCTGAATTATTCAGAGCCTTGGAAATTCGATTTGAGTGGTAGAGGTGAACATTGTTTCTTTTTCATATTGTGTAAATAATATTAGTGTCAAAAGGTTTTGTACATATCCAGCATTCCCTGTGATTAAAATGCCATCAAGGGAAATGTTTTTTATGTGCATGTGTGTGCGTGTTTTGTTCTTTAAGCTGGGCTGGCCCCAAGCATTAAATAATGTCAAAACAGTCTTGTGTAATGAGCCCCATATCTGCGGATGAAATATTTAATATGTTTCCCCCTTGGGCAGCTCATCTTTAATAAAAGAAAGCGGTTTTGTATCTGTATTTACATAAAGACAAAGAGAGAATATCTAATCTGTATCAGAATTACAATAAAGCAGAACTTAATTATTCTTCTCACATTGTAAGATTGCTTTTTGAACACTTGCTAGCTATGATTACAATTCAATTGGAACTTATTACTGGTGAGCAATAATCCTGAAATCTTGAGCAAAAACTTGATTGTGGAAAATGAGAAAAATATATTATGCATATAATTATGCATGACATTTGCAATGGTATAGGAATTACAATGTATGATAATGCCGACTGGCTCATCTAACATCTCAGAAATGTTTCAATCATTTATCCATGAAGGAGATTGAGATTTAGAAGGTTGACATTTATGCATCATCATAGCCTAATTATCATACAGAGACACACTCATATTCCTAAGTACATATTTACACATACACAGTGCCCAAAAGTGATGTCTGGCCTAGGAAAATTGACATTTTCCCACTTTATTCAAATAATATTAAAAAATGTTGCCTATTGTTTTATTTGTGATAACGCTATGAAACATGCCAAATTGTGAGGACATCACTTTTAGCCAGGCTGTCATACAAAGAAATTATGAACAAGCACAAAAACAAGAGAGAACCGATTCAAATATTCATAACTGATTATGATTATGTTTTTCCTGTGAGCATTTTTGCCTTTCTATGCTTTTTTAGAATTCCATTGCAAAGACCTCTAAGCATCTGAAGTTTTATTTTAAAATGATCATTTTTATCAGGCTCCTATGTTTATGTTCAGTTATTTCATTATTTTTACTGGTAATGAAAACGACTTATTGATTGCCATTAAAGTGAAATTACTGAACCTAAACAAAGGAGCCTGAAAAAAAAACACTCGTTTTAGAAGAAAATTTCAGATGTTTAGTTCATTTTGTTAACTATATAAAGTTTCCCAAAAAGTAAGTGATAACAACTGACAGCATTAAAAATGACATTGTTATGAATGCCATTAAATTTTTCTGAAAATATCATACAGAATGACATTTGCTGTAAAGAAAAAATCACATTTTTCAATCAAAACATTTCAGAAACATTGGTGTTTTTAAGGATAATCAACATCCCTGCTGAAAACCAGCCTAAACCACTTTCCTAAATTTAGTTGATCTCACAGCTTGGTCAGGCTGTTTGTTGCTGTTTGTTTGTTTGCCTAGAGGTTTTAGGCAATTTGTCTGGGAGACCAGCTACAGACCAGCTTGAGCAGGCTATTGACCAACTTAAACCAATTTAAACCAGTTATGACCAGCAAAACATTTTAGGATGGTTTAGGCTGTTTTTTGTTTTTTGTTGGGTTTTTTGTTTGTTTGTTTGTTTGTTTGTTTTTTGTTTGTTTGTTTGTTTTTTCTGCATGGAAACTGTTAAAAAAAAAAAGATAAAAGTATTTGGACACTTTCTGGTTGTCAAGCATAAGTGGATCATGTTAATAGATGAACTACACCAGTGGATTTGAAGGGAAACTGTCAACATACTGTACATCTACTAAAATGGCTTGAATAACAGTTAAAAGAAAGCAAGCATGGCTAAAAATATGCAAAAGGTCTAGTATATATATATATATATATATATATATATTTTTTTTTTTTTTTTTTTTTGCATTACTCACTTGCTAAATATTATCTACTGCAAAGGCATTCAGACCATTTTAAGCGTAGCATAAGCGCCCAAATACTTTTTGAGGCCACTGTATGGTATAAACTCCGTCACATGCCATGCCTATCATTCGGGAAGAGCTGTAAATCTCCCTTTTAATGTTCGCTTTCCTACACAACCCAGCAGTATCATAAACTGATTGGTTTCCCCGCATATCCAGCTGAAGGGAATTAGATTTGATCCCTTTTTCCCGCTTTGAATGACTGAGTGTTTGGCCCAGAATAATGTGCCATAAAAGAGCTCAGCAATGAAGAAAATGGTTTCCTTTCCTTTCCAACCTCACAAACGTTAAACACCTTGACAGAATCATACAGTGGAAAGAAATGGGCTGGAAAATGGGAGTGTGACATCCAGACAGATGGTGTCAGAGTCCTGGCACAAGCTAGAGGAAGAGGGCATATGCCCACATTTGGACTTGCACAACTAGATCCACTGGCATAAACAAGCACAGTCGAACATGCAGCAGTCAAGCAGGATTTATCACACCACCCAGTGTTTCAGAAGACAAAGACCCCCAAACACCACAATCTGCATGTGTGTGTCCTGTTTCCCTGTTGAAGGAGATTTTGAGCTAGTCTTAATCCAAGTGTGACAGAATTACACAGATTTGTGAGGCAGTAACAAAGCGAAAAGGATGTTCGCAAAGTAAATGAGTGTCACTCTTGTCTTGCGAGCGTCTGAGAAATGGTTCCGCAGATTGCCAGGGATCATCACAAACACATTTACCAGTGACTGAAAGTCTCTGATCACACGGTACGCAGCAGGATTCAGTCCCCAGAGGGATATCACTAGGACACTTTCATCTTTATGGAGTGCAGAATAACGGTGCAATTTCAACGAAATGTCGTCGACAAAAACTTCAGTCAAGAAAGTTGGATAATTCAAAGACATTACAAAAAGAGAGAAAGAATAATGGTACATATACAGGTCTTCAAAGAATTAAGGTGTAAATCTTGTCAATTCATGTAACATTACATATGGTGTTACTATGTCTAACATTTCTTTTTGACATAAAATAACATCAAATATGGTGTGATTTAAAAAGAAGAGCCGGAGTTAGACATTTGAGTAGAGGATTTTCCTCTCATCATCTGCTCATTCAATTTTCATTTGAGTTTAGTTTCTGAAGAATCAATATCCGCAAAAACATCAGGGTGCTTTCACACATGACTGCTTCCAGGAACATACTGTGATTTCTTCCTAAATATGCAAACAGAACAGTTTGATTCAACACCATACGCTCGAATCATAAATCACACACATCATTTGACATCTAAATCTGACATTGATTGCAATATTCATAGACTTCATAATCAATTTCTTAATTAGTATTTGTCATATTTCTGTAAAAATCTAAGCATTGTTTAATCCTTTAAAGACTTCACAAGCAAATTTGTATTGATAAGATATTAATAAGATATTAAGACATATCTTAAATTGAATGTCTTACCCCATTTGTATTTCTTATTATAAGCACAATCTTCACTAAATTATTGTACTTGTTAGATTTATGCTTCTACATTTATATTCTAAAATCAAGCATTAATAATCTTGCATTATTATTTATTATCTTAATTTATGGAGTCGCATATTGTTTATGTAGATGTCATTAGTAGCTAGTAATCACTTACATTTTTAGAGTAACTTACTCAACACTGCTTGATTCAAAGGGAAAACAAGTTTATTTTTCATATCCCAAAGGTAGACATTTAAACTGATTAAAAAAAAAGCTTAATATCTTATGTAATTTTACATTACAAGTACATGTAAATGTTAGATGAAAATACTGAGTGAGCCTTGAAATGTTGATGAGCTGAAAGTACAATGGCATCATCCTGGTTTGAGGCCAGTTTGGACAACAGTCTATACACCAAACAGCCTCCACATTTATTTAGATGACACCTGTACAAAAGTAATCAGGTGCTCATTGTAATCATTCAGCAGCTGAATTCAGCCAGACAAAGGGTGAAGTGTAGGCCCGCTGTGAGCAGAGAAATTAGAAGCCTCCACATCACATTAATGCTCCTTGCCAGGAGGAGAGATCAGCAGAGAAGAGCCCCTCAATGGATGAGTGGGGTCCAGATTCCTCCAGGGCTGCACTAATGTGTGCCTGAATCCAGATTAGGAGCATCATTGACTCAGCGCGCTTGGCCGCAGACCAGAGCTTCTACCACGCAACCAAAATGCACTGATGAAGAAAGATCCAGCTTTGATGACACCCTCCAAATGTCCCCATCTCTTTCTCTAGCCACCTTTTTCTCTTTCTGTTTCCCACTTTGACCTTTATCTTTCTTCATCTCACTCATTATCTTTCCACTTCATTATGTCTTTCTCTCTGGGATGCTTTCTTTGAGCAGGGGAATGAAGGCAGGAGATCTATTGGGTGCCAAACTCACAGAAGGAGAAGAGGCAAATGGCTGTGGAGAGAGGGGGGGGGGGGGGGGGGGGGGGGTGAAAAAAGAGAGAGAGACAGATATTGCTGCAGGAAGAATACAAGCACATTAGTTCACAGCAGACAGCGTTTCACAGACCCCGCTCTTCTACACTACATCACACAGGCCTGCAGGCAAAGCAACGGTAGGAACCCGAACCACAGACGGGAGGTGCAGGAGAGATCATCAGTCTGTCTCTGGTTCCTCCCTCCCTGGAGCACTGCAGGCTTCTGGGGAAAAAGCAGACATGCGTGTCCAAACATTGGTGATTTTGGTTGGCGGGCGGAAGACCAGAGATTGAGCCCTTTAACCAAAGACTCGATCATGAATTGTCACACATGACCAGGCATAAAAACCTATTGTCAAAGTGAGCAATGCGATGAAGATGCTAATGGCCAAAAAAATCCCCTTCAAAATTGGCCACTGTGAGTAGGACGCTATACTTAACAGGTATTCTACTTGAAAAATGTAACTCATATGACAGACAGGCTTTTAAAACATGAATTGCTGTTTTACAAGGATTTTATATTAAGCCAGGAGTAGGCCTTTTTAAGTCATTTAAGTAGCTTTTGTAAAAGTGCATTAGAAAAAAAAACATTACTGGTGTGCATCTTGAGACAAAACAATGGCAAGTTGCTTTCAGTAAAGACAGCTCTGGTCTGGTCCTACTTATCAGGTTAACTTATCCTTAATTAATTACCCTTAACTTAAGTGGGTTAGGGTTAGAGTAATTACTCACCCTCATGTCATTCCAAAACCATATGACTTTCGTTCATCTTCAGAATGCAAATGAAGATCTTTTTGATGAAATCTGAGAGCTTTCTGTCCCTCCATTGAAAGCTACGCAATTGCAACTTTGATGCTTCAAAGAGTTCATAAAGAGATCGGAAAACTAATCCATATGAATTGAGTGGTTGGGTCCAAATTTTCAGGCAAACATTTACTTAACTAATCTGTCACGTAGTAATGGCTACAGCATATCAGATATTCTCCCGTAGCAGACGGTTACAGTATAATGTCACAAAATAGCAGTTACAGTCGTGCATGTGCAATAAAACACCAGAACACTGTTGCCGTTCCATCAGCAGTTGTTGCCTAGTCTCTAATTCCAGTACACCACTGTGCATTCAACGGGAAACATCGGTTTTCACAGGGAAAGTAATTTACTTAATTACATAATTACTCAACACTACAAACATTCAGACAAGTTATTGCAGAGCTGCTTTTCAGTCGAAACTAAGCTTGATTCGTAACTGATGATTTTTCAACTTTAACACTATTTTCCAGTTTTTTTTAGCTGTGAAGCTGCTTTGAAAGGATCTGTATTGTATAGTGTTAAAGAAATGTGACTTGACAAGTCAGAAACATTCAGCATGTCACTTTTAACAGTTAAATGTAGTCCAAAACAACAAAGAACATTGATATTAACGTGATTTATCGTTAGTATTAATAATAATAACAATTTCACCTTGTAGCAGAATTGTGAGATTAGCATGAATTTACCTTAATACCATGAAAAGTCACATCAAAAGTCCCAGAGAGACCCAATCAGAGCTCTTTTGCCAAATTAGGACAGACAGGATCATGATGACACGGTAGAATATATGTAAATGAATTCACACATTCATGAGCATTACACCCTGCAAACTATTCTGCCAGACATTGCATAGTTATTCATTTTCTATTTTACTGATGGCCATTCCGCCGATTAAAACGCAGTTACAAACTCCTGGTACACTGAATAATAAACTAGTTTGAATAACTACAGCAGAGTCTTTGATGTACACTATACCAGTGTTGAAAGTGAAAGTCTCTCTCCCTCACAGTTTCAGTTTACATTTGTATTGCCGAAGCAGTTGCAGCTTAGCAGGGGGACAATTCCTCCTCCCTCTCTCTCTCTTTCTGTGCCTGAGGGGTAAAAGATGACAGCACAGCCCATTTTTTCCGTTATACTATAAAAGTCTACCTAAGCAAACACTCTTGGGAGCCCTTCATTTCCGAAGTAAGCAATCCCACACTCTTGCACACTGACACACACAGACATAAGTGAGCCTTCATCTCAGGAGTTCGGTGTCAAACTCAGCTTTTTATCGCAGTGCTAAATTTATACATTTATATAAAGAAGCTTAGGGTGCTCTACCCAATAGGGATTTACAGGAGGTAAATACTAATTCACAGTTTTTGTTTCTTTAGATTCGAAAGAGCAGCTAACACTTGGCTGTTAGCGAACTTCTCACAAGTAGGAATGGCCATTCTGTAATAAGCAGAACAAAAGTGCTTGACAATGTTTTGTGGGTCCACTATATTTGACATTTACGATTATGTTTAAAAAAATTTTTAGTATGATTTATATAAAATCAACCTTGAAAACAGTAGCATTTTTTCCAAATAGGCCCCGTTCACTTCAATTATGAGCCCAGATTTCTGTTAGGAGGGACAAATGGAAATTTATTTTTGTGGTAATCAACATTATGATTGCTGATTGAGCTTAACTTGTACTCAAGCATGGACTAATCCTTATAGGATGGTTTTTAATCGAGAAACACCCAAGCACTTTCACAACAGCTCTAATATGAGCCTGTTGCTGGTGTGATTTGAATCTGAAGGTTGGCCTTTGTTTTAGCCTGTGATTTGCATGTGTGGATAATCCAATATCCCTGTTCATACTCCCTGGAGTCGCTCTGCAAGGACTGGCTGACCTTCCTACACCTACTATTACTCAGCACTCACACACACATACACACTCAGACACACTATCTGTTGTTGGTGACAGCACAAGGAATAATAGGGACGCAATGATTGCTCCACAGAGCAATGGATTTAAAGAGCTGTTTTTGAGGGGGAAGAGATTTCACCTCCCTCCATTTAGCAAGTTTGGTCAAGGGCATTTCAGATGTTGCATTTTATACACTGCAAACATATTCAACAGCTTTACCTGATGAACTGACAGAGGAATTCTGACAGTGCAGTCAGTCATTTCGGAGACAGTAGGAGGAGACGGGCTACTTGTACATTCCCCATTCAAGTAGATATGGGCTGTATCTTTGTGCTTTACCTTAAAGGATTAGTTCATCCAAAAATGAATGTTCTGTCATTAATTTCTCACCCTAATGTCTTTCCAAACCCGTAAGACTTTCGTTCATCAACTGATGTGTGAATTGATGAATGTTTATGTGAATAAAAGCCTAAATTCAATCTGTTCATCATATAAAGCAATCGTTTCTCTTCAGAAAATTTTGAACTAACACTTTTACGATCTCTTAAGGAACTTTTTGAAACATCAAAGTTTCAGATGTGTAGCTTTATATGCATGAAGGGACAAAAATCTCTCAGAATTCATCAAAAATATCTTCATTTGTGTTCCGAAGATGAACAAAAGTCTTACGGGTTTGGAATGGCATGAGGGTGAGTAATTCATGACAGAATTTTCATTTTTGGGTGAACTAACCCTTTAAAAATGAATAAGTAATAAGTAATCATTTATATTTCCACCAATATTTCAAGTATTTACAATGCAATCCCAATTATATCAGTCTTTAGTGAAAAACATTTAACAGTTGTGTTGCTTAATATTTTAAAGGAAACTGCAAAAAAAATGCATCCTTGCTGAATTCATTTCTTTCAAATGAAACAGACACCATTGTGTAATATATACTGTATAGCCTACACACACACACACACACACACATATATATATATATATATATATATATATATAAATTATGTGTACTTCATCCTTTGCTTAGCAAGGTATACAGTAAACACCAGTGTAGCGAGTGAATCTGCAGAGAAATTAATGAGACCATAATGCTTTGCACGATAGAAAAAAACAGGCTCTTATGATTGATTAATCCCTCCCACCAGCACTGCCACAGGTGATTATAGGGGGATTGTGGTTTTCTCATGGCAGTTTGCTTTAGATTTAAAGACATTAAAAATGTCCATTAAAAATGTGAGGCTGATTGCATGTGTTTGGGGTTGAGTATGCGAGTGTGTGTGTCCACATGCATTTTAAAGGCAGATGTGCTGGAATCGGAATGTGTATTAAGCCCACCTTGCTCATCCAGTCCACAACAGCTGTGGCCAAATGAACTTCACTAATGCAATTACAGAGCAGCTGTTGCATCCAGATAACACAAAGGTGCATACGAGCAACTAAAAGTGTGTGTAAGTTTGTGTATGTGCGTGTGTGTTGCATCGGTATACATAACCGAGCAAGCTGTGGCCCCAGCAGGGCTGAAATTGGATTAGTGTCAGCCTTGATAAGAGGAAGGACAGTAAAGGGAAGAGTGAGAAATTGAAGAAAAGAGCATCGGCTGTAGTAATTTCATTTCCAGATCAGGTGGCTGAAGGTATAAAGGAACTGCTATGGTGCTCCAGTGCAGTAAATGGAATATTCATGCACTGATTGCTTCCCCCTCTCTCTCATTCTGTCTGTCTTTGTCTGTATTTCTTTCTTTGCACTCCTTATCCTTCCTGCATTGTGCTAGCTGTCATTCAGACACTGTAATCTTATTGTGTTCCTGCCTATGGCTCAGAGCTGTGAGATCTGCTGCATAGCAGGCCCGAAGGGAGGTGCTAGCCAACACTGTAGTAATGGCTTTTGGTTAGGCTGAGGACTTATAGGTTTCTCCTTGGTGTTTAAGGCCTAGCAAGCATCATGTGTTCTCAGCTGCCTCCCTGCTGGAAAGTCCAGGATTTACAAATCACTACCAAACAAATAAATTTATATGCCAATATTAATGTTGCTCAATGCCAAGGAGCTGAAATGTGTTCCAGTGCATTGATAGTGTGTCATCTGACAATTCACATAGAGGAAAACTGCTACTCTAAATACTTCTTTCAAGGTGAAATGTGTTACTTCTGAGTCAGCAGTACCAAAATAACTCAATAGATTGCTGCAGGTATAACGTATTTTTGCAGGCCAAAACTCGGAAACGAATTAGCATTTTAGCAGTTCCGGATGCATCGTCCTGAAGTCAATGGGTTTTTGGATTAATTAAATAAGGTTTGTGATGTAAGCTTGAGATATTTTTACATATTATTCTATGGCATAAAATACATCAGTAATACCCACTTGCAATATTTTTAAGATTTTACTTGTCTTGAAAAAGGTGGTTACTTACATCATCACACCGAAAAGGTAAACTCATCTACTTACTAGCCTGCTTTTTTTTTTCAATTTGTGAAGATTTTTCGTGATGAAAATAATGTTTAAGAATCTTTAGCTTTTGTTAGCCACAGAGCTTATTTTCTGCAATAATCCAAAAACCAATGGAAAAATCCAATTGTGTTTTATCAAGGGAATCTTACCAGGGTGATGCTTCTACAACTTCCAGGTTGGCAGGCAAAATATGTGTCATTATACTGCAGCAATCCATTGCATTGTAGTTATGCCTATATTGTTTGAATAATTAAGCTCATTTTGTTATTAAATATCAATGATAAGCATTATATTATATCATATTTTGTTCTATTTGTATGTTTCACAAAATATCACACGAGCAAGAGTGCCATTCAGCGTGGTTGTGATTCGACCCTATAGGCACACACAAGACTACACGTAACCATCTGCAGTGATTTACAAACTCGGAATTATTGAAAATGTGATATTTCTAACTATTTAATAAACAAGATGTTACTAGTAGAAATAAAGTAGTCCTGAAGCTTACTTAAGTCAAATTAAAGGTTTGTTAATTAAAGGAGTCATTTATTCATTAAACACTGATTTATGAATTGGCTGAATGAATCACCCAATGATTCAGTCAGTTGTTACCAGCTACTAGTATATCCAGGTAACCGGAAAAAAAATACCACCACTAAAGTTCTACACCAAAATGTATTTTTTCTGAGGTTCTCAGCATCACCTAATATATACCACATGCAAAGAGATACAAACCAATAATACATTTTTAATGTGCAGCTGAAAATGCTGACAAAGGTATGCGACTCTCTCTCCTGAAAATCTATCTATCTCTCAAATAATTATTATGGAAAGCTGATTATATGGATTTACGAAAGTCTTAGCCTGTGAAGAGCATTTTAAGTTGGAGGGAGAGATTGGGGACGAATAACTTCAGTGCATCAAAAATTCATCGCTCTGCTCGCAGCTGATTGGCTCATGTCTGTTGGAGATCTGTGATCGAGAGCATAACCTGCCCCATAGTAAGTAATGAACCCTGGTAACAACATACCCAACCTCGTAGTAACGAAAATCAAGGACTTGCTCACTGAAAGTGAGCTACTACTAATTAGATCTAAAACTCGATTTGTCAAAGTATATTTTATCAAATTTGATTTCACAGAGAGTTTGGTTTCCTAAGCAACATGTTTTTAAAGTCTGTGATAAGCTTTGATTTTTAGTTTGAGAAATACCAGTAGGCCCTAAATAATTCAATGAGCACCTGAAGTTGGAGCTTTCGGAACATTCACTCACTTTTGGGGGGCCTAACAATAATAAATGATAGAATTTGGTGCTCCACTGCAACTGTAAAAGGTTTCCAAAATTATTTATCAATCGTGAGTTAATGAAAGAGATAATCCAGTCATTTACTTCTAAAATATATTTACAATTAACCTATAATCTTATGGGTATAAACACAACTTACTTGAAGAAGTAATTGCAGAATCTGAACATTAGAATTGTAAACAGGCCTAAAATAATGCTGCTTATCTTACTGAGTCTTTTACTAAGATTTGAAAACAATGAAAAAAAAATTCAAAATTGACCTTTCAATATCAACCTTCTATTAATAAAGAAGTTTTCTTTCTAATACTTGAAAGTGCAACTGAAAGCACAGACAATATTGTATGCTAGTAATATGATTTTTTAGAAGCTGCACATGTCCATGTCATCAATCTGATATCCATCAACCCTAAGAAACAAACTGACTTGATGTATTATGGCGATATAAATCAAAACAATGTCTATTTCACATCCTTCTGAAAGCCTGCCAAGCAAATGTCAAGGTCACACCGACCTCTCAGAATCAATACTGTTATCAATAATTTCATTAAAAGCACAAGATGAATTGTCTGTGCTTCACTGGGGTTTTGCAGTTGTATCCGTAAATGGTAAAATAGTGCACTACAGCTCAACATCAGTGGAAGATCAACCCATGAATATGAAACAGGCATTTGGCTTCAGAGCTAGAAGTGAAGTGATCATGAACGTTTTAACTGCTCGTGTGGTTAGACATGAACCCTCGTGGCCGTAGATAAAATTATGCTATTGATAGACAAGAACGTTGAGGTCTCTGTGAGAATTGTGAATTGGGGTGGGGGGGTGAGGGGGTGAGGGGGAATAGGAAACAGACGCAGACGGGTATTCAGGATTCAGCTATGGGGCATAATGGCTTCGGGCTCGTCTGCCAAGAAATTTCCATTTCCACAACGTGTGAATTATCCACATTGCCTTTGTATGGTCACGTTCCTATTAAATAAGCTGCAGACTCAATCCTATCTACAGGGACCACACAAATGATTTGCCAAATAGTGAGTTCATATTTGAAAATGTGGCAATATTTCCATGAAGTCATTCTGGTGTTAAATACGCACACTCATTGAATTAACATTTGTGAGTGAATACATGTTAGAAATGATGATGGTATTTGTATTCTTCCCACCAAGTACTGGTGCTGAAAGTATCTGGCCTTATTATGCATCAAATCCATCAGTGTCAGACCACAGGATGTGCCACCATGTACATGCATTAGTAAAATTTTTGACTGTATGTAAACACGATTCATCCATCATTCAGCAATGCAGCAGCAACACACTTGCAGGCCGACAAACATAAAAGCATGTCATTATACAAGCACGCAAGTTCACAGTACCAGCTGTATGCTGGGATCATCTTTAAATTATTCCATCCTTCTTAGTTTATTACTTATGAAACAACAAATCAATATAACATCTTATGCAATTCTTTAACCTGCCATAAGAATAAAACAGCAATTCTGCAGAGGTTTGCAGAGCATTGGCTTTGGAACCATAAGCATGCCATCCTCCCACACACCCATGCACATGCATTCACATATGCTGAATTCAACTTCAACACACACGTTTGGCTCCTCAGAGAGCTCTTGATTTGCCTCACAGATAGACTGACATGGGATTTTCAGCATGAAGCTGAAATGCTAATGCAAACAATGATCGAGGTATTTGTTATGCATAATCCTCAGAGGCAAGAGTAAAAGTACCTCGCTGGATGAAAACGAGGGAAGGTTCTGGGAGACAATATCTCTTAAGTATTCATTTAAATATAACTATGAATCTAGGGGAGATCAGGGCTAGTTGTCGTAGATTTTATTGAATATTTCATCGAGTAGTTTTATGCTTGAATTTCAGATAAATCCCTAAAAAGTCGTGGCTACAAAGAAACTAAAAAATAACCACTGTTATTACAATAATAGCTGGTTATTATACTTATAAGGTCAAATGGAATTGAAGAAAACTATGTGTTTGAACATTTTAAAACTGATGTTAAAACAAATTTGGAAATATTTTAAATATTCCATATAGGCTACCCTTGACATTTTTGGATATAAGTAGACCTACTCTTGCTTGAACAGTTTGTTTGGTAAATAAAGAAATAAATATTACCCAGAAAAAGGATGATTAATTGAAAGCACTTACATTTTTCCACCTGGGCAAGTTATCACAATGGACACAATGTTTGTCAGTGTAGTTTTATCGTGTTCTCTTGTTTACTCAACAGCTACTGCACAGACATCGTTCACAAAAAAATATATATATATATATTTTTTTTTTTTTTTAAACAACATCTAATATTCACTGTGATATATCCATTGTGGCTATCCCTGATCTCCCTTATAATATTTATTCTACAGGCATTGTGACCTTCTGTAAGTTATATCTACTGTACACTCATGTTTAGAGAGAAAGATCTATAGTAAATAAACAAGAATGAGAGACCTAACTCGTAGGCTTAATGGATATGACATGCTTTTTTAAAAAGACAATAGAGAGACAGTGGGAGATAGAGGCTGAGAGGCGCTCAGAAGATTTTCTTGGGTGACTGGAAACAAAGACATGCTAATTATTAGCTTGTGATGAAACTACAGGAACACAATTCACGCTTCTCAGGTCCGTTCCCCACACACCACTAATTGCACTGTCAAACTCACAGTTTCTCATATTCTCATATATGTCACACGCACGCACACGTAGACATATATATGCAAGCAGTTTGTTTTTGTTGCAAGGCAATGATAATGAGTCGTTTGAAAGTAAAGGGCAACAGCCTAGTCGTTTTGCTGCTTTCAGCGTTGCGTCAATTGTAGAACGACGATGTGTCAACAGTGGCCCCTAGCGGATACTGAGAGTTCTGCATAAAGACACAACACGAATAGGCTGTTGTTGTCGTGTTTATATTCTGAGGACAGAAGGAAGCTAATTTGTACGTTTTAATGAAATAATTTTTTCACTTTAAAGTTATTTAAAATCCGTAAATGAACAATGGAACACTCTATTCCCTCAATTTATCCACAATCCACTCAAATGTTAACATATCTGCAATATATTAAAAATTCTACATAAATGCAGAATACATTCATGCATTTCCTGTAAGTTAGTTGTATAAGGATAAGCAGAGTTTTTCGTTTAAAGCGTTCTTGTCGTAAACAAGTAGCTAAATAGCAGCTTGATAAACATAATAAATCATGTCTTAATGAAAATCTATAGATTTCTACAATGGTTAGCTGATGATTAGCTCAGTAAAAACAATAGAAGTCGATAGCAAGTCATCCATATTAGAAAAACGTATGTGTGTCTGTGTGTGTGTGTGTGTGTGTGTGTGTGTGTGTGTGTGTGGTTCAGGTATACCCGACGCTATGGAGACAAATATCCCCAAAAGATGGCAATATCCAAACTTGTGTCCTTGTAGGGACATTTTTGGGACACAGCTCATAAATCATACTAAGTGATGTTTTTTGAAAATCTAAAAATGCAGAGTTTTCTGTGATGGGTAGGTTTAGAGTTAGGTGATAGAATATACTGTTTGTACAGAATAAAAATCATTATATCTATATGTCCCCATAAACCATGAAAAACAGTGTGTGTGTGATTTAAGAGCATGGTTTATTAAGAAACTAAAAAATATATAATATTTTCACACCTAAAAATTGCAAAACATTAGGGTTAATTTATAGCAACAAATGTCAACAAAAAGGACTGTGTATGATGACTGTAAATGCTTAATTTTGTTTAGCACCTGCCACAAACATACCCCTGCTCTCTTGTTTTAGCCCATGTGACCATTTTCCTGACAGAAATTAGTATAAAGTGCTTCAGATGCCATAAACAGGTGTTGGGGGGGGGGGGGGGGGGGGTTCTGCTTTAGCCTAATTCAGACTCATCTACACATTACACAGGACTGAGGGTCTGCAGGTAAGCCACATTCATTTACTCTTACTAATCTATCATATATTCAGATATCAGATATATCAGATTCATCAGATTTGGTGGTCATTAGTGGTATAGATGTATTATTTGTAATAATTCTAACATGAATATATATGGATGTTATAGCGTATGTTGTAAATTAAATAGCCTCCGTCACAGTGGAGTTTCATTAACAGCACAACCCATCAATAAAACAAAATAGCATTTTACACAATAGACACAAAAAAAACTGCATGAATAAAAACGGGGGCTCTCAGACACTCATGGATTACGCAAAATTGTCAGCAACAATATAATATCTAGTGAACCTCTATTTGTTTAAAACTGGACAACTTAATGATATCAGAGATGACTTATGTTCTTCAAGTCCTATAAATCTCTGCTTGTTTATGCACCTTATCTATTTGGACATCATATTGATTTTTGCCATGTAAAAGCCTAACTAAAAGCTAAACTAAAAGCATCTTGATGTCCATGAAGCATCTCAGATATTGTGCTCTCTGCAGGCTGATCAGATTTCTGGGGAGGTGTAGTGGAGGTTCCAAACCCCCTGAAGATGTATGGCCTGTATTTGGAAGCGGTGAATGACTACATTAATGAATCATATGGAGAGGACGTATGGAGACTAATCGAGGCCAGAGCGGAGATCCCACACCTGAAATTTGTTCGACATCAGATGTATAAGTAAGTCCTGAAAGTGCTGAGTCACATATCTGATGAATTAAGTGTCATAGATTGTATCTGGCTAATTTAACAATGCTGGTGTTTGTTATTCCAGCGATAATCTGATCCTAAGATTGGCAAAGGCAGCTGGAGAGGTTTTGGGAAAAACTCACGATGAGCTGATGTACGCTTTTGGTGTCTACATGGTCAAGCGGATAGGAAACTATGGCTACGAGAGGATCTTAAAGGTGATTTTCAAGCATGGTAGACTCTGTATGTGGCAGGTACTCATATAGGTAAACATATACACTATCATTAAAAAATTTGGGGTCAGTAAGACTTTTTTTGATTGATCAAGTATAAAAGTAAAGACTTTTACATGAATAAATGTTGATCTTTCTATTCTTAAAAAAGAAAGTATCAGTTTCCACAAGAATATTAAGCAGCACAACTGTTTTCAATATTGTCTATAAGAAATGTTTCTTGAGCAACAAATCGGTATATCAGAACAATTTCTGAAGGATCATGTGACACTGAAGAAAAAAAAAAAACCCTTTCCTTCCCTTTTCCCATCCTACTCTAGCTTATGGTACTGAGCAATGTATGAAACTTGTTTCGTGAGCACTTCCTGTGTTATTTGCCAATTCATGAAGAATCGCTTGTTTGTTTTCCTCACTTGTAAGTCGCTAAATGACTAAATGTAAATGTAAATGTGAAGACTAGAGTAATGATGATGAAAATTCAGCTTAACCATCACAGGAATAAATTACATTTTATAATATAATAAAACAGAAAACAGTCATTTTAAATTGTAATAATATTTCACAATATTACTGCTTTTACTGTATTTTTCATCAAATAAATGCCGCTTTGGTGAGCATAAAAGATTTTAGTAGTTCAATAAAGCTATTTTAAATGTACTTTTTCATTCTGAATAAAATTATATTTTTATTTAGAATGAATTATATCTTAGCCTATATTTAAAAAGAATTATGATTTTTTCTAATATCATTTTAAAAATTTAATCTTACCAACCTTATATTTTTTTAATGGTAGTGTATGACATTTTTCTATTATTTTATTGGGCTTTTCTCAATGGATAATTGCATAATTGTACACATATTTTCAATCTCTTGTAATGTCTGTGTCTCAGGTGCTGGGGCGTAATGTACGAGATTTCATCAATGAGCTGGATAACCTGCATGAATACTTCCGTTTCTCTTTCCCAAAAGTCCAGCCGCCCAGTTTCTGTGTAGAGGAAGAATGTGAGACAAGTCTTACCCTGCATTACCGTTCAACAAGGAAAGGATTCACGCAATTTGTCAAAGGTAATAGTGCTAAGTGTTACATTCTTAGAAACACGTCGTGGAAAGTATATTCAGACCAGTACCAGGATTGCAAGTGGCAGCTTTTAAACAGCAGTTCAATAAACAACAAATCAGTAACATCCATTCAGACACAATACTGACAGTAATTTTGTTGCTCCGCCATCGAGAATGTTTCCAAGTAAAGTCAAAGCAGAATTAAATACTGAGCATCTCAGAGCAACAAACAGTGATGTTTTACTTCTAAACGAATTGACTGATTCTATCATTCACATATAAGTCACTTGTTTCATTCTTGAATGAATCAGTACAAATTGGTTGAACGAATAATTCAATGAGTCACTTATAAAGACAGTCGCCTGTTGCCACCTACTGGCGTAACAAGTAACCTGCAGAAAGAGTCACCAGTAATGCAAAGTCAAGGCACAGAATGAACATTTTTATAATAAGTACAGGCCAAGTATTAAGATTTCCACCTGATTACATAACTAATATACTTGACATTCAAAAACAGAACATCTGAGACAAAAGGTTTCCTACTGAGCCTCCTTATATTTGCTTAATAACTCTGCTTTATATATCATTTACTGAATGAACAGTTACCATATTAACAGGATGAGCATAATGGTGAGCTCTGTATGCGTGCTTTCTGAAACTGTTTGCATACTAAATTTCTTGAGAGATGTGCGAGTAAAAATAATGATCTCAAAGTGAAGTTCAGATAATTAAAATGTGATAAAATGATGCTTGACTAGAACTTACACGATGAAAGCTGGTCAGCCACAGTGTTTATAGCCTCAGGCTGTTTAAAATTCAAAAAACGTCTGTTGTGGTTTCTCTGTAGGGCAGCTCTCTCAGGTGGGCCGACAGTTTTACAACACAGACATTGAGGTGGAGATTCTGTCCAAAGAGGAAACAGAGAAAATGACATATGTGGTAGGAGTCCAAACAGATGAGACATTTACCTTCTTCTGTGTACACAAACCCTGCTCTGTTATCCTTTATTTCTCACATTTCTGATCTTCTCACTCTATCTCTCTGAAGGTGTACAAGATGAATTTTGACAACGCTGCGTTTAAGCACCGTATGCCCCAGCAGAAAACAGCTCCAGGCTATGAGAAACTGCCCATGAAGAGAGGAATTTTTTTCGACATGTTCCCCTTCAGCGTGATATTCCGCAGGGACATGACCATGTATCGGATCGGAGACGGTTTGAAAGAGGTGTTTTCTGATCTGCAAGGCAAAAAGGTCAATGAAGAATTTACCCTGGTGCGACCCATGCTGGAATTCAGCTGGGATAATGTGAGTGAACAGGAGGGTAGGAGAATAGATCCGAAGCCAAAGTAGCATGAAAGTAACAGCCAACAACTTAATCTAAAAAAAAAATGTTTATGCTTTCTTTTCTTGCTCTTGGCATTTGTGTCCTGAAAAGATGCTTTGGTGTGTGTTGGTGTATGCTCTTCCAGATCTACACCCACCTCAACAATGTGTTTGAACTGCTGTCTAAAGCTGTGGTGGAGAGCAAACAGAAGGTCAACATCCCTAAACTTAACAAAGAAGAACCAGAGGAGAAAGAGGAGAGTGAAAAACCCAAAAAAGAAGAGAGAGGTACAGTTCTGTTTTAATCAAAACATAATCTGCAGAACGTTTTCACAATTTTTAAACCGACTGTGAGGTAAAATCTATGGAATTCTACAAAATGGATTCAATTATGGACATAAATTATCATGTCACACACATACAGGGAGAGAGAGCGAGAGAACATATTCCATGCCTCATAATAGCCAAAGTTACACTGACCAATTAGAACCACAGCAGTGCTGACTAAAGCTGACTTGTCAACTTTAATGCTCTGCCATGACGTTTTAAGCTTGACGTTGACTCGCCACTGATCATTTGACACCAACAACATGGCCACCCTTCATACTGTGCTGACTTAATATACTAATGATCTTTTTTTTTAACTCAACGAACTTAACAGTTTTCATATAAAATTAATCATCAAAACTACCCCCAAAAAATATATTGGGTGTAATAATAATGCTGTCCAATAGAGGGGACCACAAGGTAAAACATCTCTGAAATCTGCTTTTGCACCCCTTTTCCTTCAGTTAAAATGACAAATAAATGCATACTCTGATAGAACCCCACAAGTTATGTTTGTTTATACCATCTGGATATTCAGTACTGATCGCGTAAATGCACGTTTTAAACTATTTATTGAACAGGTAAGTTAAACTCTGTTCTAAAGTAATGCTCTGCTGCGCTGAAACACGCACACACATACAGGCAGTTGCTCATGCACACAGAAACATTCAGGATCACTTACTGCCATTGCTGTTCTTTGATTTTCTGTTCTAGATAGTGTAGTAGAGAAGCACTCCGCAGGTAGGTTTAATTCTCTCTCTAATGCATTCAAATAAATGTAATCTTACTATGCCACTTTATCGCCGCGTCTGATTCAAAATGAGCAGAAATCTGTAAGAAATGTAACAACCCATAGACAAAAGAATGGATAAAAAATAAGATGTTATGTAGGAGCAATACTCTTGTGGGCAACACTGTGACGTATGCCACAGCTGTGTACAAGGCGATTCGACCCTAGTTTGAGGCCGGGCTCGAGGTTCAGGCCAATATCAAAGTTTCTTCACAAACTTTAGCCTCTGGTTGAAAATGGTGGCATGTTGCAAAGCATTCCCATCCCTTGTGTTCTTATTAATGATGTAATCAGCAATTAGTCAAAGTTGACTCGATTTTAATCACATAACAGTTGACTTCAAAAAATCTGAGGTCTTTCAACCCCTTTGCTGACATCAGAAATCAGAAACATGAACAGTACAGAATGTGAGCATTCACATCCAAGCATCTAACCTCTACACAGATTAATGCAGATAATGTCCTAAAACATCTCATGCTAACTTCTGTTACTGTGCTTCTGCTGTTCTCAGATATTAAAGTGATGGAGGAAATGAAGGGGACAGATCAGGAATACAGCGGCACTCTGACGCAGTACAACAGCTCGGCTAATTCTGGAGGAGAGGACATCGAGCTGCTGGCTTTTCAGACTGTCACCGGTTAGACACATTACAGTAAAGTGATGCTCTGAACGAGCTCCACTGGTATCTTTCTAGACATTGTTTAATGCTTTTGGAAAACATTCAGGAACACTTCTGTGGCATAATACTGATCCAAGACAATATTGAGAAATTCTATCAAGTAAATTAGATTAAAATCATTATTCAAAGTGTTTGGGGAACCAAAACAGACTCAGAAAGTGCCTCTAGTCTTGATCATCCATATGAATGCAAAAATTAAACTTCTCTCTTGTTCAGGTAAGTGCAGTGAAACCATATTTGAAGACATGCGGGAGCCCCCTAAAAAGCCTCTCCACCTGAAGGGCCAAATGAAGTACGTCCCTCAGTGGGACTCCCTCATCTTTCTAGGAACTCCCATGTAAGCTCTCAGTCGGATCTCACACGTTTACAACACTGTAGTCTGGGCTAATGAAAAACAGTAGTTTAGTTATTGCCTCATAAAACTGACAATCAAGATCTCTCTGCCAAGTCATTTCATAGGCACCATGCCCCACACTCTCGTAGCCCATCATTAAGTTTGAAATGACCATTTTCCACTCTCTCTCTGACCTCGGAGAATTAAACAGGTTCTTTACTGATTTTGTCTCAGGACCCAATACTTACATTGGACATCATCCAACATTGCAGCAAAAATGTTAAGCGTCCAAAAGCATACAAATATGTCCTTAAAATTAAACATGTTGCTAAGCCAATTTATTTTGTTATCTCAACTATTTGCACAATTATATGGTTAGTTGGAATTCTAGCATTTGCATTAGCATTGTTTTTTTCCCCCCTACTCTCCACGACCACATCAGAACAGACCTGCAATCTGCCAGCTGGGAACTACTAATCTACATGCAGTAGCACGTCTACCTCTTTTGTTTAAATCTCGTTTTACATGATATAAGCCCTGTAATGTGTAGTTATGTTTACAATTCTCAGCTCTGTCTGTAGATACAGTTCTAAACCACAGCAAGTTTAGTTTTTATAAAAAAAAATACGATTTGAGTTATATATGTTGAAGCCTTTATTAATACATATTCTCCTTTGTACAGTATTGAGACAGTGGAGGACATGATAAAAATGGGTGTTTACGTCAATGATTTAAACCTGCACGACTCGAGCAGAGAGCTCATCCTGGCCGGAACACAGCAATCAGCCGAGCTGCAACTGGCACTTGACCAGGTATAAATGTCACACTGATGCCACCAGTGTGAGCCCAAAATCCCATTCTTAAAGAGACATATTTTATTTAAAATGTAGGAGTTATGTAGCAGGATTTCTGGTATGGACTGGCTCAAATCTATTAAGCCAATTAATAAATGCAGTGTCTGTGGCTGTGGTTATTGCATCGAGAAATGATATGCAAATGACAGGCCGATCTCTCACTGTGCCTCCTACAGGAGCAGCAGAAGTATGCACAGCTGCAGGAGATCATTAAAAAGCTGGATGAGGAGAAGAAGAGAGGAGACTCCCTGCTGTACGCCATGATACCCAAAGCAGTGGCAGACAGACTGCGCAAGGGAATCACAGCCCTGGAGACATGTCAGGTATACACAAACCCACCCATTAAACACACTTCTAAACACACCCGGCACAACGAAACCCACAATTTTAATGAATTTCACTTAGTATAGACTGACCAATAAGATTAAAATCTCAAGAGGGTTAATGAAATACGATGAAAAGCACTCTATTTTTCCTCAAGGGCTGTCCTGCTGTTATTAAGTGCTGTTCTTGATCTGTTATCTCCTTTCAGGTGTTCCCAGACGTGACCATCCTGTTCAGTGATGTGGTGAAGTTTAATGAGATCTGTATCCACATCACCCCCATGCAGGTGGTGGACATGCTAAACGAGATCTATATCGTTTTTGACACACTCAGCGAAAAACACAATGTTTATAAGGTAACATAAGGAACTCAACTCAACAACATGTATGTTCTTTGACCTAAAAGTCCTTCAAAACAATCCTCTGCTTTTTCTTTACTAGGGAGACACAATATATCATTACCATATCAGTTATTAGAGGTTTATTAAAAATGTATCAGCATCAGTGGATACTGGAAACACAAGCATTCAAAAGTTTGGGGTCAGTAAGATTCATGATGGAACTCTCTTATACTATTTTAGTATATTTGGTCACAATTTAGATTATGGTCTAATTCTCACTATCAACTAACTATTAACTATGACTTTTGCCTCAATGAACTCCTAACGGCTTATTAATAGTTGGGAAGGTAGTTGTTAAGTTTAGGTATTGGGGGATTAGAAAATGGCCTTGCAGAATAAGACACTACTATGTACATTATAAGTATGAATAAACAGCCAATAGCATGGTAATATGCATGCCAATAAACAACTAGTTAATAGTGAGAACTGGAGCTTAAACTAAAGTGTTAGCATATATTTTAAAATGTAAATGTGAATATGGAAGTCACTCCAGTCTTCAATGTTCAGCTGAAGTCATGGAAGTCATGGAAACCATGACACATTTTTTCTGCATTCTTTGATTAATAGAATTTCAAAAGAACAGCATTTATTTTAAATAGAAATTTTCTAACATTTTACATCTTTCTGTTTTGATCAATTTAATGTGTCCTTGCTGAATATTTTTTTTCTCTTCTTTAAATCGCACTGACCTCAAACTTTTAAATGGTAGCATTTGTAAAATTTGGCAAATCTCAAAATGAATAACCCTTTATTATACTGTACTTTATAAGTGTATTTAATACATTTAATATCAACCATGGTCTGAAAATAATTTCGGATGTAAATATTGATAAATACCAAAAAAAAAAAAAAAAAAAAAAAAAAAGCTTAGTGGTGCCAGCCAGAATTTTTATTTCCACACTCTAAAATATGCTGGGTTAAAAACAACCCAAGTTGGGTTGAAAATGGACAAAGCCAGTGATTGGGTTTTTTTAACCCAGCATTTGGGTTAAATGCTTGCCCAACCTGCTGGGTAGTTTTATTTAACTTTACCTATTGTATAAAAATGACAGTATTGATTGCTTAAAATGAACCCAAATATGATGGAAATGAACATTTAATAATATACTTAATAAATGACCATTTATTAATAAGTTTAATGAATAATAATTAAACAATAAACATTTATTAAATTGCTTATTAATAAATGTTCAGCTTTTGATTTTTATTGTTGCATCTAGTCTTTAGTCTTGTCTTTATGTGTCTTTTTAATTTCCAACCTATTTTGGGTTCATTTTAAGCCAGCCCTACAGTATTTTTTAAACAAAGGTTGGGTTAAATAAAACTGCCCAGCACATTGGACAAACATTTAACTCAACCGGGTTAAAACAATCCAATCATTGGGTTTGTCCATTTATAACCCAAATTGGGTTGTTTTTAACCCAAAATTTTTTAGTGTATGCATCCCTATTTTGTTTGCAAAATTATTTTTAATTAAGTAATCTTTTAATCTTTTTTGTCGTTTGTCATTTTGCCATTTGTCAGCCTTCAAAATTGAGTGTGTAATAAAACTCTAATTAATGCCCTTGCTCCCTCAGGTGGAGACCATTAGGGATGCCTACATGGTGGTGGCAGGTGTGCCCAATAAAACCACATTTCATGCCCACCACATATGTGACATGGCTCTAGATATGTTGAGCTCTATTGATCACCTAAAAGACCCCTCCACTGGGGACAACATCCAGATCCGTGTCGGTAGGCGCACCCGGATTCACACCGTATCACATAACAAAACAACTTCAAAACCGTTTTATTGAACTTTTTCTTTTAATTTAAATGCATGCCACACAATGTAAGAACCTGATTTACACATTTTAAACTCCTCATGCTCTAGCTAAATTCTTCGTGTTGGTCTTCACACAGGCATTCACTCTGGAATGGTGGTGGCAGGGGTGGTAGGTCTGAAAATGCCCAGGTATTGTCTGTTTGGAGACACGGTGAACACGGCTTCTCGAATGGAGTCAAATGGCGTGGTGAGCTACTTTCTTATGCTGTACTGAGACTAGAAATGAACAGTCTCAAATAACTACAACTACACAAAAATGTCTCATCATGAAATAAATGAGTAATTTTAAATGATATTTTACAGGAAATACAGTTAATTCAACAGCTAATTGTACTCTCTCTCTTTCTGTGCGGCTAGGGCATGCAAATCCACATCAGTCAAACAACCAAAGACCATCTGGAGCATGAGCCATACATTATTGAGGAACGTGGAAAGATTTTTGTTAAGGTACTACAGTACATAATTATCATCCCCAACATCTTCACAGTCATTAACAACAATGTTATGCACATTAAAACTTCCAAAACTATGTACACCATTACAAAGTTAAGATTTTTTTTGTTTGAAAGGCGTCTTTTATGCTCACCAAGGCTGGTAATATTTGGTAAAATTGGTAATATTTTGAAATATTATAATAATTTAAAATAATTCTAATATGCTGATTTGGTGCTCAAATAAGATAACTTATTATATGAATAGTTGTGCTGCTTAATATTTTTGTGGAAACCAAACATTTATTAGCCTGTTTAAATGGCTTCATATGGTGTGAGTGTACATGACTGTAAGTGTAACAGAGACCTGCTAGAAAAGAGTTTGAGTGCGAGTAAACCTCACTTCCCTGGCCTCAGGCAGTGCACTAGCAACGGACACTAGAGTCTGCTGTCTTTGTCTATCATTCTTGTTAGCACATCCACCTCCCAATCCTAAAACACCTCTCGAATACTGAGTAGAACCGGAGGGATTACATTGGTGCCGTGACCCAGTGCTGTGGGGTTTAGGTGGGTGAATGTAACGTAGACTGGCTAGTCAGAGCTGTACAGGTAAACCTCAATCCCCTGGCCTCAAGAGTCGCATTAGCGACTGATGCTAGAGGCTGTAGTCTTTAGCATCCTTGTTAGCGCGCCCACCTCCCATGCTGAAGACGGGGTTTGAATCCAACTCGGAGCATTACAGAGTAGTGTGTGAGTAAACCTCAGTTTTCCCCTGGCCTGCTCTAAATGCTCCCATGCAGGAAATGCCCGTTCGAATCCTGCTGGTTTACATAAGCATATGTGCAAAAGTACCATTCACTTCTTTGTAAGACTTGTGACTTTATATGACTCATACCACTAGCAAATAAAGTGGTGTGAAAGCAATTCTAATCCCTCTTGATTCAGGGAAAAGGTTATATGAAGACATACTGGCTGAAGGGAAAGAAAGATCTGTCATTTAAGACTCCAGCAGAGCTCAGATACAGCAATGAGCAGAAGGACTCAGAGGACAGAAGCTCAAATGGGTGAGTTTGGAAAAACACAAGTCAAAGCACAACAACTACAGTTGTGTTCAAAATTATTCAACCCCCACTGAAATTGATTGTTTTGGCCGGTTTGACATTGATTTTGATCATTCAGTCATCCTGCTTACAATTAAATCAAAGAGGCACGTGTAGGTCAGACAAATATAACATAACATTTATAATGAAATAACCACAAATGTCTTTTCTCTGCTCACATCATTATCAGTTTTATTCAACCCCCAAGTGACATTCAATCTTAATACTTAGTACAACATCCTTTTACAGTTATAACAGCTTTTAAACGTGAAGCATAGCTTGACACAAGTGTCTTGCAGCGAGCTACGGGTATCTTCGCCCATTCATCATGGGCAAAAGCCTCCAGTTCAGTCACATTCTTAGGCTTGCGCACTGCAACTGCTTTCTTTAAGTCCCACCAGAGGTTCTCAATCGGATTTAAGTCTGGTGACTGCGATGGCCATTTCAAAATGTTCCAGCCTTTAATCTGCAACCATGCTCTAGTGGACTTGGAGGTATGCTTGGGATCATTGTCCTGTTGAAAGGTCCAACGTCTCCCAAGCCTCAGGTTTGTGACGGACTGCATCACATTGTCCTCCAATATCTCCTGGTACTGAAGAGAATTCATGGTACCTTGCACACGCTGAAGCTTCCCAGTACCTGCAGAAGCAAAACAGCCCCAAAGCATGATTGACCCCCCGCCATGCTTCACAGTAGGCAAGGTGTTCTTTTCTTCATAGGCCTTGTTCTTCCTCCTCCAAACATAGCGTTGATCCATGGGCCCAAACAGTTCTAATTTTGTTTCATCAGTCCACAGAACACTATCCCAAAACTTCTGTGGTTTGTCCACATGACTTTTGGCATACTGCAGTCGACTCTTCTTATTCTTTGGAGACAGCAAGGGGGTGCGCCTGGGAGTTCTGGCATGGAGGCCTTCATTACGCAGGGTGCGCCGTTTTGTCTGAGCAGAAACTTCAGTACCTACATCTGACAAATCTTTTCTCAGTTCCTCAGCAGTCACACGGGGACTTTTCTCCACTCTACGCTTCAGGTAGCGCACAGCAGTCGAAGTCAGCATCTTCTTTCTGCCACGACCAGGTAGCGTTTCAACAGTGCCCTTTGCCTTGAATTTGCGAATGATGCTTCCTATGGTGTCTCTTGGTATGTTTAACATCTTTGCAATCTTCTTATAGCCATTGCCCTTCCTGTGAAGAGTAATCACCTCTTCTCTTGTCTTCCTGGACCATTCTCTTGACTTCACCATGTTTGTAACCACACCAGTAAATGTCTAGAAGGAGCTGAGTATCACAGTCATTTTAAAGCTGCCTAATTGGTGCTTATTAGGCTTTATTGCTGCTCCCTGACATCCACAGGTGCTTTCAATACCTGATTGAAAACACTTCAATGGACCTCTGTTCTTCAGAGTGGTAGTCTTTAAGGGGTTGAATAATTGTGTCAATGAAGAATTCACAAAAGAAACATTTACTACTGTATTACAAAACCAATTGATGTCATTTTAGTTGCATATGCTTCTTTAAGAAGTCCTTGTAGGATTTCATTCTGAATTCAATTACAAATGTACTCTAAATTCTCTAAAACCATTTACAGCATTGGGGGGTTGAATAATTTTGAACACAACTGTATGTGGTCTACACTGGTGTAAAAAGACCAGAATTCTAATAAGTTTATAAAATTTAGCTAGTGAAACTGGTTGACGAGGATGTTTTGCTAATCAAAAAGATTATCAAATACAAAACAGGTAGCTGGTTTTGCTGGTAAGCACTTATTATATGATGGCTTAACATAAAATGTTCATTTTATATTCTCTGCAGTTTATAATGAATCATTTTAATGCCTGAAACATGATGGTATGACTTGTCAATCATTTGATGATTTGTCAATCATCCTCACTTGTAAGTCGCTTTGGATAAAAGCGTCTGCTAAATGACTAAATGTAAATGTAAATGTAAATGTAAATTTGAGCAGGCCATAACCTTGCACCTTTCAAACAAAATATCACCATTCAAAAATATCCTAACAGAATGCTTAACAGTTGTGTTTCTGTCTTCTTGTATCTTAAATGTGTTTTCGCTCAGGTCCACTTGCACCAACAGCAAACATTCCCCATCAAACCTGAACACCCCTAATGAGGAGCAGGCTGAGGGCAAGCCAACTCCCACTGACCTGCCCCCTGATGCCCTACCAGCACTAGAGGGCGCTCCAGACCCAAATACATTCACAAATGAGTCCCAGCAGGATAAAGAAAAGGTTAAAAAGACAAAGAATAGCAAAGGAGGGAAGGCAGAAAACTCTTCTGGCAATGCGCAGGAAAGCACTCCGCCTGCTGGCAGTCAGGATAATGCAGCTCAAGAGCTTAACAACAAAAAGCACAGTTTCAGAAGCTCACGATTACCAGCAAACCTCCCCATGCGAAGCACAGCCTGCAGCCTGCTGTAAATATATAGGAAAAATTTATAAAATAGTATTTATTATATTAGTAAATATTTCCAGAATGAATTTTACGGACAGATCAAATCAGGTAATGGTCAGATAACTGCATCTGAGGCCGAAAATTCTGGGTATAAATGTGTTTAATCAATCTGACTGCAGTACATAAACCTTCATTTTCATACAGATTTCTTAGATGTGTGAAAAAACACAAGTAACTAAATTTCATGATGTATTTGGGTTACAATTTGACAGTAAGTACAAGAGAGCGTTGCAGTTTGTCTGCTACTTCCTCTTTAAACAGTTTGAATAACTATATTTGAATGTTGTATTTAAATTAAGAGATGTGATATGTTAAAATCAATCTCATGAAGAACATTTGCAAGTACGGTTATAACATTTATGTAAAACTTTAGAGAGGTTCTATGATATATATAGTACAAGTGCTGAATTCCTGTATTCCTGCAGTTACTGTAACAATCTCTTAAATGTTAAATGTGATTGTTTACAGATTACGTTTGAATTTATTGTTTGATGAGCACTGTAATATTGCAGTGAAACACATACTTTGCTTAAGTAAGAGAAAAAATATCAGATAATCTCAAGTGACCTAAATAAAACATGTGAACACACGCACACCCAAAGACATACACTTACGTTCAGACAGGCCTACACACACGTGCGTAAACATAAAAAGATTCAAGATAAACCAGGAAACAAACACTAGTATCTCATTCTTTGAACGTGACCTATTTCTGTCTCCTATGCCATGAATTTAGTATTACTGTAAAGTATGTCTGCTTAAAGTCAAAAACGGAAGAACACAAATAACACAAGGACATTTTACAGAAATCTGAAAATCTGTTGATCCTGATCGTGTTCTTTAACAGATCAAGGCAGTCATGACATTTACATTATCACAAAGTATATTAAATTCATTAAACTGTAGCTAACTGGATATCCATTGCTTTATCTCTGAAACATTTGCACACACACAACATGTCAGATATCATTCAGTGATATAGAGGAAGCCATCAGGAAACCACTTAAGCGACACTTCCTGACTGTTTCCTTGGAGACGAGCTTAATTCTTACTTTGCCCAAACACACTTAGCTTTGCAGAAAAACAGAGATGTCATGTTTTCAGTCTCAGTCTCACAACTGGAAAAGAAAGCTATTGTAACTTGAGAATTCAGCTGATAGACCTAACTACAGATTGTAAACAATACTTTTATTTTAAGAGTCCAGCCAGATACATCGATTCCTTTTGTAGTTCATTACTATATGCATTAGAGCTTAAGTCCAGATGGTTTCCATTCAGATAGCAGGCAGATAAGCAGCCTTTTTTAGCATGGACATTACCAATGCACAGACATTAGCCCTGAGGGTGTCTTTCTATTACACATGACCAATTCATTGTACAGCAATTTCTAATGTTAGTGAATAAACAATAACGTTTGCACAAGAAAAGGGCAAATAAAGTGATGTTATCACCCAGCTCTCCATCAGTCTCTGTTTGTGTAGTATTTGGTTGTTGTTTGGTCTCTAAAAATGAAATGAAATATACAACAATCAGATGCTTACCTAAGGATATTTGTGTAAAAGGATGTTTCCTGCATTGTGTGCATTTTTAATTTTGTAGAAGTTTAGAAAATAAACTTCCTTATTCATTTTCATTTTAATTAATGAAGTAAGTAATTTCTCTACTTGCAATATGTGCTTATATACATGCATCACTGGAGAATTCTTTGTTTTTTAAGTATAATTTTGAGGGGGGAAAAACTAGGAGCAAAAAACATTTACTAATGTCTTTGTAGTGAACATGCCAAAAGACAACATGTGAAAGGAAGTATTTCCCGCTTGTTATTATCAAAGTTTTAAAATGCATTTATATGATGAACCTTGTAAAAAATGAAATGAAGCTGAACCTTGTTGACACATAAATGCCAAAGAAAAATCTACGAACTGATCCTCATCTGATTTGCATAAAATCAATAAAATTTCTGTTTGTTTCTTTTTGATGGATAAACAAATTTCTGTTCTGGTCATGCAAAGTGAGAGTGTTATTCAGACAAAAATAATGTCATGGTTTTGTAGGCTATAGTCTGACTATAGTTCTTTTGGAGAGAGAAAAAAAAAATTATATATATACATTATATATATATATATATATATATATATATATATATATAAAATGTATATATATATATGTATATATATATATACATTATATATATACATTATATACACATTATATATATACATTATATATATATATATATATATATATATATATATATATATATATATATATATATACACATTATATATATATATATATATATATATATATATATATATATATATATATATATATATATACACCGACCGAATTTCCAAGAGTCCTGCTACAGTACTTTTCCCCATTTGTATCCCTCTGATTGTTTGTTTGCGACATTCCAGACCTTAAAATATAACTTAGTATATAACGTAATAAATTAAATATCACAATTTGAATCCAGTAATAATGTTAATAAAACATATAACATAGCAGTGTTTGTGATGACTGTGGCTGCATACCAGTTCCTCTGATCACAAAGAGACTAAAACCTCCCCTTTCACTGGGCCGCATCCAGGATTACTGCTGAATTCTTTACAAGGGTTGCACTTGTTAGGGCAAGCAGACACACCATGTCAGCAGCTAACACACTGACAGGGTGGAGAGATAGAGAGAGAGAGAGAGAGAGAGAGAGAGAGAGAGAGAGAGAGAGAGAGAGAGAGAGAGAGAAGCACACTCAGGGGTGTGTCTTATACATTTAGTTCCTCAAGGAAGTCAAATTATCTTGTTACATTGGACTTGTTACAGCACAAGAGAGTTTGTAGAGAAGTTCTCTTTGATTTCACCTGTCTGAGGAGATTATTTCATCACTCACACGCTGGATTTCAACCACCTAATCTGAGCGCGGAGGGAGGACAGAGAGTTTGAACAGAAGAGGAAGAGTGAACGAGAAAAAAGCCAGGTGAGTTTGTCTTGACCTCTGCCCTCTCCTCTATCACCTTAGAGAGCTCTGTGATTATGTATACATGAGATGAAGTTACTTCAATGGATTAAATGGATCTGCACTCGCCCAGAAGTTGTTAAGATAAAAAGATGTCAGCATTCTGTTTTAACAGCATGAGAGACTTTCATTTTATAGATTTGCTTTGGATAAAAGTGTCAGCTTAAAAAATATGGAGGTTTGTAGTCATTAATATCAAGTTGAAACTTGTTTTTCTGTTCAACCACTCCCATGTTAAACAACTAAAACACGCTGGGATAGTTGATGTTCCATCCGGTAGATACAGGACTTTTATAAACAAAACACTGTTCAGTCTCTTTTATAAGTCAGCAATATGAAGAAAACAAACCTCCTGAAATAAAGAGTGTGATGCCTCATATTCAGGGTCAGCAGTGTCATAACCTTGGTGAACTCAGGCTATGGATAGATTGTGAGCTTTTTTTTTTTTTTTTGTAGCAGCATGTTTCAGGAGAAATGAGCTGTTGTGGGTTTAACTGAAAAAGTATGGAGGGAAAGCTGTGCCAAACAGCCCTGAGTTTCACTTCCCTTATGATCAGGTTTGAACATTGTTTGGTTGCATTAAAAAACAACTTCCAGGTTGAGTAAGAGCCTCATGCATGCATACGAGTGCTAAAACAACACTGGACTTTTACCACATGCATAGAATGAAAATGCCAGTAAATAAACTGTAAAGAATACAGGCAGTATTAGGTAATAAGGAAAGTTTTGCACAATACGTTACATCATCACATACTCAAATCTCAATGTTTAGGTGCTGTGGGGAGATACTGAGGGGGAAACACATGGTACAAGCAGGAAACTCACAGTTTTACTTGCATGTCTGTGTAGACAGGTATAGAAATGATTTAAAACATGGGTGAACACATTCAGGCCCTATTCTTTAATGATTTCCTCCAAGTAATGAGTCTAAAAAGTCTGTTATTAGAGAATACCAGGTTGAAAAGACCAGCATATGTAGTGTTTTGGATGCTGACCCATGGGGTTCTGGTATGCTGACCAGGCATCTTAACTAGCTTAACCAGATGGTCTACTTCAGACAACCAGCTTAGTCAGAAAGACCATGCAGATCATTTTTTGTTGATCAAGATCATCATTATAAACCAGTTTAGAAATCCAGGTTGGTTTAAGATATGGTTCTCCCTTCTAAAATAACCATCTTAAACCAGTCTATGCTGGATTACAGGTCATATCTGGCCACCCAGGCTGATCTGGTGGCTAGATTTTGAGGGAGAAGACTATCTTAGCCTATTAAAAGAAAACAAAAACAACTTACAGTTTAAGATCAGTAAACCATCGTAGGCTGGATAAACCAGTAGTGTTTTTCAGCAGAACTTGCTTTCTTTCAATCACTTTAAATTAGCCTAGAGCCATTCAGAAACATAGTGCTCCCGCTCACCTACAAAACAGGACATTCCACACTCTCATTTTTTATACATTTATTGTAATCGTCATATTTGACCCCTCTGAATAAAAACCCCCAAAGATTAGGCTGCCAAGTGCTGTGGATCTCAGATGCAGGTTTTGACCTGTCTCTTCTTTGCTGTCACTGGAGCTTGTGCTGTGACTTGCTCCTTTGTAATGACAGGGTGACTACTGTGGTCTTTAGGATGGAGGAACAACAAGATTCCTCACATCCTGTAAATCCCCTGGGCTTTACACACATGGGAAAACACACACACACACACGCACACGCACACACACACACATACACAGAGAAAGCCTCAGGCTATGCACTGAAGTCATCTGAAGAATGCTAAATATTTACCTTGTCTGTGACAAACCTTTAAATCAGGAGAGTGGATACTGATGGCCATTTCACCTGAAGATGTATAAAATTAATGAATTTGCTTGACCTTAGATTGCCTTAGATGTGTTATAGCTAAGAGCCTTGGACTAAAAGTCAATCATAATCGAATTAAGGTAAAGTTGATTATATCTCAACTTGTCGGGTAAGAATGAGCTCCGTGTCGGTCTTTCTTTTAATAAAAGCTTCTTTAATAAATATACAGTGCTTTTATGTATTAAATAATACATTTTATTAAATAATATTAAAATTCAATTATTAAATTATGATTCATGAATAAATGTTATTAAATAATATCTTTTATCAAATCATATCATATTATAATTTTATTATTAACTCTTGCCAGTCGCACATAATTGACTATTCGCACACAAACTGTGGTTTCTTATTTAAAATCATATTAGAAGTAGTATATATTTCATACTATATTGTAGTATGTAGTGAGGTAGAATAAAAATAGCAAAGAAAACTTTCAAAAAAAGGAAATATCAAGCCCAGTATAAGCCTGATCTGATCAGACGTTTAAGAACAGAAAGTCCAGAGGACAACCAACTTTATATTTATTTTCTTAAAAAAAGAAAGCCACATGGCCAAAACTAGGCATTAGATCCGTTTTTCTCTTATTATAGTAAATGAGAAGTAGTGAGTGTTAAACCCCAGGATTATGCTGCTTTCACAGTTCAACTGAAGTATGTAGCATGTTGATTTGTTTAAATCTGTATTTATGTAGTTGTTTTGATGTTCCATGTCACAGAACGTAATGGCTTCTAATGCACTCAGTGCTTCTAATTGAATAGAGTTCATTAGGAAATGAAAATCTAACTGCATTAAAATTTAATCAGGTTGGTTTGCCATAAACAGAATTGGATTTAAAAAGCAAAACAGAGCTAATGCGGCTTTGAAATATGACATCACTTTTGACATGTTTTGATTAATTTTAAAAACCACAGTGCATGTCATTTACATGTTAATATATTTTGCAGTTATTGCATTTGTTACAGAATCACCATGCAAATTATTAGTACATCTGTAATTTAGTTAAGAATTTTTAATAAATGCTGCACAAAATCCTAATCAACAATGACAAGAACACTAGAAAATATGTAAACCTCAAAGATGCATTAATACACCAAAGACCTTTCTAAGCCCATAGATGCCTGTATCATGATACAATCTGAAGATTCATGTAGGAACTTGTGAGTACTATGCGATGAGTATTTTTTTCATACATGTCTTAGCACGTTCTCCTGATTATACAATCTGTGAAGCAAGCCTAAGATATGCTGTGTTCTACATCAGCTAAAATGCATCAAGTAAGTGCATGCCAATGATAGTTCAGTTAAAATTATTGCATTTAATTATACTGCATAACATTGTCATCTAAATTTAAACATGATGAAATATTAAATGTTATATAGCCACACTGATCACAGATGTTTGGATGTCATTGAGAGTCTAGTGCTGGAAATGATGACATGTCATGAGAGTCTTGAGAACAATTAGTGTTGTTTATGAGATGTGTGGGCAATGATGAGGTCCTACATGGCATGAGCTTTCCCCTGAAGAACAAAGTAAGGGGACTTCCCCATGGTGAGATTTCACCCAGGGCTGACTATCTTACCAATACACAAACAGAAATAAAACTCAAGGGAAAATTCACAATTAATCATAAGAATATTTCATAAATATCACTGTGTGATAAGTGCCATTTTACATGACATTATTTTTAGACTAAGATAAAGTCTATTATTATGCTATTCTCTTAAATCATATAGGAGGTGACGGGGTGCACGAAGATAAAACTTTATTAGGTAGAAACAAATCAGAAATATCAGCATCTTAATTGCGTCCCAAATGACGCACTGTATTTGCACTTATACACTATGGACTTATGCACTATGTACGCATCTGTGTAGTGTGTCAATTTTATAAGGTTATTTTGTCATTTAACATCGGAGTCTGATAAGCCCTCCTCCTCCATACCGTAATTAAAGAAGCTACAACAGTTGAGTGCATTAAGTGTCCAACATTCCACAATTTGTTTTTTCCGTTAACTTAGAGCATCATCCGGGTATTTAAAGTGTACTTTTTCTTTTTGGAATTTTAAGTGTGAACACACTTGCACTTTTTATACTTAAAAACATCATAGAATAGTACACGAATTGGGACACATCTGTTGAATTACTATTAATCTCTCGTTTTCCTTTTTAAGATATGGAGACGTTCAACTCCAAGGACATGGCTCTCAAGGCCCAGAAAAAAATCCTGAGCCAAATGGCCAACAAGTCTGTGGTGCAGATGTTTATCGACGACACCAGCAGTGAGATTCTAGATGAGCTTTACCGTGTGTCAAAAGAGTACACTGGAAACCGCTCAGAGGCCCAGAAAGTGGTGAAAGACCTCATTAAGGTGGTGGTGAAGATAGCGGTCCTTTTCAGACACAATCGATTCACTGATGAGGAGCTAAAGCTGGCCCAGAATTTCCAAAAGAAATTACGCCAAGGAGCCATGACAGCCATCAGTTTCCACGAGGTACACAACAACTAACATCTTTGAGCAGTATTTTCTGAATTTATGTTCCATGAAATTAATTCTAAGGTTTATATACACCAACCAGGCATAACATTATGACCACTGAATAACACTGAAGTGAATAACACCGATTATCTCTTCATCACGTCACCTGTTAGTGGGTGGAATATATTATGCAGCAAGTGAACATTTTGTCCTCAAAGTTGATGTATTAGAAGCAGAAAAAAATGGGCAAGTGTAAGGATTTGAGCAAGTTTGACTAGGGCCAAATTGGCTAGAGAACTGGGTCAGAGCATCTCCAAAACTGCAGCTCTTGTGGGGTGTTCCCAATCTGCATTTACCAGTATCTATCAAAAGTGGTTAAAGCAAGGAACAGTGGGGAACTGGCGACATGGTCATGGGTGACCAAGGCTCACTGATGCCTGTGTGGTCCGATCCAACAGACAAGCTACTGTAGCTCAGATTGCTCAAGAAGTTAATGCTGGTTCTGATAGAAAGGTGTCAGAATACACAGTGCATCGCAGTTTGTTGCGTATGGGGCTGCGTAGCCGCAAACCAGTCAGGGTACCTGTGCTGACCCCTGTCCATCGCCGAAAGCACCAACCGTGGGCACATGATCATCAGAACTGGACCACGGAGCAATGGAAGAAGGCGACCTGGTCTGATGAATCACGTATTCTTTTACATCATGTGGATGGCAGGGTGCGTGTACGTCCCTTACCTGGGGAACACATGGCACAAGGATGCACTATGGGAAGAAAGCGAGCTGACAGAGGCAGTGTGATGCTTTGGGAAATGTTCTACTGGGAAACCACCTACCTAAGCATTGTCGCAGACCATGTACACCCTTTCATGGAAATGGTATTCTCTGGTGGCTGTGGCCTCTTTCAGAAGGATAATGCGCCCTGTCACAAAGCAAAAATGGTTCAGGAATGGTTTGAGGAACACAATGACGAATTTGAGTTGATGACTTGGCCTCCAAATTCCCCAGATCTCAATCCAATCAAGAATTTGTGGTATGCACTGAACAAACAATTCAAATTCATGGAAGCCCGACCTCGCAAATTACAGGACTTAAAAGATCTGCTGCTAACATCTTGGTGTCTGATACCACAGCACACCTTCAGGGGCCTTGTTGAACCCATGCCTCGACGGGTCAGGGCTGTTTTGGCAGCAAAAGGGGGACCAACACAATATTAGGAAGGTTGTCATAATGTTACGCCTGATCGGTATTTGTAACCAGATTTGTACTTCACGTTAACTAAAGTCTCTTCTTTCCCTTTCTAGGTAGAGTTCACATTTGACAAGGGGGTTATGTCAGGGATCCTGAAAGAAAGTAGGGACATGCTTCTGAAACTTGTAAACACTCACCTAACAGCAAAATCCCACGGACGCATCAATCATGTCTTCAACCATTATGCAGACCCTGAGCTCCTCACCCAGCTTTACAACCCAGAAGGGCCCCTCAAACCCCACCTCACCAAAATCTGCAACGGGCTTAATAAACTGCTGGAGGACGGGACATTATGAGGACGGCGAAGCACTGACAGACTTTTACAGGATTGGCATGGAGGGCCACCGGTGATCTCAAACTGCATACAATGCAATGGAAAAAGCAGAAAGTGACTGACTGAAGGTCTCTGACTTCAGTTCAACCTTTGAAATAGTGTTACTGTGCTGTTAATGAATATTCATTCAGTGGCCTGATAGTGTTAACACAGCCACAAACACTGCCTGAGCGAGCTCAGATCAAATGTAAAAATATTGTCTGAACAATTTTTTTAAGCTGACACTCCAGCTGCATTGGATGGAGGTTTTCTAGACTACTTATTTTGTAATGATGATGTTCAAACCACTGGGATTCTGCCACTCTACTGTAAATTAGAGTACAATGTATTATTCAATACTGTTAACGTTTTTGAGCTGAATATTTACCCCCCAGGACAACAAAATAACAAGAACCAGAACACACACAAACACATGTTTTTGTGAGGTCCTGTCTTCACACTGCCATCTAGTGTTACCCTGTGGTTATGGCTATGGCATACAAATTTAAACTTGGCACTACACAGTCAGCAATTATATTTTGACATGAATATCTCTGAGGGGGATCTGCTGTGTTCTAAAAGGGAACAATCACTAAATAAATAATAATCTACAGCCCTCACTCATTGCTTATGTAATTTGCATACAGTGTTGCAATATACTACCATTCAAAATTTTGTGGTAAGATTTTTTTTATGAAAATAATTTCATCAAAGATGCATCAAATTTATCAAAAGTGACAGCAAACACATTTCTAATGTTACAAAATATTTCTATTTAAATAAATGCTGGTCTTTTGAACTCCCTGTTCATCAAAGAATTCTGGTAAAAATGTATCACGGTTTCCTTGAGCATCAAGTAAGCATAATCGAATGATTCCTGAAGGATCATGTGACACTGAAGTCTGATCACTGGCTGCTGAAAATTCAGCTTTGCCATCACAAGAATCTATTACATTTTAAAATACAAAAAAAATAGAAGGTTATTTTAAATTGTAATAATTTACACAATTTTTACTGTAAGCTATACTGTAATGTATTTGTATTGTAAATGTATTTGTAAATCTATGACAGCACTATGTTGTTTGTAAATCATTCATATTCATAATTCACACCCTAATATGAACATGCAATTATTGTCTAAATGAATTCCAGGTTAGAAGTGCATATGATTGATGAAATGCTGCAATTCAGCTGTGACATTAACTGAATCACACATGTGTGCAATAGTTTCACGTTACAATTTAGGGGCCATTTTCAAGACACCGTTTTCAACTAAAACTGGAAAACTTTGTGTTTTGGCCATTCATTTACACAACACCAGCATTTTGGGGGACTGAAAATGCAAAGTTTTGAAAACGGGTTTCAAAGTGCAAGTTTTTAAAAAAACTATCATCTCTATACTTTTCTTTACAAAGTGACATCGACAACAACTGGCCAGGCATGCATAACAGTGTTTTTTGTCATTTTCATGGATCTGTCCGTTTCGACAATGTTGTCGTCTGTCTGGAAAAAACGCAAAGGAAAAACTTTTCAATTTTTAGTACATCGTTGTCGGGTAAGTGTAGCCTAAGATCATCTTTACATACCCTTAAGATACTCGTTTACCGTGATTATCACTCAAGATTTCAAAGACAAAGTTAAAAGACAATGACCAGTTTGTGTTTATGGCATTTAATCTGTTTTATATTAATTAATGTATTACATTAATTTACGGTGGAGTGTTACATTCACAAATCACTGATGCAAATTACGAACAGGGTCCAAGAAAAGAACAAAGGTTCTTTATCATGTTTGTAAAACATTGAAAACCAAACAGGACAAATAACACTAAACCAAGCACGCAAATGCAAGGTAAAACTACGCATTGAAAGATGCAGATGTCCAATGGCACATTCCCATATACTTAGTCCTTTTCCTAAAACTAAAGTACTTCTAACAATTATTTGTGAGGTAGTATTAAATATTAATTAGCAGGTGCACTATTTTTACAAGGTATATTCCTGATGTCTTTCGCTCAAATGCAGTCGTCCACCTCACACCTAAAACTCTCCCATTACTTTGGTTACAGCAGAATAATAATTCCCATTATTACTTTTAGGCATTAGGCTAGTTTTTTACAGTGCTAAAATGCGTGCATGTCTAAAGCTGGTAGCAGTTTTATAAAAACGGGACTATTGCAAATCCCTCCAACAATTTCCATCACATTTTAAAAGGCATGAAACCAGGGGAGAGAGCCCTCTAAAACATTACATTTGTGTGAATAAAACAGAAAACATCCAGAAGAGTCCTACACAAGAATAAATGCCTACATCACAGCTGGAAGATTTCGTCCTCGCTATCCCTCAAATTCCTGGTCCGTCTGGTGATGGTAATGGGAACAGCTCCCAATACGGCCTGCTGGGAGGATACGGTGTCGGACTTCAGATTGCTGTGATGGAGTTGCTCCATAGAAGAGAACCTTTAAAAAATTATTTAAAAAAAAAAAGTTAAGTTATTAAATGTTATTTCATTACTGGAAAAGTTATGTTATAAAACCTTTGGAACCGATTCCTTATAGGTGGATAATGGCTTTCTACATAGGTGTAACCTGTGTAATGAATCAGCTGATGTTCATTGTAAACCCCCACATGACTCATGGTTCTTCCACTGAATTAAAACTTGCTAAACGACTGGCTTGACAGCCAAACAAAACGATTGCAGTAAGTGAATTCTGTAATACTCTAACAATAATGACAGCAGTCATAATTTCATTTTGACAACTTACGGTTTCTCTCCCTCCTGGCAGGTTTTCACAGCTGCTTGTTTTGACTGACTGATCAAGCTGTCTATTTTTTTCAGGTACTCCACCGGTGACAGATCAGCATTCGCATCACATCTACTAGAGTTTGTTTGGCTTTTGGGAGTCTCATTAGAAATCTGTGTGTGTGTTTGTGCTGGACTTGACTCCTCCTCAGTCAATTCCACTCCATTTGTGAAAGACACGGACTCTGTCAGCACAGGGATGAAAAGGGACTCCTTCAGGAATATTGAATCATTTGTGTACAGTCTGTTTGCCCTTTTGATTTGCTCCATCTGTAAAGAAATAAAAATTATGTTGATATTACGTCCTTACTTTCAACTAAACGTTTAAAAAGCCTTATTCCCCAAATACCTGCTTCTGATTAGCATACTTACAGACACGCCGTACTTCAGTGACAGACCTTGCAAAGTTTCACCGGGCTTAACTTTGTGTTCAATTCGTCTTTGTCTCACGGGTGATAATGAAGAGGACACCAGGCTACCGTAGGACCGGGTGCGCTGCCCGCGGAGGAGGCCGTGAGTCCCGGTCAGTGTCGCTGAGTGATCCGCGGACATGACCCGTGCTCAACCGTTTACCTACAAACGACTTAGAATGAACTTCAGCTGACCATCTGCGGCTGCTGAACGCATGACGGCGGGACTCATAGCGGCTTGCGTTAGGAGTCAAATTATCGGGGAAAAATAGTCAGCTATAAACATAAATAATAACCCCTTACTTAATTGTCACGCACTTGAAATAAATTGTTCGGCGAGCGACATTACGAACCGATATGAAGCTTTTAACGCAACTTAACAAGTGGATAAATCGCACTGTGAGAAATAATTCAATACTGCGTAGTCTCAGAGAAGTTTTAGCAGATAGAGCGCGTTTCGCTTAAATAAGTAAATATGTCAAAAATATCAATTTAAACATTAAGTAATATATAAATCATACAACCCAAAGAGACACATACCGGTAGCCATTACATTCTAATTTCTAAATTCAGACACTACTGAAACTTATTTATCACAAGCCCTTAGCAAATTAGCTTAGCTTCTGTTGCCATGGCGTCGGCTTAATATAAGATCCGCCAATGTCGCACTCATTTCGGCGAATCGGTTCTTTTGGACAATGTGTAGGTTATAATGATTCATCAGTTCTTTTGCTTATAGGTTTGTCCACCCAAAAATTTAAATTCTGCTATCATTTACTCACTCTCAAGTTGTTCCAAACACGAATGAATGTCGGTAACCAAACAGTCATTTGGTATTGTTTCCATTCTATGGAAGTCAATGGTGCGGTGCCGCACAATTGTTTGGTAACCCATAATCTTCAAAACATCTTCCTTTGTGTTCAGAAGAAGAAATTCATACAGAACAAGGGTGAGTAAAGATGTCATATTTTTTTTGTTTTTGGGCGAGCTATCCAATCTCTTTATTTCGGACATGACAAAAACCGATTCAAATTTGCGAACCGGTCTACTAAGAACCGACTCAAAAGAACGATTCGTTCATCCATAGCACATCACTACCCATAATGCCACAGGAAAAAAAAACAGGAAGCAAGCAAGTGATGTTTTAGTAACCCTGCTTTATCTGTTGTAGAGAAATAAGAAAAAACTACTTGAACTACCTAGAAATTTAAGACCGCAGGTCACCAAACATGTCTTTCAAACGGGAGGGCGATGATCAAAGTCAGCTAAATGTATTGAAGGTATAACAAAAACAGCAAACATACAAATATTATATGTGATATTTGTGCACATGCAACAGCCCCAGTTATTTTTCTCACTGTCTTTTTCTTACAAGAAACGACGCGTTGCAGATCTTCTGTCAAACTTTATTCCAGACGATGAAGCTGTTCTGATGAAAAACGGAAGGTGATTGTTGTATTACTGGTTGTTTGAATTGCTGCCAGAAGCCTGTGACTGAATGTATCCCATTGTTCCTCACTGTAGATACAGCTGCCTTGTGTGTTCTCACCGTCCTGTATTTGACACTGTTGATATGCTCGTGGTGCACAGGAAGGGAAAGCGACATCTTGAAGGTGAAATTCTACATATGTATTTACTCAGCCTCTGTATAAAGAGGCATTCAGGATTTAAGTCCTCTTTGGTCTGTTCATTTTTAGGAATGAAGTGGTACTACGGCAAAAAGAATGAACTGCAACGTGAAATTGATAAAAGAAGGCATCAAGACTATGTCAAAGCAGAAGATGATCGACAGGTGTCTGAATGCATTTTCTTGTCAGTTCATACTAAAATCCATCCCTCTGTCTTGTATTTTGCTAACTGTTTTTCAAACATTACTTTTTTATCATATCAGATTATAATTTATATAACAATTTGAGTGAAAAGTTTACTCAACTTTTCAGCTGTCTTAGTATTTGATATGTCTTCAATGGACACAAGTTTTCGGAGAATGTTTTGATTTAGTTCTAATTTTTATTTCCTGGTTTTATTTTGACCCCACGGTACATACACGTATAACAAGGTTATGTACGTTATTGCTTGTCCTCAGGAACCCTCCAGTTCAGCTCCTCTACTGAGCCAAACACGCAAAATTACCCATCATGCCTTACTTAGAACTGCTCCGTACAGTAGCTGTCACAGAAAGGCCAGGTAATGTTTTGTTGTCCAGCTGAACCATCTTTATGAACCTTCTGCTGTCATGTCAGAATTATAGTCCTCTCTAGGCTGTTTTTGCTTTTCTAGTTTCTTTGACCTCTGTTTTCTGCAGAGCTGCTTTATATTGATTAAACCTCGTTTCATAACTGATGAATTCTGCAACATCAATAATGAACTGAAATGAAACAACTTTAAACTGACTCGAGCATAATAATGACATTATTGTATTCCGTAGTGCTTATAGCTGAATTCACGTAATTTCTTAATTGATAAACTTTACAGTTATTGAACTGAACTGAATGAACATTGAACTGAGCTGCAAAATGACACTATTGTCTTCTGTAGAGCTGCTTTACAGCAGAATTTGTCTCATATTTTGATGAAAATCTGTATTGTATAAAGCACTATATACAGTTGTGTTCAAAATTATTCAACCCCCCAATGCTGTAAATGGTTTTAGAGAATTTAGAGTACATTTGTAATTGAATTCAGAATGAAATCCTACAAGGACTTCTTAAAGAAGCATATGCAACTAAAATGACATCAATTGGTTTTGTAATACAGTAGTAAATGTTTCTTTAGTGAATTCTTCATTGACACAATTATTCAACCCCTTAAAGACTACCACTCTGAAGAACAGAGGTCCATTGAAGTGTTTTCAATCAGGTATTGAAAGCACCTGTGGATGTCAGGGAGCAGCAATAAAGCCTAATAAGCACCAATTAGGCAGCTTTAAAATGACTGTGATACTCAGCTCCTTCTAGACATTTACTGGTGTGGTTACAAACATGGTGAAGTCAAGAGAATGGTCCAGGAAGACAAGAGAAGAGGTGATTACTCTTCACAGGAAGGGCAATGGCTATAAGAAGATTGCAAAGATGTTAAACATACCAAGAGACACCATAGGAAGCATCATTCGCAAATTCAAGGCAAAGGGCACTGTTGAAACGCTACCTGGTCGTGGCAGAAAGAAGATGCTGACTTCGACTGCTGTGCGCTACCTGAAGCGTAGAGTGGAGAAAAGTCCCCGTGTGACTGCTGAGGAACTGAGAAAAGATTTGTCAGATGTAGGTACTGAAGTTTCTGCTCAGACAATACGGCGCACCCTGCGTAATGAAGGCCTCCATGCCAGAACTCCCAGGCGCACCCCCTTGCTGTCTCCAAAGAATAAGAAGAGTCGACTGCAGTATGCCAAAAGTCATGTGGACAAACCACAGAAGTTTTGGGATAGTGTTCTGTGGACTGATGAAACAAAATTAGAACTGTTTGGGCCCATGGATCAACGCTATGTTTGGAGGAGGAAGAACAAGGCCTATGAAGAAAAGAACACCTTGCCTACTGTGAAGCATGGCGGGGGGTCAATCATGCTTTGGGGCTGTTTTGCTTCTGCAGGTACTGGGAAGCTTCAGCGTGTGCAAGGTACCATGAATTCTCTTCAGTACCAGGAGATATTGGAGGACAATGTGATGCAGTCCGTCACAAACCTGAGGCTTGGGAGACGTTGGACCTTTCAACAGGACAATGATCCCAAGCATACCTCCAAGTCCACTAGAGCATGGTTGCAGATTAAAGGCTGGAACATTTTGAAATGGCCATCGCAGTCACCAGACTTAAATCCGATTGAGAACCTCTGGTGGGACTTAAAGAAAGCAGTTGCAGTGCGCAAGCCTAAGAATGTGACTGAACTGGAGGCTTTTGCCCATGATGAATGGGCGAAGATACCCGTAGCTCGCTGCAAGACACTTGTGTCAAGCTATGCTTCACGTTTAAAAGCTGTTATAACTGTAAAAGGATGTTGTACTAAGTATTAAGATTGAATGTCACTTGGGGGTTGAATAAAACTGATAATGATGTGAGCAGAGAAAAGACATTTGTGGTTATTTCATTATAAATGTTATGTTATATTTGTCTGACCTACACGTGCCTCTTTGATTTAATTGTAAGCAGGATGACTGAATGATCAAAATCAATGTCAAACCGGCCAAAACAATCAATTTCAGTGGGGGTTGAATAATTTTGAACACAACTGTAAATAAAGGTTACTTGACTTGATTAATTTATCTTCATTTTGCACTTATTTTATCATTTTCTACATTCGCGAAGTGAACGAACGGAATCGTCAGGATGTGGCCAAGAGGATAGAAATGATCAAGTTAACAATATCAACCCTCACACGTCCATGATTACAACAAGTATCGACTCTATGTCAACAACTAGTACAACAGGTACAGCAAAAGTCTCTTTATTTTAAGGCAAGATACATTTTGTGCTTATAATAATTGTGTTAATTATCATCTGTAGAGCATCAGGGACAGACTGAAGGGAAAGGAGAGACAAAGAAGAGAAAGAAGGCGCCCAGCATTGTGTCCTCCAATGATTGTGAACCTCTAACAGAGCAGAGACGCAGAGAACTGGACCACTACCTCAAATTAAAGAGGCATGCCAACACTCCACACTCACGTTTAACTCGTACTTATGACCTGTAACTCTGCCTGAGTATCGGGGAAGTGTTCACTGTTGGCCAGAGGAGAACTGGCCCCCTGACTAAGCCTGGTTTCTCCCAAGGTTTTTTCTCCATTTTGTTGGAGTTTTGGGTCCTTGCCGCTGTTGCCTTTGGCTTGCTTAAGTTGGGGACACTTGCTTGATATTCAGCAGAGTTTTTGATATGCCTGCATTTGCGCCATTGTATGCGAACTGAGCCGAGCCGGATGATTACATCACTGTTTTCTCCAGTGCTGATATACATAAATTAACTAGACTAATAACTACGTCACGACTTAACTTAACTGTGAATCTTTGCAACGGAATGACTCAATAATATATAGATCAAGATGGACAATGACACCATTTTCTTTGGGAGCTGCTGTGCATCCAAAATGTATTCGTCAGTTATTAATGTAAAGCTGCTTTCCCACAATTTTCATTGTAAAAAGCGCTATATAAGTAAAGGTGACTTGACTTGACAGTTACTGACTAAGGAACTGGGGCCAGTTGCATAAACATAGCCAAAATGTTAAAACTGTAGGTGTGTCCCAATTTGCTTTCTTTTGCACTATTTGTACAAAGCTATTTTGTAGTATAAATATTAGTGTGTTCACATTGAAAATTCCAATAAGTGCTCTTTAAATATTAATTACTCACCCTCATGTTGTTACAAACCTATTTTTGTACATCATCACAAATGAAGATCTTTTTAATGAAATCTTAGAGCTTTCTGTTCCTCCATTGACAACCTACCTAGGCAACTAATCTCAGAACGGTAGTAAAGACATCATTCCAATGTCTTGTGGGTTTGAAATGACATGAGGGTGAGTAATTAATGACAGAATTTTCATTTTTGGTTGAACTAACCCTTTAATGGAAAAAAACTGTTGGACACTTCATGCACTCCACTGTCACAACTAGTCTGACCAATTAAGGGTAGCCAATTGGTCTTACTTTCTGGATGCTAATTTGAACAATCTACCTTTTAACTACCAATTAACTGACTTAAAGTTATGACCTTTTTTAAAGTTTGAAAAAAGATGAAGATGACTCACTTGTAAGACTCAGTCCAATCAGTTTATGCAAATGGCCACTGATGTTAGCATATAAATATTAAAAATTAATGTTTAGGTCACAGTGAGATTGTTGAATAACTATAATCTTCTCATTTTTTAATATTTAAGTGACCGCTCTCTTTTTCTCATTTTATTTCCCCTCTCTCCACTATTCCAGTTCAGGGTGGCTGCTGGACCGAAGTGGTAAATGGGTAAAAGATGTGAATGTCGAGTTTGACTCTGATGAAGAAGAGCCGGCTCTGTTGCCTCCTTGCAGTGAATCTTCATAGCAGACTCTGCTAAAACAGCTGCGAAAAAGCCTTCAGGCTACATTTAAACTGATCTGTGTGCAAGATGACGACAGTGTTCTCAACAGTCACAACTGTCATGTGACATCTTTTACGTGTAACCCACTTTATATACAATAGGTTTGAAACTTTGACATTTTTTCTGGAAAAAGAGTTAGTGCTGTTCCAATTTGCAAACTGTATTAGTACTGTGTACTTGCCATCTACAATTTCTGTTTCTGACCCAATCGAGGATGTTTTTGAAAATGCCAAAAGGACATAAATAAACGTAAATAAAGTTATGACCTCCCAGTCTGTTCGATCTCATGTGGTGTATTTTGATAAATATCATTATCATTTTACTTTCCATGTGTGAATGTTTCCATGATTGAATAGGTCCAAATCTGTTCCAAATAGAGAATAGAATGTGGAACGGCTGCTTCGTACTGTGCTTCCTTTGCCAAATGCCATCAGAGTGATCTTGGCATAATGGGACCACATTATACAGTAGACTTGTGAAGTTTAGTCACCCCCACAGAAATCAAAAATTCACTTTTGTGACTGCTGACGCAAATTCTTTAAAAACTGTTCTGGTTAATTGGTGGCGCTTGAGAATCTTCATAGGTTAGCAGCTGTTCCAAAGGGGAGCATAAATCTCCTCGAGGAAGGTGGTATATTTGGAGCTTTGTAACTCAAAGCCATCAGCCTGGGTTTCATGACTGGGTGGTTCGCGTGTATAAATAGGTTAGTGGAGGGGGAGCAGGAAGCACGGCTGTGGGATATTGAATAGTTCCATTTGTTTTGTGCCTCTGGGTTTGGGTCATCATTTGAACAGGTTAATCAAAGTTATGAAATGACTCATGCATCATTTTATATCAATCCTCTTTTAATTTAATCATGCATATTCTAAATCAAATCTAAATCGTAGCAGAGTCCAGATCTTCAGAATGATAATGAAGCTGTTTATTTTTTTGTTTGTTTGTTTGGTTTTTTACAGTGAGTGTTGAGAGCATCTGCTTCGAGAATGCATTACAGTATTTACCCAAAATTTTGGTTTCATCAGCCATTACTGAAGTCTTCAGTGTCACATGATTCCTCAGAAATCATCCAAATATGATTTGGTCCTCAAGAAACATTTCTTATTTTTATCAATGCTGAAAATAGTTAATATTTTTGTGAAAACTGATTTTTTTTTTATTTGAAGATGATTCTTAAGTACAAAAGAACAGCATTTAGTTGTAGTAAAAAATTCTATAACATGTAAAAATGTATTTACTGTCACTTGTGATCAGTTTAATGCATCCTTGCTGAACAAAATATTTTCTTAAAAAAATACTGACCCCAAACTTTTCAACCGTAGTGTATGTCAGTGCTTTGATAGAACAAATGTTCTGGGTTAAATGTTGGTTTTGTAATTTAAGAAAACTTTGAAGTCTGATTAGACAATATAGATTGTAATATTTTATTTGAAATATTTACATAAAAACTTTGCCGGGAGCACCATATTACCAGAAAATGAACTGAGTAACTGGTGTCATTGTCAAGTTTGCAAACTGAGGTATTAAAGAGCAAGTCAATTTTATTAGATCAGAGCTTTTGAGTTGATGAAATCCACAAAAAGCAATGAAGTCTTATCAAGCTGGCGATAATGATATCCACAATGGCTCATGGTGAATGGTAAAAGCTGTCATGGATGTTGCTGGAGTGTCTGCAGGACTCCCAAGAGTGCACACGGAGAACTTTGATATCTCCTAAATGAACTAAACTTCATCTTCTTTTCATCTCACTCTCTGCTGACGAACTGGATATGGGGTAAAAATACAAAAATATCGAGTTCAATGTAGCAACAATAATGAATAAAAATGTTCCTGTTTCAGCTACAGACAAGTAAAAACTGCAACATTTATAGAAAATAATATGAGAACACACTCACGGATGTCATTGTTTCTGGTGATGGCCATGGCGGCTCTTGCACGTGGGCCCTGCTGAGTGAAGTGATAGCCAATCTTTATGATGCTGGGGTTGTTCTCCAACATGGATGCAATCTCCATCTCAACTGAGTCGCCCAGTTTCTGTCTCTGTGAGAATGCGCACGAACGATTTAGTTTTATGATTTAAACAAGTATGCCATCAGACGTTTTTTTGCCAGGAGTATTTTAGCTTCATACTTGATTGTCAATCTTAATCTCATTCAGGGTGGAGTTCTCTCCCAGTGCCTTGACGATGGCCATCATGCCTTGTGCAGTAATGAAGTTGGACTCAATGTTGAGGCTCTGCAGGGTGGTGTTGGACTGTAACATCTCAGCTACAGCCTAGCTCACAGGAACAGAGCAAGAGAAACAACTGATGTCGACTGTCCATCATTTCCATAATACATACAGAAGAAAACAAAATTGAGTAATTATTTTAAATCAACTATTGATTAGTGAAGAAAAATACTACAATACAGTACAGTTTAAAAGTCTGGGGTCGATAAGACACTTTAAGATGTTTTTGTCTCTTATGCTCATCCAGGCTGAATTTATTTGATCAAAAAACAGTAATATTGAGAAACATTATTACAATTTAAGATAAAAGTTTTCTATTTTCATTTATTTTTAAATGTAATTTTTTCCTGTGATGGAAAAGCTGGATTTTCCAGTGTCTTCAGTGTCACATGATCCTTCAGAAATCATTCAAATATGCTCAAGAAACATTTCTGATATTTATCAATGTTAAAAACAGATGTGCTGCTAAATATTTTTTGTGGAAACAGTGTTGCATATTTTTTCAGGAATAACTGATGATTACAGCATTTATTTGAAATAGAAATATTTTGAAACATTATAAATATCTTTACTGTTACTTTTGAAACATTTGATGTATCCTTTATTCATTAAAAAACTTAAACTTATTTAAAATACATATTATAATGTATATTGTAGAATAATATGAGACTAAAACAAAGGAATGAGTGTATGAAACAACATCAGAAGCACAGGCTTCAGGACTCACATAGGCCACGGGGTCATTACTGCGTGTCCCAGCGATGCTGAGGCTTAGCACATGTGTGTTGCGCTTCATAGCCTCAAAAATCTCTTTCAGGGTTGGGATGGGAATGTCCTACATCAACATAAACACTCATTAGCACCACCATTCCGCTCAAGCAGAGAAATGCATCAATTCTGGATATGCATTAATTATGGTAATTAATCAGAAGTTTGCAAGAAAAATGCTGAAAGTGTAATTAAGCAATCTGTTTATAATATTAATGATATGGATAGCCTGTAATGTGATTATAATTACGCTTATTGAGCTGTCAGTACTGTTAGTGTGTTTACCGGGATATTGTTGAGGTTGACGTCCGTCAGACTGCTGTCGTTTTTCTGGAGGCAGCGGAGAGTGTCCTCCACATCTGTGTCATTGGGAGGCTCATCAGGAAAGATCTTACACACATCTGGTTTCACCACACCTAAAAAAAAGAATAGACCGACCAGCTTATGGTACAGCAGTTCATGCAGTGAATATATGAATGATAATCAGTGAATTTATAAAAATTCACTATATAAGACTTTCTTTCGACACTAAATGGGTTAGTGTTAAATGTGCTGTGTGTATACATACTGTTGATGCCTTCTGTGTTTGCAATCTTGCCAGTGGTGTTCAGGGCGTCATAATATTGCTTGTTGCTCATGAGCGTGTACATCCCCAGGATGGCTGTGAGGATACAAGCATCTCATTAGTTAATTATTTAAACATCCAATACTCTCAGGCAATTGTTACAGGATTCCAGTGAATATATGAATACGTTTTAAATAAAACATAGTAAAAAAATAATCATTAATAATTATTAGTTGAAAATTATAAATTTTAAAATATACATAAAATGTGTTATATATATATATATATATATATATATAATATTTATATTAATAATATTATATAATAATTTAATACAATTTACTTATATTTAATATAAAATATATACAATATCATAATTATAATAATACATTGAAAATTATAATACAGTAAATCACTTATATTTTATTTAATGATAAATGTATAAATAGTAATTATCATTAATCATATAACATAATATAATAATTAATCATTTCATTTAAAATAATTATTTTAATTAATATTATTAAAAAACAAAATAATAAGTACATAAATTACTAATGTTTTTTATATAATTCTAGATGACCTTTTCGTGGAATAGCTTGTGAGAAACATTGGCACAAATCATTTAAACTGCACCGATTTGTGCCAGTGTTTCTCACAAGCTATTCCGTGCAGAGATCCCACTAGATGCGTCTGTTAAACTGTAAATTTGCAGTTGAACAGCAGGTGGCGATGACTAACCACTAAACCCACCATTCATTTCTCCCTCTCCATGCTTCAATTAGCAGAGGCTCCACAAAAACATTCAGGCAATAGCAGGTAAAAACTGTGATTGGGCGAGATCAGACCTCACCTTTGCTCTAAATGACATTTTCACATACAATGACCAGATTAAAACCACCAGTCCAATTAAAGGGGTTCTAAACTGCTAAATTGCATTTTCATGTTCTTTGAGGTCCACCTATAAGGTTAGCAAGATTCATACACCAAAAACATGCAATTTAGAAGTAATAGGCTATTTTATATCCTGTTTTTTGACCCTCTGTAGGTGCATCCTCAGCAAAATACTGAAACTATTCTGACTTGTGAAAAACATTCACATGATCTTAGAACTTTATTCTTGCTACAACTTGAACCACATGACCACTGGATCATGCAACCACTGAAGATTTATTTTTATAATCCGCTACATTTATATAGCGCTTTTCTGGGTACTCAAAGCGCTTTACATATGGAAGGGGGGAATCTCCTCAACCACCACCAATGTGCAACATCCACCAGGATGAGACGACGGCAGCCATATTGCACCAGAACGCCAACCACACACCAGCTATTGTTGGAGAAGAGACAGAGTGTTGAAGCCAATCAGTATATGGGGACGATTAGGAGGCCATGATGGACAGAGGCCAATGGACAAATTTGGCCAGGATGTCGGGGTTACGCCCCTATTTTTAATAGTCTATTGTTTTTTAATAGAGTTAATAGTGCAAGAGAAACATGTAAGTCTGAAATCCGAGGACGTGAAGCACAAAGTCACATGTTGTCATCTCTTATTTACAGTAATTACGACTTGGCTTGAATGATGTGCCTTCATTGAACCATCGTTTGTCGCACTGTCATTCTTATTTTCATCATTAATTGTTTTCTGTAAAATGAAAGTGAGTAAGCTAAATAGCAAACGATCTGTAAGAGACAAAGCAATGTGATGGTGAAAACAACTTGGCACTGCAAAATGCCTTGTAATCCTCTGAGGCATCTCTATGGTTTCATTGCTGGAGTAATTCTGTGTTTGCATCTCTAGTTTACTACTACATGACATGTGCGAATCGGTGGGCGGGGCTAAAGAGGCAAGAGAAGTAGACGTTGATTGTCTTCTGCAGAGGAGGTCCTTCGTTGCACTATTATGTCATACTGATAAAAAATCCGAAACAAGTCGTTTTGGCAGCTTAGTTTCAGTAAAAGCTGCTTTTGGACTAACGAGGAAGTTATGAGTTCTGAAACTAGTATAATGACCACTTATGTGTCAGAGGAAAAATTTGATTTCTCAATTCATGACCCTGTGTTTGCCCAATCCCCAGTTAGCTGCATCTCAGCAAAAGCAGACTCATCCATAAAATCACCAACAGCAAACCCCTATTGACAGTTTAATCCTGAACTGGATGTGTTCCAGAGTTAAAACTGTGTTCTGAATGAAGGGCTCCGCTGGATAATCTGCACCCAGTGACACGCTCCGAAACTCATGTGTGCTGCGTCCATTGCTTTAAATGTCCTTAAGGGCAAAGGCTTAATGTTAAGTGCTTACAACTCAGCTCAAGGACAGATAGACTATTGACCGGTGTCCATCACTTTAGTACGTTACATCAAGAAGAATGTAAATTCTTTGCATGTTGCATTTACAACAGTAAAATATCAGATAGTTAAATTTGGTTAAATACTGCCAACATTCAGTCACAGAGTGTTTCTAGCCTACAGACGAGCTGCAGCCAAACATTTTCACTCCATCTCTGCTCATGTTGACTAGTTGGCCATTGCTCATTTTATTTTGGTGAGCTGCTGAGCTTGGGAAAATAGATACTGTGTGGTATAATTCTGTGCATGACATAGTTCTACATATAAGTCAGCTAGGCTGGTTCTTTTATGTATATTGAAAAATATCATCATATGAGACACTGATTGTACAAATAGAGCAGATGAAATTAGAAAGGGTTTGATTGACAAATATTATGCATGGGGTATTGTGATCAGCTGTTTACAATAGCAAACAGAGGATCAAAATGCATTAAAGTCAGAGCCTTTACAGGACCTTACAGGTTATAAAGTGAGAATTCGTTTTCGAAGAGAGTAATGCATATATTTAGAGCACCCTGGATCGGATATCATAAATTAATTTATGTTATGTGAATAGAAACAACAGGAACAGAGCAGGAGTGTGATGCCCACCTGCAATGTCACACATTTCAGCATCTGTTGCATTCCTCAATGCTTCCTCCAGTTCAGGTTCCAGAGTGATCTGCTCCTCCGCAGGGATTTGTCCTGATCCTGGTTTAGGGACAAAGGCTTTACCTACAGACAGGAAAGAGAAATCTATTCACTCACTATATTAATTTACAGTTAAAATAAGAATGAACAAATACAAACAAACAAACTAATACAATTATCATTAGAAAATGATACATAAATCAGTTAAAATTCATTCTAAAATAATTAGAAGCTGCCTTTATTCTCTATGCACGTGTCAGTTGAATATCTCAAAGCATTTTTGTTTACTAAGGCTTTTCATATATTAGAACTGTTATGTTAATTTCAGTCCAATGGTGGTGGTACCTCTCTTCTCTCCTGTAAAGGGTACCAGATCATCTCTGTCCTTGTGTTCCATGGCCTCCTTCTCCAGGTAATCCATCAGGGCGAAGCGATCAAAGGGGCCTGTGGGACTTTTCTTGGTCTGGTCACGCTGGCGGAAGCCGGCTGGGAGCATGGCATTCTGAAATGTCAAGAGAAGTGTATGAATTTTACACTCTCTGCATGTTTGTGCTGTTTACAAATGACATGTACCCCTATAGAAGTTTTGAGCTGAGTGGAATTTAACTTCAATAAAAAGTGTGCTCAATAATTAAATTGAATATTATGTAAAGAGTTTAAAATGATTTCTGCTACCAGACATCACTCATTGACATATTTAAATTTGATTGATGAATCTTTCTAGTTTCAAGTTTTAAACAGAAAATTATCATCATCTACCTGTATCACTACAAACTCATAGGACTTTTTTTCCCAGTGTTTTTTCCCAAAATTTATTTTCAAAATGTCAAAGCTGCTCTTTTTTGTTCAAACAAAAATGCATGGTGATCGTTGTCAGTACTTGACTCTAATTGGTCAGCTGCTGCATTCAGCGGTCATATATGTCCAAATATTCGCTGTTCCCCATGGCAAAGCTATCTGACCACTGTTCCTGAAACAGTGCTAGTTTCATGTCTCTTGTATCACACCGCGGGCTCTTTCTTTCTAGTTTCAAACGCAACTAGTGCAATCCCGTGTCTCGAGGTCACCTTCTATGCGTTTATTTTTTGACAATGACCGGCTGACTGGACGGTAGTCTCTTTATTATTTGTTTGTTTGTTTCTTTCTGTCATTCACTCGCTCTCTTGTTTGTTCATTTGTTTGTTCAGTCATTCGTTCATTCATTATTAAACATATACACTGCAAAAAATGCTTTTTTTACTTAGTATTTTTGTCTTGTTTCCAGTAAAAATATCTAAAAGTCTTAAATTAAGATGCATTTACTAGATAAGTTCTGAAAAAAAAATTAAATCTAAATTAAATTAAGTTTTTACTTAAAACATTTACATTTACATTTACATTTAGTCATTTAGCAGACGCTTTTATCCAAAGCGACTTACAAGTGAGGAAAACAAACAAGCGATTCTTCATGAACAAGCGATTCTTCATTCTTCAAAACAAGCACAATTATCTTCCAATGGGGTAAGAAAAAATAATCGTATTTTTCTTCTTACCGCATTGGCAGATAATTTTGCTTGTTTTCACTTGATTTAAGCATTTTGAGATATTTGAACTGGAAACAAGGCAAAAATACTAAGTAAGAAAAGATTTTTCACTTAAAAATAAAGGTTCAAAAAGTTGTTTTTTTCATCTTGTCTATAAGTGATGTCTCCTTTCAAATAAGCACAATGTACTCATATGATACCTAGCTTGCCATACTTGAGATTTAAAGAGTTGCACAGCATTGTACCTCAGGGTCCATCTCCTGTAGTTCATACTCCAGCTTCTCCAGCTCCTCGGCACTGAGGCCCTTGAGGATGGCATCCTCGTCAATGTCTCGGGGATCGCTCTTAGACATGCTTGCTGCTTGTTGGTACTCTCAATTCACACAGCTCGCCCAGAGACAGCGGGCCCTGAGAGAGAGATAAAAGTTTAAGCCAGAAACTTGCACAAAAAACAACTCATTTTAATATATTTGGCTTGCAAATAAGGCCCAATAATGGTTGATTGCTTTATTCAGTCCCTCAAAGCTTTCAGTACAAGTTGCGAATGAATGGGAAAACCTGATTTCCAGCCCAAGTCACTTTTAGCCTGGCCAACAGAGCCAGCCACTGAAAGTCCATGATAGATAGGGAACCGCTTACATTGTTAAATGCCACAAAGCCCAGCTGAATTAAAAGAACAAGGCTAGCATTTGTGTACGGGAAGAGGGTACAGTGTACTTGGGAACAGAGATATGCCTTTCTGACAACACCATCTAATTATTACAGTAGATGATCATATGGGACATGAGGAAAGAACTCACTGCTTCTTTGATTCCAAGGCACAGAGACAGAAAGAATCTTGTCTATTTTTAGTCTCTGAACAGTAACGCTTGGGTTTTGGGTTACAGTAAGGAGGAGAAGGTTAGAACTGTGAGGAGTTATCACTGGTTCACACTCATGTGAAGGTGGACCATGCTGCCGCCTGCCCGCCTGTGAAACAGGCTGATAGAGTCAAGGGCTAGTCGACAGTTTCAGTCCACCACACCCAAATAGATCTGCAACTCAAACTACAGACAATACAGCCATAAATGTAGCAGACCTTGACTCACCAGTTTGTATCCACAGATTAGTCTTAACTTGTTTGAAATAGTCACATGACAAAAAATAGCATTTTCTTACACAGCATTTTTATTTTTTATATAAATAACCTCGCCGCATTATGTTAGATTTGTGCATAAAAATACCGGGACTTAATATATTATGTAATTTTATTTATCATGTGAAATGATCTAGGGATTTTGTATTTGAACGGTTTTACAAAACGAAGCTAAATCTCTAAAACGAAATGTTTGATTGTAATCTTTTAAATGCTTTTGATGTGTAAATAATTTTAATAAAATTCCTTTTTTTAAGATGAGTGATCGATGTTTACAATCATGTGGTAAAACCATTCGGAGACCAATGAGGTCATGGTGTATAAATATTTGCTAATGAACATTACTGCTAAATTTCACACAATGAATCACACAGATCTGTTATGTTCCACACTTTCATGAACTGATACTTGCTACATAATAAATATAATAAAATAAAATAATTTGAAGATTAGAAGAGTCTGTCATGGCTAATGTTATATGATGGGAAGAATCTAAAAATGTGTTTTTGTGTTTGTTTTGGGTGTGTATTTGTGATTGTCTGAGGCGTTAGACCAGTGTAGCATGGCTCTAATTTGTAAAGCCAGTGACACAAACAAAGGATCAGAGAGCTAAGAACAGAAAATAAAAACAAAATATTGTACACATCAATGGATCTACCATATGTGCATGTGGTACAAGTTGACTGATTCATTACATCACAAAATCTCACAGTCCTCACCTCATTTTAAGAATAATTATTAATCCTTAGCAGAACAATTAACTATTATATATATATATATATATATATATATATATATATATATATAACTTAAGTTTAATTGTGCAATCTCAGCTTTAAACAAAGGTTAATGACATTAACTATCTTCTAAATGACCTTTACCTCAGAAATGGACAGTGCATCTGACACCAGTCTTTTAGGAACCTGTCAGTCTACAAGACTGACAGCTCAGGGATTATAAATAGCTATTAACTATTGTCTCTTCAGTCTTTCAATAAACATTCAGTTCAAAGCGGGTCTTCTGCTGACCAGGTGTCATCTTTTGTGTTGTGCGCATGTCCCAGAAAAACAGCGGCTGTCTGCCTGTTCTGCACACCTGTTCTCACAGCTCTTAAGTGACACCAACTCAAGCCTAAAAAATATTAGCTGAGTTTCACCTGTTCATGCTCGCTGGTTGTGAAGTGGGTCTTTTAAATTAGTCCTTCAACATGAAATGCTTGTTATTTCACTGTTGCAAGGCAGCGGCTAATATTTGACATTTCCATATGGAGAAAATATTTCTTTAACTCAATTTTACTTTTAGTTAGTACACTAACTTCAAAAATCATTCAGATACAACATGCAAATTATAATACTTTGATCATTTGAATAAGAATTTAATATCCTGTGTCTGGAGTTCTGTTGAACTGATTTGTGTGAAACAAATCATTTTAAAAATGTTATAATATAGTGACCAAATTATAATAATTATCAAACGAAAAATTCAATAAGGCATGTTTATTGAACAGTTTTATTAATTAAACTGATGCAAAAAAAAAGAAAAACGATGTTACTACACTCTAAAAAATAAAGGTTTTTGCTCTGAAAATAACTATTTTTATCTTAATGTGAAGAATTTAAAAATCTAAAGAGCATTTTTCTACAATAAAGAACGTTTTTTGCAATGGAAAGGTTCTGTGGATGTTAAAGGTTCTTCGTGGAACCATCGATGTTAAAGAACCTTTGTTTTTAAGAATGTAGGCAGAATTTCCAAACTCTTAAAAATAAAAGTTCTTTATTAGCATCAATGGTTCCATAAAGAACCTTTAACATCAACAGAAACTTTCCATTCCACAAAACATTCTTTAAAGTGGAAAAGGTTTTTTTTTTTTTTTTTTTGGTTTTTTTAAATGATCCTTTTAAGAACTGTTCACTGAAAAGTGACCTTTTGTGGCCTTTTGGAACTTTTATTTTTAGTTCTTGCTTTTTTCACATTTTTATTTTAAAACATGGTAAATATCTTTAAATCTGTCCTACAAACTAACTTAAGGCATCTCCAAAAGCAACCTGACTCTTTTGACTGCTCTCCTTCCAGAGGCCATAAAGTTATTATCGTCCATATGACAAAAACTTTGGTTCGGTCTCAGAAACCCAATTCCCCCTCTGGTACTTCAAAAGGATGCAGAACAAATATTATGCACTGACACATCAGATACCATATCATGCACCAGAAAAAAAAGTTGATTCTGCCAAGTGGCCAGAAATCTCCTGACATGCAGCAAGAGCCTAAAACAACCTTCTTATTCAGATTCATAGTTCAGTTATGGAGCATTTTCCAGCTGACACACAGCTCATAATACTTCACACTATTTGTAGGTTGACTTCACCAAGTCTAACCACCCAAGTGTAAAATTCCAAATCAACCTCAGATTAATTTTAGCTTCACAGCTCCTTCCAGCTGCATAAATCCTCTCCGCTTGCAAAGCAACAGTGTGCAGTAGCATGGCAAGCAAAGACGGCTGGGACATGTTTTGAAAACAAAAATGTATGTCTAAGGAAATTATTTTACATAGAAGAATGACAATCAGCAGGCAACAAACAAAACTGGCATTTTCAATACAAGAAAAGTTCTCTTGATAAGACCTCAAATCAACAGGTGCATTCAGGGAGACCCTGGAAAACACTGTTTTCCACATAGCCTTACTCTAAACCAAAAGCTTTACCCAACTAATCTTACTAGAGCTTGTCTCTACTACTCTGATAATTTACTAACTGGACCTTTAACATTTTACTATACTCTACACGACAAATCACTGACTGGGGTCCCTACACATTAATGAATTGCTTCAATACAATCACCAAATAATAATTCATGCAATTAGCAGCTGAAGGCAACAGTAAGTTTCTTATATACTGAACTAGACATAAAAATACAAGCTTATGAAGTTTAAAAGCTTACAAATATGTGGTTGCTAAAAGAGACACACATACACAGATCACCTACCCTCACTAGGACTCGGAGCGGCTGGGATCTTCTGTACAGACACTCTATGATTGAAATCAGAGAACAGCCCCTCGCTCTCCCCCTCCCTCCCTCCCTCCCTCCCTCCCCGGTAGTCTTTCCCCCCTAAGCCCTCCCTTCTTCGCTGTCTGTCCCCCTATACTTCGCCTACTCTCTAGGTTGAGCTGAGACTGTGATACGGGCTAGTCTTCATGAGGTCAGCATTTCATTATTTTGGCTTTGAGAGATTAGTGACTATGACACAGTGAGCGAGCGAGAGAGAGAGAGAGAGAGAGAGAGAGAGAGGATGGGATTGCCAGAACGGTCCATGTAGTCATCCGTTTCATTAACTCCGGTTTACTTATTGCACGACGTGAAACATTTCGGTAGAGAAGAGTGACCTCTAGGGTATAGAGGTGGAAGTGCAAGAAAAACCCGAATTTGAAGATCTCGGTTTACAACTTTTATGTCGAAGGTTATTTACATTGACCGTATTGAATACGTATTGAAAATCCAACATAAGCAAATTTTATAGATGGAACCATTTTTTATTATTATGAAAATAATGACATTCAATAGGCTACATGACAGTAATCTTTACTGCTGTTTTTAGACATTATAAATACATATGACTACATATTTAATTACATTAAACAGTGCACTTAAAAATAATAGTAATAATATAGCATAAAACAAAAATATCAATATTAAACTGTTATGAAAAAAGAAGAAAAAAAGAAACACATTCAACAATGCAGCTTATTGCACTTACAAACACACTGTTTGTATTTCACCAAAGAACATTTATTTGGATGGATGGATGGATGGATGGATGATTGATTGATTGATTGATTGATTGATTGATTGATTGATTGATTGATTGATTGATTGATTGATTGATTGATTGATTGATTGATTGATTGATTGATTGATTGATTGATTGATGGACAGATGCTCTCTTCTCTCTACCTACTTGTCCATCTTATTGTTCTATATTCCTTGTTTGATAATGATCTTCTGCCGCAGATTCTTTGCAGTGGTGTCGGCTGGAGTCGCTGTGCCAGTGCAGGGCAGGCCGTGGGCAGCCACATACTTTTTATAAGCCTCACGGATGATCCTAAAAGCTTGTACATTAGCGTATGGAATGTCTGTGATGGGGTCTCGGTAGAGTGCAGGTTTATGGGTAACAGGGCAGACCTCCTGGACAGGAATTCGAGGAGCTGGGGACTGGGGAAAGAAACGCTGGAAAGATTCTTCGTCACTGAATGTGATGTAGGTGCGGGAGCATTTGGCAGGCCCTGACGGCACAAAAGTGTTGACAGCAGCCGAGTTAGTGGATATGACACTAGGTGGTGCAGTAAGGGTTGATTCTGCCTGGGAAAGAGCTTGTGGAAGGTGAGGGCCTGGATTCTGCTGGGCATCTTGGTCCAAACTGTCAATGAGATACATATTATATATTATATTGAATATATATATATATATATATATATATATATATATATATATATATATATTATATGAAATATAATGATATAAGAGATATAAAGATGAAAAAATACAGTTTTTTCACATGAAAAGTTTTACAGAATGTTAGAATTTAGAATGTGTATAGGAAAAATGAATTGTCGTGATTTCTTATTTCCATAACCATAACAATGATGGCAGTCTTTCTTTTTTTAACTAATTTTTGAATTATTATTATATATCAAATAATTTAATTTTACCTTAATTAATAAACAAGTATAACTTATTTCTGACAGAATGATGTATGATACATTCCCTTTTAATTGTTTTATTATTTATATTAAACTTTAAGCATGTTTAACATAACTCAAGCATGTTTGAATAAATAAAAAAAGATTTACACGTGTAGAACTCAACAGTATTTTTGAAAAATGTTTAAAATAGTATGCATGTAGACAATAGATGCAGAACACAAATATTGTATTTAGAGTTCAACTCAAAGTACAAAGAAAAAAAAACAATCATACTTTTGATTCCGTAAACATACAAACATTTCAGAGACTTTATCTCCCCAGTTTTAAGTGCCAGGTAATATAAAGATTAGATATATAAAAATATAAAAGTATACACCCCACCTAAGATAATAAAAAGTCTAAAAGACAAGAGAAGTATGCACAAAGACATTCATAAAGAGATGTGGAACCAGTAGTACCCCTCCACATCCACGTTTTCCTCTTTAAAAGTGACGTCCGACACCAGGGGCATGAGCACGGAGTGATATCGGATGACAGAACCCACACACTGACGCTTCATATGAACCTGTCGTTTCTTGTCTGCCTCCAAACGCTCATAGTTTTCTGCAAAAAAAAATATTTTCATTCATGTTTTATAGACAGAAAAATTTGTAAAAGTAACAGTTATCAATTCCTCACCCAGTGATCGAAGGTTAATCTCTGCTGTGACCTTGGCTTCTGCCAAAAGTTCAGCCTGTGTCAAAGGTCGCTCATGTCTGGTACCCTTCCTTCTACGTGGAGCAACCTGCCTCTCCTGCAGCCTCAGGTAAGTCAGCCGTGTGTGTTCAGTAGTGGACTGACGTACAGACTTCCTGTCTAAGACAAAAACAATTTCTTGATTCACGACAATTCATCAGATATTGATTTGGTTATGTTTACTAACATTCATTCCTCCAACAGTTTATGATGTAGTCGCCAAGTGCGTAAATTGTTGGCTTTCCAAGAAGAGATGTAAACTTAACTCCTTGATAACTTATTGATGGAAATTCCATCTTTAGTAGCCAGCAAACACATTTTATTGTGATGTTTTGTTTGTGTTTTATGAGTTAAGAGTAAATAAGCAATCATAATTTTTTATTATTATTTTTGTAAACGTCTGTTATCATTTACATCTACTCACTTCCTGCTGAATAATGTAGTTGATAGATAATGTTTACTTTCTTTACAGAAACTCTTTTTATGGCAGTCACTTTCTAAGAAGGAGGATCGAATTATGTTAATGAACTGAATCAGAACTGAAGTGATTTGTTCTTTCCGTTAAAGGGAAGAACAACTGAAAACATTATACAATATACTTACACTGATCACAAAACATTTGCTCTGTACGTTTGGTTATGTCACGTGTGCGTGTGTGAATAAAGTGAATGAGTCTCACTCTTGCTGATGTCCTCCTGTAGTTCAGGGGGGTTGTATTTGTCGATCTTTGTCTTGTTTGTCCTCCCGGGCAGTTCAGCCAGTTTCCGCTGTTTTGGTTTCTGCCGCACCACTTTAACTGGCTCCTACACAAACACAAGGTTCTGGGATTACAAGGGGCGTAAAAAATGAACATTTTGTCATTATTTACTTCATGTACAGAATGTACTGCCCACCCATTTCCATACAATTACAATTCAGACAAGTTGGGACATTTAGTAAGATGCAATAAAATCAAGAATGTGTGATTTGTTCATTCTCTTTAACCTCTATTTAAAGGTGATTCTCCACAGAAACATTTTGTTATAATGGTTGAAAGTTTGATAGCGATCACTTTGTTAAACAGTCTAAATTTTAATTAAAATACATCATCTGTGGAAGGCATAGGACCATAAAATGTTCATCGCATCTTCATATTCGGTCCGAATAAAATAATACGATGTCCTACCTGCCTGACAGCGTATTGTATTTACATGCCCTCACGCCTATTGAAAATGTATGGCCCCTCATGAAAAGGAGAATCAGACAATGATGACCACAGACTGTTGAGCAGCTGACTTGTATCAGGCGAGATTCGGCAAAAATTCCACTTGAAAAAAAATGCAACAATTTGTATCCTCAATTCCCAAACAATTAAAAAGTGTAATTAAAAGGAAAGGTGATGTGACACAGTTGTAAGCATGCCTCTGCCGCAACTTATTTAGAGCGTGTTGTTCATGAAAACATTGGCGGTATTTTCTTTGAACTTTTGTCAGTTAAATAAAGGTTAAAGAGAATCAACAAAACGCAGATTGTTGATTATATTGCATTACTATATTATATTGCCATAGGGTTGTACAAAGTATGAGCACTTAAGCTTTCTAGCTTCAAAAAGGATGCCGAAGCACCATAAAACTAGTCTTTATGACTCATGCACTTTATTCCCAGCATCTGAAGCCATTAATGATAGCTTTTTATGATGCTTTTTCTTAATAAATCTTACACACCTTATAGGCTTTGGTGACCACTCTGCTCTTCCGACGCGGGCCATCCTCCTCCTGCTCGCTGTCAGGTTCATCTCCTTCATCAATGTCAAAGTCACTGTCCACCTCATCTTCCGTTTCAGACAGGTCACCTTTATATTCTTCATCACCTGATTCCTACACAAATCAACTTTTGAGGACTCAAAGTCAAAGGTGCATATGATATTACATATTACTGCATGGATCGATTAGATTATATCATTTATACAATATCTACTTTATTAGAATAATACATTTGTATTAACTGAATTAACCATCAATATAATAAGCATCTGATCACCCTCAAATGAATGCTTTGTATAAATTTGTTGAAATATACCAGCCTTTACAATATCGTGAAAAGCTATATACAATCTATGAGATAATATATATTGTGAAAATCTCCATACAATATAAATATAAATGTTATTTACTGTATATTATAATAAAATTCGCTTTTTTTTTAGTTATAATGTTTGTGATTTTTTTTCATAGGTGGGATAAATAAAAGCACAATGACTCCAGAGAGTCATGAGATAGTGATCTCCTTACAGTCTATAGACAATAAAAATCAGGGTGACAGGGCACATTCTCACAGATACAAGTCCAAAGTATAAATGCATTACATCTGCGCAAATATGTAAACACAATCCCACGACAAGCCACACGGGTGATTCTTCATCACTCACGTCGTGAAATCCTCCATAGGTGGTCTTGTAGAACTCATCCTCCTCCTCTGCATCCAGCAGTCTGGACATGCGGTTTCCCGCAGTCTTTCGAGGAGCCCTGCTGAAAGCTAAACTCATCCTGACACCTAAACACAATGAGATACGAATTTATAGTAAAATTGATGACATGTTCAAATAGAGCAGGGTTAAATTGAGACCAGATTTCAGGATAGGATTCAAATCTGTTGCGTAAAGCAAAATATTACTGTATCATCGGGTTAATAAATTGAAGGTTTTTAGATTATTATCAGACCATTCCAGCATGACAGCTGAGTACACGTCAGACTCACTGGTCTAATGTGGAATTAAGAGAGTAATCGATGTACAGATCTTGTTCCAGACCAAACTAATAGAACTGATGCGCTTCAGCGCACGGCCACCAGGTGGAAACAGAGGTTCAAGTGAGCACGTTTGAACTGAAGTAGCCTCGTGTTGGGAAATGATTATTCAAGTTCATCCTCGGAATTTTTCACACACACGCAAGGCCTATTAAAAACGACATTAGAAAAGTATATTCAATGAAATATAGTTTTATAGCTTTCCCACACATTTTCACCAATGATTTGCCAAGATAATTTTCCCATTACTTATCTTATGTGTTAGTGAGTTTAAAAATAATTTTATGAACTCTACACGCTTAAAAAACAGCATTTACCAAATGAAACTCCATAGCTCTCAGAGAGAGAGAGAGAGAGAGAGAGAGAGAGATCAATATATAATCAATAATTTGCCAATGTTTATGATTGGCAGTGCCATACTGTTTTAAATGTTGTCCTTTAAAAAAATTCTCAGAGAAACCTAGATTAAGTTCTTTAAATATTTCTGAAGTGTAGGCCAAGTATTAATCACAAACGAGAGCAACATTCCAAGTCAACATTATCATGTATGCATCAGTTTTAAAAAAAAATTGCTTAAAAAATGCCTTCAACATAATCTGTTTTTCCCCAGGTAGAATAGCAATGCAAGTTATGCTGTTTTCCGGAACTGTGGAAATGGCTGCTCATTCCTCAACTCTTAAAAGCCTGTTTGTATCCCACTGATAAATGTGGGACAGAGCCAAAATGCTCTGGTTATTATTTAATACATGAGGTATCCCGGCCAATCAGTGATTTGCCTCTACAGACCTTTTAAAGGAAAATATTTTAATCAGATTGAAGATGAAAAACATCAATACAGTGTCTGGGGACTTTACCTTTGAGGAGATGAGGGGAAAATACCAAGCCCAAATCAATATAACAATTTTAAATTTTTGCAAAAGTCCATGGGGGAAAACAGAGAAAGTAGACTAATTACTCATATTACAGGAAACTGAATTCCATGTAAAACAACAATACTTTGTCAAACAGAAAAAACCTTTAAATGAGATAACAGATACTCATTACAGGACTAGAAAGTTCAACTCTACTTTAATTAACAGTATCTTGGCAATTATTAAAGTAAACCGTTCTGCAGGAAGAATTCCCCATGCAAGAGGTCAAGATCATGTGAATTCCATTGTTCTGTATTTGTTTTCCCTTTCCTGGTGTGGGAAAGGCTAAAGTACATGCCAGGCCACCCACGCAGATCTCACCCTTTTATCCACACACACACACACACACACACAACAAGAACATACATGACAATTCCCATATCCAAATTTCCCTTGATGACCAATATGCAGGCATTTTAAAAGAATATATAAAGTATAATTTACCAAAATAGTGTGCATGGTATTTTTTAATCTACGAATTTAACATTGACAATACACTTTTAGTCTTTTCTGGGAGAGTAATGAATGCAGAACTCAATTGTCCTTGGAACAAAGCTGCAGTGTATGTTCTGAGCAAACATTCAAAGCCATTCCATCTCAACCAATTTACATTCATTTGAAAACCAAAAATGAAACATGCGCAAACCCTCATCCTAACTACAAAGTTTACATACTCCAAATGCTTTAAACACTTGGGCTCGGTTTTTACAGACAAGGCTTAGATTAAGCCAGGATTAGGCCTTGGTCCAACCTGTATTTAAATACCTTTTATAAATGTAACCTAGACAAAAAAAAATATATATTTCTGGTGTGCAGCTTGAGAAAAAACAATAGCACTGACATATTTTAAGAAATGTCAGTGCAAGTTGCTTTCAGTTAAAACAACTCAAACATGCATTTTAGTAAGACTAGCTTAAGCCTTGTCTGTGAAACCAGCCATTGGTGTGTTCTAAACCATGAAGCAAGAAGTTTTGAAACTTCTTGCTTCATGAAACATTTGTTTTGAAGCTTGTTAAAACCTTTCAAAATTATTTCTCTGGCATGCATTCATTTCTTCCCACGCTGAAGGTTATTTACAGAGGTGTGCTAGCATTGTTTAGCACAAGGAATAAGGAAGATGGTAATTCCGGGACACTCCTCCAAGATATGCAAATGGAATGCAGATGTAAATTTTCCCTCTGCCTGATTATAACCATTTTTGACTCAGTACAAGAAGTTCAGAAAGTCCTAGAATCGTGTAAAACAGCTAATACTAGAATTTCTCTGTTGTGAATGAGAGAATGAGCAGATTTCGGCTTTTAAAAAAGAACGCAAATGCCGTCAATGAGAGCTTTTGGAATGGTATTTGGTTTCTTCTTTCTTTGATGTCTGGCTTTCATCTTCCCTGTTTCGTTCTTTCCCTCTCTCCCTCCTGCTGTCTCTGTAGAATACAAAAACATTTGTGAAATTGAGAAAGGACACATTCATTCACAGAAGAAATCTAAGCTCCCCCTGACAATATTGCATTATATAGCATCGACATTAGTAGTGTTTACAGATTGGAGTCTGTTTGTTGTTTTTGGGAGGTACAGAGCTCAAAGGCTCTATCGTAGGCCCAGTGATTGGGACCATATGAAAGAAGTTGTTGTTTGGGCCACTGAATACAGACTTTATTCTGAGGGCTACAGTGGAAAATGATCTCACAGCTTTGGAATGTGAAAACACGCCGCTGCTGGGAAGCGATGTTTGCGGGGGTGTTACGTATCCCATTTCCCTCCTTACAGGCCTATTAGGAATGTGGACCACACGGTACTGAAATAAGAGGCAAGATTTAATCAGAGGAAATGATGAATTACATGAACCTCAGACTTCAGATACAAATAGTGAGTAAAAACGGTTTGTGTCCAGCATTATAATCAGTGGTACAAAAAGTAGTCCAGTTTGACCCTATTAGTATTAATAGGTGCAGCAAATCTCAAAGGGACACGTAAATTTTTGAGGTATTTGGGTTATATAATTGGGTTGTTAAGTCTATAAATTAGGTTTAGTCTGCTTTGTTTGAGCTGTCATTTCCTTCTGCCTCAGTGTCTGTCAAAATGATTACATCGTGACATTACATAAGCGGGATTCTGTTCAGGCATGTTTGTTGACCGGACGGATGTTTTGACCCTAGAACAGAATGTTCTTGTCTGAATCCATGGTGACGTAACGTCTCAGACGTCCAGCCCACTGCTCACATCATGACCTCTTTTTTTCTTCAAACAGAGAGAAGAGTATATCTGCTTAAAACATTCTTTTGAGATTCAGATCACGATGTAAGCATCAGACTCTTGAAATGACAGATGTAAATCATCACAATCAAATCAGTACATGTTTGGAACAGTAATTCATGTGGCATTTTTTCAAAAATAGGGTACAATGAACACTTTTGTCTTTTCACCAAATGGTCCATGAAAGGGAGTGCATATAACCTTCATTAAAGGTTGATTTTCAACCTCAGGTGCTTAAACTAACTAAAACATTATATGAGTTTAGCCATTTTTGCAACCCTTTTACCAATTCGGGACATAAATACAGTTTAAAACCCATACAATATGTATGCAGTTTTTTAATATTTTACAGCAATAAAATCATCAAACTGAAATAGTCAAAAGAGTGGGTTCTGCAGTGGGACACAATTTAAAAAAATAAACTTCATACATGGCTGTGACATGCTAACAAATCATAAAAATGGTTATGTGAACAACTGTTTTTATGGCTGATATTTATTAAATTCCAAAATGATTTGCACACTTAATAACATCTCTGAAAAAAAAAGTAATGCAATGCAAACATTTGAAACTGTCAAACAGGTTGTAAACTCATTTACCAACTTACGTAGCATGACTTTGCTTGCATAAAACTTCATTAAATTATACTCCAAAGTGTGAAAATATGCCATAAATCAGTTTAAAAGTGTCTAGGATACAGAAGTAAACACCACAGCAGGAGATTCAGGCACATGTGACTGAAAGGAGTTCAATTAAAATGACAAGATATACCTCAAACAAACATATATTGATATATACACACCCTGTACTGACAACACAGCTGTAGTGTGTGTCAAGCACATTATGTTACTAAATACACATCCTGCCATAAACGAGCATGAGTGTTGGATAGTTGATTGCGTGAGCATAAGTTGAAACTAACAGTGCAACATTTTAAATGTCTTCACAATGTACCAAAGGGATAAATTGACTAATTTGTATTAAGATATGATTTTATTGTTTACTTCGGTTTAATATGTGCTTTGGTCCTCAAACAGAAAGTAGTCAAGGTGTATTCTCCTTCAGGCATGAAACAAATCCGCATTAGTCAAAAGGGTGCACCCCATACCTGTTCTCATGACACAGCCAGTCATAACTATTCTCAATACCTAAACAACGCCTGCATATCCTTCATCACCCACAGAATGAAACTTGATAGGTTGTGACAAGATTATATTTATGCATGCCTCTACATGTACTTATCAATCAGTTTGTGATGTTTGTCACATTTTGATATAAACATACTCCTTTAAAACGTTGTGGTTGCCATTTTATTCGAGATCAATAGTGTCTAAATGGGTCATTAGTTGAATACCAATTCTTTTTTACACTAAAGAATTTGACCAGCTATTAAAACTATGCAAGCAATGTGTTAAACACTGACGATGACGAACAACAAGACAAAAGAAATTCTTTTTGATTAAAAAAACTTGATACTATAGCAAACTTTAGCAATGAAAAGGTAGTTTTATCATGTCACTTCTATTTTATAAGGAAAACTCACAGGTTGAATCAGCCAGCTTTTCTTTAACAGAAAGGCGTGGGAACAAGATCAATGAACGGCAGAACAAAATGACATCAAAACATTAGGTGGCGACTTTCAACGGATTCGGATATGGCATGCTGGTATCTTCAAAAACAAACAGGACAAGCCGTGTCACGCTGTAGGTGACATCACAGGCTCTGTACATTGTGAACCCTAATGCTCAAAACAATTAATTGGTTTGAGTAGGACAAACTTAAATTAAACAAATTAGTTTCTTTCAAAATAACTTTTGAGTATTTAGAACTTTCTATTTCAAGTTCACAGAACTGATGTATTTTAAGGTAACTGAACTGTTTCATTGTTTTGAGTTTTGTGAACTTATTTCTTTTAATTTAGACAAACTTAATTTTAACTGAAACTGGGCTGGGATTTCTATTTCCCAGCATGCTTTGCACATGGCACTCAAAAGGGAGAGTAAATGCTAAAATTAAGTGTTATATAATGTTTTTTGTGCAAGATTAATGTAATGGGAGATTTCGTTGTGATTAACGCTTTGTCATGCTAATTCAGAAGAGTTTTAATGTGGGTTTTGGAGCGTTACCATCATGGTGACAAGCGGTGCATGCGGCTTTATTTGAGCGCAAACTTGCTACGTGTTTTGGGTGCTATACCATGTTATAGTTGACATGTTAGCAAATTTGCAAGCTGGTATTTTTTTAAATAGATTGTTATGAATAGCTAATTTAACATTTATAAAACTTTTCACATTGGGGTTACGTAATTATTTTAAGTCATATAAGAGAGTACTCAAACATTTAAAGTTGAGAACAATTACAATGTATGAATACATTGAACTTGAACTTGAATTTCTTACAGCTGATTGCCTCAATTTTTTTGAGTTTTGCCATCTTATTCGGGTTAACAGTGTATAGTTGTACTGTGTACATTGTAAATTTATGTGGGATTTAGACAGAGCAGCGTTTGAAACTTTAGGCCTACTACTAGTGAGTGCACTGAGATACTGAGATGTTTAAGGTAAAAATGACAACAAAGCCCTGCTGGAAATGTGTTTCTAAGTAACTGAGCCCTGCATGAGAAAAAAGAAAAGAGATGAACTGAAATAAGAGTCGGTCGTGGGAACAGAACAGTGACAAGTTCTCACGTGTTTATAGTTTCTGTCAAGTTCACAGTCAAGGTCAAGGTCATTGGCCTATCAGAGTATAAATAACTTTAGTTCACTGTTATTTGGGAGTTCTTACAACATGGTACAGTATTTAAACTATGACCATATGAGAATCAATCTTTTTTTCTAGGCATCTGTCACTGAACTCTTTTCTGAACTCTGTCAAAGAAATATCTTTTAATTAGCAGTTTTTAATCATACACAAACACATACATTTTTGTACATTTGGATATACTTTGATACAAATTAATAAATACATAGACATTTACTTTGTTAGCGCACTAATGTTGTGGTGAACGATTAAAGGCACAGTATGTAAGATTTTTGGATTAAAATATCCAAAAACCACTAGAACGGTCCTATATATTTTGTTAACTTGTGTACTTACATTATCCCAAATGTTTCCAAGAATGTTTAAATACAGAGAAATAACCAATTTTAACTAGGACCATATCCGTCCGTCGCCTATCAATGACATCATACCCCTCATTACCCTCGATTTCCGGTTTTATTTTGTAGAAACCATGGAAAGACGCTTATATATATTATATAAGATATTAGATATATATTATCGTTTTATTAGATAGGGGAGCAACTGTTTGGATACATTCATTGACAGAAAACTAATTATTGTTATATAGCTTAACACAGTAAGTCTTATTGTTTAAATCTTGTTTCTTGATTTACCACGCATACCATGTTTTACCATGCCTGATGTCGATCTAGATTACTGCAGTGTACAGATCGCTCAGAATAGCACTATTACAACTTTCAACTTATACATTTTCACACAGATGTATCTAATATGATAAAACAGTGCTGTGTCACCCCACATGTGCTTGACTGGAAGAAGCGGAAACGCTCGTCCGTGGCATAATAAAAGCTCCACTGCTCTCAGGCCGTGTATCGCGCTGGTCTCTCATTAGCATTAGCTTCACCGGTCTCGTTCCGCTCCAACGGCTTTCAGCCACACCCTGCTTCACGCTACAGTAATGTTAATAAATCTTTAATAAATTAGCTCATCCATGAATATGAGTCGTGCTGGATTCTATTCCACCGGCTGTAGGCAGTGAAGTCAACACCTCCCATGATTCTGCAAGATCAAGGCATCATCAAGCTACGCCTTTGTTTTGAAAAAGTGACCTCGAGAGGCAGAAAATTACATATTGTGCCTTTGATGTAAAAAAAAAAAAATTGCTTTTAGTCAAGATCTGAAAATTTTCTTCCTTTCTGGAATGGCATTCCTAGTCTGATGATGTAATTTTGAGAGACTGGGGAGAACATCCTTAACCACTCACCTCCAGCTGTGAGCTAGAAATGGATTATATATATAAATATAATGTATATGCAGTACAATATACTATAGATTTTTTTACCACACCTAACATAAATCATAATGAAATCACGTTACAACATGAACGTTTAACCGCTTTAATCTGATTTTCCAACAATGCATCTGAGACTCTAAGGTTATCTGAAACTCCTATACTCATCTGATAAGATATGATAAGTCCCCGTGGAATGTATTCTTGCTATATACACAGAATGTTTAGCGTCTGACATGTAGTCCTCTGGAACAGGAATTTGCGTAGGTATCCAAACCTGTAATAGCAAGTTTTTGGAATGTACAAAGCCCCTATTTTATGGCAGTGTTTTTGCAACAGAAATGTTCAATACTCTAAAAATTTTGCATAATACCATGTTGTATATTGATATATGGATGAGAAAGAAACAAAGAAAGTTGCTCGGAACCTTTGGCCTATTTTAAACATTATGCAGCACATACAAAACAGCTGACAGGTGAAAAATGATCCCTTTATACTTGTTTATCATTATTATTGTGTTGTGCATGTGTTTTTACATTTCATAATCTGCAGCATAAAACCTCAATCTTCTGAGGAGTTAGTCAAAGGGAAATGTTTCCTCATTTACATTTCTTCTCTGGCAATGTTTTACACGCCCTGGAACAAACATGCTGCAGCAAAGCATTCCATTGTTAACTCCTTTTCCATAACACTTTGCATATTGGCTGCATTTACAATGTGGGTATTTTGACATTTATGATAGAATTATAAATGTATAGACACAACAAAAAAAAATTTATCTCGCCCACCAAAGATACATCATGCAAAATAATTGCAAATAATTTTTCAATAACTTCCTGAATGTAAATGGGTGAGGTTTGGGCTGTTTTCCTGTACACATTCCTATGTACTGAGCTGCAGAGAATCAACAATCTCCCTATTTTGCGTACATTAGGCATGATTTATTCATTAATTACATGAATTGATAACACAAAAAATGATAACATCCCAACAATAATATGTTCCAAGAATGCTTTGCTAATGTTCCCATAACATTACGAAAACGTTATTTCTGAATGTTCAAAATGTCCAGGGGTTTTTTTTAGATATTTTAAATGTTTTTTCTTGGTTATACAGGGAACATTCCATTTTGTCATTTGCAAACATTATAGGAATGCTACTTTTAAATGTTCTCTGAACATTCTGAAACAATTATAGTAACATTTAGGCTAAAAAATGTTAAAAGGGCATCCAACTACAACAGTTCAGGGGGAACGCTCGATGTACACTCGATGATCGATGTATAAATAATGTTTTCGTGCTAACATTCTGCAAACATTATTAAAGACTTTGAACAAACATTCTTTTAATGTTACTAAAAGAATGTTTGTTAATAACTTTAAGAGTGTAATGAATCCGCTCTGCCTTTTGTCCACTTACCACCAGATGTCGCCCTCTCACTCTATGGACCCTGTCACACGGACTACATTTCCCATAAGTCCCTCACCCAGTCACTAATCACCCTGCCAGCTGTAACATATTACACTCACTTCCCTTCACTATATAAGCTCCACTCTCACTTACAATCGCTGCGAAGTATTGTTAATCCCTGTATTGCAATTCCGATTTTTAATTTATTATCCTTGTCTCGTTTCCTGATCCTGCCTGTATCTTGTTTTTGATGTTTATCTGCCCGCCTTTGACCTTTTGCCTGGATTGTCACTACGAGCCTGCCTGTTCTTTGCCACTTCTGTTTGCTGTTGAGTTGACCATTGCCTGTCTGACTACGTTTAATAGTAAAGCTGCATTTGGATTTCTAGCCGCTGAATCATCATTACAAAGAGAAATTGGCTAAAGCTCTGAGAATGTTCCCTGTTAGCTGCTCTACTTTTTGACAACATGTGACAAAAACTTCAGGCATTATCAACCTTTAGAATAGCATAAAGGAGAACTCCACTGACAGAAAAAAAATTCCACAGGACAGACTTTTTTACATTTCCCCTTTACAACATGATCTCATCCACACACAAAAAAAATCCATTACTTCATGATTACTAGCTGTTTTGATTTGATTACTTGCAGTAAATCATTACACAGTTTGAATCTTAAACATTTGATTCTGATTTGACAGTTTGGATGGCAAGATCAACCTATCTGAGATCAAAGTACAAGCCACATACAGAGCATGTCCAGTCTATGGACCATTCTTAAACGTCATCCTAATGACAACAGCTGTCAATGTCTGTTTGTGTTTTGGGGGCATTCAATCATCTTTTTTTATCATTTGGTTGGTTGCAGGAGCAATGTGCTTTATCTTTTATGCATAGACAGCAAGACAATGTACTTTCTTTACGCATTTGAAGGTCTAATCAAAGTAAGTTTTAGACAGTGGTAAAAGTACCTAGAAGCTAGTCATCCCTTACGAGAATCTTTTATAAAGAAAAGTGAAAGTAACTCAGTTCATTTCTAATTGGGTGAAGAAATTTATCTACAAGCATTGGTGTAAGAACTAAAATGTAATGTGAAAGCTATTCAAAAAGGAAAGTGCAGTGGACACTAGTATTACTATACACAATGACACAGCAGACATATGATAAAGAGACTATATAAAAGAGCTTAAATTAATATAAAAATGATTTTCATATAATAGTATATATCACCAAAATGCTGACACAAACAGGAGCCATTTATATATATATATATATATATATATATACTTTTGACCACAACCTTTTCACAATACCAGCCAGTCTCATTTGCTCTGTGTTGGAGTCACTAAATTATTTTGACAATGAATGTGTGCCATAGGTCAATAACCCTTTGGCCTTGTTTATTTTACAGAAAACATCAGAACTGACCACATTGCCACTTAAAACAAGACTGGACCTGCTGCCTGTCAACCACACATCATAGAATAAAGTCACCAGGTTTGCAGTCATTATGAGGATTTAGAGTAAAATCTCTCCACAAACATCCAGGCATCTAAATCTAAGAAGTAGTCTTCCATGATGGCTATACCTGACACTTATTCAGTATTTCTCAGTACTCTTTTATGTAAACATAGAAGTGTTTTAACTGGAGTTCCTAAAGTGCGTAACAATCAAAACACAATTAAATGTAATATGGAGACAACAGACTGTTTTAAACACTTTAGCTCATTTAAAAGTTGCATTCAACATCCATTGAAACATCAGCATTAGGCCTACCACATAGTACAAAATGTGCAGTAGCTTCACCAACATAACAGTTCAAAATGTTTAAAAGCAGTTTTTTCTCAAATAAAATCACAATATTGTACTATCTTTGGTGTAGCTAAGCTCTCCCGAACAGAGTAACATGTTTTGAATTAGAGGAAAAACGTGAGAGAGCTGGAATAAGGGAAATCGGATCAGATACAAAGATTTTATTTACATGATTAATATCAGTCGACACCCTACCACACGTGAATCTTTGCTCATGCGTTTGTGTACATAAAACAAGGAACACTAATTGCAAGACACAAGTCAGGAGGCTCAAAGGCAACAGTGAGTCAGGATGATCTTTTCCAGTGATATGCTGTCTAATATAGACCACTAGGAACTGTTTATTTAACCAGAAGATTGAATGTTCGAAATATTTATTAAATACATAAATTACGCATTATAAATAGTCACCCGATGGGTCAGAGTTTTTTGATTTTAGAGCTGTTATCTTTATGACAGAATGTGGAAGTGACGTGTTTTCCCTCGTGGAATCATGCTATAGGGAAAAGGTCATAAACCTGATGATCCAGCAACGACCCTAGATGACTAGCAGAATTGTTCTATCATCAAGATTACCAAAACATAAAAGCTAAACATGGGGAATTTAATACAAAATAAAATAAAAATATATATACATAAAACCTTGATAAAGTTAAACGGCGGGTCATTTGATCACTATAACAACTAGCATAACTGCAGAAAATGTGTTTAAAACCCTTTATGACCAAAGTTTTAAAGACGCATGAAATTTAATTACTGAAATAACTGTTGAGGAAACACTATGCTTCACACAATAATAATAATAATAATAATAATAACGGAAATCACATCGTAACATCACATCTAACGGAATTAGATCTCAAACTAAGAATAAGAAAAAAATTACAATACAGATTATAAAAAAGAAATTGTTTTACTTTACTGATAATACAACTTTTATTTAAACACCAAATATTATATAGGCTATATATATATATATATAAATATATATGCACTGTTTTTGTCTAAACTTTTCCACAGACCCCATTGCATTCTCTGAAACCCTGCTTGAAAACCCCTGCTTTAGACAATAATGCATTCTCCTCCTCCTATTGTTCCACATTCAAAGAAGTCAATGTTCTAATAATAAAAGCAGTCAGGATATGTGCATTGTTTGTACACTCAATATTTATCTGCACTTCATTCTTTACATTAACTAGCATTATGTTCCACTGGATTTTTATCCACACTAAGTAGTCTATTGTATAACACAGCGTTCTAGAATGTTTGATTCTGATTGGCTGTTAGGCGTTCTAATGTTTTTCGAATAACAACATAGCTATGAAGTAGTTTGACCCTTGACCTCATTACCGTTCCATATCACTTTGTCAATTTATTTACTATTTTAAAGAACCTTCATCAGTAAAAGATCCACAAAAACCCTGGCCAAGCAAATTATATCACAAATGAGTGGCTTTTAACCCCTCATTAAAGAAGTCCATTGTGTGATAGTTCAAAAAAATACAATACCAGGACTACCTTAGCACAAGACTCTACAGATTACTACATGTGTTGTCACATGGCTTTACCTGTATTCCACTGAGTTTAACAGCCATGTGCCTCCTGGCTCAGGTAACCACAGCAGGTGCTTCTACAGTGAGCTGGAGGATCAGGTGAGGCCCTGTGTGTGTCATTACCATAGTCCTCATTACACCCCACGGATGGCCTGTAACCAGACACAAAGCCAATCTGAGCAAATAAGCACAATCACACAAATATTGTTTAGCTTAGCCAGGAAAACCAACGACAGACTTCCTCCTAATGAAGGACTATAACCTTTTAGGACAGCTGTTTTTGCCGGCAAATTCTTTTTCTAATTAGCTCAAAATGTTTTTTTGTTTTTTGGTCAAAGAAAGTAGTCTAATATGAAACATTACCTATAAATATGTACATTTTGCCATTATATTTACAGTAGATTTGTTCGTTATATCATATGTATAGTCATTTTCTTTTAAGAGAGTGGTTTGCAGTGTTGAGCATTATAACCAATAGCACAGGTTTTTGTTGACTTTAGGAATGCAGTGTCCAATCAGAGGCGTTGTGATTAGTTATCTCGCAAATGCCGGTGACTAAAGAAGGTTGCACGAGCTCACTGACAATTCTGAATCTCACTCAGGCGAATTCTCGTTTATCATCATATACAACAAAATGCAGAAAATATGCAAGTAAGAGACCGTTTCAGAGGTTATATCAGCAGTTTTTGCGGGATGTTAAGTCTTCTTATACTAATCCGTAAAAAAGCAAAAAACACATTCATTACGCTTCTTGGCTCTTTTTGCAAAATAATCATCATTACAATTTTCAGAGCAATAATCAACCATAATGATTTTGTCATGACATTGCAGCTTCAGCCCAGGCTAATACCTTCATGTTTATAGGCTTTTTACCATATATGCAATGTAATGAGCAGCATTAACAGTAAGCATATGTGTAAATGAACATAAGTGTAATGGCTTTAATTGATGGTAGAAAAAAAATTAATTGGTTACAGTCTGTTGAATTGTGATTGATTAAAGTAAAATCCAGGCATTTGATCAACAGATACACAGATTGAAGTAGATTTTAACAAGGTAATTATATAAATTGTCCCCTACAGAGGTGTATATATATATATATATATATATATATATATATATATATATATATATATATATATATATATATATACAGCCCCAATAAAAGAAATCAACCACTTTAACCATGGTTAAAGGGATAGTCCACCCAAACTGAGAATTGTGTCATAATTTACTCACTGTCATATTACTCCAAACCGGTTTCATTCTGTGGAACTCAAAGGAAAATATTTTGAAATATATATCGGTTTTTTGTTCTTCAAAAGGGTCTGATGTTGATTTGGTCCCCGTTGACTTTCAATGTATAGAGAAATCTTTTTAGAAATCAAATTATCCTCTTTTTTGGTCCACATTGGAAAGATATTCAAACCTGTTTGGAGCAACTTGACAGTAAACTATGGCAGAATTTTCATTTTTGGATGAATTACCCCTTTAAGGCATTCATTTATTGTATTTTTCTTGCATTAGGTTCTCAAATGTGGGAATACTAATGAAACAAATTGTTTCCACCGAAAACTATTTCTACCCTTTACCAGATGTGATAAACTATGAAACATACAATCTGTCTCAAATCTCTTCCAATAGAGCAGGATGGCCACCTTACATCAGACTTTTGCTGTATCCCTAATTGACCACACCTGAACCAGCTAGTCAAGGTTTTTACGATCACTAGTAACTTCCAGGTAGATGTGTTAGAGTAGAGCTGAACTCTGCTGAATAGTGGCCCATAAGAAGCAGGATTGGACACCCCTGCCGTAGAAATACAAACAAATCATGTTCTCTAGCAGATGTTCATAGACATCAGAACATCTTCCTTCTCATTGGACCCTTACTGGAGATCCGTTGCCTTTTCATGGTTCATGATTTTTCCAACTGAACTTTCCTTATCAAGACTATGTGACACACATGCAAAATATTAAGGTAATTCCGGAATGACAACTCATTATAAATTTCCATTTCACCATGGAAACATTTCCTGTGCCCTTTTTAAAGACACTGGAAGTCATTCACTTAGGAAGTGGGCATTGCAATGCACGCCACTAACATATGGTTTCATTAACAGGGATTTGACCCAGAAATATTTTTGAACGATGTAACCTGCTGAAGTTTATCTCAACCCCATGTGTTTTTGAAACTACGGCCATTCAGCATTACAACCTGACTCATGTGACTCAAAAAGTGAGTCAGCAAAGTAAATCACATGGGTCTACCGTGTGACAGTCATTTTGTTAAACATTACGTCCACATTAAACTGACTACAGCCAGCACCTTCAGGCAAAAAGTACAGCAAACGAGATTAAGAAATCAATTGAGAAACATCCCTGTATAAGGATTAGAAAATAATGAATATTGAGATCATGTTATGTCATGCTTACAACACATTCTACAGTGAAATCACAAAAGGAATTCAAATTTTGTGGTATTGTATGTTTTAAATATTATGGTTCAAAAAACAAAATTCTATTTAAGCCAAAACCAGTTTACAGATAGCCGAGAGTCAATTCACAATGAGGCTGAGACGTTTGGTTATACCAGTCACAGTAGTGACTCATCATGACAGCCAGAAGGATGTCGAGGTGTTTGTACATTTATAATGAAGTATTAAAATGCTTTGGTCCCCTGAGAAGGGAATGATTCAACGATGTGACTGAGCAACACAATGAACTCTTTGAAATGTGATACATGTATGAATGGTATTAGTCAATGAGTTCCATTGTGCCACTGAGTTTCACTCTGCCAAACCTCAAGACATTTCGGCAGCAGATGGAAAGAAGATTGGAAAGAAGTTGCATCTTTCCAAAGGCTGAAACGAGAGTATTCACAGGCAATGCCAACTCTTGGGCAATTTACACAACTCTGTGGTTACAATGAAGAGTACAGATAAAAAGCTAGAAAACCTTTGAAGCTAATAATAATGGGCTATATAAAGCACATACTTTGGACTTATGACCTAGTCATAACTGTGTCCTAGGTTTTTTGTGGTTAAAAAAAAAATAAAAAAAGGTATCAGCTTGTTGGTTTTAATTTGCAGTTTAGAGAACAGAATATTCACAGAAAAAAGGTCAAGGACCAAAACATGTTCTCAAACTTCTCTAAACATTTCAGTGTAGGTGAACAAGCAGGTAAAGAAAACATTTAGCAGCCTTGTGGCCAAAAGGGTAGCTCACACAAAAAAGAAAATGGTCTCATTTACTTGCCCTCAAGTTGTTCCAAACCTGTGGGAATCTCTTTCTTCTGCTGAACACATGCGGGGATTTTTAAATATATATATACACACACACACACTCACACACACACGTAACCCATATTGTTCTAAATACCTTTTAGTTCAGCAAGAGAGATAATCAATTATGGAACAACTTGAGGGTGAGTAGATGAGTCTCTTTTTTGGGTGAACTATCCCTTTAGCTTCTCATAATCCTAAATTGGGACTCAAAACAGAACCACCATGAGCTTTTAGATAAAAGCTTTAAAGCTTATTTATGAGCTAAAGCCAGAACCTGAAGTTATGTGCAGGATATGTCGCAAAATGATTCTGAAACAGGAATTGATACCATGAAAATGTGAAGGTGTTGTATTACAATGGCTAAATTACATAAATATATTAGTAACTGCAACAAACAGTTGTGAGCTTTAATATGCCAACTGTGCAATTCCCAATTCAGCAAAGTTTATGAACATGTCTATACAGAACACTGCTGGAAGTGATGACAATGTGATTGTGTAAACCGGACAAAAAAAAAAAAACCTGTAATCGGAAGTGTTCCCTTCAATTCAGATGTGAACTGAAAATAATTTTCAATTTTACTTTTAATAAAAAAATAGCAATCTACACAAAAGTCATCCAAAAAAGGATAGTTTTGAAAATTGAAAACATGAATTCAACAGTTCTCTGGTCTTAAAAGTCCTTTTCTCTCACAAAGAAGTCCAAGTAGATTCACCGTATCAAATAAGCAAGTGCAGCTCCGAATGTAGCCACACTCCCAATGGCCATCAGCGTGTTTCTCACAGCCACCTCTGCATCTGGGACATGAAAAAATTCCACAAAGCCATCCTATGGGGGGGGGAACACACACATACACACCAGGTGATCAAAGGTTACAAACCAATAAAACTCAAAACAGGCACAAATTATTGGTGTTAAAACTCACCCAAGCTTTGTTTTTGAGCAGCCAGTCCCGCTGGGCTGTGAGAAGATAGGAAGCAATCTCTTCCCCCACCAGACTCACACACTTGCTAAGTCCTCTGTCATTCTGATGCTTGCACAAAATTGCCCCAAAAGTCAGCAAACTGGCAATTCGCCCCCAGTTTGTGATGCCATCGCTGAAGAGATCTGTTGCAATAGTCTTGATGAAACTCACATCTTCTCCATTCTTCTCCAGATTCAGACGTGCAATCATACCTGAGAGAATCAAATGTTAGAGGGCACTGCGGAGTCATAAACATGAGAATACGTGGCATAAAGTGGAGCAACCTGCCAGGCCAGGTGCATGAGTAGAGGGTGAGGCTGCCATTAAACTCTTTAACATTAACCTGTTCTTATCAACCAACAAACATTACGAAACAAAGCGAAAGAGAAACAGCAGAGGGCTTCATGCTCAAATGAAGCAAGAACGAATGAAATTACCTTTGTAAGCGATTTCGTGCTTTACCACGAGACTTTCCACAACCCTCTTCATCGTTGACAGAACCTGTTTTTTTGCCATTTTAGAATGAGGGAGTCCTGTAAAGTTCTTTAGGAAAATGTCAATAGTTTCTCGTGTTTCCTTGTCAAGGGACGAGGAATCATCCATTTCCTCGCAATCCGACCCAGGTGAGGATGGCACCGAGCCTTGGAGACCGTCCCCTGTAAACTGGTTCTGGGGTTTCAGCTCTGGCATTGCCAGTCGTTTGCCACCAAACCCTCCAGAATTGTTGACGTTAAGAGCTGTTATTCCAATGCATGGCCAAAAGGCGTTGTCGTTTGAAACTTTACTTCCAGGAAACATTTTTGCAAATTCACTTCAGTGCCTTAAATCCAGAATATCGACGATGCATTTAATGGGAAACGTCTTTCTAACCTTAAACTGACAGAACTCAAATCTACTACATTCTTAATAGCGAGGCGGAAGCGCAGATGGAGAACTGTATGGGTCTTTATACGGTTTCTCAAGGGGGCGTGGCTTGTGTCGTCAACCAATCATCGACGACACACGTACGGAACACAAACTGCGCTTTTGAAACCTCAAGTACAGCTGGTTCTGCACGTAAAATGCGTTTCGCATTCGTGTAAAGCCCCCCCAAGTCTGTGACATTGGAAATGCTCACATTCTCAGGAACAACGATATTTAAAATGATTTCATCTCGTGTCAAAATGTTTCACAGTTAGGAGTGTGAAATCATTTCATGATGTTTATGAAATCAAGATATGTAGGCTTGATTGTAAAAATGTCCCCCTGTTTTTCTGTCCTGGGAGACTGGGTCCGCCCATTATTGAAGCTTTTCAAAGACTGGCGCTCCCCCTAGTGACAAGTAGTTGTACAACAGAATTCAATATATACATGATTACGAATGACAGCCTACGGAGCGCGCTCGTGTTTACTGACCGCCGCACGCGCCTTTGTTTTTAATTCTTGATTACATCAGTTTTGCGGTTTCCTTTCTTTGTACAGCAAACCAAGAATTGCCGTAAATACTCTTAGAAATTGACATTTTGAGGATGCCCTCGAGCGGCCACAAAAGATTTGTGACAATTCAGTATTTACTTGCACTATAACACAACTAAAAACAACAATTAACATGTCTTTAGAAAAAAGTACCAAGGTTTTTGCTATTAATGTAAAACTTTATTTGAAGATCAGATAGCTCCAATATTCATTTTAAACATCTATCTTTGCTTTGTGATTAGCCATTCTTTCATGTAAATATAATGATCAGGAAACAGATGATTCTGGAAATTCGTTTTCAAACACAAATTAATGCAAGCAAAACATCAGAAACAAAAATGCATATATATGGGGATGAAAATAATAATAATTAAACACCAAATGCTTCATAGTATGCAAATCATGAATACATTTTTCTGTCTACATATAGCGAGTCTCTTAAATTGGTTTACAGATATGTTACATGAATATCACATTGTAGTATAGTGGTAGGTTTTCAGTTCAGACCTGTCTGAATTTAATCCATTCAATTACAAAGCTTTCTTTAATTAGAATGCGAGACCCTTAAACCCCATATTTACATTTCTCACACTAGATTTGATGATATTCTTGTCTTGTTGCATTAAAAAGCAGAGAGAATTTCAGACACACGATATTAACATAAAAAGATAAAACACAAGCTTTGTGAACATTGGAAAGAACATTTAAAAACTGATAATGCAAGACAAAATGCACAAATATGACACCAGATGCACAGTTTGACTATTTACAATTTGGCTGCAGCACAAAATAAGATTATCTCCTAGCATTGTGCAATAACGCATTCCTCAAAGGAAACATTGTACATCCACACATACCATCGAGTGACAAATACTAAGTGCAAGACCATCATATTTCCCTGATGTATTGCCAACTGCCACCAGCACCTCAACCACATGTGGAAAAAAAACATTCAATCCCTTAAACGTAATTCACCTTTTAGTGAAATTTACATAGCGATATACAGTAATTTATTTTTCTTTCTTTTTTTATACCAAGAATAACATGCATTAATATACATGTTTTTTGTTAGCTTCACATGACTAAACACATTTTCTTTTATATCTTCAGGCCACGTGTAGGCAGATAAGTGGTTTTAGAAGGGGCAACTTGATTAGACTATGCAAATCCTGACTTAGACACCTGGACTGTAAAACTGCCTAGGTTGAGTCTAGATTTCCCCTCTCTGTAAAGAGTGTACAAAGTCTTACCACCTGGAATAAATGAGCTGTTTAAGATCCACTACAAAGTTTCCAATGAACAGCCCTGCGCAGTCTTCTTTAAACTTTGAAGCTACAGAGGTTTATCTATTCACGTCCCATGGAGATGGACATTTTCCTAAACGACGAGAGAGGGTATCCCTTTAAAGACCACAGATAATAAAAAATGGGTCATAGGATATAATATTCAATCATTTGCATGATTTATGTTGGTATGAAACCCAATAATACACCGAATGTCAAACAAAGCAATCTAAGGGTAAAATTTTCCGATATTTTATATGTATTTAAACAGGTAACTGTGTTCAGGTTTAAGTAGAGCATTTTACTATTTAGATCTGGCATATTTTTCAAATATTGAACCAAAGGTGCTGCTCCATTCTGCAAATTTCCTTCTGCACCTCATTCCTCAGAATATACAGAGCTATTTAGGAGCAAATACTCATTTTGGTGATAACTGCATCTCAGATGTGCATCATACTGTCGTAGATATCGTGAAACAATCGCACATTAATAAAAACACCGCTGATAGGGTACATGAGAGCAACATGACTCCAGATGCCCACAAGATTACCACACAAATAGCCACTAAGTTTTATAACCATACCAAACCCAAACTTTTGATGCATGTTGTATGCTGTGACAAGATAGTTTTCTTAAGTACCTTATCGTGCCACATACAAAGACCATTTCTGCTCTTGGCTATTATCAGGGAATTACAACATTCTCCGTTTACACCCAAAAGCTGCGATTACAATAATCTAATCAGCCTGATTGCTGAGAATAGTAAAACGATCCAGTCATAAGCAGCTGTTATTTAGTTAAACTGAGCTATACTTAGAGAGTGAGAGGTAGAGGAGTAGTACTGTGTATGTGTATGAAGACTACACAGCCTACCAGCCACTCTTTACCACTATTGCTCTAACCACTTGCTCTCCAACTTTCTCCAAGAAATTCTCATAAAAAATGCATTCTTTTGTCATTGCGAAAGATTAGAGGGCTGCCAATGTACATCTGGGGCCAATGGCTGTCAAGTGTTATCTATGTAAAACAATGCCTTAGAAACCATCTTAAATCACTTTCAAATCATTTGAGCGTTTTATGAAGTTTTCAGGGTTTTGTTCGTAATATGACTGATGTACAGGGTACACAGAGTAAAGTGCATCATGCTCCACTGGGGCCTGGAGTACCGAGGGTTTAGTTTTTTCCCGACCATATGAAAAGGGTAATAGAGCTAGGTTGGTTAGACCTACTGAAGTGAGACAAAAATGACAGCAAAAACTCCACACCCAAATGAAAACAAGTGAAACAAAATAAATTGATAACCAGTCCTGATGAAGCTGGTCTGGCGGGGCTGGGGAGGTTTTGGAAGTTTGCTTAGAGGGTTTTTTCAAAATCTACGGGGGATGTTAGCCAGCCAGTTTACTTGTAACCAATGAGGACTTTCTCTGCGGAAGGTCTTGTGGGGTTGGAATGTGATCCCCGGTAACGATGTTCTTGTCTGGACCGGCAGCGGCAGGTAGCTGTTTGTTCTTCATCTTTGCCTTGGCCATGTTGTAATCTCCTGAGTCAAAATACTTTTGCTGGAGACACAAAATGCACGAGTCGGATCACATTTTAGAAGTTACATTAAAATTATATGAAATCATAAAGAGGTATTGTTGGTTTTGGCCATGTTGCATCTTGCAAGCACCTGGAACTGTATGAATACGCCTTTTAAAATGTCTCTTGATAGTAAATTTTTGTAACTGAAGTAAAAAAGTACCCCTTTCTGCAATCTCTTCATCAGGAAGTCAGAGCCACCTGGTTTTTGACCCAAGCTGGGATACTTCGCTTTCAATTTGGCCTCCTCTGTCCGCACAGGGTTTGAGTTTGTGTCCTGAGATTCCTGAAAAACATTTATTGTCAGCGTTCAGTAAAATACTCATTAAGTACAATCTCATTAGGATCAGTAAGATTTTTTCCTGTTTTTGAAATAAGTCTCTTATGATCAAAAAGACTGCATTTACTTGATCAAAAAATACAGTAAACAGTATGGTTCTGAAATATGACTTCCTGTGATGGATGGCGAAGCTGAATTCTTTAGTCTTAAATTCAGTCTCTTATTTGTATAATTATTCTAATATGGTCTTCAAGATACATTTATAAATACTATCAATGTTGAAAACTGCTTTAATATTTTTGTGGAAACTGTGATACATAGTTTTTTAGGATTCTTTAAAAAAATGCAAAAAAAAACAGCATTTAATTAAAATATTTTTTTAACAATGTAAATGTGTTTTTCTATCACTTTTGAGCAACATAATGCATCTTAATTTGTTTTTTTAAATGGGTTTATGTAAACAATCCTTATAAAACAAACAATTGAAAGCATTTACTTTCATTTAGTCTTACAACTATGACTATGAGGAGGAAGACGGAACAAACGAATACTCAAAACTCAAAACTAATCAATCTTAATCTCACAACAATATAGTATCAACAATAAAGCAAATCCCCTTTCATGATATCATTCTTCCTGTAATTCCCAAAAGGTGTGGTTCTTTAATCACATTTCAGGACAAGGTACAACGAGACTGTTTATTTTGGCAATAAATTCCCAGGTGTTTTTTTTTTTTTTTATAACAACAACTCTCTGTCTGACTTCACTACTGAATAGGGAAATTAAATTTTGGTTTCAATTTGAATGCAAGCGAAAATAAACAAACACCACTATCTAGAAATTCTGTCACAACTGAAACTATTCAACGTCCGAGTCAAGGCGATTCGTAAACACTTCACGTTTCTGTTTTGTTGAGGTTTAAAGGGGTTTGTTTCGAACAGTAAAACAGCAAAATGTTTCTTCAGGTCTTGCAATAGCATAAAACAACTAAACGTACCAAGATATTGAAGGTTACAGAAAGATAAATATTTGAGCACCTACATATTTTTTTCCCCCCTGATTTTTGTGGTTTCATTTTGAATCATCTTCTGCTTCACCCTAAGCTGAGGAATCATGTGGGTGTGTGTTTAGACTGAGGCCTGGATAATTGTGAAGAACAAAACACAGCCTTTAAAGAGGGCTAATGACATAGTAGACTGCTTTATATACACATTTAAATAGACTTCTTCCATTATGAATGAATGACCTGAAATTAAGACCATTTTTGCAAATAACAAGACTGTGTGTCAAAAAATGTTGTACACTGACTAAAAGTCATTTACATTCGATTGTAGCAGATTGCAGAAAAACAGGTTTGTAAATACTAATGACACAGTACCTAAGTTCATGTTCTACATGTTACACCCTATGAGTCTATGTGAGTCAAACAATTCGTTAAACAGAATCCTGTATGAGTTTATTCCACACTACAAGGACCCAGGAAATGGCCTTTCATTTTTCTCCAATTGTAATGATCAAAAACAGGTCGAACCAAAATAATGATATAAAAAAAACATGTTTCCCGTCAAAAGGGTTTAAAATTTAGTATATCATGATGATATTCTTTTTTTCCTCCCCTGAAAGCGACAATGTGGTCGGATCATGCATAAACTGCCAAAACCACAAGTTAATTTTTTTTTTTCTTTAAGACTGTTCATAACTTTAAGTCATTGACTTAAAAATATAGATCGGTCTAATTTGATACTGGTTGGCCCTAGTTGCAATAGGGCCCTGGAGAAGACACAGAGTCTTCTGATTAGGTCCAGTAACGTTATGCTGATTCACAAGGATCTATAACAAGTAATTTATGAGCTGCTATATTCAGCACCACCTGGAAAAAGTGCAAACAAGGCTGTTTAAGTTGGCACAGTAAAAACTACATGCACTTGAGACTCGTGACAGTCTCATTTTCTTATAAATACATGCCATTTTAGCACAACACTCGATTAACAGTGGTGCCCAGATTTTTTTATTTATAAACTTAACATCAGCAAAGAAATAAACATAAGAATATGTTTTACCTACAACTGCTTTCATAGCTTGGCTTGACAACTTTGTGAAAACATATGAAAATGGGCGACCCAGTTATTTTTGTTCATACAACCCAACTGACACCATCAGGTTAGAGTAGGCGTGACAAAACAGAAGAGTGACAGAATGAACCAATCAAACGCTGTTATTTCGTGACATCTGAGCTCACTAACCAATCGAAAGAAGGCTCGTGCTTGGGAAACGCTAGACTATCACCTTGTTCAACTCATGCAGGTGACAGCTCAGCAATCAAATAGCAAATAATCAGAGATATTTCTGTTGAAGGTGTCAGTGAGCAATAAGCAGTCGTTTTAATATAACGGAATTGAGGCATCATGAAATGATAGTGGATGAAATTGAGAGGCACTATACGAGACTGCAACGAACGAGGCACAGCCCTAATCTAATCCCCACCTGAGTCTCGTCCATCTGCTCCGAATGCGTCTCCGTGTCCTGGTTATCTGATGACATGTCTCTTCGGCGTTTGCTGACCAATTAATCTACGTGTTTGAGTGAAAATTTTGCTGTCTATTCGCGCCCGATCCGATCCACCCACGGTGTTCAGTATCAAAATGGCGTCCGCTGCAGCGACGTCACTTTGGGGGACGGTCACGCAGCGGAACAGCCAATAGGAATCTGGTTTGATGTTTGAGAGACAGAATAACCACCCAGTAGATTTCCAATAGTCACATCAAAATAAATAAGTGACCAATGGTAAGCTACAATGCCTTTGCGAGCTCATACAATAATAAACATTATATTAGGCAACTGAAACTGTTAAAATTATATTAAAATATTTTAATATATTAATTGGGATGTTAATACATATTCTCAGAAGGTTTTCAATGGGGAACATGCCGGCGACCGTATTGTTATCTAGGAGACACATTATAACTGTTATTTTTCAAAAAGTTATTTTGAAATTTATGACTAAGTATGGTTCATATACAATTAATCAGTTACGCATTTTAAACGTGAAACTGCTATCCCCTAAATATATTAAAATCTTTTCCCTGCACAACTCCGCTAAGTTCAAGACTTGGCATGCTTGAGATAAGAATGGCATTTGATACTTACAACAAAAAAAATAACGAATTATTTAAAAATGTGGCATAAAACCATACACGTTGCTGTTTTTCAAATGAATAAATAATGCTGTATTTGTAACATTTTAAACTTCTGTATTAACTTCACTTTTGATTGCTTGCTTATATGTTAGCCATAATTAGACATGAAGAGAGGTCACATGATGTCACGTTACGGAGGAGTTTATGGCGGGAAATGGCCCTCGCGAGAGAGTGACGGACGGTTAAAACTTCGGTTGAGGGGAAACGGGCTAACGTAATTGTTATTACTTTTTGGGATATATTTACCGTTCTATTAAAATTTAACTGTCCAACAACTTTATTTGGTAAGATCATTCTATTATTTACTCTGGTATGTGTTTTGACAGGAAAATCGCTGCAGTTGTACAGAAACCATCAAACCAGTAACGTCGTTAACTAAAGCAATCGCACATTATGTTTGCAGATGCTAATTTTTGGCTTTTAATCGTTACAATCACCATGGCAAGTGAACAGAAACTGCGCCCCACCCTGGTAAAGATTTGTTTTCCCAAAACCAGCAAAGTACCACCACTTGTTTGAAACTAATTCAACTTTAGCTTGTCTAGGCTTGTGCTGGCCTGTCCACAAGTGGTAAATCTAACAGTATCTTACTGAATGTGCTTTTGTGTTTTTCCAGAACTGTCAGATATTGCCGGATATGGTGGCCACCGAGCAGCAGTCCCTGGTGCTTGTGAAAAAACTTCTAGCCATTGCTGTCTCAAGCATCACTTACCTCCGGGGTCTTTTCCCAGAAAAGGCTTATGGACGCAAATATGTTGGAGGTAAAAGTGATGCATCAAGTAGAACAGGCAACAAATCCTTCATTATTTCATTATTTTAAAACTCCATTATTTTTATTTCCTCTCTTCTCATAGAGCTCAAAGTCCTGATACTGCGAGAGCACAGCTGCTCCGGTGCTCAGCAGGTTGTTCAGTGGTGAGTGGACCGTGGACAAACACACATCATGTTTTCACATTCCCTTCATGAAAAAAGTATTAACTTTACAAAAGAAAATACATATACGTAATTTGGAAGTGATGTGTTTAGAGAACATCAGGTCTAAGCTACATCATGAGTAATTTCACCTCCATTAATTCAGGTTGCAGGGATGCTTTGATGCACTTCAAAGAAGATATGTAAGTCTGTGCTTTTATTCACTTATGTATTTTTCTTCTACATTTCCTAACCAGTTAGATGACTGGTCATCATCACTTTCAGTAACCTTTGAACCTTTTGCATCTGCTTTGCTTTATCAGCTGCGCATGGTTCTTCTGTCAGTGAGTATTAACTTGGGGGGGATTTGGAAACTAACAGTAATCAATTTAAAACTATATGTTGCATGCAGAAGTATAGTAGTTTGTATTATATAGCCTATAACAATATATTTTAGAATAAAAATTTGACTCTTTTTTTTTTTTTTTTTACTTGTAGATTTACTGTGATCCAGATAATCCACAGGTAATCAGACCATTAAATAAATGGCATACTTTGAATGTAACTTAATCTCTCTTTGAATATAATGCAAATTATATCATTTCATGATGACCTTGTTAATGTGTTTCAGACTTTGAATTTGCATTTTTTACTATTTTGCAGAAAGTGACCGAATGTTACCTGTTTAAAATCAAATACACAGAGAAAGGACCTCAGATGGACTTTGAGAGGTTGGATCTGTTTGTGAAGTTATTACAACTGCCTAGCATGTCCTAATATCATTTTTTCTAGCATTGTTATTTATTACCACATATTAGTGTTTCCTCTTGTAAGAATAAATGTCTGTGTTTTCAGCAAAAATGGGCAGAACCTGACTAAAATGACCTGTGACAACACCCAGAAATCCAGTATGCTGCTGGTGCGGAAACTTTACATGCTGATGCAAAATCTTGGGCCACTGCCTGATGGCGTCTGCCTCAACATGAAACTCTTCTACTATGATGAGGGTAAATCTATGCTTGCTAGCTGCTACAGACTGTACCATGCACATGAAGTGCTTTTGTCATTTATTTCTCTTTAGTATTAGGTATTTATTTTGACTTATTTAACAGTATTCAAGATACTTTGCCAAACCATGAGCCGCGGGCCAAATATGGCCATATCATATCCTTGAAGCATTCCTTAATTTCTAATTCATCTTTTTGTTTCATTATTTAACATTTTTGTAGTGAAGCACTGATCAATGATTAATCATAGCCAATTCCGATTTTTATTAAAAAAGAAAAATAATTAAAAAAAAAAAAAAGCAAATTCACCTACTGGTTGCCCATTGTTGTAGTTTTTTAAGATGATGTATTGCTCTGTATATTTGCTCTATGACAAGCAAACTGGCCTTAAAATATTTGTAGGAACCACTGCATTTTAATCATGACCCAAACAAAGATGTTACACATGTAGCATGAGCAGTTTTTTCGAGCTGAATTGGATTTTATAATTTCAAGATTTATAGCAAAAACAGAATAGTCTAACTTTAGATTTGTGAAATTATGCTACATAAAACACCTGCACAAAACAAAAACAGCAGGTGGAATGAATGAAAATGCAAATTCACTCTCTGCCAATAGGTGGCGCTTATTGAACAGCAGCGTAGCACTGAGCACAAAGCAGTGCTGTGCTTATAAACACTACTTTTTACACAGAGGTAAAAGGAAAAGAAAAAAAGCTATGTAAACTTTTCTGAAGACACTCAGTTCCCTTCAGAGATACATTCACATCTGTGCCTGGTACAGTATTTGCTCTGCTGGCACATCTGTGTTCTCTTCTTTGTGTCCGTCTTCTGCATGTCCCATCTCTGGCCTGTATTAAAATCCTGTTTACAAACTTAATAATATTTATTTGCCCACAGCCCTCTACCAAGTTAGATTTTTGACGTTTCGTAGTGAAACGTTTGGTGTTGTGCAATTCAGTGTCAATGTGTTTTTGTGTTTCAGTGACCCCTCAGGAGTATCAGCCACGTGGCTTTAAGGACGATGACAACAGGACAGTGATATTTGAGAGGGAACCAGTAAATCTGACCATGGGAGAGGTGGTCACACCTTTTCATAGCCTCAGAATGAACGTCACCACTGAGCGGGAGAGACTTGGTCCGGTGAGATAAAGAAGCTAGGCACTTGCTGATCTGCTTGGTAGAAAATATTATATCATTTGTGCAAAGACTTGATCAGTACTATACATGTGTGTGAACAGCCTGATGATGAGGATGAGGATGTAGAAGTATGTGTGAGTAGGAAATGGTCTTTGAAAAAGTTTGAAGACGGGACAATGTCTGAAACTTCCATTCAGCAGGTGGGGTCCTTTTAACAGTTAGCAGATGTTTTATCAGTTTCTTTTTCGGCCTTAACTTTACAAAATGTGAATATTTATCACAAATGATGGACTTTTTTGCTCACAGGAGTGTAAGATAAAGGAGAGTGTCCTCACTGATGCTGGCATGGAATACTCAGGTGAATGTTACACTCTGTGCCTGCCAGTTTAATGACACAAAGTTATCACCACCAGCTCCCAGCAAGCATTACTCATGGTCTGTCACATTTACAGAAACTCAGGGGAACTCAAAACAGCCTCACAGAAACAGCAAGGAGGATCCCTTTGCAACAGGTGCAAAGGTAGCGTCCCACATTCACAGTCTACTCTAGTGGCCTGTGTATGAGAGGAAGTTGTGTGTTTATTATGTGATGTTTATTTTAGATGGACAATCTGGTAAAGAAAACTGCTGGTCTTGAGATGGAAGCCAGGAAGACCAGGAGTGGACGCATCTTTGAGCCTCAGGTGGGTAATACAATGCCACATTTACACTTTGTCACATTTACCAGTATAATCATTGGAACTTTGTGAATATTTTTTCATTGCAAAAAAACTGAATTTAAATGCAAAGTTTAGCTTTTTCTCATTCTGACAACTCTATCATGCAATCAGAGTGAGGAAAAAATGTTAAGCGAACAGATGAGTTTGTCACTTTAAAACAGATTATTCAGATGTTCATGTTCTGACGAACTATAGTTTACTACAGCTAAATGCACTTCCTCCATCTCCGCAGATCTCACAGTTAGAGTTCCCGCTAAGCCAAGATCCCCAGCCGTCTATCCCAAAGAGGCGCAAAGTCAGTGTAGCCAAATAACACTGTGACTTGTACACTCACAATATTTCAGTACAGTCACACGGCAACAAACTGATGCATGCTGCATCCTGTTTAATGTCTTTTGGTTTTGGTTTGATTCATTCAGTTGCAGAAATGCTTTGTAAAACAAATTCTATGGTTCATGGGCATATAATAATATGATGAGTCCACTAAGGAGTTTTAAATAGTGTTATTTATGTTAATGTTTTATGAGATATATTTCAATAGTCATAATTTGCTTTCAGTGGCATGAAATTTTAGTAGCATCACTGGATTTTAGTAACTGCTGCCAAAGTACCATGTACATCTGTTAGTCCACTAGATGGCAGCATGCACATTGCCTGTGTGTCTGTGTCAAAACAATGATTCCAATAAAACATGCCGTTTTCATGCCGACAGTTTTACAGATGTTCTTGAACCTTAGTGAGTGATATCATTTTATAATTAAGATATTAGATTTGGTTTCGTTTTCTGATGCTGATCTGTACAGTCAAGCAACATCCCATTTTTACCAAAGTGACATACTAAAATAATCTGTACATGCGGACACTGGAAATACCTTTTGTCCTGTTGGGACAATTTGTAAATTATAGTTAAAAAAATATACATATACATTAACATATGACTAATAAATATATATATATATATATATATATATATATATATATTAAATATAAATTGGCAGAATATGTAGGACAGCTAACAAAAAATTAAACATTCTGAAAATGTATCATTTAAAAATGTTAGACAAAATTGAGAAAAAAATGTTCCATGATTGATGACATTATTAAAGACTAGGTAACTTTGAATGAACATACTTTTAATGTTACTGGAAGAAAGTCCTGCTGTACCTTTGCACATGCTAAATGAAACTAAATCAACTGTATAACATATGAGAGTTTTATTTTCAATGTTTTTAAAAAACCTCTTATCACACCTACTTGAAAAATTAAATAACTGCTCCCCAGTTCAGAGGCTACAACCTCTCAATTGGGTTGCGGCTCATGTAGCAAAGTATTTATTTCCAAACACATTCTAGATCTCCACTGTAACAATAATATATATGCAGTAGTCCTTGTTTACAACAGTGTTCACTTTATCTAGTTCCAGAATATTTGTTGGCTCATTGCCCTAGCGTACTAAGAAGTTGGCTAGAGACAAAAGTGTCTCAAACTCCAAATCCAGACCCACAGTTTCAGGCTTGGCTGTGAAACACTGTCTTTGGGTCTTGATTTGTCACAGATCAGAGACAGCAGGAGCCCCTTTGCTCTTTTGCTTTCACACTAGTGCTTTCAGTTTTGATATCAGAGTTTGGTCTGTTTAGTGTCTGCTCTTCCTGTTTGTACTCACATTGATGATGCAAACATATCGCAGTTCGGACCAAAGAAGTACAATGTTAAAAGAGACCTGCGGGGGGAGGGGGAGGGTAGTGGAATCATTCTTGAGTTTGGACCAAGCAATCGAACCAAGTTAGCTGCTGTCAGGCTGTGTATCTATATGTGGGGGGTGATATCACCCCTCAGGGCTTCTGGGAGGGGGGGGCTTTGGACATTTAGCAGGGGACTGTGATCCCCTGACCTTGCCAGAAGGGTAGAAAATGTTTTGCTGCTGATTAGCAATTCTTCAGCTTGGGTAAACTTTTAGAGCAATTTAATTTTTTTTTTTAAAGGATGCCAATAAAAATCTTTAAACAAAAAAGTTCACATTTTAATAAAAAAACAGTTTGATTCAAATGAATATATATATATATATATATATATATATATATATATATATATACAGCAAGCAGATGGACAACTTGATAGTCATAGTTGTTTATTTTGTATCTGAAAGTGTATAATTTAAATATCAAGGAAATTTTTTTCTTAAGTGCAATCATGCACATATCATTAGACAGTTGAGAGAAAACACATGGATGAAAATTGCAACTTTATCTCTCACTAAACATAGCAATAGTTGATTCTTTTAGAGTGGCTTCCACTTTTACCATATTGATTAGTATCCAAAACATGAGATAAAATGTGTCAAGACCAAGCTGAATTCATGCTTGGCATCTCTCAGCATGACAGAGTGTTTTACACACGTGTCCCTTCTGAAATAGCAGTGCCGTACACTTGACCTTGGGCTGGATGTATGTGCCTGTGAGCTGCGGACCATCACTCCTGTCAGTGGAGTGTGTGTCTGACCTTGGGCTGTAGTTACAGACTTGGCACTGACTAATTTCAGCGCTGGACTTCATATCGACACTGCAATCGCTAATATGTTGGATGATAAATAACTATTGACTGTGAAGTGAATGGAGCTCCTGGACAGGACAGAGTGGCTCGCTAACGTGGACCTCGGATTGAATACAGAAGCTGCCCCCCTATAGATAGATTCCAGTGCTGTTCGTCTACATTAGACTAGAACAAGTACTTGAAAATATAAAACTGATTTTGGGTCGGTGTCTATAATTTATTTATTTATTTATTTTGGTAAGTGAAATATTAAATTTGAGAGATTTCATCTGTAGTGTAGCTGTTTGGGTAGATCAGTCAATGACTTGTGTTTAAAAGAACATTTTATTATTTTTAATAATAGTTTATACAGAGATAATGTAATAATAATGATGTGATAACTTACTAAAAATAATAATTAATTCATTATTACAGTTGTCACTTCAAACCAGTGTGACTTTCTCTCAAACATCATTTAACATTTATTATGTGGATAAAAAAAAAAAACAATGTATCTTTTTTAATAATTTTTGTATGTATATATTTGTATGTATATAACAGAAGAAAGTAAGTAAGTCGTACAGGTTTGGAACGGCATGAGGGTGAGTAAATGGTGGTTCGTCCAAAAATTCTCTTTCTTTTTAAATTACAAACATGGCCCACTAAGTGATTATGTAATTTGGCCTGAGGTACAACTTTGGTACCTAAATTTACACTGTGTACCCAAATGTGATAAACATCAACTATGATTAATTCAGCAAAGCATCTTTGTGCTTCGAGAACAAAACAAACCCAATGAGAAGCCACTCTTTAAACAAAATGTAGGCGAGCAAAATCTCATATCGTAGAGCCAAGAAAATTCAAGAAAAAAATTCAAGGCACCGCGTCTGACAAATCTCAAGAATCCCGAATCACGCATCAAGACACAGCTCGTATTAGGATGCAGTGTGCACGTCTGCTCCATAAAGTTTTGAAGTGTGCTGCCAAGTTCACTGCAGGCTCTTACTCTCACAACATATGCAGAGCGCTGGAGGCAGAGAAAACTTTCCCTCCATCACTCCTCTCTCCCACATGCCCGGCCCCACCGCGCCTGACTTCTGCCCCGGTAGCCGCTGTGCCTCTCCGAGTGGATGGGTTTTCATCTCGCAGGGATGCGAGGGCAGCCACTCCGCTCCCCCTCACACTCCTTCCCCGCGGAACACAGATTTACATTTGTACTGCTGCACAGTTCTCAGTACTCCAGGCGAACAGCCAAATCCATGCAGCACTCGCAGAAACACAAAAACAGCTTGAGCGACTTCAGTCAAGTCTCCAGAGATCGAGGACTCCTCAGCCTGAGATGACGGAAGTGTATGTGTGTAAAAAACAAAACATTTTCTTTTTGTTTTGCATGAAACCGTTTTTTTTTTAGGAAACATATGGAGTGAGTCAATACGCTAAAATATTTGCTGTACTAAATTTATATTTTGACCCAAAAAGTCATAGCGCTCAGTAATTCTATAACTCACACTGGCGTGTTGCTGGGGAGGACAGAGGGAAAAAGAAAGATGTAACCGACATCTCAATCATTTGAGTAATTTTTCTGAGCAGTGGCCATAAGCAAGGAAAGGGCCTTTGTCCTAGACCGCCTTTCATTTCCAGCACTGCAGGAATTGTGATGGCTGTGCCTCGGGGCAACAGAGGCACCTTAAGGAGCCCCACCTTTAAATCCAGTGCCGGTGACTCCAACCGTGACCTCTAGCTGCAGGGATCCCTCAGGCCAGATTTAAACGAGCTCCCGCAGGTCCCCCTCCGTGCCTCGCTCTCCTTCACAAGCTCTTACTGAACCGCTGCAGTATGGACGTCTAGGCCATTCTGATTTGTTTAACAGTCAAAGCGATGGCTGGACTAAACGGCCTTACATTAGGTAAATGCCGTGCGGCTGTTCGCATATGTAGAGAGGGAGATGTACGGAAAAATCAGATGTGGCATTTTCCGTGCTGGGGAAAGCGAATTCTGTGTGGGCCGACGTACAGCTTATGGCAATTCTGGAGAGTGCCGTACAACGATTGTGAATTATACAGGCAAAGTGTCATAATGGCTCTCTGTTGTTTTTGAGAGCATGCCTTTCGGCCTGAGAATGAACTGTAGTCCTTTTTTTTCCCTCTGCATTTGTGATGAAATGGATACAGCTGTCTTTTTACTATTGTTTCTTGCTTCTTCCTTTTCTTTTTCCTTCTCCCTCACTATCATTACCACTATTATGGAGGCCATGAGAGACGCAAGGCAAAAGAGGCATACAATATCAGGTATTGATCCACACCCATCACCACACAGAGGGAAAAAACGTGGGTTCAGGGGCTGCACAATTCAGACTGGACAGTGCGATCGATGGGATGCTCTATCAGCCGTTGCCATGGCAACTCTCAGAGCAAGGACAGAGCCGCGGCATTTATTTACACCTGTCTCCTACTCCCTGCCACCTAGTGCTAGTCCTCGCCAGCTTGTGCTGGTTTGAGTGCCAGTGTCTAAAATGGGTTAACATTTGATGTTTTTGTTGTTGTTCTTTTGTCAATGCAATTTGCACTTGCTTCCCTGAAAAAAATATATAGGATTTTGAAGTTGTACACAATACCGGTGTCTCATCGGCTACTATTTGCCTGTGTTCTTTGCTCGAGTGTACGGGTCTTTACTTTGCGTTGACCCCAATTTGCAGGTCAAGTAAACATGTTCAATGCTGCAGCCGTTGACTTGACGAGGTCATAAAAGAGAGCCAGAGAAGAACAGGCTAAGGCTTTTTCAATGAGCGCATGAGTGAGCAAAACGCTGCAACAAAGAGCAGATCAGCAGACAACTTAACACAAGAATCCTCTTCCAATAGCTTACAAGTCATAACACGGAGCATTCAGTTTCTATGATGACATGACATAACATGCACAGTGAAGTTGATGTATAATGAAGTATAATTTGACTACACTTATTAAAAATAAAGGTTCCAAAAGAGGGGGTTCACAGCTACGCCTTAGAAGAACCATTTTGCAAAGTAAACAATTATTAAAAGAACCAATTTTTCTGAGCGTAAAGAACATTTTACTAATCCAAAGAACCCTTTTCCATTATTAAGATATTTTTGTGCATTTGAAAGGTTCCAAAGATGTTCAATCTTCTCTATAGAATCACAGATACCAATAAAAGATGATCTATCTTTAAAGGGATTATAAATAAGGATTCGAATTCCAATAAGATGATAAACATTTTAATTCTATGACCAATAACTGATAATTGTGTTTAAAAAATAAAACACTACCAACTAAAATGGATTTAAATGCTACAAGCGAATTTAGGCGTCAAAACATTATAATGTATTGTATAGAATATTCAGTTCAAGATAATAATTAAATTTTGGTGTTTTTATAGATTAATTTTAAGGGAGCGTTAGATGGCAGCAAGGTAATCTAAATGTAAAAATAGAAATGAGCAGGCTCAAGTACATTTCAATATCAATGACGCAGATAAATAAATGCTAATATCAACCAATAACTGATATATTATATCACTAGTTAGTTAAATATAGTCTGAGATAGACTCAAAGGGTTCCATTTACTTAGACTGTATGATAGAAGGGTACTGGCACACTTAGATCTTTCGCCTCTGCTGTGTGTGTGTGTGTTTAAGAGTGTAAGCATTACAGAGGCCATTTTGAACTCCCTATTGCTGTGCTAGGAATTGAGGTGAGCCCCATAACCTCACACTCATGCACAGCTCTGACCGTCAACGCTCTCCCTACCCCCTTCAATCAATGGTAGTTTCATGTGGCCTCTCAGCCCTGCAGTGACGTGTGTGTGTGTTTGCGTGAGTGACCTATTGATTTATTGACTGTCTGGCTCAGCCCGGCCCATGGTACTGGATAGCCTGGAGCTGTGGATCATTGGACCTGCGGTTGCTGGGGTACTTTAGCCAAAGTAGCCACTATGCTAAACAACACAAGTTTGCCGTCAGGTGATAGATCTTGTCACAGTGCTTACAAGAAAACGACATCTAAGAAGGAAATCAGGTGGCCTACCAAAGTCAGTCATTGGTAACTTGCTAATTGCTTCTCTGTGGGGTCTATGTGTGCCAGACCCGCTTCTTTTTTTCTTCTTGTTTCCAATTGCTCACATCCACACCAGGCTATTAAGCTTTTCTCTTGCTCACATGTACCCACACACACTGGGACACCCCCTGAGGAGGCAAGAGAGTGGCGAGTGTCCAGCTGTCCTCCACCCCACCCCATTCCCTGCCTTTTCACTGGTCAGCGTAGGCAGATTGAGGGGGCCTAAGGGTTTGTGCGTGTGTGTGTTTGGGGAGGTGCCATTAGCACAGAACTAGTAGCAGCTGGCCTGAAAGAAGGGATTGAGTGTCACTGACCTGGCCATAGTGTCCAGCTGAGGGTCACTGCTCTGCCCTCCTTCGGGCACGTGCTGACCAACCATCTGTGTGTGTGTGTGTGTGTGTATATAGAACGGCCTTTTCTTTTTGAATGGAGTGACAGTTGCCTAATCTCAAAGCATTTTTGTGAGCAGCTGGCTTGTTTGGCTTCATAAAACGTCCATAAAGCATTTCTAGTGTCATGATTCAGAGGGAAACATTAAGGTACGTTTACACCAAAAATGCTAGCTATTTTAGACCATAATGTTCTGTTTATTATGTGCGCACACTGCAGTTATGTCTGCCGCTTTGAATGCTCGAGCTCTCAAACATTCTGATTGGTTGTCAGTGTTTTTGTCATTTATCCGCTGGAAAAAGTCGTTCCGAAAGTGATTTCAATTATATTATTCCAAAGTGACGTTAGCGTTATAGCAGTGGTGTGGACTTCCCTATTATTGTACAATTAGAGCAATTATTGACTTATCGCTGTGAATGGGCCTTTGAGGTTACAAAATTGGTTACAATATTCCTCTTTTTATGTCTGACGTCTCACATCACCATTTCCATGTCCAAGAAGCAAACAATAAGCAGTGCAAATATACATTTTAATATACTGTAATACTACTGAAACTAACATTTATCTCCATACCAAAATCTACAAGCAGTGATTCATCTTTTGAAACTCATTGGTGTCTGGGATTCCGTGATATGTATGTAGTGCTCATAACCTGCTGTTGAGATAGTATTCTCAATTTAAATGAGTAGAAGCTTGGACTCTGACATCATGACTTAACAAGCGGATTAGGTCATCAGGGTCATAAGTTCTCATATAATGATGCCGTCTGTGTAATCAGAAATGATGATTAAACTCTTCTCGAATGATGTCAGCCTGAAAGTGCGGTAAGTGGATTTCGTCACATCCACCTCGACTACAGCACAGATGTAGTCGAGGTGGATCTGTTTTTATTCTCGTCTTCTTCATCCCTCCATTCAAGGTGCTGCAGGCCCCGATCAAGGCACAGATTGATGCTGCATCTGCACTCGTCCATTCTTCGCTCGCATTCTCCACCCCCTCTTTTCATTACCTCCTTCCTCCCTGGACGAGCTGCCTCGGACTGTTTAAGGTGATTGGATCGTGCCCATCCTCCCTTCGTGGTCAGTTGGGGTCGGAGGTCAGTGACCTTTTCTTGATTGGATGAAATGGAATGGTCATCGTTGCCCTTTGTTGTCATTCAGTGGAACACAATGAGATTTCAGTGTCAAAAATGTGCGGGGACACTTTCTCCCTGACATTTTTATTTTCATGCTGAGAGGCACATTATATTTCAGTGTTTCCTGTGTATGTGCAAGCATGGCAGTACAATGCTTTAATTTGCAATGCTTAAATGTGTACAGTATAAAATGATGCCATGACATAATTCTTAAAATGGATGACTGTAATTCTGGGAATCTATATTAACGTTCTTGGAGTGTGTGTAATATCTGCGATAGCCCCTGGTCTTTGACCTCTGACTACTAGGCCTCTGTTGCTAGGTGACTAGTGCATTTCTGATGGAGGTTTGGGTTGTGGGGTGACAGTGTAAAGGGGGGGGTCAGAGGGCAGTGGTCACTCTAAACCTCCCTAGGGACGCTCTCACACACGCGCCAAACTCGGAGATAGCTTTGAGCTGAAACACGAGCTCGCATCAGTGCCAGAAATATGATAGGGCTTCTGTCATATCACAGATTTCTGGAACATGGCACTTAGGCTTTTTCAATTAGTCATTAATAATTCCAAGCATGTAAATAAGCCACATATGATGGGTGAAGTTTAATGATACTGTATATTTAGAAATAAGAAAGCTTGTCTTGGACCTTTTACTTAAAGGGATAGATCAGCCAAAAAATGAAAATTCTGACATCATTTACTTGCCTTCGAAATATTTTTTCTCACCTTCATATCTTCTTCTGTGTCCCGCAGAAGAAAGTCATACAGGTTAGCAATGACATGAGAGTGAGCAAATGATGACAAAATTTTCATAATTTTCAGAAATCACATTGAAGGAATATTCTGGGTTCTACAAAATAAATATTTTGACTTTGTCCCTCCTTTTCTTCAAAAAAAGAATAAAAATGAGTTACAATGAGACACTTCCAATGGAAGTAAATGGGACCAAACTGTAAACAGTAAAAAGCATAACCACAATATGTAAATTATATGCGTTTCTAAACATGAGTTTAAAGATATATTCAGTTTTACAGCTTTTTTTCCATGCCAACTTGCCTAATGGTCAAAATTGACTGTAAATGTGACAAGAACAAATTTACAGCTAAAATAATACCTGATAAAAATAAGGCTTTTATAAAATTATGAGCTACTGTAGTTCCATTGCAAGTGCTTCGCCATAACCTTGATTTTTGCTTCTTTTAAATAATAAAACAAGACACGAGTCAAAATTATTTTGCATGTGTGTATGGTAATCACCATTATGCCACAAATGCTACTGATTAAGCTTAACTTGCATTGAGCAGAATATTCCTTTTAAAAAAATGTGCCTTTTATACTGTATCTAAAAAAATGCATGCTACATATTAGAATGGCAGAACAAACATGCACTTTATCTTTAGAGGAATGCACAATCTAGTTTCTCTGATCTGGCAGCACAACATGCAAACAGTCAAAGTCAACCAAATGCAAACATAAGAGAACTTTGCTATGTACACACTGCAAAGAAACTACCATGAAGTAAAAACAAGACAACAGGTCTGCAGAATGTCAGTGTTAAAGGTCATTCAGTGTTTGCATGTGTGTTTAATGTTTTCCCCCCCAAACACTTTTTTCTGTGAGAGAATTCTCTTTATCCTCTGCCATTTTTCTCTTTCCACCTTTTTGGATTTGGCCATTTGTAGTAGAAGACCTTACCCTGGGGTGAGGAACACACAAACCCACTTAGAGATATTTTTACTCTTGGTGTTGATGTTAGTATCACTTTGTGCTTTGATACAGGGGAAAAAAGATTCCTTTGTGATTGCAGATCCCACACATTTAATAAAGCAAATGCTTGAATTCCGTCTGAAATATCCATTCCGGGTCTTCTTTGCTCTTGAGATTCCTTAAAGATACCAGACAAATCACTGGAAAAATTATTGAACTAAAACTAAAGAAAGTATTGCTTTCTCATTGCAATTATTTCTGTTTATTATTTAGCCTGTGCTTGTATGGCTTGTGTGTGTGTGTGTGAGTGTGAGTGTGTGTGTGTGTGTGTGTGTGTGTGTGTGTGTGTGTACGTCAAAGAGAGAGGGGAGGGAGGCTGAGATGGTATCAATCGCCAGGCCATTGAACGTATTGATTAGTTACCTTTCTTATTAACATGCTGATTAAAAAGAGCAGGAACAGAAACCGCATCCAGCCACACACACACTCTGAGACAGGGAAGACACCACATCGCCAGCAGGAAAGCAAAATGGATTCAGGACAAATTGTGTGGAAATAGATGGATACACTGAAGGGACTTGCAAAATGGGGGATTTCTGGGGTCTGAAGAATGTTGTCTTATGATGAATTTGAAGATGTGATGGAGAACAGGGATGCAAGCATCCGCAAAGAGGAGCGGAGAAAGAGGAAGAGGGAAAAAATGGAAGAGAGAGGGGCAGGGAAAAGGATGCTAACCGACTGCAAGGCAATTTCAGACCCTCCACCCACCCACAGAGCATCTATTAGACTGGATATACCCTTGTGCAGAACACATGTTCTTATAAACACACAATGTTGTGTACCTTCACACTCACTCACAAGCTGAGAATGTGTGAAGGTTCTGCATGGACAAAAAAAGCAAATCATTGTGTTTGCATAGACGTGTATTTATATTGTCCAATGCATGTGGGTGTTTGAAGTACTCTGCTGCTGCTGCTGCTGCTGCTGTTGTTATTTGTGCTTCAATTGGAATGAATGTGCAATGGAAATGTAGCAGAATTATGTTAAAGCGTATGTATGTTGTATCAGTGTTGTGAGGCAGAGGCAGGATTTTTTATTTTTTTTAAGCATTGGTTTATATTGGAAATGGCTGCTGCTTTTGATTTGGAGAAGGCCTTGCATCTTAAATGATCGTAATAACTCAAATCTAACGCTATTTTTATTATTCTAATTTTAAATTTCAATTTAAATGTTGTTAAATTATTTAAAAAAATAATTCGATTTTTTTTAATTCCAAACTGATTAGTCTGGATTGCGTCATCGTATTGCGTCAGATTCTGAACAAGATTCTGGCAAAAATGCTATACTTTGTTTTAATGCCTAATTTTATCAGCTTCAGTCGAATTTAAACGCTGTGCAGCACTATGTAAAATGTTCAAATCTTTTAGCAATTTATATTAAACATGCTGTATTATATATACATATATATGGCCAGTTGTTAGACTCCGATTGCTAATAATTTACAATGGTAATAATAGATTGCCATCCTGCATGTTGGCAGCACGCCCACGTCTCCCAATCGATAAACAGAACCAAATACACGGGCGCGCGTCCATTTGAATGCGGCTGAACACTTGCTGTGGCTCAGAGGTTAAATCGTAAAATCATAGAAAAGATTATCCTTTAACACTGTGGCTGAGTTTGTGAATGTGACTAGTGAAACGTTACTGAAAGCTGAATATAAGCATGGCCTTAATAATAATTCTGCAGACTCCCCTAATACAGTCTTGTCTCCATATTTGTGAGAATTATAAAACTCTCTCAGGGTTTTGTCTGAAAATGGTTCGCATTATATAGAACTTTTATAATAAATACCTTTATACATAAGTAAGATAGGCTACCTACCTGCAGGCCTATATATAGGCCTATTATACCTATATTTATATCATTGTGATTTCCAGTGTATTTTAAACTCCTTATTGGCTTTTGTTGAAACTTGCGGGACAAATGCATGAAGCTGTATGTATGGCATTTGAACATAATCAGAAATTATTTTTAAACAAAAAAATGCATGCAGTGGACATAAGGTACTATATGAATTTACTCTTAGATAGGATCATATGTAATGTAAGATTTATTGTACATAGGCTAGAAATTTTCTTATGTTTTTTTTTTTACAGTTAAAAATAAAGATTTACACTTCAACTTAAGTTTAAACTTCAAAACGCAAAATCAAACAAAGAAAGTTAAATGTAGCCTATACCTCGAGGTTCTTGGACACCGGGGATAATTAATAAATTCCTTTATTTATTTATTTTTTCTGATGCAGTCTGTTAAACTAATTTCCTAGAAAATTAAATATCCATTTTTTTAAAAATATGCATAATTGTGTGTGTGTGTGTATGTATATATATATATATATATAAAATACATATAATGTAATATATATATATATATATATATATATATATATATATATATATATATATATATATATATATATATATATTACATTTTTAATATTGTTATTAAACAATCCTCGGTTAGAAGTAAATGTAAAGTTACAGTGTAGCCTACCATTACAGTCAGGCGCACAAAGTTTTTATTTTCATATGTTTTTCTTGTTCTGTTTCGAGGGCCTGCTCTCCATGAGGTTCGAGCATGTTAATTGAGTTATTGACTTTTTTATCGATCGAGTTCTTTTTATTATTCACCGTGCGTCCTATTATTTTTGGACGAAATTAATTTCTTAAGCCCCTTTATATTTCGCGTGTGAATGCACGTTTTAGGTTATAGGACGTATCATTTTATTTCATTTATTCTTGTACAAATGACCTGTGCATCCGAAGCCAAAATATCGATATTGATATAAAACGTTAACACTAAAACAGGAGACAAAAAACGTATTAAAAACAAATATTGCTGAACTGTAAATAATGCGTTACATTTCACAGTTAATGCACAGTTAGTGGCCGATATTACACACTTCTCAAATAGATAAAATTGGTTAAATTTAAAAATAATTGTAGGTTAACAGTAGTAAAATATGTTTATTATTATTTAAGCTTGTTGCACAATTTTATGAATTGTTTTGCACGACAGATTCTTCACAGTGCATTAGCAGATTTGTGTTAGTTGTTTTTTATTTGTCAGATATCTTATGCTCTTTAATTAATTGTAATGTGTTTCTGAGCACAAACAGATAAACCTGAATGGAGATGAAAAGCTAGATTTAGCAAATTACACTCACGCGCAACTCTTTTTAAAAATAATATTATTTAAATCATTTTTCCATGGCAGCAGCTACGAATATAAACACTGACTTCTCTCCAATTTTCATTCATAAAAAATGTTTCTGTAAATATTTCCTATGTTAGACTTTGAAGCTGTCGTGTTTCAACAAATGAGTATGTATTGCGCTTTGTATGTCTTTTCACAAAATAAATGAACAACAAAAAAAAATTATATTCTGACACAAAGGCTTTAAAAACAACACAAACAAGACAGTTTGTAAATGGGATCAATAGTATTTATCTCCATGAGATTTATCAGGAGGCCGAAGATCCTCGCAGATAACATTTTGTGTGTTGCATTGAATTGCACAATTATTAAGTAAAAAAAATACACTTTTTTACATCTGTGTGTGTGTGTGTGTGTGTGTGAGAGAGAGAGAGAGAGAGAGAGAGAATCATGCAGAAATCCCATTTGCTTTCGTAAGTCTTTCTGCAAAAATTGTGGTTCTATCGCCTGTCCATCGTTTAATTTATTCAGTTTTACGCATTTAGGCCACTAAATAAAATCCATTTAATTGATGTTATGTACTGAGTGCTGTTAGCTGATTAACAGCATCATTATGATGCGAAGGGGTTAAACGCACATTAAGTTTGTAAGAACACACACTGTTCGCTCTGTACGTTTAGTCTCATGTACGTGTTCACCTGCAGGCCTCTTGATACACATCACTCGGGAGGAGGACGTGGCTCGACCAAAGCCTCAAAGAACTCAATAGACACGTATAAATAATTTACGGACTCGCTGGCCGCTGTTTTGATTTCCACGGTTTGTTTTGAACAATGTTTGATCATTGATACGTGTTCCAGACAGAGAAAGGGAAAGAATTGGTGAATAATAAGCTGCAGTGCCTTACATATTGCCGAACTTGTAGCTCTCAGATAAGCTCATGCAAAATCTTAGAATTACATTAAAATAATTTTAAAAATAAACAGATACAGAAGAAATGTCGCTGTAACACAACAATGAGGATACTGATGACCATTGAGTATTTTTTTTTTAAATCTTTATTATTATTTTCAATATGTTGTTGCATATGTTAATGTTTTTTCGAGTTTACTGACACAATTGAATTTCCTGTTTAACCCTCACGCTATGCTTTATTTTCTAGATGGCCTAAAAATGCGCATTATTAAAAGGTTTAAGGGATTTTTTTTTTTTTCAATTTACATTACAAATTATGAAAGGTGTAAAGGGTTAACAATGCACTCTGGATCAGATTCTTCTATCTTATATCGAGCTCTCCAGCCGCAGCGAGTGAACTTTCACCTCGACCCTCAAACAGACCTTTTTTTGCGGTAAGAGCTGACCATTTTACCTCCAGCCACACACACACGCACACACACACATACACACACACACACACACCCTCCCTCCCTCAGCCCTGCTCGGCGCGGATCGATAGTGCAGCATCTGCTGCGGGAAGACAGCGGTCCCACATCGCACTGGAAAATTTTTCAAGCGCTAGAATTGCTCATCTCTAAAAAATTAAACTGACAGACAGATATGATTAATATTCCAAGTTTCAAACACCTACTTGCATCAACTCCCATCTGTGTGTGTGTGTGTGTGTGTGTGTGTGTGTGGTGTGTGTGTGCGCGCGCGCGCGCGGCTCGTCTGACACAAACTCACAGCGCATTAAGTGACTTTTTTAATAGAAATATGACAGAAGTGTAATTTAGGTCGCGTGTTTTAGGAAAGGTCGCGTGTACTCTCAGGAAGAGGGTCAGAGGTGCGCATTGGACAGATCAAGTGCATTGATCTTGTTTAGCACTTCTGTGATTGAGGAGCAAACTCTCATGTTAATTGTCCACTACACTGTATAAGAACCGCTGCGCTTTGTTGCTTCAGTTAACTGCCTTCAGCTTGGGAAATAAAAAATGTAGTCTAGTTAATAGTAGGTTACATAAACGCTTTGACCTTTTAATTGGATTAAACTGTTTTTGTTATTATAATTATTATTTTTAATTTATTATCTACAAAAATAAACCTGATACATTCTTGAAGGGCCGTCAAGAGTCACGCTAACAGAAGAGCGAAATACAAAATATTATATAAATATCAAATTTGATAGATCAAAATATTGTGCGTATTTTCAATAGCAACTAGCAAATGCAAAATCGCGTTGTTCTGAGGAGGTAACCATAGCAACAGTACAGGCGCTGAGTACTTAAATTCTTAATTGACCTAACACTAGAAAACATACTTACTATCCATCACTTTATTAAATATTTACATTACGACAGAGCGCTTGTGTTTTGGTGATGATCTGCGCAGCGAGAAACTGATTTCCGAATTCTTTTTTAAAAAGTCAACTCACTCTGAAACTGTCTAATTCGAACAGTGTCACGAGCCCCACCTAAGACAATGGCTTCTTGAGGTCCGCAGGAGGGAAGGAGTTAACGAGGGTTGTAAATTCACCCCACATCTGTCAGATTTTAAGAGTGTGACGTACAGGGAAGGGGGGCTGGGGAAGAGAGAGAGGAGAGAAAGAGTTGGGGCCGAGATCGATGAGGATACAGAAGGGCAAAACCACAGAGATAATGACAGCGACGGAGCGCGATGCTTAGACACAGATCGGCGCTTATTTTTGACACGGTCGCAGCATAGCGAAGACATCGGACAAAATCATACGGCCTTACGCATCATTGTTGCATCCTGGTCCAGCGAGAATCTAGCGGATAACGGCGGTGACGGACCGGACCGATCCATTGCTCTCTTTTTTTTTTTTTTTTTTTTTTTTGGACAACGAAATGTGCTGATGACACACAAAAGTCGCCGTTACGCAAATCCGATTGATGTGTGATTGTAAATTGGGAATTTCTGCTGGTGTATAGAATACTCTATAAAATTATCGGGGTTTGATTGTGTTTTGGAGAGGCTGATTCGCTTCTCTCCATCCAGTCGGATAAACTACGCTGTGAGGTAAGCAATTGTAACTTCTAACTGTTTTTAAACCTCAATATGATTGTTGAAGCTAGTTTTGAATTCAAAGAATTTTATTAAATAGCCTTGACGTAATAAATAAGCTATTTATTGACGACAACGACAACAAAAAAGTTATTACTTTACAAAGGAATTAATCATCACGGTGGTTGAAGTATGTTTTTAGTAATATTTGTGACGACTCAAAAAAGCTGAATAAATCATCAATAACAAATGAGTGATCATGGTCCTCCTGTCTCTTTTTCAGCATTGGTCACCAAGGCAAAAGCAGGACACACATGGATAAATACAGATGCATTTATGGAACACAGAATTTGCTTGCATGACCCAAAATGGTGCCACTGTCATGAAATGTCTCTGAGAGTACACTGAAATCCGATTTTGAAACACCGTTTTTATATTATATCACAGTAACCACACGCTATAGACGTTTAGAAAAACACATCAGTTGGAATTTAAAGAAGAAGCCGAGTGAGGAAGGTAACGACATGGATGGTAATATGGGTGAGATGTCCGTGCACAGCCACGTAGAACTGGCGCACAGTCAGGACAGCCGTGCCATGCTGCACTCTCGCGATCTCACGGCTGCTTTCCCTCGTCCCTCTCTGGGAGGCCCTGCCATGGGCCTGGAGTCCGACCACCAGAGCCCCGCGTACGACCACAGCATGGCAAGTCTGGGGTATGGTAGGGATGCACCAACCAGCTGTGGCAGCACCTACACCACACTGACACCCCTCCAACCCTTTGATGACAAATTCCACCATCATCACCACCACCATCCCTGCCTGCCCGTCAGCAACGTCATCGGCAGCTTCACTCTCATGCGAGAAGATCGAGGTCTAGGAGGAAACTACTACACGTCGTACGGAAAAGACTTTGGTTTGGGACAGGGTCTGTCTCCACCTCTCGGGAGTGCAGGCCTGGAGACCGCCATGCATGGCTATGGTAGCCTGGGAAGTCAGAATGGACACAGTAGCCAGATGCTTCCAGGTGGCCATGAGGTCCATATGAGCAGCAATGGGGGTAACATCTGTCGATCACCGCCAGACTTTGTGAGGGAGATGTCACCACCCTCTTTGGGGGGCGAGCATGGGGTCAGCCACCAGCTAAACAAAATGGATGCCCATCAGCACACTCCCACTTACCACCCCCATTTATACAACCAGAGTTATCAGCACCACCTGTCCAGCCAACAGGCCTCCAAGCTCGGGGAGCTCCCTTCTTCTTCCCCTTCCTCCACCGGCTCCAGCCTGGGAAGAGAGGGCATGCTGGCTGGCTCACAGAATGGCGGCGGAGGGGAGGAGATCAACACTAAAGATGTGGCACAGAGAATCATCACTGAACTGAAGAGGTACAGCATCCCACAGGCCATTTTTGCAGAGCGGGTTCTGTGCAGGTCTCAGGGCACTCTGTCAGACCTGCTCAGGAACCCCAAACCTTGGGGGAAACTCAAGTCTGGCCGCGAAACCTTCAAGAGGATGTCCCGCTGGCTGCAGGAGCCAGAGTTTCAGAGGATGGCCTCGTTACGTCTGGAAGGTAAAAAGCTTGAGCTTGTTAAGTTGAATTGTAGTTGAAATGTATTGTTGTTGTGAAACAGAACAAATCCCCAAAATTAACAAGTCAATCGGGGCGAGTATTGTGAAAGTGGTACATGTATGATCAACCACAATCAAAGTAAATTTTCCATTACAGTTATTCAGTCACAATACGTGAAAAGTACTCCAGTATTTTTGACCAGCAGTTGATCAAATTACAGTCAAAACAAGCATACAAATTTGTTGCAATAATGCTAAATAAACATTCTGAGAGACATTACGGAGAGATTTCACCTCAAACCCAGTGCGTCTTGCCGTGTTACAATGTTTTGACATTGAAGAGGCTGAAACTTTAACTGTTGTCCAAAGCACACAAAGAGATCCAGAGAAAAACAGTAACATGAGAATGGACGATGGTGGGGGGGGTGGGGGCGGCGCGTTTGGCGATGCAGGGATGGGGGTTTTCAAAATGTCGGCTGGCGTGCTGCAGCAGCCACTGAGGATTGTGGGCTGGGAGACAAACACAGACACGCAGATTCTCCCGAAATCTTTCCGAATCCCAAGCGATCAATCACCTAAGCATGAAATACGCTTCAGAATGAATTATTCTGCTTGCATTACCACTACAGATATTGATTGGTGACCACTGTGCCCTCAGTCGTTGGGGTGTTCCATGCAATGAAATACATGGAATCAATCAATGCCCTGTTGGCCTGAGTGGTACCGTGTCCTGCTGTTGTTTTTTTGAGGTAGTCGCTAAACACGCCATTGTGGAAATCTTCATGATGAAATGTTAATTCAAGACGATGAATGTAAACGCTGTTTTGTTGTTGTTTTTCTGTGATCTAAAAGTGTCCCAGCTTTTACTTTCATGCATAATTCGGGCTTGGATTATTAGTTGGATTATTTTTCCTGAATTCTAATTGATATTGACTGAATTTTCTGCTGGCCAATGACCGATGGATTTTTCTTGAGGCTTTTTTCACGGCTTCTGTGCACAAAAGCATAAGTGGACACCTCTGTATTTCCCTATATAACCCACTTTCCATGAGTGTTGACTTTTCTCACCATGCCCTTTGTTTAATTACTAGCTGGTATTGATTTCCTTGGGAAAGCAACGCAGAAGGCTCCTGCACACACCTCCTGTGAATAAGACGGCTTGAGCAAACATTAGAATGCATGCGGCTACACGCCTCCTCTCTCAGAGGCAGCAGGAGTTCAACTTACCGACACATTTAATGATGATTCAGCTTAATGCAGTGATTTTTAACCAGTATTTACACAACAAATACCCATCCTTTTAAAATCCATCAGCACTTTTCAGATACTAGTACTTGGGAGGCTAAAATGATGACACTTTTTTTTTCCCTCAAGGTTTCATGCATATTGCAAACGTGGCCTGAGCTCACACTGCATTTGTTGTACAATAAATGCATCTTTTAATATTATATAAGCTAGATTTATTGACCTAACATTTGCGTCCTGGTTTTCCTAGATATCACGAATCTATTCTCTCCTACTCTCACTCAGTTTTTCCTCAGGTCTTTTGTGTGGATGTGTTCTGTTTGTTGTGTCTGTGTGTTTTCGCAAACTGGCTGAGCTTTGATTGGGAGAGAGATGAACAGAGAGAAATTCAGTCGCAGGGCAGGGTAGAGATCATTACTCTAAAGCTCGGCATTCGGACAGCATTGGGATTTCACACACAAGCACTGAAGCCTAAAGCTCTTGTCTTAAGGAATCACAGGGATATAATCGGCTTAAACAGCAGAGGCTCTTTCGCTGTTACCTTTACATTTTTAGCCCCAAACTATTTTTATTTAAAATTGCATAGTTAGGTTTAGATCTCTGCCGCCCTGCAGAGATTGACAATAAATGTTGTTTGGCACGTAGAAGCTCCCCTTTCATCCAGCACTAAAGGGGTTAAAGCTACTCTATAGGTCGGGGAGTCTGAGCAGCACAGATTTAATCAATAATTTCTATCAGCCCCTGGCCGAAAAAAAATCAGCAGGGGGTGGAGTAGGCAAGGAGCACAGCTTCGGGGGGAGAGGGGGGTGATAGGCAATTGGGGGGTGGGGGTGGTTTATGAAAAAGGCTTTCGATCACGTTTCAGCTACATGAGACAAGTGGTATACATCATGATTAGGGCCTGCTCCCACGATCATAAGAACTCTATGGGGGGATGTTTATGTCTGGGAGTGTGGTGCGGATCGCAGGATTTATAGCATGGTAATTCCTACCTTTTACACGTGATTACAACATCAGGAAGCATTTAGTTAATGGTCACCGTTGTGTTGGCCAAAGCAGGTGGGGCCGATAAAGAGGATCGGGAGTTGTTTGAATATGATACAGAAGTAAAATGCTGAATTGAAACTTAAAATGTGCGTTTTGAGGACATCTGAATGTTTTGTTTCTTCTGGTTCGTTTGCCATCTAATGTATTTGTTTTTGAAATTGATTGTTATTGTTTAGCACGTTTACAGTCTTTCTCCTTATCACTTAATCTCCCTTATCCTGAATTTCCACTCAGGGATCAATAAAGTACATTTATCTATCTATCAAGTTGGCAGTTGTCTGATAGAGACCCTCTCCGGTTTTCAGGCAATAGTCTGGTCAACACCCAGTGTGTTATTTAATTTAGCTGTATATTGTATTACAATTATAGCTGTATATGATAATCATTGCAACATAAAAATGCAGAGTATTGACAACATTAACTCTAACCGACCTTTTGCATCTTTTTCGACTGTGGAGGTCTACTCAGTGTCATTTTACATGTCGTGTTTTCTATTATAAAGATTTTGGGATCTTTTTTAGCTTTTTGACTGTAATTTACTGATTTTGTTTGTTTGTTTGTTTTGCATATATTTTTTATCCAAAAGCAAAGAACTTAATCGTCATCCCGGAATCTGGTTGAACATTCGATGCAATGTTTAAGATTTTAAAATGTCGAGCTCTTTAAAATTTGACCATCTTTTCGCTGGGTGAAACTGTCCATCTGTTACTCATCTTTTTTACAGTTTAAAACCTTTTAAATAATTTATATTTTTGTTAAAGACAAATGTCTCTTGTTACAAACACTATTTTCTCTGCGATTAAGAAAGTGTAGAGCCTATTACAAATAACAAAGATATATTGCTAATGATGCAGAAAAGACCCATTTAGATTTTCAGGTCTTATTTGTAGACTAATGTTTTTCTCTCTCTGTCTCTTTTTCAGCTTGTAAGCGTAAGGAGCAGGAGCAATCCAAGCTAGAGCGCAACCAGGGGCCCAAACGCACTCGGCTGGTCTTCACAGACCTGCAGCGTCGCACTCTCATGGCCATTTTCAGAGAGAACCACCGACCAACCAAAGACCTGCAGATCACCATCTCTCAGCAGCTGGGCCTTGAGCTTTCCACCGTAAGCAACTTCTTCATGAACGCTCGCCGCAGAAACCTCAACCGCTGGACCGAAGAGGGCCGCCCATCCTCCACCGGCTCGTCGGGGTCCAGCACCGCATCTCCAGCTGTGACCTGCTCCACAGCATGATGGGAAAACGAGCCGTTTTCCGCTCTGCACAGCACAGGTTTACCTGTAGCTCCTAGAGTTTTTAATCAAGGGTGTTTTTCTATACAAATCAACAGCATATGAAACCAAAGATGAAGTCTTTAAGAGGGTGATGTCCACAATGTGTTGATGAGACAGGATTTGATTGTAGTTTTAGCGTTGATTATTTTAGCTTTAATCGCGAAGGACGAGCCCAACACAACAGGGCTTATGAAATCATTCACAAATCAACATATTGAGGGTTATGAATAGATATCGAAACCGTTTATTTCGTAATTCGTTACAGCGTCTAAAATCAGCGCGACGTCCAAACGTTTCTTTGTCGATCGTTTTTCTTTGTTGAGTGTGACTGATAGAAAGTCAGTGGCAAAATGATATTTTTAGGGTTCTCGAGAGGGACGATTTTGCAACAAAAGGACAATTAATGACCAAAGAAACAAAGAAGGATGTAAGCGAATATTTCAGAGATTCCTTTAAAGGGAAAAACTACTGGACAAAGAAGCTGAAACCAAAATATGAACATTTTTCGAGAGCTTGTTTTCTTTTTATACTCCTTCGTTACAAAATGCACAGGATGGTGTCGCATCCAGACAACATGAGGAAGAACTAAAAACAAGGCGGTGAGGAAAGTGCAGCCGTGACACTCTTTGCAACAGACTTTAAACTTGTTGGCGAGTTTCTGCTGACAAAATGGCTGCAAAAAGAATCCAGAAAGCTCTCTTTTCTTGCAAAATTTCCATCTGATTTCAAAAATGATTACTTAGATGTCACACTGAGGATGGAGAAATCTGATTTTGGTTTTTGTACAAATTTCAAGCACACAATCTGGCCAATGGCTGTTCGTACCGGAAGAAGCTCAAAATCTCGATTACCCTGAGGAAAAATACTTACAAAAAGCTTGAATTGAATATGAACTGAGAACCACTTTGTGTATTTATAATTATTTATGTATTTATTTCTAATCTTCTAGCTATTTATTTTATTTATTTGCTAGTTACCGTCAGTATTTATTTCACCTTGTGTTGTTTGTGTGTGAAAAACGACCCTGTCTCTGATAGGAGTCCCAATACCAAAGATGAATATTTGTCCTCCCTGAATGTCCGACGTTTCTCATCTCCTGACCGCTGTGTTAGTATCTCGATAGCCAGGCTAGCGTACCCATCCATGTTCATCATTCACACGTGCTGCATGTTTAGACCCGTTAGGCCACACTGAACAGAACGAGCGCAATCGTACAATGGCACACAAGTGGCAACGAAGTCGAGATTCTTCTATATTTAGGCTGTGTTGAACTGTGATCTCCTCACTGCAGTCCACATTTACTGGACGACGATCATATGTGCTGCGCTGCAGTCTCTCGGGGTAGGCCGTCGAGGGAGAGATCGTCCCCTTTTCAATGCTCTTTCTTGTTCCCCTGTGTTTAACCTTTGCAGGGCATGTAGTGAGGCCCCTTCACAGCACGCACTTAAAAGAGGGCCCATGAAAGAGGCCATCGACTTTTGCCGACTTCAAAGAGGCTCTTTTTATCTGTGTCCTCTCGGCGGCTGGGGCCGGAGCTCGCTCGGGCCCATGGGCTTAGGGCGTTCACCAGGAGGGGTGGCAGATCAGAGGCTAGCTGCCTTACTGAACCACTGCGAGGAAGGGGAGGGGTGGTGAATGGGAGTTTGGGGATGGGGATTAAAGTTTAATGAGAGACAATTGTAAGCGTGCTGCGCACAGGGCAAAGGATGTCAGCTTGTGTGTCTCAACCCTCCAGGTCGCCCTGTTGCAGCGCTAGTAGTTTACTGGGCCTCTCCTTTTGTAGATGTAAGGGTTTAGGTTATTATAATTTGCAAAATTACAGCGGTAGATGGTTAGAGATCACTCGATGACCTGTAGCGTCCCTAAGATCACGTTCAGTGGATCATGGCCGATGTAAGTTAGTGATTGGCGCCTTCTGGTGGACACTTTGTTCACACAGACTTATTGTCAAAGAACAGAGGCACTAATAAATTGCGGCATATTCTTGTAGTTTTTAACCGCTTCAGATATATTTGAAAGCGTGTAAATCTGAAGTGATAGTTCCATTCCGCTGTCCCACCGAGGGGAATTCGTTTGGCCCTTTTTGTTCTACCCGACAGCTCTAATTTCATCTACCTCAACTGTGTGTGATGTGTCGTGTAGCTGAGATGTAACTGTACCAAAGATCCCATCCATTCAGGGAGCGTCTGTGCGTTACTAAGTTTTTATAGCCAAATGTGCTGGAATCAATCCGTGAACACAACTAAATCACAGCCCTACCTGCAGGCAGAGAGAACCTTGTGTGTTTGTGTGTGTGTGTGTGTGTGAGCGATTGAAGAACATTTATCAATATAAAGACCAAATGGGAATGACAATCGGAGCAAGAGAGGGGGTCTTGCTGATCTTATGATTGATTATCCCTCCAAAAAAGAAAAAAAAAACGAACCAAAGTGTTACCGTGTAAAAGTGAGGATAGAGACCAAAATAAATGTTAAATATGTTTGTCTCTACAAATTTGATGCAATTATGTTCTAGCTGTGTCATATGAATCACCCAAATAAAAATATAATTTTTAGCAAACCTGATTGTTGGATCAACACATAGGCTGACAGAATTCAATCTCAAGGCTTTTTTTTGTGTTTGTTTTGCCATCTGGAGATCCACTTATTGATGGTTCAGATAAGCAGACTGAAAAGGTAGCAAGTGTTTTCTTTTTTCTTTTACCTATCACTCATCTAAAATCTCTTTCTGCTGGTGTGAACATCTGTGTCATTTTATGCCATTCTCTCCCTTGTGTTACCTTATGAATGTGGCTAATCAACCAAAGGTGTAAAAATCACAGCAATTTAAATGTCAATCATAACTGGACATTGTGTGCTGATCTTGAGAAATCCTTTAATACCTCATGTGAAACTGTTCGTTGTGATGTTGCACTGAATAAAACCAAGTCATTTGTAAACATACTGAATCGAGTGAAAGCACATTTCCTTTTAAAGCTTCAGAACGTTTAAAATTCAATATTGTGTAAGATACTCATGATACATTTGGAATTTTGTTTAAAAGAAAATGGAAATATAAAATAGAGCCCATATAGAGCACACTTTTACAGTTAAGACATTAGATTACAAAATAGTACATTTCTTATTTTGATATGTTCATTCATTTCAAAAGTGTTTTAGTTACATGACTGGATAACAAGGATATAAGGCGATGCCACACATGTTGTTCTGGTTTCTAGCCATGCGGATGTAGCCACCATCTCCAAATCCAGTACCCCAACTGTTAAAGCAAACGATCAGCATCTATATTTATTCATCTCAATTTTTTATCTAAGGCGGATACCCATCCAAAAAAAGATTATGACAATAAAATTTTCTGTGTAACTAACCTGTTTTTGACCAGCCAATAGTCCTGTCCAGAAATCGCACCGTATCCCACAACCAGCACTCCGTGGTTTATTTTTTGAGTGCAGGATGGATCATTGTAAACTCCTGTGTGAGATAACGTTATAAAAGTTGGCAAGAAAAATAACAATTATTTTGACTTTCAGTTTACAACCTGATAACCTTAATCTGGCAATCGATTGAAATGTGTAGAGAAGAAATACTCACCACTATGATACAGTACAAATTTAGGATGGGTGGCATCAATGGCCACTGAAATGGGCCCAATGTTGGCAACAGCCTCCTTCAGGGCCTCTTCATCTCCCTCACTGACGAAATAGTACTTGGTGCAGTTTGCTGCACGCTGGGATGGATTGTATCTGCACTGCCCTTGCTGTAGGACACATTAATTTATTAGATTATACTCATAATGATAATGGATTCCATCTTAAAAAATATGCCAAACACTGACAAATCCACCCAGGTATAATTCTTGAGGTAACAGTTCCTGTCACTCGTAATATGGAATGTTTCTTCTAAGTTTCTGAAATTATCACTAGTTTCTTCTTCAATTGGACCCACACAAACAACTTACCACTGCTTCATAAGGGTAACCGGACTCTGAGTCTATTCCTCCATTATCAATGACATACTGGAAGGCATGGTCCATAAAACCACCACTGCAGCCCTTGTCACCATAACTAGAGGAACAGTCCACCAGGTTCTGAGGACTGAGGTCGACCAGCTTTCCCGTGGTCTTCATCAGCTGACCTTCAAGAGCCCCAACGGAGTTGAATGCCCAACAAGAACCACAACCACCCTGACAGCAGAGAGAAAAGCATTATAAAACTACTAAACCCGGAACTGAAAAATAGCTAGCCTCCATGCTACAAATAATGGATAATGAATGTTTCTTGTCAATCAAAAGAAACAGAAATGAGTTGTCCGACCAAATAATGTTATGCTGACAAATCTAAATGACCAAATATCAGATGGTATTCTCTTAAAAATAATTGGTATAATACCTGGTTCTTCACACTGGAGACATATCCCTTCTCTCTCCAGTCCAGAGAGTCTGGTACAGGGGTCCCAGAAGATCCCACAAATTCTGCCGTTTGCCTCTTAAAGCCAGGAGGAACACGAGTCGTGGCTAATGTTTGGAGGATCTCCTCCATTGTCTGCGATTCAACACAACAAACAGAGAAATGTGAGTTTCAGATGAAGAAATGGTCACTTGCTTTGCAGGGCATCTAATATAGCCTTTGCAACTATCACCCTCTTGACTGGTTGCCCACTGAAGCTAAGCAGGGCTGGGTCTGGTCAGTATGAGGATGGGAGACCTCCTTGGAAAACTAAGTTGCTGCTGAATTCAGTGTTAGTGAGGCCAGCAGGGCCCCCTGTGGGTCCTAACGCCCCAGTATAGTGATGGGAACACTATATACTGTCAAAAAGCACTGTCCTTTAGATGAGACGTTAAACCGAGGTCCTGACTCCCTGTGGTCATTAAACCTAGGTTGTACTTCGAAAAAGAGTAGGGGTGTAACCCCGGCATCCTGACCAAATTTGCCCATTGGCCTTTGTTCATCATGTTCTGGTGTATGGCGGGCGTTCTGGCATAATACGGGTACCATCGTATCATCCAGGTGGATGCTGCAAATTGGTGGTGGTTGAGGAGATTCCCTCTTTTGAGTATCAAGAAAAGCGCTATATAAAAATGTAATAAATTATTATTATTATGCCTAACTTTATCGCTGTATAATTTCTAGATAATATTGCAAATTAAAAATCTAGAACTTCTTGTAAAGAAAACATAATAAAGTAATAAAAAATAAATAAAATTAATCATATTCTGATTATGTATATTGTTCCTATAAACCATGCTAAAATCTTACAGTAGTTTCATGCTAAAAATAGAAACAAGAAAATAAAACTATTGCATGCTAGGAGTTTTTTTTTTTTTTTTTTGTCTGACAAAAATAATGAACATTGAAACAAAGGAGAGGCAAAAAAGGGAAACTGGACTCATGTCCTCACCAGGTCACCCATGTGGTTCATGCCCAGGTTATATGAATGCATGCCCATGGAGGCCTCCAGGTTGTGAAGTGTAATAAGTTGAAGGTTTTTCTCCCACAACTCCCTCCTGCCCAGTTCCTCAAACTGCCAACAAAAACAAAAGACAATTCAACAGTTTAATACAGCAATATATGAAACTATTGACATCACTGGTAAAAACCATTTAAGTCTCACATGAATACAAACTAATTCAGCAAATAAGCCCATGAAACGAGCTTTACCAGTTTGATTAGATTAGAATCAAGGTTTGCATTTCTCACTGAACATGTGATAAACAAAATATGATTCTAGCATGGATAAAAGAACAGCTTTTGGATCATCTGACAGATGCTTATGAAACTCATATTCTCACCTCAGTGGAGTAAAACTTGTCATGCGTCTTCTTCCACAACTCCCAGTGCTGGTCTAGATTTGAGTTGAAATGGGCCAGTGTTGTGCTACAACACACGGCAAACAGCAAGCTCCCGAACATCATGGCCTGACAAGAGCAAAACGGCCCTTGAAAGTTACTGACATGCAATATTTTTAATTGTCATTGAATTATGTAACACTTGGCCTAAATGTCGCATCAGCCACAGTCGGTCAATGAAGCAGACTTCTGAAACAGTCTATTTGTTTGTATTTAAATGTTCATATCTAAACGAAAATCTGTCATCCTGATTTTAGAAAAGAAGGAAATAAATTTTGAATATAATGAAGTAGCTTTCTGTTAATATGTTCAAACCTGATCCCCAAGAGATTATTTCATGTATACATATATACATATACATACATATACATATACATCATGCATACATACATACATACATATATGTATATATATATAGTAAAATCCCCAGAGTTAAACTCTGCTCAGGGAACATTTGGTCTCTCTCTAAATAGTGTGAAAGTAACAGTGAAGCAGAGTTAAAGTAAATTAGATAATTCAGTGATTAATTAAGTGCTAATTGAGCATTAGTGATGAACACCTGCTGTTAACAAGCAGAATCACTGAAGGAAAGAGAAAAACAGGAACTACAACTGACTTCAGCAACTACCTTAGATGAAATCAGCTAAATGCCGATACAAATAATTAAATCCCCGAAGATCTGATCAAACAACTCCGCAAACAGCAATAACAGATTCACTTATTACCAACCATACTGACTTTATTTTCACACGTCTACAGAAGTATTTATTGAGGATTAAAAGAGGTTTAGACTTTGACTTATTGGTCAAAATAAATAAATAAAATAAAATATTGATGCCACTATCAGGGAGATCAGTGTTTGCTTAAGTTGGGCTCTTGACCCTTCAATTTGTACACAAGATTTTTCTCTGCAAGACTGCGCATGTTGTTGTAAAGTTGTGAGATCATTGTTTATTGTGAGCAGATTTTAGCTGTTTTCTTTAATTAAATAGTCCTTGTGAAATTGAACCAAAAGCGACTGATCATATGTTTTGTTGTATATACACTACCCTGTGAAACTGCAACATGAGTAGAAAGTGTTGCAACAAACACATTAGACATATTGAATGATTTTAAACCCATAGAGCACATAAAAAATGTAACTACTGCATCACTTAGACACACACAGACATCAAGAATCAGCATTTGAATCTCAACAATGGTGATGCTGGGTATCACCATAGGACAAAACTCCCATCATGCACTGCTGTATAAATAATTATTGTCACCACTGTTGAGGATTGTATGCTATGTTTTTATGCATAAGCCTGAGTAATAACAGTTGCTCATTTTTAGCACTGAAGCATTATGGTGACATTTGTGTAATGGGTTTTTATTTTATTATTTTTTTTTTTTGCAATTATGTAGTAACTAATATTCAATTAAGAAACCAGAGAAAGAAACCTCTTCTTTGCAATTTTCACTTGAAATGACTCAAGCTGAAAAAATTCAAAATAAACTGCTTCTACAAATCTTTCTTGTAAAACATTACTGCAATTTCTCAAACACAATTTGTTATGAAGACGTAAGGGTCAACAGCCCAACTAAAACAAACCTTGATCACCATGATGGTGGCATAATTTTTTGACCAATAAAACACCAACATCTGCACCTCTGTTAATTCACGTTAAAATGGGGAAAAAATTACTTTTAAATGTCTACATGTATGCATGTTTGTGTGTGTGTGTGTGTGTGTGTGGGGGGGGGGGGGTTAAATAAACAATGTTACAAAATATCTCTATTTCAAATAAATGCTATCCTTTTGAAATTCATATTCATAAACAATTTTGAAAACAAAATTCAACATTGATAATAAAACAACAAGAAATGTTTCTTAAGCAGCAAATCGACATATTAGAATGATTTCCTAATGATCATGTGACTGAAGGCTGGCGTAATAATGCTGAATTCAGCTTTGTCATCACAGGAATAGATTACATTTTAAAATATATTCAAATAGAGATAAAGTTGAATGAAACTGTAATAATATTTCAAAATATTGCAAAAATGTTTTTGTAATTTTTGATCACATAAATGCAGTTTTTGTGAAAAGAATTATTTCAAAAACATTAACAAATCTTATCAACCCCAAACTTTTTAAGATAGATAGATAGATAGACTACATATATCTATTGAGTGAAAACACACCGTCATCCTGATTTTTCTAAAAACGAAACAAATCCACAAAACGTAACTTTAAAACTGAAAGAGAAACATTTTGAGGGAAAATGGCAACAAATATTTTATCAAAAAAAAATATAAAAGTGAACAAGAAATGAATTCGGATGTGTCTCGTCTCACCTGTGTTCTCTCGTTAAGCAGCACTTGGCGTCGTCTGTAGAGGAAGTGATAATGAATGTGAGTTCCTGGTTACTTTGCTTTTATTTTGTTCCATCACGTGCTGATCTGCTGTTGTCATATGGAACAGTATTACTTCTTGCTTAGCTTTGCCGTCACGTGAGCAAAAGATTGTTTAATTCAAATCAATAAACTATTGTTGTTGGATAGCAGAATTCATCGTCTCCCCTGAAAACTATTTCACTTATTAATGATTTAGATAAACCGACTGAAAAGGTAGTTTGAAAAGTTAATTATTTTTTTTAAATCTCGGCAACTCTGCTGTCTTGTAAAGTAACGCTTTTCTTAAATCTTTTGACTTTTGGCCATTTAATCCTATAGTCGATTTTTTTAAATAAATGCTTTTGACATAAAAAATGATCTTACATAATTGTTTCTGAATAGCATCTGAAATTACACGTCAATGAGTGATGTAAAATAATAACATCGCAAGGAAAACTTAGATTACAATACACATGGACAGTTCTTATCTTTTTTGAGGCAGTCTGAACATCCACAAGCAAATGCAGGTGAAATACGCCCACCTAGTGGTGAACTCAGTATAAGCATCAACAAATCAAGTCAAAACATTTTTAAAACAAATACTTCTCAGTCAACCAATTGTCCATTTTGATTTCATGATGAATTTGAGACATTTGAGACACTTTGATCTAATGACTTTTGTGCTTTAAAAATTATTAGCAATACACCTTTGGATCAAAGTGTACAGCTTATCCAAAAGTATGTCTCAAAGTCACCATGAAATCAAAATAGACATTTGTTTTTTAATGCAATATTTTTGTATTTATTATAATTTATCTGTGCACATTTTTTTTTATTCACTTCAAATGAACCTTTATAACCTTTAATCAAAATATCCCCTCCCTCTTGCAGCGACATCTCTTCTCCGATGATACGTGTACTGGTGTGAGGGTATGACAATCATGAGATCACAGCAACAGCGAACCACAATGATCCAATCAATTCCCAATGGACAAATTCAAGCCCCTGCCTAGATTTTTTCTTGTTTAAGAAGCAACTTGTGGGACACCCCAAATTCCACCCTTGAAGGGGGTCACACATCGGAAACGTCATCTACGAGAGAAAACTATAATCCTTCCATCAAAATTAAAATTGTCCCAAATCAGACATTTTTACAGACAAGTTTCTTTCTGTGGATTGACATCTTGAATACATAGGAAACAACTGCATATTAGTCATCTTACTTTTATAATATTTCCATTAAGCTTTTTTCTGCCCATAACAACAAATTTCAAACTCATTGATGCCACTTTATTCGTGAAGTAAAATTTTGCCTGCAAGCAGATTCACCGTTTTGGACTTCCGCTTTCAACCTGAGTCGTCCGACCCGTGACATGTTGTGGTTCTTCTTGAGAAAGCCTTTAATACCTCCTGTGAGACTGTTGGGATGTTACCATGGATAAACATACTAATTGATTGAAAGCATATTTCCTTTCAAAGCTTCACAAGCCAGAAACACATTAAAAATGATACAAATTTATTTTATAACAGATAAGATACATTAGGATTTTTTTTCAAAGACAATGAAAATGTTAAAAAAAAAAAACAAACACACACAAACACAAACATATGTAGAACACACACTTACATCCAAGAAATTAGGCTATAAAACAGTAAATTTCTTATTTTTATGAGTTCAAATTACAACAGTGTGTCAGTTACATAACCGGAAAGCAGGCGTATAAGGCGATGCCACACATGTTATTCTGATTTCTGGCTATTCGGATGTAGCCACCATCTCCAAATCCAATTCCCCAACTGTTAAAGCAAAAGCAAACAATCACCATCTGCATTTATTCAGTTCAACGTTGTTTGACACAGATGGTCTGCTTTTACAAGACTTTACAAAAATGTCTATTTCTCACGAGTGGGTACAATTTCAGAACAAGATGATGTTCACAAAACTTCACAATCATTCGCATTGTACCTGTTTTTGACCAGCCAAAAGTCCTGCCCAGCAATCGAACCGTATCCCACAGCCAGCACTGCATGGTTTACTTTTTTGGTACAGGTTGGATCATTGTAAACTCCTGTGGACAGTTATGAGATAACGTTATGACATCACACCTAATTTGATCTTGTAATCATTCTGATTTACAGGTAAACAGAAAGAAATACCTACCACTGCGGTACAGGATAAACTGAGGGCGGGTGGCGTCAATGGCCACTGAAATAGGGCCCACACTGGCCAAAGCCTCCTTCAGAGCCTCTTCATCTCCCTGACGGACGAAATAGTACTTGGTGCAGTTTGCTGCATGCTGGGATGGATTGTATCTGCACTGCTTTTGCTATAGGACACATTTATTTAATACATTACAAAATAGTGACCCATAATGAAATACAGCACATATTGGATCAGATCTCACAGTCTGTAAATTCTAATATGTAACCAAATATTTGTGAGCTAAATGTTTCTTCTTTAATTGGACCCACACAAACAACTTACCACTGCTTCATAAGGGTAAGCTGACTCGGGGTCTATTCCGCCATTATCGATGACATACTGGAAGGCAGAACTCATAAAACCGCCACTGCAGCCCTTGTTGCCATAACTAGAGGAACAGTCCACCAGGTTCTGAGGACTGAGGTCGACCAGCTTTCCTGTTTTCTTCATCAGCTGACCTTCAAGAGCTCCAACGGAGCTGAACGCCCAACAAGAACCACAGGCACCCTGACAGCAGAGAGAAAAGCATTTTAAAACTACTAAACCGGAAACGCACAAACTTTTGGATTACAGTAATTTATGAGGCTGCAGAAACAGCATTCTGACAATGCTGTTTTTAGTTGCTGGTTTCTGAATTTCCAACTGATCATAGAGGAAGTTACAAAAAACAGGAAATAAAATCCCTCAGACACTGACAGGACAATATACAAAACAAAAGAAGTGAAACTTAAAAAAAACCTATGTGACTCAAAGTTTCCTGACAGAGAATGTGGCCAATTCACTTGACATCGTGAGAGCAACATCTAAACCACAATCAATATCTCAGCCATTTTCCTTAGGCAAACTTATAATTTAGCCAGTCCACCTGCTATTTTATATGCCTTTTTTTATTGTCTTCATGCTATAATAGATTTATCTAGATGAATAGCAACATAGACACAAAGCTAACTGAGCAGATATCAGATAGCATACGATGACATATATAATACATTCACACCTGCATTTTCACACTGGAGACATATCCCTTCTCTCTCCAGTCCAGAGAGTCTGGAACAGGAGTCCCAGAAGAGCCCACAAATTCTGCCGTTTGCCTCTTAAAGCCAGGAGGAACACGAGTCGTGGCTAATGTTTGGAGGATCTCCTCTGTTGTCTGTGAATCAATATGAACAGGAAGGAGTTACACTATAGCTGTATCATTTTTTTTTAAAAATATTAATGCAAATAAAAAAATCTTGTAATAATTGTAAGGAAAAACAAAAGGAAAAAAAACTGATCTTTGAACAAATCTTAAATTTCACATTAGCTTCAAACATGGAAATAAAGCAGTATCATATTCCAGGAGATTTTTTTTTCCTCTTGTGAAAACTGAAAGCCAGATAATCACAATGAAGATACAACACATATGCATGTATACGGCTGCTCTCATACACACTCTCTCTGCACACACACACCAGGTCACCCATGTGGTTCATGCCCAGGTCATATGAATGCATGCCCATGGAGGCCTCCAGGTTATGAAGGGTTATAATTTCAAGGTTTTTCTCCCACAACTCCCTCCTGCCCAGTTCCTCAACCTGCAACACATTTTACAGGGATCACACAAGTGATACGTTGGTGTAAATACTTCCATTTTAAAGTCACAAATATTTCAGTACAATTACATCAATGTATAGATACCATCAGCACCATTTCAAGCTAAAGGTTCAAATATTATAGTCACACAAGAATAACCATTATGAAAATGAAAGATCAGCTGTGGGATCATCTGACAGATGCTTATGAAAATCATATTCTCACCTCAGTGGAGTAAAACTTGTCATGCGTCTTCTTCCACAACTCCCAGTGCTGGTCTAGATTTGAGTTGAAATGGGCCAGTGTTGTGCTACAACACACGGCAAACAGCAAGCTCCCGAACATCATGGCCTGACAAGAGCAAAACGGCCCTTGAAAGTTACTGACATACACTCGTTGAATTATGCAACACCTAGCCTGTATGTCACATCAGCCACAGTCTGAAGTGATCCACTCAGTGAAGAAGATTTCTGGACTTCTGAAACTGTCCAAGATTTGTTTGTTTGTTGTATTTTAAATGTTCTTATCTAAATGTATTCTGGATTTTACTATTAAGGAAGCAAACTGAGTAAAATGAAGTAGCAGAAGTAGACCAGAAAGGAAGTTAAAACGCCAAAATGTTATGAAATATGTAGAAAAAAAATCCATGTAAATCAACCAAAGTAAATCAATGACGGATAATACTAAAGCAAGTTTTTAAACAGATGGATTAGGGAGGAAGAAAAGGGAATTTTACAACATAAGGAAGTAAGGGGAAATCAAACTATTGGTGTTTGGTCGGTTTCACCATCATTCCACAACATATAAACTATAATTTAAGCATTTTGAACGTTTGACTTTTAAACGCAGAGTTACTACAGGCGACTAATAAAAAAAACTGACAACATTTCTAATCTATTTGAGGAAAAGCGCTAATAAAACCACAGTCACCACCTTAATTAAAACCGAAAGAGAAACTGTTTGAGAGAAACCAACAAAGGCGACTTTTATTAAAAAGATACAAGTAACGTCAAAAAAAGTGAATAACAAGAAATGAATTCAGATGTGTCTCGTCTCACCTGTGCTCCCTCTTTAAGCTGCACTTCTCGTCGTTTGTAGAGGATGTGATCAAACACTGTGAGTTCCTGTTCCTTTGCTTATATTTTGTTCCATCACGTGCTAATCTCTGCCTGCTGTCACATAGCAGTTGTCTTCGCCCTGTTACATGAGAAGAACATTTAAAAAAAAATTAATTAATAAATAAACATATTAATAAACGTTTGATTATAGTTAACAATATAACTATACATTATTTAAATATATCATATAAAATATATTAAATGAATTGTATAGATTAATGGTGTCTGTGCAGTACGCAGTAACCTAAAAAAAACAACATGTGGTTCGTTCTAATAATCGTTTGAGGGGTTTTCCACCCGCTACTGTGGAAATACCAGCAGCTTACAGCTGTTAAAGACAGAGGTCATCTTCACTGAGTAGAAGAAATAAACGTCGGAATCAAAATGCTGTCTATGTAGGCAGCTCACTGAGTGTCATACGCATTGATAAGAAGAGGTTTATCCTGTTTACTCATACCGTGTTTGTGTCGACATCTAGCGGAATTTGTATCAAACACCGGAAGAAGGAAGCTTTCGAGTGTCTTCACTTGATAACTGTTTAGAATATTTGATAATAACGTGGTAGTTAAAGCCATACTTATAATTTATTACATAGTATTTGAAAGTAGTACACATGAAACAGGAAGACAGTCAGAGGAAACGTGTGGTAAAAACCATCATTTGAGCAGCCCTTACAAAAAATTACTGCAGTTTTTTAGAAGTAATACTGCAGTTTTTGTTACATATAGAAAAATGCAGTTTTTTGGACACGAAAAAAACTGCAGTATTGCAGTATAACCTCAAATTTCTGTAGTTTTACTGAAGTACAACTACTGCAATACATCTAAAGTACTAGTAAAATAAAACTACCATACAACTGCAGTTATACTGTGTTTATACTTCATGCAACTTTCAATTGTACTCCATTTTACTGTAGCTGTTCTTATACTACAGTTTTACTGCTGTTGAACTCCAATGTACTGCAGTTGTATTGTGACTATATTTCATTATACTGCAAATCTTTGGTTGTGCTTAATTATACTGCAGTGAAACTACATGGTACTGGAGTTTTAATGCAGTTCTACTTCAATATACTGCAGTTCTTTTTTGTAAGGGAATTTAATGTGATTTGTTTAATTAATCCTACAATTAATGCTACTTGTTTGGTTCTGTATAACTTTTGTGATGCTCTTTGTTCATGGTCTAGAAGTCATTCTGGTTTCATCCAGAACACTACCACAGAGATCATTCAATTATTAGTGATTAGAATAGCAGCTGGCATGCCCTCAACCTAAGCACAAGCTCAACACTTCACCACAATGGTAACCCCAAAACTATTAACATAACAGAAACTTTTAAATATCAACATAATAGAACAGTAAACATTAAAAACATCTCTCAATTTTCTCATCTTGCTAAAAACGGAATTAAAATAACACTTTATTTCAACATTTACTCTCCCAGTTCAGCCGCTTTGCAAAGCATGATGGGAAGTGAAAGTCCTGTTTGATTGAGTGCTGGTTGAGTTTACTTGAGTGAAACATGTTATTTTAAAATGAAAACATTACGTTAAGTCAAAAAGTAATCATTTCAAGTCAATTTAACATGAAGCAATCACGTTTGAACCTAAAACCAATATAATGGTGTTGAATCAAAATAAGTTGTTTAAATAAAGTGAACAGCATCGAAAAATCTTTTTTTTGAGTGTGCAATACAACTGCAGTTATACTGCTTTTATACTTCATGCAACTTTCAGTTGTACTTCATTTTACCGCAGCTGTACTTACACTACAGCTTTACTGCTGTTGAACTTCAATGTACTGCAGTTGTATTGTGACTATACTTCATTATACTGCAAATTTGAATTAAACTGCAGTTAAACTACTTGGTACTGCAGTTTTATTGCAGTTCTACTTCAATATACTGCAGTTCTTTTTTGTAAGGGAGTCAAGCACATGGCATCAACTCTTGTGTGTCTTTGAGATTGTATTAGCCATAAGGTTTAGGTTTTAGTCTAGGAGAGCAAGTTTCTTAAATGTTAAAAAGCCTCATAACCACTATAGGTTGCACAGGAAGAATGAAACCTAACTTTCCTTTTATGAGGCATATGTTCATCGCATACCTAATGAGTCATCATCATTCAACAAATATTTGTGCTGATCTGGTGCTGATTTGGACTAAATGAAAATAATCACATTTAGAATGATTAAATGTGCGGAAATCTTCCTCAATATTTATAGAACTCACAATTTATGCTTTGGCCTTTTTAGCTTTTGTCTCAGAAAAAGAAAATTTGGTTGATTGTTTCTAAGGTGTTTTCAAAAATCAATTGGGGTCAAATTTATATGGTCTGGGTTATATTGTAGAACTTTATGGAACATTGTGAAATTTTCTTTTAACAATAATCACTGAAGAATTCAGTCATCCGGAAAGTGGACAAACAAATACAGAATACAGAATTGTGGAGTGCATTCATCATTTTTAATTTCATGCTTTAATTTCATAAATTCTTATTAAATGAATAAATATCCATTAATGCCACTGACAGACAGAGGCCTCGTGCTAAGAGACCTGACACATGTCAAACTTTATCTATAAACTGTACTTGAATGTGATTGAGTCACTTTTGGCAAAATGTGATTTAAATGTATTGTAAGAATGTATTACTGAAGTTCTGATGTTCCTTGTTTTCAGGTTCAATTTTTTAGTTTAAAGATTTTAATTTACAATTACTAAATGTGAAGATACAAAAAATGAATGTGGGTACACAAAAGGGGAAAGCTGGGTCATTCATCTGTTAATGAGGAAGTGGTTCAGTTATGGTCATATGATTTCTTAACACAGAACATAACTGTCATCATTTTTGTTTAAACAGCATAGTATAGTTTAGCTATATGTGCAAGTCTTTGATTTTTGATTTTCTTCTTGGGTTCAGCTTCCCCAGATAAATTCTCTGATGCTTTCTCTTCCACCTTAGCAAAAATAAGTCTTCGTAACCACAAGAACGATGGATGCCATAATTTATAGAAAAGTTTTCAGAATTCAAAATAAAGGAGGGTAGGCACAGGTGGGTTTTTTCTCTGTTCTTTATTTTACATTATGTTTCTGTACAGAGCTGTGATATTGACTTCTTATTTATTAAAAGTGTTAGTAGTGTGACTTTTTTACATTAGAAAATTGTCATTTTGAGGCAAACAGTAAGATACTTTTACTCAAGTGTGATGTTCTCAAAATTAACAGTTTTATTAATATGGTCATAAAAAGCCCTTGGTAATTTATATAATCAAAATATAAAACAGAGATCTCAGATCCCACCAGGGGAGTAAAAAAGAAACTTAACAGACTGTATACACAATATCAAAACTTCCCTTCTGAATTTCAAATATTGCACAAAACAGTTTCGACTGCATAAGTCGACAGGATTAAAAACAAGACATCTATGAGAAAAATACACCCAACCTTGTGGTTTAAAATGAATTAATCCTTTTACAGAGTGTTTTCCCGATCATTATTACATGATTGAGCACAAGGGTAGTGATAATAAGTCCCTTTTGTTATTGGTCAGCAGCAGACAAGTTTGGTCTCCTGTTTCCAGCTCTCACATGACTGGGAAACTGGCCAGGCTGGCAATGCCACATGCATTGTTACGGTTACGAGCCATCAGGACATACCCCTTCTTTCCCCAGTCTTCACCCCAACTTCAGAAGCAGAAAAAAACAGATGGATTAGGATTAGGAGCACTACTAAACTCACATTTATTTTTTCTTTCAAAATTGATTTTTTTTTTAACTTAAAAATAAATTACATATTAACTTTATTTTAAATGGAATAATTCAAATTATTTATTTATTATTTTAAACAATGCTGCTCTCTTGAAGAACCTCACCTGTTCTTTACAATCCAGTACTTTTTGCCTTTCGGTGTGACTCCGTAACCAACAGCAAGCACTGCATGGTTGACATCATCCTTGTTGCAGTTGGGATCATAGTACACACCTAGAAATGGGTTTTGGACAAGGTACAGGTCAAGCTTTTAGTCTTATTAGTGACCTTTATTATAAAGATTTCAGCCAAACAACACAAAACAGACAAAATAGATGTAGAATTGATGTTAAGTACCGCTTTTGTAGTAGAGGAAGGTGGACTGCATGGCATCTATACCCACTGACACAGGTCCCACCTTTGCCACGGCCACAGTCAGTGCCTTCTCATTACCCACAGGAATCTCTTTAAACCCTTTACAAGTGGCCGCTCTCGCTGAACTGTTGTAGGCACACTGCTGATCCTGCAGGGGGCAATAGTGAGATGAAAAATAATGTCTGTCAACAGGTAAATCATTGGTTGGCTCTGACCTTAATCCAATTAACTTAAATGAATTATTATTGTTATTATTATTATTTAATGAATTTGTTTAGTGACACAAAAAATGTTTTGCTTTCTAAGGCAGTTAGCATAAAGATGCAGTTCCATTTACTGTTGTTCGGTGAAAATTCGTGTGAAATCCAGTCATTAAAACAGGAAGTTCCCCATGCAGATTTCGCTCAAGTTGGTTTTGTGAATTTGCTGTGCTGACCAGCTGAAAACCGCTTGGTTTAAAAGTGTGAACTGTTCACACAGTAAAAACCTCTGTGTGATCAGTGCTTCATACATTCATAAGAAAACATTTTAAGAGTTTTTTCACATCAGAGAAGAGATGTCATTGCAAGAGGGAGGGGAAGTTATTTTGATAAAAAATTACGAGAGGACATGAATTTAAAAAAATGATGTGCACAGATGAATTCTTTATAATACTCAAATATACCATAAAAAATAAGAATTGTCCATTTTGATTTCATAGTGACTTTAAGGCTGATTAATACCATTCCAACATAGGGGTAGCCCTCCTCTGAATCGATCCCTTGGTTGTCTGCGACGTATTTGAAGGCATTTGTCATGTATCCTCCACCACAGCCGTCATTTTCAGTCACACAGTCCACCAGGTTCTGAGGACTGAGATCCACCAGTTGACCTTTGGTCTTCTTCAGCTGACCTTCCAAGGCCCCGACAGAGCTAAAGGCCCAGCATGAGCCGCATGAACCCTGCAAGAGAAAAACAGCACACACTGATTTAAAAAGAAAAGCTTTGTCTTTTTTTACCACTAGATGCCGACCAAGCACAGTGATAACTGTGGTTGGCTTGAAATCTACGCATATGAAGCCAATGGTTACATGACAGTCCTCATTCTGTGGAAATTTGTGTGAAAGCACATTTGTTACTACCAGCGTTAAGGTGAGGATGGTGGTAAGGTTAATCGTGAGAGATAATGACAAAATGAGGAAATACTACTGGAATAATTTGAAATTTCCTTACTTGGTTCTTGACAGAAGTGACGTATCCCAGTTTACGGTAGTCAATAGATTTGGGCAATTTCTCCACTGTGTCACCAGGCATGTATGTGTTTGTTGGGTCCTGATGCATGGGCATTTGGAGTCCCATCACTTTCTCTGCCACTTCTTCTAGTGTCTGCAGAGAGAGAAAAATTGGACAAAACAAATCTTGCTTCAAATTTCTGGCAAACCTTCAAAAATGTTAACAGTTGCTAGGATCTAGTTTCAGTAAACAGGCCTTTAAAATACATATTTCGTTGATGGAAAATTTCTGTTGTCACATGCTTATCTGCAAACAGGTTTAGCAAGTAACAAAACAGCAAAAGAATATGCTAATTTTGACATCTTAAACTGGGCAGCTTCACATATATAGCTGTTTTTTGTGTTATAAAACTGGCAAATGTTTGTAAAACAAAGAGTTGAGAATTTCGCAGCAGTGAAACATTAAGGTACTTACCATATCTCCAAAATGGTTCATGCCCAGATCATAGGTATGAATGCCCAGTTCATACTCTTTGTTATGAGCCTCAATAAACAGCATGTTCTTCTCCCAAATCGTCCGTCGAATAGACTCCTCATCCTGTCCACCATGAAACACATTACTTGACACAAAGAAAGTGATACTGACTGGAATAATATCTGTAGTGCATTAAAACACAGCTCCATAAATGGACCTAGTCAGTACATTCCAATCAACGTAGTCTAATAATAATAATAATACATCAACATTAGGTTAACTCATCAACCTAATCCATTAACTCTTTTAGCACCCCGAGGAAATTTCAGTCTTTTACATAGGATGCTACTCACCAGGCCATTATACTCCCTCCTATGGGTGATTTTCCAGCTCTCCCATGCTTCATCCAGTAAGACATTGTCCAGAGAGTGAGCTAATCCACACCACACCACCACAAGAAGAGGGATTCCACCAAATGTATACATAATGCCCTGAAAAACAGAAATACATCTATTTACTATAACATGGTCGTGCAAATTACGTGCGTGTTAACTGTAAACCGCATGTAAAACGAAACCACTGCAACCTATAGGCCAGTTTAGAGACGTACGAATTACGTACGAATTTTCATACTTTCCGAGTATTAAAACATATAACAAACTATAATAGCTTACAACAAATTGCAGCAAAGCTGCACCCCGAACTTCAATTGTTTCGGTTTTTCATACTTCCGAGTATTAAAACACATAGGCTAAACAATGTAAACTATTGCTTGTTGTAAACTGAGTTAAGAAAGAAATATATATACAGCGTGACGGTGAGGAACCTCAGTTACCTGGATGATTTCCAGAAGTTCCGAACAAAAGATGAATGCTGGTTTGAAACTGGCTAGTCGACGTCCTTTTTATATGCTGGAGTTTTGAGGAAGTTCCTCCTGAAGCATCTGGAACCGCTAAAACAGTTCAGAGAGATGATGTCAGGTGTCGAGTTACAGTTTTAGGAAAAGTGGGAAGTTGGGAATAGTGTCTCCTACCAACAATAAGGTCGTGAAAAAGAGATTTGTATATTTAATTAAAATTAATTTAACTATCTCCAGCAACAACAATTATGATAATAATATTTTAGACATCCCTTATATTATTTTCAGCTCTAAATTATATTAAACCATTCTGGCTTACAGTTGCCGGATAGATAGATGCATTAATTTTACACAAATAACCAGGTTTACACAATGAATTTGGTGCAACGTTTCCCTATAGACTCTCTCTGAAGTCTTGGATATTACTTATTGCTTTTAAAAAAAAATATTTTAAAATTTTTGCCATTGATTCTAACTAGCATTTATACTTTTGGCCGGGCTAGAAAGTTTTAGTCGCAGTAACAAAAGAAACAGGCTGGATATGGTTAAGTTGTACACATGTTCTCATTTTAGTCCATAACCTTCAGTAAGATCATCGGCCATCTCACATTTTCATTAGGTAAGGTTGTTTTCTAGCTGGCAGAAGTAGACATTTTTTCATTTTTTTCATTTTTCATCATTTAGCAGACGCTTTTATCCAAAGCGACTTACAAGGGGAGTAATCAGGGGTCAGGTGTCTTGCTCAAGGTCACTTTAGTCATGGTATTGAAGGTGGAGAGAGAGCTGTTCATTCACAATCCCCACCTTCAATTCCTGCCAGCGTGGGAATCGAACCAACAACCTTCATATTACAAGCCCGACTCCCTCACCACTAGGCCACGACTACCCCTAGACATATGACTTTAAACTCAACTAATTTGATGTATGAATAAATATCACCTTTTTCTGAGCATCATTCCCTGAGGCCCAGTTAGCTTGTCATAAACACTTCCCCTTGTTAGTCAACAACCTGAGTTCCCTGTGCAATGTGTCAGTGTATGAGGTCTGCATGAAAATTGTCCCATGATGTTTACTATATAGCCATGCGGTCAGCACTAGGATATATATGTATGTCAAGGAAAGTCCCCTTAGTGTTAGTTGCTCGTGCTATGTGCAGATTACTCACAAACATACAAGCAAATCCATAAATATCACAGGCCAAAAGCAGCATAGCCTGCTGACATGGTGACAAGACTGAGCGAACTAAATTTAAGAACACATTCAGCTTTTGTCTATGGGAAACAAAAAACATGAACCAGATTTGTGTAATTGCTACTAATTTCAATTCGTTGATTCGTGATTCAATTCGTTCTGTACCTGTACCATTCCCTGCATTTAAGCATAGTTATTGCAGACTAAAATAAACTTTCAGATACTTACTGTTCATCTTGTTTAATGCAATTTCTTGCTAAAACAAACTGTTCACTGATTTGATTTTATTAGATATTAACTTGCAATACCCGAAAGGAAGGAATGACTTTGACCTGGATACATTATATGATTGAAACATTTTTCAGTAGTACACACCTGCTCATTCAAGCTTTCCAAAATTTTAGAGGTTTTTTTTTTTTTTTTTTGGTTGATCAGAGCCTGTTAGTGTGTTTAAGTGTTGTTTTGCGAAAACATTAAGGATTAAACCTTATATTATTAGACATTGAGTGCAGATACTGTCGATGTGAACACACAATTAAACTGTCGTAAAATTTTGTCATGTACAATAAACACAAAACACTGCAATACTCTGCTCAAATGAAGTCCTATATGTAATTATGAAATACTGCATATTAATTTCAATTTATTACAATTGTATAATATAGATTTAAACAGCTCCAGCATCACAACTGTTCAGTCATGTTACAAAGCACACAAAAAAGATCCCTCCCTCAGCTAGCTATTGGCAGCATACTCAACATCTGTTTCCTGTAACTTTACATTCCAGTCTAACCACGCAAAGAAAGAATCCCACAATGCACTGCTGGTCCCATGACTATCACGAGACTTTTGATTCAAAGTTTTTTACGGGTTGTTGTTCAGAATGAGAACAACAGAACCATGCATCAAACTTCCCTTTTTGTAGACACAAACGTATATGGTTTCTACACCACCAGTCAAAACGATACAGCTATATACCTATTTTTACATTTTTGAGCAATAGTAAAGTCCCCACAACTATAAAATAAAAAAAAATGCAGGTGTCCGAAAAATCAAATCAAAACTATGTATTATATTTAAGCTATTTCAAAGGAGACAACTTTTTGTTGAGCTTTATACTCTTTTTTTCAACTAACCTCATGGAGGTGCAGTCTGTAATGCTTTTTAAACATAATTCAACATGCGATTTCATATATTATATAATTTTATATTATATTATCTTATATTGTTATGTTATGTTATGTTATGTTATGTTATGTTATATCATGTTATATTATGCTATATTATGTTATGTTATGTTATGTTATATTATGTTATGTTATGTTATGTTATGTTATGTTATGTTATATTATATTATGTTATGTTATGTTATATTATATTATGTTATGTTATGTTATATTATATTATATTATATTATGTTATGTTATGTTATGTTATGTTATGCTATGTTATATTATATTATATCATGTTGTCATGTTATGTTATATTATATTATGTTATGTTATGTTATATTATATTATATTATAATATATTATGTTATGTTATATTATATCATGTTATGTCATGTTATGTTATATTATATTATATTATATTATGTTGTTATGTTATGTTATGTTATGTTATGTTATGTTATGTTATGTTATATTATATTATATTATGTTATGTTATGTTATGTTATGTTATGTTATGTTATATTATATTATATTATATTATGTTATGTTATGTTATGTTATGTTATGTTATGTTATATTATATTATAATATATTATGTTATATTATATTATATCATGTTATGTCATGTTATATTATATTATATTATATTATATTATATTATATTATATTATATTATATTATATTATATTATATTATATTATATTATATTATATTATATTATATTATTAAAAACGTGCTGCTGCTGCAGCTAAGACATTCCATTCATAAATCCCATCACAAGAGCTTGTTTTTTTTTCCAGTGCCACCACCATTGATGCACAAATGTCATGCTGGAGATTAGAGTTGAGACACAGAAGGCCCTGGCAAAACTATACATTATTACAATGTGACCAACAATCTATGAAGAGCAAGAGCACATTCACAATTTCACAACTGTTCCATCTGCCACGTGCACAGGGATCTGAGGGTTTGTGATGACAGGATTTGACCAATACAAATCAGTGCGCAGCGACTCTAAGCCAAGGTCAGTACAGCATTTGTAAAGGTAGGTCAGAGAGAGTTGTGTAAATGGATAAACAGGAAAATAAAGAGAGAGAGAGAGAGAGAGAGAGCAAGAAAAAAAAATTCAGCTGGGAATGATGTAGTAGATTTCAGAAGGTTGTGCTGGGATACGAGATAAACGTCCTTTCATAATCCTTTTTAAATGTACAACAAACAGCAGTAAGGCTTTTGTTTACAGCATGGAAGAAAAAACCTAAAAGCAAATAATCCCAATTCCTGGCTGAATATCAAAGCAGCAGAAGACGTGTTAGAAAAGCGATAACGCCCTGAATGAGAAATTATTTGGTAACTCTTAATATGGTTTTAATAGTTAACTATTTTAGTTAACATGAATTAAGAATGAACAATACTTCTACAGCATTTATTAATCTTAGTTATCGTTAACATGTACTCATACTTTATTAAAATTAAAAGTTGTATTTGTTAACATTACTAATGTACTGTGAACTAACATGAAAAATTATTTTTATTAACTATCAAATATTAATAAATACTGTAACAAATGTATTATTTTTCATTGTTACTTCATGTTAGTTAATACATTAACTAATATTAACAAATGACACCTTATTGTAAAGTGTTTCCAATAATTCATTAAAGCGACACAACAAACTGTTCAGACAGTGGCAACATCTTTGGTTATACAGTAACTTAATGTTTTAACTCGATTAACGGATAATGTTACAGAAATATCTAAGGATAGCTACATATGGTACATTCATAGCTGTTTTAGGAACTGCTATAGCTTAAGCCAAACATGCAAACATGCAAGGATAAATACTTTCTGAAACAATGTGCAACACATGACAACACACAGAGATATTTTAAACCTTATTCAGCACCCATGGTCTTTCATCTCAGCAACCATCTGTCCAGTGTCTGAGGCATTTCATTTAGACAATTTTATTTTTTAAGTAAGGAAGTAAATAAATAATTATATTATATTATATCATATTATATCGAATCGTTGCTATTAACACTATAGTTAAGTTAGTTAGTATGTAAATGTGTAACATGAAAAGACAAAGGATTTGGTAAAATAGGCCAGTCTTGTTGTGATGGATTACTTTTCATGAAGTTTAAAGAACTTAGAGCTACTAAATGAGGATAAAGGTGAACGTTTCCTATATTAGAGACTTTTCTGCTCTCAGTCCCTTCCTTCATTTGAAATGTTTTCCCTCTAGTGGCCAGATTTAATTAAAATCCTACAGGCAATGTGGAGAGAGTCACTGTTCCCCCAAACCACTAATGTGTGCCACTCCTGTGCAGATTTCTGTTTCCATTAGACTTGCGCTATCCATGGATTATAACCATGTGTAAATCTGTTGCCATTTGGGAACATCCCTATAATTCTTGTGAGCAAAATGGCTCTAGCATCACCTCCCTGATTCATTGTTTTTGAGACTAAATATTACACCTCTGTTATTCATTTGCACACTGGTGCCCACATGATCATTTATGGTAAATTGGGTTTACAATCCTTGTCCTCCTCATTCATAAAATACAATAAAATAAAGGATAACATAGCCTTTTTACATTAATGGTGCTGGTTAATGTTGTGTGATGTCCATTAAAAAGGCACCGAAGTTATTTAAGAACAAATTAATTCTGAATGTTAGCGATTATTTGGCTTCTCTGGGTTTTTCATCATGATGGGTAAAATCTATCACAGTCTGATTAACCACAAAAGTTGCAAGTTACATAACATTGTTGTCTCTCCACAGATGGTGAACTCCAAACTTTGAGTGTTATAAAATGAAGGTGAATGGCTACTGTTCAAAAAAATATTTAATAAAAGCTATTTTAGTCCCTGGGAGATCTGACCCTGCTCTACACATTACAGGGTCTTAGTTGGAGGCCTGAACATACTTAGAGCCTCATGAAAAACAAATAGTGTGATTTATCATCACCTCATCTACACCATAGGATTAGCTAACACTATAAAAAAATATAGTTATTTTATCAAAAACTAAAAAAAATGACAACTGGCTAGTTACCTTACCTACATACGGTTAAAAAATTTATTATATTTTAAAATACAGTTGCAACGTAATTTTACTGAAAATATTGTTAAAATGTATTGAAAGTAAAAACTATGAATTATCTAATAATATCTAATAAAATACAATATTTAACAAGCTAATATATATTTTTACAGCACAATATTTTAATCTAAAAGAGTAATAATTAATGGCAATAAATAATAGGACTATTTTTGATAAGCATAATTGTATAGTATTCACATGGAAATGGCCATTCCCAGAATTCCCAGTGCAACCACCAGTATTTAACCCTCTGGTATTGTTCATTTCAGGTCACATTAGTGTTATTGGGGGTCAAAAGTGACCAAACACCTAAAATGTAACTTTTTTTAAAATTTCAGTAAAATCAATGTAATATATTTTTGTTAAATAATATTCTTTTATTTTTATTTAGCATTTTGATAGAATTTGTTGATACTAATTAATATTTATGTAATAATTATGATCATTTTTCCCACTGAAAATCATCCAAAAATTAGTGTCATCTGGTGGGAGTAAAAAATAAAAACTTATGCAATGCCATGGTGTACATTCCTTTACAGCTCTATATAAAAAGGCTTATAAATTCTCCAGTTGTTTTTAGACATAAATACTTATATTTATAAAGTTGTGGATTTGGATATATATTTAGACATTCTCAAAGAAATGAATTGATTTGATTGAAGTGTCAGTTTTTGCATTAATTTGACTACAGTCAAACCTGTTCACATAGAAAGATATTTTGTTACACATAACATCGAAGTTTAACAAAAATGTAACAAAAATGAACAGGAATGCTTTATCAGAGCTTAATCAACCTGATTTCATCCTTTTATTTGATCCTTCTGGCTCAGTTTTGCCAGAGTTTTACAGCAACGTCAGTTTAATTGTGTGTATTATTGTGTGTTGTGTAAGTGGGTGTGTGTTTGAGTGTGTGTGTCTCATGTTTCCTAGCTGTCTGTGTTTTTACTGCATTGTGGCTGAATTACTGATTTTGTTAAGCATTTGCAAAACTTGCTTTAGGTTACACAGTTCAAATGGGTGGAATGAGTTTATTTTGCACTCTTGATATTGAGAGAGTACTTTTTTTCTGCATAGTGGCTGATTTGTAGATTGTACACTCAAAGCATTCCCTGAATTGTTGTATTTTTGACCACGAAAGCAAAAGTGTGACTATTTTTTTTAAAAAAAATTTTCCCCCAAATCAGTTCACAATTTATTTTCTTTTGGCCACACAATAACATCATGACTGTTGAAGTCACATAGTTTCGCACCATTCCGATGAATTTAAAATTTCAAATCATTTTTTTTTTTTTTTTGCTGTAAAATGGCTGAACAACACCAGAGGGTTAAAACGTTGGTTGCCTTTTAGTTGATGTTAATAACATTTTATGACTAAATCTGTGTCATTCCCTTGCCATCTGTGTCATAGCTGACAAACTATGTCAACTCTTGTAATATTGTTACTGTATGTTTCAGTTCAGACAACCACTGCTGCCAGCTTTTTTACCTCAAATTTAACAAACAAACAAACAAAGTAGTTTAAGTTTTGGAATTTTGCTCTTTTCGACAATACCAAGCAATAAAAACGGTTCCCCGCAAAGAGTCACGTTTACATTGTGAGCTTTTGTATCGTAGCAGACCTATAAATCGACTAAAGCAAACATGTGTCCTGTGAGATGTTATCAATCATCTACAAGCCACGAGTCTCACTCAGGCAACCATCTGCTGTTTTACTTAAATCCGGAGATTTGGCCAAGCCGCGCAAATATCTGTGATTCTCTCCGAGTGCCCTCACGAGGTGTTATCCTTCATCAGCTCTGCTGAATAGACCAGTAAACACCGATCTGCTCTCTAAAACCGCTGGGGTTTGGATGTTCACTCGTGTTGAAACGGGCAGGTGGGAGTTGGAAGTTAAGAGGAGCGAGTGCAGAGGAGCGTCAGTGCGGAGAACAGCCAACCTAAATTAAGGTTACAATTATCCTGCTAGACCCCGGAGGGATGTGTCGTAGACAGAAGGAATTAATGAAGAAACAAAGCGATTAAAAACATTCGGGTCTTGTCTCAAGATAGGCTCGTCGTCTTTCTGAGCACGATGTTAGAGGACATTGAGCAGAAGTAAGAAACTGCGAACGGAGATGGACAAAGACTTGGAGAGCTATGACAGCGCTGCCCTGCAGTAAGGGAAGCGGGTGAGTTCCGCTTTGTGGGATTTGTTTTCCGGACACTTCGCGTAGGTTGTATATTCAAATCAGTGTTTGTTTGGTGTTCCTCAAGGTTATGACTAATTTTGAAGTTACTCATTTGGTCACATTCAGACTTCTTACTCATGGACATGAAAACATATTGTCTATTATTATTTTAAGCCAAACAACAGACATTAAAGTTAACGAGTCTTGTTGTGGACTATAGTGTAATCATAATGTGCGAGGAATTTCATTCTAACACGGTTTCCAAGGTAAAGATGATATTGTAGAAGGTGTATGTACATTATCATTTTAAAAATATTTTTCAAAATTTATTTATCTTAAAATAGCAGGTGTGTAAAGCTGGAATAGAAAATTGACTAAGATAGATAGATAGATAGATAGATAGATAGATAGATAGATAGATAGATAGATAGATAGATAGATAGATTTGTTGATTGATTTATTGTTTCAGATATATTGATAGAGAATTGATTTGACTCACTGACTTGATAGACAGACAGACAGATAGATAGATAGATAGATAGATAGATAGATAGATAGATAGATAGATAGATAGATAGATAGATAGATAGATTTGTTGTTTGATTTATTGTTTCAGAGATATTGATAGAGAATTGATTTGACTCACTGACTTGATAGACAGACAGACAGATAGATAGATAGATAGATAGATAGATAGATAGATAGATAGATAGATAGATAGATAGATAGATAGATAGATAGATAGATAGATTTGTTGTTTGATTTATTGTTTCAGAGATATTGATAGAGAATTGATTTGACTCACTGACTTGATAGACAGACAGACAGATAGATAGATAGATAGATAGATAGATAGATAGATAGATAGATAGATAGATAGATAGATAGATAGATAGATAGATAGATAGATAGATAGACAGATAGATAGATAGATAGACATACCAGTTAGATTCAATGACTCTAGATAGATTGATTGATTGATTGACTGACAGACCAATTAGACTCAATGACTAGATAGATAGACAGACAGACAGAATGATAGATAGATAGATAGATAGATAGATAGATGATAGATAGGTAAATAGATAGATAGATAGATAGATAGATAGATAGATAGGTAGATAGATAGATAGATAGATAGATAGATAGATAGACATACTAATTAGATTCAATGACTCTAGATTGATTGATTGATTGATTGATTGATTGACCGACAGACCAATTAGACTCAATGACTAGATAGACAGACAGACAGACAGACAGACAGACAGATATATAGATAGATAGATAGATAGATAGATAGATAGATAGACATACCAATTAGATTCAATGACTCTAGATTGATTGATTGATTGATTGATTGATTGATTGATTGATTGATTGACCGACAGACCAATTAGACTCAATGACTAGATAGATAGACAGACAGATAGATAGATAGATAGATAGATAGATAGATAGATAGATAGATAGATAGATAGATAGATAGATAGATAGATAGATAGATAGATAGATTTGTTTCTTTGTTTGTTTAAACCCACTTGACTGGGCCAGATCATATTCCCATGAAGCAAATGTCTTTGAAGGCTTTTGTTTTTGGAGGCAAACATACAACTAAAAATAGCAGTTAGCGGCTCCAGTGGTCAGCTGGCATTGTACGCAGCATTCGCATTCTCTGCTCGTACGGTCACTGAGGTTTTGGAGGCCCCTGGCAGTCATGGCTGTCTTAATTAGAACTAATCAATCTGAGCAAGTTCTCTCTAATGAGATTTAAAACAGCATCCCGCATCACCAATGATGTGCAGCACTGCAAATTCCTGTCGCTCCCTCGTAAGCCAACGCTGAAGGAGCACAAGATTTGGGGCCGGTCCAGATGAGCACTTTAATCAGAAGAGTTGTAATACACAGTAGAGCATGATTTATCACCGGTTGATGGGGCGGAGCGGTAAAAGCACTTACTTGATCACTGGTTTGTTTTGCTTGGTCACTCGACATTCTCATCACACTCTCATATGTATCGGCATGTGACTTATGAGGTCTGCCGCTATGAGGTCATTTTAAGCAGGGTTTAATATCACTGAACAGGTGCACATGCCCTGTTTTGACCAGTTTTGCCTTTTCAATAATGCACAGCAGTTACCTTTGGACTTAATTTGAGATTTGGGGCCCTGATAAGTCTGCCTCACATTGTGAGCATCATCCTGGTTTTTTGTGTAATCCTGCTGCGCTAAAACGGACCTATTTAGGACTGCTTTGACTGTGAACTATCCAGGGCATCATATGACCCTGCTAATGGGTGTCCTGTATTACAGCACACAGCCAGATGAAGAAGTCTCACTGGCGAAATTTCCCTGTAGACCAGACCCATCTTTTAACTAAGCAATAGTCATGCTGGGGTTTTTTTTTTTTTTTTTTTTTTTTTTTTTTGGGGGGGGGGGGGGTTGTTTGTTACTTTGTTTTGTCTGTTTTTGTAAAGAATGTTTCATTTTTTGCGAAAGCTGGATTTGTGACCCTGGATGGGAGGCAATCTGTCAGCACTACTGGGTTGTAATTGCAATTGATGGATTAAAATCTATGGACATACATGGGTCAAACAGATTCTATGCTTTTCACAGATGACATATGAGCTTAAACCAAGTCCATATGTATGGCCTCTCAACAATCACACTAAAAATCAATGGACTCAGACTTGATTTATACTCTCTGCTTCGAGACACGTTGCATCAATGGAATGAAATCTGAATCCGGGCCTTCAAAAACAAATTATCTCCATCCCTCCAGTATGCCTACTGAATTTCAGATGCTTTCAGTGCTGCATGTTTCACAGGTTTATATGTACAGTGTAAATGCAAATGTTTGGTATCTGTTGTCCATTAAAAACTTGCCTAAAATTAACAATGAACTTGTGCAATGCTGAAATGCTGTGCCCCAGTTACATTAATGCATTCAGTTTAGCCTGAGGTGACCTCACTTGTGTGTCCTTGAAAAGTTACTGTTAAAGTCATTTTAAAACACTTGTGTGCATACAGTATGTGTGCTGCCTTCTGGCAGGCAGTAGGAACATGTGAGATGATCTCATGTTCATTTTTCCACAGATATTTTTCTTTTGCATCAAATTTGATTGTCTTTGGGGTAGACAATGTACACGCACTGACTGAAGTGACCAGCGCAAAGCTGAATTATCATAATCTGTCCTTCAGACTGTTGTGATCTAAACCCATCGTGACCTCTCTCAGCTGCTCCACATAATCATGAAAAACAGAAAAGCATGAACATTCATATTTGTTTGACCAAGTAAAATATGCACAACATGTACAAAATATTAGATATTGTTTTCTGTGATCATAGGAATTATTTATCTATGATTTTTAAAATAGTTTTATTTTGGTTTTCTGGCACATTATACTACAATAAAAACTCATGCATAAAAGTACCAATCACAATGGATAAATTCAATAAAAAATAATTTCAAGGGATGCACTGAGATAATAATAATAACAAAATATTATTTTGTCTAAATAAAAAACCACTAAAATCTAAAACGAATGCTACAAATGAATTCATAAATCACAGGACTATAATGTACAGTATATGAAAATATTGAGATTTTCATTTCACTTTCAACTTTTTAAATTTAACTAGTGTTATTAAATTTATTAAACGGTGTTATTAAATGTTTTTAAAGTTTAACTTTAAGTGAGCATTTGATTATTATGAATTGATAGTTAGTAGTGTGCACGGTTGCTTGTGTAACCGTTATCTTCAGTTAGTTGATTTTCATGCTGCCTTCACTTGCTGTCGGAAACTTCAATTCCCACTTCTGAAGTCTCATTGCATCCAAGTTTCGAAATGGGAAGGCGTTCATGTGCTTTTTTTTACCTAGGAAACTCTTATTTAGGATAATTCTGAGAGAACGTGAAGGCAGCACCAGTTTGTATTCAATTGTCACGTGTTCAGATTTCCACCACTCATCTGTCTCTTTGGTTACCGTCATTACAAGTTTGTATGTTTCAGCTGTGTTCCGTTGTTCCTTCTCCTGCTCTCCTTGTCCGGTCACTGTGTATGTTAACCTGCTACCGGTTCGGATTGTTACCTGTTTGGATTATACGATGAGTAAACTTTGTGTTGGACCTTTACTCTTACACCGTTACAGTTAGCTGTTGATTCCCTGGGAAAGCATAATGTGATATAGCGTTAATGCTGTTGTAGACAAAAACAAGACACTGGCAAACAACTGCCACCGAACACGTGTATTACAGTCTTCAGTGTCCACTGATGTTTACAATATGAACTGTTTATTACAGGTCTGAAGCCACCCCTGTCAGACTGTCTTCTTCTCACACTCCTTTAGACTAAAGCAGCAAAATCAGTCACACTTTCACAGAGGCTGACACTATAAATGCTTGTATTATATGCTACTCATGCAAACACAACAGAAATGTTTTTTAAACTCTTTCATTATGGCTTCCAGCAAAGGCGGATTACAGAAGGATGAGCAGAAGCGTCTTGTAAATTCACTGTGGGCTTGAAATACAAACACTTTGAGGAAGCATCTGTGGTTTGTGCATCCAAGTGTGAACCTCACCTTCTCGGTAATATTTATTTTTCCATTCCCCGGGCAAGCTCGAAGGGAACAAATACTCCATGTCCTGAAGATCTGTCATCATATCCCATAGCTAAACAACACCTGTTTCTGAAAGCTTTTAATACTTTTGTTCATTCCCATGGCCTCATTCTGTGGAGGGCCAGGAGCCATAAACAGCCTCTTTCTCACTTTGTTGCAATTGTTTCTGTGAAGAATTGATGTGAGGAATTCTAATTGGAGATTGGAGAGTGGCTCCGGGTCGTTTTCACCCTGCTGGGACGAGAATAGCACGGGCTTCAAGAGACAGGTGAACTACATTCCCTGGCTGCACTCAGAGGTTAGAGGTCTAAATATGCTGGTTGGAGACCTCAGATATTGTCACTGAAAAGGTCCTGAAATTTTAGACACTGTTAGTGTAAGCTAAAATAAAACATCTCGTGGTTTTGGCTGACATTTTGTGAGTATCTTGTAATGTTTAAGGTTAATTTTAATTTCGAAACGCCTGGATTCCCTCATCCGTTCGCTTGGCACGTCCCTCCCCTGACCTTTTTACACTAGAATACACAGCTAAAGCTCAATTATACTTACTTTATTACTGTTATAAGCCCTTCTGCACGCCTAGAGTCAGTGAAGTGCAAATCTGCAGTCAGTTTGCAGAGGCTTTGAGTGTTGTGGTGTTGTGTAATGGAGTCAAGGGAACGGCTGCAGCAGCATTGGAAAGGCTTTGACCCCCTGTTAAAGTATCTGGCAGAGGTCCATGTCATTTATTGCAAACTAATGAAGCCTGTCTGACCCTGATGAGTTTTAATTGTTGATGTGAAAGTAAGAAAGTCAGGCCTAAAATGAGAAAACATTATGTTGGTGTGTTCAGCTTAGTGAAGGCTGGCTAACTGTGATGACATTGCATCAGATCGACAAGGGCACACTCGATGTTTGGCAGAGTGTTGATTGTTAGATAAGAGCATTGCCAAAGCTGGTATGTAGACGGTCCTGGTAGGTGATTATGTAAAAAAGGTTTTACCATGAGGCATCTTATTGGGTTTGGGCCACATATTTGGCAGTTTTCATTTTAATAGTGTTAATGAATACAATATAAAAATATATATTTTTTGGTTCATAATAAAAAATAAGAATGCAAATTATTTCTATTTTTGATATGGATTTATATTAATACATTTTATATATTAATATAGAGTAAGAATAAAACAAAACACAAACACACACATATATATATGTATATATATATATACACATATAAATGTTATATTGTATTAATAATATATTACTATATAAAAAACCCATAAAATCATTTATTTTAACCACAAATGCTATATAGAGAGAAAAGAGATTTTGTACAGAATAAGAAAAACTATATTATTAGCCAGCTGTCTGTCGATATGTTTCAGCATTGAAATCATGAGATTAAAATCACTTAGGCTGTTTTCTTGCTTTTATTATTAGCAATCAAGATGAGCTTAGTTGTCAGACAGTGTGAAAATGTTATATAGGCAAGCAGCAAGCCAGAGCACAGAGAGTTTTGTCACCTCCATGTTCAGATCTTGTGCACCTGCTGCACAGTGTCTTTCACAAGTCAACAAAGAGGGATTCACACCTTTAATTTGTGTAAGCCAGGCTCTCTGCTGTGTGGAAAACCAATATGGTGTCAAAACAGCCAGCCAAGAGTGATTCTCTCTCCCTCCTTTCGCTAGATACAGCATTATGAGTCAGCTTATTTGGCCAGTATAAGGTCTTTGTGTGGAGACTGGGGATGACATTGGACTGGAGTGCTCAGGGAAACAAGTCAACCTCATTTTAAGTGGTTTTATCAGGAACAGGTTCAAAAAAGCTTTGTGTGAAAACAGGAGACCAAGAGAAACCCAGACCCCTGTGAATAGGCTATGTAAAGCAAGCAAGCAGTGGGAGAGGTGTAATGCAAATCTGGCTTAATTGAGATCGTTTGTCACGACAAGGTAGGAGTTTGTACACATTTCATTCAGTTCATTAGTATGCAAAAAACTACTGTGCCAGAAATTAGAACAAATTCTGTGTAGAACCATATTTATTAAGCCTTTTAATTCCAATTTACTTTTTTACATAAAGGCTTTTTTTTTTCTTACAGATATTTTTTATGTATTTAAAAACAGGTCTGCTAGTGTGATACTTTAGAAATGTTTTATTTGATTCAGTTTTTTTTCCCAAGGTTAAAATTCTCATACAGTATAAAAAATAATTTTGGAGTAAATATCAGGCATGGAAGCACAATGAAATTAGCCTAGGGTCAAACAAACATTTTTATCTCAAACTGATTTATGAAGAGTTTATGATTTCCCAGCATGCTCTGCAGCATTATACAACTTTATTTATTTACAGTTTGTTGTTTTTATTTAATGCTGCTGTCGTTTTTGCAATCAGTGCTGCTTTCTTACTTACTTTTAGTGTTCAAAGCTCATTTTTGTTCTTTATTAAAGGGATAGTTCACCCAAAAATCATTTATTCACCCTCCAGTTTTTCTAATCCTATATGGGCTTCTTTCTTCTGTTGAACACAAAAGAAAATAATTTGAAGAGTATTTGTAACCAAACAGTTTCTCTACTTCCATAGTATTTTTTTTTCCTACTATGGAAGTCAATGTGGCCCATCAACTGTTTGCTTTCCCACATTCTTCAAAATATCTTCGTTTGACTAAAGTACTGAGGATAATTACACATGTTGAAAGACCAAATCTCATTCTCAATCCATCACGTTGCCTTGATTTACTTTTTCAGTGCAAGGCTAAACATAGTTGTGTAAGGCTCAGGCTGTCAAAAAACATTTGCATTACATTGCTAAATATTTTGTTTCCTGAACTTTTCATTTTTACAGTGCAGTTTTACTGTAAATAGATAATGATTTACTCTTTATTTAGAGAGTGTATGCTGAATTCATATATTATTGAGCAATTCAGTGTTTTTCTCTGGGCTCAGCTCTGTCCATTAAACTGAAATAGAGTCAATGTCTGTCCATGCTGAGTGGGTAATTCCTAATTTGTGTCTAGGTCTCTGCACCTGCACCCTGTGACATGAGGTTAAGCTGGACTATTGTAAAAGTGCCCTGCACACCTGTCCTCTCACATCACAACCTCTAGAGCTGTAAATGCAGAGGGCTGGAGGGAAATAAGCGTGTTAGCGTGCAGCTGTCACCTGTCTCATCAAGTTTATTCACTGTCTGGTTCGTGTTTATTTCTGTTTAGTTTCACTGTTTGGTTTCCTTTTCAGTCAGTACTTTGTTCCCGTTTTACTTGTGTTCTGTGTTCCCTAGTTAGTTTCCTTGTTTCTGTTCAGCTGACTACTTCTCCCTATGTATTTAAGCCCTGACTTTTTTCTGTTCAGTGTCCATTCTCGTTTACGTTTGTGTTTTAGTGTAGTTAGAATTCTACTGTATCTCCTGTGGATTTCCTGAAGGGATTGTTGGGATTATTAAATACTACTTCTTTGAATTTCCTTGTGCTGTGTGTTGTTAAGCCACACTGAATTATGTTTACCAAATGAGTATGAATTTAAAAGACAAACACATACATTTCGCAGTCTTGTACCAAAAAAGGTGTACAACGTTCCACTGTTGTCCTTCATCGGAAATGGATGAAGAGCTGTTCTAATATTTCAGTTGTCTGGATCAGTCAGTCTGTCTAAAAGCAGAAGATTAAAGAGATTGTTAGCACAAATCATCATAAATCAGTCTCAATAACTTTTGCTGTTTCTTCTCTTCTCTCTGGCTTTAAGGCTTTTGGAAGTGTGACGTCTAAATGTGATTAAATGCATCTCCAAAGAACACTGAGCCCAACATAGAAACCATCCTGAAAATATCTGGTTATGAGAACTGGCACTACAAACGTCCCTTGGTAAGCATAACTATTAAAAAAATTATTGGTAACTGAATTTGTCTTCTAATTCACTAATTTGACATAGATAGCTCTTGTAAATGCTTCTTTAAGATGTAGATTAATACTACGTAGTAGTACTTACAGTAGTCCTGTTCCATTGGGATTTATAAAGATGCATTTGAGTCAATAACAAAACACTCATTTTCGTTTTTACTATCCATATCTATTAATTTATTTTAAAAAAATAAATTATTAAAAAAAATAAAAAAAATACACATTTTATGCAAATGCATTTCATACTCACAATGACTTGAAATCACCTCTTCTATGATGTGCATGTTTTTAATTTCTGAATTAAAATTCATATTGATAATTTCAGGAAGGATGAAATCAGAAATGTTATTGCCACAAGGATGGAAAAACCTAATTAAAAGAATGAAGTTAGAAAACCTACGTATAGTTTGAAATAATCTATTTGAACAAAACTGCTTCACTACTTATTAATCGTTAAAAATAGAGCTTTTAACTTTGATTAATATATTTGAAAATGAATTAAACGGTTCACCCAAAAATGAAATTTCTGTCATTAAGTTCTCACACTCATGTCGTTCCAAACCAGTGAGACCTTTGTTGATCTTCAGAACACAAATTATGATATTTTCAATGAAATCCAAGACGTTACTTTATCCCCCATAGAAAGCAAAGTAATTAGTATCATTCAAGGTCCAGAAAAGTAGTAAAGACATCATTAAAATGGTCAACGTGACTACAGTGGTTCAGTGGACAGAAATTTCATTTTTGGGTGAACTAACCCTTTAAATCAATGATTAAAAAAAAATCATTATTAAGAAAACTTTATTTTGTCACACAAATCATTAATTTGAAAGTTTCAATTTAATGACTTGTGTAGCCCTCAAGAAACTATCAAGAATTCCTTTGCGAAACTTCTTCAAAGTGATTCGAGAATTTTTCAAACCCCATGAAGCCAACAAGAATACACAGATTACTTTTCTAAGAACTTGACATTATGATTTAAAAAAGATTTTTTTTCTTATTTTTTGACTCTCTTATATGTCATTTTCTTTTTTTGCAGGAAGGAGGTAAGATGTTCATGGATCTGTGTGGCCAGCGGGGCGCATGGACAGTCCTGCTGTTTTGGTGCCTAAACCTATCAGCTGCTGATCTCACCTGCCCGCAGAAATGCACTTGTTACAAAGACATGTGGGAGGTCAACTGCTCCTCAAAACAGATGACGGGTGTGCCTGAGGGGTTACCCAGCAATACCAAACGCTTAGATCTTTCAAGAAACCAATTGAAAACGCTGGCTAGGCGTCAGTTCTCTGGGCTGTCAAAGCTGGAGGACCTGGACCTGAGTGAGAACATTATCTCCATGATTGAGGTGGAAACATTTCAGGGGCTGAAGAATCTACGATACTTGACGATAAAGAACAACCGCCTGAAGATCCTCCCAGTCGGGGTCTTCTCCGGCCTCTCCAACATTCAACGTCTGGATATCAGTGAGAATGAGATCCTGGTTTTCCTGGATTACACATTCCGGGACATGATTAACTTAAAGCAGCTCGATGCAGGAGAAAACGACTTGGTGTTTATCTCGCAACGGGCTTTTGTTGGGCTGCAGGCGCTGAAGGAGCTGAACGTGGACCGCAGCAATCTAACCTCCATCCCCACTGAGGCTCTGTCACAACTTCAGAGCTTGACCAAGCTGCGCCTGCGCAAACTGACCATAAGCGTGCTGCCCAACAACGCCTTTCGCCGACTGCACCAACTGCGCACACTGCAGATCCTCCATTGGCCTTCTCTCGAGACTCTAAATAGTAACAGCCTGGTCGGTCTCAACCTTACGACTTTAGTTTTAAGCAACTGTAACCTTAGCTCTGTACCTTACGCTCCACTGCGCCATCTCACTTACCTGCAGTACCTCGACCTGTCCTACAACCCCATCACCTCCATACAAGGCAACTTGCTGGGGGAGCTTCTGCGGCTGCAGGAGTTGCACCTGGTAGGTGGGAGCCTTTTACGTATTGAGCCGGGTGCCTTCAGGGGTCTGGTCCACTTTCGTCTTCTAAATGTGTCCTCAAATCGTCTGACGACATTGGAAGAAAGTGTCTTCCATTCCGTAGGGAACTTGCAGACACTGCGGCTGGACAGAAACCCGTTGGCTTGTGACTGCAGGCTACTCTGGGTTGTGCGACGACGTCGACGGCTGGATTTTGATGGCCGCCAACCCACCTGTTCGGCTCCGAATCAGCACAAGAAGGCGTTTCGTGACTTTTCGGAGGACGATCTTCCAGTTATATTTACATGCAGACAAGCACAGATTCTGAACCGCCAGCTGCAGGATGTGAGTGTGGTGGAGGGCATGAGCATACGGTTTGACTGCAGAGCCGACGGCTATCCGTCGCCTTCTATTACCTGGCTGTCAGCCCAGCAGACTGCACTTAGCTCTGTCGGGAGAGTACGAGTGCTTGCTAATGGGAGTTTAGAAGTGCGTTACACCCAAGTACAGGACAGTGGAACGTATCTATGTATTGCAGCTAACGCAGCGGGTAATGACAGCATCTCCATGAGTCTGCAAGTGGAGGGGCTCCCACAAAACCGCACAATATCGTATTTCTCAGACGAGGGATGGATGGAAACTTCATTACCTCCATCTACCAACTCCTCCGCACGGGTGTCAAATCCTTACCCGTTTGACGCTAAAACCCTCATCATTGCTACCACCATGGGATTTCTCTCTTTCCTCAGCTCTGTGGCGATCTGTTTTGTGTTTATGTTCTTCTGGAGTCAGAGCAAAGGACAGATAAAACACACTGCCACTATAGACTTTGTGCCACGATCATCCATGGGTGGAGGTGGAGATGGTGGGGACACTGGGAGATTCACAATGAAGCTTATTTGAGCTGGAATACAAAAATGAATGGTCATAGTTACAATTAGTTAAGCCTTTAAAACTGTAGTAACTCTCAAAGTTGCAGCTTGCCAACACAGCAAGGTACAAAGCCTTATGATAACACATTTTGCAAGCCTGACTGACATTCATGTAAATAGGTATGGTAACTTATCTTTATAATAATCTCATTCATATTTTGCAAGCCTGATTGACATTAATGTAAATAGGTATAGTAATTTCTCTTTATAATAACATTTTAGCTGAGAAGTTTGATTAGATCAAATTTAAGATAGGTAGGTTGTATTGTGGATTGAGCAATGCCAAAGTCCAAAGACAACAACAAAAAAATACTTAGTGTCCGATAGTAATAATTCATTTTCATTAAATAATAATAATACAAAATAAATTCAATTAAATATAATATGTATTTACTGTTAAGTACTATTAATAGTGCATTTTATGTAAATAATTTTAATATTAATAATTAAACATTACATTTATTTACTAATAAATTATACATACACAGATGATGTAGTGTGTAAGACATTATTTTAATAATTTTCCACTAATAATTAAACAACTGCTTATTTATTGTGGTGTGCCCTTGATTTGGTGTGTCATTTTTTTTTTTTAGACTAACAGCTCTTAGTGTAATGAATAAAATCTCTTCCTTTGTGAGGGGTCTAGCACAGTTAGCCTTTAGAGATATTCATTTCACTGCCAAATTAAACCAGAACACGCAATGCGATGATGCTTTCGATTTGACAACAGTTACAATGCAGTTTTCGATATTGCAACTATGTTGCACAAATGTATATGCAAAAGACTGAAAAAAACCCATAGAGCTAAATATGTCTTAACAGCCTATTAACATCTATTGTAATTTGTTGCAATTAAAACATTGCAATAAATTAATTTAACTAATAATAAGCTTTTAACAAGTTAAGGATTTAAATGGATAAGATAAGGATCGAAATGGATTACTGTATTATATATATATATAAGGTCATTCAGAAATGTCTTTTATGCAGCCCCCCCCCCCCCCCCGTTTTTTTTTTTTTTTATAAACATCATCAAGTGATGTTATGCCATGCCAGTGACTCTTATGGCTACGCACAAATGGCTATGTCATGACTGCACACAACACATGGTTATCTACCTAAGATTCTTTGCAATTTATGTAATGTTTAAGTCATATTTCCACATTTGGATGTTTTTGCTAATGCATTTGTAAGTTATAATATTTTGCATTGGATCATTAAAGACTATGCAAGTCTGCCTGTTCAGAAAACCATCTCGTCTCACTATCTTTACTTCATAGCTTTCCATTTTAAACCTCCTCATTAAAAATTCAAATTCATTTCTAGGTAAAATTAGTCCTGAAAGTCTGAACAATTTGCAGGGTGCATTAATACAGTTGCGGCTGTAATTTAAAAGGACACTGTGACCATATCTCTTTGTTACTCTGATGTATGCAGCATAAAATAGTCTGTTTCATCAATGCAACACCTATAACCTTGAATGGCTGCAGTTTTGCTTTTGCTCATCTGATTATGGAGGATAAATGACAGGAAATGTAAGAGAGAAGAATCTGCATAATTATCTTCATCAGTCACTGTCTTGTTTGTTAAACGGAGAAATAATTGTCTCCTGCTGCTTCTCATCTGATTACCTACGATTCATGTTTGATTTTACAGAATTTATGCCATTTATTCAGTCTAATAACAAAGTCAAATTGATACGTGATAGGTATGTTTTATTACTCTGATGACGGATTATTGCTTGAACGTTCAGGAAGAGACAGGAGACTCGCAGGCAGGCTGTTGTTTTGTTGGACAGACAGTTCTCAAGCTTTTACTGGATTCTGCAGAGAGGGAGAGAAAGAGAGCGAGAGAGTGAGAGTAAATCATTTCTGCTGTTGCCCAGAATAACCCAGAAAAAAAAAGATGATAATCACGTGTATGACCAGTGGTTTAAACCCTTTAGGATTACCTCTAGATGTCTCAATCTGTTATGTAGGTCTGTCTGGCTACAGGAGTGCTCAGCCCAAAGACAGATACTTTTCTATGATCAAAAAATAAATTGATTAAAAAAATACTTTTTATTCTCTGAAAATGTGTCGCAATAAAACTACAACTAAACAGTTGACAGTTAATTATTTTTTAAGATATGTGTATGTATATGCTGCACAGAAAGAAGTATTTGAATTATACACACACACACAAAATTGAACACACCTAAAAAAAGTGTGCAACTGTACAGTCAACATGTGCACACGGTTAGAGTATGTTCCGATCTTCCTGTTCTCTACTCACAGATGTGAGGAACTATATGTGCCACCACTTTAGCCAAAATATGTCACTTATGCCTTTTGGCCACTAGCTGGAGCCAAAGAAAGACACATAAATGAGACAATAACCTGTTCTATATAAAACTGTGCAAAATTCTTTCAAACTCAGATACATCAATTTACACAGACATCATTTGAAACTACTTATGATAAATGTCAGACATGTCATGGTGTCAAATAATCTACAATGAATAAGGAAGTATGGAAGCATGTTTTCTGGGTATTCTGCCACTGATGCAGTGAACATTGGCTTATCTGAGCTCCAAGAGTATTGATGAACATGACGAATAGGACAATAACACAGGCAAGATGCAGAGTGAGCAGATTCTTATTGCTGATTCTGTCAAATTCAGAGTATTGGCAAGAACTGAGAAAGCAAATTTAACAGTACACTGGAGAAAAAAAAACAGATAATAGATTACTTGAACACTTTATCACATATGTATTTTAAAAGCATCTATAACAACACTAATTCCCACACACAGGAATACGGAAGAGCTATGCTGTAGCTAATGGACAATTTCACATTTTTAAAAACAATATATGTATATATATATATATGAATTCTGAATAGGCCTATATACAAGATTCTGGCAAAATTTGTCCGAGTTTGACAAGTTTGGCACATAGACTATCATTATAATTATACATATTGTATAATATGTATACACACATACTTGATTGTGATTGGCTGGAAGGTGTGTTTCCCGTAGAATTGACCCTTCGCCAAAGACCCGCGCCCTTTAGTTACTGTTGCTATCAAGTCGTGCTCGCTGCAGAACATAATAACCTCCAGCTCCACCTCTCTGGAGCTTAAGGGTGGAGCTTAACTTGTTTTGTGGGTGGAGACATAGGGTTATGGCTCTGCAGCGAATAACCTCTCGTTGCTATGCCCGACAACCCATGCGCTCTCATACCACACATCAAAAAATATATGAAGAAAAATATATTGTGGAGCAAAGAAGACACAGACAACATATGAAACAGTTTCGTATTTAAAATATTGTGATTTTAAAGAAGTTTAAACAATAAATACCATATAGTGGCTCCTAATGTGTCGTGACAGATCCTTCAACGGCTCGTGAACCGATCATCTCTTCATACTAGTTTATATATAAAATTAAATAAACATGGATGGACATCAGAAGGAATGTTGCTTCAAACGGGGAAAGACGTGAGTACGCACAATTTTTCAAGTTCAAGTTCTCAAACATTTATCTACTAACTCCCCTGACTGCTTTGTCGGATAAAATGGCGGATTCAGGGTTATGATTAGTCAGATTGCCTGTCAATCAAACTGTTTGTGAAGGGTCAATTGGGCTACTTTAACACTTTTGCCTCAGGTTGTTTTTCATATCAGCGGATTGAAGCAACCCCAAATAACATGATAGCCCTAGAATGCGAATATTACTAGGGGAACTCCGCTAAAAAGGTGGATTTTATTCTCTGAAACTCTATTGGACTAGTTTTGAGCAATTGGATGGGTTTTATTGTGAAAACCTGGCAACCCTAGTTCAACTAGTGTAATGCACTGGTAGTTCCAGTCAGTCAAACTACCTTTCTATACTAATGTTCAATGAAAGCACGCACACACACACGTATGCATGCGCGCACACGCGCGCACACATGCACACGCACGCACACACACACACACACACACACGTATGCACGCACGCACACACGCACATGCGCACACACTGCGCAGCACGCACATCTCTTTCCCTATATATGTGTATGTGTGTGTGTTTACACTCATCTAAAGGATTATTAGGAACACCTGTTCAATTTCTTATTAATGCAATTATCTAATCAACCAATCACATGGCAGTTGCTTCAATGCATTTAGGGGTGTGGTCCTGGTCAAGAAAATCTCCTGAACTCCAAACTGAATGTCAGAATGGGAAAGAAAGGTGATTTAAGCAATTTTGAGCGTGGCAAGCTTGTTGGTGTCAGACGGGCCGGTCTGAGTATTTCCCAATCTGCTCAGTTACAGGGATTTTCACGCACAACCATTTCTAGGGTTTACAAAGAATGGTGTGAAAAGGGAATAACATCCAGTATGCGGCAGTCCTGTGGGCGAAAATGCCTTGTTGATGCTAGAGGTCAGAGGAGAATGGGCCGACTGATTCAAGCTGATAGAAGAGCAACTTTGACAGAAATAACCACTCGTTACAACCGAGGTATGCAACAAAGCATTCGTGAAGCCACAACACGCATAACCTTGAGGCGGATGGGCTGCAACAGCAGAAGACCCCACCGGGTACCACTAATCTCCACTACAAATAGGAAAAAGAGGCTACAATTTGCACAAGCTCACCAAAATTGGACAGTTGAAGACTGGAGAAATGTTGCCTGGTCTGATGAGTCTCGATTTCTGTTGAGACATTCAGATGGTAGAGTCAGAATTTGGTGTAAACAGAATGAGAACATGGATCCATCATGCCTTGTTACCACTGTGCAGGCTGGTGGTGGTGGTGTAATGGTGTGGGGGTTGTTTTTTTTGGCACACTTTAAGCCACTTAGTGCCAATTGGGCATCGTTTAAATGCCACGGCCTACCTGAGCATTGTTTCTGACCATGTCCATCCCTTTATGACCACCATGTACCCATCCTCTGATGGCTACTTCCAGCAGGATAATGCACCATGTCACAAAGCTCGAATCATTTCAAATTGGTTTCTTGAACATGACAATGAGTTCACTGTACTAAAATGGCCAGCACAGTCACCAGATCTCAACCAAATAGAGCATCTTTGGGATGCGGTGGAACGGGAGCTTCGTGCCCTGGATGTGCCACAAATCTCCATCAACTGCAAGATGCTATCCTATCAATATGGGCCAACATTTCAAAAGAATGCTTTCAGCACCTTGTTGAATCAATGCCACGTAGAATTAAGGCAGTTCTGAAGGTGAAAGGGGGTCAAACACAGTATTAGTATGGTGTTCCTAATAATCCTTTAGGTGAATGTATATATATATATATATATATACCCTAGAAATGGTTGTGCGTTAAAATCCCAGTAACTGAGCAGATTGTGAAATACTCAGACTGGCCTGTCTGGCACCAACAACCATGCCACGCTCAAAATTGCTTAAATCACCTTTCTTTCCCATTCTGACATTCAGTTTGGAGTTCAGGAGATTTTCTTGACCAGGACCACACCCCTAAATGCATTGAAGCAACTGTCATGTGATTGGTTGATTAGATAATTGCATTAATGAGAAATTGAACAGGTGTTCCTAATAATCCTTTAGATGAGTGTATGTAGATAGATAGATAGATAGATAGATAGATAGATAGATAGATAGTAGGGTATTTTTGTGATAATGTTAAATGTTAATAATATTTAATATTGCATACAAAAGGTTATTTAACATCTCCCCAAAAATTGACGCCTTTAACATTTCTAAATGTTTAGATGTTATAATACACCCCAGTCTACATGTAAACTATAATATGCGGAGTATTTCTGAGATCTACAAACTTATATACAATATAAACGTATTTATTAAAATAAATTAAAATTCATAAAACCAATAAAGTGTTCAGAACACTGTAGTTGTCAGTCCGCGTGAGCGCATGTCTGCTCGCTCTTTTCTCTCTCTTCAGAAGGTGTGACGTGAAGGCATTTACTGCTCAGATTCTCACAGAGGTCTGAGGGACGAGGCAGCTCCTCACGCGCACTTCTGCACATCAACACCAGTCCTTATCTGAGACAAGACTTGCATTAGCGTGTCGTCACTCTAATTAAAGCATCACTGAACAACATGAATCTTTTCATACTGGCGACTCTGTTCTCTGTGGTTTTGGCCGAAAAATCACCTCGGCTGAAATTCACCGTGATGGGTAAGGCTTTTTTTTCCTTCAATGTTTAATTCTGCTACGGATTCTGGAATGGAGTTATGGGATTTTCTCCTTCTCAGGTTATGTTTATCCTTACTGAAGTAGAAATTGCTAATCTTATTTTGCCCCTCTGGGAAAAAATGCTGCGTAATAAATTTGGAAAATTTCCTGGAGGAAAAAAAAATACATGAAATCTCTATGTTAGGAAATTGAAGCAAGCCAAGATTTGGCACTGACAGCTTTACATTGCTGTTTTGAAAACAAAAAACAGTTGAGGCTCTTATGCACGTCATGACTTCACATCATGACGTATATGTGATATTAATCATGCTTAAGAGTACATAAGCCTAGACTACAATGAAAAAATACATCAATTACTGACATATTACATAAATGAAGCGTATACTGCCGATGCCAAGTATAACTGAAGGTTCATACAAGGATGCTGGAAGGATTTTGACTGTGTAGTCACACTAACACCTCTTCAAGATATGTGAGTGATGTATGGGTTTGTCAAGAGCGAGTAGTCTGCTTGGCACGTATGAGTAAACAAGCTCCTGAATTTTCCTAGAGGCTACAGAATAAGTCATTTTCTGAATCGACCATTCGCTTTCTATCAAACTTCTAAATGCATTAAATGACGCAGCTGTTTTGAGGCAATTTTCCAGTAGAATACGCAGCAAGTGGGTTTGTTTTGAGAAAAGCAATGGACGCAATCTACAGAGCTGCAATGCAGGTGCGCGAGCTAACGGGAATGATGGCACTGCAGCAACTGATGCATTTCCAACACTACAACATGGAAACACACACTCGCAGAAAACATGAAAAACACATTCGCAGAGGCAGAATAGCCCATGGAAAATTCCACGAAGCCCACCTTTATTATTTATTCCAAGCACGCTCACCGACCACTATGTCGATACAGCCAATATGGGTCATGTATTTGTTTAAAAACATCAACTGGTCTCACTGGCATGCCCTCGGTGTTACTTGATACTAAATTTCTCACAAATACACATGAGAAACCGTGAGAGCCCAATATGAGACTCCAATGAGCTTGTTGGTCTTGACCGCCCACCTCAGCACCATGGACAACGAGTCTTCCCGAATCCTCAATTCAGCGCACGTCTTCTTGAAGGATGCGATCGGGAAACAAATTATATGATAAACTAAGTTATTGCGTTATGGAAAACGAGACCTTTATATGCAAATAGAAACCGGTTCCGACTGGTCTGCCTGCTTTTTCGACCATCTCAGCCCCCCCTTCGAGTAGCCAGTTATTGATTGAGATGAAATCTCTACCAGCGCAGACCGAGACAAACACCTGTTGCAACGTGTTGGTTTTATTAAATAAAGGTCCGCTTTATACAATTTTGCATACTTTTTTTATTTTACTTTATTATTTTTTATTATTATTATTTCACGGTTACCCCTGACAACCACATTTGACAGTATTCTCCATTCAGGTCAAATGAAAAAAACGCCCACAAAAGCGACTGAGGCATTTGAGCTAATCATTTAGATGTGTAATTCTCAGCTAGATTTGCTCCAAAACCCAGATTTTAAGAGGTAGCCCTGAAATAATATGACATAATATTTAACAGAACATTTAACAAAAGCATGGGTCCAACAATATGAAAAATGATTTGCGTATCACAGTCTAAAAAGGAAAATCGACAGCAAAAATTTGATGACCAACACTGGTTATTTCCATAACCGGATAACCAAGTGATGAATTTGGACCAAAACAGCACGGGTGGACAGCCTATGATCTCAGCTCATTTACTTGAGCTCATTTATTTTGTTATCCTAACTATACACTTTTTTATGGCTGTAGTTGCATTTTATTATTTGCATTGTTTTTCCTAGCGACTCATTTTTGAATTGCAATTCGCCAGCTGAGAACCACTGAATTAGTAGATGTGCATTATACGTTTGTGCGAAATGTGAATGTATACAACATATAATGACTGTCAAAAACATTTTATTTGTCTTTAGAATCACCTCGGTTTCGCTTCATGAAACCGGAGAACTACACGGCTGTTTACCACCAACAGGAAACTGATGTCCTGTATGTGGGGGGCCAAGGGGTCATCTATAAGCTCAGCTTCAGCGATAAAGGAGTGCATGACACGCAGGTAGGGGGGATGACACCATAACCTAGAGCTAAAGTAGATCTATCACTGCTCTAAATCTTGACCTAGATAGCTGGTACTCAGCAAGTAACAAAACTGTGCTATTATTTATGGAGCAGAACAATTCCTTATGATGGAGGTATTACTTGTGGTTGAATAAAAGCAAGCCTTTCTTTGCAAAGGGAGATAGTTATAGCTTTTTACCATCAGCCATTATATTTTATGTGCTGATTTCTCATTGTAATGATAGAATATAGCTCTAAAATGATGAGAACAGTTCATCACTACATTATTATGTATGCAAGGCTGCATGATTAGTAATGTTGTTGATGTGCTCACAGATCCCTGTGGCAATGGAGAAGAATGCAAAAGAGATGTGTGTCTCTAAATCATCAGCATGGAAGGTAAGAGAGACAATCACACAATATTCAGTTAGCTCAGACCTCAAGCTGCTTGCCATTTCAAGCAAAGAAAAGAATTATCTTGACTTATTTAAAGCTGTGCAATTTAATTCACTCACAAATCTAACTGTGCACAAGAAGTGACTAGTATTTCTCATAAATCCTATGTGTGAATTACACACATCAGGTTTAGCTGGATTATAGTAAATAGTGAATTCTGGAAATGACTTTAATCAGATAATTTACGAACGTTTACCAGACGCTCCTCATTATGCGAGTGGGAGCCTGGCTGGATTCACTGCCCTGGTTCAACATCTACAGAAATAGTCATCTATGATGAGCAGGTCATCACTCAGAGTTGACTGAATGAGGCTATTTTTTAAGGGTAATGGCATGGAAAGAAACCCAACACATCGGTGATGGGCTCCTTTAAAATCTAAATAAAGATTGTTGGGGTGTTTATGTTGAGGTTGCAAAATCCAATTAGTTTAGAAAAAGGAAAAAGTACTGTGTTTACACTTATATCCTTTCTATAATTTATGAATGTTTTGTATTGACACATTGTGTTTTTTCATCTTTCTATAGCAAGAGTGTGATAATTTCATCACAGTAATTAAGAAAGTCGGTGATTCGATCGTGGTGTGTGCGACAAGAGCGGGTTCTCCTAAATGTTGGCTCCTGGTAAGAAAGTCTATATATGCGACTCTCACAACCCTGAAGTAGTTTAAACTCCATCTGTGAGTTTAAGATTAGGACATGTCAAGAACATGACAAAAAATCCACACCTGCTAAATTCTTACATTTCAGGTTCCTTTAAAATCACAAATTATGCTGCAACATCAACACTTATTACTCATAATCAATATTGGGGAATGTTACTTTTAAAAGTAATGCATTGCAATTTTGCAGTACTCCCTGAAAAGTTTTTATGAAAAGTAATGCGTTACGTTACTTTTGTGTTACTTTTTCTCACCTGGGCTAAGCTTGCTTGTTTGTTTTTTAATGTAAAAAAAGTTTTTGGCAAATGGCCCTTTCACACCAAAAGTGAAATGAATACGCCTCAGTCTGAATGAAATGCATATCTACTTCTGTACAGTAGAGGGTGTACCTCAAACTCAAACTTTCAGATGTGCTGCCATTCTGGATTAAAGAAGAATAAGACACAAGAGGGAGAAATTCAACACACTTATTTCTATCTATAATCTAAAGTAAAATTTTAGTATGATTGAATTAGATCATTGAAGTTCAGCAACAAAGACATTGCTTAATAAAGTGAGATTAAATACATAACGTATATTTGTGTAATTTAATGTAGTTAATTTTTACAAGTTTGCGTAAAATTCTGAGATTGCATTTCACTCTGTTTTTATTCATTTTGAGGAATGCAGAATGTTTGCGTACAAGTGAGATGAATAAATGCATGTTCACATTTAGCCAATAAATGTGAAAAAGTAACTTGCGCTACTTATTAGAAAAAGTCATTTAGATATTTTGTTGTAAATTGTAAAGTAATGTGTAACTAGTTAATTGATAAAGTAATCTGTTTACGTAACTTGTGTTACTTGTAATGCCCCTATAGCACTGCTCATAATCTATTTCATTCGCTTTCGCATTTTCTGTGGATTACATGAAAAGCGAAGGAAATAAGACCAGTTTTCCCTCTGAGCTCAGCTGCTTTGGCAGAATTTAGGCTATTTATTTAACTGCTTCTGTGTTATTGTGCACATTTTTATAACCTCAGCGTGTCTCTGCCCTGGGTGTGATTAATAACCGAGTCATTTAACAGTTTTCACCACTGCGCTTGGATTAAAACCAGATAGAACTGAAGGCAATACAATAAAATGAGAGTTTGACGTCCTGAAAAGTAGGACATACATTTAGTGGATGCATAATATTATGGAAAAAGTTCATAATGGTGCCTAAAAAGTGGTATGATTTCTCAAAGTGCTAAAGTGTCACTGTGGTTTTCCTAATAAAAGCCTGTGAATTACTGAATAATCACATCATCTCTCTCATCCAGGTAAATGACAGTGTGCTGACGGACATGCCGGCGGAAGCAGCATCTTACATCTTGGCACCTTTCCCTTCTCAGCGCACCATCAGTCTGTCAGCAGGTAGAGACAGAGGAGAGGAATGAAGGAAGGGAGAATGTTTTTGTTTAGTTTTTATTTCAATAGATATGTGTTCCTGAAGTAGAACAGTAGAACATTAGTAGTAGAGCATTTGTTTCTGGAAATGTAAAAGAACGAATTCCAAAAAGAACAACAGTCCCTGTTGTATATCACAAAAAGAGATCTTGCCTTTTTCTTTTGTGTTTTAAATGACAAATACAAAGCTGAGTATTTCATATGCCATGTGAGCTTAGCAGAGCTGATAGGTCAACACTGGTGCTGAAAGAAGTTGCATGTCTCAACAATATCTTCATCTGTCAGTAAGAAGGAAGTAGTTTGCAGTGCATTCGCTGCTCTCTTTTTTACTTTGAGTATCAAAGTATTGCAAACATTGCTAAATTTGAATCAAAGTTTGAGGGAATCTTTGATTTGACAGGACTATAGTCAAAGAGGTTTGACTGATGGATATACTTATCTCTGTCTTTTTATTTAGATGGGAATCTTTACTCCGCTCTGTCAGCGGTTGCAGGACAGCCTGGCTCTATCCGTCGCACATATGGCTCCAAAAAGCAGCTGAAGACAGAGAATAAATGGCTACAGAGTGAGTTGACAGTTGTTATCTATACTGCATTTGGAGTTTAGAGATTTTCTTGAAGGACTGAGCTAATGGATCCAGGTCTGCTTTGTCAGCTTAAAACAGAGTTTGTTTAAAAATCCTGGAGTCACCAAAAGAAATGAAAAAAATCAAAATAAATAAATAAAATATATAGGTTTTTAAAATGTTTTCAAAACAAGCCACTTGAGTTCACAAAAAACACAGTAAAAGATTAAGATTGTGGAATATTATTACAATTTAACTGTTTTCTGTTATATACTAATAATTTATTCCTGATTGTGATAGTAAAGCTAAATTCTCAGCATCATCACTCCAGTCTTCAGTGTCACATGATCCTTCAGAAATCATTCTAATATGCTGATTTGCTGCTCAAGAACATTTGTTATTGTTATCAACGTTGAAAACAGTTGTAATGCTTAATATTTTAGTATAAACCGTGATCCCCATTGACAGCAAAAAATTCTTTGCTGTCAATGATCAATTTAATGAATAAAAGCATTCATTTCTTAAAATTTCAAATCTTTTGATTGGTAGTAGGATATGGAATATAAAGCATTTGAATTTTACTAGTCCAACCCCAATTTTATGTCATTCATGGATGAGCGAATGTTGCCATGTTGCGCCTTTCAAACAGATCAATATTAATTAACCACAGTGCTTACAGTTTTTGATGAAATTTCTTAAATCTCTACATATTTTAAATATCAAAAATGTATACATTTCAACTAAGATAAAGTTTCAAAGACGTTGTGTTTTTATATAGAAAACAAAGAGACTATGAAAATAATATATCTGCTCTCACCCGCTCTCTCAGATCCCCAGTTTGCAGGAGCCGCTGTGATACCACACAAAGAGAAACTGAAAGATGAAATCTATTTCTTCTTCAGTGAGGTCAACAATACCGCCAATCTAGATGAAGAGCCATACAGGGCTCGGATAGGACGAGTCTGCATGGTAACAAGCTCTTAATCCATTCCTGCTTCAGATACACTGCTGCGAGGACTCAAGGTCTCTGATAACCCTTGCATCTGTTGCTCAGGTTGATGAGGGAGGCCTTCAGAATATGCTGCCGAACTCGTGGACTACATTCCTGAAGGCACGTGTGATGTGTGGGAAACCTGGGACTCCTGTACAGTACAACAACTTCAAACAAGCCTTCGTTCTGGCCTCTCATTTCCGCACTGGGTTGTTATACGGCCTCTTCTCCAATGCTTGGTAAGTAGATGTGGTCTAAAAGTGAGTAGGAAGACATTTGATATCAGTGCTGTTGGATAAGGCCTATGGCAAGACTACATTATACACCAAAAAATGCATCTCTTTATATCTTTTACTCAAAACAATGATAAAAACATTGTCAGTTGTGTTTACTTCAAGCTTTCTTTTATAAAGGTAATATATAGATATATATATACACACACATACATACAGATACATGAAGTACTGATTCCATATTGATCGATATTACTTTTTTTCCATTTATTAGTTCGATATTTAATTGTACATGCTCATTTCCACCTTTTTTACATTAACATGTAAAAAAAACGCTAATTTCATAACACTGAAAAACGTAATCTTTAATAGATCTCAGAATGAATATCCATTTTTCATTCTGTTCATTATACTCCAATTTTATTTTTAATGTTTAATTTATGTTTTTTTTAATAGAATAGCGATAATATAGTACAAAAATAAGTTAAAAAAAAAATCAATGTTGGTCTTTTCATCAGTTATTAGCTAAAATATAAAAATAATTATCAGGCATAATTTTATGTCGTATTGCTACTGTATTTTTTTACCTCATTCCTTTTACGTTTACTTTACTTTTAGCTGTAATTTATTAAACTCTGTTTTCCATGTTTATGTCTTTCTACAGGAACACCACTGTAGTGTGTGCATACTCTATTGAAGACATTGACAGTGCCTTTTCTACATCCAAACTGAAGGGATACAACTCACCTTTGATGAGCCCTCGTCCTGGAACGGTACAACATATCGAAACATCAACCAGTCTAAGGCATAATTATGTGCCAACATACAGTCATGTTGTTATACATATTACATTCGAAACATGTATTAAATTAGTTTTGAAGGCATCTATAAATTACTATTCTACAATTTCAGAAAACAAAGGCACAGGCTCATTCTTCATTTGTGTGGTTCGCTTTTATCCAGTGTACTTTCAGGAATAACAGTCAGGCTTACAACCAGAAGATCCTGACTGTAATCAAGGATCACCCTGAGATTGAGGACGTGATCACCACGGTTGATGAAACTCCTCTGGAACTGCCAGTTCATGACCACTTCACACATATTGTGGCAGACACAGTCTTGGCTGTCAATGATGAACACTACAGCGTCATTTATCTGGGCACAGGTACTCTGAATCGCAGAGAAATGAACTAAGGAGCATGAAAGTACTAATATACATCGCCCAGCCAAAAAAAAAGTCGCTGTTTGGATTTTAATAGGCATCATAACATTTATTTCCATCAAAAGGTGCATTAATTTTTGGTCAAGATCTTGATTTGATAATGCAAGAGGTGAGCACTCTGTAAAGTCTACTCCAGCACATCCCAAAGACTTACAGTGAGGTTAAGGTCTGGACTCAGAGGTGCCCATTCATGTGTCAAAATGATTCCTCATGCTCTCTGAACCATTTTTTCAAAATTTTAACCCTGATGAATATTGGCATTGTCATCCAGGAATATGGCCATGATACGTCTTCCTACATGGTTTAAGACATGAACAGCTGCACACTCATCTTTTTGGGCTAAAAGAACCGTCTCGAAACTTAAAACATGCTAGAAACATAACAATACGGTGGCCGAGAAAGCTCAAAGCGCTGCAAATAAGAAAACACAAACAAATAAAAAATAAAAAAAACACATGCAAATTAAAAAAATACATGCAAAAAAAAAAAAACGTGATCATCAGTTTGACAACACATGTGCTGCAAATCCTCACAACACATGCAAACACAAAAACGCGCTGCATATACATCCCTCAGGCGGCCGTTACGATTACGTCACATTAGTACGCTACAGATGATTAACGAATATTTTTAAATCATCCACTAAATTATCATCTCATAAAGTTTAATGAGTTAACAACAATGCCACATATTAAAACACTTTCCTGTTAGTGAAACACATTACATGGAGTTAATGCCTACATAATATATTTTAATATTTTTTAGTTTGTGTTGTTGTCAAGTAGGGTCCGTCACTTTTTGGGGTCTCCCTGAAACATTTCCGTTGTGTTTTGTGCTATTTGCAGCGCGTTTTTGTGTTTGCATGTGTTCTGAGGTTTTGCAGCACACGTGTTGTCAAACTGATGATCACGTTTTTTTATTTGCATGTGTTTTTTTTCGTTTTTTTTTCGCATGTGCTTTTTTTATTTGCCTGTGTTTTCTTATTTGCAGCGCGTTGAGCTCTCTCGGCCACCGAATAATAATCACTGTAATAATGATCCAGTCATAGGCTCTTAAGTTTTTGCCCATTAAAATCCAAACAGTGACTTTTTTTTTTGGCCGGGCAGTGTATATATTTAACCTAAAAAAAATAAAGAATAAAACCCTTAAAGCTAAAAATCAATCGTTTTACATGGTACAAGTGAAATTAGGCATCACAACATTATAATTTACAATATTAAAAAAATAGATATTCATTTTGAGATTGACTAAAAAAAAATATTTAACAGTGTTAGTAAATTATTTGTTTTTGAAGATTTAGTGAGTGTTTGATGGCTGCAAAGGTAATCTAAATGTAAAAGTAGAGGAAATTAGGAGCAAAATTAAAGGAATAGTTCACCCAAAAATGAAAATTATCCCACGGTTGACTCACCCTCAAGCTGTGCTACTATAGGTGTATATGACTTCCTTCATTCAGCTGAACCCAACCAGAGTTATATTAAATAGAAATTTTGAATCTCAAAAAAGTGTATCTATCCATCATAAACGTCACTTGTCAGAGGTCACCCTTCCCCCAGCACTCAACTCTCTCATGAACACACGTACAGCTGTTGCCGGAAGCCAGTGATTGTAGTTTATAAAGTTTAAAGTTTAAATATGGATATTTTTATTACAAGAACCCAACATTTCACTTCAGATGACATTTATTATCCCACTGTAATCCTATGTATTACATTTATGAATGATTGATGTGCCTTTTGTAGCTTCAAAAACACTATTCAATGCCATTACAAAGCTGGGAAGAGCCAGGATATTATTTAATATAACTCCGATTATGTTTGGCTGAAAGAAGAAAGCCATTTACAGCTAGGATGGTTTGAGGGTGAGTCAATTATGGGACGATAGTCATTTTTGGATGAACTATTCCATATTGAGTGGTGACATTAAACTAAAATCTCAAATATTAACAGATATTCAATATTGCATGAACCATATCATTTATTCTCATTCTATTATTGTTTTTCTATATATTCTAATGCTATTTTTCCTGTGTCTCCTGTACAGAAAAGGGTAAAGTCCTGAAGGTGCTCCATGCCATAGAAGGAGCCTTTATCATAGCACAGTACTCTTTATTCCACGATGATAGTCCCGTCATTAACATGGCCATTGACTCCAAAAAGGTAGAGACCCACATTTTAAAGAAGTCAACTCACACTAAAACAGGCCAATTTTAGCCTGCAGTGGTTGGACATATTATTCCACTGAAATATTGTTATATATAGCTTTGAATCACTTTTTGCACATTACAGTGAGAAATTAATTCAAAGGCTGTTCACATAGATATTTAAAACTGAGTTTTATAGGAACCAGATGGCACCTTTCACCTCTCAATTCTGCTTTTTGCCAGGGTCATCTCTATATTGGCACAGAACTTGAAGTGCAGCGCCTCCCACTGGCTGACTGTGGTCGCTATGGAGTCAGCTGTCGGGAATGCATCCTTTCACGAGATCCATATTGTGCGTGGGACATGTCCAAGAGGAAGTGTAGTGCAATCCCAGCAAACTACAACATTAGCACTGGGTAAAAATGCACTCACAAATGCAATGGTTCAATAACACAATGATCCATTACTCCTTTTTCCTGGCAAAGTAACCAGGAATTTCATTTTTTGTTTTTTGTTTTTGTTCTCCCTATTTTGAAATTAGGACCCTTATTCAGACCCTTGACCACTCCAGTGCCTCGGTCTGCGGCGAAGCTACAGGTAGATTGTCTTTTGGATTTTTAAAGGTGCATTTTTTCTTGTTGTATCTCTGAACACATTGTAGCACTTAAGAATTTGAAAGATTTCCAAGCGGTTTCAGCTTTTTCTCCCCGAATTCCCAAGGAAACCCATTTCTGCATTCATTCTAAATATAGTTTATATATTCATATCACTTGCCATATAATTTTTTTCCCTGCAATTCACTGAACTAACAGAATTTAATGGCATTGAAAATTGCTTCTTTTTGAGCATCTTTTTTTTTTTCAAAATATAGACAAATAAACACTTAAAACCCTAATAATAAATCTTTGTCGCCCTGTAATAATAGTAAAGTAAATGTTTTGTGTTCAGAAGAGATGAACATAGTATTATGTCTGCAATATATGCTATATATATTTATACATTTGTAATATAAAAGAAATTCATATTTTGACATTGTTTCAAAAAATATTTTGCAAATAAATGCAGTTCTTTCTATTCTCATCAAAGAATCATGAAAAACATGTTTTACGGTTTCTACATAAATATTAATCAGCACAACAGTTTTCGACATTGATAATAATTAAAAATGTTTCTTGAGCCCCAAATCCGAGGGACCATGTGACAGTGTAGACTGGAGTAATGATGCTGAAAATTCAGCTTTGCCAGCGCAGAAATAAAATACTTTTTTAAAATCTATTCAAGTGGAACACGGTTATTTTGAACTGTAAAAATATTTCACAATATTTCTGTTTTTACTGTATTTTTGATCAAATAAATGCAGCATTAAAATTCTTACCAACTCCAAACTTTTAAACAGTAGTGTATACAAAAGTATTTTTACTAAAAATTGTGTCATCACACTAAAATGTTTCCTGTAATTGTGGGATACAGCTCATAAGGCACGTAGCACCATCCCCAAACAAGTTTTAGTGGACAAAGATGGACCGGTCCTGCTACCATGCCCCGTGCGATCCTATCATGCCACTTACCGCTGGGAAAAAGACAACTGCATCAAGCAATATCCTTGCACCATCTCTGGCTCCTCCTGTGTTCTGGCACCCACCCCTGACCTGCCTCTGAAAGAGGGCGTGTTTCGCTGCCTGGCGGAGGAGAACGGCCTGCAACAGGAGGTGGTCTCCTACAAGCTGGTGTTTAACGGTGGGCCCCTCTCCACCTCGCTAGCCTCCACCCTGGGGTCGGCTCTGCTGCTGGCTGCTGCGGCACACTGGCTCTTGTAGATCCACTGAATCCTGAGGGGTCAGAAAGAAATGAGTTTTATGCTAATGTCAGCAGAGCATGAGTACCTAGACCGGTCCAACTAAACTGCAGGAGAGCAGCTGGTCTCTGTATTAACTGTGTTTCTTGTTTCTTATTCAGAGCAATTCTTTTCTTTGAAGGGCCGAGAAAATGCCTGAAATTGTCTCATTTTGCGAAATGCTTTATCATACCAAACACCAGTGTTATGTATAACATGAAACCTTTAGACTTATATACTGTATATTCACATATCTAATACATGACATTTTTGTACATTGCTTGCAAAATGTTAGTGCCATCATTCAGATGTTTCAGAAGACTGCTTTGCAAACTACACTTAGACATGGAATCCAGATCACTTCTTTAACTTGGTTAGTTTTCTCGTTAAAACTTTAAAGTAAGGTTCGGCTACAATCGTTAATGCATTGGGTATCATGAACTAACAATTAACGTTTTTTTACAGTATTTAGTTAATGTCAGTTTACTGTTGTTTAACATTTAATATACTATTGTTCATTGTAAATTTATGTTCCCTTTCGAGGGAACTTCAACACTGCGTCATATTACGCTTTGGGAATTCCCTCTGCGTCAGCGCGTCTGAGACTGAATGTCAACTAGCCATTGGCAGAAGTGAGCGTCGCGGGCGGGTGACGTCACGACCAGGAAGGATAAAAGGACTTCCGGAAAGATCGCTCGCTAGCTTTTTCTGCCTCAGCAAAGCGATCTCTGTGAACTGTCTTGTCTATTTACTGTTGTTTGTCACAAAAGCACTGTTGGTAATGGCGCAATCATTCAGGAAGTGTGTTCCTCCATGCCCTCGTTTTCTCTCGGGTGTGGATACACACGATCTCTGTGTGATGTGTTTGGGAGCGGAGCATGCTCTCTCAGCCTTCGAGGGGGCTGAGTGCGAGCATTGCGAGAGGTTACCGTTGCGTTCGCTCCGCTCCCGCCTGGCGCTTTTTGATAGAAGTGCTCAGGATAGCGTTCCTCATGGCTCAGGACCCGCTTCTGCCGAGGCAGAGCGGAGAATGCGGTCATGGGGTTCGCAAATGGATCTCTCGGAGGGGTCTGAGACGGGCGTGAGCGCTCTTTCTCTGCCTTCACCTGAGAGATCCATCGCTCAATCCCTGGGTTCGGAAGCCTGCTCTGCGGCCTCTTCCGCCCGGGGAGAGAGCCCGTCACTTCAGCTGTCTAGCTCTGAGGAGTCGGACACGCTGGGTGGCGGTGCGGGGGAAGAGGACTCGCCATCTTCTTCCCCTGCTTATGAGGAGCTGGTGGAGGTGTTGACTCGCGCTGTGTCCAAATTAAATATCGACTGGCCAGCCGAGAAGCAGGGCGCTCGTCCCAAAAGCAGATTAGACGAGCGTTTCCTGCCCTCAAAGTCAGCATCTTCACCGAGGGGCCTTCCTTTCTTCCCCGATCTGCACAGTGAGCTGTCTAGATCGTGGAAGAAGCCGTATTCTTCCAGACTTTTCAGCCCTCAGGTGAAAGTCTATTCCGATATAAGAGGGCTGAAGGAATACGGTTATGGGGCAATGCCTCGGGCTGAACAGACGCTCGCGAGTTATCTGTCGCCCGGGTTAGCATCATCCCTGAAGGCCCCCACGCTGCCCTCCAGACCACTAAAAAACACTTCTAGTCTGGTGGGGAAAGCGTACACGGCAGCGGGTCAGGCTGGTGCTTGTTTACATACTATGAGCATCTTACAGGCTTACCAGGCTGACCTGCTGAGGGAGATGGATGGCGGGGAGGGGATTGGCCCTGAGGCAATCACTGAATTACGCCGGGCCACAGATCTTTCTCTCAGAGCCACCAAGGAGACCGCCAGAGCTATTGGGCGGTCTATGGCAGCCTTGGTGGCGACGGAGAGACATCTGTGGCTCAATTTGTCAGAGATGAAGGACAAAGACAGGGCTTTTCTCCTCGATGCCCCGCTTGCGCCCCCTGGCCTCTTCGGCAACGCTGTCAACTCAGTCGTCGAGAGGTTTCAGGAGTCCAAGAAGCAAGCGGAGGCTTTTAAAAAGTTTCTCCCACGCCGCCATCAACCCTCTGGGACTGCTGGGCGTGGGCAGTCCCAGCCGTCAAGCTCCTCTTATAGAGATCAACAAAGAGAGAGTGTCGCTTTTCGAGCCCCACCTCAGAGACACGGGGGGCAGAAGCGGCACTCTCAGCCCAAGCCTTCCAAACCGAAGACGGACCTGAGGGCCGTCCTTCAGGCGAGGAAGGCTTCGGGAAAAAGGTCCTGACGCCCCTGGCGTCAGACCTGTGAGGGCAGCCCCACACGGGGTGATGCGGTGTACACCTCAGCATACGGTGCCCGCATCATCTCGTGGCCCTCTAGGGGCCGTTCTGCTAACCCCGCCACCCTCGGTGCTTCGGGGCGCAGCGGCATCCAGCGAAGCACAGCCTCTGGGGAGGTTGAAGATACAGTCGGGTCGGTTGCTTCCTGCCAGTATGTTTCAGGTCACCGACGCGGCTGTACTAACATCACCAGAGACCAGCCTCGAGAGGCTGGTTCCCTTAGTAGAATTTTTGGGAGAGTGGAAACGTCTACCAAAAGTATCTCAATGGGTCCTGCAAACAGTAGAACTAGGGTACAGAATTCAGTTTGGTGTGCGCCCGCCTCTATTCAACGGGATACTGTTAACTTCAGTACGCCCCGAGCAGGCTCTGGTCTTGGAGCAAGAAGTAAAATCCCTATTAGCAAAGGAGGCTATAGAAAGGGTTCCTGTAGCCGACAGAAAGTCGGGTTTCTACAGCCGTTACTTTATTGTTCCAAAGAAGGATGGAGGGCTGCGGCCCATTTTAGATCTCCGTCGTCTGAACCTCTCAGTAAAGAAATTGAAATTCAAAATGCTGACGCTCAGACAGATCGTGACTCAAATCAGGCCCGAGGACTGGTTTGTCACGATAGATCTAAAAGACGCATACTTCCATGTCTCCATCCTTCCACAACACAGGAAGTTCCTGAGGTTCGCTTTCGGGGGCGAAGCGTACCAGTACCGGGTTCTTCCGTTCGGCCTAGCTCTGTCACCCCGCACGTTCACGAAATGCGTAGATGCAGCGCTGGCCCCGCTCAGGCTGCAGGGCATACGCATTTTGAACTATCTGGACGATTGGCTAATATTAGCACAGTCGGAACAGTTGGTGGTTCAACATCGAGATGTTGTTCTCACGCACATACAGAGATTGGGGTTGAGGTTGAATGCCAAAAAGAGTGTGCTTTCTCCAACACAGAGGACCACTTTTTTGGGCATGATTTGGGACTCAGTATCGATGCAGGCGGCCTTGTCGCCCGCTCGCATTACTGCAGTTCTTTCAGCCATGAAGGAAGTGAAGCTAGGCCAGTCACTCACTGTAAAACAGTCCCAGAGACTGCTGGGGCTGATGGCAGCAGCGTCCAACGTGATTCCTTTTGGCCTGCTGTTCATGAGACCCTTTCAGTGGTGGCTCAGGACCAGAGGGTTTTCCCTGAAAGGGAACCCGTTCCGTACGACCAAGATCACGCGGCGAGCACTCCGCGCCTTGGCGATATGGAAAGAGGATTGGTTCCTGTCCCTAGGTCCTGTGTTGGGAGCGCGGGTGCGACGAGTCGCACTGACCACAGACGCATCCCGCACAGGCTGGGGAGCGGTAATGGAAGGCCGCTCAGCTCAAGGTCTGTGGAGGGGTCATCAGCTCTCGTGGCACATAAATTGCCTGGAATTGATGGCTGTCTTCAACGCGTTGAAGTTTTTCCTTCCAGATCTGTGGGGCCATCATGTGCTTGTCCGTACAGACAACACGTCAGTGGTCGCCTATATAAATCGACAGGGGGGTCTGCGTTCGCGACCACTTTGCAAACTGGCGCACCAGATCCTCCTTTGGTCCCTGGGAAAGATGCTCTCCTTGAGGGCGGTCTTTATTCCAGGGGCTCAGAATTTAGGAGCAGACGTCCTGTCGAGACAGGGGCTGAGGCCTGGGGAGTGGAGACTTCACCCCGAGGTGGTGAAGCTTATTTGGGAGAAGTATGGCCAAGCAGAGGTGGATCTGTTCGCGTCTCAGGATACGACGCACTGTCCACTTTGGTTCTCCCTCACACATCCAGCTCCTCTCGGACTGGATGCCATGGCACAGACGTGGCCGAGGCTGCGTCTGTATGCTTTTCCCCCAGTCGTCATGCTCCCAGGAGTTCTGGAGAAAGTTCGCCGGGAAGGGTTAAGTCTACTATTAGTAGCGCCTTACTGGCCGAGCCGAGTCTGGTTCTCGGACTTGGTGACTCTCCTCGACGGACCTCCCTTGGAGATCCCGCTCAGGAGAGACCTTCTGTCTCAGGCACGGGGCACGATCTTTCACCCCCGTCCAGAGATGTGGAGCCTATGGGTTTGGCCTCTGAGGGGGCCCAACTCGTAGGATTGGGTCTTTCAGCTGAGGTTGTTGAGACCATACTCCACTCCAGAGCTCCTTCCACAAGGAAACTGTATGCGCTGAAGTGGAAACTGTTCGTCTCGTGGTGCGCCGCGAGACACCTAGATCCAGTTAACTGCCCGATTGGTTCAGTGCTGGGGTTCTTACAAGACCGCTTCTCAGCAGGGTTAACCCCTTCCACTTTAAAGGTATACGTGGCAGCTATTGCAGCGTACCACGCTCCTCTGGGTGGTACTTCCTTGGGGAAAAACCCACTTATAATTCGTTTCCTTCGTGGCACCTTGAGGCTGAGGCCAGCAGCACGCTCCAGGGTTCCTGCTTGGGATTTAGCTGTGGTTTTAGAGGGTTTATCTTCCGCTCCATTCGAGCCACTTGAGTCTGTCTCGGAGAGATTCTGACGATCAAGACTGCCTTCCTTCTAGCTATTTCGTCCCTGAAAAGAGTAGGAGACCTTCAGGCCCTTTCGGTGTCTCCGACGTGCTTGGAGTTCGCACCTGGCATGGTTAAAGCGTTCCTCTATCCTAAACAGGGCTATGTTCCCAAGGTTCCGACCCATGTACCACGGCCTGTAGTGCTGCAGGCCCTCTGTCCCCCTCCGTTTACGGATCCAGACCAGGAGAAGCTGAACTTGGTATGTCCAGTCCGTGCACTGGACACCTACGTCCACAGAGCTGCCCTGTGGAGGAAGTCAGATCAGCTGTTTGTCTGCTTTGGCCCGCACAACAGGGGTCTTCCAGCATCAAAGCAGACAGTGAGCAGGTGGATAGTTGAGGCTATCTCAGCTGCTTACGAGTCTTCCGGACAACCGTCTCCTTTGGGCCTTAGAGCTCATTCTACTCGGGGTATGGCGGCCTCGAAAGCCTTCCTCTCGGGGGTTTCCCTCGGTGATATCTGTGATGCGGCAGGCTGGTCCTCTCCGCTCACGTTTGTGAGACACTACAGTCTCGACCTGGGTTCGGCTCCAGGGGCCTCGGTGCTCTCGTCTTGATGTGCCAGCAGTTCACACAGACAGGCACTTGGAAGTATGGCGTTTTGGCATATCGTTCCCAAAGCGTAATATGACGCAGCGTTGAAGTTCCCTCGAAAGGGAACGTCTCAGGTTACGTCTGTAACCATAGTTCCCTGAGAGAGGGAACGAGACGCTGCGTCGCCCTGCCATACTTCCGGCATACCTGTGATCGTTTGCTTCGGCTATTCGAAGCTAGCGAGCGATCTTTCCGGAAGTCCTTTTATCCTTCCTGGTCGTGACGTCACCCGCCCGCGACGCTCACTTCTGCCAATGGCTAGTTGACATTCAGTCTCAGACGCGCTGACGCAGAGGGAATTCCCAAAGCGTAATATGACGCAGCGTCTCGTTCCCTCTCTCAGGGAACTATGGTTACAGACGTAACCTGAGACGTTTGTTCATAATACATGCACTAATAGCTAATGCTAAAATATAGTAGTGTGTGCAGAAATTAACATTTAATTAAACGAACGTGTGCTGAAGACTTGTTCATTCGTGTGACCTAATGATTTAACCAAATTGAACCTTACTTTAAAGTGCTACATTTTCGTTTTTTGTATGTATAATTAGTGCGTTTCAAAAGCAAGTACATGCTGAAACATGAATATACTGTTATGAATTCTTTGATTTTTCCATTGTGTGCCATTAGGACAGTTCTGAAGCCTTAAAACAAGGATGAGTCCCTTTAAGCTGTAAGGGTCACATCCTAAGCACAACCTGCAAACTGAGCAGAACCTGCAGAATCTGCTGGCTTTGTCTCTCCATTGAGTCATTCCGACCTGACGCAGAATGTTATTTCAGCATGATTTCGGGAGTACATACAGCTGATTTGTTTGTACGCGTTTAAGAAGTTTGAAATCACTTATCAGTCACTATTAGAAAGGTGAACTGCAAAACGATACAAAAGCAATACAGATTCAACTGCTTTTGCTCAGTGGGTGGACAGGAAGAATAACCAGAATCCATAAAAACCAGATAGTTTATCTCAGTACTTCACTGTGTTTAACAAACAGATATGAACAACAATACATTCTCGATGCCTGTACTTTTCATTCTCATGAAACATAATTTTATATTTTGCGGTCATATGAACTAAGCTTCTGTACACGTAATATGGAGTTGAATTTTGTAGTTGCAGTGTAAAGAGGCTTAATTATGATGTTGTTTTAATTGTAATGCTCTGCATATGCTGTTCTTCACCATTGCTGCCTATGGGAATAGAAAGTATTCCTGATGGATCTAAACAGTCATTCTGCACTAAGGTGTTCTGAGTGTAAATCTGTCAGCATTTTACTTTATATCATTTTATGATAAACGAAAAATTAAGTTGCTCATACAAGAACTTTCTAACTAACACATAATTGTCTCTAATGTCATTTGCAACCCTAACACACACACACACCCCACCACTATTTTTGTTTTTCTCTCTCTCTTTTTCTCAGAGCTACTGACCCCAAATGCCAAATTTGTCTATAACCTTATTCTTTCCATGCTGTATTTTGGGAGCAGGAGTGAGTGAAACAATGGTGTTATGAACAAATTGATTACTAATTAACCAGAAGTGCATTGTATGTCGTGTCATTCTGTTCCTTCCTCTACTGAAGACATAATCTGCCAAACCTAAGCAGGAATGCTGAGAATTTATTTGTACGCCCATGTGGATCTCTTGGTTGGAAGTATGGGAATCATGAGACATTTAAAGTGTCGTGTAAATAGTCCAGAGACTGACTGCAGTGTTGCTTTACACATTAGTGCATTTGCTACTTATGCTAACCTTCTGTTTGCATGCTGAACGCCACATCACTGTTGCCCTCTCTGTGTACTCGTCTCGCGGCCTAATGTGCTACACTGCACTAAATGCAGGAACGTTGTAGTGCCAAACCAATGTTGTGTCATTTTCACCAGAGAGCTTTTCTAACTTTTCCACTGTGCTTCGAAGCCAAACGTTTATCTTTCTGACAAACATACAGCAGAATCAAGATACACACTCATGCGCACACACACACACTAAATCATTTTCGGCAGTGCAAATGACACGGGGTCAAAACTGTAAACCGCTGTTACATGTTTAATTTTTTATTCGTTTTTTACTCTGTAACTGTTGTTGCGAGGCCACTGTGTTTTTATCGTCTTGTCATTTGCTATGCATCGCGTTTTTTTGTTTGTTTGTTTTTTGCTTGAGACTTGTGGCAGGGAGTGTTTTCTCATGTAGGGACGCTCAGCACGGTTTACTGCTCAAAGCATCTTGCAGTTGTGTATAAGCTTGCACTTAATTCATATTTATAACTGGTTACCAGAGTCATAGCAATTTTTTTCTAAAGGGGTTTATGACATTGTAAAGTACAGAAACATATAATTATACATTAAATGTTTCCCTGAAAATGTGCATTAAAATAAATAACAAAAGTATCTACTGTATTTGTTTTTGTTTTTGTAAAAAATATATATATATTTTATTTTATTATTACTATTTTTACATGTACAATACGTGGTACAAATTTGATAGTGTACAGTTTGAACTGTTCTGGTTATTTAAATGTTGCGTTTCACCAAATGATTCCATTAAAATGGTGACATGTAGGCTAATGTAAATTTTGGTTTAATCACCAAAACACATGAGAATGATATTTTTCTTCATTTAAATGGTAAACAAAGCAAGATGTTTCCATCTGTGAAAAGCAAATTTATATAAGATTAGGTATTTAACAGGAAAAAATTATGCATTATTTAAAAAAAAACAAAAAACTTTTTTTTAAGTTATTACTTAAGCAGTTTGACTGAAAAACAAAAATGCACCATTGATTCATGAAACAGTATTAAAATAAAACAAAAAGCTGTAAACTTTGCTATTACATAATGCACTTAAAAAAATAATTCATTACCTTTTCTTAATTTAATTGAAGAAAGTTTACACACAATTTAGTTTATTCAAAAAAATTTTTACTAAGACTTAATTTTCTTATGTTTAAACCATCTGTTTCATTCATCATTACACACAATGCATATAATGAACAAATAAGAAAAGACTGGTGTCAGTACTGACATTAATATTGAGAACTGAGTGCCCACAGGCTAAGCACAAGTGCCACTCTTCCTCATAATAACCACAAAATTCAAAAACATTACTGGAAGTCCCCTAAATGCATTAAACACATTAACATGAACTACCAACACCTTTCCCTTTCAGTTTAAAATATAGGTGGATTGAACACAAATTCATTTGGGACAAAATGTTAAAAAATTGTGTTACTCATTTTAATTAAGTAGAACACAAGGCAAAAAAAAAAAAAAAAAAAAAAAAACATTTTTTGAGTATGTATAAGCATGTTAGTGAGGGAGTTTCCTTGGCTAGAAGCACAGAACATGTGTCAACATGTTAATTTAGCAAATGTCTGTGGCAAAGGCAGACAGTGCACTAATTGCAGTGACATCTTCTGGAGCCACCTGAGGGTGTAGCGCTCAGAGATCAAAACTGCAATCTTTGTGTTAGCAGCCCAGATCTTTAAAGGAAAAGTTCACACAAAATTAAATTTCTACCATCATTTATTATTGGGATAAGCCAAAAAAAACCCTTTTCTGTTATACTTTTATATTTCTTATATTTACATATCTTTATTCTTTGAAACACAAAAGAAGACATTTTGAAGAACTTTGGTAACCAAACAGTTTTAGTTACCATTGAGTTCCAATGTACAGACAGAAATGAATAAAAATAATAATAATAATAATAAAGTATCTAGTTTGTAGAAAGAAGTTATGGTGACACTAAATTTAGTCATCTCCATGAAACGGAAGTTGCAAAGTCTTTTCTTCCCTGTTGTGCTGTAAAACTGAGTAAAATGGATTCTTGAACAAGAAAACAAGTTTTGAACTATTGTCCATTTAGAGCTGAATTTGATCATTGTGGTTTGCTATTTCTGTGATATCATGTGAGTGGCAGGTTGTCATGCCCCCGAGGGCTCATGAATAAAACAATCAAAGACTTGCACGAATGAATCATTTAAAATAAATATCTTGAACTTCAACAATAAATACCGCAATATTCCATTTTGCGCACAATGGAACTCAATGAGGATGAGGAAATTACAGAATGGCGACTTTAATGAGTTTTTCCAACAACCTTTTGTTTCACAACAGCAACTTTTATTTTTATTTAAATTTGATTTGAAAAAAAAAAAAAAAAAAAAAAAAATATATATATATATATATATATATATATATATATATATATATATATATATATATATATATTAACAGTTACAGGTACAGACGGTTAAGGGGCCATTCACATGTAGCGACTTTTGCGCACTCAAGGTCGTTATTTCAAATATAGACGCATTGTAGCGATGCGCTCGTTTTTTCCCAAGCACTTATGGAAACCCTTTCCGCCACTGAAAAAAAAAAGATTATTGCGACTTTTTATCTCCCAATTCTGACTTTATATCTCAGAATTTTTACTTTTTATCTCCCAATTCTGACTTTATAACTCAGAATTTTTACTTTATAACTCAGAATTCTGATTTTATAACTCACAATTCTGACTTTATATCTCAGAATTTTTTATTTTTATCTCCCAATTCTGACTTTATATCTCACAATTCTGACTTTACAACTCACAATTCTGACTTTATATCTCACAATTCTGACTTTATATCTCAGAATTTTTTATTTTTATCTCCCAATTCTGACTTTATAACTCACAATTCTGACTTTATAACTCACAATTCTGACTTTATATCTCAGAATTTTTTATTTTTATCTCCCAATTCTGACTTTATATCTCACAATTCTGACTTTATAACTCACAATTCTGACTTTATAACTCAGAATTTTGACTTTTTATCTCCCAATTCTGACTTTATATCTCAGAATTTTTACTTTATACCTCAAAATTCTGATTTTATAACTCACAATTCTGACTTTATAACTCAGAATTCTGACTTTATATCTCAGAATTTTTAATTTTTATCTCCCAATTCTGACTTTATAACTCAGAATTTTTACTTTATAACTCAGAATTCTGATTTTATAACTCACAATTCTGACTTTATAACTCAGAATTCTGACTTTATATCTCAGAATTTTTACTTTTTATCTCACAATTCTGACTTTATAACTCAGAATTTTTACTTTATAACTCAGAATTCTGATTTTATAACTCACAATTCTGACTTTATAACTCAGAATTCTGACTTTATATCTCAGAATTTTTAATTTTTATCTCCCAATTCTGACTTTACATCTCAGAATTTTTACTTTATAACTCAAAATTCTGACTTTATATCTCACAATTCTGACTTTATAACTCAGAATTCTGACTTTATATCTCAGAATTTTTACTTTATAACTCAAAATTCTGACTTTATATCTCACAATTCTGACTTTATATCTCAGAATTTTGACTTTTTATCTCCCAATTCTGACTTTACATCTCAGAATTTTTACTTTATAGCTCAAAATTCTGACTTTACATCTCCCAATTCTGACTTTATATCTCACAATTCTGACTTTATATCTCAGAATTTTGACTTTTTATCTCCCAATTCTGACTTTATATCTCACAATTCTGACTTTATATCTCAGAATTTTGACTTTTTATCTCCCAATTCTGACTTTATATCTCAGAATTTTTACTTTATAACTCAAAATTCTGACTTTATATCTCCCAATTCTGACTTTATATCTCAGAATTTTGACTTTTTATCTCCCAATTCTGACTTTATATCTCACAATTCTGACTTTATATCTCAGAATTTTGACTTTTTATCTCCCAATTCTGACTTTATAACTCAGAATTTTTACTTTATAACTCACAATTCTGACTTTATATCTCAGAATTTTTACTTTTTATCTCACAATTCTGACTTTATAACTCAGAATTTTTACTTTATAACTCAGAATTCTGATTTTATAACTCACAATTCTGACTTTATAACTCAGAATTCTGACTTTATATCTCAGAATTTTTAATTTTTATCTCCCAATTCTGACTTTATATCTCAGAATTTTTACTTTATAACTCAAAATTCTGACTTTATATCTCACAATTCTGACTTTATAACTCAGAATTCTGACTTTATATCTCAGAATTTTTACTTTATAACTCAAAATTCTGACTTTATATCTCACAATTCTGACTTTATATCTCAGAATTTTGACTTTTTATCTCCCAATTCTGACTTTATATCTCACAATTCTGACTTTATATCTCAGAATTTTGACTTTTTATCTCCCAATTCTGACTTTACATCTCAGAATTTTTACTTTATAGCTCAAAATTCTGACTTTACATCTCCCAATTCTGACTTTTTATCTCACAATTCTGACTTTATAACTCACAATTCTGACTTTATAACTCAGAATTTTGACTTTTTATCTCCCAATTCTGACTTTATATCTCAGAATTTTTACTTTATAACTCAAAATTCTGACTTTATATCTCACAATTCTGACTTTATATCTCAGAATTTTGACTTTTTATCTCCCAATTCTGACTTTATATCTCAGAATTTTTACTTTATAACTCAAAATTCTGACTTTATATCTCCCAATTCTGACTTTATATCTCAGAATTTTGACTTTTTATCTCCCAATTCTGACTTTATATCTCACAATTCTGACTTTATATCTCAGAATTTTGACTTTTTATCTCCCAATTCTGACTTTATAACTCAGAATTTTTACTTTATAACTCACAATTCTGACTTTATATCTCAGAATTTTTACTTTTTATCTCACAATTCTGACTTTATAACTCGGAATTTTTACTTTATAACTCAGAATTCTGATTTTATAACTCACAATTCTGACTTTATAACTCAGAATTCTGACTTTATATCTCAGAATTTTTAATTTTTATCTCCCAATTCTGACTTTATATCTCAGAATTTTTACTTTATAACTCAAAATTCTGACTTTATATCTCACAATTCTGACTTTATAACTCAGAATTCTGACTTTATATCTCAGAATTTTGACTTTTTATCTCCCAATTCTGACTTTATATCTCACAATTCTGACTTTATATCTCAGAATTTTGACTTTTTATCTCCCAATTCTGACTTTATAACTCAGAATTTTTACTTTATAACTCAAAATTCTGACTTTATATCTCACAATTCTGACTTTATAACTCAGAATTCTGACTTTATATCTCAGAATTTTTACTTTATAACTCAAAATTCTGACTTTATATCTCACAATTCTGACTTTATATCTCAGAATTTTGACTTTTTATCTCCCAATTCTGACTTTATATCTCACAATTCTGACTTTATATCTCAGAATTTTGACTTTTTATCTCCCAATTCTGACTTTACATCTCAGAATTTTTACTTTATAGCTCAAAATTCTGACTTTACATCTCCCAATTCTGACTTTTTATCTCCCAATTCTGACTTTATATGAAAAAAATCTCAACTTTTTAGAACGCTGCTGACGCACCGCAGGGCATGTGACAAGAACCAACTGATCGGCTTCGGTCTGTAACAACATTGAAAGCTCAGCCAATATGGACCGACAGCTGATTAAAGCTGTTCAGGTATGGTTTTTATTCATTTTTATCCTCATCTACATAAATATATCTAGTAGCAGAGTTAATGCAAGAACTGGCAATCCATTTATCCTGTTCTGAAACTTCTTGGTCTTCGTGGAGAACGCGACACATGATTAATCATCAGTGAGCAACAGCAGAAACGCTTTCCACGCGTTTTAGACGCCAACGTTACATGTGAACTGCCCCTAACTGGGCGGTTCATCACTGCAGAACAACCTGTACTGTCTGCGTTGTTCAACCAGGCAGACTGAAGCGAGGAACACGGTGAAAGTTGATAGATGTGCTTGATCTTCCTCTGAAGACACTGATACATCTTCCGTGTCCACTGAGGGAACTTCTGAGGTAATTATTTTGCTTTAAATTAAAAAGAGCGCGCTATGCCGTAACGTTACATGTCTTTTTCACAAGAATTATTCATAAAGCATGAAAACAATATATCTGCCTACTACAAAATTTGCTAACGTTACCGCTTTTAAAACCATTATAGCCTTTATGGAACGGTCTATAAACGCCACCTGTGTTTGTAGTAGGTGTGCGTATGTTTGTAATTAATCAGGTGAAGAGTGACTCGTGTACTAACAGAAGCAATTTTATAAACAGTTTTCTCCCTCCTGCTCGTTTTTATTGCCACAATATTTATTCTAGTGTCCTATGACCAAACGTTACCCAACAAAGCAGTGAATAGCGAATTTTTGCGAGTTTGACGATTGCTGAAAGATAAAAGCTTTATACACGAATCTTGCGCCCCTCAGGTGTGCTTTTCCCCCTAATCAAACTTTATTTGTGTTTGCCTGAGTACAATATAGCCGAGTAGTGGGCTAAACGGAAAAATAAGGAAATTTCATGAATTTTTTTACAAGTTTGTAATTTTATAGGTGTTGTATTACTGTTAGTAATAAGGGTTTACTAAAAATGTGTAATGACATGTATTCACATCGTTTAGACAATGTTTAATTAGTACTTTTATAACAAAATGTGCAAATTAAAGCATGTTTAACCTGAAATTCGTATTTAATTTAGTTTGCCATTCTGGGATACGATTGAACCTGGGGTTTAGATAAAGTAAATCCTCAAAAAAAAAAAAAAAAAAAAAAAAAAAAGTGGGAAACTTTACTCTTCTTGACTTTCTCAGTTTGTGTAAATCCACTAAGAGTGTTTTTCCCCACATTAATTTCACACATCCCTGCATACTTTTTTTCTTGTTTACTCTGAAAGAATGGAAGCGAAATGTGACAACATGCCCCATAGGTGGGGACCAAAATGTTATTTGGTCTAATAAAAAAATGTAGGCCTATGAAACAAACTAAAATATTTTGTCAATTAAATACAATTATACATTTTTTCATATAAAATAAGTTGACTTTGACAACAAAACACAGATTCTGTATACAGCATAGTGCAAAATATAATAATATTAATAATTTCTGAACATTGAATTTCACGGCGTGTCAAATTGCATACTGTCTGAGTAGGTACTACATTGAATTTGAACTTGGCCTACTTCTCGACCGAGTACATTCTACAGTTTGAATGTAATTCGGACGAATCCTACTACAGCTGCCATTTTGTCACTGTCTTTTGACGTACTTGCACCTCCGTGCACAAATCCTGTCCCGTGGCCTCATGGGATAGAAATGTGTCCCTGAAATTCGCACTTCAGAATCTTGCCTAAAGTAGTAAATCATCGAGGACTTTTCGCATACTGTTTTTCGAATACTATTGCTGAGTCCCAATTCACCTACTTACAGTATACTACGCCCTAAAAGTAGCCTATGTACTGTTTTTGTGAAGAAAAAGTACATACTTTTGATTCTTTTTTTGAGTGTAGCAAAACAGTAGACCATTATTACGTCATTAAATTTAATCTATTAGCCGAACCTCTGTCACATATTTACATGCTGTTATTGTTGTACAATAAAGTAGGGAAATATTTGATTTCTGACACAGTGTCAGTCTTTAGTCACCTTTTCCCTCATGGATTCTCAATAGAATTCATAAAAGTTTTATTGGGAATTATATCGCTAACAACATCACAGAATGACATAGTTCTAATAGGCACATTGCAATGTGCCCCACCTGTGCAACTGGGATTTAAACCCGGCCATTATCTTCTGCTGGTTAGATCAGCATTAAAGACCGATCTAAATGGCTAAATAAAAATAATTTCAGAAAGAAATTTACATTTGCTATCAGTGGAACAGATATAGGAGAATGTTGCTGCATCGTGCATTTGTAGAGAGTCTGAATTTGGTTTCCATTTTGGTTTGTTTGGTTCCATTTGGTTGATTGTGCTTGTAAATGTATGATTTCTCAGAAAGTGAAAACTTTCACTTATTTTAAACAGTGTGTTTGTTTCACAAATGGAAAAAAAATGCTGGACCATGAAGAGTTTAGACGGTCCAAATAGCAAGAAAATGAATTTTTGTATTGATAAAATGCATTTATGTGAAAATATTTATTTTTAGAAGGGTAATTTCTATTATACCACTCATTCATCAGTTACACTTTTTGGTCTTTATTCAATGTATAGCTTCCTATTGAGGAACATGCTTTCGGTATATATATGATTTAATGAATATGTGTCAAGTGTTTAATCTGTTTTTATATTATTTCATAACAGAGCTCTGGTGAGAAATAGCATAAAATAAAACTTTTAATCTTTTGGAATATCTATTTATTCAGTACTCAAAACATTATGCTGAACCTATAGTGTATATGGGCAGGAAAACTCTGCAATGCTATATTTAGCTGTAAATTGAAAAAAGGAAAGCCCTGCTATCCTGGTGAAACATTGAATCCGTTAACAGACCTCAACAAGGAACTTAAGACAATAATGAAGGGTCTGTTCTACAGGGAAACATTACATTTGGTAAATCATTTCCTCTTCCTGTCCTTAGAAAAAATATTGATTTGTGCATTAAGCCACATAGCAAAAAGATGTATGTATATTACTGTGCATTAGCATTGCACTCTCATTCAGATGAACTTGGAGGGTTCAGAGTGGATTTCATGCTTTTGCATTAACACAAGACTTTGAAAAACTGCAAGTTCTCAAGTAAAAGGTCATGTGTGCTTCTTAATTTAGTTCTTTTTTAAATTTGTGGTATAAAATATTTTATAGCATAAAGAAATAATGTAATACATAATGCATAAAAAGTACATAATTGTGGTGTTAAACAGGATGTTTGACATTTACGTATTTTTCAGATAGCAACAGTAGGATTGATTTTTGAAGACCACATTTTCAAAACTCAACATTAGAAGTTGTGCTTCATTAAGAATGGTGAAATGCATTGAAATAAGATCATTTTATTTTTCCAAGCACTGAAACCTGACACTATGAGAAAGAATTTGTGATGTTCTGCCAACAACTCTTTTCTCATTTCCTCTTTTTCAACCATGCTTATATATTACATGTGATGATACATATGATAACTATGTATGATTATCTATGTATGATTACATATGATAACTATATTATGCTCATTTACTTGTTGGTTATCAAGCAAAGCATCCTTACTATTCTCACAAAAATTGAAAAGATGAAACCGAGAGGTTAGGATCTCAATAACTGAAATATATATATATATTTTTTTTTCAGATTGAAGCAAAGCCTGTGAGAATGATTTTTTCGCTGGCTCTACTTCTCAGCTTCCACGCAGTTCTGCATATAAAGCCAACTAAAGCCAAACATTCCTGTACAATCACGTCTGATGGCCGTGCAGCTGACTGCAAAGGTCTATGGCTAGACAATGTGCCTATTACAACACTGCCTGATTCTCTGGAAGAGCTTGACTTGTCTTTCAATATCATACAGGTTATTCGCAAACAAGATCTTTTCAAATTTAATCAGCTGCGAGTCCTCAAGCTTAATTTCAACAACATCTCTCTGATTATGAATGATGCCTTTCATGGAAACCTCCTGCTGGAGGATCTCAACTTATTTAATAACTCTATGACAGAAATCCCCTTCAAAGCTCTTGAGTTACTCACAAATTTGAAGGTTTTAGAAATGTCCAATAATTTGTACGCACAATTACCTCTTGGTGCAGCTTTTTTGAATTTCACCAATTTAAAAGTGCTGTCCATTGGTGGACCCCTGTTAAGTAGATTAGGAAGCCATGACATTTATGTGTTGAAAAACATCTCATTGAACAAATTTGCTATTAAAACGGGTACTGGTTTTAAAAGTTATGAACCTGGGTATTTCAGCAACCTCAACACAAAAAACTTGTGGTTCGATATAGCTATTGATAAACAACCAAATGTGCTTCCTAAGATATTGAAAGATCTAGCCAACAAGACTTTGGATGTGCTACGCTTTCGAAACCTTTTTGAGTTTCAGTACTATACTGGTAAACAGGATATTTTTAATGGCCTTCATTATATAAAGACTCAACGCCTAACATTCTATCGAGGTAAATTCAATGAGGAAGTTATGAGAATGGCTTTGCTAAATGTGGAAATCAGTCCAATCAAAGCCCTGGAACTGCTCTTCATCGATTTTGCTCGTTCACTGAATAAAACACAGGGCTCCAGCGTGACAAACTTGACCTTGGAGGAGCTGGTTCTCGCGTAAGTTATACTAACTCCTGTTTAAAAAAATAAAATAAAATCTCAAATAATTATTGTAATGTTTCTTGTTTTAGTAAAATTGCCTTGTATTTATTATTGAAATTATCTCATCTTTTGGCAATGGTATTATATCTATTTTTTCCAAATATTTATAGCCCACCTTAAAAGTACAGTAAAAATTGTTAATGGACTTGTTAAGAAATCAGAATCATTTAGACATTGGAACAGGAATCACTAAATTCTTTACGATTCTCGTTCCTAACTTATAAATCTGTATTCTTAAAAGAATTCTCATCTTTAATGTTATTCTCTTGTGGTTTTGTTCTACAGGGACATCAGCAATCCAGATATAATGCGCTTCGACTGGAGCTTTACCTGGCTTAATCATGTCCGCCAATTCATTGTGTGGAATGTAAACTTCAACAGTGTGCCATGTGACTCGTGGCCGGAGATGAAAAATGTTGCGCTTCTGGACATCTCTAACAACCAGCTGAGGGACAGTTACCTTTATAACCCACTATGTGACACAAAAAACACATTGCACAACCTCGAAACATTTAACATCAGTCGTAATCAACTTACCAGCCTCAGTGACTTGGCATCTCTCACTGAGGACTTTGTCAAACTGACAACAATCGATATGAGCCACAACCAGCTGCAATATATGGGGAAGCGTGTCTGTTACTGGAGACGGACCATTACCAAAGTAATCGCTCATCATAATAGTTTGACGAGCGATAGTTTTAAGTGCCTCCCCACTTCTGTAATCTTCCTCGACCTTTCGTACAGCAGCCTAGACCAGCTGGACATGGAGTATTTTAATAAGGCATCCAACCTGACAGAGCTTATCCTCAGCGGCAACAAGATCAAGTTCATCCCATCCGGCTGGAGGAATCCATACTTGAGGACACTCGCTTTAGATGGAAACTCATTTGGACTTGTTAGCATGACGTCTTTTAAGGACATGCCTAGCCTACGTGTCCTAACCGCAGGCAACAACCCTTACCACTGTATCTGTGATCTCTACACCTTCATTCAAGAAACCACAAGCAAGAGGAAGGTGACTATCACAGACTGGCCGAACAACTACAAGTGTTACCACCCTGAGCGTCTTCTCAACACAATGGTATCCCAATACTTCCCTGGTCATTTAGCCTGTGATATTACACTCGTTATCATCATCTCTGTGTCTACAACCGCGATTGTTGTTCTTACTCTCATGCTTCTGTGCTACATTTTCAATGTCCCATGGTACATTAAAGCCACATACCAGATCATCAGAGCCAAATACAGGGCCCATAAAGAAGGGTCAGGTCAGACCGTGGACTACACCTTTCATGCTTTCATTTCTTACAGCCACACGGATGCAGACTGGGTTCGAGACCAGCTGCTCCCTTGTCTAGAGAATGCTAAGCCTCCTTACCGACTCTGCATCCATGAAAGAGACTTCATCCCAGGGAAGTGGATCATTGACAACATCATTGAGAACATTGAAAATAGTCGCAAGGTACTGTACGTCCATACTTTTACTCTGTGTTCCAAATTATTATGCAAGTGACTTATCAGTAGGATTTTAGTACAGTAAACATTCAGATCCTTTTAGATAGCTGGTATCAGTCTCCGACAGGTTTGAGTAGTATGCCAGGTCTTCTTAGGTAAATGGAAACCTTACTTTAAGAGTTGTTCCACATTATTAAACAAGTCACGTTCCCATGCAATATGGGGATGAAGAAAGATCTTTCTGAAGACGAAAACGACGAGGAAAATAACTGTTTTCTATTTTAATATATTTTAAAATATATTTCTGCAGACATTACTCCAGTCTTCAGTGTTGCATGATCCTTCAGAAATAATTCTAATATGCTGATTTGGTGCTCATAAAACTTTATAACATTTAAACTTTTTTATTTATTTTTTAAAATTATGATTGAAAACGGTGTTGATTAATATATTTGTGCAAATCATAAATAAGAATTAAAAAATATATATTATTTTTTTAAATCGTAACACTTTTGAACTGTTGGTTGACACTATTTCACAATATTACTTATCTTTTGCAATTGCAGCTTTGTTTATATTCTTGGTTTTATATTCCACAATGTGATTTTTATTATTGGAACTTTCTATTTCTATTCTTTTTATTCTTATGTGCAAATGGGCTTCCATAGAAAATATATATATATATATATATATATATATATATATATATATATAAAAAAAACTAAATCAAAATGACACATTTTATAATTTCCCACAACTGTGAAATTTGTAAGACCAACACAGACTGCATTCTAATTTGTTTTCTCAACATTAAGGTAATCTTCGTGTTATCGCGGAGCTTTGTGAACAGCGTGTGGTGCAACTACGAGCTCTACTTCGCTCAACAACGGGCCATTGGAAAGACATTCAGTGATGTCATTCTGGTCGTAAAGGAGCCCATTGATCCCACTTCTCTTCCCAGCAAATTCTGCAAGCTCAAAAAGATGCTCAGTACCAAAACCTACCTAGAGTGGCCCCAACAACCCACAGAACAGAGCTTTTTCTGGGTCCAGCTGAGGAGTGTTCTGGGGAAACCAAATATAATAAGACAGCGCACAACCAGCCAGCGTAGCCGTATGTCTTCAGTGAGGTCTGCTTCTCTGATAGAGCTGCCGCAGAACCAGAATCCTGCAGATACCAAAGGCGCAGAGGAAGATGCCCAGGTCAGCGACCAGCCTTCTAATAGATGTCAACAAACTTTGAGAGAACTTGCTTGAAAGACTTAAATAAGGTTATTTGTGGCTGAGATCACCAGATAGAACATGTTGTTTTTCTTACCCTACATTGAGAATATGACATGCATTATAGTAATAATGACTACAATGATAAGGTTTGTCTGAACCGGTTTGTCTGACTCATTGGTGGCAGAAGGACTGGAAAAAGTTAATTCTGACTCATCGATTCAGTCAGTGAACAAAACAAACAACCAGATAGATCTAGACAGTGATTTACTAACCTAGTTGCTTGTTGCACACACAACAGCACACAAGCTTACTCTGACAATCAATACAGTTCTATTAACTTTAGTATGCAAGTATATACTTATCTTAATTAAGGTAATGAACTGCAATACTGTTCACTTCTGTCTACTGAAACAAGTCATTATTTTACTAAAATTGTTACTTTTGGTATAAAGTATATATTTTATATCAGTATAGATATAGGTCAGTATCAGTATGATGTAATTAATTGCATCATGTTTTAAGATTTAAAATATTCAAATTAATTTGTAAATACTGACTATTAATTTTGTCCATCTATTTTCATCCATTTTTCAGACCCTTGAATATCTTTATTTTTGTACACCGATGTCACATACATGTATTTTGTATCATAATGTATTTGAATGTGTGATTAAAAAGGCCATACCTTCTTTTTTGAATTATTGTACATGTAATGATGAAAGAAAAATTATGGAGATGTCAGTATGATGAAACAGATGTGCTTGATTGATTCCTGAGGAGAAAATCAATATATTATAAAGTTGCTATGGTTAAAAACCAAATATAAATCTAGCAACGTACTGTGCGCACAGGCTAATATTTCTCTCTGAAAATGCATCTTATTAATGATATTAATGGCAGGGACTGACATGTTCTTTCCTTTGTCCTTTATTATCTGAAATAAGTATAACCTGTGCTCCTCACACCAAGTTTTGTAGTATGCCTGTTTCACAGCATAACATTATAACATTGTGCAACATCAGATTCCTTTAGCCTGACATAGATATCATTTTGTCATCTGACTGGGATTAAACCTTAAACTGAAATTAAAGTGAGTTATTTGTACTCAAGTGAGACCTGAGATAAAATGATGCCAAGAATTCCCTTGATCTAGTTGGCCTCGAGGGAGCCAAAGTTTCAAGTTTCAGCACATGGGTACTGAGCCTTCCCTCACAACACAGGAATCATCCAAATCAATGTGAATGAATTTAATATTTTTCTTGATTAGTGATAACATTCTAAAACATTGCAGTCTATTTTACAACAAAGCAGCTCCATTGTGAATCTACAATTTTTTTTGCATTAGTTATAGTTTTATTTAATTAAATGTGAGAAACCACATATTGATGTATACGAGCACATATGGCAAGCCGTTTTAGCTTTAAATACTCCTTCCCGTACTGGTCATAAATCAGTTTTAACTAGTCATAATTCCATTTCCAGATATCTCTTCTGCAATTTTGACTCGTCGTAATTGCAATTAAGATATCTACAATGTGATTGTGACTAGTCATAATATGCATTGAAGATATCTACAATCTAATTTGACTAGTCGTAATATACATTGCAGATATCTAGAATGCTTTTATGACTAGTCAAATTCTTCCATTGACTTCAATTGGAAAATATTTTCAGATATCTACAAATGAGTTTTGACTAGTAGAAATTGTAATTAAAGATATCTCCAATTTGATTATGACTAGACAAAACTTAGTTATAGATATCTCATTTTATAATTTGCACTAGTGTCAATTAAATTAGACATATCTTCAATTGAATTGCCACTAGTGCAAATTATAATTAGAGATATCTCTAACTGGGTTTTGTATAGTCATAATCAAATTGGAGAGATCTTTAATTCATCGTTTTTTTAAGATATCCAAAAATAAATATGTAGATATCTTTAAATAATTTATTACAAGTCAAATTATATTTGTAGATATCTTGAACTGGATTTTTGACTAGGCAACACTTAATTAGAGATATCTTGAATTGGAATTCGTCCTACTCATTTAAAGATATCTTCAACTTAATTATAGATATCTCAGTCTGTTTTTTGACTTGGAGGATCTTTCTTTGGAGATATCTGCATTCAGCTTTGAGACTAGGAAGAATTTCAGAGTAGATATCTTGAATGAACATTCTGACTAGTCGAAATTGTTTTATAGATAATTTCGACGGCCTGACCTGGATTTCAGGTAATAAAATTACCTTAAAAGTAACTGTATGTTATTAACACTGGAATAGTAACTGCATTATTTGCAAATCACGGGCTTGTTTTGCGTTGTCAACCGTTTTCTGAGGTAATAAAGTTGTGGAGATAGCAGCTCTATTATGGCAAGCCGTTTTAGCTTTTAAACTTTGTTCTGACTATCTATAAATATATTTAAAGATAGTAACAATTGTATTTTGACGAGTGATAATTATAATTCAACTAGTCAGAATGAGAATTAGAGATATCTGCAATTATAATTGCACTAGTAAGAAATCCGATTTGAGATATCTGTAATATATATTTGACTAGTCAAAACTCCATTTAAGATATCTGTAATGACGTCATAGATATCTTTAAAAGACGCGTCATGTATCCGCAAACGTAATTAGAGATATCTGTAATTCGGTTTCGACTAGTCACAATTATATTTTAAGATATCTGAATTGTAATTGCTCCTAGTCGAATCCGTCATGAGTGACGTGAAACCTACATTTCCTCAGCACCACCCAGAGCCGCCATCTCGACAACTATATTACCTTAGAAAACGGTTGACAACGCAAAACAAGCCCGCGATTTGCAAATAATGCAGTTGCTATTCCAGTGTTAATAACATATACAGTTACTTTTACAGTAATTTTATTACCTTAAAACCAGATCAGCCCGTTGAGATTTTTTGGCGCGCAGACAATATGGTTAGAAAAGGCGGGGCTTAGCAAAGGCGTGGCTTGAGAACGCAATTCAGATATCTATAAAATAATTTCGACTAGTCAGAATGTTCATTCAAGATATCTACTCTGTAATTCTTCCTAGTCACAAAACGGAATGCAGATATCTCCAAAGACAGATTGAGATATCTATAATTAAGTTGAAGATATCTTCAAATGAGTTTTGACTAGGACGAATTCCAATTCAAGATATCTCTAATTAAGTTTTGCCTAGTCAAAAATCCAGTTCAAGATATCTACAAATGTAATTTGACTAGTAATAAATTATTTAAAGATATCTACATGTTTATTTTTGGATATCTTAAAAAACGATGAATTAAAGATATCTCCAATTTGATTATGACTAGACAAAACCCAGTTAGAGATATCTCAAATTATGATTTGCACTAGTGGCAATTCAATTGAAGATATCTGTAATTTAATTATGACTAGACAAAACCCAGTTAGAGATATCTCTAACTTAAGTTTTGTCTAGTCATAATCAAATTGGAGATATCTTTAATTACAATTTCTACTAGTCAAAACTCATTTGTAGATATCTGCAAATATTTTCCAATTGAAGTCAATGGAAGAATTTGACTAGTCATAAAAGCATTGTAGATATCTGTGATGTATATTACGACTAGTCAAATTAACATTGTAGATATCTTCAATGCATGTTATAACTAGTCACAATGACATTGTAGATATCTCAATTGCAATTACGACGAGTCAAAATTGAATAAGAGATATCTGGAAATGGAATTATGACTAGTCAAAACTGATTTATGACTAGTACGGGAAGGAGTATTTAAAGCTAAAACGGCTTGCCATAGCAGCTCTGGGTGGTGCTGAGGAAATGTAAGTTTCACGTCACGCATGACGGATTCGACTAGAAGCAATTACAATTCAGATATCTTAAAATATAATTGAGACTAGTCGAAACCGAATTACAGATATCTCTAATTACCTTTGCGGATAAATGACGCGTCTTTTAAAGAAATCTATGACATCAATACAGATATCTTAAATGGAGTTTTGACTAGTCAAATATATATTACAGATATCTCAAATCAGATTTCTTACTAGTGCAATTATAATTGCAGATATCTCTAATTGTCGAATTATAATTATCACTCGTCAAAATACAATTGTTACTATCTTTAAATATATTTATAGTCAGAACAAAGTTTAAAAGCTAAAACGGCTTGCCATACGCACTCCACTATGTTAAGACCTTACGATTGCACGTGCGTGCGTGGTGACATCATTACACGTGCGGACTGCGATTGGAAGAAACTCCGCCCACTTGGCTAATTCCCCCGCACAGGTGAATGGACGCTATTTAATGAATGAGCACTAGTAACATCTTTTCAAGCGCTGGTTACCACGTCTTTTTTGTCGAGGTAAGTTAATAACGCTGTTTTTTTTTTTTTTTTTACATCGATTTATGAATGTTATGTTGATTACAAAAGCTTTCTGAAAATGTTGTGCATGCATAAATTTGAAAATGGGTCGCTTAAGGAAAAAACCTTATTAATATAATTATTTGATGATGACAAAGTTAATGTAGGTATGTGATGAGAGAGCATTTATTTAAGAATTATTGATGCGTGATTAAGTTTTAGGCACGATATTTACTGTGACCTGCTGATGAAAAGTTAGTTCATTTTAAGTGCATTGTTTTAGATGGTCTGATGTTAACTTCCCATGCCAGTGTTCGTGTCTTCAATATAGACATTGTATTTTTGACATAACCGGCTAACATCTAAAATAAGACCTACATGTCCTAATGGTGGATTTACATTCTCAGAGAGTTTAGTTCATACAAAAGGCTAATTGAATAATTGATGCATACCTGTCTTCCCTTTCCTTCATGATGGTCATCAGCCTGCCAGTGCCAAAAGGCCTGTTCACTGACCGATATTAGATCCTTCAGTGGCTGTGTAACCCCAGTCTCTGGGGTCTATGGGCCCTGGGGTCAGCAGGTGTCTGTGCTAAAGCATTAAAGAATCAAAAAGGGCTATGCATTCTCACAAAACTGTAATTGCATGTTATATGCATATTTATTGGATGAATGGACAATGTATTTAAATAAATGAACATGGTCCATTAACAATTTTTCTTTTAATGTATTTATTTTCACAGCTTATATTTTGCAAAGCAACAAAATGGTTTCGAAACTGGAAAACGCAATGGAAGGCCTCATTAAAGTCTTCCACACGTACTCTTCCAAGGAAGGAGACAAGTACAAGTTAAGCAAAGCTGAGCTCAAAAGCTTGCTTCAGGGAGAACTCAGTGACTTTTTAGCAGTAAGTTTTAGCCAAATTAATTGGCATTCACATTTATGGATGATGTTTATGGTTGAAAGAACATTGTGAATGACTGTGTCTCTGTCCTGTTGTAGGCGAGTAAAGACCCCATGGTTGTGGACAAGATCATGTCTGACTTGGATGAGAACCGAGATGGAGAGGTGGACTTTCAAGAGTTTGTTGTGCTGGTGGCTGCTCTCACAGTGGCATGTAATGAGTTCTTTGTAGAGAACATGAAGAATTAAATGTTCTTCCATGACTCCCTTCAGCTGCATTTTTGTAGGTGTTATTAATTAAAAAATAAATAATAGTGACATGCAGACTAATACGTGTATGTGTACAGTGAGCATTAAATAACCTTAACGCAAAAAAAAAATCAAGATGTAAACCGATATTTCGTCATTAATTTGTTTCCTTTTCAAATATTGTTCTTTAAGAACCAGCAGGGATTCCTAGGAAAACCTAGATATGAGGGAGTTTTGAACGTGGAAAAGTCATGTGAATAAAAATAAGTCTTAATGACTTTAAAAGTTATCTCAAGTATTTTATAAAATATTTTGGTAGAAATTGGAGTAAATAACTTTAAACCCTGTAATCACAAATTGCTAGGAAAGTCATGTAAATTGGTGCAAAAGCGTAAACCCTGAAGATTCAGTAATTTAACTTTCTGGAATTATGCGATTTTAATTATATAATATAACTGCATAATTTTAATGCATTGCTGCTCCTAGTTTCCAAAAAAAGTTTGTAAAGTATCCTCCTTACAGCAGGAGTACCAAAAATATTGTGGCGGGCCTCCAAATATTGTCCTGATTTTGTCTTAAGAGTGCCATCTATAGGCTGAAAAAAGATGTCAGCCTTTTCATTAAACAGTGTTTTATACGGATGACATTCATACAGTTGCAGTCAAGAATCTGTCTGTCTGAACGATTCTTAAGTCTTCTGTAATAGAGGTGAAAACACCATAGATGATGGCAACTTTGCTCCGTGTGAGAATCCTGTGCCTTAAATACAATAAAGAAATAACCTTGTACAACAAATCAAGTTGACCACTGAGAAAAATTAAATCAGTTTTTTTTTTTTAATTACTAAAATCACAAATTTTAAGATTGGTTTATGAGAAATTTCCCTCTATGCAATTCAGACAACTAATTTAAAATGTGACAACTTTTTTCTTATGACTCAAAACAAGTATAGGAGTGAAGCAAATGACTGAACAATGGAAAATGGAAAAGTAGACCTCTAATTTCAGTTCCCAAATGTTTGATTTGTGTGGCAGTTCATTTAAGGTCATTTCATTCATAATGTAACTATGACTCTAATTATGTGGTTGTGATCCAGAATGGGGTTTGAATATCTTTGCGTATGTTATTTCATTCAGCCTTGGGCTTGATGGCAACCAGTACCAGGTTTCGTGGCGAAAAAGCAGCATCAAAGAGTGGGATGAGTTCACTCTGGAAACCTAAATATGAGAATGCAAAAGGTTTTCTCAGTAAAAATATACTATGTAAAGATCAATAATATAAAAATAATCCAATATTACGTTTGTGTGTGTGTGTATATATATATATATATATAATGGTGTCAAAATAAAATAAAGCTAGTTTGGTTTTTTTGGTTTTATTTTTACAGTCTATTTCCTCATGAGTGACTACCTCAGCAACACATACCTCTTTCCTGCAGGAAAATCATTCTGTCCAGTAACACTAGAGTCTCCACCACAGGTGCCAGGAGAAGAACCAGGCTGAAGTACACCACAACTTTTCCCTGTTGTGCTAACATTGTATCCACACAGACAGGGTCATATGGGAGATCAGCGGGTAGGCCCACCCGTGGCAATGCCAAACGAGCATACCTGTGATAAAACACAAGACAGCAGTTTAATGCAACAGTCTAGTATCTCATATGTACTTCCAAATAAGACAAGTTTAATGTACAATTGAGATTTTGACCATTTCATTTAACTCTCCAAAACTAATTTCTCAGGTACTTCTTTTTCCAGAAACTGAAGCTCAGGAGTGAGTCACAGATTTGCCAGTTCTTTAAAGATATTAATATCATCAAATGTCACAATATAAAGGAAAACTTACTCCGAAAATGACAGTGAGTGGGCTTTCTTAACGGTCTGAACCCCCGGTCTGCACATCTCGGGCCTCTCTGCTCTGATGATGCTTTCTAAGATGGCTCTGTAGCAATGTGTGCGCAATAACCCACTCTCCTCTCTCAACCGCTGGAGATAGTCCTCTATTGCATGACACGCTCCCTCTCGTGCCTTGTAGGACAACTGGTGCCCTGGTAATCCACGTACCCAGTCGCTCATTGGATAACCATATTCTGAACGGGAATCTGCCACTGTGATGTCCGAAGAAAACGGGGGCTGGAATACCCCTGGAGGGTTTGGGTTCTCCTGGGTAGAGATTTTCATGTAGCAGCAAGCCACAGACGTGATGACCTGAACCTGAGGGCAGTTGGTGAAATGCCGCAGAAGTGTGGAGCTAAGGTCTCCACAGGCGTGAAGACCTGTAAGGACAAAACTATCCAGTTCTTTGTCACCACAATCAGTAACAGGTATGCTTTTACAGGTAAGCATTTCGGTTGCCATTCCTGATGGAAAAGCCCCAGCGTTAATTTGGGATACAGGGTTTGAAATATTTATGTCAGTTCTATGAGTCTGAAGAGTATTTTGTAACTCTGCTTTGTCCTCTGCTTTGGTTTGGCGTGAATGGGGATCCGGATGCGGATCTTCCACCTTCTGTTTCTTTTCAAATGGCCCAGTGGTTGGTCCAATACTTCTGTCACTTTCACTTGCTGTCACAAGTTGCTGGATGAAGACATCCCATGAAGCCCGTGGGTTGACCCAGCCCGCCACATGACGAGGAGAAGGACCAGGTGCAGAATGCAGACCTTGAGCTTTTCCTGACTACAACAGAAACGCAGATTAAAAATATCACAGCACATTCAAAAAAAAAAAAAAAAAAAAAAAAAAACTGTGGGCCACAGCAGCAAAAAAATTATATAAAACAAAATATGATTCTAGTGATGAAAATATCAATATCTAAAGATGGTTAAAGGAAAATATATATGATTATGATTTAAAGGATAATATTTTGAATATATTTTTATATATATATATATATATATATATATATATATATATATATATATATATAATTTTATGAGGGTCATACCCTTTGATTCTCTTTGGTGAGTGTCAATAGGAGCTGTCTATCAAATTTGTTAGCCATGGAAACAAGGTTGGGATCAGCCTCAATTCCAGTGACATCCAGGCCGAGTCCAAAAGATAGAAACCGTGTCAAATGGCCCTGGAGGGTTGGATCTAATTAAAATGGGTAATTTGCATATTCAAAATATAAAGATTGGCATATTTAAAATAACAAAATGAAACAAGACCTTACTGTACCTGTCCAGACCCAACATCAACCACACATTTACAGTTAGCCTTATCGCACAACTTCTTGACCAGCTAGGAGAGAGTTCAACAGAAGAAACATTTTTAATAATCTTTAATGTATCAAATAAACCTATTGGAGTGTTGTGTCTTTAATAATTACATTCAGAATCTTTCCACATTGACATCACGTGCAATATAATGTACCCATACCGTGCCCAGGCGGCGGATTTCATGCTGCTTCTTGGGCTTGACGTGCTTTCGGAAAATGTGTCCTAACAAAGAGCTCTGACTCTGGTTGGACTGAAACTCCTCTGGTACTGCAGCACCTGCGTCCTGACTGTGCCCACCTGGCGCTTTACGTGGAAACGACAGCACATGTGCTGCCGTCCGCAGTGCCAGTAAGGACAGAGGCCACACAGATGGGTACCTAAAAGACAAAATACCATTTTGAAAATACTTCCTCTAATGTGTTTACTCTATAAAATAGAACATTTAATATTTATATATAAAAAAGATCAATTATTGTTAAACTTTTAAAAAAAGTCACTTAATTGTTTTACTCATGCAGTTCATTGTAATATTACATGTATTATCATTTTGATGACTTACTATGTTTAGATGTGTATGTAAGAGTCATGATAGTGTGTTCAAATCTTTTAGTAGTTGTGGTGTGCATCTGTTAATCTCTAATGCTCTTGATAGACAACAAAGTAATGTTCTGACTTTGTAACGTTATCTTAATTTAAGACAAGATGTTGTTAGCAACTACATAAACATATTTTACCGCCTGTCCTTAATCTCTTTATCCAGCAGCAGATCAGCGATCTGTGGGGGTGTAAGATCACCAAGGGCTTCCTGCCAGCTCACAGGCAAAGTATCCCACAAACTGTCACTGAAGAACTCCTGCGTGGACAGAGAAACACCGATTCACTTTCACATGTATATTTCATTAAACTCGCGCATGCTCAGAAGAAAGAAACCCCACAGTTTAAATGTGCGGGATTATTCTTTTACTGTTACACTCACACTTGGAATCTGGACAAACGTTAAAACATTTAAGTTCATAAAGCACAAACACGGAAACAGTACAGTAAGTTGTTGATTCATTACTATTATGTAGGAGTCTGATATGCGTCTGTAGGTTGACAGAAGCGATGTCAGATTCCGGCTAGTTCTCGCTGCTCCTGCTTTGAAAAAGTCGCCACAAACATTTTTACAACATTAAAAACCACTATGCAGATTCAACTGGTTGCACGTCAATACTACAAGTAGTCATTTAAGTGAGGAAATTAATTGGGAACGCAAAGACTTTTCTGTTTACATGTCATGTAGCAACCCGACCACACGTGCTCCCGAGAGCACCGCCCACTAGTGATGTCAGTTGCTGCCCTGCGCAGACCAATCCGTGTAGGACATCAAAGTACCGCGAGAGCATTAGGAGACTCCTTATGCTATTGAATCACTCTCGCGGTACTTTGATTTGATATGCGCAGCGCCTAACGAATCGGTTGAACTGATTAAAAAATAATAATAAAATAAATCATGAAGAGTTTAATCGTAATTGATTAATACAATTTTGGGGGAAAATTGTATTGTTTTTAGTTCTTTTATACGTATAATTAATTAACATATAATAACGTTTAGATTATTTTAGAGATTTTAAACTAAATGAAAATGAATAAATGGTAGCTAGCTGGAATTAAATGTTATTTTTCTAAATATTTTATTTTATTTCAGCTAAAGTTTATTTTATTTCAAGTATAGATTTAACAAAACTATAACATGTAAATGGGAGTTATATTGAGGCAAACTGTTCAATCATGGCTGCAACAAACTGAACTGGGTCATTTGAAATGTCTATAAACACCCGTATTAATAAAAACGAGCGGGAAAAAAATAATAAACAGTAATATGTACCTACACATGGCTTTTTGGAACTTTTAGAGCATGTAATAGTACTTCATTACTTACAAAGAATCGCTGAATCAGGTTTGATTCGGTTCTTTGAAATGATTTGTTCACAAGAGTCAAACTTCCTGTCAGCATTACCCTCCGACCCGGACGTACACATGAATTCACGCGTGTGGTGTGCTTGTCTTGAACACAGGAATCAAGAAAAGAAAAACAATCAAAAATCGCCTTATTGGGCCAAGTAATGGTATGTTTCCTGCAATTTGGATATTTTATTTCTATCCGTAATAGGTTTGCACTTTTATTTCGGTGTACACGGTGTAATACTTGTGATACTCGATCATGGAAATAAATAAATATTTCATTTAACAGACATTAGAGATCCTCTTTTTCCCTCAAAGCTTAAAAGACTCGTGTCCGAGTTAATCCGTTGATTGTTAGCTAAAACAAAAATGACAATGTCACGTCTGTCTGGTTAGTAAAACTGTCTTTCGATGTGTAGTAAGATCATCCCATATTGTGAAGAAATGCTGCTTACGTTACTTTAAAACCATTGTTTATAACAGGGCGTTTCAATCTTTTAGATACCACAGACCTCCAAATATCATAGTTTGAGAAACCCCAAATGCTAAAATTTTAAAGGCAGCTACATATTTTAATGTATAAAGACCCAATTTATGCTTTGAAAATGTAATGTGAGTAAAATATTTTTTGAAAAATGCTTGATGCTGTGCTATAGTACTTTACTTTAAATATTTGTTTTTCAATCATTTTCACATTTCTGTTTAGATATTTATATCTTGATTTTATTATTTATTTATATATTTTTTTAAAAATTAATACTGTTTTTCTCTGAACTTTTCGACAGACCCCCCCCTAGCAATGCCTTACTCTGCCCCCTTGAGGTCCCCAGACACTAGTTTGAAAACCCCTGGTTTTGTTATCAAAATCATTTTGTGCAAATCCCATTACAACATTGTTCTTTTCTCTCTATTTAAGAGTGACAACTTCAAGAAGACACCTGTTATAATTGACCTTTGAGGGCGTATAAGAATGTCTGGGATTATGTTGAACCTGGTTTATGAGCCTGGTCCTCAAGGCAAATCAGGTAAATCCATAGGAAATCCCAAACATGACCATTTCCTTGGAAGAAGACGTTACCTGGAGCACAAGGGTTTGTTAAAAGACAAGCAAAATAAAAAGTGGAACAAACAGCTCCATCAGAAAAAGAAAAAAAAGTCAAAAACACAGCTCAGTGGAGGAGATCTTTCAAAAAAAAGTGCTGTTTTTCCTAAATCTACCTCGACGAACAAAACCAATAAGCCTTCAAGTTCTGCGAATACGTTTTCCCAGAAATCCACATCATCATGTCCATCCACTGCCAGCAAGTCTCAGAGGGACTTGACACACCAAGCGGCACCTCGCACCCTCGGACCTTTAAAATACGTGGCATTGGACTGTGAGATGGTGGGAACAGGACCGAAGGGGATTCACAGTGAACTGGCCCGCTGCAGTATTGTTTCCTATGACAGTGATGTTATTTATGACAAATTTGTCAAACCCCTCAATCCTGTGACAGATTACCGCACTCGCTGGAGTGGAGTCAGGAAGCAGGATTTATACAAAGCCGTACCCTTCTATCAGGCACAAAAAGAGGTATGAAAGAGCATCTGTACTGAAATCATCATGTAACAGTGCGTTTGTTCATACAGTAGACACTTATCAAGCAAATCAGCTGATTTTAGTGCCATTCTTGAGCTATGTGAACATTGCAGCCCACCCATTATATTTTATGAAAATTTTATGAAAGTTTTAACTCACAGAATGTTATAATTTGTGCGTGGGCATACTATATTTGTAGTGGATCAGTAAAACTATCTCTATAAAAACATATCAAAGTTAAAATTATTTTCTGATTTTAAATTACGCATGTACTATATATTTGTTGTACCATGTCAGTTATCTGCCAATATAATTTGTAATATTGTTTAAGGCAATATTTAGCAAATATCATCATTAATATCTATTTTCAAACTACATTATTTTTGTGATACCCAAATTCACCGAGCATTTAAAATGATTGATTTTAGTTTTCTGTTTTTTTTTAGTTATCTCGTCAAAATATTAATATATTGGTTATTGACCATAATATGTAAATTATTATCAGCTTCTCGGTATTGGCCAGAATTTTCTCATCAGTTAATGTCCAATTGAAATGAAATGGCTTTACATCTCATTTATTCATTGTGCTTAAAATAAACAAACCAAGTATTGACTAACCTGTAATAGTCTGATTAAATGTATTATATGTTTTGCACACAGATCATAAAGATATTAAAAGGGAAAATGGTTGTGGGCCATGCCATCCATAATGACTTCAAGGCCTTAAAATATTTCCACCCTGCCTGCCAAACACGAGACACAAGCAAGATTCCACTGCTAAACCAGAAAGCTGGACTGCCTGAGGAACAAACTGTGTCTCTGAAGAGGCTCACTAAAGCTATCTTCGACAAGGACATACAGGTGGGTTTACCTCAGCACAGAATGTTGCAATGAGGCTCCGTGAATGTCATCTTTACCTGTGCCACAAAGAGTTCCTTAGAGGAGTTTAGCTCTCAGACATTTTAGACGGGGTAAATCTGGAGTCGGTTCAAAAGCAGTTCTTGAATCCTAGGATTGAGAGTCAGACTATTTTTATAAAGGAAAATAAGAACAGGCTTTCAGTTTTTTCCAATGAAAAACTCTTCTTATATTTTCAGACTGGGAGGGGAGGCCACTCGTCAGTAGAAGATGCCAAAGCCACCATGGAACTGTTCAAAGTAGTTGAGAAGATGTGGGAGCAAAAACTCACGTCTCTCAGCCTTTCAGATAAAGCAATGGATCTAGCTCTGAAACAAAAATAATATTTTTTTTTTAAAAGATGCAATTTTAACTTTACAACTTTTTATAGCAGCCAAGCTTCCCAGCAATGTCATGAGTTTCTATACCACTAGGGGACACTACAGTTTCCATATATATATATATATATGTATATATATATATATATATATATATATATATATATATATATATGTGTGTATATATATATATATATATATATGTGTGTATATATATATATATATATATATATGTGTGTATATATATATATATATATATATATATATATATATATATATATATTGGTTCGGTTGCTTTAAATTGCGAAAGATGTTGGACATTAACTGTATACATAAATTTGTGGTCTGTTCAGAATCATTACAGTAAGTAAAAAGAAAAACTGCTCTCACAGTGTCTGTGTTTCCGACGTCTGACTAACAGGACGAGTCAGCATTCTTCTTCTACTGTGAATTCAACACCACCACATGAATTACTGCTCCTCCTGTATTTAACTGTCCAAATGTGCAGGGCCTCAACTGCCATCCTTGAGATTACAGTCAAAGCTGTTTTCCCTCGAACCCACTCAATCATCAGTCAGTCTGTGTTTAAGAATCTGGTCGCACCACTTTGGTGATGTTTGGGAAGTAGTCGGATTTTCTTTGCCCACCAGTTTCCCAGCGGTTAAACAAGCTTATGATGGTCTGATTTTCAGCCTTATATGGGATTCTCTTTTGCACAACCAAAAATGTTCTAATGTGCTTTAGAAGACAGTCCAATACGTACACTAACCACAGTTTTTGCATGATTAAGCATAAGTATTCTCTAAAATATGCAAAAATCATGTATGGTGGAGCATATAGTTGGTCCACTTATTTAGAGTATAAGTTTATAAAACCCTTTAGGGGAAAAACATTTACTTTTAGTCCTAAAGGGTTCGCTGGTGTTGTATAGTTGAGGCAAATCTCAGATTATAAAGACCAAAGAGTCTTATATAAAGGAGCGGTGGTTTTGAAATTATAGTGCCAATTTAGATATTTTTTTCCTTGTTAGTCTCTCCATTACCATATCAAACTAAGTTTGTTTGAGTCAGCGCTCTAAAAATAAACCAGATTTTAATCCTTTCATGCATTGACAACCTCAGTCGGGATGTTTTTCCTGTGATTTATTGCTCTTGGGGCATGAAAAAAAAGATTTCAACCTTTTTTTTCAGATGTCCACCATTGGATAGCATACGTTTTTATAAAACGATACAGTAACCCTTTGTGTAATTATAACAAATCAATGAATAAAAAATGATTTTATTTTTCAAGACTCATGTGAAAACTATAAAATACATACAAAAAATGTAATAGAGTGTCAGTTACTGCAGACGCATTTGAGGATGTGTTCCATCAGGATCTCTGATGAACAAACTCTGTGGAAAAAAAAACTCTCAAACTGTAGAAAAGGCTCACACTCCCTCCATTCTACCAGAGTTGATCAATTTACCCTTTTTTTGAAATCTACATTTATCTATTTGTGTTTTCAAACTGTGGATAAACTAGTGATCAGGTGTTATCAGTCTCATCTGAAATGAGCAGTGTTGGAGGTAACGCATTACAAGCAACGTGCATCACGTAATCAGATTACTTTTTGATGTAACTGCAAATTACTTTCTAATAACAAAAATACATTTACTCGCAGCTAAAAAGGTTACAGCAGATGAAGCATTTTCAAAAACAAAAGTCACAGAAATAGTATGAATTGTAGCTGAAATATAGCAAGTGATCCATGATGTCCCAATTTAGTGGACCGATAATTAGTCAGAATTTCCTCCCGATATAAAATCAGTACTTGGGAAATGTAACAATTATAGAACTCTAGGTGTTATTTGAAATTGCAACACTTTGTTTTTACCCGCAAGTGTCTCCTGGGATAGAAGGAATGGATAGATATTCCGGAGCAATTTGGCATTTCTAACCGCCCATCAGCCATTTTTAATTGGAGAAAAAAATTCACATGCAATGGTTTGCCACTTGATGGCAGCGTAACGGATGATGCATTAGTAGGGGTCCACTGTAGTGACCTCTATGCGACGAAAGATTTAATAAGTAATGAATATTTTAAATCCGAAATATATCAATATCTAAACAGTAACGCTGCTTAATATTTTTGTGGAAACTGATACATTTTTTTCAGGATTCTTTGATGAATAAAAATTGTTTAATTATAATTGCATTACAAATAACTTTACTGCCACTTTTGACCAATTAAATGCATTCTTGCCGAATATAAGTATTAATGTCTTTTATTACTGACCCCAAACTAGTGTGTATGTGTGTGTGTGTATATACATACTTATATATATATATATATGTATATATATACAATTTCTCCCTAAAGTTATTTAAAATAACTTATAGATTACATAATATAAAATAATTAATATGTGCATAATATTTATTAATTTATTATTTATTGGTTAAATACCAATAAAAGCTATAAATTGTTTATCGCTAGTTTATTATATCTATTGCATTAACTAATTTTATACTGATGAAATTGAGGTTAATGGGGTGTGCTGTAGAGAGATGGCAGTCAGTGACTTCATACTTTCCCATTCGTGGCTTGGATGTGGATTGTAGTAATGTCTGTAAAACGGATCAAGTTTTAAAGTCCTCAATGGTTGGCAGGCAGGGCTAATCTTGTGGTACAGAAATAGGTACCCTTGCTCATTACTAAAGGATTACCATAATGTAAGAGCCAATAAATAATGTACTGTAGTTTTATGGAAACTCGAATCTGGTCTTTTTTGTGTATAGTAAATTCCATATAGTTGTTCAGGGTGATATTACCTGACTTTTCATCATCTGCACAGATTTAGGATTTCTGAGACAGCTCTATTGATATGTTAAATCCCTCTTTTAAATGGCAGTATTAAAGAGTTTATGAAACAAAGCCGTATTCACCCTCCTCTGTCTGTGCGGAAACTAATCCTCACTTCTATCATCCAACCTCTCATCTCCTGAAAGTTTTAACAGGAGGCTAGACTCTGGTCTGTTGTGTGCAAAATGCGGTTACCTTCACAGACATGACTCACAAATGGATCAGATTCAAACTTACAGATGTGAATCAGCAGTGACTCATGCCTTTAAACCATTTCAAACGGGTAATTTCTCTGAATAAGCAGTTGTCTCATCATTACTGAGGGATCTGGTTATTAGAGCTCACCAATCTTGACACAAATTTCCCTTTGCTTGGGCAGCGAGTTATGGAAGGTGTACGTGCACCCTACAGAAGTGATACACCGTTGCACTGGTCCAGAGTCACGTAGCTTATATTTGGCTATTTAGTCAGAACGTGTGTAGAACTAGATGCTTACATAACCATTTAATTCTCAGTTTACCCTGTTGTTGTGGCCTTGCGAATGAATGAACCTAAGCATTCATTGTGGCGCTCACCCCTTGGACTCTTGCTCAATACAAAGTTGATCCTTACATTAAACAGGAATATTTCCTTTAAACAATGGGCAAATTCAGTGAGAGTGAAAGTTTCCTCAAGAAACCATCCATGTAACAAAATGATTTCCCTACTTTTCCCTCTACATTACTAGAGGAGTAAGCGACGAGTTGGCGCCGTTTTCATTCTGTGTTGAATATCTCTGGAACAAAGAAGACAACCTTTTTTTTTAGGATTAAAAACAGGTAGGCCTACTAAATTATACTGAATTATAAATCATGAATTATGAAATTGTACAACAGAACCAGGGTTGTGATTTTGAAAATGTTCACAGAATCACTTAATCTACTATTCTGGCTTGTAAAAAGCACTCACGTGATCGTAGAATGAATTACGAGAGACTTGTACCACGTGACCACTGCAGAATCAGATTGATTTTGGAGTAAATAGGCAAGTGCATGAGGACGTAAATCAGAGGACGTAAACAGTGCAGCGTCACGACATTCGTGAACACGTGTTATCTCACAGAATTATGTTTATGATTCGTTTATGACAGGCTCACATTTACCGCATATTTAATGACTTAAACAATTAGATACTGAAACAAAAATCGGCCCATGTGGCGAATTGATCTTTGTTTTACCATTAAGAAATTGAAGTTGTCTTCACCTCGACAGGTTTTAATCTTTTAATAGTTTGACAGAGTCAATGTGGGCCAAGAGTTTTCCCAATTATGAACTCAAGCGACCCCCAGAGCTAAATGTAAAGCCAATAACATCGCTCTTTGCTTTTCTTTCTTTCTTTCTTTCTTTGTTCGTTAAACAATAGCACGCATAAAACCTGCACCTCTTCTCTTTTTCTCGACGAGACAGCTTTATGAAGGACACGAGTGGTCGTTTCAAATCAGTTTTCGGTCACTGGTCATTTTGAAACAGGACATCGAGCGACCATTTCAGGTGTGAATGTCTCTCTCTCTCTCTCTCTCTCTCTCTCTCTCTCTCTCTCTCTCTCTCTCTCTCTCTCTCTCTCTCTCTCTCTCTCATTCTAATTTAAGACATTTTAACTTTTTTTTTCTCCGTCCCTTCCCACTTACCCTGTTGGCTAAAGAGAGTGGGTTGATCGGAGATCCTTTATTCCTCCTCTCTCTGTCATTCTCTCTCTCTTTCTTCGCCTCCTCTGGACGAGCTCACAGCATCCATCATCTCCAGCTTACACTCTATGAAACTACTTAATCCATCTAAACTGGGGCTTTTCAAGAGAAATCCTTGGAATGAGGTATGTGGCTTTAAATGCATTTAAATTGACTAATGATTCTGTAAAAGCAGTTGCACCTTGGAAAATTGATTTCTTTGCTATTGGATTTTGACTTTTGAGCATCTTTTTTAGGATTAGTAAGTGAATTCTGCTTATATAGAACATTTTCTGCCCTGCATATTTTCAAGTTTGAGCAACACAGCAGGAGATGCTGTGGTGGAAATTACTATGCTGAATATGCAGGTTGCATCAGCCCATGTGAATTGGACATGGGTCTGGAACTATTATGCAGAGCATTATTCATTCAGAATATTGTTATAATATAACTTGATTTAATAGTTGTTAATTGATAAAGCGTGTCTTATAATTCTTTCACTGTTCTTCAAAAGAAACTTTTCTTATTAGGAATATGTTTTGGCTACATGGGTCTTTGGAGATGAAAAGTTCTTGATGTTACATTATTGGTTCTTCAGATCAGAATTTTTTTGCATCTGGGTTTTTTAAACCACCATATGTAGCTTTCTGTTGTGTGTCAAACAAAAAAGACTCTTTTATGGCATCAGGCTGTAAAAGCCCTTTTCATTTGGATCCGTAATTTCTGACAGTGCATCTATTCCTGGAGTGCTTGTAGTGAGAATTAATTTTAGAGTTTTTGTTGTATGTGTTTGAAAGCTTGTCAATGTTGGAAGGCACATAAGTGCTCTTCACAGACTGAGCCTTCAAAGAGACGACACCTGCTCTTGACATTTCTAAGTGAATACGTGTCTTCATGCAAGCAGTAACTGAGCCTGCACTTGAGATAAATGAATTTGCAGTAACCCTAGCAAACAGTCAACCTGCAATTTTTTATTTTTATCTCCATTACCTAAATATACAATTACTGCACAAAAATAGCCAGTTATTTAACTCTGCAGATAATAATTTACAGATTACTGAGTGCTGAAAAGAACTGCTAATGTAAGAGCCTCATGAACAAAATCTAAGAAAAATGTTAATCCCAAATATAATAACACATGATCCATAAATAAATATATATATATATATATATATATATATATATATATATACACATATACACACTCACAGAAGTGAGTACACCCCTCACATTTTTCTAAATATTTTATTATATCTTTTCATGTGACGAAACTGAAGAAATGACACGTTGCTACAATGCTAGAGACCTTGCGCTCCTCCACCTTTCCGTTTGAGGATGCCCCACAGATGCTCAATACGGTTTAGGTCTGAGACATGCTTGGCCAGTCCATCACCTTTACCCTCAGCTTCTTTAGCAAGGCCGTGGTCTTCTTGGAGGTGTGTTTTGGGTCGTTATCATGTTGGAATACTGCCCATGCTCATGCTCTGCTTTAGTATGTCACAGTACATGTTGGCATTCATGGTTCCCTCATTGAACTGTAGCTCCCCAGTGCCGGCAGCACTCATGCAGTCCCAGACCATGACACTCCCACCACCATGCTTGACTGTGGGCAAGACACACTTTTCTTTGCATTCCTCACCTGGTTGCCGCCACACATGATTGACACCATCTGAACCAAATAATTTTATCTTGTTTGCGGGCTTTCTTGTGCATCATCTTTAGAAGAGGCTTCCTTTTGGGACGACAGTCATGCAGACCAATTTAATGCAGTGTGTGACCTATGGTCTGAGCACTGACCCCCCCACCTCTTCAGCCTCTTCATCAATGCTGGCAGCACTCATATGTCTATTTCTCAAACTCAACCTCTGGATATGAGCATGTGCACTCAACTTCTTTGGTCGACCATGGCGAGGCCTGTTCTGAGTGGAACCTGTCCTGTTAAACCGGTCAATGACCTGAAGAGAGCTGCGACCACAGTTTCAAAGAAAACCATTAGTAACACACTACGCCGTTATTAATTAAAATCCTGCAGCGCAAGGTTCCCCTGCTCAAGCCAGCGCATGTCCAGGCCCGTCTGAAGTTTGCCAATGACCATCTGGATGACCCAGAGGAGGAATGGGAGAATCGTCATGTGGTCTGATGACACAAAAATGGAGCTTTTTGGTCTAAACTCCACTCGAGTACAAACCCAAGAACACCATCCCAACTGTGAAGCATGGAGGTGGAAACATCATTCTTTAGTGATGCTTTTCTGCAAAGGGGACAGGACGATTGCATCGTATTGAAGGGAGGATGGATGGGGCCAAGTATCGCAAGATCTTGGCCAACAACCTCCTTCCCTCAGTAAGAGCATTGAAGATGGGTCGTGGCTGGGTCTTCAAGCATGACAACGACCTGAAACACACTGACAAGGCAACTAAGGAGTGGTTCCGTAAGAAACATCTCAAGGTCTTGAAGTGGCCAAGCCAGTCTCCAGACCTGAACCCAATAGAAAATCTTTGGAGAAAAACCTGAAGGATCTGGAGAAGGTCTGTATGGAGGAGTGGGCCAAAATTCCTGCTGCAGTGTGTGCAAACCTGGTCAAGAACTACAGGAAACGTATGATCTCTGTAATTGAAAAAGCAAAGCAAACTTATGTCATGCAATAAAATGCAAATGATTTACTTAAAAATCATACAATGTGATTTTCTGGATTTTTGTTTTAGATTCCGTCATTCACAGTTGAAGAGTACCTATGATAAAAATTACAGACTTCTGCATGCTTCGCATGCTTCTGCATGCTTCGTAAAACCCGCAAAATCGGCAGTGTATTAAATAACAAATAGGCATTTTGTTTTAAAAAGTATTCTGTTGTGAAATTGCATACACAGACCAGCCACTTGTCAGGTGGTTAAAATTACATGGAAAACTGAGACCTACAAATGAGCTTTTCATTAAACTCACAGACCCCCTGCAATTCCTTCACAAATCCCAGTTTTGTAAACCCTGATGAAATGTAATGTTTAATGTATTTTATGTTGTTGATAAAGATTGGAATATATTTTCTTTCTCTTTGTATTTTTATATCAATATGGTGCGATATTATACTATTCTGTTAAATGTTATAAGTGAGTGAGGTCAAAAGTAATCTAAAAGTAGTCAGATTATATTTCCTAAAAATGTAGTGTAATGGATTACATTACTTATTTGCATGTGGATATAAGGTTGAATTGAGTTTTGTTAAATGCCATTATAACAGTGTACTGATTTTAGCAACTCTTTAGCAAATTTTAGTAGATCTTAATATTGTGCCTGAGACTAAAGGCTTTGACACAAATATTAGAGATGGTTGTGCAAGTGGGGAAGAGATGTCTGCAGCACACCTGCTGGATGATTTTGCTTTGTGGAACAAGCTAAGCAGAAATCCAGGTGCCAAATGTAGCATGAGAGACATGATTCATGAATACCTGTTTGGTCTACATTTGCAGTTATTGCAGTGCTTACGCGAGACAACTTTATTCTATTGAGACATTGAGTGTTAATGTCTGCAATGTGTTTTCAGCTGTAAAATTACAGCACTTTATTGGCTGTAGTGCTACAGCAACCATTAATCTTCACAATGGCTTAGCTTTTTTCTAAACCCATCGCTCAAATAGGTGTAGCAGAGCTGAAATAAGTCGATGTGTGAGTGTTTTTCAAGCAGTTATAAGATAAAGGTCCTTCATACCATCTGACAGATTGAGTTAAACTATTTTCATCTTGCTTGCATCCACACATCTTCTTATCCTTTGCTGGTTTTCTTTAAAGATGTTGTAAACAAATGTATACATTTATGCCTTCACTTATATTTTGCATGTATTGTGGAACAAAGTAAACTATTTTGTCATTTCTTCTCAAATTATTTAGGTGTCCTCTCTTTCAATCACCATAGCCAAAATACTCGCCTGAACCCCTGCAGGACTCATCTGACCTAATTTAACTGTACAGCATTCATGTCCAGTCCTGATCTCCCCAATTCTGAAGAGTATAGAGTCTCTCATGATAAACCACTAAGAAAGTAAATCAGGATGGGATTGTTGTAGAGTCCCAGAATAAATATTTGATGATGCATACTATATTCTTTTGATTCATACATTAATTTTGTCACATTTTCCCTTTAAATTTCTATTTTTATATTAATTATGTTACTATGTTTAGATATGAGTAGATTATGTAAATAATTTGAACCATGCATGTGTCTTAATGTCAAGCAAAAATTACATTTTGCAGCTAGTAGAACTATAAAACAGGCCTGTCTTTCTATAAATGTTGTTGTACCTCTTTATAATAAGGTTCAGTTTATATTAGAGGGTTAGTTCACTCAAAAATGAAAATTATGTCATTAATTACTCACCCCATGTCCTTCTTCGCCCTTAGTTCATCTTCGAAACACAAATTAAGATGTTTTTGGTGAAATCCGAGCAACTTGTCCATAGACCGCAATATAATCAACTCTTTCCAGGTCCAGAAAGGTACTAAAGGCATTGTTAAAATAAAATAAAAAACTGCTAAAATACTCCTGGTTCAACCTTAACTTTATGAAGCGATGAGAATACTTTTTGTGCGCAAAAACAAAACAAAAATAATGACTTCATTCAACAATCTCTTTTCTTCCTTGTCATTATCCTTACGCAGGTGACACAGTAAGCACAGTGAAGGCTTCCATGTTGAAGTCCGAGTGCCTGTAGTCACGTCAATTGTTTTAACAATGTCCTTAGTACCTTTCAGGACCTTGACAGTGGTTGTTAAATTCCTGTCAATGGACGAGTCATATAACTCTCAGATTTCATCAAAAATATCTTAATTTGTGTTACGAAGATGAATGAAGATCTTTTAATTGTGGAAAGACATGAGAGTGAGTACTTAATGACAGAATTCTAACCCTTTAACTTTTATTTATTTAAGTAATAATATTTATTTAACTAAAACTTTAAAAAAAACTAAATTTTTAAAGCATTTATTAAGTTAGGTTAATGGCAACATACTGTGTACAGTATTGTGCAAAAGTTTAGGGTCAGCATATATATATATATATATATATATATATATAAATTAATTCAGCAATCCTTATCCTTCCTTATCATTATTCAGCAAGGATGCATTAAATTTATCAAAAGTGACAGTAAAGGCATGTTATAATGTTACCACGGATTTCTATTTCAAGTAAAGGCTGTTCTTTTGAACTAACCAAATCTGTATTTTAGAATGATTTCTGATTGATTAAGTGGTCTCGAGGAATAGCTGATGAAAATTCAGCTTTGCCAATAAAGTTATTTTGAATTGTACTAATAATTCTCAGTATTACTTTTTTGACTGTATTTTTATATAAATGCAGCCTTGGTTGAGTATGAAACTTTTTTCAAAAACATTTAAAAAAATCTTACCAATCCCAAACTTTTAAATGGTAGTGTGTACTGTTGTTCATTGAACATTCGTGTTTGTTCATTTTAAATTATTGATCATTAAGAATTTGACTTTTTATAAAGTCTATGTAGCAGTTTACAGTCACAATTTATAAAAAAATATATATATTTACCTTGTTCTTCTTATTCTAACAGAGTGGACACATCCATTGTTACTTGACTGTTTTCAGGCTTCTGCTCTCATCCGCTTCCAGTTATTTTAGCTGTACCAAAACTGTCCGTTATGCTGCTGGATATTGCAAACTGTTATTAGTTGTCATATTGTTTTAATTTTCTATTATAGGCATATACACACTGGTTTGTAGTGAAAATGTGCAAAAGTGGCCACATAATCACAGAAAATGGTTTAGTTCTGCTTTGCTACATAAGGTGAATACATTTTGTGCTCTTTCTTTTCATTTCTTTATTTATATTTTCTCTGGTTCAGTTGCGAGGCTCAGTCCACCATTCGGATCCGTTCTTTACAGATTCTTACAGAGCTCAGATAATGGGTGTGTGCTTGGCTAGCCAGATCTACCATTGCCTGCTTGGCTAATAACACCTCAGACTTCTGCAGCCTGGGAGAATTACCCTCTCTGTCTCTCTCTGCGTGAGTTCCGGTCAGCCTGTGTTTCTGAGGACAGTGCTGGTTGCCCCGGGTGATGGACGAAGTCACAGAGAGTCATGCGAGGTTAGAAAGGGCTTGAGTTTGAGGGTGGGTGTGTTACTAAGAGAGAAGAAAGAGGAAGGGTATATTGCCCTTGACCAAGCTCACAGACAAGACATGGAAAAGTAAAGGAAAAAATGAGTGAAATGCAAAAGAGAAGGGCATTGTATAGAGAACGCTGTGTGTGGGAAAGTTTGTCTGCTTTCTTTTATAATCCCTTGTCTGAGAGTTTGTCCAAAAGATCCAGCATATGGCAAACTAGTCCAAGACTAAAACCAAGTGTTCAGCAGGGAATTGTGAGCTTCTTCTACGCCCTGCACAATCACTGTAAGTGAAATAGACCACCTCCTTCCTCATTTCTTTTTGAATGAAGTCATTCTGTATTCCAGACAGCAGGCGTCCGTGAAGATGCTTGCCTAAGCACTTTTGAGGTTGTTGGGCCCTGTCCTCCATGTTTGAATTTACAACAATCCAGATTTACTTCTGGCTTATGAAAATGTTGTTGCGTCTGTTGATAATGTTCTCAAGAACAACAGGAGTCAAAATAAGCAGAGCCACCGATCAAATACTTGCAGATGCGTGCAGTTAAACAGCAATGGAAATAAGTCTTCTCAGCATTAAAGTCCTTGCTGTGTCCTTTCTGAAAACCACAACCTGTGCTTCTCTACTTAATGTTGCAGATTTAAGTCCAAGTCTACTTTTAGAGGAGGTACAGTGAATATGCAAACACACTTCTTCTCTGAGCAGTAACATGCATTCATGTATCCAACTTTAGGTCAACCAGTTCAGGCCAGTTTCCATCCATCTCTCTCTCTTTCCCTCTCAGGCATACCGTTTCCATGTACCCATTACTCTACCTCTCTAAAAAATGCACCATAGCGTCAGAACTTCCTGCTCTGGTGCGTCTGAGGCTTTTGTGCCCTGAATTCAGCTTTTTCTGGGCTTTGTAGTTCCTGTCTTGTACTTACAGTAAACCACTTCTGTTGGACCTCTGGATCAGAGAGCTTAATGGGCCATATCTTTGGTGAACTTTCATTTTAAATTGAAAACAGGAGAAAAAGGTTACATCATGGAAGTGTGCTTCGGAATTGTTGGTCTTTCGAGAAGGCACAAATCATACTGTTTATTTTTTTATGTTAAAATGTGGATTCTGAATATATATATGCATACCGTGTTGGGGTAACTCATTACAAGTAATGTGTTACATAATCAGATTACTTTTTTCAAGTAATGAGTAACACATTAAATTTAAATTTACAACAAAATATCTGAGTTGCTTTTTCAGCGCAAATATACTTTCTGCATTTAATCTCACTTTATTAACCAGTGTCTTCGCTGCTGACCTTCGATGATCCAATTCAACCATACTAATAATCAAAATTTATTTTAGATAAACATCACATTTGTGTTTATTTTTCTGAAGTAAGAGTGTTGAACTTTCTTCTCCTGCATACAATTTTCTTGCGATCCAGGACTTTAGCACAGCTGAAAGGTTTGTTATTTACTCCTTAAATGTTATTTTATATATGTTTTTTTATTTTTATTTAAAATAAGTTCATACTGAACGAATTTGCTGTTCCAAACCCAGAGGAGTGGTGCACAGATGAATTGTTCAGAAGACTAAAACTTCCATTGGTACTTCCATTTTGGTCTCATTGATTAAAATTCACATTGCATCAGTAAATTTCCTCAACATCAGCCTGTTCTCTATTAGGTAACATTACACATCGGAGATGAGGGTCTTTCTTTAGGGATGTAGTCTGTAATTTCACATCTGGTTGGTTGTAAAAGATTCATGTAAACAGAGAAGAGTAACAATTAGATACTTAAATGACCTCTTATTTTGCACAGACATCACCATAAACATCCTGTTGTTAAAGTCAATGATATGTTATCATGTAAAACTGATGTAATCAACTCATTACCTTCCACTTCATTTAAATGGTGCCTGGAGTCCTACATGAAAGTATAAAATTGCTTATGTAGTGTTGCTAAAACTTACTTGGATATTTGGATATGGTCACTGAGATATTTCAAATTTGTTAGAATCACTGGACCACTGTTATGTCTACTTGTTTTTTTGGCTCACTCTTTGAGGCATGACTATTCAATTCATTCGGTCTTTACAAACAGTATTTCAGTGGATCTAGCAGGTGGTCTTTTATTTATTTATTTCAGCCTGTCTCACTTAGAAACCATCTAGCTGCTAAAACATTCCCTTTCACTGGGCCATTTAGCTAAACACAGTCTATATTGTGCTCTGTGTATAGTTTAAGGGCTACACAGAGACAGGTGCATAAAGATGACATTAGCGGAGATGGATGTTCTGGTACAGAGATGCTCATGTCTGTTTGGTGACTCGTCAGAATTCTGAGCACATACAAGAGCTCCCAAAGACTCCAAAGATCTGAATCATGCCAGCTGGACATAGCACAGGGTTGCCAAATCCTTTGTCCAGTAAGCGCTCGACTAACCTCTGATCCAGAAAGGCTTGTGAAAATGCAAAGCCACGCATAAAGCTAAATAAAACAAATAAAAATGTTATTCAACACAAATTATAAGTTTGCAAAGTCTCCTTGTGTAAAGAATAAACACACCCTCTTAAGACTATGCTGTGGGTCTGAAAATTAGAACTGCAGGCAAGCCTTTCTGTTTTGTTCTCTTCAGGATCATGCCTTTTAAAACCAGAGTTTTCAACCAGAGGTTTACAAAGGGGGATCTGTGGAGGAGATTATTACAAATATACAATTTTCGTTAAACATGTTAAGTATTTGTTAATTGGTTTACCCTTATATAAACTAATTATTCTTATGGGAAAATTCATATAATTATATTATAATTCAGTTTTTTTAAAAGTGTTACCCTGTTTTGTGGATAACACCGATTTTTTTCTACAATATTATATATTATAATATATATTATAATATGGTAGTAATTATGTAATCACGAAGCAGACTTTAAGTAGTTCAGGGAGTACATTAATATTATTCTTATTATATATATATATATATATATATATATATATATATATATATATATATATATTTTATTTATTTTTTTTTTTTTTTTTTAATGATAGTCTTAATTGATGATAATTTAGGTCCCTTGTCCTAAAAAGTTTTTCCTTAATTTTACATCCAGTATTAAATCACTTAATTTAGTCACTTAATGCTATTAAAGTAGCTATTAAAATTTTGCAGTCAGTCACATTCTCAAGAATTCAGAATGTGAATTGACACAATCTGGCAACAGCAGATGCACAAAGAACTTTCACTCCCCCTGTCTCATTTTCTCTTCTCACTTTCTCACACAAGACAGTGTGTCATTTTCCCCTATGAATATCCATGAAGTTTCACTGGAACAGAATGCAGTTAAATTCAGTGACATAAATTAGCTAAATTGCTGTACTGGAAATAAAAGTTTGCTTCTTTCATTTCAACACAAAGACCTTATGTTGTGGTGTCACAGTTGACTTTTATGATGCTGTTCTTTGACTTTGCTGCTATATACTCTCTCTCTCTCTCTCTCTCTCTCTCTCTCTCTCTCTCTCTCTCTCACTCTCTCTCTCTCTGTGTTCGGTCTCAGATCAGCGATGTTCCTGCATATACTGCTGCGTACCATCTGCCTTTTTGTCTTGTCATCTTCAGCCGTCCTCAGTCCTGCAGCAGGTTTGTCTCACCTCTACCGTTCAAGACACTGGAAATGATTAATGATAAATAACAGTAAAGGTCACAGACAGCTCTTAGAGTCAAACATTCAAACTAGATACAAGTTACAAGTGTGTGTTATTGCACTTTTATGCAATGCAGAGCCTGTAAATGCACAGTAAAATTTAATTATATTCTTTGGCCACACTTTATATTAGGTGTCTTTAACTACTATGTGCTTGCATTAAAAAAATGGTACAACATACTTGTTGTTTTCATGTTGTATTGCAAAACTCTTGCTCTATTGAGGTGGATATGGGTAAAGTTAAATTTTTTGTGACACTGTTAGGTTTAAGGGTGGGTTTATGGGTAAGTGAAGGGTCAACAGTGTGTAATAGGTGTAATTACCAAAATTATTATTATTTTTTTTAAAAATATAAATACAATGTAAAAACATGCATTAACTATAAGTACATTGTATTAAATGATAAATTCAAATGTTAGTAGTTAAAGGAACTTAATATAAAGTGGGACCTAAGCTTTAAATATTGAATATGGAAATCCAAATCAGTTCAGTATTTAACTGTCAGTTCTTTAGTATCTCAATCATTCATGTCTTTTTCTCAGATGAGACCACATTCTTACAAGTGGCCATTTCTGATAGCCCAGTGACTGCCATTTTGGGGGGCTCCCTAACTCTGCCCTGCATGGTGAGACTCTCCCGGACCCCTTCCTTGGGTCGGCATGCTGTACTGACCCAGCCACGAGTCAAATGGAGCTTTCTTTCATCAAACAGAGAGACAGAGATCCTAGTGGCCCGTGGTGAGCGGGTAAAGGTGAGTGAGTTGTATAAAGGCAGGGCTTCACTGCTGAATTATGCTGCCTCTTCAGCTGATCTTACCCTCAGACTGGATAGGCTGATACACAATGACACAGGCTTCTACCGCTGTGAAGTCCAGCATGGCTTGGAGGATGCTCACGACCAGGCCCAAGTCAAAGTAAAAGGTGATTATTATTTTAAAGTCTCTGTTACAAAACTTTAGATTTTCCCACATATAGTATAGTAGTGTTTTGAACAAGATAGTGATAGAAATTCCTGCTTAATTACATTAATTAAATGTATATATAACATAAATGTATATATAAGGTGTGTGTGTGTGTGTATATATATATACATATACATATAGAGAGAGAAAAAATACAGTAAAAACAGTAATATTGTCAATTATTTTTACAATTTAAAATAACTTTTCTATTTAATGTTTTCCATATGTAATTTCATTCCTGTGATTAGCAAAATTGAATTTTCATCATTACTCCAGTCTTCAGTGTCAAATGATCCTTCAGGAATTTATATGCTGATTTGATGCTTAAGAAATATTTCTTATTATTGGCAATGTTGAAAACACTTGTTCTGCAAATATTGCTATACAGCTAATAAAATATGGTGTCTGTTTTCATATGTTTTCTTCCACACTAGATAATGGCAACTTATACTTTATAACAGCTCAAAGGCTGTGATATATGAGAGCACTGATATGCTGTGTGTTCTTAGGTGTTGTTTTCCTCTACCGCCACACCTCAAGTCGCTATGCCTTTACTTTTGATGAGGCCAAAGATGCGTGCGAGGACATCGGAGCTCAGATTGCTTCTCCAGAGCAGCTGCTGGCTGCGTACCACAGTGGCTATGAGCAGTGTGACGCTGGCTGGCTTTCAGATCGCTCTGTTAGGTGAGTGACAGACACATCAAATAACCAATGATGCCATGCTATAAGGTGTATGTTTGCACTAGATGTGATGGAGACAAGTTTCCAGCGACTAGCAATTTGTCTCTTCATACATAAAGCAACAAAATCTCAGTCAATAGAACATTTTTGACATGTAATGTCTGGAACAGATTTCTGGACAAATAGAGTGCCACAAAAGTCAATCTCATTCTCTCTCTTCATAGGGGAATTGATTGTGAACAATGACATAAAAAAAACCTTTCAGGACAAACCCGTAAGCAACTAGGCTGTATATGCTATGATATACGCTTTTGTTAAAACAATCAACCTGCAATATTTCAACTTGTTTTTTAAATAATTGTGTTTAACTGCAGACAGCCCTGGTGAAAAACTATATTACCCATAATTCTGCAAAGAAATCCCAACCAATCAGAAATTTACAACAAGTAAATCGCAGAAAATAAGTCTTTAGGTCTGCCCACTCTCGCTGTGAATGAAGAATATTTATATATATTTATTTATTTTAAAAATCTAAAAAAAAATTCTAAAAATCAAAGTTTGTAATGTTGTTATTAACCTCATAGCTGATTGTTTTGGCTCATAGCTTACATGAAGACTGTTTTTTTTTTAATTCTTAAAAAGGAAAAATTCTTCTGGAACCAAGGCTGCTGAAAAAGTGGGCAGATGCTGTTGCACTCGATAAGATTTCACACTGGGCTGTGCTAACCAGTGCAACATTGTCCTGCCACAGTGTTTATGATATAAATAAATGAAATTATATTGACAAAGTAACAAGGTTAAGCTTAAATGGTTTTGATTAATAACAAAAATACATGTATCTTTAATGTCTGTTAAAATGTTTTTATGCAATGCCTTCCTAGATACCCAATCCAGATGCCTCGTGAAGGTTGTTTTGGAGACATGGATGGATTACCAGGCGTTCGAAACTATGGCTTGATGGATAATGATGAACTCTTTGACGTGTATTGCTATGTGGAGAACATTCATGGTAAACCACTCCCAAAACATTGCTAGTATTCACTTTTGCAAACAATGCTAACTGTGCTCCATATAAGATTTTGATATTGGCAAGCAGTCCATATTTAAAGAACACAAGCAGTTCATATTTAAAGAATGCACCCTGTTAACAATGTCTTGTGAAAGCAAAAATTGGTTGTTCATTCATTGATGTAACTGTTTTTAGGGGAGGTTTTTCATGGGTCAACCCCACAGCGTTTTAGCTTGTTAGAAGCTAAGACATACTGTGAGCAGCTGGGAGCTCAGCTAGCCACCACTGGCCAGCTGTATGCCGCATGGAATGATGGTTTGAATCACTGCAGTCCTGGCTGGCTTGCTGATGGAAGCGTTCGCTACCCCATTGTGACCCCTCGTGAGCGGTGTGGTGGTTCTGAACCTGGTGTCAAGACAGTTTATCGTTTTAGCAATCAAACAGGATTCCCAGAACAACATACTCGCCATGATGCCTACTGCTTCAGAGGTATTGACAGAGGGGTTTGAATCTGGGCTTCCCAGGGGGTCCTAGAGGGTCTGTAAAATATTGAGGGAAAAAATGCATTTTTAGGGCTGTACACTTGAAGAGTTAGTTCATCCAAATTTGAAATAAGCAGTCCTGATATCCTGTTTTTGTATATAAATATACATCTGCTTTTATATTTTAGGAAGGGAGTCCCTCCCAATGATATTATGTTTAGGGGTTCTTGACATCAAAAAGTTGGAAAAGCCCTGACCAGTCCCATACAATCATAACACTTAGATAAATTAATCTATTCTTCTCTTTCTCTACAGCTAACAGCAAGTCTCATACAGTCCCACCTATAGATTATATGGCAACAGAGCCAGAGGACACTGAGCAGCATATTGTGACTTTAGCAGATCCCCAAGAAGAATACAGCATGGATCCGGTCACTCAACAGTCGGAAAATGAAGCTCAGGGGGCTGTTGAGTCCTTCTCCATCTACAGCACACAAACTACTTCAGAACCTGAGGAACACAACCACACCCTAAGCTCCCAGGAAGATGTCCCTGCTAGCACCAGAAGAGATCTCACCACCCCAGCCAGCACAGACATATATCCAGAGGTCACCTGGCAAAATGTTCAGTCTGTTCCAGAGATTTACATTGATCCGAAACACAATAATTTCATGCAAGAAGGAGAACCAGTAATAAAAGCTTCCTCAATTGATGGTGTTAAGAGCAGCAATCATAGACACTACCAACCAATGCCAGATACCAACTTAGAGCCAGGAGAGCCCATCAAATTCACCCCACCTACAGAGGCTCAGCCTAAGCCAACAGAGGCACCGTCCTCTCAACCGAAGGAGATAAATGGGTCCAAACACTTCCAACCCATGCCTGACACTAACCTGGAGGATGTGGATGAAGATAATGTGACCAGTGAGATCTCCACGACTACTGAGGGCACTACACTGGAATATGACTCAAGCAACGACACCATGACGTACAATACTCCAGTGCAGTCGGGTTCCTCAACATACTTTCCTGAAGATGCCTCAGTGGAGGAAAATGCAGGAAATATTACAGAAGGGACAGATGAAGACCGAGGTCTTTTTATGAACACAACTCAGTCGACCTCAGTAATAATATCCAGCACTGACGGTTGGTTGGAGGGTTCTGGTGAGAATTTGACCTTGTTATCCACAGAAAAGTCAGAACATCTGGTCACCCCACATATATCAGAGACATATGGAGCATCGACAACTGACACTGTGACGGAGAGCTTCTCATTAACACATCTGAATAATATTAGCCCAAGTAAGTAAAAATAAACATATTCATACAGTGTATTAGCAAATAATAATTTTGTGTGGTTTTTACTATCCACAAATATACTGAAATCAGGGTTTTGTGCCATTCAGAACTGAATTAAGAATGTCTTTCAAATTGTTTAGTTTTAAAAAGTGGAATTAAAATTAATTGATTTACTTAAATCATATTTGTGAAGTTTTTCGAAAAATCCTCTGAAGGTTTATAGGCCTTACGGCAAGAATGTCCAATCTGCAATCCTCCTCCTGGAGGGCCACACAGGGCAAAGTTTAGCTCCAACCCCAATTACATAGACCTGAAGCAGCTAATCAAGGTCTTAATAGGCATACTGGAAACTTCCAGGCATGTGTGTTGAGGCAAGTTGGAGCAAAACTCTGCACGACAGTGGTGCTCCAGGACAGAGTTTGGACACCCCTGCCTTACGGACAAAGAGAATGATTTAAACATGATGGATGGATAGATAGATAGGTTGATTGATTGAGTGATTGATTGATTGATTGATTGATTTCCATGTCCCCCTGATCATGGTTATAAATTGCATTAACATTCTTTGATTTTGTTCACTGTCAGCTTTTAAACCCATACATGAAAACAGTTCTGCAGACCATCACAATGCTGAGGAGACTTCAGCTAGGACTCTTCCTGTGTCTCTTGGTGCAGTTGATGATGTCAGTGATTATTCAAGTGTGAGCACAACACAGAGGGAAACCGAATCGTCTGAAGGTTCTGGCGATCATGATGATGTCCTGCCAGTCACACTGTTGACCACCCCTATTCCTCGTCTGTTAGGCATTTCAACCACACATGGGCCTGCACAAGTAGAAATCAGTTCTCCACAGGAAGTGGAAGGAGTCCTCCCTGAAAGCACCACTCCCTTTGGCCTTGGGATTGTGGAAGAAGAACTAGAGAAGGTGGAGCAGGAGGGGCTTGGAGGAGCACCAAAATACCTAATCACCACATCCACTGAGCTTAATAATTCTACTATAACTTTCAACGTTGAAGGCAGTGATGAAGATGAGTCCTCCGGAGAAGGAGAACCTCCAGGAAACTGGTCTTCAGTCACTAACCATCTATACTCAAAAGTGGCCACCATCACTCCCTCTAACCTGACAGATATGCAGGAGCATAATGAAACCAATAGTGATAACGAAGATAATCAGGACAGCACTGTGGGACCCACGACAAGTCTCGAGGTCACATTTCTTCCTCATGGGACTCAAAGTCCTATCTGGCAGTCTGTGGCCTCTTCTACAAACCCAGGAGAGTTCAGAGCAGATGTTGAATTCAGTGGGGAAGCTGCACTTACCACAGATGACATCAAAGCCTTCAGTGTATCTGACTTCACCAATGTACCCATCGTTGAGCAGATGGAGCAAACCCAAAAACCATCCACTTCGACAGTTGGCAGTGAAGATGATGATGATAACGATTATGAACTTGTGACTAAAGCAAACACAGACAATACTGAAGATGAGAATCATGTCAAAACCACTCCTGAGTCTGCCACTCTACCCGCCAGACCTACACAGAGAGTGTTGGTTAGGACAGGCTACGTTTCAGGTAAACACATTGTACTACTCTCGATAATAAAACTAGGCCCCTTAAACCAGTGTTATTTTAGTGTTATTCATATACTTATTTTGTATAATTTTGAGTCATTTTGTTATGGGCTTTTACTATTTATATATTTATAAAAGGTTGTTTTAAATATATATATGTATTTATTCATTTATTTAAGGTTAGGTTTTTCATCCTATATTTATATTTCAACTTATTTCAAATTTATTTAATGTTTTGAACAAAATTTTTAATACAGTTTTAATTTTTTGTAAATAAAACTGCCGGGGGTGATGGCGCCCTGTATTAGTTGTTTAAACGCACTTGAGCAACCCTTTAAATCTCCAAAGGGGGCGCTGTTTCTCTAGAAACATACAGTTCAGTCTCTTTAAAATACCTGGAAACTTGAAAACTGACAAGCACTAATCTATAACATCTGATTAGCACGTCTTTCAAAAACTACAGTGCAGTCAGATAGAGGTAAATTATCAGAAGTGTGTAACCCCCATCACAACAAATAGTTTCTGTGGTCCATGAAGGAGTTTGGTTTACTGGGGCCATGATGACTAGAAACTGATAACAGAACAATAAGAAAGAAAAGGCATGTTTTAGATAGAGATTAGAACCAATCAGGTATTCAATTTTAGCATGTTCTTTGAGGTGTGGTCCACAAGTCATCTGCCATGCTTACACTGTCAATATGGCTTTTACTGCATAGTAGCACCACCTTGTGGTTATAATCAAACTTGATTTTACTTCATTTTTGTACAGTATGTTATTGGCCAGCTATAAAAAACATGTGAATGACTTTTTAGATGTATGTTTGGAGAACCCTTGTAAAAATGGTGGGACTTGTGTGGACAGTGGAGCAAGTCGTAGGTGTCTTTGTCTGCCCACCTATGGAGGAGACTTCTGCGAGACAGGCGAGTTACCTGCAGGCCTCATCATATATATATTTATATTGTTAACCAAATGCCTTAGATTAGACCGCCTAATATGCTTAATGTTGTCCTTTCTCTCCCCAAAAAGATCTAGAACACTGTGAACCAGGCTGGGAAAAGTTCCAAGGGTTCTGTTACAAGCATTTCACCAAACGGCAGAAATGGGAGGTGGCAGAGCAGCACTGTCGCATGTGCGGAGGTCACCTGGTCTCTGTTATGTCACCTGAGGAACAGGGCTTTATCAATGGTACATCTGAACAGCTGTTCACGGATGCAGCCCCTTCCTGTTGATCCTAACAGTTTGACGTCTTATCATATGATGTTAAAATTTTAAACTTGATGAAACCTGATTTGAACCCGATGGAATGTGTTTGACCTGGTGTCCTTTTCAGGTTGTAGAATTTGAATAATTGTAGGAATATACTCCTACTTGTGTACATGCTCCAGACAGGCTGTCAGTCTTCGCAAGTGGTGTTGATTTGTCAGTTACTCTTTCTGCCAGTAGGTGGCACAAAAGTGAGTGAATCGTCATTCGTTCAACTAATTTATTCAAAAACACAGATTCATTCAGCATTAAACAAAGTAAAGTCTCTATTATGAGTGAATCATTTAGTTTTTTTACCAATTTATTCAAAAACACTGATTTATTCAGGAATGAAACATTACAGCGTGTTTATTCCGAGACGTGCAATGATTAAATCTACTTTTGCTTGATTTGGAGCTATTTTCATTGGCGAAGAGCAAAAATGGACTAAGCAAATGCTAAAATTGTCTTACTTAAATGCAATTTCTTCCTCGAACCACTGAATCAGAAAAGCAGCACTCTTGCTCGAGTAATATTGCTTAAATGAAGAGTCAAAAAGAGGTGTGTCAAGCTACTAAAGCAGTTTAGCTTACAGTACATAAAGGAATTCATAAAGGGCTGAGTTTATTGACATAACATTGAGGGGCCCAGCATTTCTTTTAGCATTTCTACACAATCATCTAAACTTTGAAGGGCTTTGAACGTATAACCTTATTCATGTGAGTGAATGAGGGTTGTGTTAAAGGAGTCTGAGCATTTCCGTCCTATATGATGCATCCGGGTATTAAACTGGAACTGGAGTCTATGTTGTGTCTTACTGATAGTGTATGCTGGTTATTTGGCATTTCTGTGCTTTTTTCTTTCCTTAGATAAATACAGGGAGTATCAGTGGACGGGTCTCAATGACAAGACCATCGAGGGAGATTTCCGTTGGTCAGATGGGAACCCTCTGGTAAGCCTACTTTGGCTTTCTGTAAAAAAAAAAAAAAAAAAAAAACATGACTAAACATTAAATGCATCTTACCAGTTATATAATACATGCCCTAAATGCTGTGGGTATTCCAGACTGGTACTGCAAGTTTCAATATTTAATTTTGTTTATTTATTTATTCCCCTGGTTTTCCTCTCTTTCTTTCTCTGGCAGCTGTATGAGAACTGGTATCGTGGACAACCAGACAGCTACTTCCTGTCAGGGGAGGATTGCGTTGTCATGGTGTGGTACGATGATGGCCGTTGGAGTGATATTCCTTGCAACTACCAGCTTTCCTACACCTGCAAGAAGGGCATTGGTGAGTACATAACCTTCTGCAAGGGTACTTTGACCCAGAAAGAGCAAAAATTCATCATTGTTTGTTTCTCTTTAGCAGCGTTCTGTGGTCAGCCTCCTCTCGTGCGGCACGCTAAGATGTTTGGACGTCGTCAACTAAAGTACAGGGCGAATTCACAGGTGCGCTATTACTGTGAGCCAGGCTTCATCCAGAGACGGAACCCTGTCATCACATGTCAGAGCAACGGACAGTGGGAGGAACCTAAGATCACTTGTACACCAGGTGAAAATATATTATATTATATTATATTTATTATACGTGCCTAATAATCTAACTAAATGATTAAGCCATTGAATCCTAACAGCTTATCGTGTCATGTTTATTTCATGTATTTTGCTCGCAGTGGGACCAGCGTACTCAAATGGAGAACTGGTAACATGGCCCACAGGTCAGAACATGGAAATAGTCATAGAAGATACAACAACAAAAACAACAACACCTGAATATTTGGATATAAAATGGAACTTTTGAAACAAGCACACTGCATAGTAGCATTTCATGATTTCTTTCATTCTCCCGTTTATTATGTCATCCCTTTTTTTTTTATCCTCCTTTAAGGCATCCATTGCTCAACTCTACAAAATCCAATGTTGTATAAAGAAATCGGTCCCACTTAACTTTTATTTAAATGGTAAAATCAGATTACAGTTTAAGTACGGCAAACATCTATAACTGGATACTTAAATAGGACTTAAAAGTTATTAAGGCTTTTTTCTTCTCTATTTTTCTCTTTGTAGACCATGACACTGAATTACATTTTGTAATTCTAAGATAAAAGCACACTTGATAAAAAGCAGCATCCAAACAAAACTTGTAAATGTTGGACCAGGCAGCCCCCCCCCTTTTTTTTTTTTTTTATAAATTATAAGATAAACATATGAACAAATGCTGTCTAACATCAGCTGGTCTGAATCACTTTGTTTTACATTGTTACCCTGTAACATTACTTATGGATTCTTAAGCATTCACAGTGACTTGTGTTTTTCCTCGCTTAGAATTGTCTGTCAACCAAGACTCAACTCATAGACACACAGTGACCCAACTTAGTATTCCTTAATAAACAGGAATATTCTTATTTGTGTTGTTGGTTTTAGAATATTCTAGAAGTGAATGAAATGCTTAAAAATTGTCAGGGTCAGCAAAGCTTTATAAAGCAGGGTAGATATGCAATCCACAAATGTTTGTGATTTCAAGACCCACGTTGAGTCTAATATGGGAAGACATTTGGTCATTCTGCAACTTGGTGCTCAGTTTTTCAGGTCTGTATTGTACTCTGGAGGATGGCCATTTTCAGTAGACTACTATCATTATTTGTTTTAGAGATGCATCACTAACAAAATTTTAGTTTTTGATGGCCTGAAACCAGGGCATTTTTCATCACTCTAGAAACTGAATGAATTACATTCCAAGCAATCAGAGCAATCACAATAAAAAAGTTATCACAATGGGAATTGTGTTTATGAACTTTCTTGCTTTTTATTGATTAAGGATTTAATTATTAACCTTTCTTTTGAATTATTATCTAGCATCATTAGTAATTGTTAAATTTGTGAGACAACTTGAAAAGAATATTTGATTTGATTTTAGATTTTACTGTTTGTCAGTTGCACACTGTGCATGTGTATGTCATTTAGAAATGACACATTAGCACTTACAAAAATAACAAGTCAACTAAATACATATTTCATATATTTTTGTTGTTAAATTTATTCTCATATCTTGCAATTTTACTTGTTCATTGACTGTTAAAATAAATAAATTAATTAAAATCCAACCATGAGGTACCATCCGGTAGGTATTTATGGTGCTACACAATATAACATTTAGGTGATATATGTATTTAATGCCTGTTGCAACTGAAATATACTGCACAGCACAGCTTTAGACAGAGCTAAAGAGTTAGCATTTCAAGCTAGCAGCTATTCAAGGATTAAACACTTTCTGTGTCATTCCACTCTTAATTTGAAAGTGAAGTTTTTCCACAAGGATCTAAAATTTCCTGCATTAAAACAAGCTTATTAAATGAACTGTTTTATAATCCAGTGCTAGCTGTAACTCAGAATAGCTCATACATTTCCTTTCCTGCAGCTCTACACTGCAGAGAGCCTCTAGCGGTACCCATACGTTCCATACAAATGAAGGATACGTTCTGCACCTCTTTAGGGTCTTCACCTTTAGGCTAGTGTGCCATATAAGTGCAGACAGCCTGTAGCAAAAATTTACCTGGCAGCAAAATCTGGAGCAGTTACCTGTAGCAATAAGCCCCATAAAGATGCAAACTTTTGCTGGGATACCCAAAACTCCGAACCCCTGGCTCTGCAATCCCTCCACAACGCTCCCTTGGGTTGATGATGGGGAATCGTACACTACCATCCTGCAGCCAGCCTCCATCACAATGGTCCAGCTGCTGAAACTTCCAAGATGAGTAAATCTGACCAGTCCTCGCTAGACCGGCACCCTCCCGTCTGCAGGCATGTTCAGCTTCGACAAAATTCAACTGCCCTGGAATGAAGAAAACAGAGCCTGGGAAAGAAAAAAAAGTAAGGCATTTTTTGTTTTGCATTTATAAGAGGAAAATAGAAATAATAACCCTATATGTACATGTTTAGTGAACAATTGTGATCTGCACAGCAAACTGAACTGTTTTCTAGGTGAAATTCAATGTCTGTAATTGACATCACAACTTTCCAGTGGCATAATCAACAGTCTCATGTGGGTAGAGTGAAAGCTCAAATGTCATTCTACAGAGTAGCAGACTGTTTGTCTCTCCAAAAACAACAGATCTGATCGGGTGTGTCTCTTTCCTTGTCTATTGGGGAAACAAACAGCAACTGTTTCTAATGGCCTTTTGTTTCAAACAGAAACAGTTTACAGGGAAGATTTCTCCAATAAATCTCTAAGAATTCTTCAAGCATATTCAATTTACCTGTAAACTGTAACAATTATTGTTTCAGGAAAAGACTGCAGATACATCTAGATACACAGATGTTGAACAAAAAGTATATACAAAGGGGTTGGTTTGATACATTTTTTTTAAGAATACTTTGATGAAACCAAACAGTAAGTTCAAAAGAAAATAATTTATTATAAATGTCACTTTTAATCAATTTAATACCTTCTTGCATAATAGCTTCTTTAAAAAAGCACTAGTGTAGTGTATACAAATTTTAATGTACAGTATATGTGGGAAAACCTCTGTTCTAACAATACTCTGTTTTCAAAATATGTCAATATTTAAAATAATTCTTGTCATCATCTGAAACCTATTCTTATTCTAATCAAAGCAGAATCCTCATTCACTGACCCTTAGTGGTGGAGGTGAAGCAGAAGGCATCATAGTGGTCCTGTGTTTTGCGACGAGGCCCGTAACTTCGGATGCCTGATAGAAGATCCCCTCCACAAGCCGGCCGTGGGTACAGGACAGGGTAATTGACAGTTCCATCAATCAGCCATCCAGCATTGCACCAGTCCAACCCTTCAGTCCAAGCTGAAAATTGATCACACAATGGACACAGGTACAATATAAACACCAAACTCATACCAGTCAACTTAAAGGGATAATTCACCCAGAAATGAAAATTCAGTCACACTTAAGATTAAGGTCCAATTCTTACTGTTAACTAACTCTTAACTATGGCTTTTACCTCAATAAACTCCTACTGTTTATTAATAGTTAGTAAAGTAGTTGTTCAGTTTAAATATTGGGAATTAGGATTAAGGGATGTAGGATATGGTCATGCAGAATAAGCCATTAATATGTGCTTTATAAGTACTAATAAACAGCCAATAACCTAGTAATATGCATGCTAATAAGCAACTAGTTATAGTGAGAATTGGACCCTAAAGTGTTACTTCTGTCATCATTTACTCACTCTCAAGTTTTCTTTGTTCTGTTTAACACAAAAGAAGTTCATTTGAAGAATGTTGGTAACCAAATAGTTGTGGTCCCATTAAAAAAAAAAAAAAAAATACTATGGAACTCAATGGAGACCAGAAAATTTTGGGCCACCAGCAATATCTATCCCTTTAATGAAACTTTGGGCAGTATTGCTCAAAATGTACAATTGCATATTAAAATAAACATGGTGTGTAAATATTATTATTACCCCGGTAAAGCTGCTTGTAAGTGGCCAGTGTTGCGTCCTGTTCCGCACAAGCCTCTTTAGCTTCAAAGAAAGTAAATCTGTACCGACCAAGGTGACTCTGATAAGGAAATACAACCCCTGAAATACAAGGTCAAATTAATCATTTATGAATGCATTAAAATACATTAATTTATATTATTATGTAAAAATATGCATTATTATTAAGTATTATAAATTAAATTATATTATAAAATATATACAATATAAAATATATATCAATTATATTTAATTATAACTTATTATCCTAATAATAACAATAACAAAAGGAATAACAGCAGCAAGACGGCAGCTTCTTCAAGTAATAGTAATAATATTTTTTATTAGTAGTAGTAGTCGTAGTACCCTTGCTGTTGTTTTTCTTTTTCATAACTTTTGATATTATTATTATTATTATTATTATTATTTACTGTTGCAATAAAAGATTATTACTGATTATCAATTTTTCCTACCTTCAATCCTCAGTGTAATAATGACACTTTCATCCTCAATTCCGTTGATCAGTTCACAGCGGTAGCTGCCGTCATCTTCCAGCTCCAGATTGGTCAGACGGAGGGAAACATCCAGGTCATGTGCACGCCGCAGAGATGCTCGAGGCCCCAGTGAGCCATACTGCTTATCTGCATGTCCATTTGTTATAATCACTATGTTTTCCACTCCTTGACTCGGGGGGTCGATTTTAGTCCACTTTACTCTGTAATGCGGTGGTTTAAACCTCATCACACAAGGCAAAACGACTGTGTGTCCACGATGAGCAGTGACCTCAGCATATACCAGAGGTTCCAGGAGGTATTTTAGCTCTTTGCCCTTGTCTAGAGAAAAAAATAGTGTCATTTAAGATAACGTTAAAATGTATACAGATATATTTTTCAAATGTCTTATAATGGCTTTTAAATCATGTTTATATTGTAGTCACAGTCTTTAATATAAACTGCAATACCTTGATTATGATGGTGATATTTTGCAAAGGTACACAAGAAGAAAAAGGCTGAAATCACGAGCAGAGTGAGAAACATCGTTGTGGATTCCATCATTTCCCTAAACAGCATAATAATATGGTTATAGTTTTATTGATATTTGATTCAAAGGGAAAGAAAAGTCTCACCTTAGTCTTCAGCCTTCTTCTTTAATTTAAAAAGGACGTCCAGAAAAAGTCCATGACATTAATCTTCTTTTCATATAGAGTCACAGATGCTCTGGCTACAGTGGAGAAACACACCAATCAGGGTCATCTGACAAGTGTTGGATGTGTACTCAGGCTTTTTCTCTCTTCTGCTCCAGATGTTAATGAGTTTCACACAGACTCTCATTGTTCCGTTCAGCGACTCTTCTCTGAAAGACAGACCAATAATGCCTGAATCCAGGAAACCTCAAATGATGGCGGCAACTTTACATTTTTGTGGTAGCTATAAAAGGCGCTGAGGTTAAAAAATATGATTTTCCAACCCACACAGTATGTTTTTGTTGAGGAAGCAAAAGAATTAAAATGATCATTTGGTGATTAAGCATGATGTCTCCCTGGAATCAGTCAAGGAATATGATATTTAGACTTAAAAATGCCTACGTTTCACTGCACTGGATAGAAAATAGCCAAATGGCACCTGCAAACATATGATGACAGAGCTCTTTTCTCAACCACTGTGCGTCAGAATAACAGCAGGTGTACTTCAATACATTAACTATGAACATGATCCACTAATGTTAACCAGAAAGTGGGGGAAAAAAATAAATAAATTATATATATATATATATATATATATATATATATATATAAAATCATATTTTATATTATATCTTTTGACTATTGAGATACTATTTTTATTAATAAATTGTAATTATTTAAAAAAATATATTATTTAAATTTTTAGATTTTCTGTTTTCATTTTAATTTTTGTTAGAGTTTTACTAATTTTGTTGTGTGTTTTTGTCTTTTTTATATTTTAAGTTTTAGTTATTTTAGTTATGAGTTAAACTAAATGAAAATTTGAATTGTTTCCTTGGCAATAAAATAAAATAGGTTTGTCTATATTTTAATTCCATTTCAGGTACTTTATTTCAAGCATTTTTTTATGATTTTAATAAATTATAATAATAACCCTGTTATGAACTAGACACTACATGATTATTTTATTCTGACTAGCTTATTTAGTTTGTGCAGTCATAAATGTTTGCACTGGTATGTCCAGTCAGATTTAGTCATATAAACTGACCAGCTTGCAGTGCCGGAACAAGAAGAGGAAGTGGAATGAGCCATAGTTTGTGCTCTCATTCTGTCTATCTCTCTCTCCAACCTGGGTGCACAATGACAGCTTTGTCACTAAACTCCCCCAGCGCTGACCCACGGGCAGCAGTGAGCATGCAAACACGAAAAGGAAACAAGCAGTTGGAGGAGAAGCACTATAATGGAATTCAAGCATTTGTCAGTGTACTTTGCATTGTGCTGCTCCATCAATGGCTCTTTTTGTCATCCTCAAATGTTTGTGTTCACAAAGGCATGTCTAGGTGACCTTTGTCTCACTCTGTCTATTTTCATCTCATTCACTTACTCCCAGTCATCGATATTAGATTTAATTTCAAACATTTTTTAATGTTATCATAAAATCTATTCTTTTTTTATTTAAAAAAATAGAATATTACAGTAGTCATTATAAATCATTTAGTTGTCACAAATTCATGTGCCCTCGTAATCCTATAAAATAACTTCCCCTCCCTCTTGCAGCGACATCTCTTCTCTGATGAGGTGTTTTCAAGAACAAGGGCGGCAACCTGTCACTCAAATGACATTACAGCAATAGCAAACCCCAACAATCCAATCAACTGACCCTTCGCAAAGACCCACCCCGTTTAGTTACTGTTGCCATGTCCGACAAGCCATGCGCTCTCACACCACACATGTGACAACGCATCGACAGACAGGATAGAGCTGATTACTTTCGAAATGAAACAGTTTCATATTTAAAATATTGTAATTTTTAAAATAAGTTTAAAGAATAAATATTGCTCTGGCTCTTCATACTAGTTCATTTATAGCATCAAATAAACATGAATGAAGGAATGTTGTTTCAATTGCGGAAAGACGTGAATACACACAATTTTTCAAGTTCAAGTTCACCAAGGTTAATCTACTATCTCCCCTGACTGCTTTGTTGGTAAAAATGTCAGATCGCCTGTCAATAAAACTGCCTGTGAAGGGTCAATTACTTATGAACAAAATCAAGTCCCACCCTACATTTTGTCTTGTTCGAGAAGCCGTTTCGCTTAGATATCCATGTCACAATAGGGAAGAAAAGACTATCGCAACGTTCGTTTCATGCCAACTTTAAATGTTTTATTATTTATTGACTAATTTTATTTTTTAGGAAATCCAGGATGCATGCATGCAAATATACACCAGTTGATCAACTACAACCCCCTCTCACCCAAACCGCACAAGCACATACACACATCCAGGCTCACTCTTCAACCTCTTGTTAACCTGGCCCCTGGGAAAGTAGGGTTTGAGTCAAGGTTGTGTAGTTCCAATAATGCATGCACTCTCAGTTACCAGAGACAGCGGTTGACAAATGATAGACTCGCCCCAGAGGATAACCGTCTTGCCTAACTCTCATGTCAAGCCCAGGCTTGATGTATCAGCACCCCCACTGCTACCTTCATATATCGTTTTGCTTTGGCTCCCGTATCTTTTGAACCATTTTTGAACAAGTTCTAGCAGCGTTATATTGCTGTTTGTTTGAAATCTGATTATTCCAAAAAATTGTTTCCATGTACGCAACTGTTCAAAAGTTTTGGTTTGGCAAGATTTTTTTTTTTTTTGTAAATTGCACAAGGATGCATTAAACATCAGAAGTGGCAGTTAAGACTTTTACATTTGTTACAAAAACATTGCATTTCAAGTCAATGCTGTTTATGTGAACTTTCTATCAAAGAGTCCTAATATATATATATATATATATATATATATATATATGTTTGTGTGTGTGTGTGTGTGTGTGTGTGTGTGTGTGTGTATATATACAGGGAGTGCAGAATTATTAGGCAAGTTGTATTTTTGAGGATTAATTTTATTATTGAACAACAACCATGTTCTCAATGAACACAAAAAACTCATTAATATCAAAGCTGAATATTTTTGGAAGTTTTAGTTTTAGCTATTTTAGGGGGATATCTGACTGTGCAGGTGACTATTACTGTGCATAATTATTAGGCACCTTAACAAAAAATAAATTTATACCCATTTCAATTATTTATTTTTACCAGTGAAACCAATATAACATCTCAACATTAACAAATATACATTTCTGACATTCAAAAACCAAACAAAAACAAATCAGTGACCAATATAGCCACCTTTCTTTGCAAGGACACTCAAAAGCCTGCCATCCATGGATTCTGTCAGTGTTTTGATCTGTTCACCATCAACATTGCGTGCAGCAGCAACCACAGCCTCCCAGACACTGTTCAGAGAGGTGTACTGTTTTCCCTCCTTGTAAATCGCACATTTGATGATGGACCACAGGTTCTCAATGGGGTTCAGATCAGGTGAACAAGGAGGCCATATCATTAGATTTTCTTCTTTTATACCCTTTCTTGCCAGCCACGCTATGGAGGACTTGGACGCGTGAGATGGAGCATTGTCCTGCATGAAAATCATGTTTTTCTTGAAGGATGTAGACTTCTTCCTGTACCACTGCTTGAAGAAGGTGTCTTCCAGAAACTGGCAGTAGGACTGGGAGTTGAGCTTGACTCCATCCTCAACCCGAAAAGGCCCCACAAGCTCATCTTTGATGATACCAGCCCAAACCAGTACTCCACCTCCACCTTGCTGGCGTCTGAGTCGGACTGGAGCTCTCTGCCCTTTACCAATCCAGCCACGGGCCCATTCAGCTGGCCCATCAAGACTCACTCTCATTTCATCAGTCCATAAAACCTTAAAAAATCAGTTCTTGAGAAATTTCTTGGCCCAGTCTTGACGTTTCAGCTTGTGTGTCTTGTTCAGTGGTGGTCGACTTTCTGCCTTTCTTACCTTGGCCATGTCTCTGAGTATTGCACACCTTGTGCTTTTGGGCACTCCAGTGATGTTGCAGCTCTGAAATATGGCCAAACTGGTGGCAAGTGGCAGTTATTTTGCGCCTTGGTTTTTCCACACGCTTCTTGCGACCCTGTTGACTATTTTGAATGAAACGCTTGATTGTTCGATGATCACGCTTCAGAAGCTTGGCTATTTTAAGACTTCTGTATCCCTCTGCAATATATCTCACTATTTTTGACTTTTCTGAGCCTGTCAAGTCCTTCTTTTGACCCATTTTGCCAAAGGAAAGGAAGTTGCCTAATAATTATGCACACCTGATATAGGGTGTTGATGTCATTAGACCACACCCCTTCTCATTACAGAGATGCACATCACTTAATATGCTTAATTGGTAGTAGGCTTTCCAGCCTATACAGCTTGGAGTAAGACAACATGCATAACGAGGATGATGTCGTCAAAATACTCATTTGCCTAATAATTCTGCACTCCCTGTATATATATATATATATATATATGTGTGTGTGTGTGTGTGTGTGTGTGTGTGTGTGTGTGTGTGTGTGTGTCTGTGTGTGTGTATATATATATATATATATATATATATATATACAGGGCTGGGTAGGTTACTGGGTAAGTTTAGTAATCAAAGTAATCACTTTGATAATCTAAAATACTTTTCAGATGTAACTGTAATCTGATTACCAGCCATTTAAAATGTAGCTGTAATGAAATACAGTTACTCAAATTTTGTATTTTAAATATGTAACTAAGTTACTTGTATTTCATTACTCCTCAACCCTGTATATGTATATATATATATATATATACATACTATTATTTGTGTGTGTGTGTGCAGAATTTTAATTTTTGGAGTAGACAAACTAATGATGATAAGTTCAGACAGCTCTGAACAGATGTCCAATCAATACTATGGATGAATGAGTGTAACCAGCAGAATGTAGACTGAAAGGTCTGTCATCTTAGTCATTTTAGTGTTTAGATGGTTTCATACCATTATCATCAACACCCTAGTTGATCAGATATGTGGTGTGGGTCTGTCATAACCAAACACGTTACTTCTCTCTCTGTGTGTATGGACAGCAGCAGGTTAATCAAGCTTTAACCAACATGAAGTGTGGCAATGTGTACATGTGACACAGTGCAGACCAGGTTCACTTTATCTGGAGTCAGACTAAAGTCAAACACTACTGATTCAATAAGGTGATAGAAGAGCAGCTTTTCAAGTGTCCAAATGTGAAAATTCAGAGAACTCTGCAAGAGAACTGAATTTCTGTCATATATTTTTGTTGTTGTTATACATTTTTAATGAAACTTTTATTTTACTGTTTTTACTCTCCTTTTTGATGAGAGAGAAAGAATTCTCTTTTCATTGCATGTTTTGTTCCCTTTTAGAGTATGTGTGTGTTTCTGTGTGTTTTGCGTACATGTTGTGTAAACCACTTGAATGGTAAACACAATTGTGGAGCACTTTTTTCAAGCTACAGCCGTTGACAACTCCTGACAGGAACATCTCTGGGCAGTTTTACACCCCTTTTATCAGTAGGAATTCCATTCTTCGCAGTAGAGTCCGCAGTCCCTGCATGCTGACGGGTTGATTGATGGATATCTTCGCACATTCCTCGATGAATAGCCATTTCATTCTCTGTTTGGTCATATGTTCATTGTCTGCCGCTAGTTTGAGATTCTTATAGTAGATTGGCACTGAATTCTGATCAGATAAAGTTCTGGAGAGGGACTGTGTCATTTACTCACATGCAAAGTCTGCGGTGTAAGAACACACCTGCTCAGGTTTTACAGCACAAAATGTTCTGCATCACTGAACACACACTGGACGAATTAGAGTTTTTTTCTGCATTTCACATCTAAAAACACATGAAATAATAAAACCATCAAAATAAATCAAAAATAAAATAATTAAGTCAACAGTATATTTAAATAATTAAAATGAAAACATTTAAAATTGTAATTTAATGAAAAAATATTGTAATTTAATTTAACTTATAATCTATATGATCAATCATTATATGTTTAGAAATCGGTTGCATGCTGTATTTATATATTGTTTTTTAATTTTCTTTTTGTTGAGTTTATTCTGATGATTTTTGGTATATGTTTTCCTCTATTTGGTTTGTTGACTTTTCCCGAAAGTTTACTCTCAAATAAAGGTTCTTTATTGGCATCTGCTTCAATGAGGAACCTTTAATATCCATGGAATATTTACATTGCACAAAAGATTCTTAGTGGAAAAAAGGTTCTTTTGAGAACCTTAACTGGTTCTTCTATGGCACTGCTGCAAAAACTACCTTTTGTAAGCTGAGTGTAGGCAGCGCTGTGACTATATATCACGGACTGAAGTTTCTCCACAGCACTAAAACAGCACCTGCTGCTTTGGCTCACATTTACATCTAATGATTCTGCCAAACAAATGAAAATAAGTGGCATAATTTCATACATTTTAATTATGATTCCAGTGTTACAATTATCGTAGCTATTATGGTGTACATTATTTTTTTAATCTTCTCTGTCCCTGAGCTCTGTCTGTAAAATTGCTGATGGCTGACATTTTTGCGGGGAAATTTTTGGGCGTGCGTTTCCATGTGACAGTCACACATCTAGATAGACATCTCTTTTTCTCTCGCTCACACACGAATGGAATGTCACTCATACACTCACTTAAACGCTCACTTATAGCTCCCTGAAGCGTTTTTCATTCAGAGGGCCTGTAGAATACACATGAATGCACAAGACTGAGCAATTGTGATAAAGAGACCAGAGGAAAAAGCCTTAGATTCTCTATATTTTAACGTATAGCTAATATAATAAGTGATCTCTCTTTCTCCATTTTCCCTATATCCGATGTTTATTTCAACTTGAAGCTATGCATGTAACTGTTATGTCACCGGCAGGTTTTGTCATGTTCTTATCTTGTGGGATCTTGGCTGGCGTCTCATGAAGCTGTTTCTGTTACCTATATGTTCCTCAGATAACACCCCCCCCGCCATACTGACTGATCATTTGATTTTGTTATCTCACAAAGATGAAGTGGATAGATCAAGTCATACTTCACAGCAATCTACTTGCATGCATGGAATGTTTGTGGCGGTTTTGGCAGGAATTTGTTTTTTGGGACGGGGCAGAGGAAGGGGGTCTTATGCAATGCTTGAATATTCCTCATTGTGCTATAAAGTGGAAATCTCTCATTTGGATAAAAGAGCTGAAATAATTTACTTCAATAAATTTGTGAGTCAAATGATGGTACCGTCAGTTAAGAGGTGTGTCTGTGTGCTCAAGATTTTAAGAACTCGTGATCATCACGTTTTTACGCTTGACCGTGTTGGAATGGTAGTGATGTTCAGTATCTATGGGATGCACAACTGATCACAGATCATGCAAAATTACAACATCACAATGTCATTTTCAGTTACAATGTCATTGTAGAAATGTTCTGTATCAGACATGATTGATTTTTTTCCACAAGTGAAAATTTCCTGCTATGAGGTGACTCAATGCAAGCAAAATAAAACAGATTTAATTCGTTCAAATGAATTCAAAATGAATTGAAATTCATTCAAATATTCACCTCATGTGAACATTTATGATTTTAAACACTTTCTTTAACAGTTTTTTTTTTTAAGTTGGCATGAAATTGGAAATTACAAGTCTTTTCTTCCCTATATTGTGATATTTATCCAAGTAAAATGGCAATTTCAATTGGCTTTTGGATTATTGTAGAAAATAGCTCTGTGACTAACAAAAGATTATGATTCTGACATATTTTATACATTATAATAATAAAATAAACCTTTATGAAATTTAATAAAATTTAATCGTCAGAAGTAAAAAGCTAAACGTATAGGATAAAAGAACTACACCACAGTAACAAGACTTCAACATCACCACCATTAAGCTTCCAAATCTTTCAGCTTTTATATAAAAACATTTTCCCTAAAAGTTTGTTAGGTGAGTTTGCAAGGGTGCTGTTATAAGTGGACAAGTATGTAGATGAGTTTACCTGTTCAGCATGAGGACATTTAATGTCCCGCCAACCTCTGTCCCGTTTAGCCACTTGTTAGCAACCTCCTTTTTCTAGACAAGTAAAAGCTTAAAAAAAATCACAGGGGCGTATTACTGATGTGTTTTATGCCGTAGAGTAAAACAAGAAAATATATTGAGTGAATGTTTACCATATACCTTATTTCAGGCATTTAACCAAAAACCCAATAACCAAGTTCTCTGGTTCCCCCCATAACTTTGAGATGATGGAACCGGAAATGCTAAAATGCTAACCGCTTTCCAGATTTTTCCTTCACCACAGTGAGTGAGTGGCAGGTTGTCCCGCCCTTGCACTGAAAAGTCGCCGCCCACGTCAGTGTGAGGTGAAGTTACATTAATTGACCCTTTGCAAAGACCCGCCCCCTTTAGTTACTATAGCTTTATCCAACAAGCCATGCACTCTCATGCCACACATCATGTTCTCATGGAGTGAAAAATACATTGGAGAGCAAAGAGGACACTGACAACGTGTTGACAGACATATGAAACAGTTTCATATTTCATATATCGTCATTTTTTAAAGAAGTTTAAACATTAAATACCGTTTAGCGTCTCTTTAATGTGTCGTGACAGATTGCTGTAGCTCCTTCAATTGGCTCATGAGCCAACTATCTCTTCATACTAGTTCATTTCCAGCATCATATAAACATGAATGGACATCAGAAGGAATGTTGTTTAAAGTGCGGCAAGGCATGAGTGTAACCCCTCCACCTGGGTCCTACTCAACCTGCTCCAAGCGGGCCTCGAACCGGGGCCTTCCAGCATGGGAGTTGGACGCTCCAACAAGGAGGCTAAAGGCTGCAACCTCTAGCGTCTGTCGCTAGAGCGTCTCTTGATGTCAGAGGAGTGAGGAGTGAACTACTTGCTGGCCTCCGTTACACTCACCCCCCTAAACCTCACTCCCATCCGGGTCACGGGACCAATGCAACCCCCCTACCCGGGTCCTACTCGACCTACTCCAAGCAGGCCTCTTCCGGCATGGGAGTCTCTTGAGGTCAGAGGAGTGAGGTTTACTTGCACAGCAACTACTAGCTGGCCTAGTTCACCAAGGTTAATCTACTAACTCCCCTGACTGCTTTGTCAGACAAAATGGTGGATTCGGAGTTATGATTGGTCAGAAAGCCTGTCAATCAAACTGTTTGCGAAGGGTCAATACTTTAAAGGACTTTAAAGAGAGAAAAAATTCCTCACTGCACCTTTAAGCACCTCTAAGCAAGAAGTGGTCATCAGAGAATGAGAAATAAAAATAAATTTAAAAAGATTTATGCTGAGGGGAAATGTATTTATAGCTACCGCTCATGTATCTTTATTGAAAATGCTTTGATATTTGAAAAAAATATAAATATACTAATTTTACTCCTAGTATTTGTTTGTTTCTGAGTAGCTTTTAAATCTCTACCGTTGCTGTTTTTCGCGGGTCAGTAGCGCTAATCGCGCGCGCCCCTCCCCCGCTGACACTCCTGCTCTTCACGAACTTTTCTGAAGAAAGCCAACGTCTTCCTTTCCAGTCAGGCAAGTAAAGTGTAAAACCAATGATATATAATCAATACCTTTTTATAATCGTGTGTAAATTATACATAAACCGTGTATCGTAAATTTCAATGATGGTTTAGCATTCTGGTTTCTGGTTTATTTACAGTTTGAAATCTCCCTCACTGTACCCCATTACCGTGAACCCATCTAATTAGTATATTATTGTACCAGGATGGAGTCTAGTCCTTTTAACGTTATACATTTATTTCAAGCAAATTTTGTACAAATTTGTTAACATCTCGAGGTTTGTTATGAATTATTCTGTTTTCGTTCGTTGCTAATTACCTTGTGGTGGTTGTTTGTCCTGTGGGACAGACCGATATCGTCTTCCTCTTGTGTAGAGGCGCTTTTTTACCACTTATTTTCTCCATAGGGATGTCAAAAATAATCCATAAAGAGAACAAAGCCATAAACCCCAACAACCAGCTCTGAGATTTAACATCACACACTGTATTTGAATAAAACGAATAATATATATTTATATGAAAATCGGAAAAAAGACAAAGGTGAGATTTATTAATTTATATCAAATGCAAAGATAAGTACCGGACAAAGAAAAGTGCCCTAGCAGTTTCTCTAAAGTGCTTCATGATAAAAACGTGAGATCATCCAAGCACACAGAAAGCGATCTGGTATCACGTGACACTGCATTTAATGTTCGACTCTTCTCACCAAGACTGATAACTAAATTACTTTGCAGAATCTGTCAATACTGCTCTGTTTATTACATCTGCCGCTTTAAATGCTCAAAAAAATCAAATCTTATTATTTTGCAGTATTTATTATAAATGATTTATCCGAGCACATCATAATTTAATTTTGTTATTATTATTATTTATGTGCGCTCGTAATCCTTAAAATATAGCTTATATGTAATAAATAGCTTCATCTCTTCTCAGAAGAAGTGTTTACTGGCGTGAGGGCGGGACAACCTGTCACTTACATGAGATCACAGTAATAACAAATGATCCAACAATTAAATCAATTCCCCTTGGCACAAAATCAAATCCTGTCCTACATTGTTCAAGACATCGTTTCACTTGGATATACGTCACAATGGGGAACAAAAGACTATAGCAGCTTCCATTTCATGCTGACTTTAAAGGCATGTGTTTTCTGATTGGTTGTCAATGTTTTTATCTTTCATCGGTCGGAAAAGGTTTTCTGGAAGTGATTCCAATTATATTTTTTATCAGTCTCGTAATTGTTATATTTATTATTTATTGTTAAACCTTTATAGTTAACATCCTTGGTGTATACGGTAAATGATAAAAACATTGTAAATCTAAATTAATATCTAAATAATCCCACTCTGAAACTCTAATGTCCAACTGAATATATGCAGCTAAAAATTTAAAACATGAAAATCATTTTCCGTAGCAATTAGTATTTTGTGTGAACAGATATAATAGACACTATAATGTATTTGTATGTGTAACTTGATCTCATATATTAGAGACCTAATTAGCATATAAAACTATTGTGCAAACATTTTATCTGTTAAAGACTGCGTTAAAAGAGAAAAGGTGTAATAACTTGTCATGCCCTGATAACAGTCTTGTCCTCACCCTTAGTCTGATCTCTGAAACGAGGAGCACTTAGGCCTCTTGTTTGTTTACAGTCAATATATGACATTTGTTGATGTTTCTAAATGCTTTTATGAGGTCACTTACTCCCAGTTATCACAGATATGGATATGTTAAAAATATAATATAGATATTCCTGTTAGTAGATGCATTCAAATAATTAGACCATTAACATTATTTTGAATAAGGCATTTCAAATCAATCTTCACAATTGTCCTGCAGCGACGCAGCACAATAATTTACAATGTTTGCTTTCTTTTTTATTCTGAGTGGTTACTGCAGTAAAATTGTGTTTTCTTACAGTTCCCTTTTCTGGCATTCCTTCATGCCAGTAACATAAAAGTATTCAGTATGTACATGGCATGCAGTGCCTGAAAGACAGTTAGTGGTTCACTGCATATAGTTTTAAGTTAAACTGTTTCCCCCCTATTCAATATCAGATGATGAATGTGTATGCCAGGACCTGTAGCTGCATGTAAAGGAATTCTGGAGTACACGATCTCGAGATCTTTCAACAGACCCCACTGGCCAGTAGCTTTGTTGATGGCGAAGAGAATGTCTTGGAAGTGGCGTTATCTAGTACAGATTTAGCTGGAGGCTTTTATCACCAAGCTCACCTCTTGGAGCCCTCAAGAATTGTTCCATTTTGTCATTTGCACCCAAAGCAGTGACAGACTTTAGTGGGAGTGCAGGTTTGACTTGATTTTTCCTGCACCATGTATTTCCCTCTGGTGTATGTTGTGGTGGTTCACACAGAGAGCAGTTGTTTTGCTAAAAGTGCAGGTGACGAGAGCTACGCTGCTGCTTTTGATTGCCATTGTCATGTTATATTTTCCTCACTTTCTTTCAAAAGGATTTCAGATGTGAGAGTGTGCGCTTACTTATCCCAATATTATGTCCTACAAATCACATTTTCATACTTTCGATCCTACCCATTATATCTGAGCTTGAATAATCTGTACCTGAGATACCAGCATTTTTCACAAGGCTTCAGTCTGAAAGAAAAAAACTGAGATTTTGAAAAGGCCTTGCACACACATGTTTTTCAGCAACTAAAGCAGAGGTGAAAGAGATTAAAGGTCAAGCATTGTTGTCCAGAATAGTCAATATGACACTTAATGGGTTTAGCTTTAGGGTTGGTCTTAACAGCTGTGCCTAAATAGAGATTTTTAGAGAAGTTGTTTTAACATTTTGTCAGCTTGTTAAAGTCTGCAATGCATAATATCAAAATTGAACCTATGTACTTTGTTAGCGCACATTACTAGTCTTGTGGTGAACAATTAATCTGTGCAGGTTAATCCACTGAAGAAAATTGTTCGGTTTTATAGTCTTTAGTCAAAATCTGAAAAATTGCTTCCCCTCTGGAATGGCGTTCCTTCCCTGATGATGTCAGTTTGACGGCTTGGGCAGAACATGCTTAACCACTCCTCTACAACCATCTTCTCTGAGCTAGAGATGGCAAGGATATATGCTAAAAAAAACTTCTTAAATTTGTCACAAGACTGAAGCAAAGTCCTTGTCAGCTTCCATTTCACGCGGAACTTTAAACTTCTGAATCTGAACTAGAAATATGCAGTATATTTGCCAAGAAAGTTCAGATATTCACTATTTAGTCATGTCCTTTAATGTAAAATTTGATTCAAACCAACCTCACCTGAAATGTTTCCCCAAGGTTATGATGTTGTTTCTTGCTACGTACTGTAACTACTATTTTTCACAGAAAGGTAACACTCAAGTTTCTTGTTTGTTTATTTTATTTTCAAAGCATATAGAATTACCTCTCATCCCAGGCTTATCATACTTCAACCACAGGAGTGCAAAAATGGAATAAACCCTCATATTTTGTGTTTTCTTTTAAGTTGCCCTTGTCAGACAGAGAGCCGGATTAGTAGCTTTTCTTTGTAGGCCTTTATCCACTGTGTTGTATAAACATCACAGTGTAAATGATTCCTGTGAATCTAGAGACAGTTTAAACCAGCCAATGGGATGCTTGGTGGATTTGACATTGTCACTAATTTGTGACATTTTTTTGCGTTTCTTCTGTCTTCGCATACACATGTATTTGTATATACGGGATCCAAGATGTTCTTCTTTACTACACCTTCTAATGGTGAGAGAATTGAGAAATTAAAAAATGTACAGGCCATAAATATTTTTTGTAGCATTTGCAGTATTAGTATTTATTAGAAACAAACAACCTCTCAAAAGTTTGGGGTCAGTAAGATATTAAGATGTTAAGCAGAACAACGTTTTTTAACAAGAGCAATGGCTACTGAAAATTCAGCTTTGCCATCACAGGAATAAATTACATTCTAAAATATATTAAAATAAAAAGGTTATGTTAAATTGTAATAGTTCTTCACAATATTACTGTTTTTGCTGTATTTTTTTTTTTATTAAAAAATGCAGCCTGGTTGAAACGTTAAAGAATCTTACAGACCCAAACTTTTGAACAGTAGCGTGTGATTTTTTCATATACTGTTCATCAATCAGAACCAATCCTGAAGGTTTTGAGTTCATGTCCTTGTCATTTCAAAATGTATAGGTGTGTTGTGGAATGTTTGAAAATGAATGCTGGAAAAAAGAATACTTTTGAGAAAAAAAGTATGTTTGTAATAGTTCGGTTTAACTGCTTTAAATGTGGATAAAACGTAAACCACCATGTTTGAATATGACTGAGACACTCCCTGTCTCACCTTTAGATTTCTATTTACAGCCCACATCAGCAATATTAACAGAACTGTGATCACTATCGGCCTCAAAACAGTAGACCCATTTAGACTTCTTTCCTGGTGTTTCCCATATCCAGACAAAAACCGAGAATTTTTTTTCACCTTTCCATAGAAATCTTTGGCCATCTCTTTGACCTTTCTGTGTGCCAGTTAAAAATCGCTCAGTTGCGAAAGAATTGTTCACATTTGACTTGAATATTCTCATAACATACTCGTTCTGCACCTCATGAGCAAAAAAGGTGAGGGAGGAGCCCAGAACTGCTACAAATCAGCAGCCTTGAGAGGGCAGGTGGGCGTTTACAAGCTCATCAAGTGGCCAAACTAACAATAAAAAGACTTGTGTCAGCTGATGTACTCTTGCACTCTGCCTCCAGACTCATCAGAGCCTGTGCCCTGCTCCAGAAAGAGGGAAGGGGATAGAGAGTCAGCAAAGGATATTGGCAAAAGGGAAGCACCATGGCTGATTCTTCAACTAACATGAGGCTACGGCTGCCACTGTTATGCATCATCTTCGAGGTCATCCTCATCATCCTCTTTGGAACACTGGTGGAGTATAACCATGACACTGATGCCAAGCTGTGGAATAAAAACAGAACTGCTACTAGAAATGATTACGAGAATGAGTTCTACTATCGTTATCCCAGTAAGTGACATATAGAATGGTGTGTAGAAGTCTTGTAAACAGGGCTGGATTTTTATATTCAGCATTCATTGTTGACAAGATATTTGTGTATTTGATATGATCATGTATGTAGGTAATAGCAGATCAATAAATCTATTGAGTTTGCCAGCAGAAACACAGATGCGGTGCCTTTTAACGTGATACCTCAGGAATGTGTTTGATTGGGTGAACTGCAGACAGACATTGGCCTAAACTGTGCTACTTGTGCTTGAGCAGTCTGACTGGTTTAAGTGAAGCATGTTTACCTTTAAGAATTTGATCTCTTCAAAAGCTTGATTTATTATTTGTTTTGTGTTTGCCCACTGTCGTCACATTTCAACTATAGTAGGATTTCCTCTCCATCTCGTTTTACTAAACCCAAGTCTCGTCCTTTAATCTCTGCGATTTGCACTGAACATGCCCTCAGCGCTAGACTTGTGTGAACCACTTAATTACATTCATTTTATTGCATGTTGTGTCTGCTGCGCTACAAGCCCTGGACACACCTACATGTGAATTATATACAATGAGTTGCATAAATCATGACATACAGACTTCACTTATAAGATTTAACAGAACACTACATGAATTTGGTATGATAAAGAAAGAAAGGGATACATTTTGTTGTGTTGTCTGTACTGTATTTGGTCACTGACATTCATATTTATATATTGAGTCAGTTGGAAAGAGGGGCCATGGGAGTGATTCTGCTTGTCACTGCTCACCTGCAGGGAACATTACTACACAACAGGTGTCACATGAGAAACAACTCCATTCTAGGGTGTAGATCACATCTTTATATTTTGCGTTTAAATACAATAAGTTATAATGTATTATAATCGTAATTTAATTGTTATAAATTGCTTCACTGTTCTTGGATCAAGCCACTTCTTGTTTCCAAACCTATATGACTTTCTTTTCCTATATAGAACCCAACATAAGAGATTTTGAAGAACTTCACACAGTGGAAGTCAGTGGGGTCCACGTTGTAGGGGCTTTTTGTCCACAATTAATCCAAAATTAAAGTCACTGGTCTTGTGTAAAGATTGAGGGATTCATTGATGCACATAAACCAAAAAATGACCTCCATAAATTAATTTTTTTTTTCAAACACAAAGCAATAAAAAGGTTAATGTTGGTCAATCAAACAATGTGTGTTGAAAGCTGTGTGCTCTCTCCACCTTCACGCCTAATTCCAATCTGCCCTTTTCCTTATACAGTCACCTTACAAAATAAAAGTAATCTCCTTTAAATTCATCAAAAACAAATTACATTTATACACTTGATACAAGCTTAAATGGCTCCAACACCCATTGCATTTTATTCTATGGACAAAAAACAGATTTGGAAATTTATTTAAAGACTTGCTTGTCCTGCAGAAAACTCGGCTTATACATAGAGCTCAGACTTTTTTATGGGCTGCCAAAGAGGAGTGAGTGTTAGAGATATGTGGGACAGTTTCCCCACAGGGCCCATGCCATCCTCATTGGTGCCCAGGTCAATGGCCAGTTGCTTGGCAACAGTGTAATTGTGTCAAAAGAAGTGAAATGGGTGAATGAATGGCTCTACACAGAGCAGAACACAGGGGTTAATGTTGGGTTCAGCATACCCATATTGTAAAATTGGCCCTGAATGATCCTGCTAAGTACTCGTGTCATAAAAAAACATATCAGTGTTCAATTGCAGTCTATGAGAATACTATTAAAAATGTGAAACTGAGGAAAAACAGCTAATTGATTGTGTTTTAGGTTTCCAGGACGTTCATGTGATGATCTTTGTGGGCTTCGGATTTCTGATGACATTTCTGCAGCGATATGGATTCAGTAGCGTCGGATTTAACTTCCTCATCGCAGCCTTTTCCCTACAGTGGGCCACACTTATGCAGGGCTTTTTCCACGGCATGCACCATGGCAAGATCCACGTTGGTGTGGAAAGGTAAAACCTTAAAATGCGTTCATTTATTACATACAGTAAGCTACATTTTACTATAAGCGGTCCGTCACACAGATGTTTCGGCAGCAGCTCATAAAGATCTTTGGGTTGTCAGTAAAGATGAGAGATTTGCTATAATAGTCTGATCACTTCAGCTCAGTAAAGGTGTGATTCCCAAAACAACACAGCGAAAATTTCTTTAACTGTAATGCTGTGGCATCAAGTCTGTATATTGGATTACAGCTGAACACAGCGCCACCTAGTGGATGTGGCAGTTTAGCAGCTGACTAAACTTTGCTGCCCCTAATACACAAGTACATGCACATTTATATTTATTATTACTCAAAGAGAATATGTTTCTTCTGCAGCATGATAAATGCAGACTTCTGCACTGGTGCCGTGCTGATCTCTTTTGGCGCCGTTTTGGGGAAGACCAGTCCTGTGCAGCTACTTGTTATGGCCCTTTTCGAGGTGACATTGTTCGCTGTCAATGAGTTCATCCTGCTTTCTATTCTTGGGGTGAGTATAGAAACACAATCTGTCAAAAACACACAAAAATTGAATTTTTTAATTTGAAAATTGTAATTTTCACATGAATAACATTTTCCAAACACTGGATATTTGCTTTATATGGATGCACAGATATTACAATTCTGGCCAATAAGTATAAGCTGATAATTATTTTCATTCTATGGCCGATAACTGATAAATGCTGATAATAAATCCATTTAGGAATCACAACATTATAGTATATTGTTTTGAGAACTGATAAAGATTAGATTTAATCTAAATGTAAAAAAAAGACAAAATGAACATGCACAATTAAATATCCAATATCAATAACTAATATGGTAACAATATATTGTGCTTCTCTAATGTTTGACACATGCATAAAAACATAAAAACAAATCCATTGTACTGCTTTTCTAATTCCATTGTGCAACTGGTAGTAAGCGCTTAGATGAAGTGCATCATTAGTAGCTCTACCTTAGAGTTTAAAACAAAACTAGTTTTACTACATTACATTTGAGTACTTCACATTTACATTTACTTCATATCTAAATTAATTATCCACAGAAAGAGCTAATGGTCCCAAGCTGAAGTTTGCACAAAGAGTTCAAAAACTACATACATATTTATGTTCTTACATTTGTGATGTGTTATCATAATTTATGTGTTAGCACTTTAATTGTCAATGTTATCTATAGGCAAATGACGCTGGAGGATCCATGACCATTCATACATTTGGTGCATACTTCGGCTTAATGGTGACCCGTGTCCTTTACCGACCAAACCTGAATAAGAGCCAACACAGAAACTCGTCTGTCTACCATTCGGACCTCTTTGCCATGATCGGTGAGTTCCTTGAATAGTTTACACACCTACAAAATTCTGGCCTGTGGTGATCTAGGGCTCTTCAAGCCATTAAAGCTTGGGTTCTGCTCAGGTACCATCTATCTGTGGATGTTCTGGCCCAGCTTCAACTCAGCCATTACAAACTACGGGGACCCTCAGCACAGAACCGCCATGAACACTTACTACTCTCTGGCCGCCTGCACAGTGGCTACATTCGCTTTCTCCGCCCTTGTCAACCCAGAAGGCAAACTGGACATGGTGAGCATCCTCTTATGGTCGTTTTTGATATTACATTACAAACTGCAAGATTACAAACTCTCACATAAGCTTCTGTTTTTCTCAGGTGCACATTCAGAATGCTGCACTGGCTGGTGGTGTTGCTGTAGGAACAGCTGGAGAGATGATGCTGACTGCATTTGGCTCTATGATCGTGGGATTCCTAGCTGGAACTATTTCAGTCCTGGGATACAAATACCTCACAGTTAGTAGCACACTTCTCTGACACACAATTGTAAACACCCGCACCAAACCTCAGTATTTCATTGGCTGCTCTTTTATGCTCTTTTAGCCGGTTTTGGAGTCAAAACTGAAGATTCAGGATACTTGTGGCATTCATAACCTGCATGGAATGCCAGGCATTCTGGGAGCTGTGGTGGGTGCTGTCACCGCTGCCCTGGCATCCAAGGATGTATATGGAGAAGGGTAAGTCAGTAGTTGATATGTAATTATTTGCATAAATATTGATTTGCGATTGTCTTATTGACATCTGTCACACAACATTCTCTTTAGTTTAATTGGTTAGTAACAATAAGAATGCAATTTACACATAATTATTATTGCTGTATTCATTATATATATATATATATATATATATATATATATATATATATGTATTGGTATTTTAAATTTTACTTAATGAGGTAAATATTTTGCTTTGTGTTGCATACATCTGTGTCTTGGCCGAAAATATTGCAGAACTCATTCTGTGTCTTCTCATTCTTATTTTCCAATTCTAATCTTACACAGATTGCAAAGAGTTTTCGCTGATGTTGAAACTGGAAAATGGAGCCCAGAATCTAAGGGAGCGTTCCAGGCTGTCTCCCTGGCCGTCACATTGGGAATTGCTCTGTTTGGTGGTCTAGTTACAGGTGGGTTACTGTTGTAAAGTGTAGTGAGCGCATGCTTGTCTGCCGGATGGTTTTTTTCCTTAACCGTGCAGTTTGATGCAGGTCATTGTTATATGGACATACAGTTTTTGCAAAGTTGTAGAGAAATGACACAGTTATAACATCACATCTATTGCATAACAATATAAGTAATAAATAGCAAAAAGCAAAAATGACAACATTATTCAACAATTTTGTCTCTCCCCTGTCATTCTCCTACATAGTTGTCATAGTAGGCACAGTGCAGCGCTTCCTTAAAAATGTCTAAAAAGAAATGTATCATAGATACACTGTGTTTTCATGGCAAAAGTTTAGTGATCCTTTAGTGATTGTCAAACACGCCGGAATGAATTCAAGATGCGCATATTCATTACGCAAAATTGTGTCACTAAAGGAATGTTTACACAATTGCCAGAGCCATTCAAACTAGCAACAAATAAAGGAGCAAACAGACTGTACTTTGCTGATTGGGGATCATGCAAGACGAAACCACATTTACAGTTTCAAGCTGATGTGTCAGAGGTGAATATATGCAGGTTATAAAGCAATTTGAACTGTATAGCAAATATAATGCTGAAAATAATGCTGTATGAACTACCTTGGAGTCAGAAATAGAATGGGGCATCAGTTTACGATCTGAGATTTCTCGTGTGGTGTTGTGCTGCATCCAGTGTAGAAAGCACCAATCATTATAATGGGTTCTATTTGCTTTTATTGGGTGATTTTTCCCCCCTAACCAGTTCAGTGTAAATCCCGCCCTGGAGCCGATTCTAAACATTTCATTGGTCATGTCAATCACAGTAACAATTGCCTACACCCAACCCAGATCCCTAAACCTACCCATCACTGTGGCCTCAGCCAATGAAATTGGTTGCAGGGCGGGGATTTCCGCTGAACCGTTTGGGGAAAAAAATCATGCGCATTTATTGCGTTGCACTGCTTACATTTGGCGTAGACACTTAACACTGTAAGTGTGAAATTAAATTGTTCTAAAGTTCATAATAATCACACTTATTTGTATGAAAATTAATCAACCAGAATTTAATCATGACAGCTTGTTTATGCTTCCCTGTGTATACTTGTGTGTGCAGTAAATTGTGATTTGTTGGCCTAACATAGCAATATGTGTGTGCACTCTACAGGGTTCATTTTGAAGCTGCCCATCTACGGTGCTCCTCCAGATACTCACTGCTTTGAGGATGGACTCTACTGGGAGGTAAAGACTTTCTGATACAATTTTTATGTAATTTTACATTTTATACTATGTTTTGTGTTTTTGAAACCAGGATTCCTTGACAGATAGTGTAATTATTAGACATTATTACCAAATGTGCACGAAAGGATTGTCATTATTAGGACACGTAAAACTATTGAGTGGAACAATATGTAGAGAAAGTATCTTAAACAATACTTGTTTTTTGCCGTAATGAAATGTGTCCGTTTCAGGTGCCGGGGGAGGAGGAAGGTCACGATGAGCTTAACGAAGTTGGCACATCAGCCGAAGTGGAAAAACTCCACAACTAAATTACCTGTTTTCACCTGTTCACATTTGTTCATCTGTCACCTGTGATGTTCTCTGCAGGTGCAATTTATTTTACTGACTTTGTTCCATTATTGTTATTGTCAACATACCTGTGATTCCTTATAACACCACTAGATGGTGGTGCAGAGCTGTAAATGGCTACAGCGCTGAGACAGAGGACAAGCTGATTATTAAAATGATTAGCTCTTTGAAATATTTGTTATTTAAGAAAGGTTATAAAGTTCTTGTTTAGAGTAGAATCTGCAAAGGGATGTATGGGAAATCTTTTGTATTCATTTGATGTCATTTTTATCTCCCAAAAAAATTAATGTGAAATATATGAATCATAAACAGCTGGAATTTTTAAATGTCTGCAACATAAAATTACGCGTTATTTTAACATTTCCCATTAGCAAACATTTTATTTCAGAGAACCTTTGTTTTCTGGATTACTTTTTTCATACACATATTAGAAATACTGTGACATCGATGGACATGTTTTAATGAGAAAATTTGGAGGAATAAAATATTTGGATTGATGTCATATTTTAAATATACACTGTTACCTGTTTTAAGGAAAAACGGAAATTAGAGGGCAAATAGGCTACGTTTTGTTTTTTTGGATTATTTCTACCCAGTATAACTGCGTTTGAACATTAATTCTTTATGGAATGACATTTTAATAAATCGTTCAAAGATTTATATTGATGAAAATCCATGTGTTAAATTAATTGTTATCCTTTGTGTGTGGGAGAGAAATGCACACCGTTTTTTGAGACAGTAATGTTTTATTTTTCTCCAGAAAGTAAGTGATTTTGGCAAAGTCACGCGGCCATTCATTTTACAGTCAGCTCAAAGATAAACAACGACGTCAAATCAAGCTAATTCCTGGTGAAAGCGCAGTTTAAATCGAGAATACTTAATGGCGCCCGGCCTAAAATCACTGCGGAAAGGGTTAACGAAGAGTCCAGATGGTCTCCGTCGCGTAATTAGCACAGTTTCACTTTCTGGGATCAAACGGAGAAAAGAGAGTGGGGGTCTTATTTTGATAGCACGTTATTAGGAGCGCCTGGAGCTCGTGGGCTGTGCGAGGAGCAGCTCTACGCCCCTTTTCATTCGCGCAGAGCGTCTTTTACAGAGACGGCGCCGCGGCGTGAACCAGCGCCAAGGTCTTTTCCCAGGCCTCAGACAGGTGGACAGCTGGGATGTGAATAGGCGCTAAAGCTGAAGTGCTTAATTGCGCTTTATAATCAGCAGAAATGAAGAATACTAACTGCACGTAATATGGTATTTACATACTTGATTTGTTTGTGTGTTGTGTTTGAAATTGAGCTTTAAAGTTCTCAAAATGAAACTGCTGGAGGTTGAAGTCCACGTGATCTTTGATTAATTATAGGCCTAGTGTTTGTAGTCTACAGTTAAAAACTAGAGGCATCGAGCTAATTTTAGAACATTTCTTTTTTGTTAAAAAACGCTCTGTATAGGTTCATATTAGGTTTTGATGTCCATGCAACCTTCTGAGATCATTAGAATAAGGTTACACAAAATCTAAAGAACCTTTTAAAAATTCTTATAACGTATAAGGAATTGGTTGCCAAATAATAACCAAATGGGAATCGTATGCAAATGTTAGGGGAATGTTCTTTATCTTTTGGTATTTATCTCTGTTTTTTTTTTTTTAGTATTTATCAGCATAACACCTGAATCGGGAACCAATTCATTTGAGAGTTTATCTATGCATTTTCTCCTGTCTGTAAAGCGTCTTCAGTGGGAGTGTGTTTGCCGAGGGGAAAGTCCTGTGTGTGCTCTGAAAGCCGGTCTGTATGGGGAGAGTGCCTGTCTTTAGCTCACATTAACAGGATTACAGGCAGGCTGTGCTCAGGGGCCATGGTACCTTTCAACCGCAGGCCTCCCTCTGATCAGTACTCGTGAACAGCACAACGAGAAAAATAGAAAGAGAGCTTGTGGATTACAGATTCAATGAAGCTACCTTGCATATATTTGTTTGACATTTTTTCAAAGAAAATTTGGGCTAATTGAGGCATTACAAGATTAACTTCTATTCTTTCTAGGGAGTTATTTCTACCTAATCAGACCCTCGATATAAGATTCACAGTTATATTAACCTGTAATTTTGACTTAAACTAGTTAGTTTAGACTTGTTAACTTTTTTTAATTGCACAGTTACAGAACAATAAGACTCACACATGGGCTTTAACAAAGCCCGTTGTGGCCAGGAAGTTTTCTGTCAGGAGAAATTGGTGCTTATGTGCTTAAGTGCTTATTGGTTCCCATGTTCTTCGCTTAGGCTAGTGAAGGTGTTTGGATCTGAATAGAAACGAGCACAACAGAATGAGGCTAATATGGTCACAGTGGAGCTCACACCTGCTTCCGCCAAGGGCAGCAAAGTTCAAGAGGTTCATTAAGCGGAGAGCAGAGCAAGAACAAAATGAACAACAAAGCCGTGAGAAAAGAAACACCAACTTAGGAGGTGGCCAATGGTGATTTTCATCATTAAGAGAAAAAAAGTGAGCAGATAAAAAAAAAATTTTTTTTTAAAAAGCCGGAAATCTTCAATCCCACAAAAACTGACTTTAAACTCATATTTGTTTGGTGATTAAGGGATTTTTGCTCTTGCAAGCCCTCCCTCAGGGCCCATTACATTCAAAGGAACACAACAAAAGCACTGACAGCATCCTTAGGGAGAGAGGGTGGCTGGACACAGAGGGGACAAAAGCCCTTTACCGACCCCCTCGTGATCCCCCCCTTGGCCAAGCACATCCACACGCATGCTTGACATTGTGAGAGGCGTGAACCTAGAGGTCAGAGGTCAGTTTGGGTCAAGTGGGGTGAAGCCATCATAGAGTCTTAATTGAGTTGGTGCTGTTGAATGAGGACGTGACAGTGGAGGGGCTCTAGCTAGCTCAGCTGATGGAGTGGGTCACTATTAATGCTTACATGAAATGTCTGAGGCCATGTATCAGCATGATCACGACAAGGAACATGAGTACATTTTGACCTATTATTGAGAAATTTTACTTAAATGATTTGAGAGCATCACACTTGTTTACAGAGGATCATTTACTTGATCTTATATGTTTTTTAATACCTTTTTACACACTCGACAACAGGAAACGTCCATTCAGCGAATAAATGAAACTCGGGATCCACCAATATTGAAATTCATTCTTATACCGAATAAAAAAAGAGGATAATTATTTTTCTATTTCTTTCAGGCGAATAACCAATATTAGCCAATATTATAAAATCTATTTTACTTTGTTAAAAAAGAAAACTTCAATGGTTTGTATGCTACAAGTGAATTTTGGCATCCCAGCATCCATATATAAAATTTCAGGGGATAACTATTTAAATGATAAATGTTAAATATGAAACTAAAATGCTTATTTTTATACTACATTGAATATTTTAAATTATTAAAAGAAAGGGATTTAAACAGGGTCGAAAATTATTAAAATGATATTTGATATTTATAATGGCTGATAAATATCAAATATCAGCCAATATGATAAAAAAAACACTTATCAATATGGTGCTGATATACACTGTCACAGGTCACCTCTCAAACTGTGATGTCTATCAGCTCATGGAATGGTAGATTATCGGACGTCTGTGTCAGACATCAAACATATAAAAAAAAAAAAAAGATTAAAAAAGAGGGATTTCAAGTTCAAGGAAGATTTTGGTTTATTCATTTGGGGATGATTCATTGGCTATAGAGGGAAAAAGACAGAGAGGGAGAGCTGAGAGATGCTGTGTGACTGTGGTTTTGCTACAAAAACTAATTCTTTCCTATTTACTCCTTTCCTCTACATCCCTTAAGCAAATTCAGTCAATGCTGTTTTATCAGATGCCAATTTGCATGATGGCAACAAGCCACAACAGACTTGCAGCTGCACCAAAACACACACACACACACACACACACACACACACATAGGCTACACAAAAACATATAGCCTGCCACTTTCCTAAAAAACACAACCCCAAATAAAAACACAAAGACATAAAACACACTTTAGACACAGAATGTCACAGAGCGAATGTCTTAAACACCAGCAAATCGTACGTTTAAACACAAATCAATGCAGTCTCTCCTCTCGCTTTTCTCTCACACTACTCACACCCCCTCCGCACCTTCTCATCATAATTAAAACAGGAGGTGTCTCCACAATGCTCTTTTGTCTTAGTGCAGCACGGTGAGGGAAAAGAGTCCGGTGGCTGAATATTAATAAGACGGGGTGTCCGTGGATGGGGTGCATGAGCAAAAGAAGAAAAAAAAACCCAAACAAATAAACAATGGAACTATTTTTCTCCTCCTACGCTTGTGGAAGGATATGTCAAAACACCTCCATCATGAGCCAAAACACCTCCGGCCACTCGAGGTTGCCAGCGGTGGGGAAATGAGCACTATGTATTGAGAGAATGAGGTGTAACTAGGGTGCTGGTGTGTGTTAGACTTGTGAAAATGCAGTGAATGGGTGATTGTGTGGCCTTTTCTAGCCACTAGGTGGGGCTGAGTGAGCTTTGAGAGAGAGCCGGTACTTGTTTTTTCGCTACAGTTGGCTACCTGACTGAGCTTCACAGATGTTTAGCTGCTGTACTGAACACTGTCTACAGATGGATACACATGCCTTATATATATATATATATATATATATATATATATATATATATATATATATATGCATGTGCGGTTTCTTTTTCCCCTCAAAAAACATTTAGCATTAGAAGATTTGATTGATGCTTTGTTTTCATAGGTTGGCTACACATAGGCCTATGAAACTTTTTGTTCTTACAGGCCTTGTGTATAAATGCATGTGTCAATGGCAGTGTCCATGATAGATAAAAGGACACATCTTTTAAAATTCTGCTTTATAACACGTGACAAGTTCTTAGATGTTTGATTTCAATATAGATATGAAAAATGCTTACCAATTTAAAAAAAAAAAAAAAACGTTTCAATTAAATTACATTTGCTAAACGAAAAATGCCATGTGGTGTATCCATGAAGAATTTTTATGTTACACCTTCAATAAATATGAGTTTGTACGCATCTTCATGTTCTTAAGGTATGTTTTTCCCCCTAAGTTAAAAGTATTTTAATTTATTTATAAGCATTTATCCAAACCGACTTACATTTAAGGTGCATACATTTCTATCAGTTCTTGTATTCCCTGGAATCAAACCCATGACTTTGGCGTTGCAAGCGCCATGCTCCTCTGTTTAAGCTACATTAATTTATAAATATCATTATTAAATAGCAATTAAAATTTTTTAAAGATTATATTTTTAAATAACTTGACAAAAAATATATATGCATTTCATGTATAACCAATGTTTCTTCAAAGGAACGCACTCCTCCAACAAAGCTTTCTCTAATAGACATGAATGCAATAAATGGCATGTATGCAGGCACCGAATCACCACATCGTCGCACAATGACGGGAAATTGTTTCTTTTTAGCTTTTAAGCGCTCAAAGGGAAACAAACACACACAAACACTTGCGAGCATACTTTCAGCGTTGCCATGCACATCTCTCACACACACTTTCTCACACAGCTACTTCCTGAGGAGGCATTTTTAAAGCTGAGAGGTTGGATGTCTATCTTTGGCTCTCAGTTCTAAGCGCCCTGTGTGAGTGTGTGAGGGGCCTGTATATGAGCAAACTGCCGCCTACTCCGGCCATGACCCACAATTCCTCACAATGCCCCCATTCTCTGGACTGAAAGGCTCCATCAGCCGTAGGGGCCAGCTCTCTGGAGGGGATACGACGCCTCCCAGGATGGCATACAGAGACGGGCATCGCTGCCAGGAAACCATGGGCCTGGCGGAAAGAGCCAGCAAAGGCAATGATGAGAGAAGAAGAGAGAGAGCACTGAGAAGGCCGGCAAGCAGAGAGATAGAAGGATGTGCTTGCCAAGAGATGCCAAGCGTTTTGTATATGCCAGTGCCACTCAAGCCTCATTAGCCTGACTCTTTGTGCCACACTGCTCTCTGCTGTGAAGGGACGTGCAACTCGCTCGCCCTGACAGAAGCATCAGATACTGGGTTTGAGTCGATAAGTCTGGATCTAGACCTGGAATATTGCAGTCACTTTATTTCAATTATTTAGTCTTGTTTTATTAAATATAAATTCATTTCTATTAGGCAAAATGTATCTGCCCATTCAAACACTAGTGTTAAAAAGTTTATATATATATATATATATATATATATATATATATATATATATATATATGTTAGAGTTCGGTCAGGCATATTTTATTTGACATTGAAGCACAAGTGTTAACTTTTAAGTGGTGATTTTAAAAATATAAATGAATTCTATTAAGCACATTTTATTTGACATGGATTCAAGCGCTAGTGTTAATATTTAGCATATTATTTTCAAAATATAAAAATGATGTTGTCAGGCACATTTTTTTGACCCTTCAAGCACCAGTGCTAATATTCAGTTATTATGAAATTAACTATTATTGCTAAGCATGATTTTAAGGTAAAATGTATATTTATCAGAGGACATTCTTAACTTCTTTTGCTGAAATTTCTGATAAAAAGCTGTTAAAGATAATAAAAGATTTTACAATTGAAAAACTATATCAACATTGCAGCACTGCAAAAAAACAACAACATTTGTACATGGTCTTTCAGATGTTTCTTTTGAACAGACACGTGGCGTTTGTTTTGGCTGTTCTTTTGAATAGAAATTTAATTTGGAAAAAAAGCACGTTATTGATAAATGATGTATGTACATTTTAGCCCTTTATTTTCAAGATTCATTTCTGCAAAAGGGTCCAGTAAACAAACAACCCTGGTGGTTGCCAATGAGTGTGGACACACAACCCAGAGTGCCCTGGTGAAATCTCTATGTGAAAAGACACAGGTCAGCCTTATCAAAGAGTCCAGGGGCCGTTAGGGGCATTGAAGGGGCAGGACAGCCTGGCAGGGGGGTAAAGGGGGTCCAGGTGGGGCATTAATCTTGGGGAGGATTAATCTAATAATCTAGTGATCCAATGATGAATCAAACTTCAGAGCTTGGTCTGAATCTCTACAGCTCCAATTAACTCCAAGGGAGGGAGAGGCTGATGGACAAGTCTATTATTGGCATCTGAGAGACACTGTGAAAACTGAAAGAAATCAAAGGAAAAGTGTTCTGGAGAATTACGCCCACGCCGAGTGAATACACAGAACATGCATGACTGGCTCAATTGTGCCCTTTTAACATTTTCCTCTAAAACCCCAAATCGCTAGGATATCTATCGCAAATCGACAGCATGGTGGGGAACAGTTTATGTGTCTTCACCAATCCCAAAGCAAGCATTGGGAAAATCACAAATGGGCAGTTGAAAAAAGATTTGGATTTCAAGATTAATTAAAATGAATTCAATTTACACAGTCTATCTCCTTCTCTGAAAGCCATTACATGTGCACAAAGATTAAAATGCTTTCTTTAACATGAATCAAACTAGTTTGATGACCAAATCTATTTTTCCCTGTCTTTCGCTTGCTCAGCACAGAGACAATTGTGGGAAATCTCGCTGGGTCTTTTTTTTTTAATTTAACGAAACAAGCTTTCTGGGTGATTGGCATTAATGGCAACTCTGGACCATATACAGTTTTGAGCCCATTCCAATAACGAATTTTTTTTTTTTAAATATTTTAAAAACAAATATTCAAAGATACAAATCAATCCAGGAAAATAAAGGGGAAAATCAGTTTTGCGTTTTTAAGTTAATATTGCTAAAACGAGCTGCTCACATAACATTGCATGGCTGACATTGACCTGTTGTTGAAGAGCAGGCCATCGGCCTATCGAGACAAGTTAGAGGAGAAGACCCTGTCCCTGACCTCTGACCTCTGGCTAATTGGAGGCTTGACCCTGTTAGGCAAGGACAAGCAGGTCACAAGGATAGCGGGGCGTGCTAAGGGAGGGATATACCCCGAGGGCACACCCCAGGGACCCCTCCTTATGTTTAACATCCACCTTATGACTGATTAAGGATATGTCCATCCCACTGTGAGGTTAAACCAACATTCATATATCAGTTCATTCATCGCTGCCCCAAAGCCATTCATGTGAATCAGCTATGGTATATTATGAACTTCCCTGCCTAAACTAACATCACCATAATTTGATAATGATCACAAACAAAAAAAATCTTCATACTACAGAAAAAAAAAAAAAAAATAATAATAATAATTCAACCCCAAAATACTAAAAAGATTACAGATGCTTTTCTCAGTGAAAAGAAATGCTTTAATGGACTAGCGTTTCAGATTAAGATTTTTATTTCCCTTAATTAAAATGCATCCCCTCTGTTTGCCATGTAATTAAAATCAAACAAGTCAAATCTTTATGTTTTTTCACAACAGTTCTTGTTTATGAAGCCTATCTGTGTCTCTGTGTCAGAAAAGTAAAAAAGTATCTTCATAATTATAACAACATCTTTGTTTCCTTCAACATTTTTATTTATACTTAATTTTATGAGTTTCCAGATTTTCAAATCAATCAAATAATCAGCATCAGTAATGAATTTCAAAGTGGTAGTGGTGGGGGGGGGGGGTGTCAATGCATGTAAATTGTCATAATTTAGAATATTTTTTATTGATCTTTTTTTTAATAGTTAATATCCACGTACACAACAGTAAACTTCACAAACGTGCAAGCGTATCTCCCTCACAGCCTTGTTTTCATTGGCGAAACATTTAAAAATGGCGAACAAGGTAGGCCTGCGTACTGTTCACGAACAGCGGTTGAGATGGAATTATTAGTTTTCTCTGCGACCAGGCAGAAACAGTGAATCTTTAATCGTGAGTGTTCATGATCCTGTGATGTGTAATGCCAGTGGCACGCTATATAATTCCTAAGCTTGTTATTTGGGCCTCTCGTGCGCTCTCGCTCCCAGCTGCCAGTGCGCAGCGCCGCTTGTGATTCTTTTCAGTAGTATAAGGGATGAGAAAAACAAAATGCCATTGGCAGCTGTTTGTTTATGGTTTCCCACGACTCCATGCCAATTACCTCTCGTCCCTTCGTCAGTCGCTTGTCGTCTCTCATTAGCCACCCTTCGGTTGACATGAACCCCAGGAAAAATGTGTATAGACGAGCCAACGCTTAAGCGTTGAGCATCATCTCTTGCTCTGCGTTTCACTGTACCTCACTCCGCTCCAGGCCTTCGACGCAAAATAACTCTAAAAATATTAAGCGTCTTTGACACAACAGCTTTTTCGCCGCATGTGGATCTCTGGGAATTCAAAGGTCTTTAGATTTGCAAATTGATTCTTTGAAGCACCAGCAGCTTACAGCACAGGTTGTTGCGAGCATAATAATATTACTAATAATAAAGAGTTGTTTGTGCAACTTGGTTATCTTAAGACATCAGGCTTTGGTCTGTTTGTAGATTTCAGGTGAGAAGTTGTGTCCTCTTTGCTACATGCATGTCTTCCTATATTTCTCACTTTTTCGATGTTTTACTATTCGTGTAAAATTAACATGAAATTATATCCATCTAATAGTAAATGGCTTATTAAATTATACACATCTATGAATTTAAGTAACCCACTCTGCATATAGCTGCATGTTGTTGTTTTTTTTGTTTTTTGTTTTTTTAATTTAAGTAGCCTATTTAGGTTTAGATTTTTTTTTTACGCAACAGAATTGTACAAAAACTTTTTTTTTTAAATGTTTTAGTTGCATTTTCTTAGTAGCTAATTAAAAAAGTGCCTTCATCCTACCATAACTCAAACTCTTGTTTTATTCCACGAAATGTTGAAAAGCTAGATGGATGAAAAAGGTGAGCTACCGATACTGATAGTTGCTTTCAATTATTATCTTTATCAGATCAACATAATTAATTTTAACGTTTGATACATCTTAAATACACTATTGCTGCTTAGCCTTTGTTATTTGAACGATGTAACGTTACATTTGTAACTCCAAACTAAATGGAGTAAGTAAAAGTAAATAAACGCACAGAAAACCTTTGTATATGCCTGATAAATTAACAAATAATAATTTCTGGCATATACAAAGACCATTCAACTGCAACGAATTTTATAACGAAAATATGCCTTTAAATGGATATTTACGTTTCAGTCACTTGTAAAGGAGTCCGCATCCCCCTCCCAATCACAAACCTTATTTGCGTTTAAAAAAATCACTGGGTTTATTTGGCTCACTCTGATTGGCTGGAACGAATATCAGCGGGTCCGTGAATGATCTCATTGCCTTCATTTACTATTTTCCGGTTTTTAATTGGGTCCTGCAGTGTATAGAATGCACACAGTCCGGCAGAAGAGGCGCAGTAAACAAAAGGCGCTTTACTTTGATGCGAGGGAAACTGTGAGAACTGGTAGCCTGTGTTTTAATCCCGTTGACCCTGTGTGTCTTTAATTGAGGCTGACGTCACATAATTCCTCGGTGGAGAAAAATTAAGCCGCGCGCGCACTAATGAGGGCGCCTCTCTCTCAGCACAGCCGTGATGAAGTCCAACAACGTGAAGCATGTGGCCACGCAATTAAATATAAAATCAAAAGAACGAAAAAATTGTTTTTCTTAAAAATGTAGCGGTTTGATTGGGTTAATGTATTCTCCTTAGGTTGCATTATAGCTTTCAAGAGCAGTAGCTTGTGGTTTATTTCGACTTAATAAATACAAAAATCATGCGCTTAGGTTTAAAACGTTTTTATCATTATTATTATTATTATCAGATTTATTTAGGCTATTTAGTTTAATTATTAGCATTCCATGGGTCTATTGCTTCCCCTCCTCTCTTGAACAGCCCATGAGAGATTATTATCAGACTATTTATTATCTAATATATTATTATTTTTTTTTATTTGCTCTGTATTCTCAACATGAACAAATGCACACCGATTTGATGATGCACCAATGCACAAGTTATTACTATAGCCATATGATGCAGTCTAACCGTGCATTGTAAAGGTTTGGTGTTTGTAGCTTTCACGAAATTATTTCATAAATCTAATTGTGTTGTGTATTATTATATCCGTGTCCCTCGCGTTGATGGTGGTCTATAGGGCAGTTTTAACTTTTGAGGCTGCCCTTCGGTCCCTATCTGATCCGTTCATTCACTGTTACGTGTCACTGTAATAAGTTATCCTCCGCCAAGTTGGTGGTATTAACCCGTTCGTCCCTGCGCGTTGCTATCACGGTTGCTACAGAGAGAAACCAGTCGGGCTTTGTGGTTTCCCAGACACACCCTGCGGCTGCGCGCGGATTCGCTTCATTACAATTTCACGGATTGTCACGTCAATGACAGCCTCTGGACCCTATGTTGATTGTGAAGTTATGTGAACTGTTTCTTTGAATGCATCACAAGTACTGTTTTAACAGCTGTAATTAAGATTGTTATTAAAGTTATGTAAAGGCTATGTGTGTGTTTTAGTTTAGAAAACGACACAGGAGTGATAAAAATGTGAGAGTGTGAGGTTTTAGTTTCCAAACAGTTTCTTAGCTATTAAAGCTTAATTGGCACACAGTTTAGGCTAATGGATTTCTCTATCGCTCTCTCTTTTTAGAAATTGGGCTTCAAGTCAGCAAAATTCTACATCCACTTTAAGGTAATGATTATTAAGTAACACACACACACACACACACACACACACACATATACTTATATATATACTTTTACAATTTTATAAAATCTTTTTCTTTTCTTTTTTTTTTTTTTTTTTTACAAATGTAAGCAGGAGGCTTTGGGAAGTTTTGTCATGTTTAGCTCTCATCTGGATAGAAGTTTTCCATAATGTTTTCTGTAAGTGTTAGGTTTAGCAGTAGGGTTATGGGGTAGAAGTTTGTACAGTATAAAAATCAGTATATCTGTGGTGAGTTCTCATAAAACCCAAAGTGTTTCGCATTATTATATACTCCAGACAGTGAAAACCGTCCTTATAGGTGCTTTCCTAAATTGATTTTTGTCATTGCTTTTTTTTGCTTATTGCGTGTTTAACTTCTTTTGGGAGAAATTTTAATGCATCTTTGTGCTTTTAGTAAAAATCCAGGATTGTATGGACTAGAGTAAAGTACATGAAAAAATCTATATGCAGCACAGTGTCCAGCCTGAGTGTGATTTGATAGCATGACTCATTTGAAAGAAACAATCAGGTCTTATTGAACATGGCCTCAAATCTTTCATTCGTGTCTAGACGTCCCTCTTTTCACAAAGTCTCTAATGTCTAGGCCTGTCATCGTGACTCTACTCAGAAGGCTAAACGATGTTTCACTTTTTATCCGTCCTTGACACATACCGTCAGTCACCACCCACTTCCCAGGATGCTCATGGAGGATGTTGCCCAGTGCCATCAGGGAACCCCAAAACTCTGTATCAGACAGAGCTGGGGGTGCATGGGTATGGCAATTAGCATGAGAAAGCCACCCATCTTAGTGTGCTTGTTTGACCTTTCACCCCTACTCTTTGTGCTTGTCAGACAGAAAACTGGTGTTTATGCACAGTGCCCTATATCCTCATGATATGGTGACAAGTTTGTCTGAAATATCAGAACAGTATTGAACTGATTAGTAAAAAAAAGCGTTGAGTTTCGTGTAAAGTGTTTGTGTGCACGTTACACAATTTGATATGATATAAGTCAACCCCCCCAACTCCATAACCACGTGCACACATGCACAAGGGGCAACACGCTCCCACACTCTTTCCCAGACAGTCTGGAGGACTCCATCTCATTTGCTTTTCTTCTGCTCTCCTCTCTGTCTGCGGCCCCTTTTCACGTCTGTGCTTTAATTAAGGGTTCCAGCCCCCTAAAAGTGTCATTGTGGAGTGCAGCCAGTGTTCAGGCCCTCCGTTTTATGTGTGTTCCTGTCTGTCTTCCGCTTAATCTCGAGACCATATGTGATATATTAGAGACAGCATTAAAGAGCACTCTCAGACTGCTTCAGAAGATCACGGTGGCATCCTGTGTCTGCAGCATCACGGCACAGAGAAACCCTTTCCCATCAAATCTCATGTCACTCCATGCTAATGAATGGACTCATAACTGTCTGAATTGTGGATCGCATTTTGTGGGAACCTTTTGATTGGTGCCTCCCAATAGAGCTGTGTATATTCTGAGTACATTACTTAAATGGATAGTTCACACAAAAATTAAAAAAATCTGTCATCTTTTACTCACCCTCATGTTGTTCCAAAACTCTGACTTTCCTCAAGGAAACATAAAATAAGATATTTTGAGAAATATTTTTTTTTGTTTTTTGTTTATACTATGGAACAACATTTTACAAAATATCTTTGGACTTCTGTAGAAAAAAACAAAGGGGCTTTTCACACCACTCTTAACCCCGGGTAAAGGGACATTTCACTCTTGTAATTTAGAAGCGGGGTTAGCACCGCTTTTTACCGGGGTTATGAAACCCTGCTCTGGAGTGCAGTGCCGAACATGTACAGTGTGAAATGATGCAGTGTTAGAATGTTAGCAACAGACAACCAATTGCATATACTCATATTTGCCTGCTTTGGACTATCACAGAAACACTGCGCATTGTATATAAACAGTAAATTCAACGTTTGAGAGGAAAAATATAAAATGCTGACAGAAAATGCAACAATTTCAATGAAGAAGAGACCGTTTCATTCTTACCCTTTATAGTCTGAAATGTCCATTCAGTATAAACTCGATAATAGAGTCAGCTATACAAGGATGCGCTAGAGCTATGTAATCAAGTCGCATGCTGCATTTATCCGATCAATGACTCTGATACCGCAAACATGCAAATAAGAACATTAACCCAGGGTTTAGGGATGTACAATGTGAAACGTGAGCTTATGAATACCCAGGGTTAATTGTTATAAATTATGAGCAGTGCAAAATGTGAAGCAAGATAACCCAAGACAACCCTGTTTACCTGGGCTTTAGAATGATCCAGGGTTAACTATTTCAACTGTGAAAAACCTTAATACAGTGTAATACAGATTTGGAACGACATGACAAATTTTTGGGTGAACTGTTCCTTTAAATAAGTAGGATGTGTGTTTGTTGGCAAATCTTGAAGGGATAGCTTACCCAAATATGAAAATTCTGTCATCATTTACTCACCTTCATGTTGTTCCAAACCTGTATGAGTTTCTTTCTTATGTTGAATACAAAATGAGATATTTTAAAGAATGTTGGTAATCAAACGTTTGACTGTAGCCATTGACTTCATTATTTTATTTTTTATTATTATTATGGAATCACTGTCAACTGTTTGATTACCAGCATTCTTTAAAATATCATCTTTTGTATTCAACAGAATAAAGAAACATAATGGTTTCAAACAACACGAGGGTGAGTAAGTGATTACAGAATTTTCATTTTTGGGTAAACTATCCCTTTAAGTGTCACTTAAGACCTTGATTCATTCCGTTATCTCCTATTATGATTTTTGATTCCTTCTCAAACATCTGAAATTAAAGGCCATTTTATTTTGGTATTAAAAGTGCCATGCTGAATTTAAAAATTAATTTAGTCCCCCCCCCCCCCCCCCTCCTTGTTTTATTAATCCTGGTTGAGTTTGATCAGTCACTGTTTAACCAGCAGATTTAGGTTTAATTCAAATTCCTAAAGGATTATGGTAGTAGCTTCTCCTAGTTTTTGCAGTGAATTGCCTGTGTAAAATTATTGGAGAGGTACAGGCAGTTGTTTTGAGGAAAAGACAAGGTCCCAATAGATGCTGTCCAGTCCTCAAATATTGCAGGAGGTCAATGAACAAATATTAATATTAAATGAACATTAACTGCTGAATGTTGTTAATGAAAGCTATTAGAAAGTATTATCTAACTTTTTTTTTTTTGGAGGCACTGGATTGGTCTTCTGATTAGGGTGTAATTTATAACATTCGATTTGAATGGTTTAATTGTATAAAATACATACACTAGTTTAATATGACTGAATACCTCCACTTACACTACTGATCAAAGTTTTGTGGTCAGTAGGATTTTTATTTTGGGCTTGTGGAAACAAAGATGACATCTGGATTCATTGTTTAAATGTGATTGTCAGTCCAGAATCAGATGCAACATCTATAGTCTAAACAGATTATGGCTCTTCATATATAACAGAATATAACAGCAGACAGTTAAATTGAACTTCACAATATACATTTCTCAACATATGAATGTATTGAAGCAGTGTTTTGTTGTAAGTGTGTGTGAGCAGTGGCACAAGTGAATGTTCCCAACACTGCATGTGTTTGTTTGTGCGTTGGCATATATTTGTGTTCTGTGCATGTGTGTGTGCTGCTCGCAAGTGTTGTTCTCTGCTGCAGACCTCTTTCCTCTCTGAGTCAGTGCCATCAGTTGCTACGGCAACCAGGAGGCAGCATGAAAGCTAGCGAGAGAAGACCGAGGGAGAGAGAGAGGTGGAGCATGGCACAAAGCCGACTCGCAGCAGCTGTGGAACAGCACTGGGACGCTGGGCACGTTCTCTGGGTGTGGGTGAGAGACTGTACGAGTGTGTGTGTGTGTGTGTGTGTGTGTGTGTGGTCCTGTCCATCAGCACATAATAATACACCAAATCATATACTGTAGGGAAAAACTCATTTTTAAATCTGTTGCAAGATTCCCTTTTATATCTGTAAATAAATACTGATGTTTATCAGTGAATCTTTGTCAAGCTGTGCAGCTCTATGCCCTATTGTTTCAACAAATTAACAGGCATCCTCCTCACAGTCTATCAGCAAGTGACAGCCATTTTGACTCATTAATGTAGGATGAGGTTTATCTTTGTGTATGTTGTGCAGTGTTGTGTGTGATGGAAATTCGTCAATAGCACAGTTTCTCTGACTTTATTACTAGCCGAATCACAAACAGCGCAAATAATCAGATAAATTAAGGTAGGCAAAAGAATTTTAAAGACATGTTTTAAAAAAGGCCGCTGGAAAAATCTCTACATGCTCAAGTGTGGATCTCATTTTCAGTCACTATTAAACAACATATCAGATTGAGAATTTAAAAAAGAATCTCAATTAAAAATACGTGGCCTGAAAACACTAATAAAACCCCATTTCTTTTTTTTTCTTTTTTTTTTTATCTTTGTTGCTTGCTAATGCTCTGTTTCCACTTCAGAGTGAAATATCAGAAGGTAATTGTTAAAAAGGCACATTTGGAGATATGAATTTGTAATTGGGATATAAAGTCACAGTTTATGTTTGTTTTTATTAATTTTTTTTTTTTACTCTGAGTTGGAAATAGGCTCTCATATAAACAGCCTATTAAATCCACAAAATAAGTTGCATAAACATTAGCTCATTGCAGAGACTGTGTTGAGGGAATGCTGTGTGGTCTTGGAAAAGTGTGAATTTGTTTATGTGAATGTGTTTGTGTGTGTGTGTGCGCGTTCAACCTCATTTACATCGCCAGACAGTGAGAATGGCCTTGAACTTGACCTCAGGTCTATTCTCTTGTTCCTCTCCTCCTTCTCACCCTTAAACTCTCATTGTTGCGTTGTCTGCATTGACTCCTCTCTCCAGTCCCTCGTCATTCACACCATCACGGCGGGCTGTGGTGACCTCGTCCCTGCTGCACACGCCCCTTGGGGCTGTTCGCTTTCCCATGAGGAAAATCCAGGGTTCGAATTCCTTTCCCACATCCTCCATCTTGTATTTACTTGCTTTTTTTTTTTTTTTTTTTTTTTTTTAGCCGAGTGTCTTCAGTAGCAGGATTTGCAAACCAGGCAGACAACGAGTCAGACGCAGCTCAGTACTGCAGTGGAGCTGTCGAAGACAATGAAATGGTGATTCATGAGGATATAAGTGTTGCTTGATAAATGATATCCTAGTAATCATTAACTCTGCTTTCCCAGATTTAATCACAATCGCCAAACTGTTTAGTAACCACTAACATACAATGTGTCTGATATTCGGATTGTGTGCGTATTCTCAAACTTTACATGACAACATAACAGTGTATTAAAAACTTAACTTGGGTATTACTATTTGAACAGGCATTTTTATGTTAAATTGTGCATCATTAATGAATTTTTTCCTTTCAGGATTTATCATCTATATTATTCTATACGGTACCATCAGTATTTGAACATTTCCTTTAGGATTTCACATAATTTTTTTTTTGCGCCCACCATGATAAAACTGGTAGTAGAGCTTCACAATTGTGTTTGACATAAACAGCTTATTAGTTTTTGACATATAATTTTATTCACCAAGTTATACATTTAAATCTAAACCAGATTTAATGATGAATGCAAATCAATCTTTTTGTTTTTGGCTCCTTTGTCATTGACCCCAGCAAATCGAAGAGCTATACTTTTTGTCTTGACAAAGTTATGTCAGTGTTGATTTACTTCGCAGTTAGCAGATAGTGATGACAAGGAATTGTTCAACATTTGATTACTCAGGTAGAGATTGAAAGACAGTCATCAGCGTGAGCTGGGAATCAAAGCTGCATCCGATAGCTAAAAAAGCTGTGTTCACAAACAGCTTATGGAGGAAGGCAGCAAACCCACTATGCCTTCATCCGGTTGGTTTTGAAGGCTGCAGATACTTTATCACGTTCTGTTTTTTGCCAGCACTCTCCCCCGTTTTTTTTTTACGGATGATTCCCTAGAAGTTCCAGATTTAGCGTGCTCCATGTCAACATTTCTCGCTTGTTGTGACGACTAACCAATGCCATTCCCACACCAAACACACATCAATGTAGTCGGAGCAACTCTTTCTCCATTCATGGATGTGACAAGACATGCATGGGCAAATGACATGTGTACCATAGTGAATCATGGTTGATAATGTTATATAGAATACCTTTAAAAATGTGTATATTCAATATAAAGTTATGGTCACTTTTAAGCCTGTCTGAAGCCAGTTTCCTGATAAACTGCTTACAGTTTAGTCATAGACTGACTTGGCAGAATAGACGCAACCAAAGTAGTCAGTGGAGAACGCATCTTCCCAATGATGACTCGCAGACTCGCTGTCTTTCAGTTACGGTTCATCCCTGGTTTATATTGAAATAACAGCAGTGTTGTGTAAGATGTTTTGATAGGTGGGTGTATAACACTGCCTGTTCTGCTTTGTTTTCTTTGCAGCCCAGAGGGCACAGCGACCACCATTTGCCGCACACAGTCTCCTTCACTTCTGTAAATGATGCTATTGAAAGTGGTTGTTCCTTTCACTGAGGTGATTTTGTAATATTTTGCACTCACATAACAAAATCATTTTTTAAAACTCCAAAAGTGATTGGTATGAAGCCAATATATCAGTCTAGAAACTTTTTGACACATGCACGCCTTATACACCGAAACTGAATAAGCTTTTGGACTGGTTAAAATTCAGGCACAGACTCTGGATCCCACCAAAGTATGTATCAGATCAGCAGAATTATGGCCTACAGTAGTTCAATAATCACACCTTGTCTCCTGGCACACAGCCACATAGATTGTAAACTGCTCTGAGCAGCCAAGAAATGTTGTTGGAGTGTAATACTGAATACTGGATATAAAACAAAATCAATCTTATACCTGCTTCCCATCTGGGTTCAGTTTCATGCAAAATCTGACATGGTGCCTTCAGGATTCTAGAATTTAATCTGATATATTTTCGATTTGTACTCACTCTCACAGTTCTAAAATCTTAGCAACAACAGCACAAGTTTGTTTTCAAAGTAAACTTTTATTAATATCCATAAGAGGACATTGTTAAAAGGCACATGTGGTAATACAGAAGTCGCGGTGAACAAAAAAATCTCATACATTTTTTGCGTTTAACTGCAACATTAAACAAAAACATACAGTATGAAAAAGAACAAATCTATAGCATTACAAAATTAAAATAAAATTTGATTTTAATTGTTATCATTATCATTACAGGGCTATGACTAGCTGAAAATCATAACTCTCTACAAAATCACAGAAAAGTATAGAAGTTAAAAATTGCATAGTAAAAGGCCCCATTTCATCAACCCATTGTCTTTACAATTACTTGATTTGTCAAATTTTGAAAAAAAAAAACAACAACAACAGAATATCTCAGTTTTACTGAAAAATATCGATGTAATTAAAATAAAGAAAATTTTTTACAAAATAGATTGCACGATTCTCTTCAAATTGTAAATCATTTTTAAAACATTTGCATATTCAATACTGAATTCTCAATACTATCCTCTTGAGCTACGACTGATTGTAACACAAAATACAGAGAGACATTTAGAGAGCATTTAATACCCCTTAAAGTTGTTTCTATTTTGAGTGCTGAAACAAAAATAAAAAAAACACAAAAGCTAGTTGAAGATGCTTTTAGTGGTCAGTGACTTCACAGTTTGTTGTTGAAACCATATTTATTCAGCTAAATATTCCTCTCACCTTAAAACAGATTTAACCTGCTGTCATAAATAGCTGCTCTGGTCTGCCTTCTCTTCCAGGTGATTGCAAGCCCAACGCAATTGCATAGAAATTAAAGACAACAGCTCTCCGTCCAACAAGTGTGTGACATACAACACACTGAGCTGTCCAATCAGAGTGCAGAATCGTTCACCGCTGCCGTGGGTCTCACACTCATACATGCAGAATCTACAGAGCCTCACACATTATTTCTAATAATTCATGTTAGATTTCAATTAGTAGTCAGTAATTAGAGAAATACATTAGGGAATATACACATGCCACTACATTGTCCTTTAATATTGAAAACTATATATAACGAAAAAAAAAAACAGTTTATTTGTTATAAAGTGCATTATGCTAAAGATTGTACAAAGACAGTCTCGATCTTAGAGTGATAAAGTGTTAAAATCATTTTTAAGATTTATAGGCCAAACCTAATCTTTCACACATTTTTATCTCTTGTATTCATTTTATCAAAAAGCACCAAAATGGTTGGCCTTTAAAAATGACATTTTCTACAAACTCCTCATTAAATTAGAAGTGCCCGACTAAAACCTTTTTCTCGGAGAATTCCAAATTAGTGTGTTTGTACAAATACACAGTTTGTTGAGTACTTTGACCCAGACCCGTACAAAGAAAGACTAACAGTTTCTCACATATTTTTTAACACACACACTTTGCTCGCACTATACGGCCATTGGAACAGTAGGTGCTAAAACTGCTTCACAAATGCCAAGACTGAAGTCATATAGAACAATTAAAGTGCGGTTTTTATCTGATGTTGGAGCACATGCATAGTAAAGTAACCCGTCTGACTCCATCAGTCGTCGTCGTTCCTCCATTTGATGGATTTCACGATATTCGACTTGACTTAAAAAACCTGAAAAGACACAAAAGAAACAGGAAATGTGTTAAGTGAAATAATGTTTTTGATAAATGAGCCATTTCAATTCAAATCAGAATTTGATTTGATTACTGAAAACTGTTGGTTTATCTCCTCAGGGCTGTCTTTTGTACTTTAAGATGTTCTGTTATAGGATTTTAATGTTTTGTTTTTCTGTTTTCTGGGGTTCATTAAGAAGTGCGCAGCAAATGAACACCTCAGATGGCTGTAACTCTTGCAGGCCGCAGCGAGTGCCAGGTTGAGAGATTGAGGCCGAAGTTGACGGTGCCTCTGCACTTGGTACGACGTGGAACTGAAGCAAAGAGGAGGCATGTGACACAACCTAAGCCCAGAGAACTCCAGAGTTTAGTCGCTCCACGCGGCTCAGACAAGCAACTCGAGGTGTGCAGGTGATTAAGAATGCAAGGAGGCAAGAGCTGATCAAACACCCACATTTGTCCGTATTTATGGGCTGGCAATGACTCTTTGTTTGGTTGTTGGAAAATTGGATAAGTATGAGTGGAAGTTTGGGCATGAGGGTCAGGCTGGTATCTCTAAGCCAAATGTGTCGCCAAAAAAAAGCGTGTTGGCTTTTATTCTTTCTTTCGTGATTTCCCTCTCTACCTCCGGTTGTCTTCACTAAATGAATGCTCATTGGAGTGTTACTGTGTCTCTGTCTCCCTCCTCCTGTCCCGGCTGAATAGAAGAGTGAATTGAGCAAACAGTCAGCCTGTCAGCTCAATAGGCAGTCTGACCATGAACTCCAAGTCCTTCCCAGGCACCCAGCATCATCGCCAGGAGGGGGAGGGAGAGACGGCGGCGGGGGAGGTGGGGGGGGGCAGACAGACTCAGACTTTGGGGGGCCCCGGTGCCCATTTTTTGGGGGAGCCTCGTCCTGGTGGTTCCCAAGGCTGGTGCCTACATGAAGAGGCGAGAGCAGCTGCTCAGAAAAGGGGAGCCTTGTGTGTATGTGTGTGTGTGTGTGTGTAGACGGGAGAGTGTCTGCCCCTTTACCCAAGCCCCAGCCACCTCGCACGCTCCCAGACGCAAGCTGCTGCAAACTCTTCACTCCTTTTTTTTTTTTTATCTGATGTGCATTGGCTTTGTTTTTACTGTGCATAATTTACTGCGCCGTCCCTCTCAGCCGCTCTTCCCCCAGTTTGCCACCTGTTTACTGCGGTGCACTTAGATTACTGAAAACAATGACATGATTGTAGACCCAGTGTGACTGCAATCCTGTAATTCTCTGCTACCTGCATAAAGAGTTTTATCACTCGTGAACAATTGAATCCTTGTTTTGGAATTAAAAAATTGAAATTACATTTTTAATGTGATAAAAGCGGAAAAAAGTAAATTATTTTTTCATAGCTGCTGTCATTTGGCTAGATGGTGTTTTTGGATGGTTACATTTGTAATTTGTTCAAACTTTGTGTTGCTGTTCTACAAGTTTGATTTTCTCACATTAACATCCATTTTTAAGTGGTCGCACTAGATATACACTACCGTTAAAAAGTTTCGGGTCAGAAAGAGTCTTTAAAAAGAAATTAGTACTTTTATTCTATAAGAATTCTTTAAATTAATAAAAATGTGACGGTAAAGATCTTTATAATGTTATAAAAGATTTCTATTTCTAATAAATGCTGCTCTTTTGTATTTTCCAGTCATGAGGCAGCATGAACTGTTCTAAACATTGATATAATAAGAACGAATCAGCATATTAGACTGATTTCTGAAGGATCATGTGACACTGAAGCCTGGAGTAATGATGCTGAAAATTCAGCTTTGTCATCACAGGAATAAATGACATGAAATACAGTATAGTAAAATGGCAAAAAATGGGTTATTTTAAATTGTATTTCACAATAATACTGTTTTCACTGTATTTTTTAACAAATAAACGCAGCCTCGGTGAGCATAAGACAATTCTTTCAAAAATATAAAAAAATCCTACCACCCACAAACGTTTGAACAGTAGTTTATATTTGGCAGTAAAAGTTTATGATTGTAAAAAGTGGATGATTATCAGAATACAATGCAACACTTACAAAAAAACCAACTAAACATATGTTTTTAGACATGTGTCCTGGTACTACCGTGGTGTCATATAATGGGGGTGCCAACTAAATACCATGCTGCCATAGTATTGCCATGAGATACCATCACAGTACGACATGCTACCAGTGCGGCACATTACTTTTTTGTAAGTGTATACAACTGTGTAACATCGCTATTAACACGCCAGTCCTCCACTGTATCTCGTAGCTCTAACTATTGTCTGGACTTTCAGTGATGGGACCTGAACAAAGGCGACCCTCTGAGAGAATGAAGGACAATGGCCTGTATTGTTTACTTAGCTACCTCACTTAATCAGGCACAGCCCGCTCTAATTGGTGTTTTGGTTAAGCGGTTTTTAAACTTATAGCTTCCTGGCCTTAATAACAGTGTGCCACAGCAAGCTCGCCATGGAGAACAATACTGGACTTGTCTGGCCCGCGACTCTTAGAAACCAAGATGTACAAAAGAGAACCCGTCCTTATTGAGACTCTCCATCATGTTCCCTCCGACTTTGCTCTCTCCAAGCATGTTTTTGCTATTAGTTTGTCTTTAAATATGTGTGGAATAATCCAAGATGTTAGCTTATGGTTTCTATAGTTATGTAAGACTAACAACGACGATCCATTTTGCTCATTCAAGCTCCTCTCTCATGGGAAAGCTAATATCATGACGACTATGGCTGAAAGCTGGAGAGAAGGCTTGCTGTTCTTCTCAATAATGGCAGCACGCCATCGCCGTGGCTGGCATGGTACGGCGACGGGGCAGCAGAATCCCTGATGGCGATCTATTCAACGTTGATGCCCGCAGATGCAGCTCTGCTTCAGCCATTGTGCTGGGGAATGATTTAATGCAAACGACTACAAAACATCTCCCCACCCCCTTCAGCGCCTATCACAACCAGGACGTGTGATATTCACAATTAACAAACACATCTGCTGTAATGAACAGTGCCTTCGAGCAGGGGGAGAGAGAGGGGACAGCGTGTGTAAAATAGAAGAGGAGAGAGAGAGGAGGGTGTGAGACGCAGGAGAGTGATGGTGGGTCATACCTGCTTATTTTCCACTTCCATTTAATGCCCGCATGCTCTAAGATGGTGGCTTTGTGCAAACTGCATCTCGTGACAGGAGGAAGGGGGCAGCCGAGCAGCGAAGGGGAGGGGAGCAGCAACGCCAGCAGGACGACAGCCACACAGCCGACCTGCCCCGCTTCTTCACTCTTTCCTTTCCCTGGCATCGAGGATGGTTGGTCTGTAGGAGAATGAAAATGGAAAGATGAAGGAAGAAGGGCATAAATACTTTCAGCATGTGAGGGCATAAGCACGATCGGGCATGCGCACGCACACTCACAGCTTTTCATGTCTGTTCTCATGGTAAAGTCTGCCTTGAGCATGCAAATGACTTTCATTATGCAAATGCATGCAAATCAGACCCAACCATCTGAGAATAAAGGCTGGGAAAAATTTACACCGAGATATTGAATGAAAGAGACAGAGAGTGAAGGATAAATCCTTTGGGTGGCAGGAGGCGGCTAACAGAACTAAACGCTGTGCGGAGGAACAAGGGTGTCCCAGAGAGCACAAAAATGGCCGTTTAAGATTGTAACACACTCTTTCTTTGTGGCGATTTAGTGGGCGCACAAAACACAAAGCGAATTTTAGTATTAAAATGCAGTCCTCACAATATCTATAGCTCCTGATCCGTGTCATAGCACCAAATTAAACGTTAAAAGTTGCTCTATAAGTATGCATGTTGACCACCTGCTGTAGGAGCTCTGAAAGTATAATGGAGAATGAAATGGAAGTTGTACACACCACAGGGAATGTTCTAAACAACAGTGAAACACTCACTGGGCTGGAGGATGAAACGGGAGCTGCTCATCGTACAGGCCTTGTTAAAATAACCTAGTCAGGGGTGGGAAATTAAATTTTTTGCCCTCCAGACAGACACAATTTTACCGGCCATTTTTGTTTTTTCAATTAAAATGTATAAAACGCACTATAAATATATACTATATATAGTATTGTAGATAAAAGTTTTACATTTTTATATTACATTTTTGTACATTTGAATTGAAAAAATGTGTGAAAATGTGTATATATACTGTATATGTGTTTATTATATATATATATCATAATATATAATTTATATATATATATATATATATTAATTGTTAAAAATGGTTAGAAATCGAAATGCTGTACATATATAAAAAGTTATATTTGTATACAATTTCAGTAAATTTGTGTGTTATTTTTTAAATATGCATCATATTTTGTATTTTTAATTATATGCATTTTTTTTTCTTACAGTTCACCTGCCACAGTGGCTGTCAGATAAGGCAAAATTACGAGCCACTGACCAGGAAGTACCAACTCAAAATAAAACCTAAACTGGCAAGTTCATATTGAGGCAGTTCTGCAGAGGGATGGACTATGAATCCCTGTTAATCATCTCAGGGAGTCGTTATTATCTGATGGATGGTCCCACATGGGGAAACAACACAGTGTGGTGGGCTAGTCTTTTCTTAGGTAGTTTCTTTCATTGCTCTGAGGTAGCTGAGGTAGAGGTGGTCTTTGTTTTAAGGTGCCGTTAGCCGGGCCGGAGTGTGAGAGAGTTGGCTGAGGGGTAAATAAAGAGTGGGACTGGCGGGATGGGGATCTGCTGAAAGGCAGCAAACCTTCCCTAATTGGCACTTGACATTTTTTTGCTGTGGCTGGATAAAGTGGACCCTCTTTCAAGACCACTCCAAATGCTTGCTGGAAAAGTGCCTTATGCAAATACTGCAAATAGGAACCATTGTCAGGCCTCTGACATTAACAGCTGAGGTAACAATAGGACTGTGTGCTTTCAGTGGACATGTAGGTGTGTTGAAGAGAGCACAGGACAATGTGGCAGAGAGTGGACAGCATGTGAAAAGCCATCCAAATGATGCTTCAGTGGGGGAGAAAAAAAGTCATTTCACCAGAGCGAGGACTAGTTCGCCATGCCAAGCATTTAACAGAATGGCCCATTAAACTTGGACAATCAAGCAGATGTGTGTTTTTCAATGTCTGAATATTTGTTTTCTTTAACTGCTCCTCCAATAACACATTTTTTAAATCTATGAGTGTAAATAACGCTATCACAGAGTGTAAATAATTCATATAGCAGCATTCGATATTATTGCCATGTTCACATTCAGCTATTTTCAGACACAGTCAAACCCATTGTGCAATCACCCATTCATTCCTTTAGACTAAATTTAAATGTCTAAACGAAAACGGTGTGGTCTTCTTGTCGCCATACAGCATGTGTGATGAATCAGCCTTTCATGTAGTCAGGACAGCGTTTGGCTACACCTGTTACTGCTGAGAGTTTAATCCCCTTTGTGTGTGTGGGCCCATTGACTTCTCTAACAGCCTAAAGGGAATTCACAGTTCTTTGGGGCGACGTCAGGGCGGGAGGGGGTCAGAGAAAACGGTGTCTATTCCTCAGTTTCCTCTCCAACAGTGCAGCCATTTTGGGGCTCGGTTGGTGAGTTCCGTCCAAAGAAAGAGAAGCATTGCCGGGGGCAGGAATCAGAGCTGCGCTCACCAAAAGCGGCCTGGCTGATGTGACTGGGACGCTGTCAAAAGGTTGGTAAAGGAATCCATTGTCTCTGTGACAAGTGGCCTTGCTTTATTGACCGTACAGTTGACGGGAGAAGGGAGGAGGGTGGTAATAATAAGGGCACAATGCTTGTTTTTCTAGTTGACACTTGAAGTCCGAAATGCTAAGTGCAAGAAAACTGCCATTCACGCTTTTCCTTCCTGTTCCTCTGTTCCCTGCTCTCCACACAGTTTCATTAGACTGTCAATCAGTATTCTTTGCAGGCCGTGACGTATCCAACCTAACTGCTACCTTTATTCGAAATAATCAAGGTATGCTAACTTGTGCAAGTAGATCCTTCTTTTACACCTCTTTTAAGGACATTTTGTAACTGAATGTCATTTATAGTTTACTGTAGCTAGGCCAAGATGGACAGTTCACTTCTGAATTGTTGTAAAGGATACAACAAGAGAAATGGATAATGATGGAGAAAATATGCTGCATACAGGTAAGTGCAGTATATAAATTGTTGTTTAGGTATTTTTTGATAATAAAGATATTAATACTGTGAATACAGGCCAAATCAGGACCACACAAATCGAGAGTTTGTCACACATGTTCTTGCTAAACTTTACCATAGTTTTGGAAACTCTCAAGCCACCTTTTAACTATTTTCACTATTTTCATCTCGAATTTTACAGACTCGAAGTCTTTCAATTCCAATTAAGTGTTGTATAGGAGCTTCTTGAAGTTCTCGCCATATATGCGTATGAAGAATTTTTTGATCAGATTTGATCTTCGGGTTGCTTTGAAATATTAGAACGTTTGTGGTTAGACCGTATGCGACCGGTAGACCGCAAGACTTGCCAATATTTTTGCACTAAAACTTTATTTTACTTCTTCAAAGTAAAAACCTATGCTTTTCTTTCGTTTTGTGAGGATATATTCATACATTCATTATTCATTCATTTTACAATAGTGAATAATCAGAGGGTAACTACTGTTTCGTGACCAATTTTAAACTTCTGTGCAACTGCCATTAGAGGGCAAAATGTGACAACTGTAAGCGAATGGTAGCTTTTGTCAGAGGATTCAATAAACTCAGTTTGCTCAGTAGAAACTAGTCTGAAACATTTTGTCATTGGAGGACACAATCTACTCAATGCTAATGTAACTGTATGTAGTACACACTTGATCAATTTGGCTCAAACTCATTAATATATTCCCAGTGGTAACGTTTGGACTCCATTTGTCTTTTGCTCTCAAAGATGAACCGTTTAATCCCTGCACCTGCAATGCAGCATCACTGTTTGTCGCTACAGTAGTAACACAGACAGAATGACAGCGCCTCACCATATAGATCCATTTACAACATCCAAAATGTACCTATTACTGAACAGCTTTGCTTTTTAAATCAGACTCCTCTGTGCTCTGTTAATTCCAAATGAGAAATTAAACTACTATAACATCCCCAAAGTGGCTGATGTCTACCTACTGATCGCAAGCCTAATAGAGAAGGAGAATTGTGGTACTGGCCTCATAATGTTTTTTGCCAACAAAAACTGTTAAGGTTCAACTGCTGAACCCACAGACCTGTATTCAGGACCATCCCAACAAGCTTTGCTACTTAGAAAATGTCCATTCCGGCACTGGCTCCATCCCAGCCCCATTTATAACACAACCAACTGTCACATCCAATCAAGACCCTCTCAAGACCCTCTCAGCACAAAATTCGAGTTCAGACAATCGACGTTTGTTTCTCAGCGCTGGCTCAAGGTCCGAATGCATCCTGAATAGCAGCCAGATTTGCGTGGGAAAGCTTTAGCCCGTTAATTATTCAAATGCACGAGTTGAATTGAGCGAGTCCGGGTCGGTATTGAAAAAGACAATGGGGTCTCAACTCGCCAACCTTGTTAAACAAAGGTAACGAGTGAATGAGCTTTGTGCAGACTAATACTTCAGAAAGCACGGACTGGGTGTTAGTACAGGCACCCGTGGGTGATCATCATGTGGCCTTGTGTTAAGCCTCGGCCTGCTGCTCTGTGCTCTGAGACTAGCAGCTTACAGATTAAACGTGATCATGTTTGACCAATTTACCACTGCACCGCATGTTCGCATAAACCATGTTTTATCCATACAAATCCATAGATTTTGTATATTGGTAAACATTGTCATTTTGTGCAGTAATTGTAATGAAAGTTGTTGTCTATTGTGGTGAATGTACATTGTTCCTGTTCTTCAGAATTTTCCCTACTTTCTGTGTAGCTATGAATCAAATATCCCATTTATTCGTCTAATGCTAGCCAGATCTAGTCCTTGAGTTTTACATCAAAAGACATTGCAGTTAAGTTTGAAAATTTCACACCTGCTCTCAACTGTTTGCTCTTATTTTTCATGCAAATATGTGTGACAAATATGAACAAACTCCAACAGGCTTCTTAAAAAAATGGATAGCTATTTTGTACTTGCATCTTTTACAATTGTATTACCCCTATCCCAGAGTGGAAACACTATTTTTACATCCATTATAAGGAGGGTAATGAGAACGATTGGGCATTACGAGGAAAGATGATGCTGCATAATACTTTATATGGTACAATCACTGCTTGTTTTTTTTGTTTGTTTTTTTAACAAAAAATAACTAACAAAAAAAATGCAGCTTACCTTCTCTATCAGCAGTGATGGAGGCCATTTTGTGGCTTGCTCTTGCAATAAGATGCAGAGATTGAGGAGGAGAGAGAGGGAGACTTAGGAAGGAAAAGAGGAGAGGAGAGGAGAAGTGTACAGATCTCAAGGTGGGGTGATGCCTTTCAGGTGTGTAATGGGATTCTTGTTACTTTCGGTTATCTAGCTTTATGAAGAATGAATAACACTCATACAGCTAGATAACCAAAGATAACAGCCAACCCCTCCGGCCACCCATCCTCTTCCACCATATGAAAAACAGGGGTTGAACTGGGACCTGAGAAGAGAAGATTTTTTATTAACTTTCTAATTACGATGGAATTGAAGTCAACTGTATTTAAACACAAGCTTTAATTAAACCTGATGTGTTTAATGCAAGTCATTCATTAATGTTCATGACTGTAGGACTTGTTGCTTTTAGAACTACTAGTTATTTGTCAAGCCTCTCCTTTTAAAGCTGACTGGTTAAAACCTGCTAGAATAAACTTGGCTATGATTTCACCAGTCTGTTGAACCAGTCTGAACTGGTTTTTAGAGATGCAAGGGCTTCATTCACTGTTTGTTGTCTCTGTCTTACATTACAGGCTGATCATTCTCCCTGGCTGAGAGATTGCTTCAAACACATCCCGCAAAGGCTGGGATTTATTTTTAAATGGGGGGAAAAAAAAGCCCTTGACTGTGCAGATGGAAAAAAGGAAACAGAATAGTAACATTGGTTGTTTTAGTTTTCCACAAATTTACCCTCAAGTCGCTGTTGTTTTTGTTTCAAAGCCTGTCTTTCAGCACTAAGTGGGAGAATCATGAGGTCTCTCTCTCTGTCACCCTCTCTCAGCCTCTCTCTGTCTTTCTCAGGACTCTCAGTCAATCTGATTTTATGCAAATAAAAGAGGAGCTGGTCCAATTAAAAGCCTTTGTGTGAGAGGGGCCCCTCCCCACACACTCTCTGAGGTGTTGCAATCAAAGAGAAGAGAGAGAGTGTCATCACTTATTACAGCCTTTCAAGCCTAGTGAAAATGGCGACACAGGGGCGAGTTCAAACACTTTTATTTACTCTACACACTGCTCATCATCTAATTATTTTACTAACAGCACCAGCACATTGTTAACAGGACAAAATGTCCTCAGCCAACTAGCCTTTTGACTGTAAATTAGAATGCTGGAAGCTTCCCTGGTAATGAACAGTTAGCACACATAAACATGCTTATATGATACACAAGTTGACAAACACATGCATGTTCTGAGCCAAAGGAAATTATTATTTTTATATTTATTATTATTATTATTATTATTATTATCTCACCATCAGCATCCTAACAACAGCAATTAAAGACTAATAATGATAATAATTGTTATTTTTATTGTTTTTTGTTTTTAGTGTTGTGGTGGTGAGATCATCACAGCTCTTGTATTCACATCCTATTTCGCGTCACGTCTCAGGTTTCCTGCTTCTTGTGCTGCAACAATATTAATTGGTGCCAAGACTGAACTAAAAGGTATACTAATTAACCAATCTGTTATACTGGACTAGCTTCATAAAGTGATAGGCTATTTAAATCTAGTCACCTAACACGCAGAGATACAGTGGTGATTAGCATTTGTGTGACTCAGTGAAGCGATTACAGGCTATAAAATGACACATTTTGTGCTGTTTAATCTTAATCATTCGAATCAAACAAATCCAAAATATATGCATAATCCCCAATATTAGTATATAATATATAAAATTGTGTAATTATAAATTTCCTTATTCCCAAAGTTTTTCGTTAAACCTTACAATGCCTGCTTCAAAATATTAACGACGGACCTTGCATTAAATTTTTGATAAAGACATTAATTATAATGTAAACAACTGCAGAGGAGACATCATTGATTTGAATTGAATTGCGTGCTTGTTTCACCTTTCGCGTCTTTATTTTAATTTATTGTAAGGATTCTCCTGGTGTGAAAGGCGTAGAACAAAGGTAACAGTGGAGAATGCAGTCATTTTTATTAGGCAACCTGTTTATGCTAGCATTAACTGAAACCCATATGAACGTGAATTTTAAACTCGATCTATGGCATTAAATACGAAGAAGAAACGGAAACATGGGCTATTCGTGCTGAAATACTACAGTCCTAGTTTACATACTAAGAGGTTTTTAACGAAACTTCTCATTTATAATGACTGTACGTTACTTGTCAAATACGTTTTTTAGGGGAAATTGCTTTAAATGATTTAAATGATACGCGTCTTGTCAAGTAGCCTATTATTTTCATGAGGCTTTATTTTCACCTGTTATCAATAACGCAATAGTTTAACTGTAAGATTAAAATGAAAAACTGTAAAAATCTAAATATCCTGTAGCTAAAATTAAGCATATATAAGGGCTAAAGGTTTTGTTGTCGTGCTCTTTCAATCGTAATCATTTTAGCCTAAATTAATTGATCTATGACTGTGGGTGAGTAGCCATATGTGTAGGCTTATAGACCATACAAAAAAATTTAATAAAAAAAATAATAAACGGGCCTATTAAAATATTTGAATAGTTGCAGCTACCTGTGTAACGTGCCCCTCGTGTAAAATCTCATAATGGACGTCCTATGGGGGGGAAAAAAAAGACAGAACAAGGTGAGAACTTGAGTCTGATTTTCCCCCTTGCCTATATAAATAAACATTAGGACTTTCTTGTGGTGTAGCCTATAGAGTTTTTGGGGTGACATAGCAATACACATAAATAGTCGAGCAACCACACCTTAACGTCAGCGATTGTGATTTTTAAACAAACCCACAGGCTAAAAACTAACAATAACTTTTTTAAATAGCCTACCACAGAATTCATAATGTCCTCCATATTAATAGGCTATTGCAATAATGAACATACTATATAAACGCAAGAGAAACGATGAGATTTGTCGCACAGCGGTCGCTATAGGCTAACCATGAGTGACAGTGGTCATCCTTCGGTCAGTTGTCACAATCTGATTGTTGAATAATATTTAGCAATGTTGTGAGGTGAGGGCTGGGGCCATGTACACATGCATGTCTGTGTAATAGCTATATTACCCATAAACACGACCTTATTATACCCATAAAATTAGAATTTTTAATCAAATATAACGTGCCTTAGTGGTCATGGGTATGATACACTCGACAGAGCGAAACGCGCGTGAAAGAGGCACGTGGAGAGCAGATATTGGCCTTGTGATAAATCTGAACGCTGGCCATCAGGATTAAACCCGTCATGCGCACAGGCCTCTTTCACAGAAACGCCAAACAAATTAGAATCATTTGTGCCGAGGTTTTAGAAACAATTCTTGATTAGGCTAACCTGTATCTGTATGACCCAGAAATATTTCTGTTATTCTCGTGTTATTCTGTGGCTTAAAGATTCAGTCAAAACTATTAAATAAATAAACCACGAGTGTTCATCAAAAACTGATACATATTCTCATTGAAAGCATTTAATTCAGACATAAAGCACAGAGCTGTAACTCTAAATTCTGATTTAAAATAATCCCAATCATTTACAGATCAAAGAATCGGGCATAATGAAAACAAATGAAGCCCTATCAAAATATCATTTTATTAATTACCAATAATCTACAAATTAGAGTAAGGGTTCCACATTCAGACTTGTGAGTTGAGTCTTCTGAAAGAGAATCTGTATCGTTTCCAAATTCTGGCATTTAAACCATCTATTGGCTTCGTTTTATGAATAATGCGAAGACTATCGATATGATACAACTGACTATTTCCCATTAACTGCGTCCAAAGAGGATGCACGCGCCCTGATCACCTCTAACAGCAGCGTGTCTCGAGCGCCAAACCCTACAAGCACCGCTACACGCGCAACCTGTTCTGGGACTTGTTCCTGCCAATTCTCGCTTCACCCTTAAAAAGACGATTACAGAATTCATGCAGTGGTTTTATGAATGCAGTCTACAATGCAAACGTAAATATTAGCGTATACTCACTCCTATCCACGAGCATCGATAGTCTTCAGGACGGATCGCAATGATAAACGTGCGCGTGCCAGCTGCGTGCACTCCAGAATGTTGTCTAGCGTTTCGGTCCTCCGCTTCATGGCTGCGGCTCCGCGTGACGTTGCAGTGGCCCCATCCATTCAGCGTCTCCGTATCGGGCTGCGCGCAGTCTTTTCACCAATATTTCCCATTGAGATGCTCCTCTCCTCCCCTACGGAGAGTGGAATGAGCTGCTCGTTGTCCCCCCTCTTATCATTCCGCGTATTAAACGCTTGTGGGCCTCAACCTGCAAGCCTAAAAACATATAGCATATTTTAAGCCCACCCCTTATGACACGTTGCGGTTAGAATTTGTCCCCACCCTCTTGAATTAGCAATGCAATGCTGCTTAAATGTACGGAGAAGCATTATTATTTGCGCTTTTTTGTTAACTATTACAATAGTAAATTATTTCTGTAGACCTTGTTAGTGTGTCCTTGAAAATATACGTGAAAACAAATCATATATATATATATATATATATATATATATATATATATATATATATATATATATTATAATTATGGACATGCAATAGATCGGCTTTATTATTCCTATTTAATAGGCTACACTCACTCTGCATCATATGGATTTATATCTAAGCCTCATGATGGCCATGATGATATTTGTGGTGCAGTGATGAAATAAGTGCCTTTTGTAGCAAAACCGAGAACACTTTGACTTAGAGACTCCTTTAACTGTAACCCACAGTCTAAATCAAGTGCACTCGCTCCCAGCAACCCTTTGTCTTTGCCTTTTTCTCTGTAAGTGTCTAGGAATGCGACCACTGAATCGACAGGGTGAAACCGTGCAAATCAGCTTTAACCGTCAGGACCGAGAGTAGACCCCAGACAAGGGGACAGAAAGGGGTCTCGGTCGGTTGATTATCATAAGAATCAGATCGCTGGGGATAAAAATCTCCTTTGAATAAATTACTGGTTCAATAGGAGGCGCGACTGCCAAATAGACAACTCTGTCAGAGGCCGCTGGTCTTGGGTTTTCCATCAGTCCCCTTTTCTGAAAGCTCACACTCCTAATGCATTCTCTGTCTCAGATTCCATCGATTTCCATCGCTTGTTCTCCTTTCTCCAGATCTGGATCGCACGCGAAAGCCGCTGTTACCAGGGCGCCGGGGGCGCGCAGGCCTCGAACCCTTCGTGAAAGCCAACCCGTTGAGAAGTAATGAGTTAGAGATAATGCGCCAAGGCTTCGTGTCCGCCAGAGATGCTGAGGGAATCAGGCAGTCACTGTGTTGGCACGTCCCAGGGTCATTATCAATTATCGACCAACAACATGTTTCTACAAGTCCGTTGTTTTAACACATTTAGTCATTTCCTGAGGGATTCTCCAGCGTTTTTATCACTAGGAGGATCTCTTAAAAATAAATAAACAGTTTTATGCCGCTTTTAGACATTCAGGCAGTCAAAAAGTGGGGGATAATTGAGCCACGCCCTGGTGAACCTGTAAACTCGAGGATGGAGAGTTCCAAAGCTCCAAGTTGGATTTTGTTTCTGCTCCCAGTGAATAGCTAAATATAGTTGAACGTAAACGTGTATTTCCACATATAAAACATTATTATGACGAAGATGAAGTGTTAGGCTGTTATGTGCCCACGTGTCCGCTTGAGACGCGGCCAGGGCGGTATGACTTGTATGATTTTCATAAACCGCCAGCCTGCACTCCAGAAGTCAGGCTCTTGAGATTTAGCTATTCTTAAGAAGAACACGTGTTTCCAATGAGGTGTTTGACCAACTCAGCACCACGATTTTCGGCCACGAAAGTGTGCTAAGGCGATTATGTGAAGTAAAACTCATGACAAGGATTGCATTGCATGGGCCGATCTATTCTGGTCTTTTCACATTTCGCCTCTTACAGTAAAACGTGAGGGAGAGACGCACCGAGTGACTCGAGACAAATCTGACGTGTTCTCTTGAAATTGTGTAGATGCAAAGATCCGTAGGTATTGTGTGTTTCTTTCACACTGATTTCAATTTGAATTTTTAAATCATATTTTAATTTGAAAGTAATAAATACCCCAGTGATTAAAAAAAATACATACACTATCATACATACGTAAATCTCAAACGTCGTCATTATTTATTAAATTTTCATTGGTGAGTCTGTCTTAATATCGCAGGTGCGAATTGAGCGTTATGATTCTGTTACAATTCTCAGATTTGTTGTTGATATGCAAACACATTACATAAGCGTTTTATGCATTATTGCATGCGGGTAAAGGATAAAGTGGAAGTATGTTAAGTTTACACTCGTGAATGTGTGAAGGATTGTGTGTGTGTGAGAGAAGGGGGGAATATATGATGTAGAAAGACCAGCTACATTCAAAACCAGCCTGTCTGTGAGCTGTTGTATCCTCGGTTTACTTGTAAGGTCTGGTTTTGAATTGGGATGCTGGACGGTTCAGAATTCGATACGTGATTGGCAACTCAAACGTCATCTTTTGTTCCCCTAAATCCAGTAACTACTCAGTATAAGAGCGCACACATCTCCATGCATTGGTCTGAATGCCCATCATACTATTGCAAATAGTGGAAATGTTTGCATACCGGCATATTTTCAATATGTATCCAAGCTTTGTTTCTTTAAGAGCTGACTGTTTGTTTTTCTTTTTTTTTTAATCTAGAAATCTCTATTTAACAGTTGTAGCCTACTTAAGCACGAACAAGTTTTACCCCAGGATACCCTTTTACTGGTTACTGGAAACCGTAAGAGTTGTTTTCTCAATGACAAATCCCTAAGCCTGGTCTGACTGAAAAACAAAAATGGCGTTCTGACATCTCCCACGCACCGCCTGACAGGGTTTGCAATTAACCCTAATTTGCATATGCAAATGACCTGGAAATTCGTTTTGACTGCAAAATGGGGTTGAGTGAAGCAGCAGACTAGCCTACTCGGCGATAAAATGCACAACTTTGTACCATATATTGTAATCTTTTGGCTCCAAATAATGAGAGTATTTATTTGATGCCTGTAATTTACAGAAAGACACAGTCTATCATGAGATTTCTCTTTTTCTCGTTATCATTCATTAAAGCCATTGTTCTTGACGCCGTTTACGGTTTATGTCCTCACAACCACATTTGAGGTGTTCTGTCTGTGAAAGTTAACTCTTTCTCATCTATTTTCAATGGTTAAACCTTATGCTGCTATATTGCTTCAGTACTCAGAAGTGCGAGATTTTTATTCAGTTATATATATATATATATATATATATATATATATATATTTATATATATATATATATATATATATATATATTCTGTTCTTTTCTTTCAACAATGAATGATTCGTTGAGAGATTAAGAGACCACGATTTGTCTGCATTGTTAACTTTTTTTGGTGGCAGTTTTTCTTTAAAAATTGAGCCAAGTGTTATATTGGTTAATAGTTGTACAAAGATTGTGAAGCATAATCTATTTTTTTTGCATTTATTCTTAACTGTAGCATTTCAGTTTAATATGCTGTTTTACAAGCTTCGTAAGGCAGTCAGTATTGTACACCTGTATGTAACTGATCGTGTATTTAGTGTAATTTGATTAAGTGTAGATTACATGAAAGCAGCGCATATGTGTTCTCTTGACGAAATACATAAACGCAAACCTGATGCCGTGAAATGATCCCCGGGTTGTAATGTGGAAAGGGAGTGTCAAAGAAATTCCAACAGTCTTTATGTGTGACCTCTGCTATTACGCTTATGAATCGGTCTTATGAGAAACTGTAGTTTACTTTTAAGAATTTCGTTTATTTAGATTATCAGTTAACGAAATATTTTTGCATTTAACGAAATTATTAAAGAAAATCCAGATTGGATCATCTGGCTACTGAATCCGTGCCAACTTTTCAAGCCTCTTCGTTGACCCGTGCTGTGGGTGTCATTGTGTGTGTGTTTTATTGTTTTACCGAGGTTATTATTTCCAAGCAATATAGAAAAAATACGAGACCAGACTTTGCGATTAAATGTTGCTTTTTCTTTCAGTGAATTAATATAGCCTTTTTTTTCACAAGCAACAAATCTTTGGTTTGGCAAATGTGCTTTTTTTACTATCAAAAAATCAAGCATTATTTCTGTCATAACGATTATTATTTATAGTATTTATAAATAGTACTGTAGTATAAGATCCTCCAGGGTTAAAGAATGAACGGTCGAATTTGAGAGCTATAGCCTTATCAGCACCTTCCATTTTCGTATCCCATTTATTATAGAGCTATTATATTTACTATAATTTGAGCAATTATCCACCCAAGATTGACGATGGATGGACGTTGATGGGAAAACTTCCACCCTGATCATTTCTGCCTTAAAAAAGAAAGTGGAAAAGGAAAGGGAGTTGACTCGGTGAATTGTTTGACTAATCCTTCTATTTTATGGGATGAAGGAAAAGACTGAAAGAGGAAAAAGAGATGTCAGGGGGTAACAGGGCTGATTATATTTCTCATTGAGTATAACTACAGGCATCTGAAATATCAGCATGGTTCCCTTAGTGCGTAAAATAAGTGTAAGATTGAATCAGGAGGACCTGGGTCAGGACCTAGCTTCGTTTCTCTTCACCCGCTTCCATTCATTAATAATTTGTTTTCATTGGTGTGTTGTGTAGTTTCATTGTCCATCACACCGGTGGTAACTGAAATCATCCTGCAGAATTATTTTATTTATCTTGAAACGAGGAAGTCTTGCAGTATGAATAACTGTAATTTGCCTATTTTATTGACCTCTGTCTCATTCTAATGGAATAGTCTAGCGCTAACTCGCGCTTGCGTAGTGAGGCGCTGTCCGTGAAACAGTGCTGAAGTCAGCCTTAACAAGAAAGTTCGATTTAATCTATTTCCACAGTGTAAAATGTTTTGTTAAACAACCACTAAAGCATACTTATAACTCTTTTTAGTCAGAAATATGATTTAGTAACATTTTAAGACTCGTATAACGCTTCTCTATGTAACAGCATGTTTAGTTTTACAGTGCACCGAAACAGATGACCTGTTATAGACATTCAAATCACGTTGAACTTCGAGATTCTGGAAGTATAACGTAGGCTAATTTCAGTTTGCCACAGACTTTGCCTTCGAATTGATGTTGGTTTGCATTTGTTCGGTGAGACTAAACAGGCACGTGAAATATTTCGTGTAACGCGACTGTTTTCATCTCAAATTGGTCACTGTAACAATAGGCTGGAAAAGTGTTGTTAAAAGCATATTCATTTACTATGCAGGCTAATATTTGGGATTTATTCATACAGGTTATATAGGCTGTGCTTAACAAAAGAGAACTGAATGAACCACCTCGTCGTTCCCATCCCCTATAGTCCAAAAGTAGGTCCAAATGTACTCCAGTGTCCTGGTGGTCCTGCGGTGTGGCGCAGCATGGCAGCTGGTATTGCACATGATCCAGAGGAACGCATTTGAAAGTCTTTTCCTCTAGAGTCTGTATGGCAAAAATAGTTACTTTACACGATTAAGAACGGCATTGCGTTAAACAAATGTAGCATACTTGTATATAACTAAAGGTTAAGCATAACTTGACTAAAATTGTATCTAAAAAAGTAAGTGCGCATGTTATTAGTTTTTGTGAGTTCATAATCTCTGACGTTCTTGGCACACGCTGTTTTAAAACAGTAAATAATGTTATATTTATGACATGAAATTTCCACGTTTTCCTTATAGCAAAATATTGGCGATAAAAACATCCGCGAGATTTTGACTAAATATTTAGCCTTCATTCAGCACTTGTGGCATCAACAGCTCCCGCCTGCATGTGAAGAAACCTGGTCCACGCGTCTACAAGTCACCAACTATAAAACACTGCTAACAATTTAAACTTCATTAGTAAGATATTAAGACCGAACATATGTGGAAATATATGCTATGATTCTCTGTTTAGGTGTAGATTAACGAATAGTCTGTTAAGAATGATCTTTGTTATTGGTAACAATAACGTCTAATTTGAGAAGATGCAACGTTGAATTCTAATTTTAGTTATAGTAATGAATTCTAAAATGAAAAATATTACTGTGCCACAGTTAACATGTATATATATATATATATATATATATATATTTACTATATATATATATATATATATATATATATAGTAAAAATCCAGAAAGTTTTCTGTTACGTTTAGGTTGTAGTGTACAGTAGAACTATAAGGAATGTCCCCATTTAGATAGCTAAGTAAAGGTGTGTGTGTGTGTGTTTATGCTTATGCCAAGTCACTTTCCTTGCTACCATGATAAAAGAGCCAATCCTCTGACTCTAAGTGATAGGTATAAAATGAAGTAACCTTAAATTAAATCTAAAGTCTTACAATTTTGGATGAATGAACAAAGAAGCTGGAAGGCACAAAGAAATCATTCATTAAAAAACAAAAACCTAAGGGCCCACAGGAAGCATGTGCGCTGTTTGCGAAGCATTTCTAAAATGAAGCTCCTGGTCAATTTCAAATGAGATGTTAGTAGGCTTCATGAGAACAGGCCTGGGTGCTGGTTTAAATTTCACCCTCCTGAGGGAGATTGTAGCCTACATAAACATAAACTGCTCATTTGCATGCTCTATCCCACGGTGGAAATTACAATGCAGCATAATTAATATGCGCATAAATTAAGACAGAGAGAGGGTTCTAGATCCCGCGCGCAGGCGGTCCTCTTAAAGAAGAAAGAAGGGACTCTGTTGGCCCAGGAACAAGCTGACTGTTCACACGCTAAATTTCAGTAGGAGGGGGCAACAAACCCGCCTTCCCATGCTGCTGCTGGCCAAGGCCCACACAATAACCGAGCAAGAGAAGCAGAGATTAGTCAAACAGCTTTGAGATGTTTCTTCTTTTATTCACAGAGACCAGCAGATTACTTCCCCGGTCCTCCACCCCCATCAGTATGACTTAATAGACTTAAGTTATGAAGTTTTCACTTGCATGACAAGTGACGATCACATTTATGGTGACATTACATTCTTCAATTAATGGAATGAAAGAAACCATCGGCTACTGGCTTAGCTATCAAAGTAGAAAATGCTGAAAATTGTGAATGTTGCTCATCCCTGTTCAGGATTTCTGCTAGCCTGAGACCATGTACTCAGTTAGTCTGGGCACCCTATAGGCTTTGGGTCCAAGTCACATGGCAAGCCTCTCCAAAGTTCAGTTTTTGCACTTGGTTGATCATTTTTAGACAGAAATTGAAAGATTTCAAAAAACTGCATAGCTTTCACTGTCATATGTTCAGTACATAACATATGGAGGTTGATGTGGTAGTCTAATTGATATCATGATTCTATTGCATTGTCTACTGAGAAATAACAAGAAGAAATAATAAGAACAATAAGAAATTACAATTAAATTAATTGTTTGAGTTCATCAAAAATTGGTTCCCCAAAAGCTAAATCTATATGGAAGGACTCTGCAAATTTGTGGCCTGCAGCTCTCTTTCCGAGGCATAATGATAAGCCTTGAATGCCATCTGGTGGTCATTTAGGTTTAGTGCATGCCTAAAAACAGCTGACTTTCAATGGATGTTATGCTATGGCTTTATCTTTAATGGTTATTTCAATGGTAATGATAAAGTTTGGGTCCAGTTTTATTTTAGGTGGCTCATATACGTCATTTAATTATTATTATTATTATTATTATTATTACTACTACTATAGCCTACCAATCACTCAAAATATTACTATATGCTGATAGGTATATATTTGTAATGATAAAATGAAGACATAATAATGTAATATTGTCATAAAAACAGTCACATGGTTAGCTTGAGCTCCTATTTTTTTATTGAACTGTGATAGACAGCCACAGGGGGCTGTATGTGCTGAAATTAACATTTTCTGGCATGCGAACAATATCGAATAGTGGAAAATTGATTTGTCTGGTGTTTTCTACCTTTTACCATTATTCTTTTTTTTTTGTTTGTTATTTCACTAGCAAAGTCTAACAAAAAGTTATGCATTTAATTAAAGAATGTGTTGGAACAAATTTTAAAACAAAAAGAAAGAAAAAAAATCATACACGAATCACAATATACAGGCCATAGGCAGGTCTTAACTTGAGAGGTTTTGTTGCACCCACCTGCAGGCCCATAGGAAGACATCTTCACTAGTCAATACTTTGCTTCATTTATTTGAACGCAATGAAGATATTTGAATGAAATTTGAGAGATTTCTGTCCCTCCATTGACAGACTGTAACTACCACTTTGACGGTTCATAAAGAGATCATAAAACTAATCCAAACGAATCGAGTGGTTTAGTCCAAATTTTCTGAAGAGACATGATTGCTTAATTTAGGCTTTTATTCACATGTAAACATTCATCACTCTCGCATCAGCTGTAGTAAGCTCATGCTTGCTTGATGTGCGAGAACCAATGAGGCTCATTCTCGTGTGTTACGCAGCAAGTTTGAATTTACGCTAGAACAAATGAGGTTTATTCTCGAGCTTTAAGCAAATGTGGTTGAGCTTGTACTATATAAAGCGATCGGGTCCCTTTAGAACATTTAGACTAAACTGCTCAATTCATATGGATTAGTTTTACAATGTCTTCATGAACTTTTTGAAGCGTCAAAGTGATAGTTGCGTGGAAAAGATTGTCAATGGAAGGACAGATATCTCTCACATTTCATTAAAAATAAACGAAAGTCTTACAGGTTTGAAACGACGGTCAACGACATGAGGGTGAGTAAATTATGCTTTTGGAAAAATTGTCCCGGCTCTTCCACTGGTTTTGTCCTAGTGTGGCCACTAGAGGGCGCAACGTCACCAACCACCAACCAAGCTCACGAGAGCCATTCAAATTTCCTGTGTAAACTTTGGACACCATACAAGATTGTCCACTACGCCACATTGTATAATGCTGTGATTATAAAAACAAATACAAATTATATTGTAAATTAAAAAAAAAAAAAAAAAATATATATATATATATATATATATATATATATAATTGCTTCTCTGTCTTCTCTGTGCTGACAATATTTACAATCTTCTGTAAAGTCTAGACTACTCGATGTCTTGATGATAATCATATTAATACAATGCACGAATGAGCTCAGTCAAAATGATAGGCTTTCAAATCATAAACAGCAGCCATAAATACTAGCTGCAAAAATATAATTTAATATTGATCTGCATTTATAAAATTGGTTAGTTGCACTGCATTTCATAACACAGCCTTGTCATACATGATGCTGTTTCTTTACAGCGGTGATTTGACCGTATAAGACATCTAGACACTTAAAAAATGTTTGTTTTTTTCTAATTATTTGAGTCCCTTTGCTAAGCTTTTTCATTTACTGAATTCTTGCCTGATCCTGATTGCCACACTTATTGCAGCTCATTGTGATAGAGGCAGGAGGGTTTGTTGGCTTTGTTGCCATAGATACAGAGAGTTGCTAGGCAGCAGACAGGATGCTACGGAAGCCAAGTGCAGCAGATCAGCGGGTCACTGCAGAGAGGAAAATTTTCACCCACACACCTTTCATCTGGATTAATACATTCAGAAATAAAGGAAAAGAGAAAAGGAGAGAATGAGGCGGATAGAGAACGATGCAGAGAGAAAGAATAAAAACAAGTGTGCATCTGCACGTGCATCTGTGAGTCAAAGAAAGTGTGAGAGCGGGGGGAAGAAAAGAGAAGGAAATGAGAACCCAAGCCAAAAGAGAATCCATCTGTAAAGTGTCATTTCCAGCCCTTCTCAGCTCTGAAAGCAGCTGTTTTGAAACATGTGTTCGAGCATGCAGGTACTATTAAACAATGAAACCACCTGCATGTGCCCAAGAGATTAAACTAATCTAAAGTTTAACAGATTTTACAATGCACTGCAAATAAATGTTACACTTTTTGCTATGCACACCATAGTAGACTCAAAGATGAATAAGACGCAATCTGACATTCTTTTACTTGTTCATAACTGCCCACTGTGGTCAGTCAATAACTGATCCCAGATCAGAGGGCTTGTCTGAGTCATCACTGTCATTGCAGCCCCACTTTCATGATTGTTTTTGCCTGCAGTGAAGGTTTCGTGGCTGAATGGCATTCTGTTCAGTGCGCAGGCTGAGTGTAGGAAGCAAGTGATCTGAGAGAGGGCAACAGGGTGTCCATCTGTTTGTATAAATGCTCTTCCACAAAACCCCAGTGCATAAGCTCCTTACATAAGGAATAAAACAGTAATCTCTCTCCTCCACAGGTAGGCCTATATGCACTGGGCTACATTCATGTTATTTATTTGATCTTTTTAGTAAATTGATGTCTATCTATCTGTCTATTTATATATATATTATAAGTTAAGAGTTTATATGTGAATATATTTTATTGAGCTCTCAAAAACTTAACTAAAAATAAACATAAAAGATAAAGAAATAAAAATACACAATTTACAGATTGCTCGAGGACTTATGTGATCATTTCCTCAAGAATATCCTGGTTGCATGGATCACATTTTCATGTATAAACCGCAGACTGAAGGAGTTTTGTTTTCGAGTCCTGTGACTTTAAGTGTTCCTCCATCGCAGTGACGCACGCAGCTCTGATCCGAGTATATGTCGCAAGTGCATTCTCATTATTTAATCCTTTAAATAAGATTTCGGTTTTGTTTTTTGTTCTCGTGTTATTTCAAAACCCGTAGCGTTGATTTCCAGATGGATCAGTTCCATTGTATCCGTTTCAACTGCCTTCAAACTTACCGCACTCTGACATTTTCATTTTTCTGCCTGCATCACCACCATTCCCTCTGTAAACACTATATTCCTCCACGAAAAATAGAACTTTCCATGCTTTTATTGGATTCACCTGACATATCTTTCACGGAGCCACTAAAGCAGCCAAAACTGTAGGCATATTTAATATTTTGTACAATAATAGACTGTTCTTAACACACTTCATGTTTCCTTATGTTTAAGCGGGGTTGGAAATTAAATACATGAATGCAGTTCTACTTATGAATGATTCACATAATATGTGCTTTGAACACAATTTAGGCTACTTGCTGACGTAGCCTACTGAACGGTGTACATCTGATATTATAAATAATAAGAAAAAATGTTTAATGTAGCGCCCCAGTCATTTCATGTTATTTTCAGGATATTTATATATTAAGTATATTTAAAATATAAAATACAATCACATATAAAAGTCATTATTACATTCCAGTTCTCAAACGTAAACAAATTTTACAGGATCTTTTCCTTAAGATGGGGAGGCGGATGAATACATAAACCGCGTCAGCATGATCTCTTCCTATTGCACATTAGCCCCGCCCACAATTCTTCCTCCACACATCAGTGCCCATACTTTAACCCGATTGGACAAAATGCGCGAAGCTCATCTCTGATTGGACACATTATCTATCCATCATAATGCATTGCCAGTCATGGTGGATAGGACACTTTGTACATGGAGGTTTTTGACTGTACGGGCTAAATAATAACCCTGAACAGGAGTTAAGGATTTCACATATTATTATTGACATTTGCTCGGTGTTTTTTATATTTTTGCCTGGTTTGATCTATAGTACTCTTCTTTCCGTATCGGGCCGTAAGAAACCTGGTGTTTATCGCACAGATGTGGATCTTGTAGCTGCTCCGGGTAAGTCGTTCGTCCAGTCAAGCTGAAGCTCTTATAGAGCCAAATTATTGTCGTCACTTTTCTGAATTTGTTTTTAAAAATACCAAAATTCAGGCTCATTCGCGTTCGTGCGCAAACATACACTGGCTATTTGTTGTATCTTTTTATTGGATCAAAGGGGGGAAAGTCGCGTTTGAAATCGAAGCTAGTAAGATACGGACGTTCAGATTAGGCTTTTAATAACCAATTTGTGATAAGGTAATAAGGTATAATCCATCATAATTGCATTACTTTTCTTAAATATCTACCTTGGTGTTTGTGGATTATTAGAAATCGTGGCTTGCTGGGCCGATATGAACGCTGTTCGTTGTTGTGGTGCTTCTGACAAGCTGTCAGATTTAGTAGCTGTCTGTAATGTCAACATGATTTTGATGCAGTCGCACACATTTCAGCTCACTGTTGTGCACTACAGGATAGCAGGGGTTATGTGGTGGAGCGTACATGTTTTTAACTGATGCGAGGTATTTTTTGGGATCTTTGTTGGAGTGGACTTCTTTTTTTTTTTTTTTTTTTTTTTTTAGCATTGAAGCCACTTATCAAGTTTGGTTGATCGGACTCTAAACAAAAGTTTGGTTTAACCTACGCAGTTCTGCGGCACCACCCTCTCTCTCTCTCTCTCTCTCTCTCTCTCTGTGTGTGTGTGTGTGTTATGCAATAACAACATGTGTTTTTGGTGTATTCGTATTCTTAAAAACTTTCTTTGTGAACATTTGCTGGCTCTGAAGTCAAACCTTTGATGCCAAGGACATCCAAATATGATGATCTTCTTAGCAAGAAATAACAAAAGTGTAAAATATCTATTTAAAAGACATATTCTGTCATTTTGAATGAAATTGTGTAATCACTAGGAAAAAAAAATCAATGTTCATTAATAATCTCATGATATAATGTCAATTTTGGTATAAAAAAGTAAAATGAATATATTGCCTCAGAACACACCCCTGCCTGTATGAAGACATTCAGAGAAGAAATGTCTTTTTAACAAGCTGCTGAAGTGTGACTTCAGTCTCTCATGAAAATACGTTAGCTTGAAGTTTCCACAGGCTGAGTTGTAAGTGCGAAGTGCGTGAAGTTTGTCTTAGATGCTTTGCTGCAGTGTAATGTGTCTGTACAAAGCTTTGATTGGTGGCTTCAGAATTCCAGCTCTCATTATAGGCTGAATCTCATAATGAGCGTCTAGGTCTAGGTCATGCAGACGGGTACTGTGCTGTCGTGATTCCCAGCAGGGTGTCAGCTCTACCTCCAGAGACTCAATGCTGTTATGTCCTCACACCTGGGGTACCAATAACAGTCGGAGAGAAAAAAATTCTTTCACGCATTACAAACCTACCACTGGTGTTTTGAAATGCTTAAAGTTTTCAGAAAATAACAAGCATCCTGCAAACAACCGTGTTCGTTTTGTGAAAAAGCACTGCTTGATAATAGGAAGTATGATCCATGGAAATGATTAAGCAAATGCATTTCAGAAAAGTTTTTTTCGTGTGTCTGATGGAACATGAAACCAAGTTAAGCAAGGCAGGATGATGCAAAATATGAAAGAACAAAAGTAGTGTTATGTCTTCATCCTGATCATCTATAGTGATGTTTTCACCAACATGAGGTCAGAATAATGACTGTTCATCCTGAGTCTCTTATCTAGTTTTCCACATAAGCAAATTTATGACTATACCGTCACTGTTTTTAGATGTCTATCTGTCTGTTTTGTATTTGATGTGTGTATTTATGCTCACTCTTGTGTCAGAGGCCCTCTGCTGCCTATAAAGCAGGTCTTCACTTTGTTCTCGTCTGATTTGTGAAATATTCTTCTGATTGAACACAGTATCCTCCGGTCACATTTTAATCCATTTTTTTCCACTTGAACAGTGTCTCTGGCCTTTACTGTCTCCCTGAAAGCATTTGACACAAATGCTTTGTGTGGACTTTACCCAGATATCCAGCAGATATTTTGCCAAATACTGGTGAAGTTAAAAGGTTAGCTCACTCAAAAATGAAAAATCTGTCATTAATTGCTCACTCTCATGTCGTTCCAAACCCATAAGTCCTTCTTTCATATTTGGAACACAAATTAAGATATTTTTGATTAAATCCGTGAGCTATCTGGCCTCCGATAGACTGCAACACAGCAACCACTTTTAAGGCCCAGAAAGGTGAAAGGTATTGTTAAAATAGTCCACGTGACTACAGTGGTTCAACCTGAATAATATGAGGCGACAAAAATATTTTTTGTGAGGAAAAAAACAAGCAAAAATAACATCTTTATTTAACAATTTCTTCTCTTCCATGTCAGTCTCCTGCGCTGTTCACATTGTAAACACAATGCAGCGATTCCAGGTTCTACGTCAGAACGCCGACTCACAATTGGCCGGCTCCTGCATCATCACACGCATATGTCGTGCCGCCCACGTGAACAGCATCAACCAATACTGAGGCGGCGTTCTGACGTAGAACCCGCAATCACTGCGTTGTGTTTACTCCGCGAACAGCGTAGGACACTGACATGGAATTAAAGACAGAAAATTTTATTTTTGGGTGAACTAACTAACCCATTAAAGGAATAGTTCACTCAAAATTTGAAATCCTGTCATTTACTACTCCCCCGCATGTTGTTCCAAACCTGTATTTTGTTCTTTCTTTTGTGGAACATAAATGAAGATATATTGAAGAATGTCTCCTGTTGTAATGGAAGTCAATGGGATCCAAAACAACATTGACTTTCATTGTATGCAAAAGAAATTGCACGAAATATCATCTTTGGTCTTATGAAATGAACTTCATAAAGGTTTGTAAATGATGACAGAAGGCACAGTTATTACAAATATTTTGTCCTTGATAAGTGGCATCTGATATTGGCCAGCATCTCATTGGAAACAAATCCACTTTAAGGTCATAGCGCTGCTGATTGAATTAAGTATCATGAGGAGGGGGGAGAGCCCTTCCCTGCCCTTCCCTGCCCTTTCCAATTCAAAATGGCCTCAGTGTCCTTACTGACTGTGTGGCTGGTGGAGTAGGGCACGGTGAAGGGCTGAAGCTCCTCTGAGAGAGCACAGCCCTCCTTCCCTGTGTTAATCTCTCCTCCAGCAAGCTCTTAATTGAGCCGTCATCATCTGATCTAGGGGTTAAACATCAATTAAGGTAATGAGCGGTGTGAAAAGAGACCACTGAAGATGAGGGCAACCCTTTTCCGCTGCAGATGACACGAGATTGGCAGGGGTTTAGGGGTTTTGACAAGCAATCAGAATTGCATGTTTTTAAAATGAGCTTTTGAAATGCTAGCAGGCATGTTTAGGTTTTTCAGATGGTATCTCAGACTTGAGAAAGCCAATATGATTTTAAAGAACGCTGTATTCCATAGTTCATGAGCCTTCAGTGTGAATTAATATAGAATTATTTATTAAAACGTTAAAACGAATATTAACTAATCTCAAAATGAAGATCTATTTTTCACGACTCTCCATTATAATATTGTGATTTCAGTTTGAATTCATTATTTGGTTTAAATGTATGATTTATTGATTATCAACCATGACATAAAAATAATTAACTGCCAGCGTTTTGAAATCAGTGCATTCAAAAGTAAAAGTTTAATGACATTTCATGAAAACTCTTTAAATGCACGTTAACTAATGTTGATGTAAGCATTAGTTAATGTAATAACGATTATTAATGAAAGTCATTACAACGTGTTATCTAAGCAAATCTATGCTTTTAGATGTTTCAAGACCCGTTCCAAGCTCCTGTTTCTTTCAGGCTGTATGAATTTGCTAGATTCACTTGGAAGGCAGAAGGTTTCTGGACTAGTTTTTGCTGTCCAAACAAGGTCTAGAGAACACTGTAGTTACCTCAATGCTGAAGTACTGGTGTCATCTTACTGAGGAGAGAGCAGCTGTATCCCTTATAAAGACCACCACTCATGCACTCACACAAACACATAAAAAAGACTAACCACCATTCATGCTCTCATTGCCCGAAGAGCCCCCAGGTTTAACATTTGAGTATCTCTTTAAACACCTATTGTGAAGAATTCTACCTTATATTTTCTTTTTACGTTTCAGTGCATCAGAGGTAATTGTATGCGTTCACAGTGTTCATAACCACAGCACAGAACCATTTTTCATTTTTGTAGTAAGACATAAGCATGAATAATTGGTCCTCATGTGAACATCTTTTAATCACTTTATTATGCAAGACACCGAATGCATTATGAGGTAAATGATGAAATTGCTGCCTTTATGCTGGTTAACACTTGAATCCTTGATTAATGAATGCCGGCAGCTCAGACATCTGTCATGCTTGGACATTTCCACATAGTCCCCACGACACTGATTTCCATATCGTGAATCAGACTTATTTGGTTGAGCTCAAAATATGTCATCGTCGGTAGTACTGAATTCCTTAAAATTCCCCTCGAGCTACAATGATGTGTGTTGACCTCATTCTGGGTATGCGGTTAAAAGGAAAACAAATGAGAACCTGAAAAATCTAATTCTGTTTATTTTTAGTTTGGGATTAATCTATGCAAAGTATTATGTTAGAATTTTGCTTCTAAATATGGTGAATGTCTGCTCCTTTCTCAATGCGTCTGTGGATATTTCGGTTCTTGTATGACAGTGGTGTTAATTTGTAGATTTTATCCACATTATTATTATTTTGTGTATTTCCTGTACATTGTAGGTGTTAGTGGATGAAATATCCAATTGCATACAACCGACATCACGTGTGTAGGTTACCACAGCCATGACCTAAATAAGTGAAATGCTGTTTTGATATTCACATGCATAACATTTATCTCACGGATGAGGTTCCAGTAAAATTAGTTTTGCTTATTGTAATGAATTGCTGTTCACACGAGAATTAAAATTCATCATTTACTCACCCTTATGCCGTTCCGAACCTGTACGACTTTCTCTTTTCTGTAGAACACAAAAGAAGTTTTTTTTTTTTAATTTACTTTTTTTTTCTTTTTTCTTTTGTTCATACATACAGTGAAAGTCAGTGGGGTCCAGTTGTTTTGGACCCTATTTATTTTCATTTTATGCACATAAAACTCTGAGACGGTAATATGTTTTTCAAAATATCTTCTTCTTTACCCATCACCTCTCTGTCAACGTCTGACTCTGTGTGCTTTTTCCTTCCAGAACAAAGCAGAGCACTTGTCATCTTGTCAGGTCTCGTCTGGTGTAACCTATGCATACCCGACACAGATATTTCCCTTGGGAACACACACAAAGTCATTTACTGCAACCTTGTACCTGATTCTGCTGCGTGATGTAGGAGAAGATAGAATAAGATCCTAATGATTTCAATCCTATGTTCATATAAAGACCGAGATAACAGGGACTCTTCCTCTGTTCTTCTTGTCAGTAACTGGCTTACTAATGATATACGACCAAACATAGAGATTAGCTCTGCTTCACGTTCAGTGTTATTCAGGATACTTGAGTTAAAAGGGCATAAAGTGTTAGTTCTCCCAAAAATGAAAATTGTCTCATTAATTACGAACGACTCTTGTCATTCCAAACCCTTAAGACCTTCGTCCATCTTCAGAACACAAATGAAGATATTTTTGATGAAATCTGAGAGTCATGTGACTCATCCATAGACAATTTACTCTGTCAAGGCCCAGAAAGGTACTAAAGACTATGTTAAAATAGTCCTTGTTACTACAGTGGCTCAACCTTATTTTTATGAAGTGACGAGAATACTTTTTGTGAGCAAAAACTAAACAAAAATAGCAAATGTTTTCAACAATCTCTTCTCTTCCATGTCATTCTCTTACGCTATTGATGTTGTAGACGCAGTGCAGCACTTCCAGGTTCTACATCGGTACGCCGATTCACTATTGGCCGGCTCCTGTGTCATCGTCACATGCATACGTGGTGCTGCTCTCTTGTAAAGCGTCAGTCAATACTGAGCTTGCGTTACATTTCTGGGCCTTGAAAGTTGCAGTTGCGTAGGGTGTCAATGAAGGGACAGAAAGCTCTCAGATTTCATTAAAAAAGATCATCATTTGTGTTTTGAAGATGAATGCATTTTTTTTATGGGTTTGGAACGACATGAGGGAGAGTAATTATTGATTTTTTTTTTTATTTAAATTTTTGGGTGAGCTAACCCTTCTAAAGGGACAGTTTGCCCAAAAGCGAATTATGTCGTCATTTACTCCCCTCGCATGTAATTCCAAACCTGTATGACTTTCTGAAAGTGATAGCTGAAAGTGACATGTCGTGTGGCCAAGTATGGTGTCCCATACTAGGAATTTGTGCTATGCGTTTCACCCATCCAAGTCCACACACACCGTAGTGAACACACCTGGAGCTGTGGGCAGCTGTTTTTGCTGCGACAATTGACCCTTGACTTGTAGTTTGATTGATAGGCGATCTGACGAATCATAACCCAGAATCTGAGCAGACAAAGCAGTCAAGAGAGTTAGTAGATTAATGTTGGTGAACCTGAACTCAAAAATGTGCATACTCAAGTCTTTCCACATTCCTTCTGATGTTCATTCATGTTTTTTGATACTATAAATGAACTAGTATAAAGAGATGGTTGGTTTACGAGCCAATTGAAGGAGCTACAGCAATTTTTGAAAGCCTGTTTCATATGACTGTTGACGCGTTGTCAGCGTCCTCTTTGCTCCGGGATGTATTTTTTATTCCGTGAGAACATGATGTGTGGCGTGAGAGCGCATGGCTTGTCGGACATAGCAATAGTACCTAAATGAGGAGGGTCTTTGCGACGGGTCAGTTGGGGGTTGGGTGCCTTGCTCAAGGGCATTTCAGTTGTGGATAATGAGAGTGGAAGAGAGCACTGTTTATTCACACTCCCCACCTACGTTTCCTGCCGGTACTTTGATATGAACCCATGACCTTCGGGTTATAGCTGTGACTCTTTAACAATTAGGCCACAACTGACCCCTAATTGAACCCTAACTGAAAAACACAAAAGATATTTTGAAGAATGTTGGTAAATAAACCGAAACGTATTATTAATTTATTTTGAAGAAAGAACGCCATACAAGTTTGAAACGACATGAAGGGGTTTACAACATTAAAGGCCTGTATTTCGCAGCACTTAATACTAATTTTAACCTGTAACAAATTAATTTTGATAATTTGATAAATTTATCTTTACTAAATCTTTAAAATATGCAACACTGTGTTGTGTTGCTATTAGCATGACTGGACAGCACAAGCGCACATAACCTAATGTTGTCTATGTTGGAAAATGGACAGGCTAACGGAGTTACAGTGGTGTGAGAGCAAGGGTTGGTCATCGCTCTAGCACAGCTGAAACAGCAAGCATTGAGGCCAAGTGCTGAAACGTACACCCCTGTATCTCTCAATTTGCTCCTGTTTTTTGTTCAATTTGCCTTTTGATCTGATTTCTTGCCAATTCTTTCTCCATAACTGTTGGAAGGGCCAGGCACTGCAGGTACGTAGACCCTGTATCCATTAGTATTCTGGCTTGGGCTTTATGATGGCCCCTAAAACTGTTTGGAGGAAAGTTCAGAAATCTGACACACTGATTGGGATTGGGACTGAATAGGCGTCACTACTATTCAGTGAACAAGCAATACTTTGTGCCTTTTGCCACATGCTGGTGGTGGTGACTTAGGTAAAAGACCCATCCTTGCCTCCTTTTATATGCATTTATATGATTTTTAAACAAAACAAACCACTTATTTTCACACAAAATTTGTTTGCTCCATCAACGTTCAATAAAAACGTGTATTTTTCTGCAATCCTACACTATGGCAGTAGTGAAAAGCACATTTTTAAAAGTGTGCCTATAGCCCCGTTCAGAATCATTTACCAATAAGACTAAAAAAAATGGACTTGAAGTCGATGAACAGACAGAAATTTCACTATGCTTTCAGCATTTGAAACAAAACTGACTCTAATAGAATCTACATATTGCATTTCAGACAAACTAAAGCGATAGTTTGTTTTGTAAAAGTGTATTTTAAAATTTTTTGTCTGAATACCAGCTGTATTTTTTACGAAGTTCAATAGCAAACGTAGATAATACAATTGACCCTTCGCAAACAGTTTGATTGACAGGCAATCTAACCAATGATAACGCTGGATCCGCCATCTTTTCCGGCAAAGCTGTCAGGGAGTAGCCTATAGTAGATTAACGTTGTTTAACTTCATATATTGTGCATGTACTCACGTTTTTTCGCGGTTGAAACAGCATCCCTTCTGATGTCCATTCATGTTTATTTGATGCTATAAATGAACTAGTATGAAGAGATGATCGGTTCACGAGCCGCTTGAAGGATCTGTCACGACACATTAAGGAGTCACTATATGGTGTTTAAACTGCTTTAAAAAATTACAATATTTTAAATACGAAACTGTTTCATGCGTTGTCAGTGTCCTCTTTGCTCCGTGATGTATTTTTCACTGCGGGAGAACATGATGTGTGGTGTGAGAGAGCATGAGTTTTTTCGGGCATTGCAACAGGGGGCGGTTTTGCGAAGGGTCAGTTGTTGCTCAACTTCCTCCAGCATACAGACATGTTAATTGGACTACAGCCGTAGTTCATACTTTATTGCCAACACAGTGGTTTGTTTACTATGGCATCTAATGGTCAAAACTTTTCAAATATTTATTTCTGCTTCTAACTTTGTAAATTAGCTTACATTTGAGTACAATTCAATATAGATGGTGTGCCTATGGTTCTTGGCCTTAGTAATTGCTGCTTGCAGCTGTATTTCTCGTTATTCTGCTATCTTACTTGCTGCTGTCTCTTTGTCTCATGGGGCACTACAGTTCTATGGTGGTACAGCTGTGGTTCTTGTCTGGGGCCATCTGCACACATTGTCTCCTTCGCTCTTGAGGCTCAGTATGGCCGATCTCCGCTATGTTTTCATGGAAGATTGCTGGCTGGCCTCTTCTCATCACAGGAGATGCAGGCAGCAGTATGGAGAGCTGGGAAATATGCCAAAGAGGGAGGAGGGACAGGGAGAAAAAAAATCCCCTCTTTCTCCTTCCAATGTGACACACTTTGTGTGCGTGTGTATGAGTGTTTGTGAGTGTTTACTCATGTGAATATGCACACTTCTCTCAGATGGAGCTCTGAAAGCAATTGTGCGCTTGGAACAACAAGGCCCAATCGGCCGATCAGATCTGACCACGGGATATTTGTTTGTAGAGGTGTACAGAATATTACCTCATGTTAATGTGTTATTTTCATGAGGTGGAATTAATAGATTAATTAATAACTGTTATTTTTTTCTTAGCTGTCTCTCTCAGAGAGAGCTCTTCTTATCCCACACACACGCTTGCATATGAATGTTTACACATCTTTTCCATGATCTGCCTTGAGCGAGGATTTTGTGAATCTTAACCACTACATGTTTTCTTCTGAGGATTACAGCCAATGTTTATATTATTCAAATGCTACATACACACTCCTACAGTCCATCTTGAGGGCAGCAGGCAGCACTTTTCTTTCTTCTTTTTTTTTTCTTGTTTTGTTTCCTACTTTGCAAGTCTTTATGAAGAGCTTTACCAGTATACAGAGCTTTTAAAAAGGCTAGGGTTCATTTATGTATGTCTTCTGTTGTTTGTTCACTGTCTGCTTTTGGGTTTTAATATTTTAAGGGACTTTTTAGAGAACTGACTAAGTCAGAGCTGTGTCTTAGTTAGTGCATATGATAGACACATTAAAATGTGGTGCTTGTACAAAAAACAGGAATGCCTGATACACCACTCCTCAACTTTGGGGTCGGTAAGGATTTTTTTTTTTTTTTAATGTTTTTGGAAAAAGTTGTCATGCTTGTCATGCTTGTCTGTAAAAATACAGAAATATTGTGAGATATTATTACAATTTAAAATATTTTTCTGTTTTAATATATATTAAGATGTAATTTACTTCTTTGATGGCAAAGCTGAATATTCAGCAGCCATTACTCCAGTCTTCAGTCTCACATGATCCAAATCTAATTTGCTGTTTTTTGCTTTTTTTATTTTTTAAAATTTTTGAAAAAATTTGTGTTGTTTTTTTTGTTTTGTTTGTTGTTGTTTTTTGTGTTTTTTTTATCTTTTTTTTCTAATTTGATTTATTTTTATTGATTTAATATTTCTTATTATATTTGAAAGAATCTTTAATTGTAATTAATCTCTTCTTTTTGAAATTTTTTTATAATCTCTTAAATTTAATGATAGATTATTGTAATAATTTTGTTGAATATAAAAATTAATTAATAATTTCCCTTACTCTCTCTCTTCTCTGCTAAGAATCCTACAATATGCTGTGTGTGTTGTTGTGTTGTGTGTTGTTGTGTGGAAGGCGTCTAAGGAAGGACAGAAAGCTCTCAGAAAAAATTAAAAAAAAAAATCTTTTACGGGTGTAAGTCTTACGGGTGAGAAATGAATGAATAGAGAAATTTCATTTATTTTATTTTTTTAATTCAGAATCGGATAATTAAAAAATAAATTTAAAATTAAATTTTTTCTTTCCATTTTGTGTGTGATTTTTTATTTTTTTTTTTTTTACCAAAAGAAAAAGAAGAAATAGAAATAGAAATCTGTCAATTCTGTACTGTTCGGCATCGGCAAAACCAAAAAACAAAAAAACAAAAAAATGCCTCTAATATAAAACAAAAAAAATGTTGTTCTCTCTTCTCTTCTTTGAATGGAAAAACACACACAAAAAAATCAAAAAAAAAAATTCCTCAAAACAAACACTCTTGTTTTTGTCTTAACTGAACGTAAACGATTAAGAAAGAAAACACATGTGTAAAATGATGTTGAGTCCGTTCATTAGTTCTTAAAGTGACAGCAGGCTAATAAACCTTGCTGCCGTTTGTTTCATTGCTGTTTATCAAAGAACAAGAGAAAGATTTTTGTTCATTGTATTCAGCTGCAACAGAATGTTTTACAGAATAATAATCTAATTATGATTGCCAAATGTTTGACTTTTCATCCAAACTCAATATATAAGTAGTATACATTTATAATGTCGGCCATAATATGAAATAATTATCAGTGTGCCAATAGGAAAACGGAGCGTATTAGACTCTGCTCTGACAAATTTTTACCTTTATTTTCTTCCTCAATCAATTACCAAAATTACTTTTATTAAAGAAACAAAAACTATTTTCAGTTATCGAGTAAAGCAGGCTTTAAAGAAGGCTGGCATGGCACGCCCACGTGAATCTGTTGCCATCTGAACATTTTGCTTGCTGCATACACAGTGAATAGAAACATTTGCTGAGGTTATCAAAGACGCAGACAGAACAAGGAGACTCGCTGCGCTGAGGAAACCGAGAGGAAGAGCGAGGGAGACGGGGAGGCCGCCATCAGAAATAAATAAGCTGCAGTGGAGGAAGGGTTTATCTCAGTTCCTGTGCGGTACAAACAGGTGTGCTTGTATGCATGTGTGTGTGTTTGATTCAAAGTGTAAAAATTCAGGATGAGAACAAGGGCTGTGTGTTGGGGGTTGAGGGGATGTATAGGGTTAAAGAGGTTGTGCCCTTCCCACCTGTAGCCTGTCAGCTGTTGCCCGTTGAAATGTCAGCTGTTTTTGAGAAGCGTGTTTGAGAGAGAGTAAGTTCCTTTGTGTGTTCAGCAGGATGGCAGAAACTGCATGTGTGTGTGGTGGGGCCACTTCTCATGTTAAATACCTTTTTAAACATTCGTTTTTTTAACACCAGAGCGCCATTACTCCTCACCCTCCAAAACATTGTAGAAAGAAAACATCACCTCTAACTGACGGCTCTTTGTCATAGTAATGGCCCAGACGTTTACTCGTTTCCTTGACTTGTTAAGACTATGATCAGCCCAGCATGTGGAAAGCTGCAATGATGTCAGCTTGGCATGCGTGATATATTGGCACTATACGAGTTATCAGCTGTTATTAGGGAATTTATCGATAACAGTCGGAGTTGTAAATTTTGTAGAGCTGTTCATGTTCATTTCCTCTGTTTTTACAGTTAGATTAGCTATGCCGTCATCTAATGCTTACTGAAAGATCATTTTTAAAACACTAATAATTGAATAACACTTTTAAATATAATCTTTAGTCAATCTCAAACTCCATACTGTACATTATAATGTCATGATAACTAGATTTTGTGGAGATTGATCTTAGTTGTTTCTTTTGTTTGTTTTTTTTTATTAATTTTGACACAATATTATAGAATTTTGGTAACACTTTACACTTTAAAGGATTAATTTGTTAACATTAGTTAATGTAAACTGACAATGAAAAAATACTTCCACAAAAACGCTTGTAGAAAATGAAAAGTATTTATTGATAAATTATAAAAATCAAAAGTTAATTGATATTAACAATAAACAGTTGATTGTTAACTAACGTTAACAAAGATGAATAGATACTGTAACAAATGTATTGCTTCTTGCTAGTTGATGAAGTAACTAACTGTTAACTAATAGGACCTGTTACCAGAATTTTAATATTGGTTATCAATCATAACATAGAATAATTATTTTAAGCATAATTATCAGCATATCACTTCAGATAGAATTTTAATATTGTTGCTAATATAACTATAGAAATATAGAAAAATGGTTTGACTTTAAGGATGTTAATTGGGATTGCACATTTGCATTTGCAAGCACATTTACAACTTCATTAAATTTGGTCATTAGCTGTCCCAGGCCACCTTCAAATTTCTTTGATCAGATCACAGAAAATGCATGTTAATACCAGATGTAAATGGGGCCATAGAGACTTGTGGATGCGCAAGTAAGCAAACACTCCTTTGTAACTCGCTACAAAATCCTTATCACCTTAATACCAATGCCTTGACAACATCCTAGGATTGTGTTTGAGAGTTTTAGATTGACTGCTCAGTCACAGAGAATTTGTCTTTAAATTGTGTTTTTAGTAGGGCTGCACGATTTATCACACGATACGAACAATAACATTGGACTTGAATGTGATTATCACTTAAATGCAATTCTTAGTGTGATTTTTTTTTTTTTTTTTTTTTTTTTTCTTCATGTGATAAAACTATTTGTTTTATGCGCAGCTTGTCAATGAAGCATGGCTCCAAATGCTAATTTATCTGAAAGCACTGCGAGTTTGAGTCGCTTACAATGTACATTTGAAAAAGCAACGCACGTCAAACATCTTTCCAGACATGAGAAGCATTTATTAACTTCTCGTCCAACAAAAAACATTTAATAACATGTTTTTACTCCAAACTCCCTTCATAACGACAGTTGAGCATCCTTCTGTGAGATGATATGGCTTCTTACACGGAATAAGGCAGTCGTGTGTTTATTAGTTATGTTTAATCAGTCAAAGCGGTATGATAAGTGTTGTCTTCTTCTGCTGCATGGCTTATTTTGAGTTTTTGCTCAAGAGCGTCCTCTGGCTTTCAGATGGAGAAGCATTTACCACTGATCACAGAGCCGTACAGTAGAGCCCTGCGCGGGACTGTTTTCTTAAACCCGCACCTGCCCGCTCCCGCATTATCTGACGTAATGTAGCTACACATATACTCAGATTCGTTCAAGTTAACATCCAGAATAACAGACTTTAAACATGATTGTTTAAATAAGATGAATTAACCAATGCTAAACCAAAGCACCACACATGACAAACATTTTGGGTAGGCTTATTGTTTTTTTTTTTTTATTAGGGTTGTAAAGCATTAGGCCTAATTGTTAAAAAACCACAACTAGCGCCACCTCAGTTTTTAGGCTACTGCATACGTAGTCACCAAACAAGTAACTTGGAAACAGAAAACTGTATGTCGCCTCAGGGCTGAGGTGCCAGAATTATGTCCGTTGTAAACGAACCCTTTTGCACATTTATCGCAACTGACGAAGTTTAACTCCCATTTTTGTCAGTGACAATTGACCCTTCGCAAAACCCGTCCCCCGTTGCAGTGCCCGTCAACTCATGCTCTCTCACGCCACACATCATGTTCTCCCGCAGTGAAAATACATCGAGGAGCAAACAGGACATTGACAACGCATGAAACATTTTCTGTATTTAAAATATTGTAATTTTTCAAAGCAGTTTAAACACTAAATACCGTACAGTGGCTCCTTAATGTGTCGTGACAGATCCTTCAAGCGGCTCGTGAACCGATCATCTCTTCATACTAGTTCATTTATGGCATGAAATAAACATGAATGGACATCAGAAGGAATGTTGTTTCAACCGCGGAAAGACGTGAGTACACGCAATATTTGAAGTTAAACAACGTTAATCTACTGTAGGCTACTCCCTGACTGCTTTGTCGGATAAGATGGCGGATTCTGTGTTGTTATTGGTTAGTTCACCTGTCAATCAAACTGTTTGCGAAGGGTCAATTGAGAATTGTTTCCATATGTCTGACTTGCCTTGTTTTGTTTTTGCCAAGTAAACAACCGCTTTAATTTTATTCTCAACTTCTTGTGTTGACTCCATTTCTACTACACGCCAAATCCCACCGTTCCCCATGGGTCTCCCTCTAAATTTTCTGACCGCCCACTCCCTCCCGCAGCAAAGGTAAAAAAGCCTTTGCGATAAATCATGCAGCGTTAGTTTTTAGAGGGACATATTGTCTATTTTCCTTCACTGTTTTGAAATAAGTCATGGTTTAGCCGGAGCTTTGGCTTGTGCCTGTTCAAGAGTTGTTTGAAGTGTAAAAGGAAATGACTTCATATTGTGGCATTGTCTTTTCGAGTGGCAGCTGATGGGGCTTAGGCAAAAGACAAACCGGCTGCGTTGTCTGTTAGGACTCATCTAGCGTCTCTTGACCTTTACCCGTTGGCTGTGACCGTCTGTCTAGGCCGGGAGATACCATGTTTCTCTGAATTACAGAGTGTTTAGAGATGACAACAGGATGGAAGATTATTTTCAGCACATTGCTCAGGGCATGCGAACATAATGCTTTTTTTTTTTCAGGTGGTTCAGTTGGATAATTTGTCACTGATGGCCACTGAAATGTTAAGGTACGTCTAGATGGAGACATTTGACATTTGTGTGCAGTCCTCAACTGAAGTAATTTGAATAGGACAGGCCTTGTTCTGTTATTTGGTCTGGTTGGTTAAAAGGCCACAAGCGCACAGCTGTTCCTGGTATGGGAATCTTTTTATGACAGTGTGTTTTCTGGGAAAGGGGATATGGTCAGACGTGATGGAGTAACTGAGGTTTTTTTCATCCCACACCTCGGACATAGAACTGAGAATTCCCTGAAAATCACTTCCTGAATTTATGTTAATGCAGTTGGATTTGAATGATGGTTCACGAATAGGGGAAAAAAACCCTATTTGCTCATATCCTGTGTAAAATCATTGGTTAATATTCTGAAGTATTTATGATGAGTTTGCACTGGAGTTGTTCCATAAGAGAATCAATGAAGATGTCAGTTATCGTTCTCAATAAAACAAATAATAAAAAAAATAATAAACAGTTTTATTAAGAGTAAAGTTTATTTAAAATAAGCAATTCATTAAATGTCCTGCCAACCTTTTTACTGGCCCCAATACAAAAGAATGATCAATTTTTATTTTTAGCAATGTATTTTTTTATTTGTGCTAATACATATATATATATATATATATATATATATATATATATTGTAATTTTTCATTAAAATAATTTTTCTTTCATTTTTCAACATGCTGCAAATGCTGCAATTATAATATATGTCCATAACTTCATTAAATGCATTTTTGCTGCAAAAGAATGTTAAAAAAGTACTGATTGTTTTGTACTTTTGCTTTCAAGACTATCACAATTCATTTTTGCAATTTCGACAAAACCTTGTCTATGTTAGCCAGCTAGTTAACATTAGCCGATGGTATATGCACTAGGCTGTTGAGGACACGCTCCCCAATATTCAGATTAAATTGTTATTAAAATGTTATTATACGTTTGATCCCACGCCTGAATATGTGATTCTTACCCTACAAAGAGAGTGAAAGATATTTAAAAAGGAAACAGGAACTTGGCAGACTCATGACCAGTCAATGGTTTTTGTTGTTTTAGCAATTGTGTCCTCTTGATTTTTGGCTTGGGTGTGTTATGTTTAAGATGTTTTTTTTTGTTTTTTTTCTTACTAATGGCAGATTTCCAGCTTGATTATATCATAGGGAGGGTTTAGTTCCCCCTTTCTCTTATCCAAAGCATTTATCCATATAAGTTACTCTTTGTTAGAAGCCACAGTGTCCAGACCTCTCTCTCAACCCATAACGTTCTCAGTGCCAGAGCGTGATTTGTGCCCAAAATGTTTTTGTCCCTCCCATTGGAAACTCATTGACATTGCAGTTTTACAAACCCATGACCTTTGCATTCCCACACCCCCCCAAAAAACCCTTCTGAGATTTTGAGGTCAGGAAAGGGCGAATTTTCAGATTTGTTCTTGGGGAAACCGTTCTCAAAGATTGTAGGCTTGAAAACAACAGGTTATTGCTACATATGTGTAAAAAGCTTTCCATACTAAATGTAGAGCTACTGTTTAGGATTTTTGGGAAAGAGCTCTGGCGTGGGGTGTCGCCTGCAGCAGCTTTGGACCCAAAAAGTTTAATTTCCTACAGCTGTGACAGCAGAAACGTTGCAAGGGGGTGTCGGAACAAAAGGTGTGTAGGCAGCTGCCACGACATTTAACACACACATGTACAAGCAGGAGAACAGAGGATCTGACATACTGACAAGCGTCCCAATCCTGACACCCATCCACCCTCTCAATTACATCCAAAGACACTGATGGATTGAAGGCAGTTGCTAAAGGCATATTAGGGCAAAGGGTGAGGGTGGGGGGGTCTGAGAGGAGGGCTGGGGGTCTGAGCGCCCTGCATTAGAAGCTCATTGCTGAACTGGTCTCTGCTCTCAGCCAGGCATAGGTCACGGGACGAGCTATGCTGTAGTCCGCTTGGATTTTATCTGTTGCTTGTTCGGGTCAATGCAAAGGAACTTTGGGCACATGAGACTGAGGATCGAATCTTACCTCTACTTATAAGGGGTAAGAAGGAGCTTAACATGATACCAATAACACTACTTTAATGCCTGTGTGACGTGAAGATTAATTTAACAGCCTATAGTTTTATACTTGAACGCTTTGTGTCGCATTCGTTTTGCGGAAACTAGAGCAGTATTGTCCTGAAATAATTTACTAGTTTGTTTCTCACATTTGTATATTCCGTAAACGTCACTAAGAGATCAGGTTAACTTGAACAATGTGTGGCCTTCAGGGTATTTCCGAGCGTTGAAGAGTGGTGTGGTGTGACAGGACCATGTGCTGTACTGCATGACAGCTTCACTCTACACGCTGAGCAGTTCACATCTCTGTCTGCCTCTCTCAATCTCTTTCTTTTGCTTTTCGTGCATCTTTTCAGTGTGTTTGAATAGGAATTCAGTTGCATTTTCTTATACTGATTAATGATTTCAACAGCAATCTTAGTTCAGTAGAAACACATACACTACTGTTCAAACGTTTGGAGTCCGCACCCTTAGAAAAAAAGAGAAAGGTTCAGCAAGGAACCAAGAAATTAAATTGATCAAAAGTGACAGTAGACATTTATAATCTTACAAAAAGATTATTTTTATAACGACGTTGAAACAGCAGTGAGGGAAAAAAAAAATGAGATTTGAAATTTAAGTACAAGTGGACTGATAATTGCTGTTTTTTAACCTTTATTCACATTTAACTGGTTATTGTTTCTTTTAATAATCTGAAAATCACATGATTTTTTTTTTTTTGGCCTCCTATTGAATGACTTTTTTTGGATAATAATTGAACTTTTCAAATAAAAACTCATGTATTCATTTTAACATGAGACTTGTGTAGACATAGCCACAGACAAAGATGTTCTCGTATGTAAATATTAATAGGAAGTAATGTACATATGTTTAGAGTTGCGAGTGTTGTGCCTTGTCAGATTATTGTGTCTCAACTTCTTTCACGCTTGAGATTTTCTACGGAAACACGTGTGTCATCTTTTCCTTGTCTAGCTTGTCTTCTGATTGTAATTTTGATATATTACTGAACCAACAAGCTTATCTTTTGTTTGAAACAAAAAAAATATTTTGTTTTGTTGTATAACCAACCGCTTACATGACGTGGTCATGACGAACCGCTGGCAACACACCCTGCTTTCCAATTGTCACATTGATGTCACCAACATTATGCTGCAAGGGAAGGTGTGTGCGTCTCCAAGACCTTTAGCAGAGGATGGGGGTAGTGGTGGGTGACAAGGGTAAGGATTTACCTCACCCGAGAATAGCATGTTAGCCTGCATGTCAGTATTTGCAGACTCATGCAGTGGCCTGAGTTTTGTAGCAAGATGCATTGGGGTCTGTTCGGCTGTGTGACAGTACTGTAAACGGACAAGTTTGACCACATTGTCCACACTGATGATGGAAACGATAAGCTGGTGTAAACAACAGACTATAGTACTGACGATAACATACCCGACAAATGTGCTACTTCTGTCCACAAGTATTTTGTTTGTCAAATGAGTCTGAAATAAATAATAAATGAAAAGACTGACACACCCCCCCCCCCTCTCAAAAAGGAAAAAAAAAGAAAAAAAAAAAAGAAATTAGGGCTGAAAGTGGTAATCTAGCATTGTAGTTTGCTTTCAGAGTTGACAGGACGACAGCAGCGGTGTGATTCACAAGACCACGGATCCATTACCCCCCTCCCCCTGAAATGCTGTCCTTGCAATGCCGTACCTACCGCCCTCCCCCACCTTAGGGATTGGGTTACGCTTGTGGTTTGGCAGACATTACGCCACCCATCTCCTCGCTCCTGGAGAAGGTCCAGTAAAGGCTCTTAGCATCGAACGCCGCCGTATCATCAGTATATGTTGTGTACTGGACAAACGGCTGTGTTGAAAAACAGAAATCATGCGCTGCGGTCAGCAGCCGAGTAGCCATATTGGACAGGGTGAGTTCCTGCCGTGCGGGGAGGTTGAGTCAACAGGCTGGAAATATCCTGCAGTTGGTGCTGGCAGTACAACCCCAAGGTTGGTGTAAATCGCTGGAGGGTCTCACAGGGCTCCATTTTTGCCCCAGTTTAGCCACGGCTAATTTTTTGAACAGCACTCGGCTCAAAAAAAGCCTATTAGGGTGAGGTTGTCTCCTCAAAACACTCTTCCTCCACGATAAGCTTGCTTCGATTGCCTCTTCTACTCTACTACAGTTTTGTCAATTGAGCCGTTTTGTTTTCATAATACGAGATGCGCCGATATTAACATTTTGGCTGATACTGATAAGTCGATGGTTATTTTCATTTTATGGCAGATAAATGGCTGATATTAAGATTCTATGCTATTTTATCTAAATTGATTGATTTAAAAAAAATGCTAAAAGTGAATTTGAAAAATGAATGTTCGTTTTGAGACTGAAATATTGGAATATTGTTCATCCCTACCTTTTATGTGATTTATTGCGATTATTGAGATGTACGGAAACTGTAAATGTCCGAATTAAACAACTCTCTGTCCCAGTCTGTGACCTCCCGCTCTGAGCTGGGAAGGTGATGGATTTCTCAGCACAGCTTTGGACCTGGTCCAAGCCCAGTTCTGGCACAGCCTCTTATCTCCAAGCCCCAGGCCACTCTGCCTCTAGTTACAGGCAGGGATAACAAAACTGGACTCTCTCACACACACCCCATGGAGGAGATATGCTTACACACGCATACGCGCTCACACAGAATACCATATGCCCACACATGGACGAGGGCAGCGTGCGCTTATCCCAGCGGACCTCTGGTACTTCAGAGTCCTTGCAAGAATCACTGCTGTCCAAACGTGTGGGTCTGTGTTGCTCGAAGATAGGGAATTAATCTATATAGTGAAATGTCACAAACTCGTGGCTTTTTTTTTTTTTTTCTCTTGGGTTCTTTTTTACTAGCATCATGTGTCTTTGGACTTGTTTACACTAAGGTGTTTTTTCGCTTGTTTGCAGACCTGTGTAAATGTTGTTTTGCTCGTGTTGCACACTGAAGCTCGGTTCCGCAGGATTTCCTCAGTGGTATGAGCATAGCCGCAACTCAAAATTATAACACCTAGTGTGTGACAGCTGCGTCTTACAACAGCACACCTCTGTGTGCTGATGTGTGTGTGTGTGTGTGTGTGTTTCTGCACTCATGTGAATATATGCATGTATTTTTATTGTAAATCAGTTTATTTTCATTAGTGAGACTAATTTTCAAGTTAAGAAGGTTTTTGTCTCTGTTGCAGGGGGTTCCCCTAGTATTAAAAAAAAGGAAGGAACTGATGTTTTATCTGTAATCTTCTTTGTTTTTTCTTTACTGTTTATTAGTGGTTGTTAATGTTCATATTTAGGATAGAGATCTGAACAACCCCCAAACATTAACCTGTCCCACGCCATTTGTGCTACAAACTTAAATGATACTTCAAATTGTGCAACTTGTTGAGGTGGTATTATTTTTTCTCACCAATCAGACTTGTAATTTTCCCCTACCAGAGGATAAACTGCAATTAACAAAAAAGTCCATAGACTTTCTGAAGGACTTTCTTTTGACTTGTAGAATCCTAGCAACCGCATAGCAAGGTGCTAAAAACCACGCCGGACACCTTAACACTCTGGCATTGTGGTGGCAAGTGTTGCACAGGCAAACACCTCTCATTTTCCTGAAATGGTGTAATAATATAGTTTATTCGGTCGTATAATCATTTTTTTTTTTCTTCACAAAATTTAAAGCAGATTTTATTTAACATTTTTACCATGCTGTGAATAGAATACGATATTCTAGAAAGGTATTATTCGTATATTTTATTTTATTTATTTATTGTTTTATGTTAAAAAAAGAGATTCTATTATAGGAAATATTTAATTAATATCTTAAGTTAACTTTGACAGCTCTAAAAATACATAGAAATTTCCCCCCTAGTTTTTTTTTTTTTTTTTTTTTGCGGACACCCTAGCACCCTCTTGTAGGCCCCAGTTTGAAAACCCCTGGATAAGAATAAAATAAGAATAAAATGATCAATTAACAGCATTATCAAACAGTTCTTCATGAGTTCTCTGGGGTTTGAGAGTCTGGCTGTGAGGAAGCGCAGTCTGAGGACACTTTCCAGGTCCCTCGTGAAGCGACTGAGATCAGAGCTGGGAATTAGCCCCTCTCAGCGCTCACAGGGTGAAAGGTCAAACTCTGACTCTCATTGCAGATAAAGAAGTCTTTTCATGTGTTGGCCCCGCAGAGCAAAACACACGTACTCCGAATTGCTTTGAACTCAAGCCTGCGCTGCTGACGGCCCTCCGAAGAAACCTTTCCTGTCGACACATCCTCTCTATTTGGAGGCAAAAACCTCACATAAACATACACATACACACGCACACACTCACACCACTTAATGTTGTGCTGTGAAAGAAGTGATGAAGCTTGTGACAGGGACTGTTTTATAATGCCTAGCAGCTTAGACCGCGTTTAAGAGTACGAGAGCTAGTGCGTTCTGACCTTTTCTGTTGGAACAAATAAAATTGACGGTGACTATGAAGTCCTAGATTTTCTTTCTCAGTTGTTTATTATGAAATGAGAACACTGAAGTTCAGAAAGTGCATGGCTTTTGTCTCTTTTAGTTTCCGCCCTTTTATTACCTCTGATTAACGATATACCAAAAGTCATTCATTTCCAATGGAGCGTAGTAGCTGCATGGAGTTCTGGTACTTTGAATATGCAGATTTTTCAGGCCTGATTTGAGCTTCTGTTGTGTCGAAATATTTGAACTTTTGTGGCTAAATCGAATGCAACCGCCAGACTGAAAGTTCTAATAATTGTTTTATGATTATTATACATTTTTTAGGCTGTTTTGCCTGTGTGTTCTTCTTTCAATTCAGCATAGCTGGTCATTTATTCTGGATATGGATACATTCTTCATTCATTAATTTTAGCACGGTGAATTAATGAAAGGTAAAGGCTGCTTCACAGCCATTTTGAAAGGTATCGAAAAGCATCAGTCGGAAATGAAAACAAATGTTAAAAGGTTGTTTTAGCAATGAAGTGTGTGATTCATGTACGCCTCTCCCTGTTAAAAAATATTCTATCTGCATTTTCTGTGCAGCCATCCACCTTTCCATTTTTCTGATGCCATAAAATGATTTTTGTTGTTTTATTCAGTTTTCTTGAGCTTTAGAGCTTGTAATTTTGATATTAATTTCCTGTCTGTTGCTCAGACAGAATAAATAGCCCAGGAGAGTTGCTCGGTTTGCGTTCTCACGGTACAGTCGGCCAATCAGAATTGTTATGATGTAATTTTGACATGTCAAATGGCTCAAAAAAGCGCCGACCCTTTGAAAGTATTTACTTTGCCAGAAGGAATTTGTTTGGCAGGAACAAGGTGGAAGAGCTTTTCCAGTCACTCTTTTTGCAGTCTCTAAAATGCTTCTGCTGGATTGTAACTCTGGACTATACTTCTTCTAGAGGCCTATAATTGAAGTCTGCTCTGAAGGGTAGAATTTAGACTTTTTGCTGCTTTTTATTGCAAGGAAAGTGGTAAGGAAATGACAACTCATAAGTCAAGTTTTGCTCATCGTATTGTCTCTGAGCATGTGCACTCTGACCTGAAAAGGGGAAATTAGGAAGTTTGCAGGCCTCCCTGATCAGGGAGTCTGCTTGTGTCAGCAGTCATGTGTTGATGTGTGAGCATGAGTGTGTACAGTCTCGATGTATATATAGAATTCTGTTTTAAGCCCCGGGTTGTTGTTTTTTTTTAATCGAAGGCAGAGATAATAATAGCATGCTTTAAAATTATCTTGGCCCATATGACTATTCTTTGGCTGCAGTAAAATTATTCATGCCATTCATTCATAAACACATACACAAACTTTTGCTGTCCTGCTCCAAGGCATCTGTTCTCACTGATTGTTTCAACAGTTTTATTATTATTATTATTATTATGATAAAGTGAAAAATGCACTTAACCTTCAAATATGGATAAATACCCATGTTGACTAAACTGCTAAAAGGGTGACTTATTCGTGAGAGAACACTGAGAGAGCTGCTGGATGAAACACTCAAGCACAGAGACATTTCAGAAGGTGTTTCTCTGCAGGTGAAGATGGTTTAGATCTGTAGCAGCTTGTGAACGAGAACACATTATCAGGCTGCAGAAAGGGGCTTTGCCCAGCCGTATATGTGAATGTCATGCGTGGTTTAGGGAAAACCCATGGTGAAGATGAGGTATGTCTATTCTGTCCAGGCAGATCTTTTATAAGGGTTCCCATTATGGCAGTTGAAATGAACAAAATCTGAAAAGGTCATGAAAAATAAATTTCTCTAGTCAATATATATATATATATATATATATATATATATATATATATATCCTTTAATTAGTTCTGAGGTAGTGTTCAGCTAGAAATTAATCTTTGTGAGACCAGTTTCTTTAAAAGGATTTATAAAATTAAGGAAAAATATTGGAAATTCACTAATTAGACGGTGTTGGAATCCTAAGGTTTGCAGGCTTAAATTTCACCCTTCATTTGCTAAAACATAGGGGGGACTAACAGAATAATCACAGACCACGGCGATATTTGACAGGCTCACCAGTTAAGGTTTTATGATTGAAACCGATTCATAATAATAAGAATGATTCATCAAAATTTTGTTCATCATAAAATGACAGAAGCAGGTATGGTAAGGTAGCAGAATGTAAGAATGAAATTCTTGCAAATATTGTTATACATTACTGTTTAAAAGTTTGGGGTCAATAAGATTGAAAGATATTTAAAAAAATATTCAGCAAGGATGCATTAAATTGAGCAAAAGTTACAGTAAAGATATTTACAGTGTTCCAAAAGATTTGTAGTATGTTTAAACTTTCTATTCATCAAAGAATCATGAAAAAAATGTATCACGGTTTAGACAAAAATATTAAGCCGTACAACTGTTTTCAAAATACTTTGAGCACTAAATCAGCATATAAGAATTATTTCTGAAGCATCATGTGACGCAGAAGACTGAAATGATCAATGCTTTGCCGTCACAGGAATAAATTGCATTTTAAAATATATTAAAATAGAAAAGTTATTTGTACTATTTTTGTATTTTAAAATGTAGCCTTGGTAAGTTTAGGAGAAATCTTTTTTTTTTTAACTTTTGAACGGTAGTTTATCTGTGGTTAATTTGTAGGAAATTCAGCAAATATCAAATTGAAAGCTCTTTTTTTTTCTTTTTGTTCCAAAAATCTTTGATCTTACCATAAAAGTAGTTATGTATGTCATTTTGTTACCAAGTCAGTACTGAAATTTTAAAAATGTGACGTTTTGAGAGCTGTTGAGCGGATTCGTAAACACCTCTGATTGGCCATTGTGTTCACACTCTCAACTTATATGTCTGTGATTGGCTACAATGATCAACGTGCAGGAGTGATTGAAAGCAGAAGTGTTTCATAGCATCACTTTTTTAAAATTTCAGTAATGACTTTGTACCGAAATTGGTACTTTTGATAACACTACCCCCCACCCCAAATAATAATTGACTACCTTAATACTTTGCCGTCATACCAGTTTCGTTTTTAAGTTCTGTCTCTCTTTTCTTTCACAGAATTCATCACAAGACCATCATCACCTTCATCACCAGATTTTTCCAGGGGGGTTTGGATATCAGAACAGGCACCTGTCGGATGACATGCACCCTGAGCAGACCATGATCTGAAGGCCCTACCAGGAGGCCACACACTTTCTTTCTTCCTTCCCTCCTTCCTTTTTTTTTTTATCAGTGGAGGAAGACGGGTGAGCCCAGCTGCCTCAGAACAGGTGGCATACGGAGAGAGAGAGAGACTCTCTCACACACACACATCTTCATACATAGAGGCGACTAGTCGCTGTTTGTGCTCCTGTAACTGCCTCAAGAAATTTTAACCTCTGACCTCACCACACCCCCAACCTTGCCCCCACCCCTGTTCGGCCAATCACAGCAGCCATGGGGAGGAAAAAGATCCAAATTCAGCGAATTACAGACGAGCGTAACAGACAGGTGAGTGCACAGCCTGTTTACAGTTAGCAGAATCTCTTTCGGTTTTGAATACGAAACTGAAAAGAATTCATTTCAGGAGCTTTCTCTAAATAAAATGCACCAAATATACACAAGGAGAGTCTGGGAGAGATTATTGGCATTTGAACTGAAATCATTCTTATTGTTTATGACTCTTGTGAGTTGCCTTAAGTTGCATCTGTAGTTGCATCTGTGCAGGCAATCAATGTAAGGCAAAATCAAATCTTACTCCTCCAATGCTTCAAAGTAATTTTCATTGATTGTTGACGTGTGGATTTTGTTTTACGTTAAAGTACTTCCTCCAATCCCGTTTTAATGGGGAGAGACAAGTACAACATAACTACTCAGAGGTTGTCTTCCCTTAGGGTGTAGTTTTAGTATTAGTTTAATTCAGAAATATGAAATATATCTATACCATATTGCTATAGCTATAACTGATTTTAACTCATAATTTTAAGTTAAGACAAAATAGAATTTAAATATTGGCCAGTATTGTGCATCATTGTGATTACATTTAGTTTCATTTGTTTTATTATCAGTGTTTTAGGGCGGCCAAAGTTAATGTGTTACCTTATATAATGTTAGTATGTTTAGTGGCTGTGTTATTGCTAGCTTGTGGCATTTTATTGAAATGTAATTTAATTGATCATAACCTTAAATTTCCATATACTTTTTATTTTTGGTCAGGACTACCTGTAGATGAGTACAAAGTGTTAATTTTTGCTATTTTGTTATTTTCACCTGAGTGGTCTTCTGCTGTCTTTACTCCCTTTGCTCCCTGCGGAAAAATAGGCAAATCTGGCATATAAACCCAGTTAAATCCCAAACTTCATAATGGTGTAATTTTGGAAGCTTTTAAAGTAATTTACTGTGTATGGATTAGTTCTAAACTCACCAGTGTGTAGTCATTGCCTCCATGTTTTTAAGAAAGATGGTTGTGAATGTGTTGGAAACGTTTTTTTTTGCTCACAGTTGTGCTGATAGGTGTAGTCACTCTGACCGGACCAGGTGTTCATACTCAACCTTAGCCTGCTTCGCTGTGTCAGCGCTCTCTGTCTCCCTCAGGTGTGCCTGACTAATCATATTTTTAACAAAGTTTCAAAAAAAAGTCTTGTAGTTTGTCTGACCCAGATTAGGCCTCATTTTGTACTAAATATCACTTTTAATTGAGATTTCTTTCAGAAAATTATCTGGCTTTGCACAGCGCGTCCTTTGTACATGTCGGGTAATTAAAGAATTAAAGCGTGTGAGAAGATAATGTGAACTACAGTCTTTGCTGCAGTAAAATGTGCCTTTTTAATTACCAAACTCTTGCATCGAGGCAAGTATATAGGCGAGGTTTAGAAGAACAGAGGGTATCCAGAACTGACAGACGGCAGCAGGTGAGAGAGCGAGATCGAGTCCGTGTTTGCGGTAAAGGTCAGTAGGTAAGCATTCGGCCCTGAGGTTAATTGGATCGAGAGAGGAGCGGAAAGAAGTCAGGTCGCTGCGTCTCAACATTCTTCACAATAATAAAGTTGTGCTCTCCTGTTGCCATTGGTTACCTGCGAATTCTATTTTTGAAGGCAATTATGTTGCTGGTGTTTATCCTGGTGCTGGTGTGGAGAGAGGGAACATCAGCTCCCTGATTGTTGAGGTGGAGGAGATTCTTTCAGCTAATGGAAAAGGGCTTTTATTTACTGAGATGCAATCACTGTCTGCTAACACTGTCAAGCTCTTAAGGTTAAGGAGTCTTGGATTTGAACAGAAAAAACTTTTGGTTGCAGGGAGCAAAAAATGGTTGAATGTGTCCCGGTCAAGCTCTGAGAGAGAAGAATTGGCTCAACTCAACTCAACCAAACATGCAAACATTCCTATAGGACTATAGGAGCAATTCACCAAACATTTTAAAAATCATGTCATTATTTATTCACTCTCTTGTGGTTCTAAACCTGTACGACTTTCTTCTGTGGAATGCAAACGGAGATGTTTTGAAGTCTTGTAGTTGGTTCATCGTGTTTACCTTGCTATCACAATGTGTGTGGGGACTGGAGCTTCCAAGATTCGAAAACAACACAAAAGCACCATAGAACTATCATAAAAGTAGTCGCTTCTTCAACTTTGGACTGTGTTCTGAAGATATACGATAGCTTTATGTGAGAAACAGTCTCAAGTCATTATTCATATTTTCCCCGACAGTGAGCTGTTGTCCTTTGCAAATGGATCATTAAGTCAGTGAGTTGAACACTGGAACTAGATCATTCTGAAACCTAAAGTATACTTAGTTTTTTTTCATGCACATTAGGGAATGTGTACAGTGCCCATAGCATAAATGTCATCATCAGCATAGTACGCACGAATCCCAATTTTCTTTCTCACCGTGCACATCTCAAACATGTTCGTTTTGCACTAATTAGTTTGTCCACAAAGTAGCAACACTGGCCTGGCCTTTTTGTTCCACTGTTTAAAAAGAAACAGAAGAAATGAAATAATAAACTAGTCAAGATCGTAACAACATGCCTGGGTTGACAATAGTGATCGACTGATATTGATTTGTTTTTTTTTTTTACCAATAATTTGTGTTTATATGCCTGATGGTCAATATGCGTTTCTAGTTCTAGATTATGAAACATCTGCTGACAACTATACTCAAAATGCGATTGCTTGTGGAGATAATAAATAATTAATTTCCATAGGGTTGTGTTTACCTGGATGTTTACTAGTGAATAAATGGTTATATAGTAAATGTTTATAGAATTACGGTGTTTTAAACAAGTGAATCTTGTTCAAAGTTACATGCGGTAGCCGTGCTGGAGCGTTTCCTGAGCACCAGCCCGCTGAGTGAAGAGCAAAATGCAGACGACTTCACGAGAATATTGAAGAGCATACACAACAGAGAGAGAATTAAATTCAGCGCTTTTATTTTCACCATGTGTTCATTCAAGGCTGTATTATTTAATTCATGCAGTTACATCTTTGTTGGGACTGGACTTGACAGATTATCTTACGTGACTCCGTGAGCTTGTCTCTATTTCTTGGAGACAAATTCCATAAACTAGCTACATTTCAAGCATAAAGTTTCCTAATTACTGCAAAGCAGGTAAGTATACTTTACCTGTGCACGGCATTGTCTCATCTCCTCTCAGATGCGGTGTAATGGCGATCCTCAGAACACACACAAGATGGCGGCGTTTATCGGTAAATCCGATATTACAAAACTGATATCCGATCATGGCAAAATGCTTAAATATCGAGGGAAACAACAGTAAATCGATATATCGGTCGATCTCTAGTTGACTTGTGTGTGGGGGTAAAGAGATGCCCACAACTAGTTTATAAAAGTACAAAGTATCAGTAATAATTTCTGGAGAGAAATAGTGCAGACATTGGACAAGGATGAAACTTTTTAAAGGAGTATACTTTGAAAGGCTATGCTTTCGGCTGTATGCATAAGCGTTCATGTTAAATCCTGAAATATACTTTGGGCCTGAATTGTGGACAGATCATTCAAAATCAACTGATTCATTCAGAAGTTAGATATCACTTTGGACATCGCTATTTATTCCTAGTCTGTTTCTGACAGGAATATCTTTAGAATATGACTTTAGAAGACCACATTTATGATACTTTATGGGGCTTTTGCATCCTTTTTTAATCTTGAAAGCTCGGATCCTCATTTATTGTAATTGGATTTGAAATGACATAAATGTTCATAAATTATTTCTTGGGTAGACTATACTGTTTTGTTTTCCTGTAAAACTATCTTTAAACATCTTTAAAATGGGGCAGATTTACCTGAGAAGCAAAATTGCATAAGATGTAGTTTTCAGTTCTCATCCTTCATCTCAATCATCATCTTTTTCTCCCCGTCTAACCTTGTCTTTCTCTCTCTCTCTCTCTCTCTCTCTCTCTTCTTCTTTCTCTTCTCTCTCTCTCTCTCTCTCTCTCTCTCTCTCTCTCCCGCTATCCACAGGTGACCTTCACCAAACGGAAGTTTGGTCTGATGAAGAAAGCCTATGAGCTCAGTGTATTGTGTGACTGCGAGATTGCTCTCATTATTTTCAATCACTCAAACAAGCTCTTCCAGTATGCCAGCACTGACATGGACAAAGTGCTCCTCAAATACACCGAGTACAATGAGCCGCACGAAAGCAGGACCAATGCAGACATCATCGAGGTAACACAGGCATAAAAGCCCACCAAGAATCCTCTCTTTTTGAGGTGGCAGGAAATTGTTTTGTTTGTTTTTTGGTCTCATTCATCCTTTATTTGTTTGCTCCTTCTCTTCTTTCCTTCCTTCCTGTCTTTGGTGAAACATGTTAATTTGGTTGCAGTAGTTAGTCAATAGCCCTATTTGGTCAGGCTTTCCCTGAGGAGGCCAGGTAAATTTGTGTGTTTTTCCTCACAGAAACCTTGTTAAAATCACAGAACAAATTACCTACTGTTTTCCAGCTAACTCATGAGTCCTCTGGGATAGATCCCTTCCAAATAGGAATGTCTATAATTGCGATTATTTTTTTTCATGACACTTCTCATTTGTTTTGACCTTTGTCGTATACGATCACTATAGCTAAATTTGTTGTTTTATTACATAGTGCTCCTTCTTTATGGATTTAGACCATGCTAATGCCATGCTAATTTGATTAAAAATGATTATCTTTCATAAATGAACTGTACGTTATTTACGTGGTACTCCAAGGTACTTCTATGTATATAATGGTATTGCCATCGTACCATGTCCAAATACCTTGGTAATACCATGGTGACTGTACATCCACATCAAGTTCTTCAAGAGTTGGCAAGGCTTTTGCATAGTTAAATACTCATCCATAGGGAGACCGAGCGCATGTGTGAGAGCGAAAGAGTGTGTGTGCATGTCTAAAGAGCATGAAGGAAGGTTCAGAGGCTCGCAGATCTCTATACGATACTGGCTAACTGCCTGGATGATGGTGGGACAGGAGAGGTAGGGACAGCTGCACCCTCCACCACCTCCTGCCTTTGGCCAGAGAGGAAAACGTGGCTTACACACAAACACACACACCGTGCCCATCCGGTGTCCGTCCCGTCCAAAGCGAGATGACGACTCTGTGAGTGTGGAATGTTTTTCTGGGGCCGCGCAACGTTAATGTGGAAAGAACAGAGATGGTGGAAGAATGTCTCATGTTGCATTGCTGGAACACTTCTACTTAAATTAAAAGGAGAGCTCACCCAAAGCTGTTTTTTTTTTTCATTTATTTACTCTCCCTTATGGTGTTTTGAACCTGTATTCTGTTATTTCTTCCATCTTCATGCATCTTTATGCAGCTGGTTCCGATAATGATTATTTAAGTGTAATCTGTGAATCGCATCAAGAGGTTAATTGAAAAGAATCTCAAAAGAATGATTTGTGTGCAAATTGGACTGAATTGATTCTTGAGTTAACAGCTTACTGGAAGGAGAGATCCTGTAAATAGCAATTTAAATTTAGGTCTTTTACTTACAAGTTCAACTCGCTGGATGGTTGCTTTGGTTCTCGAGTTCACTGGAGGGAAAGATTATCAGTGAATAACAACTTAAATTTTGGTGGACACAGAATATAGTGCACAAGTCTTATGAACCAATGTTGTGGTTGTTTTTTTGTCGTTTTTTGTCCCATTTGTAGTTGCTATGAACTTGTTGACTTGTCACTATAAACTATGAACAAATACTATAAAAAACCATGTGATGGTGAGTAAATAATGACAGAATTGTCATTTTTGGGCGAACTGTTGATCAATTCCATGTGGTCTTAAAATGCATTCGTGAGAGTACACGGCTTCTGCGCTTCACCTGGTTATTTGCCTTTTAAAGACCAAAAAGAGAGAGACAAGATTCAACAAAGTGAAGGAGATTCGTTGTGTATAAATGATAAAGTGGCAGTGCTTACATTCGCACAGAGAAAAACACCTCATTCACCCTACAGCTCAGTGTACAGACACACACTCACATGCTTTATGCTTATGTAGAGTGTGTGATGGTGAGAAACTGATGTGTGTCTTTTGCACAAGCCCCCAGTGGTAAAAGTGCATGTTTCCTGTTGGTGCAGCTGCAGAAATCTCTTAAGAGAAAGAGAGTGTGTGTGTGTGTGTGTGTGTGTGTGTGTATATGCGTGCATGTTCTGTGGTGAGGGCGTTGGGTCGCTGTGGGCCACATCAGCTCAAGCCTGACTGGGCTGCTTTGTGTGTGAGTGTCTGTGTAAAGGCTGAAGGCTGTCTCATGTAATATTGAGAGGAAGCGTGGCAGTAGAGGCAGACCTGGTGCTGACTTCCCAGCATTTGGCCTGATAAGAGATGTCTTTGGGGGCAGTACCATTCAGAAGTCCCTTCAGGTGGCTCATGCCCATTGAAAAACACGGCTTCTGTGCTCTACCTGGTAATTTGTCTTTTAAAGACCAAAAAGAGAGATACAAGATTCAACAAAGTGAAGGAGATTTGTTGTGTATAAATGATAAAGTGACAGTGCTTACATTCACACAGAGAAAAACACCTCATTCACCCTACAGCTCACTATACACACACACACACACACACACTCAGGCAGGCATGCTTTCACACTGATGCATGACTGAACAAACGCATATGCACGCACACAGCCTCTCTTTTCTCTTGCTGTATCTCTCTCTTTTTGCTCTCATCTCCTCACTCGCCTCGTGTTGCACGTGCCTAGTGTGTGTGTGTGTGTGTGCGTGTGTGTGTGTGATTGTATGGGGGCTGCCTGCTTCTTCTGCCAGAGCTTGTTAATCTGCTTGACTGCAGATCCCAATCAGGAGAGAGACAGAGAGAGGGAGAAAGAGACACGGAGAGAGGGGGGGAGAATGAAAGAGACAGAGAGATGAAGAGTGGGTGTTTAAGGATGAAGATCCTGTAGATATCAGTTGGGATTGGAAGGAGGTGGTGAGACGAGAAACACAAGGCTTTGCCCTTTTTATAAGCAGCTCAGATGAAGAGGCTGTGAGGACTTAAAGACAACATAAAATAAAATTTTGCCTTTTTAATAAATTATTGGTGATTCGTCTATGCTCAGCATTCTAATGAAAAATCTAATAACTTTCTTTGCTTCTTAGACAATGTTTGATTTTGCTGACATAACCCAGGTCATGCTTGCAGAGAAAATAATAGTATTAATATTTTCAGAGCCCATTTTTCACAATCCAAACAAAGCCCCCTAGATAAAATCAAGCCATGTCCTACTGAATATTCTTTTTTTTTTTTTTTTTTTGGAAATGAGGACATTGGACATTTAAAGGGGCAGTTCACTCAAAAAGGAAAACTGTTATCATTTACTCTCCCTCATGTTGTTCTAAACCAATATGCCATTGTTTTGTAACATAAAAAATGTTTTCATGCAATTTCTTCATGCAGCTGATTTAAAAAAATGACAGTCCATTGTGATCATGTGTGGCAAACTTAAAGCACCATTAAAGTAGTTTATATGACCATTTGTAAGTCCTTTCGAATAATTTCAAAATGCAGAGAAGAGAATGAGATTTAAGAGGTGATAAAGATTGTCAATGAATGGAGAATTAATTTCAGTGTCACATCAATACACGTTACTGAATTTTTCGTTTCGTTTCTCTTTATTGTAGCTTGATTGACAAGGTCTAGACAAGGGGTGCTCAATCCTGTTCCTGGAGATCTACCTAACTGCAGAGTTCATCTAACCCTCATTCAACACACCTGTCTGTAATTATCAAGTGCTCCTGAAGATCTTAATTGGCAGTTCATTTGTTTGACCAGGGTTCGAACTGAACTTTGCTGGAAGATAGATCTTCAGGAACCAGATTGGGCACCCCTGGTTTAGACTTACTGATGAAAAAGAGCTGTATGTGTTATTGTGCACCATGAACGCTATTATGGTACCATGAAAAATGGCATACAGATTTGAAAAGACGAGATTATAAGTAATGACAGAGTTTGCATTTTTTTGCTGAACTTTTTCCTTTAGTGCTTTGCTAGTGCTATTGTTTAAGCAATAATTTTCTAGAACTTTCTACTGCCGTTCAGCTGAGGATATATAGAAGCCAGGGCTGTCAATTGATAAAAAAATAAATAATAATTAATTACATAACATAAAATATAATTAATCAAATTAACCACTAGCAGATATCGTCCTAAGAAAAGCTCTAAATGAAGATTCAAACAGGTCAGTTCAAACTGACTCATTTATTGTGTTTTTTTGGGCCTGGTCTGTGTTACAGAAGGCCTGGCATCTCTGATGAGCGTTGATTGACATATGGAAAAAAAAACTGGAATAAGTAATAATATTGGCTAGTTTTGTCTCAATAATACCTAGTGCAAATTTCACTAGGTTTTTTTTTTTAGTTTATTTTATTTTTTATTGTTATAATTAATAGCAAATTAAACTCAAACAATAAAATGTAGCCTTAGCATTCATCAGTTCAGTACATTTAAAAAAGTTTTAATTAATTAGAGTTTTAAAGTTAATTATTCAAATAAACCATAATCCAGAACAAATAAACTAAGCAAGCACAATGAGTGGTGTTCTCTTTTTATCATAAGCATTGCTGTTTAATTATTATAAATGACATTAGAGACAATGCCAGCTTTGTTAGGCTTTTATTTACCCTGGAAAGATTTTTCTGTCCCGTCTGTTTATGTTCAGTTAAGAAAAATCTGCTTTGTTTACATTGATGCCATGCCAAGCTGGCATTTTGACCGAGAAGGGCACATTTATGAGCATTCAGAAGTAACCACCTGTGACAGCTTTATGTATTGAATTGAGTAGTCTTTAGTACCAATTCTTCAGAAAGAACTGAAATTTGATTTAAGTGTCGACTTGATACTGAAGTACCGTCACTTTTGACATCTCTGATATCAGCAGTTTCTTTCAAGTGTGCCCATTGGCGTTAAATTGTTGAGAAGAAATGACTGTGAACCTTTAACCTCTGTCTATAAGAGAGGAGACATCTGTGTGTGCTGGACATCGGCTAAGCCCTCTTCGATATTGAGATGATGTACTCCATCTTATTCTCTCAGATCCGCCTCCACAGTAGGCTGAGCCGTGGGTTATCAGCCAAGATCAGCTGCTAAAATGATTCCATTAGCCTCATGTATGAGTTAGTCAGACTAGCCTGATAATGGCAGACATGCTGCCTTTAAAGGAGGAATGGGGATGAAGGGATGAGAGGAGGAGTGGAGGGTTCAGAGTGGCCGCTAATCTGTCAGATGGGTGTATCTGGACGCTATCGTGTGTGTAAGTCGGCAGGCTGCGGCGAAGCCGAGGCTTTAAGCGCGCTCTCAAGGGATAGCCTGGGGGGTTGCAGCCTTCTCTGCTTTACACACTGCAAATGGAAGGTGACATTACATTCTGCCTGTGGTGGACATCAGCGCACACTTCTGAAAAACCTTTTTCCACTATAACGAACCTTTTGTGCATTGAAAAGGTTCCATGGATGATAAAGGTTTTTAAGGCTGTAAATTTTCATATAAAAATGTGTTTTTCAATTGCAGATACTTAAACTTTTACTGTGGTCCCTCTCAAATGTTTGCTAACATCCCACATAGGAAGTGGGAGTTTGAAAAGACAATATGGGATGGAGAGAGGAGGGGAATAGATGACAGGAATGAGTCAGCTCGATAAGTCGTGGAAGAATGAGAGTATTATTGGATTAGAGAAGAGACACAAAGATAAAGTGTAAAATAACATCGAGAACCAGCACAAACGAGTGGAAATGAGATGAAAGAAGAACGTGAACGTCGAGGGGTAACGCAGATGAAATAATGTATAGACAGGAAGGGAAGCTCGAGAGAGGGACTGTACGGGGGGAGGGAAGGAAGGCAGTTGCAGGGGGAGGGGCACTACTGAACGAGGTTAGCCAGTCAGAGGCAGCGGAGCTCTGCAGGGGAATCTTCCCTTGGCAACACAAACAAGCACCCGCCCCATAAAGGAGAGACAGCAGGCAGAGAAATACAGGGACAGGTGAACAGATGGAGCCGACTCAGAGACAAGCTGATCAGCTGACCCACTCCTCACTGTTTATGTGTGTGTGTGTGTGTGTGTGTGTGAGAGAGAGTAGTATGTAATGAATGTTAAAGCTAGTTCAAAGGCTTGGAATGTTCAAAGGCTTTTCCCCTTTTTTCATCAAATCATCACTGAAATCTGTATATTATTAGCAGCGCTTACTAAGGCTAATTGCAATTGCTCATTCTTGGGGTTAGGGATTTCAACAAGCCCCTATTGCTAAACATTTCAATGTTTCAAAAAAAGTCTCAAATTGTGTAGCGTTTCAAAAGTTTAAGGTCTGTAATTGGTAGAATTTAGTGCTTTGATTCATTTCAAATAAATGCTGTTCTTTTGAACTCTATTCATCAAAGAGTCAGTTTCCACAAAAATATCAAGCAGCACAACTGTTTGTAACCTTGTTAATAATGACAAATGTTTCTTGAGAGGCAAATCAGCATTTTACAATGATTTCTGAAGGATCATGTGACTTTGAACACTGCAAAAATGGCTGCTGAAAATTCAGGTTTGCCGTCTCAGGAATAAATTAGATAATTTGTTAATAATAAATCTAATATATATATATATATTAGTATAAGTGTAGTACAAGTGTTAATTGTGCAATTAACAGTGTTGAACTGGATCAACACTGGCTCAGTGTGTTTTTTGCTGTATTTCCTTTGCACATCTTTTATGTCACTGTGACCTCTGTGAGTAAGAAGAAAGCAGTGCTGAAAACTGTTTTCTATTGGGACTCGATACCCCCATCAAAGCTACTTAGAGAAAATCTTGTTTGGCAAATCTTCTCAAAGAAAAAAGAGACTCAAGCTGTTTTCAAGCTGAAACCGATAAACTGAGTTTCTCTCTTTTTTTTAGCCTCATCTAACTTATTTCCAGCCCACAGTTGTCATTGGGCTGTGCAGTTTCATCTTTTTCCAAGTGATGGTGTAAAATCAAATTCATCCTTTTCCACTGTCGTGAAATATTTTGCCGATGTGCAGTGTTCTTGGTTTTTGTGTCACATGTTACTGTGTTGGTTTAATAAATCACTGCTGCTTCTCTCTGATTAACATTTGTGTGTTTCTAAGTGTAAAATGTGCTCCTCTCCCTTTCTCCCATTCTGAATGCTTTAAGACGTTGAGAAAGAAAGGCTTTAACGGTTGCAACAGTCCAGAGCCAGACGGGGACGATTCGATCGACCAAAGTCCATTACAGGAGGACAAATTCCGCAAGAGCGAGGAGCTGGACATTCTCTTCAAACGTTACGGAGTGAGTATTCCCCTTTACCTTGTCGTTCTAACCTCCCTCCTTCTCTTTCTTCCCCTCTGTCTCTCTCCTGTCCTCGATCGGAAATAAACGAAGGCTCTGAACAAGAAAGAGCACCGTGATTCGGAGAGCCCGGACCCTGAGGAGCCGTTCTCCCTCACGCCTCGCACAGAGGAGAAGTACAAAAAGATAGACGAGGAGTTTGATAAAATGATGCAGAGCTATAGGCTTTCAGTGAGTACCCGTGTGAAGAGGCCTGCTGTAGGCCCGGCAACCAACTCACACAGCCTGCTGTCGGCCCGGCAACCAACTCACAGAGCACCTAGCAACCATCTTTCACCCCATTCCCCTCCTACCACCCCTCAATCCCCCCCTCTGAATGTGTGTGCTTGGGCAAGGAGAGGGCAGTCGGGGGCGAGAGGGCGAGTGTGGGCCGCATCCCTTTGATCCTCACAATCCACTATTTCAAATGCGCTTGTGATTTATAGCTCTCTTGATTCTGTGTGCTGTTGTTTCGTGTTTTCTGCGATGACTGATGCTTGTATCGCATTTGCCAGGAATAGACTTCTGACTCATCTGGGTCCCGTTTAAGGCGTCAGTGAAGATAATTTTCATTAAGTTACTGTCAAAAATGCTTTATGCATGAACCCTGCATGAGGAATCTCTTCTCAGCAGGTACAGAAACGAGAACAAGAACGTGCTGCTCCCTATCTCAGGATATCGTGGGCCCGAGTTTGATATAATTCACATGGTGAACATGATTCAACATGATGTGGGCAGCAAAGACTAATTAGTGTAGTAACTAGCGTTCTCTTTCCTCTTTAATACTAATGGGACTGGAAATGAGAAATTACTCTGTATGTGTGTCCGAAAAGCATTTTGTCACTTGACGGAGAGGCAGTTTTCCTCTCTCTTGCACCCCTCCCGCTCTCCGCCCAGTGCACCATTCACGGGCCGAAGCACAAAGACAGTCATCCAGCACCTCTCTCTTTCTCTGCCACATAATCCCAGCATGAGTGCCCGAGGAAGCAAAGCTAAAACCTTAATCCCTCTCACTAGGGACACCCAGCAGCATGTGTACTACGAGCTCTACTTAACAGGCCGGAAAATGATCAGTTTGTAATGAGTTTTTAGATATTCGCCACTAACTGTCTGACACTAACTGTCTGGCAACCTCAGCAGATAAAGTTGGATTGTGAGGAGGAAATTTAGATTTTTAATAATTTCATTGAGCAAGGATCAAAAGAGACAATAAAACATTTATAATGTTAAAAAAAGATTTCTATAAATGCTTTTCTTTGGAGTTTTTTTATTCATCAAATAATACTGAAAAATGCATCACGGTTCCACTAAAATATTAACAGCACAGCTGTTTTCAACCGTGATAATAAGAAATGTTTCTTGAGCAGCATATCAGCATATTAAAATGAATTCTGAAGGATCCTGGGACATTAAAGATTGGAGTAATGACGCTGAAAATTCAGCTTTGCCATCACAGGAATAAAAGACATTTTAAAATATATTAAAATAGAAAACATTTATCTTAAATGGTTATAATATTTCACAGTATTACTGTTTTTACTGTATTTTTGATTAAATAAATGCAGACTTGGTGACAGAAATTCTTACCTACCCCAAAACTTTTGAATGGTATTATTTATAATTTGATATTGAATATTTAATTTAAATAATTTCTGTCTATTTTAATTTGGATTATATTCTCAGTATTTTATGCTCACTTAATAATGCTAATAATTTAAGAACACTGTTAAATGTAATCTTTTGCATCATCTGCCTTTCATATTTTCTATTATAATGTTAGGATCCTTTAGCGAGTGAAAAAGCTTTCTGACTATTGATCAAAATTTGCTCAAAACTCTACTTGACAATCCACATCAAATATATAATATTTTATAAGGCCGCGTTTACACTGCAGGTCTTAATGCACAGCTCTGATCTTTTGGCCATAGCTCATTTTTTTTTTTTTTGTCCTACTTGTTTACATTCACTTTAGACCTGACTGGTATCCAATATCTGTGTTTACGTTAATCCCCGCCCAAGATGATTCTGTTGGTGATTGATTTACTACGTGGCATGGTTGATCCTTGGGTTTTAAATGGCTGTACTAAAAGTATTTATATAACTCACATCGGGTGGCCATGATTATTTTCCAGCATGTATAAACTAAATGGATGTTTGCAGTGAAAAATCTTGACTGAACGGCTATAGACCAGAAAATAGCAATAATTTCCCCTAAATCTGTACAGTGTTGTTATGTAATAGTGACGACTCAGGCAACAAATCACATTTGGTAGTGGCTCAGAGTGGAATGCGAAAAAAAAATGGATCTCGTGTGGATTTTTGCGTTTTCACACATGCAACAAATTCCGATCTGTGTCAGATGTGATTTTAAAAAATCCGATTTTTTTGTGCCAGTGTAAATGCAGCCTAAAATTGTTATCGTATTTTGTTGTATTATAAGACCCCATTTAAATCTACTGAGTAAATTGCCTCTGAAAGATCATTCCTCATGTGCACTGTGATCTGCAGTAAGCTCCAATCCAAAGGGACTTCATGTTAATATGATTTGCCAACTTGTTTCCCAAACCAGTCAGTCTTTCTCACTTCACTGGTCACGCTCTTTCTCGACGTCACACGGTCTCTTTTTCAGTACCAAGTGTCATTCCTATCACAGTTGTCTAACGCTTGTCTGTCTGTCTAGACAGATATTATCTTGAGTCTGTTGTATTTATCTTCAGTTGTTGAAGGCACATTCAGATGTGTAAGATTTCACCAGAAGCACTTTCTGGCTGAGAAATTGGAGACTAGCACTCTAGATTTTTTCCATCTTGGTGTATATATTCAGATGAGGTGTGTTAGGTGCTCAGCTGCTCATCTCACACTAATGACCCTCCTCCCTCCCTTGCCTGGCCTGCGTGCAGTGCTGAAGCGTAGTTGCTGTTTCGTCCACTGGAGTAGCATGCTATGCTACATGGGTTACTCCCTCTAGAACTGTAGCTCGTATGTGAATATATTCCTTTTAAAATTGCTTTGACATCATTAGATTCTCATTAAAGTCATCTCTTTAAAAACAACAGTTTTTATAGAAAACGTAGGCCCATATTCTTTTATAAGAGCAAAGCTGTCAGAGGTTAAAACCCCACCGTAATTTTACAGGATATTGGATATTTAATTGTGCTGCACTTTTCCTCAATTTTTTTCATTTAAATTACCTTTGTCACCATCTCACGATCACTTAAAGTTAATCTTCAGAAACACAATTTTATCTTATTATTATTATTATGATTATATTATCATACTATACATTGAAAATTTGTGATGCCCAAGTTCAGCTGTAATGTTTAAAAATGGGTGATATTAGGGTTTTATTTTTTTAATTTGGCAAAATAATATAGAATTGGGAACACTTTACAATGAAGATCTATTAGTTAACATGAACTAACAATGAAAAAAACTTCTAATTCATTTATTAACATTTACTGATACATTATTAAAATCAAAATTGTATCTGTTAAAATTATTTAAAGGACCTGAGCTGACATTTAACTAGCAAAGAGCAGTTGTATTTTTATTAACAAATGATAAAAAAAATATATATATAAATGCTCTAACAAATGTATTGCTCATTGTTAGGTTTATGCATGTACCAATGTTAACTAATGGAACCTTTTTGTAATGTGTTATCACAGAATTTAAGTTAACAGCCATAAACAGAGGTCAAAACCCTGCTGTCACTCTTAGGGACTATAATCTGCGTACTTCAAACTACGTTATTCTTCTGACGCTCAGACAGAGAGGCACAGGAGAAAGAGAGAAGGACAGAGGAGCAGCCAGACTAACTATCAAACTGGGTCCCACTCAGAACACAGGAGGCCTAGTGCGGCCCACATTCTAAATTTAGAGGCCCTGGTTTTGCTGAGGATCATGGGAAAATGGGTCTCCATCAGAGCATCTGGACAGTTTGAGTCCACGCTGATTGCCAAAGCTGGCTAATTGTGCTTCAGAAAGCACGAGAACGAAGACCGGCTGACTCAGGAGTTATCACTGCCACATGCCCCTTGTTTGAAACACCTGAGCCTACCTTGTGTGGTGGGTTATTCCCCAGAGCCATATTATCAGTTTAAGGACAACTGTTGCAGATTAAAATTGAGTATAACGCTGGGGTGCAAAACCAAATCGTGCCTATCTGCTAAAGTCACATCTGACGTCACAGTTTTCAGATCCAATCGCTCTATCAGATGCCAAAAGCAAACAAGAAATGGTGCTAATATACAGTACTCTCACGGTGTGAAAATCATGATCCTAACCTTTATCTCAGATGGCCAGACTGATACATTTTTTATGAATCGTTTATACTAGTGTCCTGGATGCTGGACTGAGTGTACACCATGAGCTTTTAAAATCTTAGCTTAAATGTGTGATATGATTAAAATGGAATAAAAAGTAGAGTAGAGGCTTGAACCCGGAAACAATATTCCTTACGTCACGACGTAACAAGCAGATTAAAATAAACGGTGACCGTAAACACTGGATGATTCAGTGAAATCTCTTGATGGAAGTGGAGCGAAGACTGAGATTTTTCCTGTTCCTGCCATTTCTAGTCTGGATCATTCACATTTTTGAAGTCTTACAAAATTAACTCTGCACTTCGTAGCTTCACATGCTCTGCTTTGGAGATGTTTGCACAAGTCACTGCATGCTATTAAAACCGGTGTGGGGCTATTTGTGTGTTGTCTTGATGTACATCCAGGTGTGCAAAGTAAAGCCGCTAACAGTTTCCCTCTCTATCTGTGCTTTCTCAGTCCACAGTGCCACCACCCACTTTCTCCATGCCAGTCACAGTGCCGGTGTCCAATCAGAGCCCTCTGCCATTCAGCAATCCCAGCAGCCTCGTCACCACTTCCTTCGTCACCTCCACTCTCACAGACCCGCGCCTGCTGTCACCACAGCAACCGCAGCTCCAGAGGAACACGGTGTCTCCAGGCCTGCCACAGAGACCTGCCAGCGCAGGTAAAATCCCGAGCAGATCAATGGTGCTGAGTACCAGTAAAGCAAAGCAGGAGGAGGAAATAGTAGCTCATGTTGAGTACATGCGCTTATAATGTTGCCCTGTGGGTGCCGGATTACCCGGAGCAGCTGTTTCTCAGACACACCACTGATTTATGCTTAAAAGTGGCTGTCAAACCACTCTGCTCAGGAGTGGTTACATAGTGTACTGATTTTTTCTCATTATGTTAATGCACACGCAATAGATTGGTATAATACCGTTTTAGTTTACCATTGCATTTAGTTACATTTGGTTTACCTTTGCCATCATCTAATTCTTACTTAAAGGTAATCTTCAAAAGCACTAATAATTTAATACCACTGTTAAATGTAAATAATCTTTAGCCAATCTAAAATAACATATCCATTTTTCATACTGTACTTTATTTAAAATGACTAATTGTGGTTTTTATTTTTTATTTAATTTGGTAAGAGTAACAGAATTGGTAACACTTTAGAATGAGGTTTGATTTGATAACATTAGTTAACTATTTTACTTAACATGAACTAACCATGAACTAATACCGTTATGAAATAAAATATTAATTTCAACATTTCAATTTACAGTTTTATCTGTTAATATTATTTAAAGGAGTCACGAATTGCATTTGTTTTGTTTTTTTCATTTTATAATGTTCTCTGAAGTCCACTTCTAATGTAATCAAGATTTTTCAAAAACAGCAGGCTATAGCACATTTACAAAACATTTATTGGCTCTAATAACACTAATATCAATACAATTACAAATGATTAATAATAATAATAATATCACTAACATTATAAAGGCCTAGTAACAGTCTAGGTCTGAACATAGCACAAATCTAAGGCTATTTACTGTACTGTTTTTGATCTTCACACCTTTTGTGGTGTGCCACATTCAAGACTTGGAAGTAAATGGCTATGATTGGGTTACAGTTATGTGGAAAACTTCCAATGTTGAAAAATATCTTTAAACATTTTCCAATAATGTGAAACATTTATGCATATTACCAATACATATGCTTTATAAATTTTGGTTGTGGCAAATGAAGATTAAGTACTTGGAGTTACCACAGTTGTAGTTGACAAACTTACGATTTGTGTGATTTGTGTAAACAAAATTATGAATGAATGAATGTACCATCGTTTGTCACACTGTCGTTTCTTTTATCTTAGAGACGATTCATTGTTCATCTAATGAAAAACGTATTAAATGGCATTCGCAGTGACGTGTTTTAAATAAAATGAAACATGTTGTGATGTCTCACTGACGACAAAACAGAAGATGTATTCAGGCTTGGATCAAAACAATAACAAAAGCAGCGTTCTCTACATGCTTTCTTCCATATCCGTCAATTCCCACATTAACCCTATGAATGCCAAAGCAAAGGAAAGAACAACGAATCGCAACTATTCACAGTTGGACAGTGGCGCTACAATATAATCAATCAAACGATCTGTAACAGACAATATAGTGACACATGGTAGAAACATTGTTGCTCACACTTGTGTTTTGCGACATTGCTGTCGGATCCAATGTAGTCGTCACTGCATCATCTTTTATTTTCAGTCTCTCTGAAAATGCCTGTGCCGAACGTATCCGCAATAAAATGAAGTGAACAAACGAACATTGTCTTACTGACACAATCTGGAAGTTTGTTATAAATGAAATTCATCCATGCTATCTTAATGTAAGGGTCATATGGACTGCAATGCAAAGATTGTGTTTTTCCACAATTTGGCACTTTAAAACATCTAGTAATCCTCAGAGGCATCTCTATCGTTTTGTTGCTGGAGTAATCCTGTATTCACTTTAGGCCATTCTGTGAAGTTTTCTGTTCAGTATTTCAGTATCAGCTGAGTTGTAGAATCATAGAAAAGTCGTTTTACACCTGCTATCAACATCTCGAGAGATACAGTTGTAAATGAGGTTTAATGCATCTCATTGTGATCTGGTCACTGAAACCACCTTTGCAGGTTGTCAGGGACGCATATCGCACTTGTAGTGTAAACGCTAATGTGTCCTGATGCATCCTTCAAAATTCAAAGGATTACTCACTCACGTAACATGTAATCACTGTTAGGAAAAGCTTTGAAAGAAAAATGCTCAATCAAATCATTTTGGAATGAAAAGCTTTTATTGCCACAAGGCAACATGCTTGAGTTTGTGTTTAAAAGTGCACATGGGCAATTGTATAATAGCATGTACACTACTGTTCAAAAGTGTTCACCAAGGGTACATGTATTTGATGAAAAATACAGTAAAAACAGTAATATAATTAAATATTATTAAAGTTTAAAATAACGTTTCTATTTTATTATATAATGTAAAATGTATAAAATGTAATTAATTCATCTGGTGGCAAAGTTGAATTTTCAGAAGCCATCACTCCTTCAGTGTCACATGATCCTTCAGAAATCATTCTAACACACTGATATAATGCTATTGTCAATGTTGAAAACAGTTATGCTGCTTAATATTTCTGTGAAACCGTGATACTTTTTTCCAGGATTGTACGATAAATAAAAAGTTTATTTAAAATAGTTTTTTTGTAACAATGCAAAAGTCTCGTGTACAATATATCTCATAAAATACATTACAAAAATGATACTACACATCTGAAAGAACAAAACGCAATAAATGCACAAGACTTCACTGAATAGTGCACTTCAATGTCACACATTAATGTAAAGTAATCTGAATAGTCATGAAATCAGAGACCCTTCCTTTAAAATTCTAGTCTCCATTCCCCAAATGGTGCATGTTAGACACATGTTTATACCAGGTGTAAACAACAGTCTGTCTTGACTGACCATTTGTGATCGAATCACCCGAAACTAATGCTGTTTCCTTACATTTGGCCCAAAATACAAAGAGAGTCTATAGATTTCAGCATTCCTGTAAGCTATTCTGTCTTTATTTCCAGGTGCCCTTCTGGGAGGTGACCTCAACAATTCAAACGGAGCGTGCCCAAGCCCTGTGGGTAAGTCTTTCCCTCCTACCAACCAGACGGCCACAATAAAACCTCTTCATTTTCACCTGAATAATGCATCAGTCTGAGTCAAACTGCTGAAAATTGAAGGGCACCCTTAAGACCTGCGGAGTGGAGCGAGGGTTTTCAGTCTCATCCCATAAGATATGATCTGATCTGACTGTGATTAGGAGAATGACAGCAGCTCCATGAAGGTTGTCCGGACACAAAAATCTGAAAGAGGGACTATCGGTCATCCACCGTACGCTCAAACACCTGTTCGCTCGTGACAGCTGAAGCTCACACTCTGCTCTCCAAGCATGCCTTTAAACACCCTCATGGGACCATGGGGCACGAGTGACATAAATGTTATGGGTCAACACCATGCATGTCAACTTTCCTACTCCGTCTTTCCATTTCGCTTTGTTATCGTTTGCTTTTTTCTCTTTTCTGTGCCCCTGCTTACTTGTCTTCCCGTCCTCTTTCCCTCTCAGCTGTTCTTCATATCTCACACATGACAGTCTGAGTACCCAGCTTAAACCAGCACGCTCCGTCCCTTCCCCTCCCCCTCTGTCACACTCCCTTTCTCTGCTCCTAGCCAATCTTGACAGTCCCTGACAGCTGTTGGTTCTCCTGCCTCTGATCTTCAAAGAGCACATGAGTCTCATGGACATTTTAAGTGGGCATTTAAAATGTGAACATTTAATCAGTAAAGAGGCTGAAGGCCTTTGTGGAGTATACCTCTCTTGGTTTCTTTGGATTGTGTGTGTATTCTTTGGCACATTCCACAAAAATGGAAAATCTGGTGTTCTATGCCCCCATTTTTTTTGTTTTGTTTTTAAACTTTTAAACTTAAACATACATTTAACCAATCATGAAATGCGCTTAAAATAAAACAAAAAAATTTATAATTTTGATAAATATCACTGACTTTTTTTCTCGAAGAAACTTTCTCAGCTCTTACCGTACTGCTTTTCCATGTCCATTGCCCCTCCCTTCCCTCCATTCTCAGCTGTTGCTCTGGGAATGTCAGCATTGACGTCATGTAGCATTCCTACCATTCCCATGAGAGAGAGAGAGAGAGAGAGAGGGACAGAGAGCGAGAGAGACATAGACAGAGTCGAAAAGAAAAAGGCAGGCAGACCTTTGAAGTGGAGATTAATAGAGGCCAGGGCTTACAACCAGCACACTTATTTACCAACACAAACTGCACACTCACATATACACACTCATATCCACTATATTTACCTGCATACTCTCTGACCCAACTAAACAAGTGTTTATAAACATGTTTCTGTCCCAGACCCCTCTAAAAATCAGACTGAACTTAAAGCTGTGTTTCCTGGGGCAGAGAACAGCTGAGCATGTCTCTTCTCTGCTGCCAAGGAATTGCAGCTCTCTTTGCAATCTCTTTCCATTCAGAGCTGCTGACGCTGTTGTTGTTCACACACACACACACACACACGTCTAGCAGAGCAAAACGCAGTTGTTGTTGCCGTGTAACTGGAGCTCAGATAGGATAAAATATCAAACTGCAAAAGTCTCTCCAGTCTGAAGCTCTTAAATCAGTCAGAAACTGAGGACATCTACTTTTGATAGACTTTTTACTTTAGTGTATTAATTTAGTTTAGTTTTTGAAGCATTAACACACAACATATTTTAGAATGAGTAGGGGATAATGGGATTGGTTTTCATACTCTGGTGTTAAAATATTAGGATGACTTAGCAATTTAAATAAAAAAAAGTACATTCTTGAGTAAAAAAAAGTGTAACGTGAAAATAGTTTTAAGAAGTTTGAACACACTCTGCACAGATTGTTGGGTTTGTTGACAGAGTTAAAAGGATAAATAAAAATAATATTGATTTTGCATAATATAATCATTATTGGCTATTGTTTTTATTTACCGAATTATATTCCTTTCACAAAGTTTCTCAAAACTCGTAATTTATTTTGTTATTTATTATTCAATGAATTAACCAATTTCATGTATTTTCATATTTTGTCAAATGTAAATACTTTATTCATTTTTGTTTGGTCAGGTTTTAGTTTAAGGGGATGTATTGATATATGAATGTTTGTCATCTGGATTCACATTCAGTCTGTTGCATTGTGACAGCATCCTATTATGACCCAGAAATTTACCCTGTGCCATCAAAATCTTGTCGCCAACCAACCCTGTCTCCCTACAGCAGGAAGTTAAAATAGCATTGCTAAAAATATTTGTAGTATAAATATTTGGGATATTTCTGTTCGGCTGAGACATCAGTGGGTTGCCATAGCACTAGTGAGTGACGTTCATGTTGTGTTAGGAGAATAATGTTATTCGGTTCCAGAATGTGGGAAAATATTTGGAAAATCCCCAGTCTCTCTCTCTCTCCCTCTCTCTCTCTCTCTCTCTCTCTCTCTCTCTCGGCCATGCTCGGAAACACGGGTCACACACATATTTTGCCTTCCCGTGAAAGCCCTACCCTTGAGTCATATTGAATCAAGCATTACAAGTGCTACAACGTCATAAACAAAACAGCGCAAAAAATATTTTAATAACAAAGCTGGGAAGAAAGTCGAGGAACAGGATAAACTAGTGTCAGTTAGATCCCCCTGATCCCTTCCCTGTGTGCGTCTGCTTATGCGTGTGTTTCCTCCCTTAAAGGAATGCGGTTCTCCAACCTAAAAACCAGTCACTATTAATCCTCCAATTACAACATAATAGAGTTGTAATCCCAAAAAAAACAGAGGATTTAGTTTTCAGCACAAAGTGTTAGAAAACACATCTGCCGTGGTGAGGGAGACCCTAATAGGATTATTTTCCCTGGTGGGTAATTATTGTGTTTTCCTCATCAATACAAATTACAGAAAATATGACCACCGTCGTGTATCTGAATTTTGTTTTCATAAAATGCACAAGGGTTTATAAGGGTTTATGTGAAAGAAAGCAACCAACCAAGGTCTTTATTTGTAAATCTCTCTGTTTATATCTCTCTGTCTTTTCCTCATTTTCTTTCTCGTTCTGTAGCCAATGGTTACGTCAGTGCCAGGGCCTCCCCAGGACTTCTCTCGGTCTCCAACGGCAGCAGCATGGGGAAAGTAGTCCCGGCTAAATCTTCCCCTCCACCCAGCACTCAGATGGCGAACAGTCGCAAACCGGACCTACGGGTCATCACCTCCCAGAGCAGCAAGGGCCTCATGCAGCTGGTGAGCACTTCCACATTGCTCTTAAGGAGACTTGATGGGTCAAACATCATCAAATCTCAAAGCTGTTCTATGTTACAGCTTAATGATAACAAATGAGCGTTAACGTTAGAGATGGGAACAGGTCTAGGCTCTCAATACGAATCTACATCGGAATTTCTCACGAGGACCATGAGATGGGAGAGTAAAGCTGTCAGTTACACTGAGCCGATTCATACACGTCTGTCCGTCTGCTCTCAGTGTGTGTGTGTGTGTGTGTGAATGTGTGACCTCGTTTACACCTGGTGTTAACATCCATCTAGAAAACTTGTCATTGCAATAAATTACCTATTTGTAGATTAAGGGTTTTAAGCTTTGTTTTAAGCTTTGCTTTTAAGCTCGGCTTAAACAAACAAACAAAAAAGTATATCAATTACTAAATAAATTATGAAAAAATAAATTAATATGTTATTATACATGCATTAGTGGCCAAACGTGATACCTGGCCTAGAAAAATTGACATCTTCACTGTTTTTTTATTGTTGTTTTTTTGTTGTTTTTCAAAGTTTATTGAAGACTTTGTAAGCATATTGCATAGTTGTGGTTGGGGTCAGTTGTTTTATTTGTTGCAATGCAATGAAACATGCCAAATTTTGTGGACTTAATTTTTGGCCAGGCTGTCATACAAAGAAATTATGAACAGGAGAGAGAACCAATAAAATATTAATAACTACATAAAACATTTTGGCAAGTAAAAAAAATACCTTAACCAAGTTTAGTATTTTGTTCTTCCCTCATAATTTAAAATATTTAACAAATGTAAAATATTTTCCTCATATTTTGGTGGTTCAATCAAATTTTTAGGGTTGTTAAAAACAAATATCTCTTCTGGATATCAATTTTGGCTACTACTGTATATAACATCCGTGTTATGTTTTTTATTAGTGTTTATTTGTGTTAATATTTGCAATTAGTTTAGCATTTAAAAAATATATTTGTGCACCCAATTGTTTGTTTTTTCTTCATATACTTTCAACATGCAGTATCATGCTGATGTAGTGAGAAATATATGCAGTCATGAGTTCTGTGACCCTTTCCATGAAATCTGATCAGAAGAGGTCACTGGCAGTAGTGTTCGTATCAAGATGGAAACCAAGTGTAAAATGGGGCTTGTGTGTGTGTTGGAGTTGTAATCTCTGTTTTCTATTTGTTTCTGGCCTCGCAGACAGATGAAGAGCTGGAGTTGGTGAGTGAGGTGAATACAGCTCAATTCTTTTGACTGTTGTGCTGTGAACTGTTTCATTTCACAAATGAATGTTTGATGAGCGATTTATGGATGTTGTGTACTTAATTTTCTTTCCCTTTTTTTATACACTGCATTTTTTCACTGATCAAATTGTGTTGATTGTGGTTAAACAGTTATTTATTGTATTGAAGAATGTATTGTATACACTTTTTCATATATGATCTAATTGGCGGTCAGTGAATTGGAGTTAAATGTGTGCTGTTTATTCAGTTGCAGGCTGACTGCCTGATTATTGTGTGCAGTTTTAAATGAATGCACACACACACACTCAAGGCAAAATGCACATATGCATGGGTTGATCTCACATGAGTCAGACACACTAGATCAAACGTGGAGTGCAGCGGAGCACAAGCCCTCACTCCAAAGATCAATTTGTCTGTCTGTCTCTCTCCCACCTTCTTTCACACTGTCTTCTCCTCTAATGATTGTTGTCCAATGACACATTAAATGTAGTGCATGTACATCTGAGTTTTGGGGGAGTTTCAGTCATCTCAGAATCTGGATCTGTGAGTTTGTGCATGATTCATGGGAGACTGTTGACTGAAAAAATGGCCTCTATCTTTATCCCCATGTAGAACTAAGAGGGGTTTAAATGCAAATGTTTGACGCTGATTTGCCCTGCAGACACACGCTACCCATTTTGTTATCATGTGTTTTTTTTTTTTCTTCTGCATGATTCAGATAAGGGCTCAACAGTGAGGATTTTTTTTGTGTTTGTGTGGTGAATTTTTATTTGCCAAGCCAACATTTTCAACAGCCCCAGCACTTAATATGATTTATTATATATTGACATTACTGTGCAAAAATCTTCAGCACGTTAGTATTTTCCCATAAAACGTTTTTAAACCAGTTATTTATATATTTTGCTGTATATATCTATTTACATATTTTGCTTTTGCCATTAACTGTTATTATCCAGTGATAATTTTGCATGCAAAACGAGTCTGACAACGGCCAGGTTGGTAGGTTTCTTCCAGCGTCTTGGAGATGTTGCCACAGTTCTTGTGGATTTAGTCTGTCTCAGTTTTTTTCCTTTTTCTTCATCTAATCCTCGATGGACTCGATGATCAGATCTCTTTGTGGAGCGTACTGGCTGTTGTCAGACTGCTTGTGCATACAAAAATCTCATTAATGTTAGTCAGCAAAGTAACATTTCCTTGGTGCCATATTTAAATGAGCAGAAATCACAACAATGCTCTATTCATCATACAAAACCAAATTGTGTGAGTTCTGCCAACTGACCTGAAATACTTTCAGACTGGCCCTTGACCATCCTTATTGTTGAGCTCTTCAGAATTTTAGGGCATTTATCTTGCTACGTTTACATGGACATGTTTTGTTTCAGTCGGAATGAATTTATTCCTATTTATGAATCCCAACGTATTGTTTACATGAACACTAAATAAAGTGATCTGGTTGATGTACACATTTATATGTCACTAGATTGAAATCGGAATTGATTTTTTTGACATACGCACACTTCACAAATATACACGATATACAGTTTCTCTCTATTAGTGCATACTATTCTTCTGCATTGCTTCTTTTCTTTGTTTTAAAGAGCAGACTTAGGGCCAGATTTACTAACAGCTTGCGCCAGCACATACGCATTTTGGTGCTAAACTATACCGTCAGAATTGACTAAAGACACGCAGTGAAAAATTAGCTTTGAAAAGACGCGGACAGGGTTATTTTTGCGGCTGAACGTATTGCAAATGCATTTGTAGGAGTTTCCTTTTTAGATTAGATTTGGTATTTGCTCCATTATTTACCACCGAAAAAAAGCATGTCTTAAACTAGACGCTAATTAGCGTAGCTCTTGGTAGATTCCTTTATGGAAATGATCCCGCTGCATCTGTCTTCTTTAATTTGCCCGTCATCTATAGATCACGCACAGAACTTTCTACTCCCATCGGCACTTTTACAGAATTGCGCTCTAAAGCTAATTTGTCCTGTTGAGTAAATCTGGCTCTTAATATTTATTTATTTCAGTCACGCGTTCCTTTTGTTTGTATGTTCCCGCCACGCTTTGTTCCCTTGGTTACAGCGATCATTAGTTCATTAATTTCAGCTGTGTTGTATCGTTAGACTCGTTATCTCCTTGTGTTCCTGTTATTTAAGCCCTGTGTTTCCTTCTGTCCCTTGTTGAGCGTTAATATTGGTTTAGTGGTTTGTTTGGTGTGTTCTCTCCCAGTGATTTCTCCTGTTTCTATTGTGACTTGAATTAAACGTGTTCCCTAAAGGAATTCCCTCGTCAAGGGCCTCCTCTACCTGCAAGCCCATAACAATTTCGGGACCTACTTAGGAGACGGCGAGCACATGGACTGTTGTACCGTGCTGCTTACATTTATCAAGCAGTAAAAATGCACATTCCTGTTCCCAAAACAAACATCTGTAGATGAGAGTACAAAACAAGGACTGGTGGGACGTAGTCCTGCTCCACTTCACAGACGACGAGTGAAAAGAGAATTTTAGAATGACAACAACAACAGCTCGTTCCGCGCATCAGAAGTCATTATGCCATCTCTACGTCATTGCACATGTGCAGTACTTTCCGTTTTCAATCTAGTCTTTACATGTCTTCTCGATCGGATTAGAAAAGGTTTAAACCAACCCTTACAATCCGAATGAAATTTTAATTGGATTTGGCCTATTCATTATGATTGACGTGATTACATGTGACATTTTATTCCGACTGTGCTACTAGTCCAATTACAATCGGATTATTAGGGTCCATGTAAAGGCAGCTACTGTTTTGTGCTCCGATGAGAGTCCAGAGGGACGTTTAGAGTGATAGTCTGAAGCTATGGAGCTTACGTTGTTGTTTTTATGGACTGGTTAATTATTACTATTGTTGCGATGGCTTTAGTACTCTAAAATGACCTAAAATACTGCATCTTTAGAAGTGTCAGGAATTTGAAGATTGTGTGTGTTCATATCGATACATAAAGTCTTCACAAACGAGACGTGTTTGCGTCCATTCTTTCCTTGCCCGGAAAGTTAACTCTTTGTACTTTTGACTCTATCTCTGTCTGTTTTTCTCTCTCTCTGGCTTTCCAGAACGCTCAGCGGTTAGGCGCCTCTCAAGTGACCCAGCCTCTTACCACACCAGTGGTTTCCGTGGCAACGCCGAGCCTCCTGACTCCATTCTCCATGCCAACCGGCTACAACACAGGTGAGAGTGACATCATAGTGAGAAGCCAAGACATCCGTCATTTTGCAGGCCTGCACTCATTTGAGAAAAATGAACATGACCATTTTCACACTCCAGAGACACTCTTGCCGGAGCTTTTGAATCAAATGAAGGTCATGCTCCATTTATCACTTTTACTTGCTCTCTTTCATTCTTCCACGCTTAATTTTATGTTAGTCCCCATTCCTTACCTCTCTTTTGAGACTAGATTTACAGTATCACTTGGAATTTATTTTGAATGTAAAAAGAAACGATAATTTAATATTGTTGTTTTATTATCATAACCATAGGAGTCAGCGGCCATAAACAGAATTGTAAAAATTCAGTAAATAAATATACATTAAATGTTTCTCTTTGTTTTCATGCAGAGTACCAGCTAACAAGTGCAGATCTCACAGCCCTCCAGGCCTTTACGCCGTCGGGTGCACTGTTGCCAAGCAACATGACCACTTGGCAACAGCAGCAGCCATCTGTATCCCAGCAACCACAGCAGCAGCCATCTGTATCCCAGCAACAGCCTCAGCAGCAACAACAACAACAGCAGCAGCAACAACCACAGCAGCTAACTTTGGCCTCCCTCAGTAATCTTGTGTACGTCTTATGCCTTTTACAAACTGTCTCTTGCTCACACCTACTCACACATGCACCTGGTTCTTCACTAACCACATGTCCATAGTGTAAGCCCACATGCACCACATCTACTTCCTACTTTCTACAGTAAAGTGTTGGTTCAGAGATATATACACGCCTCTCTAGTCTTTGGTCTAAAACTCTTTGATATTAAATATTTGCCTCGATGTTATTGAGTGTAACTTTAGCTGCATCTAACTAGAAGAAGTTATGTGGCCAACACTATACAATCAAGTATTATGTAAACATAGTTAATGCAAAATATATCATGAAAAAAATTATTAAAATGAATATACAGTTCAGAAGTGTATTCAATTGATCAAAAATCACAGTAAAGACATTTATAATTTTACAAAAGTTATAAATGTTGTTCTTTCGAAACATTTTCAACATTGATTTCAGTTATGGTGAGCACCAAATCATTATATTAGAATGATTTCTGAAGGATCATGTGACAATGAAGACTAGAGTAATAATGCTGAAAATTCAACTTTGCCATCACAGCATTTATGAATTTAATGTATAATGTTCATTTCTACATAAACAGACATATTTCAAGATTTCAAGATATACAAATTAATGTAGTTAAAGTATCATTAATCTGGATGATAAATGCTATAAAAAAATTGTTCATTGTCATTTCATGATGCCTAATGCATTAACAAATTAAACTTCTTGTAAAGAGTTACCATTTAGCATTAACCTAACATTCATTTTTTAGAAGCTGCTTTAGCACCAACTAGTGTCCTTCCTAGACAGAATGTAGACAGCTGATACATTTGGACACAATGTCCAAAATTAACTATGAATTATAAGTTATGAATTATTGCATATGAATCTCCAATTTTATTCCCCTTTAATCAAATTGCACTTTGTGTCTCTGCTCCATCAGCTATGGAGGGAACATTGCTACTACTCTGACTCAAAACTGTGTTACAGGGGCATCTAGACGCCCTGAAAATGATGTTTCATGTTCAGGATGTGAATTAAATGTACAGGCCAGAATAACTGAATGCCTGCTCTACCTAGTTTCTCTTTATGCATTACATAATAGCCCAAGGCTCAGGTCAAGGGCAGCTGTATGCTGCATTATTAGCACGACACATACATCTACTTTGATGTGAATTTGCTCTGTTTTTTTTTCCCCAATGGTCTATAGCAGAGGTCATGGTATGCTCATATTAGCAATCACATGAATAAGAAGCCTAACGATCATCGGTAGCACACAACCTAAAGCCTGCGTATTCTCCATCTGAGATTGACCTAAATAACTCCCTTTTGGTCTCGCGCAAACGTTTTCCTCTTTTTCTTCCTCTTTCTCTGCTACCCCTTTCTCCCCGTGGGGGGGCGAACATCGAGGTGTTCTAGTCTGCCTTTAATGCCTGCTAACAGCGGGGTTAGCGCTGCGTTACGCTCTCATTAGCGCTACTGTTCGCTTAGAGGGAGGGGGCTCTTCTGTTAATGCTGAGTACAGATTTGCAGATTTCTGGAGCAGGTCTAACCTGCCGTGTGTGTGTTTGTGTGCTCTCTCTCATTTGTTTACAGCATGTGGGGCTCAGACAAACAGAACGGAGAGATGGCTCACTGCATCTCTGGTCTTGCTGCTAATCTCAGGTGAATGGGGCCCCATGGGCACTCTGTGTCAGCCAGTCAAACCGTGGGCTCTCTGTGTTAGCCAGTCATATTCTGTGGGTGCTCTGTGTCAGCCTATTATGCGCCGCTGTCCTGTCTGTCACCTGCCACGGCCTAGTTGTCATGGTTACCGTCTTGGGCCGTGCTGAAGAATGTTCACGCTTTCGTCGTTTCTCAGATGACCATTTCATCATCAGAGTCTCTCTTCATTAAATCCAACTTTGTGTCTTTTTTTATCTTTTTCCTGTTCATTGTTTATTGTCCAGTGTCCTGTGCGTGGCATAAACAGATTTACACAATGTTTTTTTTTTTCTCTCTCTAATGAATCTAGCACATCGGTTCCCTGATAACTGAGCAGGTAGAGATTAGAATTGAAAAGTAGGACAGACATCTCCATCATGTCCTCCCAAGTGGGTCAGGACTCTCTGGGGTTCATTCGTCCGTCCGTTTGTAACCTGCTACATGGCCACACGTTCATCATGCCAGCATATAATGTCCTCAACCACCTCAAGCACCACATATTATATGAGCCAGGCTGTTTAATACAGCAAGTCAAGGCTTGAAAGGTTTCTTCCGTTACTATGCTGATCATTTGATCAACAGTAATCCACAGTTTTAAACATATGTCCATTCTATACAATGTTTTATTTTATTTATCCTAGCAATATAGTTACATTCACATTCTGATACTTGAGACCTGCTTTTTTTCCACATGCACGTACTGGTAAATGCCATTTAATATTATATGTGAACATTATTTTTATTCACTTAAGTCAAGAAAGTGTCAGCTGAGGAGCATAAATGTATATACCAATTGATTTGTGGTTTTACTTGTGGAATTTTTATAAACAATTAACCCTTCGCTAATCTCTGCCTTAAAAATGTTGCCAATTTTAAAATGGTAATCGCTTACTCTTTTCTAGTATAAATCTGTGAATAATCTTTGTGTTGTTAGCTTCAAACAGAATTATAAAGAAATTATCTAGTAATATGGTTTATTTTTTTCGAGCCACATATTGTAGGTATTCAGGTGTTGTTTACCAAATTAAATATTTGGATTATTTCCAAAGTAACACGAAAACATAAGTTTATTGTTAATTAATTTGCATGTTGATTCATGTCATAGTACAAGCAAATTACATTAGAAGTTTTATCAGTTGTAATATATTGTTTTTGATCACATAACAACAGTAAATCAGTTCAAAGAAAACCAGCAATTAAAATTTATTTTACACTTAATTCCATCACATTTTACAGCGTTTTTCATACTTTATAAGCCCATTTACTGACAGTTTTACTGCACAACTCATTCGTATCATAATCTATACTGTAAAGCTTGTCTAAGTCAGCAACAGTAATAAAGTAAGGACTTCGCTATGCTCCTTACCCCTTGATTATATAATGCTATTCTTCAGTTTGCAATGAAAATATGTTTTGCCTCGCCTTTTACCTCCATAACTCAAACTTGCATTTTTCTACAAATTTAACTATTCTTATCTTGGACCTCAAGGGGGCGTAAGAGTAGTTTTAATTTCATCCCATACTTTATGGCCCCTACACTCTCAGTTAAAAGAAGAAATTGTTAAAATAAATAAATCAATATATTAGGTTTAGCAGGACTGAGACAATATTTTCATGTTTTCAGTGCAGCCATGAGCTGATTTCATTGATCAGTAATGCAGTGTCCTCATATCACTGGAACTTTGTCAGGACTTCCCATTCTCCTGGCAGCAGCTGTTGCGTTCTCTGCAAATATACAGTGAATTTCAAATGAATTTCTCTCTTGTTATACGTGAGAAACCTGTCATTACGTCCCACTGTGGCCCTGACTCCCTATTCCTTCTAATATAAATGCTAATGGAGCTGTGAGAGCTCCCCGCTGCTCCGCCACCCTGTCTTATGTTCTTCTGTCATCAAATCATTTTTCCTTGTGCCGGCCTTTCCTGACCGGACCGGGGTGAAGACTTACTCTTTCCGCTATGCATGAGGGTGGGATATTTATTTCTGTATTTGGAAGTTAGCATTCAGTTGGGTTTCTTTCTCCTGCTGAACAAACAGTCCATCTTAACTGTCCGTAGACGTCTGTCTGTCTCTTAACTGTTGTAGATGAGTCAATGCTGACATGTATGTGTGTTTGTAACATGACGTTGATTATTGCAGATGCTAGAGTGGGTTTTGCCTGTCTCTCTCTCTGCAGTGTGACCTCTCAGGGCAGCTTACTCTTGGGCAGGGAGGAAGGGATCAGCTGGTACTGTATCTGGCTTTTCCTCTCTCCGTCTCTGTTTGTTGTCTGTCTTGTGGCCGTTTTCTACGGCTAATGGTGCTAACTCTCCTGCTCTCTCCTTGGTTTTCTTTCTCTCTATCAGTCTCTGGCTGCTTGGCTGTAGGAAGCTGGGCTTTGTCTTTGTCAGTGATTTGCTGAGTGGCCTTTCTTTCTGTTTTGCATTAGAACATACTGAGAACAGCACCTGCAGCATCATCAATCAACCTGTACAGGCCCACAAGACCAAACCCACTCACCCTCTCGCTGTCCTTCCTCTCTTTCCCTTAGTTAACTTACATTTGTTTTCTTTAAAAAAAAAAAAAAATTGTTGCTTTTTTTGTCTTCCCTTTTTTGCCCCCCCCCCCTTTTTGATTTCTGCCTCCTTTTCACTTTCCTTCTTTTCCTTTTCCTTACGATTACTTCACCTTTTTGTTATCCTTTCAGTTTTCCTTTCCTTTCCTTTTATTTCCTTTCTTTTCCTTTAATTCTTCTTTGAAGTTCCTTTCCTCTTCCTTTCCTTTCTTCCCTTACCTCCTCTCCTCTTCTTCCATTTCCATTTCTTTCCTTTTTTGATTCGCTCTTGTTTTCTTTTTCATTTAATTTTCCTCTTCCATGTCATTTATTTTCCTATTCCACTATATTCTGTCCTTTCCTCTTCTAGTTTCGTTTTCCCTTTTCTTTCCTTTCCTCCTCTTCTTCCATTTTCCAATTTCTTTCCTTTTTTTGATTTCTTATTTTCCTTATCATATAATTTCCTCTTCCATGTTGTTTCCTTTCCTATTACACTATATCCTGTCTTTTTCCATCTTCTCTTCTCTTCTCTTCTCTTCTCTTCTCTTCTCTTCTCTTCTCTTCTCTTCTCTTCTCTTCTCTTCTCTTCTCTTCTCTTCTCTCTCTTTCTCTCTCTTCTCTTCTCTTCTCTTCTCTTTCTCTTCTCTTCTCTTCTTCTCTTCTCTCTCTTCTCTTCTCTTCTCTTCTCTTCTCTTCTCTTCTCTTCTCTTCTCTTCTCTCTCTTCTCTTCTCTTCTCTTCTCTTCTCTCTTCTCTCTCTTCTCTTCTCTTCTCTTCTCTTCTCTTCTCTTCTCTTCTCTCTCTTCTCTCTCTTCTCTTCTCTTCTCTTCTCTTCTGGAAAACCACTAGAATAGCTTTGAGTAATCCCAACATAAATAATAAACTATATACTGTAAGTTAGGCTGCAGCCTAATTTCACACACTCAAACAGACACACTCACTGCAGTTGAGGGTATGTGGCATGTTGTGCTGTGTGAAAGGAGGCTGAACAAGTTGTGACTGCATGGCTAAGAGGAGTGAAGTGACAGAGAGCTTCTGTGCATTTTATCTGCTTTATTGTACTGTTATTTTTTTTTCTACTAAAATATGGCTGCACAAAGGTAGTGCAAAATATGGTAAAATAAGTGGGTAACGTTGCTGTTTGTCCACACGTATGTTTGTCGTTTTTAAAATGAATGTTTTTGTGAATCATCAGGTGTCCTCTCTTTAATGTCCATGATGTTGATTCTTCTTCTCTGTCTCCTTCTACCATAGGCCCGTGGGAACGATCCCTCATGGAGCTACTCTGACGGTTAACACTAACCCCAATGTCAGCATCAAATCCGAGCCAGTGTCTCCTAACCGGGATCGCAGCACCCCTAGTTCAACCGCCGGGGCAGCGGGTGGCATATCGGGCCTAACTGTGACCCAGTATCCAGCAACGCTGCGTTTGGAGTCCACCGGCCGCTCTCCGGGCGACAGCATCAGCAGTAACGGCAGCTCTTATGATGGAAGCGATCGAGACGACGGTGGGCAGACACGCCCTCCCGATTTCAACTCGGCCGGCCTGGGTCTCCTCCGAGCTTCCGGAGAGCAACAGTCCCAAGCCGAGCAGCAGGAGTCGGCCAACGTGAAACGCATGAGACTGGACACCTGGGTCACATAAACGCTGAAGGAGAGAGCGAGAGAGCTGCTCTCTCACCCACACATACACACACACTGACATAAACACACCCCTAGTGGCACCTGCTTTCAGCAGCCAATCTCAGTCCGCACTTAGACACATGCATGCGCCTGTCTCTCTGTCTCTCTCTCTTCCTGTCTCTCTCACTCTTGTCTCACTCTCAAACACACTCATATTTACTGGTGTGTGTGTATATTTATATAAAATATGCATATATGGTCACACACGCACTAGATCTTCACACACACACAGTTGCCAATCCAGGTGTAAACGTGTTCATGTATATGAGACTGAAGAGATGTACAAGGCAGAAGGGCTTTTGGTCACATCTCTGATATCCCTCGCTCCCGCTCAGAGAGGCCGTCCGGATCTCAGATCAACATTTACAGGCCTTACCGTCGACCTGATCAGAGTTCAGCGGCACTGCTCTGTCAAAACAGCATAACAACTGCTTGTTATGTTGCATAGACACGCCTGTCAATCTCTTTTTTGTATCTATTTCTCTTTAGTTTTGTTTTTGTATGAATGGTTGCATTTGCCATTTATCTTCTCAACTGACTCTTTCCCTCTTGCTTTTCCTGTTTTGTTTTTTTTTGACTATCTGCTTGAACAGCTGCCTTTAGAATCGCCCCCGTTCCTTTTGTAACAACTTCAACGTAGAATCTTTATCTTTGTTTTTCTAACTGTGCAAAAACTAGCATAGTGTGCTTGTGTGTGTGTGTGTGTGTGTGTGTGTGTCAGCTGTGAGACGGAGTGCTCATTCAATCACAATTCAGCCAAAAAACACAACTCGATCATGTTCGTTTACCATCTTTCGTTGCATCGATTCGTAACTTCGCACCAGTCCCCTCGCTACTCTGTCGGCGGAGCTCGAAGCGCGAACGCCGCTCAGCGTCCTCGGTTTTCTGCGCGTGGACCGTAAACGTAGTGTCGTTGGTGGAAATGTCGATCTATCTGTACTAAACACAGACATGTTCGTATCAGCCTGCAGTGTGTGGCTGCGTTTATGAGAGCAGCGGTCTGCCACATTATGCTATATTTATTGTTTTTGTCTGGCTGTGTAATTCAGAGATTAATTAGTTAACTTAATGGGACGGGTATGCTTAATTATTGTTTGTAAGATTCCATGAAAAATAAAAAGCGGTCAAAAAGTCTGAGTTGTTTAACTCAGGATGCCGGGTTTTTAGAGTTTCGAGATCATGTAAATACAAAATTTCTCAGTGTTTCAGTACAGGTTTATGTAAAGCAAAAAGAGTTGGTGGCAAACACATCTCAGCTAGGTCTTTTTAGCTATGAAAGAGATGGAGGTTGTGTAGCGTTGTGTGTGTGTGCGTGCGTGTGTGAGAAGCGTTGAGATTGTACATAGCGATGTATGTTCACATATATTCTGCTGGGTCTTTCTGAAACAGCGCCGTAATCTCAGTGGAACCGTCACTGTCAACCTCTACCTGTAAATAAACTGTACCGTGTCGTAAGTTATCAAGGTGGAGAGGCAGATGAAGGAGGATTTGACTGTTTTTTAAGCGTGACTCTTTTCTGTCGTTTTTATCCTGTTGGCGTGCACTTTAAAATCTCTCGCCCTTATCCGCTCGCACACCTTCAGACACACAAGTGAGGAATTCTCCTTTCTCGCATTATCATTTACACGATCAGTCCACTTACACCTCTATCTCCGAACAGAGCGATTCCCTGACGGCTTGGAAGGGAATAAAACCTCCTTTCACTTATAAGACGTTTAAAAGCATTCAGGGAAGGACGTTTCGTTTTTGTTGTTTTTTGGCTTATATTGCACTTCACGTGTTTAACCGTGAACAATAATAGAAGAAAAATGTCACGTTTTTGTAAAAAAGAAAAAGAAGAAAAAAAAGACCACAAATAAAAAAGAATGTTGTACTGAAATCTAGATTAGGCTTTACACGTGTTGCAGATGTGACAATTATGTACACAAATCGTTTTTCTGTGCATTAGTGTATTCTCCAAGTGACAAAGATGAAGGATGTTTCCGTGACGAGTTTGAAAAATGACGACAGATTCAGCGAGGACAAACTCAGAAGGGAAAAGGGGTTCGAAATGATTTCAAATATGTTGTATTCCCCTCTAAAACTATAACTTTTAAGTGTTAGTAAGATTAAGGTGAGACTCATCGGCTTCTCTACCTCTCCTTCCATCCTCTCGTATCTTCTCTTTCTCTCCTTTTCTCCACTCCTTCACTCACAGAGGAAGACAGAAGCCATTTCATTTCACCTCAACTGGTGGCCCACCTTTTGTTAAACCAGATTCCACACACACTCTCATTCACACACACACACACACACGATGGATGCAGTACCGGGAGGCGGTGAGAGTAAGCGTTCGTTCGTTCGTTCGTTCGGACTCATCACAGACCTGCGTTCGTATCCCTTCGACTGAGGTTCTAGAGCTACTGGGCGGATGTTTTCCTAGAACTGCATCATAGCAGAGCGAGGCCTCTGCAGCGCACCTGTTGACTTAAAGACTGTTGTGTCCTGAGCTTTGAACAAATGCAGTGATTATGTACGTTTATACGGCGACGGCCTGATACTCGAGGCCGACGCGCCTGGGATGGTCCGGCACATCGAAGCGCTGGCTTGTGTTGCTTTTAAGGCTAAGCTCTCGTGGAGACCTCGTGATAAATTTAGGAATCTGAGTAATCAAAGAAAAGACAATCGTCTGGTGAATAGTTCACTTCGGCCCCCGTATTCCCTTTGTATGATGTCTAGAGATTCTCACATACTTTTTCTCGTGTTAATTTGTGCTGGTGACAGTTTTATTGTCTGTTTTTAATATAATTGTTACGATGACTATCATTACCATTATGATTATCGTCGCAGATGGTAATAGTAATGATAAATTTAGAGAGACGGTTTTTATTTTTTTGTTTGTTTGTTTTTTTTGTGTAGGTTAGGCATCCTGTTTTATTTTAATTTGATTTTATTTTATTATATATGAATATTATATAAATATATTTTCGATTTCATTTTATGTTGTTGTTTTTTTTTTTTTTTTTTCCTTTTTTGTTCTTCAAAGGGGTGTTACTAATATTGCACGATTTATTAAGTAAAACAAAACCGTTGTAGTAATATTAGTACTTATTGCTAATTGAGGGAAGTGATAAAACAGGTTCGATAGAATGACCAGTTCAATGCTGCAATTTTTAGTCAATTGTACAATAGTATCTACACATAGTTAAGGTGGGACATCCACACATTTAATTTATTCTGATCAGACACAATGCATGGGCGTCAGACAAGCAAAGAATGAGTCATATTATAAATAAACTGAAATGTAATTTCAATAAGAATATACAACACACAAAACTAGAATAGAAATTGAAGAAAAAAGTTTAAAAAAGAAAAATTATAGCTAATATATTGTGTTCGGCTAGTCTGCTTTGAGTTTTGTTGTAAAAAATAAAAGACAAAAAAGAAAAAAATTCTGTTGTTTTCGGAGAATGATATACAATTTGTGTATATTTTCATAAACAAAGTATGCACTGATATGTTATTACAAATTCTATACTGCTTTTACAAAAGAGTGTTTGTTATTGTACCAAAGTATCCATTGTCCTTTATGACCCTCCCCTTTTGCGTATGTTTTATTGTATTTTATATATTAAATAGACAAGTTGACCTACACACAAGTATGAGTCTGTCTGTATTACAGGTTTCTGTGTGGACGAATCACTGGGTTTGTTTGTGCTGTTGTCTGTCAGTGCACTCATTCGACTCATTCGATATTTGCATATTCATTTAGCAGATGCTATTATCTAAAGTGACTTACAAATGATTTTTAATGATAAAATAGCCAGCAATATTTTCATTTGTAAAATTTAAGACGTCTGCAAATATACATATATTCTCACCAATGCTGCATTTATTTGATGAGATATACAGTAAGAACAGTAATATTGTGAAGTATTACTATTTTAAATAACTCTTCGCTTCCAAAATCATTCTAACAAGTTGATTTGGTGCTTTCTTATCAGTTTAACTGCTGTGCTGCTCAATATTTTTGTGTAAATCATTCTCTTTTTTTTGAGGATTCCTTGATGAATAAAAGTTCAAACTTACAGCATTAGTGACTCTGGACCACAAAACCAGTCATAAGTCGCACGGGCATATTTGCAGCAATAGCCAACAATACATTGTATGGGTCAAAATTATCGATTTTTATTTCATGCCAAAAATCATTAGGATATTAAGTAAAGATCATGTTCCATGAAGAGATTTTGTAAATTTCCTACCGTAAATATATCAAAAAATTTTTGTGAGTGGATATGCATTTGGACAAGGACTTTTTTTCTCAATATTTTGAGTTTTTTGCACCCTCTGACTCCAGATTCAAACAGTTGTATCTTGACCAAATATTGTCCTATCCTAACAAACCATACATCAATGGAAAGCATATCTATTCATATTTATTTTTTTTAAATTTCAAAAAATTGATTTTTGTGGCTGGTTTTGTGATCCAAGGTCACATTTATTTAATACAAGGTCTTTACTTTCACCTTTGATCAATTTAATACATCCTCACTGAAAATAAATATTAAATCTTACTAAATCATGTGAACTTTCTTTTTAAATTTAAGTGTTGCAGCATTCTTTAATGTCATCTTCCTATCTGGCCACTAGATGTCAGCCTTTCACTTATCTGGAATGTAGCAATACTTGCTTGTAACTACTAAAATTCTAAATAATTGTCTGCGATTTTTTTTTCTTTTTCTTTTTTTCAAACCAGTTTTATTATCCAGATTATACCCAATATAGGCAGAAAGACAGCTGTGATCTAAATATGTAAAAATGTGTTTCCCTCAGAGACATTGTGTCTGTTGTTGGACAAATAGTTCAGCAGCAGATCATGATGATTCAGGAACAATGACAAGCCCTTGAATGTGCGTGTCTTGTACATGTGTCTCTTGGTATGACATTCTGTTCATCTGAGCACAGTGTCAGCTGAGTTTGTCAGTTTGCGCGTCTGGTGCAACCATTGAGCTTCTGTTTGTAACAGGTCCCCACTTATTGTTTGTCTGGTGGAAAAAGTTGACCTAATTTTCCTAATGCACTGAGACACAAGGATCATTTCATCCTAAAAACACCCCCGTCATCCGTCAGTGTCATTTATATAGTGATTGACAGGGTAATTGGGGTTTATCTGAGGATCTATGAAAAAAAGCAAATACAGACCCAACTAAAATTAGTCATCAAAAGGGAGAAAGAATTGGAAGCACAGCTTGGCAAATCAAAATTAAATCTCTCAATGCAATGAGATATCAATGTAAAATATTTCATTTAAAATCATTTCACAGATGTCAATATCTTTGTCTTTACAATCAGCTGGTATTCACTTCCTTCAGGCAGTGGGATAAATTACAACGTGTTTGTTAATGCATTAACTAACATTAACAATCAGCAATAAATTTTTACAGCATTTATTAACCTTTGTTAATGGTATAGTTAATAAAAAGGTTCATGCTAGTTCACAGTCCATTACCTAATATTAACATACACTTTAAATTCCAACATGAAAAAAAAGGTATTACATTTCCATTTTTTTTTCTTAATGATTTTCCTTTAACTGTGTCTGTTGCAATTTCCCATGTCCTCAGTGAAAAGTGACGTATCTCTTGTCACTTTACATCCTGTTTTGTAATATTCATTGACCTAACAAAAGCTCTTTAATGACATCTCCAGGAAGTGACATTTTTGAGAAAGCAACAGCATGTACATTATGTATTAGCGATGATTTGATGATGTTATCTGGTTTATCATACGTTTGCATTAGAATGTGAAAGTTAAAAGAAACATGATGAATGTTGGATGCTGTCTAATCTTAAAAACACTCAGTCACTGCCATTGATTATCAATAACAATCAATAACAAAGGCAGATGGTAAAGGGAGCAGAGCGAGCTGAATGACGCTCTTGTCACTCCGAACACATTTCGGGTTTATCGAGATTTATTTGTAGCACCGTGGTCTCGGGATTCTGCGGTCATTCCACTCAAATAGCTCTTACACTGACACTTGTGATAGGGTCGAGATCAGATATAAATAACCTCTGTCATTTCAATAGGATCTGGATCTTCAGTTCAATGGGCTGGTAATAGAGTTGCATGCTGTTGCATCAGGAAGCAGGTGTTGAAGCATCTGACCGCCCAGCTGCTGCCCTTCCTCACTTTTGTTTTAGCTCCAAAAGACCCTGTAAATCCTGCCTCTTTCTTCACTATCTGCATGTGTGGATCTTCTGACTAGGTGTTAGATTTGGACCAAGAGGAGAACTAGAGCTGATTATTTTCATTTTATTTCATACAGGACATGTTTTTATCACACTATGTCTTAACTGGTTAAAGTGCAGACATGTTCATCCAGTATAGCTGCCATTGTCCCACGACACCCCCCATCAGTGGCACCAGAGAGCCAGCATGCATACAGAGGGAAATGAGGCGGTGATGTCATCTATTATTCATTGTTCCTTATTCTCTTTTCCTTCTAGTGTGGCCTCTTTTTCCTCAGATCAGTATTGTGTGGTCACCAGCGCTGGGCTCCAAATCGCAGTGTGAGTCGCTGTCAAAATGACTGAATTTAGCCTGTTCAGCAAAGAGTTCTGATTCACTGCAAACTGAAATGGTTGGAAGAGCTTTAAAAATTCAAATCTAGAACTTTAAGAATCACATTGGTTTAAAACAACAACAAAAACGTGTTAGTTGTCAATGCAATGTCGACTAGAGAACATGTTCAGGAAATGATCAAAATTGTAAAATTAAAAATACGGATAAAAGAAAACACCAACTCAAAACAGTCACTGTTGTAGTTTTTATTATCATCATTTTCAAGTTATTGTTTTTCCATTGTAATATCAGGGCAAATTCACAAAAGGAAATTAGTTATTTATTAACTGACTTATGAAGGTCATTGGATAGCAGGTCTAATTACTACTGAAGCAACAAACATGAAGAAAGTCTTCATAGTGAGTCTTCAAGAATCCTTTCTGCCCGTGGAGTACATGGAATACAACGCCTTCTTATCCTGAGATGACAGCTAGGCACGTTATGCCAGGCTGTTGACTCGCATTACAGAAATGACGTCGTACCAATCCACACACTATGCTTTGTAATCTTGTCTAGTTTAATTTCTGTGAATGCATGAAGGGGTTTTTTGTGTTTAATGTTGCTGTTCATCTATTAATATGCCATCACTACTTTTTTATGTTTTTGGTTTAGTCTTCCATGGTCTTCTACAACATCATTGGACAAAGCTGTTAATCATCACCAGAGGACCAGGAATCCCCTTCATCAACAGAGTCATCAGATGTTGGCTGTTCATCTTTATGTTTCTCCTCGCTGCCTTTGAGGATGTCCATCGCTTCTTTAGGATTTCCTTTTGCTGCTGGCTTTCCCTCCATATCTTTCCACTCCTCTCCAAAGACCATGGCCGGGTTGACGTCTTCAGTCTTGGCAGGGTCATAGGTAGCTGCCACCTCCAGTTTCCCTTCGCTCCAGAAATCCTCTTTCAAACTAGTGCTTAAAAAGCTATGAATCTCACTTTTCTTTTCCTTTGACTGAAATTCCTCTTCTTCTCCTGAAGTGTTGCTCTCAAAGTCCATCACAGTCATCACTTTTTCAGAAAAGCTTTCCACGGTCCTTTCAAGATGTTCTTCAGATTTTCCAAAGATATATTCGGCTACATTTGTCATTTCATTTGGTTTTCCCAAATTCTCAATCTCATTCACTGGGAATGCACCTATATTTTCATCTATACTTCCGTGTGTGAACTCGGCTGCATCTGGAATGCTCATGTTTTTGCCCCAGATGTTAGAATTCTCCCAATCATCAATCTGAGAGGCTTTAGCTTCTTCATTGCTCTTCTCCTTACTGAGCACTTCTTCAGGCACATCGTTGTTGTCAGAGACAGAATTAGCCTTGGAGACTCCATTAGTAAAGGTTAATGGCTGCTCAGTAAGAGCAGCTGCTGCTAAAAGGCTTGCATTTTGAAAGCACTGGCTGGCATTTGGAGACTCATCTTCTGAGCTATTGCACTCTTCCTGGTCAGAGTTGGGCATGACTAATTTCATGATATTTGGCTCACTTTCCAAAGAATGACTTTCTATCAGACCCATGTTGGTGTGCATGGACACATCCAGAAGGTTTTCTGGTTCTTTGGTTTTAGCTGCATCTTGGAACATGGTCGAAGTTGGTGAAGTTTCAAAGGAGCTTTCAAGCTGTTTTTGCAGAGATGTTTCGAAAAATGAGGATGGCTGGTCCATGTCGAAATGTTCTTGACTTTCATATGAATGGACTGTTTCATACTGAAGCTGTTCAGTGTGTATATGCTGGTTTTCAGTCAGTTGTGGATTCTCATTTTGCTCATAAACTTTGACATCATGATTTTCATCTCTCATCTCTCTCACATCATCATCACCACCTCCTTCTTCTTCCAGGTTTCCCCTGAGCTCAATTCTTGGCCTTTCTTTCTCCACATCCAAACTTTCATGGACTCCAGAGCCACTCTGAAGCATCATGTATGCCCTCTCATCATCACCTAGTGCTTCTTCTTTACAAATGTTTTCCGTCATCATCTCTCCAATGACATCCATGTCTGGTTCTTCTGTGAGATCCTCCATAGTGTTGAAGCGTTTGGTAGCACTCTCATTCCAATGGCCTCCATCCACTCTTTCCTTCTCATCCTCACTGTCGCTGGTCTCGCCAACGAGGTGTGAGGCTTGCACATTCCCGTCTGTTTCCTCATCACTCTTATAATGGATCAAGGGCCGAGTGTCTGCTAGCGTGTTCTCCTGACTGTAGCTATCACACTCACCAGGATCAGTTCTCCATGAGGCTGATATGTTTTGGGAGTCGTCCTCCTCACCTTGGTTCTCTTCTTCTCCCTCAGATTCCTCAGGTAAAGGACGGCCTTCATTTACTGTCTGATTTGAATGAGCTTCAGCTGGTGGTATAGTCCTCTCTATACTCTCCTGAAGATCAATGTTCTTGGGAGAATCTACACCTCCATTCTGCACAGAAATGTCTCTCTCAACCATTTCTATCTCTTCTTCTTCTCTTTCAGTCACATTTTCATCTTCTGTTTTATCCTTTATGTCAGTGTCAATACCCTTTTCACCCTCTTCCTCCACCTCAGACTCAGGGTTCATCACATTCGTCTCATTCTCTGGCTCAATTTCTTCCTGTCTGGCCCACTCATTGATTGAATCAATCGCTGCATCAGTTTCACTGTTCATTTGCTCTGTCACCTCCTCACTAATATTGCTCTCAATGTCCTGTTCATCTACCCTCATCAGATCTTTATTTGGTTCTTCCTGATATTCAAAAGCACCTAAAGCTCTTTCCTTGAGGAACGATGAAGCCAATACACTGGTGTTTGGACTGGATGTTAAGGTATCATTCTCTGTATGTCCATATTCAACTGTATGGCTTTCACTGAAGTTCTCTGATCTTACATCCATCTCAGATGCATCATCTTTGTCATCCTCTGCCACAGTTTTATTTTCTTCCCATGCTACCTTAGGTGCGTGTGAGATCCGGGCAATTTCGACAGACACTTCAGTGTCTTCATCCTTCCCTTCTTCTGAAACTCCTGTGAATGGACTAACCCAGCTTTCTGTCTCCTGAGTTTGAGACAAGCTTCTTGTTTGGTCAGCTGACACACTTATCGATGCAGATTCAAAAGTTTTAGATTCAGCCATCTGAGATTTCTGGAACTGTTTTGGTTCATCCTCCACCTGGACTTCTTCAGGTTTGAGCTGTAGTTCTGGTTCTCCAGCTATTTTGGGGAGAGATAATGCGAAATCCATGTCTTCATTGACTTTCTCTTGCTGTAAATGATCCACAGAGTCCTGAGCAGCATTCTTAGACTCCTCTGAGATATGAACCTCTGTCTTTTCTGGCACTGAGGTTTTGGTTGGCGTTCTCTGTGGAATCCCTTGAGTCGGGGTCCAGGATGGAGTCGCACTGGTCAGCGGAGTGCGAGAGGATGTGATTGATCTGTGACTTGTAGACACAGTATTACTGAAATAGCAGGAAGCAGCAGTGGTCTGTACGGTTTGGTGGTTCCCAATGGGCTTTGAGAGTGCATCTGTAAAAAGAAGCAAGAAGATGGTGACACAGGCTTAATCACACAGACAGGAAACTCGCTCTGTAAGAGGACTATTTGACTAAGTCTACCTAGATCTTCAGATCTATTTTCTGTATCCCAAATGTTCTTAATTTAATGTTTTAAATCATTACAGTTTACAATAACAATAAGGTTCCATTTGTTAACATAAGTTAACTGCATTAATTAACATGAGCTAACAATGAAACATTATTTTAAAGCATTTATCTTAATGTTAATTTCAACATTTACTAATACATTATTATTATCAACAGTTGTTTGTATGTTACAGGAAGCATCGTCATAGTAATATTTTAGTCATAAATCTGTAGTCGTAGCACATTGAGCACTAATATTCATTCATCAAATATGAGCAGAAATACAACAGATTGGCTCATCCCCCTATTATGTCCCATCCCCTGATAACTATGATGCTATTGGAACGAGTGTGGTTGATTGGAACAGATAAAGCTCCAGGCTAAAGAGATAGTATGAAACAGACATAGACCCTTGTTCTGCCTCTCAAGGGAGTTATCAGAATACACACTAGTCCTGAGCTGTGAGTGAGTCGTAATGGAGAGGTATTGATCTTCATTATGCTTTTCCAGTCTTGCATTACTGGAAAGTGAAGCCATCTGTTACAGTGACCTATGGGACTAGCACAGGAAGCTAGTTTTACAGGCTTAGACAGATATCTCACCATGAAATCACTACTAATCATTTAAACAGCCCTGAGCACAGCAATATTTAGAGAACGGGGATCTGTGTTCAAATCCAAAATTTATATAGGCTGAATTTTGTTCACTGTAGTATATTGTGTAAATAGTCATGACTATTTTATTTAATTTTATTACAATTTTTTTTAGTTTTATTCCACTTGCCCATTGCTCAAATAATCCTCATTATGAATAAAATAACAAATAATAAATAAATGAGAACAAATATTTATTTATTTAAAAAAAAAAAGAATGTTACCTAAAAAGAAAGCAGAGTTTGTTGTTTTGTTTGTTGCTGGTCTGTTGATTCTGAGGCCCTCGCCGTCCAGCAAAGCTCTGGAAAGAAGCAACAGAACATCTGTTAGCATCCCAGCACTTTCTTTAATGTGAGAGGTGGGCTAAATGAGATGGAGTCACGTTCTTGAGCTGCAGGCCTGTGCCTTGTTCTGTTGTTATGCAAATAGAATGTCAGATTTGTCATTGTCAGCCCATCTGCAGGATTCAGTCAGGCATCAATTTATTTTCCTCCTGCACACAGTATTAAACAACTGCAAGGGTTGGACTTTACAAAGTAACACACACTGTTAGTGTAACAGGTGATCCTGCTAAATTAATGTATTTTATGTACTCATATTTAACAACAAGAATGTTTCTTGAAGTCTTTTGGGAGCTATGCACAACATATTGTAATAATATACAATAAAAAAAATCATACATTTCTCTGTACACATTTCTAATAACTATACATATTCAAAACCCATCTTTCCTAAGTATCTGTGCACTTTGTCAAAATTTATTTCTGTCCGCCCTAAGACATAAATCAGACAGATCTGAAGGATGCCCCTCCTCCAAGCAGATGGATCAGGGTCAGTGCCGGTGGGAAATGGAGAGGGTCTATTCGGATTGACTGATCTAAAGTTACCCCTCTCCGGGTGCCTGAAATGCTTTTTAGAGCCACTGATGCATGATCATATTAGTTGAGCCTCCATAAACTACAAATCCCACAGTGCATGGCAGAGGCTCTCCACTCTGGCATCCCATAAGGGAGGAAGGGGGGAAACTTTACAAAAGATATATGCATATTTTACTTCATGAAAAGATGGTTCTGAAGAAGATGATAATAATACGGAAAAGTTGAATTTTTTTGATGTTGTTGATGATGATATGGAGGACATTATCTGTACCTGTATGTGGCCACCTCCAGTCCAAGAGACATCTTCACCTGCAGCAGATTTTGTCTGTCCACCATCAGGCCGTCTATCTGCTGTCCCAGACTGTCTTTCTCCAACTCCAGCGCATCAACTTGGGCCTGATCAAAATCGTGAGACATGTTTTCAAAAAATCTTATTGTTATTATTGTAAAGAGATTGTGGAAAATAGTCTCATTAACATCATGCCGTTAAATAAACCAAGTCGTAAAATCAGATGGCTCTACTGTCCTGTTCCAAACTAACATGACCTTCTATTTTCAGTGGAACACAAAAGATGATATTTTGAAAAAATGTCTCAGTGTTTTAAAAGTGGGGTCTAGTGTTGTTTAGGCCTCCATTGTATGAACAAAAACATTCTGTGTTCCACAGAAGTTAGAAAGTCATACAGGTCATATAGGAACTATATGAGGGTGAGTACATGATGACAGAAATTGAACTGGTTAAGCAAACAAAGTCCATAAGTTTCTATTCTTACCTGAAGATGTTGAAGCTCCTGTATCTGTTCTTCTCTCTGCTGCACTACGTGTTTCTCCAGCATCTGCCTCTTAGTCTTCATACTCTCGAGCTCCTTGGCCAGATGCTGAACCTGATGCTGGTTCTCTCTCTTCTCCTGGTGAACCTTTGTCATGTTAGCTTTGGCCTGGTTCAGACTTTCCTCCAGACATCCAACCTGTCTCTGATAGTTGTTAGTTGCCTCCTGCCAGGCTTGAGCTGCTCTTTGGCTGTACTCCTGTCCCAGGTCTGGGATGCTGGTAGTTTGAGTGTGCTGTGGGGCCATTAGTACTCGCTTCGTCTGTTTCAGAGAGACCTGCACAGTTTCCATGTTCTCCTTGTGGACTTGCATCTGTAGCAAGAGGTCTTTCTCAAGTTGTCCAACTTTCTCTCTTAGCCAAATCTGTGCCCTGCGCTCCTCTTCCAGCTCCTTCTTGCCCTCTATGAGTTTTCTCTGTGCTTCAGCCTGTGCAGTCTTCGCCTTCTGTCTTTGAATACTCACCATCTCTATATCCTCCAACAAGTTCTCCACTTCCAGCTCCACACGGTCTTTCTTCTTCCAGGCCTCCTCCATCATCCTCCTGGCCTGGCTGAGAGCCTCCTCTTGAGCTTTGCGCTGGCCTGGTGAGTCCCCGCTGCTCTTGAGAGTGTGGATCTCTTCTTTCAGTAGTTTGTTCTCCTCCTCCAGAAGCTTCACACGGCCCAAGTAGGATTCCAGACGCTGGTTAAGCTCCAGCATCTGGTACTTTTCCTCCTGAAACTGGGTGAAGGGCTGTCGGAGACCCAAAAGCTCCATCTCAGAGTGGTGTGAAGTGTTAAGTCACACTAGAACTGTGCACACAGGCTGTGAAGGGCTGTAGGTCTTTGTGGCTGCTAAGTGAATATAATGACAGGCTCGAGGGTGAGGTCTGGACCACAGTCCCAGTGCCCAGCGGCTGAATGGACAGGGGAGGGTAAGACCCTCCTTTCATAGACAATGAGATGGGGAGGGCAAGGGAATTGAGGAGGAGGGGTGGATGGACAGAATGGGCAAAAGCAGTGATGTAATTTGGAGAGTTAACTCTACCACTGCTGGATTACTTGAAAACCCATACAACTTTCTTTCTTTCTTTGGTGGAAAACAAAAAAGAGATGTTAGAGATTCAGTCAACATGCATTGCATCTTTTTTCCAGACATTGAAAATTAATGATGCCCAAGACAGTCTGTTTGAAACAACATGAAGGTAAATAATGACAGATTTTTTATTTTGCTGAACAATCCCTATAAATCTTGTAGTTTCACATATTATCATATATTGCCCCCTCTTGTGGCAAGAATATCATAATGCATCAGACCAAAGAAGTTCCATTAACTTAAGTTAATAATGGTTTAATCATTTAAAATCAATGGTGTAAATCATTTTTCCAGTATGTAAAAGGAGTAATAGTTGAATAACCGAGTTTTACAAAAACAATTATCAGTTGTCACTGAATAACACTAAAATTCACATGGTCAGACAAAATTCTATTGTTCTTTAAATGTCAAATGTATTGTCCATGTCAAAAACAGAAATGTTTGATTCTCAGTAAGTTACATAGAACTGTTAATTATCCCATCCTGAATAAAGTCTGACTTTTTACTCATTGAAAATAATTCATTTGTGATGCCATTGTACACCAAACTTCCTCTTGACAACTCAAACCACAAACAGTTCTGTATTTCCAAATTCTGAACACCACAAGCATCTCTGTGCAGTGATTAGATTGTGTTCTGTGGATTGTGAAGCAGGTACAATGGAAGAGGAGTTGTGCTATTCAACAGTCATCTTCAAGCCAATTGACAATGATAAATCTACAGGTATGTTCGGATTTTCCTTTTCATGCAATCATAATGTTAACGCATTTCCTGTTTGCTTGGATTACTTTAAGAGTAGTTTTTCTCTTTTTGGATCATCAGAATATTAATGAATTAACGCTTGTCTGAATTATTCCAGAGTTAGAGGAGACTGTATTGTATGCAGAGGTGAACAGAAAACAATCAACTATCCATACAACCTCTGAGATTTCAGGTTAGAAATCATTCGCAAAATATGTACATATACAGAAATCACAGTTTTATAGTAACATTTTTTAAATCTTTATGTGACATGTATTGGTTTTTCAGTTTTCAGCAATATAATTTTTTTTATATTCATATATAAAATGATCATTTTAGAAATTTCTGTATATACATTTTTTCAAGTGTATATCAGTTTTATAATAACTGTTTTTAATTTTTTAATAATAATGTAAAATGTTTATATTTAATATCTTTAAACAAAAATATTACATTTTTTAAAATAAGCGAAGAGTTACAGTTTTCCCCCTTTTTTCTTCTGCAGCGGCACAGTGCTCATTAAAAGAAACAGTTTTGCCAACAAAAGATTGTCTGACTGAAGGTACAAAGAGTGTTATACCAATCTTTTTATCAGTAACACTTTGCAATAAGGTTCTTTAGTTAAACATTAGCTAATGTATTATTAACTAACATGAACTAACCATGAGCAATACATTTGTTCCTGTATTTACTAAACTTCGTTAATGTTAGTTAATGAAAATAGTTGTTCATTATTTGTTCATGTTAGTTCACAGTGCATTAACTAATGTTAACAAGATTTTAATAATGTATTTGTAAATTTTGAAATTAAAATGCTGTATAAGTGCAGGTCATTATTAGTTCATGTTAACTAATGAATGTTACCACTGAATCAAACTCTACTTAAGCCTTAATTTGTCAATCTTGTCTGTTTACGGTCATATGTTCATATGCTCAAAATAATCTCATTCAGAAAAAGGAGCTTCCACCCCAATCTCTCCAGTGTATAGACGGGCTGCAGTGTTTCTGGGGCTGCTCTGTTTCCTCCTGCTTGCTGCGTTGACAGCTGGCAGCATTTTCCGTAAGAATAAGCACAGTTTCATTCATATACGCAATACCATTGAATCCAACTTTTGAATGTCCACATTTCTGGAGTTTAGTTCCAACCCTGTGCGAGGAAGTTTAAGTTTATTTGATGAAAGCTTGAACTAAACTTAAAAAAGGGGAACCTTGAAAAAGTCACGTCTGTCGAAACCTTAAAGATAACAAGCAGAAAAGTACAAATTACAGAAAAGTGAAATGTAATGTAACAACTCCGGAAACTTGCTCGCGTGTTCCTTCTATTGTAAATCAGTTGCGCAATATGAGCCAATGGTGTAAGTTATAATTAAATGTAATAATTAAATAACTAAACTCACAACTACTAAAATATCATAGAATCATTGCATTACAGTTAAAACATTGTCTAAGTACTGTAGGTTTAACTAACAGTGTGCCCTTTTTGTTTATCTGCTTTACAGATTACATTCACATGTCTAAATACAACAATATTCTGGTGAGTGAAGCCTGAAACAACATAAAACACAAAGAAATTGCCCACAATTAAATTCCCTTTAACCAGAGGAAATGACTTCATTCAGGTCCAGCAAACTAAAGAGAGAGAAAGGCTGGTGACAGAGGGTCAACAGATGAACAGCACACTAGACTACATACTTCATAAAAGCAGCTTTTCACCAGATAAGTACTGCCAGTCCACTGGGAATGGTGAGATGTTTTACTGAAGCATTATGTTTTTTGTTTTGCTGTTTTATCCATCTAATCTGAGCTATTCTCCAACGCAGGGCTTCGGTGTTCATCCTGCCCACAAAACTGGATTCAAAATGGCTCCAGCTGTTACTATGTATATACAGGACAACTCTGGAATACGTGGGAAGCAAGTCAAGAATACTGCAAGAAATATGGAGCGCAGCTGGCCATAATAGAGAGCATGGCTGAACAGGTATAAAAACAAAATAAATCATGAAAATACAAAAATGATCTAATCTCTCTCTCTAATCTGTGGTCAAACTGAAAGTTTTTCAGTGTTGCACATCATTTCCACAGCTAAACAGCATTGCTAACATATCAACTTGAACTGGAAAGTTACTTTTCCTGAAGAGTTCACCAAATAATTCACTGTAAACATGCACATTAAGCAATTCGCAGTAGTTACAAAAGAAACTTTAAAAATGTTTTAGCATCACAAAGCCATTGTGATCAACAGATGATAAGCATGCAGTCCAGTTTACACTGAAAGAGAGTCTAAAGGACTGTAAACGAGATTATTTCAATATGATTATAACATTGTTCTTGTATTATGCAAATTCAGGAATTCATCAATCAGCACACTGATGGTGAATCACATTACGGGTACTGGATTGGACTCTCGGAAAAAACGGAAAAAAATTGGGTCTGGACCAATGGTGCTAAGCTTGAGAAGGGGTATGTTTTTTTGTTTTTTTTTAAACGCAACAAGAGTAATTTAAGTTTTGTAAATAGTTTGAATAATCAATTTTTTTATAATTATTTGATTTTTTTTTTTGTTACAGTAGTAAGAACCAGGATTTACGTAAATTTGCAATTGCCTGAGGTTCTCCATATTTTCCTTTCAGATTCTGGATCGATGGTCCTATAGAAAGCTACAAGTACTGTGTTCTGTCAGTGCCCAGCAAAATCCCACTGAGAAGCTGGAAATCATCAAATTGTTACAACCAAAACAAATGGATCTGCGAAGTGGAAGTTTTAACATGGCCAACCTTCCTTCAAGCTCAACAAAACTACAGTTACCCCTCACCATGAACAGAAGTCAGTGCAAAAGACAACCATCTCAGAAATCCTTTTATTTTCCAATTCATATTGATTTGTTCATGTTTCAATGTACTGACATAGACTGACATGTTTCAGAAGTCTCAGACCTGGATTAAATAGAGACATGACATCTTATTGTACCCTTCATGTCAGTCAAAAAAGCTTTAGTGAGAAAAAAAAAACAAAGCAAAAAAAGCACTTCATCCACACAGATCATGCCACGCTATTTTTAAAACGGTTCATATATATATATATATTCATATTTTGCCACTGTTATATGCATTAGACAAATGTATTACAAATCAGACCAATTAAAAAACATAACTCATGTCACCCGTTGGTCTTGAGCTTAAAAGTTTGATTTGATTTATAAGAATAAATATTGCTGTGTAAAAAAAACATGTTTGCGTTTTGTCATGTCTTTCAACCAATAGTCTAATACTTGACAGCTGCTCGAGAATTGATCTTTGTGTTTCAGCAGCCCAGATTCTGATCATCAACTACCACCGCTGTGTTTGTAGTGAGTTTGGTACAATGCGCGTTCACTTTTTGCTCTTTTTTTTCTTTGGCATGGACTCCTCAAACTGAACATTAACTACCACATCCTTCTCCTCTTTTTTGCTTCGTTTCTTTTTCTTGTTCTTCCGGTTGTTCTCCTGTCCTTCCGTTTGTGTGTCCGTTACCTGTGCTTCGGTGCTAGTGTCCTTTGTCATCACACAAGTCGAGTTCTCCACATCTGTGGATGGAGATGTTTCATAGAGGTCCATTGCGGATTTATTTTTCTTCTTTTTCTTCATACAGGCCTTCTCAGAGGTTTGTGGATAGTCAATACTGCCCTCCTGTGCTTGTTTGCTACATGCGTCTGTGGAATCTTCACTGACCTCATCTGTGTCGGCTGTCTCGGCAACCAGCTTTGACCTTTTCTTTTCCTTCTTCTTGTGAATGCCGTCATTCATCGGCAAGTGTGTTTCTCGTTCCTCTGATGTATGCGTGAAGGCTTCCTTCACGTCTACGCTGCATTCTTCATTAAGACCATCCTCAGGTACTACTTTTTCTTTGCGATTTTTCTTTTTCTTCTTCTTCGGCTTATCATTCACAGACACATCATTAGAGTCTTTCCTCTTTTTGGGTTTGCCATCGTCAATATCATTTCTTGTAAGAGCCTGTGTTATCTTATCTTCATGGATGTTATTCTCAGAGGGTCCCTCCTCCATTTTTGATTTCTTGCATTTTGTTTTCTTTTTAATATCCGGCTGTCCCGCAGCATTTAGACAATCTGTGCTGCTTGTGGATGTTTCAGCAGTGTGGTTCTTCTTACCATACTTGTTCATGAACTCCTGCTCCTGGCGCTCCAGCCGAGCCAGTTTGGCGCTCATAGTGAGTCCATGTCTGGCTCCTCTATTCACATAAACAAACACACACACATATATATATATATATATATCAGAGCTGCACGATTGATCATTAAAAGTTTCATTCGTAAATGACAATGATTCGTTTGCGTCTATTAAACCTTTGGCAAAATCACATCGTAACATTCAAATATGCCTTTGCGCCTCTTTTCAACTACACAGTATCGTTGTTTCTGGGTAACAAATATTTATATCATCACAGAAGTACTGGGTTAAAAGTTTGTAGTTCAGATATGAACCCTGATGTCTATAGAAGCGATCAAAATATAGCAAATCACCTTTTGAAAGTAACTTGTTGCTTCAAATAACTATTGAATTGATTGATTACGTCGTTATGCTTTCAAAAGATTCATTTAAAAACGTTGATTCATCCGGTAGTGAAACAAGTGAAGTATTTGAGAGAATCATTGAATCATTCATTCAAATGTTTTTTTTTTTTTAAATTACTCATTAAATCAAACATTAGAAAAAATTAGACTGCAGAAATTAACATTTTGTCAGAACCTCTAGTAAATTACATATTGTTTTGTTTAGTTGTCTGTTCAGAATCTCGGGAGAATCATGATCTCTGTTTGAAGAAAAAAGCAGGATTCTTAATTTACCCAGAATTGTGCTGCACTAACATATATAAGAAACCAACATTATAAAAAAAATATTTTTATTTGTTTTTATTATTAAAAACTAATAGACCAAAAAAACCTCCAAACATTTTAAAATTTGGTCTCCGCAACTATAAATTTAACTAAAATTTCTAAAACTGAAAAAAAATTACTCAAAATGAAAACAGAAAATATTTAACAAAGCTAATTCAAGATATTATTCGTATATAATAAATACTAAAATAACACTAGTCTGACAATGTTAGGCTATCTATGATATTCCTGCTCAAATGTGATAGAAAATGGGTCAATGCTACGAGTTCTTGTAGTATTTTTTATATCGCTTTGACTAACATGATTTATTGCAAGGATACTGTGGATCTGGATGCATCATAGTAAACTTTAGGAGATCAGAGCTTACTTGTGTGCTGTACGTCCTCCACAAGCTTTTAGCAGTTCTGTGTCAGACAGCCTTAAAACAGACAGACAAAAATTAAGACTGTTGAGCAGGCTGAAAGCATAAGTGGATCTTGAAATCTAAAAAAGGATATTTACTGTCCCTGCATGCCACATATAGAAACATCTGCAAGTGCATGCTTGGTCCCGAATATTACACAGTCAGTGCTTCCAAGGCGGGCCCCCAGGTATATTAACGGCGGCCCAAGTATATTTGGAGACACATTTTGGCTTTTATTATTTTTACCCGCCCGAGAAAATAAAACCATCCGTGATCAATTAGCTAGTGGAAAAACTCCCCTCGCCCTATATGTTTCATACCTGCTCGTTCAGCGGTTCAGACTGCTTCAAAGTGATTCCCAATCAATGAATAGTGCACATTTATGACAAGCGATTGCCAATGAACTCGAGTTGATAAATTATGACTTCATATAATGTGTTTTAGAGACAGATATAAGAATGCATATTTTATCTCTCTCTCATCTGAAGCATCAGCCCGCAATAGTACAGACATTTAAAGAGTCCCTGTGAATTTCAGGCTTCTTTATATTTAAAAGTCATGCGGCATTATGCCTCTGAGCATTACAGGTATTTATGCCTTACACAATAAATTGTATTTAATTTTATGCATTTTAACTTTGAACTATAGTAGTCTTTGGCTGCGATATACTCCCCCACATGAAGAAAAGCCTAAGAACAATATTTTAGCCTAAAGCCTAAAATAGATTTTACTAATATCAGTAAAATCTGTGTCCCATTCACTGAGAGAGGCAATATATGACAAAGCAAGGAGAACTCTTCCATTGAAAAGCTGTAATTTTGTATAATTTACAATGCATAATTTTAGTATGTAATTAAAATTAATTTTAGTAAATAAAAATCTTGTTAAAAAACACATTATTTGTCGTTTGTCATATGTATGTAGACTATTTGTGTGTGCCCTGGGTAATAGAAGGATTTTTCACCTGGCTACCACCCCAAGTATATTTCAAACCTGTGGGAAGCACTGTATAATGATATTATATAAAAGAATGTAAAGAATTTAATGTCAAACTATTTTTAAAGGAATATGTCACAATTTCATACTACTGGAAACTCATACTTGGTAGAGCTGGAAAGGTCCAGTTTCTGATCCTCATCTTCAGAACTGCTACTGTCATCTGAATCCGAGGTCTTTTCTGACTGCTTCTCACCCGACAGCAGCGTAGCTGACTGAGAATGAAGAAAGATGACTTTAAAACAATTGCACAATCTGAATGCTCAATTATCACTCCATAAATGCTTGGAGTATTTATTTTCATTGATTACGCGTGCAGTTTATGGTTTTGTACCTTGACAAATCCATACAGCATGGACTTGGCTTGCAGAGCCTTGCGTGGCTTCTTATTAGAGATGAATCCATCACTGTCGTCATCCGACTTCTTCACCATCACGCCACTCTAAACCACAATGACAACATCAGATGAGCCAACATTACAAACGCACATTTCCTCATTCACAAAAAACCCAGTTTCCTACTGCTATCAAATTTTTTATTTTACTTGCCTGCGCCGTTTCCACAACCAGACTGGATGAGGCTTTGTTAAAAACATGGTCCCACCAGTGGAAACTGAACTGCTCGCCTTCCTTATGGCCCATCTGAAGACAAACGATCCATAAACACAAATGTAAGATTCATGAGGGCAACAACAGCTGGAGAATTTAAAAAGATAACCTAAAACTAAAGGCAGTTAACATGACCTGCAGTAAGATATGCTTTACTTTGCCTACAACTGTTGACGACAGCATGTTTGATTTCTACGGTGGCCGAGAGAGGTCAACGCGCTGCGAATAAGAAAACACATGCAAATAAAAAACCGTGATCATCAGTTTGACAACACATGTGCTGCAAATCCTCACAACACATGCAAACTCAAAAACGCACTGCATATGCAAAAACGCGCTACATTTACAAAAAGAGCTGCAAAGAGCACAAAACACAACGGAAATGTTTCAAGGGAGACCCCAAAAAGTGACGGACCTTACTTGACAACAGCACAGACTAAAAAATATTAAAATTTATTATGTAGGCATTAACTCCATGTAATGTGTTTCACTAACAGAAAAGTGTTTTAATATGTGGCATTGTTGTTAACTCATTAAACTTTAAGCGATAATTTAGTGGATGATTTAAAAATATTGGTTAATCATCTGTAGCGTACTAATGTGACGTAATCGTAACGGCCGCCTGAGGCGCTCGACGACCACGTCATCAGTGAGCGTGAGCTTCTAGCAAACTGAAAAACACTTTATTAAAAATAACGAATACATGAAATAATGTACAGTTGTTTATTTTTGTTTGGAGTTTTTAAATAGTATTTCATGATTGTGAACACACTGTGCACTCAAATGCCGTGCACTATATAGGGATTAGTGAATAAGTTGAACTGGTTTTGGACACACGTCCTACTAAGGTCCGTCACTTTTTGGGGTCCCCCTTGAAACATTTCCGTTGTGTTTTGTGCAGCGCTTTTTGTAAATGTAGCGCGTTTTTTGCATATGCAGCGCGTTTTTGTGTTTGCATGTGTTGTGAGGATTTGCAGCACATGTGTTGTCAAACTGATGATCACGGGGTTTTTTATTTGCATGCGTTTTCTTATTCGCAGTGCGTTGACCTCTCTAGGCCAGCGTAGATTTCTGTACAATTATTATATATATATATATATATATATAAAATCTAACACGTGTATGATAATAATAACTATTATTATTATTATATATTATTCTAACCTCATACTAAGAAAATTACATTTCAAAGATTGTAAATTTGCAAAAGCTAAGGAAAAAACACCATAATTACTGTTATCAAATAAACTTTTTAGAGTTAAACAAATAAACTTCATTCCCACGTTGTCAACTAGCCTTATGCTTTATTCACTGTAACTGTGAAAAAACAACAACAACCCAGAAACAAAACAATAAATCTCTCACTTACCCCTCCTTTACCACACTTAATGTTGACTTTAATAGCCTCTGAGATGCCATTCTCTGATCTGCCCAGACCTTTACCTGCAATACAACAGTCCAAACATCAGCCATTATCAACAGATTGCTCAGGTGTCATTTTTGCCTAAAATCTCTTCTGCTTTCACCTTTTTCCCATCCGTATCGCAGAAGCTGCTCCTCCGCGAATTTTAATCCTGTACTCTTTTCTTGGACCATTTCTGCCATTTCCAGAACAACTTCTCAGAATCTGAAAATGTTTAGTTAGTAAAACACTGATTAGGCAACATTAAATATGCATGAATTCGGAGTAGTTTTTCAATCTTTTAAAAAACAACAACGATAAACCCAATAAAACTAACAATAATTTTAGGCTCGTACCGCGAAAAAAGAGGTAAATAAGCAATAATTGCTACCACGCGTTGAGCAAGGAAGCAGACATGACACAGGCTGGGTACCTATGGAAAGCGAAAAGGGTCATTGCTCGATATTAACGGAACGCGTAGGTTTAAAGTTGACAAATCCATATAAATGCAACTTGGTTTATATCAGGTTCAACGGGTTTACAACGCTCGGTAAAACCTTCTTTGCCAACTCAGTTTTTTTTTTTTTTTTTTTTATCTATCAATTTATTTTTTATTTATCGGAAAATGTGTTACAGAGACATCAACGTACAATATATAACATCAAATATGTAACAAATAAAAGTACTAACTCAGGTTTAATCTAGAGTTTACCTGAAAGTGACATGTGCAGCAAAAAGCCATTCAGACTGAACACGGAGAGCATCAGTCTGATTCTCTTCTCACGTGACACAGCACGTTTTTTTTTCTCTGAAATCGTGATCATCAGAGTTTATCGCACTCAACTTTCGAAATGGGAGTCCAAACCTGCTGAGCAGGTTAGCTATGTAGTGTAAGTTACCATCGTGATAAAACCCGATAAAAACCAATCGATCTTGTGCCTGAAAAAACTGTTTGCTCAAACTAATCTCAATGCAATTAAGAGTAATCCCTTACTTTATATAAAGTATTTTATATAATGCACTATATGATACACACACACACAATCAGATATTACAGACCCATAACATATTCGTAATATATTTCACAATATTATAAATTTTTAAAAATTAAGCGCTATGGTTAATTATATATTTGTGTGAAATAATTCAATCTCCCACAGAACCTGGTATAAATAGTCAATTTATTATTCGCCTCTCCAGATTACCTACAACTTTGTGCATTGTTGTCAAAACTAACATCTGAAGCAAAATAAAAACAAAACCACCCTGATATAAAAATACTGTACATGCCCCCCCATATGTTCATATATTCACAGAATATACAGTCAATCTGTCAAAAATCTGTCATGTTGGTGAGAATCTGCTGGTTAGTGCTTTACAATCAATTTTTTTCCTGCATCTTTTAACCTATCAGTGTTTCAGTTTGTGCTCCTGAAGGGCCATAGAATTTGTCCACCAATGGTAATACAATAATCAGGCCATAGCAGAACCTTAGCTGTTTTTGTGCTACAATTCTTCCATAATAACTTCTGTGTGTTGGCTTTGTATGGTTAGCATGTGTCTGATAACATCTTCATATTTAATGGATTTATACTTCATATGTAACAGAGAGATCTTCACCATGCTTAAATGTCTTTGGCTAGTGTTAGTGCAAGACAGTGGGTTTATGTGCATGACCAGTCTCCAACTAGAAGAAGTTCATCTGTGTTTTATTGCACAATAGTTCATGTGGATGGAGAGGTTTGATCCTTGCATGACTACAAGGCTCAGTCCTGCTCCTCATCAGTGGCAGACTGCTGCTCAGCAGCCTCGTCCTCTGAGCTGGCCTGACAAGCTGACGTATGGAAGAGACGCATCAGGTCCCGAAATCTCCTTGAAACCTGCAGAAATTTTGATGTTGAAAAAGGCACAGAAAAGAATGGTAAAATTGCTTATTCCTGGATCAAAGATCAATGCAGATCTGTAACAATATTTCTGGTACCTCACTGGCTGTTTTGTTTCCAAGCTGCTCTGCCACAGACTGAAAGGTGCTCTGATTGGCTCCTTGCTGCTGACAGGCAGTAAGGATCACTCGATCAGCCTCTCTATGAACCAGATCATAAGAGGGCAATGTAAAACACAAGAACCATTAAATGATGCTGAAAAACTGATCTGTGGCTGTGCTCACCTGGTCCAGAGAATGACCCTCTCTCCACTGGGAGTGAGGGAGATGTTTTTGGCACACACAGGTGAGTCTAAAGCTGGGCACAGTGTGCTCTGCTGAGTGGCATCTCTCTCTCCTGATTCAACTGAATCATCTTCATCCTTACTGTGCTTCTGTGGAGACGTATGATGCTGCTCATCCTCTTCGTTTTTCTTGTTGTCTTCTTCGTTCTGTATTTTTTGTGCCTCTGGGATGGGTGAAGGAGGTCTCTCTCCTCCCTCCCACACAGGCTTGTCACCTTCTGCAAGAGCAAGTACAGAATATTTTTAATAAGTTTCAGAGAGGTTTGTAGTTTCAGTTGAACCGTCAGTACAATTTATATTCAGTAACTTAAATGACAGATTATAGGGTAGTCACAACACCAATAAATATGTGAATGAACACTCCTGAGCCCTGCATTTTAAAAAATATTAATGTAAATATTAGCAAATATCAAAAGTATATAAAGTCTCTTGTAAGGCTGTATTTATTTAATCAAAAATTGTGAAGTATTACAACTTTTAAAAAATAATTTTAATACATTTCATTTCTGTAATAGCAAAGCTGAATTTTCAGCCATCATTGCTCCAGTCTTCAGTATCACATGATTCTTCAGAAATCATTCTAATATGCCGATTTGCTGCTCAAGAAACATTTATTTTGAAAACAGTTGTGTTGCTTATTTTTGTGGAAACCACAATTCTTTTATGAATAGAAAGATTTATTTAGAATATAAATGATTTTGTAGCAATAGAAGTGTCTTTACTGTCCCCTTTGATCAACTTAATGCATACTTGCTTAATAAAAGCATTCATTTAAAAAAAAAAAAAAAAAAATCTTCTCAGTAAAAATACCTCTAAGATGCTGATTTTAAATCATTAAAAACCTGCCTGATTTAACCAGAAAACAAGCATTTGAAAAGGCTTTACCACTATGTGGACTGTTTGCTCCACTGCCAGTCTCATCTTTAACCTCTTTCTCTGCCTCTCCATCCTCCCCTTGTCCTCTTTCCTCTTCCTTTTCTTCCCCTCCTCTTTCAGATTGCGTATCAGCAGAAGGAAAAGCAGAATCACGACTTTTCAGCACCTTAGAGCCATTAGTGGCCTGTTGACCCATAAAAACAAATAAGAGTCCTACTCAGTGCGTGAAAATAAAATTAGGAAATGTGGTCTCCATCAAAACATCTCCTTAAAAATAAGGGTGGCAATTACACATATTCCAAAACGTTACAGCAAACACACAAAGCAAGCACCTTGTTGCTATGACAAGGCAAGCATCCTTTCCTCTTATGCCTGCGATGTTTGGCATCATGGCTGGAGTCATGACAGGGACAGGAGCAATCTTTCTCAGGCCAATCACAGTCCTGAACAAAAGTACGACATTAACAACTAAACAAGAATGGGAAAAACAACTGAATTCAATGGAATGAACAACACGAAGACACCTTGTAGTTGCTATGCGTGCGCATTTCTTTCCTCCTCTTGCTCCTGCTGCTGATCTGTCGAACTTTGTGCGACTCCTCATCCTCCTCTAGATCAGGGAGTGTGACCTCTTCAAACCCTCCCCATACACCTCCTCTAGAGCCTACACTCATTCCCGTTTCTCCATCTGTCCCAGTGACCATGTCCTCCGGCCAAACTGCCTCTTCAAACTGCCCAGGACGTGCTGGAGGTGGACGCATCTCATCAAAAAACATCCAGAATTCTCCCTGTAGGTGTGTGTGGCCCTTAAGAAGGGTGGCCATCTGTGCTTTGAGCTGATTTACAAATGCAGAAATAAAAGGGATTTTAGAGGAAAAGTCTGGACTATAAACGGTCTAAGCCAGTGGTTCCCAACATGTTTCTGCCAGGCCCCTTTTGTAGAGAAAAATATTTTCAAGCCGAACCACAGTGGTTCCTCTTTTCACTTTGAAACAATTTAATGCATTCTTACTGATTACAAAAGTCTTACCGACTGCAGAAAAACCTTTCAAATTTATTGATCAATCCATCTATCCGTACCTCTTCAACACCAGCAGGATTGAGAGGACTTCCACTCTGCAGCGCTCTCACTATCTTCTGGTAATGAGATGGATTCTCCCCAAAACTGATCTCCAACTGACGCAGAAACCGACGGCTCCTCTCAAAGGCCTGCTGCTCCTCAAACTAGGGATGAGAGGGAGAGGTTGGGAGATACAGATAAAGTTTTGTTTTCTTTTTTAGCACTGACATTAATCAAATGACTTGTTATTTGCCTGGAAAAATTCTCATTTTTGTCTATAAAATAATTGTAAGTACCAGCCCACACTCCAGAGCTTGTTCGGGTAAAAGGAAAGCTGCAAAGTCCTTGAGGAGCTCAGGCCAATCTTTGAGGAGAAGTTTCAGCTGGGAAAACAGCTCTACAACACTGCGGCTCTCTCCTGCCTGGTCAAATTCATAAAGAAGCCCTAAAAACTCCTCCACCTTGCCAGGGATGTCTTGCAAGACCTCACGCACCTATAACAGCACAAGAAAAGGAGTGCAGATGACAGAAAGAGAAATTAGTGTTTCTCTAATTATTGTTGTAAAGGAGATGTGTCAAATATACAATTGGCCTGACCCTGTTGAGATAAGCCTGGGCAAAAGCCATGTCTTTGCTCTCTCTCATTGGATCATTGTCCAAAATGTGGTCATCATACAGTAGCAGGAGCTTTGAGGCATCTTTACTGCCTCGTTCCTGACGTCGACCACGCTTCAGACTACGAGGGGGTGGACGACCACGGCCTGTAAAAATAAATAAACTACATTCACTGAAACACTTCATATTGGAAAACCAACCAAGACAGTAGGCTCATTTCAACTTGACAAAACCAAAATCAACAATTTTATTGTGCTGACCTCTTCCACGGCCGCCTCCTCTCCCGCTGATCTGTGGGGGGTCATCACCCAGTGGCGCATCTCCCTCAGGAAGCTTTCCGCCTTCTCCCTCCCCTGCTTCTATCTCATCACCCTTTATTGCCCCATCATCCTCATCCTCAGAGTTTTCCTCCTGTGAATTCTGGGAAGCAGGGGAGTTTTGAGAGTTTGGGGACGTAGGGGATGTTGGGGACATGGGCGAATTGTCCTCCTCTGAGTCTCCCTCTCTGCACAACCTCCTCTCCGATGCCAACCAGGTCAACTTTTCCATTGTCTCCTACCGAGGGAACACAGAAATAAAGCTTTCAATGAAACTAATTTGTAAAAAGACATGGAATACACTGACTCAATTTATTGTCTACAAAACTAACTTCAAGTTCTTAATAATACTAATACTTCATAATACTTCACATCACAATTAGGAATGCATGATAGATCAGTTGCATATTAGATATCGGTTTATATTAGATTTTTTTTTTAAATTTATTGGTATCAGCTAACCTTTAAAAACACTCATTTAGGAACCTTATTGCATGCAATATTACAAATCTCAAAATGAGAATATGCCTTTTTTCATACTCCACATTATAATACAGTGATGCCTAAATGAATTTATATCATTTAAAATGATTGATTTTGTGTTTTGTTTTTAATTTATTTAGACAACAATATCAAATTTCAATATCTGCTATCACTTTTAACATTAAAATATAAAATCTATGCCATAACATGAAAACACATTAGAATTTGAAAACCAATGTGTGTACCTAATATTTTAAATATCAAACTGATGCAATTGCTATTTTTTGTTGACATTTTCTGAAAATGTAAACAAACCTGAAGTTCTGGAACAGACAGCACAGATTCCTCTGATGCCGATGACATCACTTCCTCCTCATCTTCATCCTGTGTGAGATCATCAAAATCCTCTTCTTCCTCATCCCGCTCTCCATCTCCATCTTTTTCTCCATCTCCATCCTTGTCTTCTCTTCCTTTATCACCACTTCCACCTTCATCCCTTTTTCTGCCACCTTCTCCCTCACTGTTCTTCTCTCCTTTATCTTCATCACGCTCTCCATCTCCCCCACTCTCCCTTTCCTCGCCCCGCCCAACATCCTCATTCCCGCCGCTCTGCTTCTCTCCCCCACTGGACTGTTGCTCCTTCCCATCTCCAGTGCTGTGTTTGCGCACTCCCTGTGTTTCCTGTCTGCCAGAGCCTGGCCGGACAAGAGGACACTCCTCAGTATCCGTCTCCATCCTCTCGGAGGCTTCAGCAGCACAGTTCCTGCTTGCATCCATGTTGGTCAAACAGGAGTCGGGGCTGCAAGAGGACTCTGAAAGTGTCAAGAGAGGACTACCAAACAGAGCACCTGCCATTTCCTCTTCCCATCTATCTCCATCCATTTCCTCATCCTCTTCCTTTCTTTCTCCAGAATCCTCTCCACTAATTGGCAATGGTGTGGATCGTGTTATGTTTAAAGGCACCTCAGTCCTCTCTGCGGAGGGAGCTGGACTGTCAGAACAGGCGGTCTGCTGGGATAAACTCCCAGGTGCGCATTCAGTAGGAACCAGAGCAGGTTGGTTCAGAATCAGTGGGTCTTGGTGTAGAAGTAGGAATTGAGGAACTCCAGTAGGTGAAATGGCCTGAACCAGAACAAACTGAGAACTGTCTGCTGCTGCTGATGTCAGAGGAGAGAACATGGGGCTTTGACCGTTCTGAACACTATTCGAGGCATTTTCCATGGGCTGTGTACTAGGGACTAACTGTAAGACAACATCTTGAGAGGGAGATGTGACCACCCTCTGTTTGGTGGCAGTCAGGTGAGGTGCATGGGCTGGGATAGTGTTATCCAATTGAAAATTCTGTGTAACATTTAAGGACACTGGTTGATCCATAACAAAAGCAGGGCTGTTTATGTTTCCTACTCTCCCAGAATGCAAGGGCAACAGCCGGGGAAGCTGGGGGGCTGGTTTCAAAGGAGCAAGTTTTCTAGGCATGGTTCGTTTCTTGCGTTTCTCGGACATCTGCTGCATGCCACATGTCCTGACTGACTCAGTACCAAGTAGAGGCATGTCACATGGGGGTACCTGAACTACAGTGGGGGGCAAGTTGGCAGAAAGATGTGCTGGGTTACCAGCCCCCAATTCTGGAGTAACATACTGAAAATTAATAGGACAAGAAGTGTTCAATGGGACAGTACCATGTGCAGGAGTCAAAGAGGGCTGAACCAATGGGAACACCCCATTTATAGGAGTGCTAGGTGCTTGGGCCAATAATATTACACCATGTGCTGAAGGTGGTGTGGAGACATTGGTCAATACATTCCCTGAACCTGTGGGACACGGAGGGGCTTTCGCCAATGGTGTGAGAGTAGGACGGGCGAAACCAAACAGACGGCGAGATTTGGGCTGTGAAGGGCGACTTACACCTTGTGCAGGATGCAGACGCAGAGAAACACCTTTAGGGAGGAATGGTGGGAAGCGTGTTCCTTTTGGGAATGACAGGGTAGGAGATTTGGTGGTGGAGTTCACCTGTAAACTGCTCTGACAAACTGCCCTGTGGATGCATGGTAAGCTTTTCTGTAAAGACAATTTTGAAACCATTAGGACTGCGCATGAAATCAGATTGATACTTTAAAAAAAAAAAAAAAAAAAATGTAGAATTTCTTTTAAATAGGTTTCAGTGAAAAAGTCTAGGGAAGTAGTTCTGAACTAAGGTGAACTTTCAGGTGGTCCAGAATAAGAAATAATTTAGTTTGAATTATTTGAATAAAAAACAGACTAAAATGTACAATTGTTGAGTTTATTTTTATTACAATAGAAGTATCAGGAAGATATCAGTTTAGATAGGAAAGCCTTCGAATATTATCTCTGGGAAAAGGGGGGCCTTGAAGGTTGAGAACCACTGGTCTAGGGATTGTAATACCTTCAGCCAGTTTGGCATTACGTCCTGCTCTCTCTCCACAGGAGGGCGCTCCTCTCCAGGTACCACAGGTCTGCACATCACCGGCAAAGGAAGAACCACACGATTCTGGCAGTAAAACTAGGAACATACAACATTACTTTGTCATGATAACATGTAACTCACATTAATTATGACTGAATATTATATTACAATTTAAATTTTCAAATGTCCACCACCACAAATACTAGTGTATATGAAGATGAGCAGATAAACAGATGATCTACAAATCACCTTGATTATGTTGTGTGGGCTTCTGACAGACGCCATTTCCTTTACACGTGCACGCAGCTGCTCTTGACGCTTGGGCCGGATCAGGTAGCGGCTCATCAGGTGATATGGGAACTCTGTTTGAGCAAAGTGCTTTAACCCCAATACTATCAGACTACAGAGAGATGAGAGCAGGGGAAGAAAGAGATGCAGAGGGTGAATTGGGTGAAGGTATGGATCAATGCTTCTTTAAGTGTTTCCTAGGTGGTGTCAGTTGTGCAGACTGAATGAATGTTTTGATACTTTAAACTGCATAAAGCCCATATCAACTTTTCTTCCTTCGAGGACCAATTCCAGCATAATGAATTTGACATTTGCAGTCAAAAGGAGTAACTTCTCAAAGAAGGTACTTCTTTCCACCTTAGATACAGACGTAAACTTATATTATTGTAGATACCCTGTGAAATTCAAACAACGTACATTTCTTTTCTGCATTAATGAGGATTTTTTTTTTTTAAATCTTCAATTTACTTATGAAAAGTACTTGTATGACTTTATATATAAGCAATGCAGTTTCCGTAAATACGGATTTATTGCACTACAATAAAAAATAGATCTAAATGAACTATTTCAAATTGGTTCTTTTAGTAATTGCCTAATTTTTCCATGGGAAGGATGAAATATGTATGTAAATTCTCCACTACTTTCACAGACTGTTAATGACCGAATAAAAACATTTCAATAAAACGCTCAAATATTCACTCCCATGAATGAACCTAGATGAGGTAGACAGTAAGAGCTATTTGTACCAGTCTTCTCCTTTGGTGTAGTAATGTTTTCTGCATGGGCGATGCAGGACTGGATCCAGACTGCAGTGTGGTAGAAGCTCTGGGTACAGAAACACAGAGCGTGTGGCGAACAACCATGCAAGACCAGCAGGGAGAAATGGGTACGGATGAGCTACAGAAAAAGAAAACAAACTGCCATCAGATATATATACACACACATCCATGCATGTGCTCTTCTCTTGATTTATTGGCTCATATGAATTCATTATGAGATGCCTGACCTGAGTGACGGCGAATGGGTTTGGGAGGAAGATACAGAGGAGACGGACATTGCTTTAACTCTTCCAACAAGTTAAGGGAGGACTCCAAGTTACACACCCTAAAGATGCTTCTAAAACTCGGATTAACCGCTGACCTCCCCTCTTCTGCCCGCTCTGCAAATGACAGCAACTCCCCCTATTAACACAGCACAGGAAACAATTATAGTGCCGTTACAATACTACAAACCAACCCTCTACAATGCAATTAAACCAGCAAGACCAAATTTCACGCTACGTGACTGAAAAATGTCTGCAATTAGCCAAAGGCTAGAAAAATTGTACGATTTCACTCGCCTGTGATTGAGTTATTGGTAAAACAGTAAGTTTAGCACAGAATCACCGGCTGAGCTTTACACACCATCGCTAGGCTGAAAGCACCCTATGTTGCCTTCTCTCACACACCCGCTTAAACCCCTAATAAACAGTAAGTCAATCTATGTGTTGAGTGAACAAACAGTCGAGAAATAAAACGCATGTGTACAGTATCCGTATATTGGACCTGTGTATTGTCGTTAAAGTGACAGAGGCCTAATATTCCTACTGCTGTCTGTGTTTTTAATGTAAACCAACTATAAAAGTGGTTTCTATACAATTAAAAAAACCTCACAGCTATTGACTGAAAAACGTTTGTAACAACTTTAATAAGGTTTCATCCATTTTTAATTTATACCGTGAAGTGTTATTTTACATTTGATTACATTAATTTCTGCATCTAATCTACCTAATCTGTATAACTACTGAGAGATCTACCTGAAAAGCACAGAATCTTCATTTGAATCTTTTTTCTATTGGTTTATTTCTATGGTTTCTTTTTTCTATTGAAATTTATATTTTATATTTATAAAGAATTTTCTCATTTGCATTGTTAAGCAATCCATTTAAAAAGTCTGGCAAGTAAAAATAAATAAATTTACTAGCAAATAGTGACTCAAGCTTCTGTGTGTCTGTAGAGAGCTGCAAACGGTAAACAATTTTAGAAAAAGTACTCAAATTTATTTGATTTTGAGCGATACAAAAACTAAAATGACATTCTGAACAACATTTAGACAAAGTGTAATTAACCTTTTTTTTGTTTGCCCTAGAAATGTGGCTTCTAAAGTGATGTTAAAAGTGTTAAATCTTCCGCTTCATATCACATTGTGTTTACTTTTTGTACGTAAAATAAATTAAAATCTTGGAAATAATAATCTTTTTTAAACAAGATAAGGGGAAAATGACATTTATGGAAAAGGGAAGGGGAAAATTAAATGAATTTTTTTTCACAAAGGGAAGAAAGCGAGAAAGGGCAGAGTAAAAGAAAATGCATTTAATTTTCTTGTCATTTTGGTTATATAAAAAAGAATCTGACAAGCAACAAAAGCAGCTGAGAATCATTTCTTCATGTTAAGACTGAAAAAAAGAAAACATAAATTGAACAATCTATGTTTATCACATGGGAGAAGCAACAGGCTGTTCAACCAGGCAGAGAACCTGAAGCGTGTTCAGTCTTTTCTTGAGCCTTAACGTTTCTAAAAAAACAAAACAAGACAATGATGTGTTGTTTAAGCAACAATTTTCTTACCAGGAAATGTTTAGTGGTTTGAGCTTCATTCTGTAGCGCCCCCACTGGGTTGCACAGCATATTGACTTGTGTCAGTAACTGGACATGCTGCAAGAAAACAAATAGACGAGCAAAAAAAAAAAAAAAACAGTTAAATCTTAAATCAAATTTAAATCATACCAGCATAACATAAGAGCTTTTAAAATGTTTTTCAATATTTTTTCCACACTCATCAAACAAGAATCAACAGCTCTTTTGTAAAAGATTAGATTCGTGAGACCAGGTAACCATTTAAGAGTAAATTAAGAGTGTTTAAAATGGTCTCTTACTTGCTGTATTTGCTGCTGGAGCTGTATTCTCTGAGGAGACGTGACCATAAGAGGACAGCTTTGCTGCACAAGAACCATGCCGGGCACAGGTGCATGCTGGGTGGTCCGAACCTGGTTCTCCCGTCGCTGCTGCAGAGCATCCAGCTGCAGTCTAACGGTCCGCCTGCATGCTGTCAACATGTGTGCCAGCGGCTGCTCAAATCTGATGACAGACACACAGAAACATACTGAATCTGAAGAAAGTGAGGGATGTTTGTAAATGTGTACTAGAAGCACTAATAATTATTGCAAAGCAAATGACACTTTGATGGGAGAAAGTTTGAATTGTTCTGAATTAGCATTCTCATCACTAGTGATGCATGACACATCAGTACCTTATCATTTACTGGACTATATTAAAGATTTTTTTCAATTGAATGTATCAGCCGATATTGAATTGTATGCTCATTTCCTCCATTTATTCTTCTAGTAAATCTTTGTAGTCATTGAATACTAACTTATCACATTTCAAAATGATTAGCCATTTTCCATACATTGTTGCGATGCCTAAATTGACTTATAGCATGTAATTTATTTAGACAGAACAAAATATAATTTTAATCTATTTATCTGTTTATTGTCTATTTATCGACGATAATTATCAGCTTAGTCATCCAGAGTTTAAATAAAATAATAAAAAAGACTATTGTCATTGTAATCACAGTCATCAAATTGGATTAGCTAATTAAGCAGACCGAGTCTTTTATACTCTCTGTACTCTAGTAAATGACCATTACAGGCACAAGTCCTCGCCATTTACACACACTCAGTGTGAAAGAGACAGCACAGACGTCAATGTACCTCGTTAACATTTAAAAACCCCATCAGCCACATCTCTGTCTGTACCCAGAACACAGTGACGCACAGAAATCACATTCACACAGTGCAAGCTGTAATGACCCCTTCACTAGGTAAATAATAAGCTGTAATGTCCATCTCTTGACAGTTTTGTGCTGATTGACACTAGTATTTCTGTAACAATGTTAAATTACACATATCCTTAAAGAACATAGAGGTCTGATGTGACAGGTTTTAAATAAGGGCTCAGACAGGGACTGTTATAATATTAGTAAAAGGGCCATATGTTATAAGGGAAGCCCTTTGAGTAGGTGTCAGAGGTTTGTTTGTGTGTGTGCGCGTACGTGCATGCAGCGGTTATCTGTTCCAGTAAATGAGCTCTATTTAAAGCCTCTGTGCCTGGATTCTGCACGTAGCACAGGCATATAGTGAAATCTTTTCAGCACATTCGCAGTGACGTATAGACCTGCACCTGTACAGTACTCAGCAGTGGGGGATGTGATTTGTGTGCATGTGTTCAGTCTATACTGAATGTGTACATGTATCTCTGCAGTGTCCATTCTATATCCCGGGTCTACGGTGAAACAGTCGGACACATTAGAGCATTTCTCTACCTCCCTACCCAAACAGATACAGCATTCCTTGGCTGCTCTGTCCCAGAGGGAGGATTCATCTTGAGGGTGTTTTAACATGTCTCCTTGCTTTGTACTGTTAGAAACTGTTTTGTACAGTTTTATTTTATGCTAGAGCGCAAATGCATATGGTTTTCTTTATTGCAAAAAGACAGACACTGTATATATAGTTGAGCCTTGGACTAGGCGGAGTGTGTGTTACCTAATGGCTTGAGGAACATTGAATTGTGGAGTGTCACTGGTCTCCTCATCACGTTCCTCATCTTCTTCATGACCTTCCTCATCATGTTCATTGGCTGCCAACTCATCATGGAACTGAAGAAGAGGAAATGAGTGAGGAATAACTGGCTTTAGTTTGTTTCTGTTAGTGTTAATTTCTCTTACCGTCTCAAATAGCTCTTCCATGAGCTCATTGACCTCCTTCTCTGCAAAAGAGAGTGCAAATAATTACTAAAAGCAAAAACTTTAAACTGATGGGTTAGTTTAATCTACAACTCTTATAAAAACCTACTTGTGATACGAACAGCACGGTCATTTCGATAATCCTCCAAATCGGGCTCATCTAGATCATCTAAAAAGTTATATTCAGGGTCATCATCTTCATCAGCCTCTTCTAAAATAAAAAAAGAGAGAATCATCAGAAGAACTGTATTTTTCACTTGTAAGAATTCACACACAGAGCAGTGATGCTGAAAAGGAATTGGGGAAAAGGTCAGGTGAAGACAAACATGAGTGGAAAAAAACAGGAGGTAGGTACTTAATCACTGACTCGCACACACATTAAACTAGTCTCACACAGAGGAGGCCATTTAGACATTTAAGAAAAGTGCTTTGACAGCACCTGTCTGAGTGCAATGGGCATGACAGTGATTTGTTTAAAGGGCATGATTACACTTGCTGGTTCACTGGTTCAGCCAAGGCCAGAAAAAGAATGATAGAGGTCAAAAACAGCCCCAAATAATATCAACAGTTTCGGGTCGGAACGATTTTTTTAAATGATTTTGACTGCTCACGAGACTGCATTAATTTTATCATCAAAAAACAACAACAACAAAAAAAGAACTGGTAAAAACAGAGGATATGTGAAATATTAACACTTATTATGAATAATACATTTTTAAAATGTCATTTATTCTTGTGATGGCAAAGCTGAATTTTCAGCAGTTATTTCTCCAGTCTTTAGTGTCACAAGATCCTTCGGAAATCATTCTAACATTCTAATTCTAATGATTTGTTGCTCAAGAAACATTTCTCATGAAAACATTTCAAGTCAAGTCAAGTCAAGTCATCTTTATTTATATAGCGCTTTTTACAATGCAGATTGTGGCAAAGCAGCTTTACATTAATAAGAAAATGGTGTCATTGTGCAGCTTATTCTATATATTATTGATTCATTCCGTTCCAAATATTAGTAGTTATTAGTCTAGTTAATTTATGTATATCAGCACTGCAGAAAACAGTGACGTAATCGTCCGGCTCAGCTCAGTTCGCATACAACGGCGCCAATGCAGGCATATCAAAAACACTGCTGAATATCAAGCAAGTGTCCCCAACGTAAGCAAGCCAAAGGCAACAGCGGCAAGGAACCAAAACTCCAACAAATGGAGAAAAAAACCTCGGGAGAAACATTTGTGGTGCTTGGTACTTTTGTGGAAACTGATCCTTTTTTTCAGGGTTCTTTGAGGAACAGAAAGTTGAAAAGAATTAATCTAAAAGTCACTTTTGATTTTTCAAATTTTCAAAATTAGTGTAAATGTTACATTTTTTGGTTAACATTTCAAATGTTTTAAAGAGTGGCTTTTGCTTCTTTCAACTTGTGGTCGGCATGTTAATAAATACATTACTGTACAAAAAAAGACCTGAATTAAACCAATTTTAACATAAATATTACTACTAATAACTATAATAATCAATCATTTAATTCATCAAATTTAAAATAAAAGGGAAATATAATCATGCTGCGAACATAATCAAAACAAAACGCAGGTCATGTGCATTACACACTCGCCTTCATTGTCCAGGTGAGAAATCATGAGTCCCTGAAGCCACTGGGTCCATTCACGGTCCTCTGGTGTGGAGACGTTATCGTACATATCTGGTGTGATGTCTGGTGCACGGAGCTCTGCCTCCAGCTGATCCAGAGGGACGTCCCGCAGTGGACGTTTTGACCGAGTACGGCAGGCTACCAGACTGTCATTCGGCTCCCCTCCACCGCCATTGCTTAGAGCCTTCAGCAGGCAGACAGATATGACACACTGAATTTATAGAGAACCATATATAGTATGCAGAGGGATTTTTTTGTTTGCATGTGATTCAGTACCTGGTAAGGCTCCATGCAGAGAGGACTGAGTTCAAGTTCTTTATCCACAGCATGGAGTTTCTCAATGAAGGGGTCAGGGGCCCTAACGGATCGTGAGGGGCCACAGGACTGAGGAGGTGGGGCAGGGGGACCCATAGGCACTGCCTCAACTCTCAAGTGCCTGGAGAGCCTGGGCTTCTGTCATAGAGATTGAGGGGGACAAAGAGAGATGAAGAGGCCTAAACCTTGAAAAAAGTGCAGAAAGAATGAAACATAAGTATTTATATGTGATCATAATACTGTGTAAAGTACCAGTCTGGGGCTGTTGCTGGCATCATCACATAGGGAAGGTGTATGAGAGGAGGAACGTCTGCTGCCACGTGGTGAGGAGGCCGTGCTCTCCACATCACTCTCCAAAAAAGTCTGTGAGAAAATGCAATTATATCCTTTTATGAACCAGGCAATAGGCTGTTATTGAAGAATTGGGTATTAATAAGTAGTAACAAATAAATTATTAAAAATCCACAGCTCGTGTATAAATGCCAGGGCATTTCCTGCAATGAAAATATTTTGGTAGCAGCCAAAAATGATCCCTTTCCCTCCAAAGATTTATTTGATCATTTAATGTGATGACACGTGCCATTCTTCAGTACCAGTACCCTCTGAAATCCAGCTGCTTTAAAACGCTCCACTGAGTGTTTGTGTAAGCGCTCTGTGTAGAGCATTAAAGGTTTCTATTACAATCCGTTTTTGCAGCGTTGAGCTTTGTAGCCAATCAAAGACATATCGGTTGATTGTTCAGTGGAAGTTCTGTAAACTCACAAATCCTTTCATTCTCTATGGGTAAACATGTTTCCATCTTAGTTTATGAGCATGTCTTCTTAGATTAAAAAAAATGTATCTGCCTCAATTGAGTACATAAGTTTATGTACATTCTTAGAATTTGTACATCTCTGCATTTTCATCCAGCATTTTTATGCAATATCCCAAAATACACATAAAAATAGGTAAATGGAAACATAGCTAGAGACTATTTACATATAAATGCACAGATTTTTAAATATAAAATAGTTCTAAGCACTTCGTGAGGGGCCACACGAAGTGCTGGCCTTGATCTTGTCCTGGCAGTGATTATTATTTAGTTTGTGAATAAACAGTATAGTTAATATTAGAAATGGTTTCTTTGCATTTATTTTGGATTTATTGTCAATATTGGGCCCACAGTTATAGGCTACTTTGTACTTTCGGTGTGTTTGTCCGCCACCAAAACCCTGAATGCTTGTGTATAAAAAGACTTAATTTCTATAGGTCAAAAGCTGAATTTTCAGCAGTAATTACTCCAGTCTCACATGAACCTTCTGAAATCATTCTAATTTTCTGATTTGTTGTTCAAGAGATATTTCTTATTATTATCAATGTTGAAAACAGTTTGCTTTAGAGCGCTGCTTCATATTTGAGAAAACCATGGTACATTTTTTTTAGGAGTCTTTGATAAATTGAACCGTATAGTTCAAAAGAACAGAATTTATTTGAAATATAAATCTTTTTAAACATTATGTCTTTTTAGCCTAAACCCCAACATTTTGAACCGTAGTATTCATATAATAATTTTGAACTGTGGTATTTGTATAATAACATTTACATTTTTTTTAAGTATGATGTGAGTGCGTTATATACACCTCCTCAGCTGTTTCGTCCTCCTCATCTTCATCAGGACAATACTCTTCATCAGAAGAATCCTCCTCCTCTTGCAGTGGAATGTCCACAAACTGAGGTGGCTAAGGAAAGAGTACAATTAGCAAGGAATATCAACCAAAACAAAAAGACAATACAAATTCTCACAGGTGATATATCACAACCATTTGATACCTTAATCTCACTTGGATTCTTTATTGGAGAGATGTTCCAGCTGCCCATCCCCTAAAAAAATCAATCAATCAATTGTTATAACACTCTCACATATAAGAGCTTAAAATGCTTAAAACTTCCTGATAAGAATGACCACACTCACCACCCCTTTCTCAACAACTTCTTTGAGCTTAGAACGGGTCATTTTAGGCTCCTACATTTAACAGAAAATAAATATAACAAACGAATAAAACGTTCATGTTCAATTAAATTTCTACTGTAAGTTAAATAATGGAAGAACTTACAAACATGGGCATATCTTGTGTGTCTTTTATAGCAGCTTTCATCATGGCCACAACATGCTCATTGGTTACCACCTCCTGAGGTCAAACACACACAAAAAATCAGTTACTCAGTAGTTTGGAATTTTCAAGTTACTACTGATTTGATAGCATTTCCTTACAATAACGTTATTTTCTTGAAGATTCAGAGAATAACCTCAGATCAGAAAGTGACTCAAGTAATGTGAAAGCATCTGTTTAATAAATCTTAAAAGAACTTGCATCTTGTTGAAATCAGACTCACATGGATGATGTTACGAACGTTGACAGAGGAGAGCTTGAGTTTTTTAGATTTGAGCGTTAACTCTCGGTCCAGCTTCCTCAACTCTTCCTCACTCTCATCATCCTCCTCCTCCTCAACCTCTTCTGAAATCTTCTCCATCTCTCCATTCTTCTCAGGGACCTCTCCTTCTGCCCGAGTCAATCCACTCTTCTTTACATTCACTCCATTCCGTTTCTTAGGCCACCCTTCTTCACACCTTTCCTTATCTAAGGATTGGCAAGCAATGAGAGTTCATTCAGATTTTGGAAAACTCCAAAAGCCAATAGTGATGTTTGACTTGGCAAGTAACATAACTAAGTTAAGTGGGGTTAATAACAAGGCCAAATGTGCTGACTCACCCACAGTGATGACCAGACCCAGCTCTGCATCCACCTCTGACTGTAAGGGGGATGAAACTGGAGTGGAGTCATGGACACTATCACTGTCATCCTCACCATGGTCTGCACACACACACAAAAAAATCAATTATCAAACTCTGCTATAAAGGAATTAAGGCTTAAGGAATACTTCTTATTTCTGCATTACCTGAGCTTAAGTTCTGCTCTTGGCATTTGGACTGAACTGGAGTCTGTATTGACTTTGTCTTAGAAGGGGTGGAGAGCTTCCTTCTCCAAGAACTAGGAGACAGTTTGAGAGAGAAAGGAGATCTGCTGACAGATTCCCTCCTAGGTGCTTTGGCAGGATTCGGTTGTGGTTCTGGAGACGACGACTTACGTTTCCACCCCATGTTCAATCTGTCTCTGAGCCTGAAAACACAGGTTAAGAAAAAGCAGTAATCCAAAACTGATGTCACAGACATTGCCCAAGCAATTACGTTTATGTATGTAATTTATATATATATATATATATATATATATATGTGTGTGTGTGTAAGTATATATATATATATATGTGTGTGTGTGTGTGTGTGTAAGTATATATATATATATATATGTGTGTGTGTGTGTGTGTGTGTGTAAGTATATATATATATATATATATATATATATATATATATATATATATACATGTAAATATATGTATGTGTGTGTATTTATATATCCTCATTTCATTCTTTCTGGTTGAATGTTATCCTTGTGCGTCGCTTTCCTAGACAGCTCACTAGTATGAAATATAGATCAATAACTTATGAATACAAACAGTGATTGTAGGATTTTATCTTTTGCTGCTAGCTTATTTGCTAATTGAAGTTAGCATTGCGCCCCTAAACAAAACACGGCACTCGTAAACAGTTTATATTTGTGCCACACAAGGATGATATCTGCTCGGTTCACATTTCATAATGTAAAAATCCCTCTTACCCACGAACAAGCATTTACAGCCATCGGTAGCTTTATACATACTAGCCCGCCGCTTCACAACAAACGGCGGGTGTTACGGTCATTTCCTTCCCTCATAAACAGAAGCGATGAAAAACCGTTCCCACACCTAAGCAGATCCTTCACTCTGCCATTGAACAGTGTTTCAACAATATTTTTTGGTAGTTTTAATAAAACTAATTTTATTTAAAAAATAGCGTTTTAAACAGTTGGGACGCTTTTAAAATATATGAAGGAATGAATTAACAATATTTAAAAATAACTTATAACTAATAGGTTAAATAAATAAATGAAAAAGTTAAATTAAGTGTTCTATTATGTGTTTTTGAGTGAAGGGAAAGACCTGTTAATGTTTAATGTTATGTTTGAAAGAGTTTGTTTTGTTGATTATTAGGTCGTGGATGGAATACTAAGATGTTATCAAATATTTTTCTACTTGTGTTGCTCTATCTGTAGAGTCTTTTCATGGCACAACATAACTGAATGCCAAAAATAAATGTCTTTTTCCATTTGACCAAAATCGCAAACTTGAGTAAATTGGAATTTACTCAATATACTTAAACTGAAATTGAAAGTTCAACTAAAATTTTGTGTTTAAAATGGAAATAAATAAATGTTATGTAACCACTTGCCTTAAAAAAAAAAAAGTAAAATCAAGTAAAAGCTTTTCTGTTAGTTGAAATTATTATTTGAAAGCTATTGGTATTTTGTTGTAAATTTACATGAATGTATGTGAAATTTAACTAATAGAATTATAAGACTGATTAAAAAAGGCTTATTAATAAAAACTTGTTTTTCTTTCATTCTGGGAGGAGTCTATAGATTCGGGGCTGTATATTTACCTTCAGATGCCACTTGAATGTTTCGTTTTTGCTCTGCACTGGAGCATCTACACTTTCATAAGCTGTAAAAAGTGTTGGAAACGTTGCAGAGAAGAATGCCACCAACAACCAGATAGGAAAACTTTATTTGAAACATTATTAAATCTTCTTTACAGTCATCTACCCTGAAAGTTATGCCATATGTGAACAATGGGCAGAAATCAACAAGCTCGTGATTTTGCTGCTAAGCGAGAAAAATCGTGGCACTCGAGCGCTCGGGAGATTCAACCGGCGGCAACGAGGCAGGTGCCTCTTAGGAATATGGTGGTGACCCCTGCCAGCATACCCGAGTTCACCATCCCATCACTGTGCCCGGCTAGACTCCAGGGATGCGGCAGGGAGAAGGTTGGAGTCGGGCACGGACGGCGGCACACTATTCCCCGCTCCACGCATACATCATCATTAGTCCGAGCTCTCGCGCGCTGCTGCCAGTTCTCAGAGGAGCGCGACGTGATCTTCATGGATGATCTCCAGACTTACGTTCTGTCAGACCCGACCACCAGAGCAGCAATGTCCTTACCTCACCTCAGCAAAATCACCACTCCGTACGGCTTTCTGACACTCGCTGAAAGTCCGTGTGTGCGCAGAAGAGAATCGTTGTTTTTCGAGGAAAATGGATTTCAGGAACGTCCCAACAATGCAGAAAATGCACATGCTCATTTAAACACAAAGAATCAGCCTTATTCTCCTTTCTCACCAATTAGAAACGCGGAAACGCATGCATGTGATGCGGCTTCAGAACTACTGAGACCTGCTTATCACGTCAGCTATGGATTTTTACGAAAAGGATGGATAAAATGTTTACCTAAGTTTCCCTGGTCTCGGTGAAGTAATTTCCTAAAGGAACTGGACATAGGCTGAGAAGGAATCACATCTGTGTATCTCAGACGTAGAACCCCAAAGGTCACAGTCCTGCACAAAGTGGAGTGATTTTGACTTTGTATAAATCTAGTCTACGTGCAGAATTTTCCAATATAACAGCTGTAAAAACTGTAAAAGAAACACTGGTTATAAAACAAAACTGTTCACTATTAAAAAAAAAAAAAAAAAAAAAAAAAAAAAGCTATAGCAGAGCACAACCATTTTTGAGCCTTTCAGCGAAGACTTTTTCTTCAGTGAAACCATTGATTTTTACTTAGTGTGAAGAACACTAAAGCTCTTCATGGAAGCATGGATGTCAATAAAGAACCTTTATTTTTACTGGTCGTCTGGTCTTACAGTATAAATTCTTCATTTTAGATGCTGCTCAATATGTTGATGAATGACCAATACATTACAGTTCAGTTCAAATGCATGAATGAGTAGCCTCTTTTGATTTATTTGTGTTCAGTATAACACACAAGGAATTAAGGAATAAATTGTTCCCTTTCTTTTATAGGATTTTAGGTGTGCAAACTGGTGAGAAATGATTCATTAAAAGATAAAGCTAATTTATTTTCTGTCTCCACATGAGTTTCTATGTGTGCTAATTGTTAAAAAAAAAAAAAACCCATCTCAAATGTGGACTATAACCATGCTGAATGCTGAATATAGCACAGCAGTGGTAATCAGAGGAAATCTTAGGGCAGAAACGCAACTTGATGTAAATATTATAAGAGTGAAGTTGAAATATCACTGGTGCTTCAAACATTATAATGAATGCACTTTGTTATTATATAGGGTTTAAAATATGAAGTGGAAATATTTGTGTTGTTATAATATATTATAGGTGTACCTAAAGCAAAGTTTAAACTCTTCTTAACTGGGATAATGTTAATGGAGCAATAGTTAAGAGTCTCGTTCTGCACTTTCAAAGTGTCACCTTTAAGTGTTCATTGGAATGACAATCTGAAATGAGTGAGAGAATCCACTCAAGGTGGTTAAAAGTAATTAGTGTCAGGCAGGTAATTATGTAGACTCTCAAGAGAATATAAGAAATAAAAATGTGATTTTAAAAGGATTCAGATCTTGATTGTAGTCAGAAATTAATATCAGGTTCTATATGAATGTGATGCATTATAATTGTAATCTTATGTAAATAATTTAGAGATAAACGCAGTATGCAGTAAATAATCTGCCTATGACTATGTTGCCAGAATTTTCATTTTTACTCATAAACACAATGGAGAGAACCATTACACCTTACTGACAATTAAAAAAAATTAAAAAGGCAAATTAAGTAAACATTCAAGCATGTAAAATAATACAATAATACAAAGTGTTTTTCATAGATATTTGATAAAGAATCAATTTTGTGTCAATCTCCCATGAAACATACTCAGCAGGTATAATGAAAAAGCTGGGAAAAGGAACTAAAAATCAGATGGTTACTGATCTGTTAGCAGGTTGATTTTATTTTTATGCATTATTTATGCTTTGTTAAAGCTGCTGTAGTGCTGTGTGGCTCCCAAAATTGCACCAATTACACCAAAAACTATCAACAGCAACCCTCTCTCAAAACTGGAGCCCCTCTCATTCAGCAAGACCATCAACCAGAGAGCAATGTGTCTAAATGGCTTAAGAAAAAAAACGTATATGTGTGCAAGAGTCCGACTGGGTGATAAAAATTGTTTGGAATATAAGAATCTATAAAGATTACTTCAGTGAAATAAATGACAAAATAATAAATAAGTGATGGATGTTTGTCTTCAAAACATTTGAATTATGAAAGCCAAGTCATTTTTGTTTTCGTGAGCTAAATTATGAGTAGTAACTTCATAATCTTTAATATTTACATGTCTACATGTATACATGTGTGTACATGGATACATATGTACATGCATACATGTACACACACCCTGGCTTAAGCCAGCAGTGCTGCTACTTATCCACCAGGGGACGATATTCAATCACATTCAACCTTCACTTCATTTACAGCTGCAGCTGGTGCTCTTACAAAAAAAAAAAAAAAAAAAACAGAAACATCTTAAAGTACATATATACAAGGTCAGACATCATGTAGTGCTCTACAGGAATACGTGCGTGTGCATTTGGCCATCAGAACCAGGCCCCAACAGCCTTGGCTTGGTTTCCCTGTGGCTAGAGTCACTAGACTAGAGTCAGTGTGTCTCTGCTGATGCCATGATTTTCGCTCTCACTCCCCACCGTCTCAATCACTGTCCTTCATTTCCCCCAGGAGCCAGTATGTCCTCATCTTCCCTTTTCCCTTCATCTCCACATCTCCTCTCAGCTCCAGCTGGAAGCAGTTGAATTCCTGCAGCACATCTCGAGTGGCTGACGACACATGAATCTTTAGAGCTGCAGGATAGTAGCGTGTGAATGATTACAGTGTTACTGTATAAAGCCTGATTAGTTGAGTTCACACAGCTCACTTCACCGGGTTGACTACTGTGTGCTGGCAAACATGATTTACTGTACTTTCCACCAGCAGGTGCTTCAAAGAGCCAATTATTTTTTATAGGCAAACAGTATTATTTTAGTGTTCTTTATATAATGGTATTGTATTAATCTTTTAATAATTTTAATCAATTAATTCATTGTATTAATTAAATAGCTTTTATTTTTATATCTTCAGTTTTCTTTTTTTTTTATTAGTACAAAGTTCTTATCTGCTTGTCTTTTTTTTTTTTTTTTTTTGCTTTATTTTATTTCACTTTTAGTTTGAGTAATTTTAATACTTCAAATTAAGCTTATTTTAATTCTGTTCAGGCCAATTCACACTGCAGCGACAGAAGCCAACCAGCGGCTGGCTTGTTGTTTTGTTTTATGCTTTTGTCCTTTTTTTCGCCCATTTGAACATGTTGAATCAGCTTTTGCCGGGTCTTGGCATGTCTAAGAAGTGCAGTGCGATATCTGTCAGTGCAGTGTGAATTAGCTTTTAGATACCAAGGCAACATTTTTCATTTTCATAGTTTTTTCATGTAAATAAAATATAGTTTTAATTAACAATAACCACACATTTTAAATATGGACATGCTAAAACAGTTGAGCAGTGTCCTGTTAGAGGAAATGCACATAAAGGCCACAGTGTGCAGTAAAACCCCCACAGTATAATGTATCAATCAGGATTATGATGGTCAAAGCAGGTATTATATATATATATATATATATACATATTATATAATTATATATAAAAACTGATAAGCAGATGTAAAATTAATAATACATACATACATACATACATATACATATATATACTAATCTACTCCAGCGAGGAATAAATGAGAAACCTTCAAAATTAATCACTGTCCTGATTGCAATTTGTTTTGCTTTTGTCAAGTGTTATCAAACGCCGGCTGATATTTCTCATTTATCTGGCGTGGCGTTTACGTGGGGAAACAGGTGATGGGGGAAATAATTAAATCTGAATTACAATGAAATCTTTTCATCAACTGTTTTTGTTTAGGCTTCTCGAATGATTGTGAATTTCATTATGGAAAAATGGTGTTGATTATGCAACATATGAAGATATATCACATCTCTTTTGAAATATTAAAGCAGACATTTAAAAAGAATAGATAAAACAGGAATATTAATAATAATACAAAAAAATCAATAGATTTGATCATTAAATACATTTGGTAGCCTAAGGCTAATGCTAATTTTTTTTAATCTCAATCTCAGTGTGGTCTGCAGAAATAAATTGAACTTTTGACTGGATATTTGTCAATTCTCTACCTCAAATGTATTTTAGAAATTAAACATTCAATATTTGTTCAGTTCTTGTCTCATGCCCATAGTATGGAGTCATGGCTCAAACCACTAAGTCTTTACTAACTGACACTGGGCTACTTTTCCCAAAAGCATCGTAAGCTTTTGGGAAACGCAATTGATCGTAAGTTGATCAGAGAGGCCTTTGGTGGCAATTGTTCTACGGTCAACTTAGGCTTACGATGCTTTTGGGAAACGCAGCCCTGAACTCTTCACCATTAGTTCGATGCACAAGTTGCCATTTGGTGGAAATGGGAACAGTAAGTCCTTACGTTCTCCATGTGACTCCATGCGAGAGGATGTGTTCACTGTGTCTCCAAAGAGACAGTACCGAGGCATCTTCAGCCCAACTACACCTGCACAGACAGGTCCTGAAACACACATACACACAGAAATGCTGTTTAAAACTATGCATGTTCATGTAAAATTATTAGTCTATGGGCGAGTTTGAGAAGTATGTCTGCAATGGATAGCGATTATATAATAACAAAGCTTATTATAACCAGAAAAGTCAGTTTTCTGCTAATTTAAATAAACTAACAGTATGTTAAAGTCTAGCTCAACTTAATTCAAATTCATTCTTACCACTGTGAATGCCAATTCGTAATTTGAGCTGCTCATCAGGTCGGTGGCGAATCTTAAATGTTTTAACAGCCTCCAGCAGAGCAAGGGACATGCCTGCGATCTCACGACCATGCATTTTCCCATTCCGTACTGGCAATCCTGAAACCACCATGTACGCATCTCCTATTGTCTCCACCTAGGGAAAAAATTAAAACAAAACCACCAAAGCAGACAGAAATACACATCAGCACAAAACACCAGACCAATTCAAGTAGGCCCGGTTTCACAGCTTAGACTAAACCAGGATTAGGTCTTAGTTCAATTAGGGCATTTCAGTAGCTACTGTATATGTGCCTTAGAAAAAAAATTAAGAAATGTCAGTGCAAGTTGCTTTCAATTAAAACAACTCAAACATGCATTTCAGTCTGGGGCAAGGCTCAAGCCATTTCTGTGAAACCGGGAAAAACCTAACAAAAACAAAAACAAATGAATAAAGTCACTTAAAACAGAGGATGTTTCCTGTTTAATTCAGTGAATGTACAGGTGAATAGACCTTAATAAGAGAAGCACCCTATTTAATTTTTGGCAGGAATGAAACAAGGCTTTGAGGGATAGAAGTATATGTTCAATAAATTAGAACATTGTAGATCAAATAATCGCAGCACTGGTGAGCATAAACAAAAAACAAAAAAAAATTGTATATGTACCCTGGCTAAGGTCTATAGATTATAATTTTCTTTTATATTAATGACAAACATTGCGATATAAAAATATGTACATTTTCTATAAGGATGCATTCAAGATTTATTAAAAATATGCAAATTCAGCATCATCTTATTATACATATTTTTTTTTTTTTTTTTTATTTATTTTTTTTAAATCAGTGCCTCATGGAGGCTTTCCCCCCTTTTTTAAAGAAGAAAAAGGTCCCATGAGATTGTAAAACAAAAAGAATGAAATAAACCCCTTTTAAAATGATCAAATTTTAAGAAACTAAAGGTAAAATTGGGGATCTGTTATAAAACAGAAATAATTAATTTGCTATATGACCAATGTGTCACTTCAAGAAAATGGCAAATAAAGACAGACATTTACTTGTCAAAAGCGACTTGTAATCATAAAAATAAAATTGACTTTTTTTTGTACGTTTAGACAGCTAAAATTGTTAAATAGAAGAAGAAAAATAAAAATGAAGAAAAAATAAAGTGAAGACAATTTGTTGACAAAAGAGACAGATGTATTCAGCTGTCTAGGGCAAATAGTTGGTCAGGTATGAGGTGGTGATACCTTGTAAACATCAAAATTGTCTATAATGGCATCAAAGCAGGTGTAAAGGTCATTGAGGAGGGTGACGATCTACGAGAAAGAGACACATACACACTTAAAATCTTTAGAGACAAACTAAAAACAAAGCAGAATTATTTTGTGCAAGGTACCTGCAAAGGTGTGCTCTCTGCTGACAGGGCCGTGAAGCCCACAATATCACTGAAGTAAATGGTGACAGAGTCAAAAGCTTCAGCCTGCACTGTCTCACCCTTCTTCAGCTGCTCTGCCACTGAACTAACACACACAACAGATATCAAGTCCTATGAGAGTTAACCAAGTGTGTATAGGATTATTTTATAGCTGATTTATTATTTGTGCAGTATGTTATTGCCAACTGACTGGGGGAGGATCTGGTACAGTAAAGCTTCTGCCTTGCGTTTCTCCTCCAGGTAGGCCTGAGTCCTCTCCTCTACCAGCTCCTCCAGATTATTAGCATACTGCTCCATTCGAGACAAAAGATTATCCAAGATATTACTTCTGTGCTCCCTGGGAAAGAGAATGAGAGGCAGAGAAAGAGACAGGATCGTTTGAATGTCCAAAATAATAAGTGATGAATTATATATAATATAGGCATTTTATAAAATTGTTCATGCTCTGACAGAACAAATGTTACAGAAATAAGCAAAGAGATAGGTGAGGCAGTACAGACAGTACAACTAGAGTGCAAAAGGGGACAGACCTGTTCTGTTTGCGAAGTAACACACTAATATGGTTGAACTCTGGTCTGTCTGAAGGTTCTTCTGCCCAACAGCGCTGCATCAGCAGACCCAGCTCTTCACTGTGGGCCTGAGGGTTTACTGATGGCCGTAGGTATGGCCATTCACCCAGAGCGAGGCGGTCCACAATCTCTATACGCAACGAAAGAAAGCGGGAGAGCAGGAATAGAGAGGGGGCAACTTTTGAGTTTAATGGAACAGATCACGCGAAACATTCTCCTGACATCATTTACTCACGCTCAAACACCTATTTTTACTTTTAGATTACCTTTGCCATCATCTAACCCTCAAACACTATATATATAAATAATTTAACAATGCTAAATGTAATCTTTAGCAAATATCAACATGAATTTTCATACTGTACATTATAATTTTGTGATGCCTGAATTCACTTAGCAATTAAAACGACTCATTTTTTTTGTGTGTTTTATTTTTAATTAATTTAGACAAAATAGAACTGAATTTTTAATATAGGCATTTGATCAGTTAAATTTGGAAATTCTCCCTATTTTCTAAATATGTTTTTGATTTTATTGTGAATGATTGATCAATGCTTATTATTATGATTTTTTCTTTCTTTCTTTTTTGACCTTGTAATTTTTAATTAGAATGTCATAATTTGCATTCAATCAACAACTGTGAGACTGAACAAAGTGCCTAGCCTACAATGCTTTCTTTTTCGATAAATTAATTTGTAAATTACTTGTGAATTTGTAATTATTGTGAATAACTTTCACAATGTATAAGAAGATTAGTCACTACTTCCATTACGATGTGACTTTAATAATGCATACCCAATATATATATATATATATATATATATATATATATTTTTTTTTTGTGTGTGTGTGTGTGTGTGTGTGTGGGGGGGGGTGAACAGTTCCTTTAACTTCAACAATATCAGTAGTCTGAAGACATTTTGCCTGTCGATGCGCCTTCCTTCCTTTTCTCTCTATTATCTGTTGCATCTGGGCATTTTCCATCTGTCTTATTCCCACAAACTCCCACAATGTTTTATCTCTATTTTCCATCCTCTGCCTCTCTCAGAGCTCTATTCATCAGGCTCTTACAGCTCTGAAAGCCTAGAAGAAACGGCAGTGGGTTGTAGCACTCTAGTAAAAAACCCAATTTCTTAGCTCCGTCCGAGGCTTTTCACGGGCAATCTGTCCTGATAAGAAACAGCTCTTCAAAGCTCAGGTCATCCTTACCGTAGCACAATTTCTTTGTTTGGTATTTATATGTGTGCTGGTGGTGCCAGGTTGATTGTTTGGCCAAGCATACAGGCTGATTGATTCACCAGTCTAGAACCATAATCTTTGCCAACAGCAATCTCCTCAGCAAGGTGTCGCCTGAAGATTGATATGATCTCTTCTTCTATGTCAGTTCTGATTATACTGCTGAGATCACGAGCTCCAGAGATGCTGACAACACATTATCTGTGTTTGTGTGTGTACCAGAAGTCTGTTGTTCAAATCAAACCACAAATATACACACCTACAGACCCATCGCTTTTTGGTCAGTATTCTGATTCATACAAATAAATCAATGAATTAGATTAGAGAAGAAAAGAAAAGAAAAGAAAAGAGACAAGTGTTGATGGATGTGTGTGTGTGTGTGACTAACAAATGAACCTTTTAGTGTCTCTGAGAGGGATACAAAGTGACAGTGAAGCATAAAGCTTTTCTTTCATTTAATGCGGATTGAAATTCTAGAGGTAATGGAGACGACTGGGAATTTTACTTCAGAAACATTTTAGTAAGTCGTGATTTTCATATTTTATGGCAATTAGCAACTCTGTATAATCATACATAATCAAAATGCAAAAGTCTGACATTATAAGTGACTTCTATGTACGAATGAGAGAGAGCTCTTCACCCTCTAAGAGCTGTTCTCTGCAAAAAAAAAGAAAAAAAGAACCATAAACGGGATGCAATTTGTGAGAGTATTTTGGCAGGATGACAAGATAATGTCAAGTGTCTTCCTCTTCAGACAAACTCACTTCAGACAAACTCACTGGTAGTCAACTGGCAAATTAAGAGCTTGTGAGGGTGTTCTTATGCATACATACTATATGTGTAAAGGATCATCTTTGATGTGTGTAGTAAAGAGAGGATGTGAGAATATGCATGTGTATGTGTGTGAACAACTATGAATAGCGTCTGGTTGTGTATTTGTTGACCTCTCTCAAGAACCTGGTTCATTAGCGTTTTTCATTCCTGTCGCTGTGGAGGCTCTCGAGAATAATTTGTGTGAGTGCAGAAGCGTACATCAATATTTTGAAGCATTTTAGAAAGAGACAGAAAACCAAGATTTTATCTTCCTCAAAATGTTCAAAGGCCCCAAGAATTTCAGACCCCAAATCTCAGAGAAGCAAAATGATTGATATTAAAAGAATAAAATGAATGACATTATTTATTAATTAAATGGAGAACACATAAAACCAGGTTTTACCACTGCCTTTTTCTGGCAATTGAATGAAAACTAAGGATTTTAAGCTTTAAAAAGGATATGAAAGTACTATAAAAGCATCAGTCCAGTTCGACTTGTGTGCTATATTTCAAATTTTCTAAAGCCATATGATAGCTTTGTGTGAGAAACAGATGAAAGAGAAACTAAATTTGAAGGCTACATAAATTCAAATCTAAACAAATGTTTAAAACACTTGGCATCATACAATAACAGAATTCATAATTGGTTGCAGATGAAAAAATGTGCTTCATTTCACACTAAATGACTGAGGATCACACACTACTTTTAGTTGATACGCATGACAACTGAAAAGCTGTTCTAAAATTGGCTCAAAATATCAAACATGTTTGACATCCTCTGACTGGATGGAATCATAGTCTGAAGCTAAAACCAAAGTGGGTGCAATTTTCTGTCAAATCTGTAAATTCTGACTGGCCATTGTCTGCAATTGGATCTGATTTCGGCAATTTGCATCGACTCTTCTAGACTATAAATCTAGGCAAAAAGCTGGGCAAAAGTTATAAAAGGTATTTCAGCCTTATGTTTTTATTGACTAAAAAATCTTGACAATGGCTCTAGGTCTCCTTGGCATGTTCATGAGAGAAGTAATAATGCCTGATTCATTAACAAAATGTTCTTTTGAGTCAGATGTTTTCAATGAATCACTTCATCCAGATTATCTACAGCGAATAATGTGTTGCTAAAGTTACACAAACCATGCTTTTATTTGCCATGTCTGACAGCTGGCTTCTAACAATCAGTATCCTTAGAAACACTTTGAACAACTTAAAACGTCAGTGGAAAAAGGCATATAGTTCATCATAATATGATAATATACATCATATACATGATTCATCCGCTATATAACTAAATGTACCCAATTTTTTACATAAACAGAAAAATATACATAGATAACCTGGCTTCTCTTTAGACTCCCCTGCTTCGCAGTATAGATATGATATGTTGAAGCCTGTCCGCCCGTACTAACAGGATTGGTTACAAGGCAGTTTGTGAAGTAGAGAAGGGCAATTTCAAAATGTGTTTTTGGTTCATTGCAGTTTTAAGGAGAAAATACTCAGTAATGGTGTTGACTTATGAATTCGCACACGGTTTGTTTTAAAGCATATTAAAAACACCACATGGATAAATAAGCAACATTAAAAACTAAACTTGATTTTCATCATAGGGGTCTTTAAGGTTTAGGATTTAATGTCAAAAACAGGATAGAGATAGGTAGACCCATGCTAATTGTGTAATTTACATGGATTGACAAGAGTTGATCTCTGACCTTTGGGGCTTTGCGAGTCTCCCTCCAGGTAAAAGACTCCTCTGCGCAGAGCCACTTCCTGAAGTATGATACCAAAACTGTAGATGTCTGCCTTTTGCGTGCCTCCTGGAGGAAAGCACTCCAATCTCAACAGCTCTGGAGCTGTCCACAGCTTACCTACACACAGGCATATGCAGATGCACACAGAGACAGAGAGGGGACTGAGAGTGAACAACAGAGACCGTGACTGAGGTTTGTATGCATGCGTGTTGTGGAAATTGCAGCCATGGGAGTCATTTTGACACATGAACTGACAAAGACGAAAGGTCACATGACTGACGTGCATAATAAGAGTGGGCGTCCTCCGTGTCTGACTCTGTCCTGATGCTGGACAACCCATAGTCAGTGATCTTTAGCACAAAACGATTGTCAACCACACAGTTGGACGACTTCAGGTTGCCATGGGATACAATCACACTGTTATGAAGGAAAACCATGCCCTGAGGGGAGAGAAAGATTGGAAAGTATGAAAGAAAGCAAGGGGGCAGGAAATGATAGAAAATGGAAAGTTATTCACAAAAAAATAATCATGAACACATTAAATAGATATAGTTCAAAAAAAATGAAAAAAAAAAAAAATGTCATCAATTATTCACCCTCATGTTGTTCCAAACCCATAAGACTTTGTTTGTGACATACAAGATAATGAGCCTAATTGGTTCTCGCACATTAAGCATGCATGCTTGCGTTTCCTTTTACCACATCTGATGTGTGCATTGAAGAATGTTTATAGGTGAATAAATTAAATCTGTTCATCATATAAAGCGATCAAGTCTCTTCAAAAACTCCACGATACATATGGATTAGTTATGATGTCTTAATGAAATTTTTGAAGCGTCAAAGTGGTAGTTGAGTGGACTGTCAATGTATAGACAAAAGTTAAAAATATCTTCATTTGTGTTTCGAAGGGTTTTAGAATGTCATGAGGGTGAGTAAATGATGACAGAATTTTCTGTCATTTTTTAAAGTACAGAGAGGGGCCTTTACCTTTACTATGTCACTGACTAGTGAATATTTGAACATCCAGTCTAGTGTGATGCTTTCATTCTCCAAAATGTCCTGTACACAGATACAGAAAAAACTGAGACAAGTACATATACGCACATACACAGCCCAAAAAGTATTTGAATTGTAGGCAAACTTAATGCAGTGCTTCTCAACCGAGGGTTTGTGGTCCACTACTGTGGCCTCAACAAACTTCCAAAAAAGTGCAATAATGAGATAAAACAGCTAAAAGTCAATATATTTTGTATTATTTGTTTGTTTGTTTTTTAAAAGAATATACATTTTTCCAGTTATGCCAAGCTCCAAAATATTTTATGGGGTAGAAATTGTGAGTGGGGTTGGGGGCTCAAATATTAATTTGGACAAAGGTGGTGGTGGTGGGGGCATGATTGCAGACGCTATTTGGTTTGATATTTAGAACATAATTTTTTTAGAGTGTCCAATTGTTTGTGTGTGTGTGTATTTTTATAAGATTTTATTTAATTAAGTTGTGGTCACATTTTTCCATTGTTCAGCAAATTTTTGTGGACACAATCCAATCATTTCCATAGGAATCCTTGTAATGAGGAATTTCATAAAAGGGTAAAAAATTTCCCCATGAAGATTTTGCAATGGGTTCAAGTCAGTCATGAGGATATGTAGCATTGATCAACAGAAAGCTGTTTGACTACTGTGTGAGCTGTGATTCACACATCGCTACACCATTGACAATGGACCATTTTTCATCATGAATTTTCAATAATGTGACCGCACCTTTAGGCTGGCAATTCCACATTTGGGACATTTAAAACATTGTTTCCTTCATAACTAAGCCAACCTGAGATCTTCCACAGCCAGTGTGTACACACATGCACATTTTCATATTGATGTATGAATGTGGCTCAGAATGTCATAAAAACAATCTGAAATCATCCATTGATCAGTCAATAGCCCACCTAGGGAATCTTAATTAAAACATAAAAATGCAGAATTGTTTCTGCAAGGGTTAAGTTTAGGGTTAGACTAGAGGATAGAAAACATCATTGGTACATGAAGTCAATGAGAAGTCCCTACAATGACAGAATCATGTGTCTGTACCTGCAGGCTACCTCGAGGGCAGTATTCTGTGACAATGCAGATATTGGGTGGGTCGATGCAGGCACCAATAAAACGGGTCAAATGCTCATTCTGCACATCTCTCATCTGGAGAACAAACATGCACTATTATCCATAATTCACATTATATCTGTACAAAGATTTATAAACAAAACTCTTCACTTATTGTTGGTATTAAATGAACCTACAGTATACCAGTTAAAAAGTTTAGGGTCGGTAAGATTACTCGTTTACTCCAGTCTTCAGTGTCACGATCCATGATCCTTGAGAAATCATTCTGATAAGCTGATTTGACACTCAGGAAACATTTCTTATTATCAGTGTTGAAACTGTAGCTGCTGAAACCGTGATAATTTTTGATTTCAGGATTCTTTGATGAATAGAAAGGTCAAAAGAAAAGCATTTATTTAAAATAGAAATATTTTGTCTTAACTGTTACTTTTGATCAATTTAATGCATCCTTACTGAATAAAAGTATTAATTTCTGTCAAGACCCCAAACCTTTAAATGGTAGTGTATTTACATTTGTAATAATTATAATCACATTAGCAGAACAATCCACTTTTAGAGCAAATAACAGCATGACACACTCACATGCTTCAGTTCAAATAACACTTTCCTCGTTAACTCGATGCGCTTTCTGTTGATGTATTTAATGGCTACAATGTTTCCCTAGGGAAAAATGGCACACGTGTTATGTTTGCATGTGCGCATTTTGAGGTTCTAACAAGCATCTAAATGGTAAATCTGTACTGTTAAAATGCTGTCAAACCATTAATGTAAATTACAACTCATATATTTTTAACATTTCAAATAACATTTTTAAATGTATGATAAACAAAAATAAACTGGCAATGAAATAAATATTTCTAAATGGTCATTAACCTATTAAAAATGAATAAATGCCGTAAATAATGTTGTTCTTTGTTAGTCCATAAAACCAAATTGACCCTTATTTTAAAGGGCTACCAAGGAAATGTTTAAACAGAGCTTGTCAGAAAGATACCTTAAAGTAGCCAGTTTTAGCGAACACTTGGAAATTACCGTCAGCTGTCAGCAGTGATCCATAGTTTGAACCTCTCTGTAGAGAATGAGAGAGAACAATTGATATAATTATTATAATAAATAATAAAATTAATATTAAATGGAAAACCAGAGACATTTGAAAAATATGAGTGTGCACTAGTATGTACTGTATCCATGCTTTACTAGAGAGAGTGTAAGTTTGCTGCCGGTGCTTCTCAAGGCCTTTTCCAGATTGCTCATTTGAATGTCCTCCCAAGAGATCCTCCATAACTGAGCGACCAACTCCTTCTCCAGCTTCAGCTTTCTGTGTGAACATACGGTAGGTGTTTTAGACAAAGCCATATTTGTAGAACAGAATCAGAACCAACATTATAAAATGATTGATTAGGTATCAGGTGTAAGGGTGGTTCGCCCACATTGGTTCAGGATGCAGGATTGCCGAATGACTAAAGAAACGTTATCAGCAAAATGGTAGAAAACTGTACATTTCTTGTCTATTACCACCCAATGCAACTTATACCGATTGCGGAAAAAAGCGCAGTTATAATAGGAAAATATGTAGGAGAGCGTTGCTGTGGTGTGACGATATTGTATTGCAATAGGTAGTACTTAAAAGTTAATACCAGAACTAGTTCGCACATCATTTGTAATGAAAAAGTTTAATGAAAATATCTGGTTATGGTTACACTTAAAATAGTATGTGTGTGTGTGTGTTCAAACATTATGAAATAAATGTGTTTCTCCAAAACACGATGGAGAAAAACACTCCAACCATTGTTTTTAGGGTTTAGGTCAGGGGACTGGGACGGCCATGCCAGAAGCTTAATTTTGTGCACAGTGACACATTTTCGTGTTGGTTTTGATGTTTGTTTTGGATCGTTGTCCTGATGGACGATCCACCCACGGCCCATTATAGGATTTCTAGCAGAAGCGGTCGGGTTTTGATTTTTTTTTATCTGTTGGAATTTGATAGAATCCATGATACCATGTATCTGAACAAGATGTCCAGGACCTTCAGTGGAAAAATAGGCCCACAACATTAAAGATCCAGAAGTATATTTAAGTGTTGGCATGGGGTATTTTTTACTCACCTGTATATAAACACAATCACAGTGAAGATGATGACAAGGATGAGGAAAAGCACAATGGAAATCATCTGGTGCATTGCGATTGTTCCTAAAAAGAAAGAGGAAAAGTGACAGAGATTGAGAGGTGGGTAAGCAGTTGAATTTCAGAACTAGTGCAATATACCCACGTGGACGACAGGCAGGATTCTCGTTCTTAAAGCCGCAGTAGGGCACATCCAAGGGAATGTCACCACCTGGCCAATGGATGGCCATGCCAGGAAGAATCTTCATCTGCTTCTGAGTGCCGTTATACACCGCCACAATCTGCAGCACAACATGAAGTAATCAATAAGAGAAGAAACTGTCAAAATATAGATAGATAATTCTATTCATTTGATTCAATAAATTCAAAATCTAAAATGGAAGGAAAACAGCAGTGTTCAATGTTTGACTTGTTGCAATATCTTGAAGACCCAAAATCCAATCAAAATTGGATGGCCATCAAATTGGAATTTTGTTTTTAATTCATGTCTATTATGGTAAGTTTGAATACTTTATTCAGCAATGATGCATTAAATTGGACAAAGGATACAGCAAAGACATTTACAGGGCAAATTCCAAATGCCGTTTTTGCACCCTTGAAGGGCACTTCGGGAAGGGGGCGCCATTTGCAGGGGTGTTCAACACCAAAATGAACAACTGGATCCCTTCATGAAGGGCCCTTCCACAGGGCTTTTAGCGATCTTCACTTCAAGAAAGCAATTTTATAATTTATGGTCATGTGACCCAGCTAATACTAGTGATTTATTTTAAATCCATAGATGACAGGAGAGTTTGAGTTAGTTTACAAACAGAGCAATTCAAGATGTTTTGTTTTGCTCGTAATATATTTCACACATTTTTTGTTTAAATAAGTTTCACAGGTAAGAAATGCATTAAGTAATGCAGGGTCCAAAGATGAGACATCAACTTTTAAAGTTGAGGGCAGAAAAATATACACACATGCACACGCACACACACACACACACACACAATAATAACGTATATTTATTTTTTATAAAAAAAAAAAAAAAAGGATTTATTTGCAACAGACATGTTAACACCAATAAGAAATTTCTGTCGTAAGAACAGCTAATCAGCTGATGGACACCATGCTGCGTTGTCATGGGAGCATCTCAGGTGAAGGGCCCTTCGTGTTCACTTTCGTGTTGAACACCCCTACAAATGGCGTCCGCTTCTGGAAGTGCCCTTCAAGGGTGCAAAAATGCAGTTCGGAATTTGCCCTACATTGTCTTTCATTGCTCCCTTTGCCAGAAGAATTCCAAATGGCTACATAATGCACGCAAGTGTCCTGCTCACTCACTCCAAAGTCCCCACTTCAAAGGCTCTGCACTTTTAAGGGAGTAGGGAGTAGGGCATAGGGATGCTCACTTCCATTAGGAATTTGCCCATGTTGTTACAAAAGATTTTTCTTTAAAATAAATGCTGTCCTTTTGAACTTTCTATTCAAAGAATGGTGAAACAAATGAGTCATGGTTTCCACAGAATTATGAAGAAGCTCAACTGTTTTCAACACTGATAATAACAAGTGTTTCTTGAGCAACAAATCATCATATTAGAGTGATTTCTGAAGAATCATGTGACACTGAAACGTGGATTAATGGCAGCTGAAAATTCAATTTTGCAGGAATACAAAGAAAAGGAATACATTTTAAAATATATTAAAACATAAAATATTTTAACATTTTAATATATTACCGTTTTTACAGTTTCCGATCAAACATTATAAACAAAAAATCTATTTCACATTTCTAAGAGCCCTCCAAAAATTGGGCACAGGTAAAAATTCTAAAGTAATACAATATAGTATAGTATAATAAAAAATAAAATTATTTGCAATTATTTCATTAGAATACTCTGGTAGTTTTCATTGGCTTTCAATGGTGAAAGATGCTTTTTGTGTGTCCAGATGATTTAGTTATGGCATTTACCAGCCTGGGCTTACTGAATCTTGACCCCCTTGACGTCAACACAGGAGAAAAAAAAAACTGCACTTGTAAAGCGAATTCTTTAACTTTCACAGAAAGCAAAAGCAAAACGTTAAAATTCTGGGAAAAACATGACAAGGACAAGCATTCAGAGAGCAGCTGAGATCTTGAATATCTTTTCAGCATCTATCCTGTACACGCGTTCACACAAACAAAAAACATTCCCCTGACTGAATATGTATCCAACAATTAACCTCCCAATTAGCCTGGCCTCCGCAATTACCAATCAATTGTCCTTCAGGAGGGTGTGTGTGTGTGTGCTCACGCTCTGGTTTTAAATTCATGCCACCAATCTGCCCCTTGTTTTTGAGATTCAGGTATTATATTCTAATTCACTAGCCTGCGAAGGCAAAACTGTTTGGATGACACACACACACACTTACGCATGCAGTAAGAAAAACGTGACTGCATTTCATCCATCTATTATTAACAGAATCATCATAGCTATTTGAACTAAGGTACATATATATTCCTCTGGTTTCACGGACAAGGCTTAAGATAGTCCCAGATTAAAATGCATGTTTGAGCTGTTTTAATTGAAAGCAACTTGCACTGACATCTTAAAATAAGCCAGTTCCATTGCTTTGTCTCAAGATGCACACCAGTAATGTTTTTTTTTTTCTAGGGTACATTTGTAAAAGCTACTTAAATGCCCTCTTTGAACTAAGGCTTAATCCTGGTTTAGTCTAAGGCCTATCTGCCCCTAAAAATAATGAAAATTTCCCCTTGACTAAAACTTGATACTATCAATAAGAAACAGACAAATGAGAAAGCTGTGAGACAAAGTGAGTATGCAATTATCACAAACCTGAAAGTTGCCACTATTAATGTCAGTCGTGTCCCACAAGGCGAAATCAGTCTCTCTGTCTCCATTCTCATCAATCTGCACCTGACCAGTGACACCTGGGAAAACCAAGAGACAGAGTGCGTTTTCTCACTGCAACAAAATAATACCAGAACACTAAAGAAACATTAGCTTTGATAAAGTGAAGAGAAAACATGGACCTACTCAAGGTTCATGACCAGCCTGGCCATCATTTGCAGCTGACTTTAAAGTTCAGCAGTAGTCCCAGCACTTAAATGACAATCTAAACAACATAATCCCTTCAAATGATGTACATCCTTTATGGAAGAGTTAATATAATTGCTTTAACAAAAAAAACAAAAAAAAACCAAGAGCTTAACATTTCAGGCTTTAAACTCTTTGGGACGTTACGTATAAGTCCCTTTTTATAACCATGATTTTTCCTCATTTTTCAATTAAAAAACAAACAAAACTAATATTAACGTAGGTCCTAAAGCTCATGACTGATCATAACCCTTCTTTTCCTAGTGATACTCATCTGATCTTTTGTAATGTCTCTCAGCCATCACTCTATCTACAGTCTTTGTTCAAATCTCCCTCTTGCTCAATCTTTCTCCTCCCCACCTCCTAAGGCTTAATGACTACAAGTGCGTTGTGGTGCTCGGTCCGATCCACTTTCAAAAGCATGTCTCAGAAATTGTTTACTGCACCTTTAAGTAAGCTATAATTCTGCGGACACATTAACAATGAGTATCAACCACGTTATGAGTAATCATAATGATTATAATGACACATAGTAAATCAATCCACACACAGTGTGTGTATGTGAGTGTTCAATCAAATGTAATTGAGTCTCTTAAAAAGCTTCCGGTTGTGCCCAGTGGTCCCATCTTCCGATGAGGGTCAGGTGAGGGCTGTAATTTCCTGTGGAGGCCCCTCACCTCTTTAAATGGGGTACAGATAGACGCCGAGTCAAGCTCAGAGGAAACGCACAATGACATTTAGACTGATATGAAAAGCTTAAGCGTCATCAGACTGGAAATGTCAAAGCCATTGGAGAGAAGAGAGAAAGAGAGAGAGAGATGTCCTCACACTGGTTGATGATAAGCATAGTTTTAATAGGCCTACATGATCTACAAAAGGAATGGATGCACACAGACAGTGAACAGTGACTGCTTGTGCAAATTGTATTCAGATTGTGAGGAATGTTTTGCCACGTATTTCCCTCAACGCTGCCAATCTTGTGAACGTGCTCTCAGAGGAAATGCAGCGAGAGAGAGACAGAGAGAGAGAGAGAGAGAGAGAGAGACTCACTACACGTTTGGACACTGAAGACTATTTCCAGTGAAGTGACAACATCCTCATTGTACATCATCACTACTGTTATTTATGAACAACAGAAGAACTGATATCTTTCAGGCATTGTTTTACTGTTATTTAAAGTAGATTATGGTAGATTATGATAAATACTTTGCTTGTTATATATATATATATATATATATATATATATATATGTGTGTGCAACATTTAAGCTGTAAATATTGTTAGCCAAATTATGTTCCTTACCTGTCTAGCGATGTATACTTATGCAGAAATATAAGTAAATAACATCTATTGCATGTCATTATGTCTAGGGATTTGCCTCGCATAATTTATGTATCGTGCTTCAGAACTTCCATTAAGGGAACATAGAGAACATAGAGATGTTGCCTGGATTTCATGGTGCATTGTGGGACTTTTTGATGAGCAAACGTTTCGGTGCACTGGAAGGATTTTGTGATTGAGACGGCTCTTAAAATGGCCGAGTCTCTGATCAGCGCCCTGCCTACTGACCTAGGGAGCTGATTGAGACATACCCCAAATGTCTGTACAGGGCAGATTCGAGTTAGGAGGAGAAAAAGCTGCCAAAAGCCATACAAACTATTAAGGGATGAAAAGTAAATGAGAGAAGACATTATGTAAAATGGTGAGGCAGAATAGCAGGAGCACATTGAAATTAATTGCACGATATGCCTGATTAATTAATGAAATTAATGAATTTCATATAAACACACACACACACAATTATATTAGATTAGTGAGGCAAATGAACAAACAATAGACATTATAAAAAGTGTCTTAAGTCAACATTGTTATATTTCCATATCATTAAACATCAGTCTATTAATAGTCCACAGCAATCCTTCTACAGAATTTGCCAATCTGTCTAAAATAAACTAGGGGGCCATTCAACCAGGTTGATTAATTGCATCATTTTTACCGTTATTTTTACTTTATAATAAAATTACACTGAATTAACATATTTAATTGACAGCCCTACTTTGTACACATGCAGATGGACCTTTGGGCCTAGACCTACATAAGGACTGTATACACAAAATAACCTTAAAAGAGAACACATTCTGTACACAATAATTCTACGCAAAGGCACAAAACAGTGCGGATATGAATCCACTCACTCTGTAGTATTACAGCTCTAAAAGGAAAACTTACTGTAGGATATCAAGATTTTGCATGAACCATCATATTGTGATTTATTAATATGTATTTTTTAATAGGCAGCTGAGAGTCATCTGCTAAATGTTTGAGAGTGTCTGAACATGTGTGACTGCTTTTCTTTTCCTAAACCTGAATTTATAGAAGTCACAATTCTGGAAAAAAGTGCGTCATCAGATCCGTCTCTGCAGGGAGCTTCTGTTGGTAGAGGGTCTGTAATGCCAGACTTTTTGCTGCAGGGCAGATTCATCAATATATTGCGTTTAATTGATAGAAATCAAACTGTACCTGGCACAGACAGAAGCCTGTTTCTCTTTCTTAATGATTAATTAAGTTGGGAAAGGCTTTTTTCCCCCAAATCTTGTCTTGTATATATATATATATATATATATATATATATATATATATACACACATATATGTATATATACATATATGTGTGTGTGTGTGTGTGTGTGTGTGCATGTGTGTGTATTAAAATGTAATGGAAAAGGAACACATAAAAAAATGCATTTAATGTAAATACAAAATAAGCAAAAAAAGCATAAAAATATGCATAAAATGTGAAAATCATTGAGATCTCAAACTTGATCTTAAGAATGAGAGGTTCAAGGAGAAGAAAAAAATTAGAAAATGAGAAAAACTATTTTTCCTTTGTTTTGTTACACAACAGAAAATGCAAATGTAGCAAACTCATGGAAGCACTTAAAAACTTTGCCCTTTATAGTTCCTGTATTGATGATGGAACAATGATATTTTTGTTTAGATCATTGAGCTGAAAACGCAAAATATTGCTAACAGACAAATAAATGTCTCAACCAACCTCAATTCAACCCACATAACACTACCTAACCACCATAGGTAAAAAGAATCTGTCTATGATGCACAGAACAGTTTCAAAATGCCTGACCTTCCGCCAGAGACATTAACATTACTTTTCTCAATAATCCCAGCCAAAGTGTTGTAAATGCCAGAGGTACGCTTCAATCTATAGAAGACATTAATCGCTTTTGAAAGCTTCTTTAATGTTATTGAAAATGAATCAGCATTACATGACACTATAGTCAATGTGGAAAAATAGATGCAAAGAAAAAAAAAAATGCAGAAAGAGACATGGTCCAGCCAGTGATAAAATATCAGCATCATGATGTAATAACTGTAATAAAAAAAATTATAATATATATATATATATATATATATAAATTTATATTAAAGGATTTGGGTTTCATATTTTGGTTGCTATGAAAGACAAATTTTTAGCTTATAAATGAATTATGTACTCACCATAATATGTCCGGTTCCACATTCTCTTTGTGACGGACTCTCCTGAAGGTCGATCATGTCCCTCTGAAAGACTCTCATTTAGAGCATTGCAGTACAACATCAGACCATCATAGAAACCACCTGAGATGATGTTCATCTGAAAGAATCAAATACCCAAATAACAGAATACATACATGATCGAAGAATTCATAATCATCACTGTCAGACTCTTCAAAGACTGTAAAATTACTGTACAAGTGCAGTCACCTCTATTTAAATAGCACTTTATAGAAAGCATTTGTATTTTCAAAGCAGCCTTATACATAAACAGGAAAAGGGATACAAATAGAGTTCAATTCTGCTGTAAAGCACTTCTAAAGAAAAAGTTTTTTGCTGAATATTACTTCTTTTTTTTTTTTTTACATTAAACCTAATTTCCAAAATTAGCATCCAAAGTGAATCATGCTGGTACTGATGGACATGTTTGATTGATTGATTTTGTCGACACATATCTAACCAAGAACATGTATTATATATATTTATATAATATGAATCTGAATCCTTCATCAAACATTTGTCAAAAATGAAAAACGAAAGTCAGACTGTGTGAGGCAGAGTATAAATGTTTCATCTCTTAATCTTTTGTCCCGATCCATTTAGACAATTTTACCCCCGCAGAGATGCATTTACATGTAAATGAACAGAACAGATGAGGGAGCCACTTTCTTAAGCCGCAGTCACTGGATGAAGAGTTTTTTTCTTTTCATATTTCACCTCACTCAAGCCCTGTCACTGGGACCCAGAAAAACACTCAAAGATGATCTCCAAAGCAAATCTCTCAATTAGAATCCACACCGAGGGGAAAATCCACAAAGCCTCATACAAATTAAGACCGATGTGCTCATATGGCTTGTTCGACTAGGACAGAACAGTGATAAACAGAGTTCGTTTCACAAGCAAAGACTGGTGTTAAATACCCCATGAAAACCCCCGGTTTTCTCTCCTGGTCTGACTAAATGTGTCTTTATTCATATTGTTTTGAGATGCACTGTGGAAAAAAAAGGTCACATTGAGTTGAATTTGCTGAATTTAACTAAATTACCCGTCTACACGCCTATTGTATGCACTCTGCTCTCTTAAATACAATACGTAGCACACACATTAACAGACAAATACATCATACATGAGCTCCATAACTAGACAAATAATTTTTTCATGCATTAAAATTCATGAACTTAAGTCTCCTGATGGATACAGTGCAGCTTTCACTGTTTGACCTGAATATTGCAGGTGTATGTCACATTAATGTCATATTCTGGGCCTCAAACAAAACACACACACACACACACACACACACACACACACACACACAATTATGTTCAAACCGTTACTGTTTGAATAGAAAGAGAACATTGCATCCTGTTCCTTTGTGCATTATTGAGTGAATTTGGTGAATAGACTATTATAAAAAAAAAACCAAAAAAAAAAAACCAACCCGTAAACACAGATAGTGCACTTTGGCTAAAAAAAACATTCATTTATTCATTTTGAGGATAAAGGCCCTTCAAGCCCTTTATGAAAGAAGCCTGTCTGTAATGAAAGCACACAGAGCTTCTAAAGAGATAAGAGAATAAAGAAATAAATAGTAATAGGAAGATAGAAAAGATTAGAGCACAGAAGAGTCTTGGCAGAATAGGTATAATAATAAAATAACAAAAAACGAAAAGATAAAGATAAATCACTTTACAATGATCTCTCTTACCAAAGAATCCTCCACTGTGAAGTTGAACATCCGTTTGGCATCCGATTTTAGATGAGTGACAAACTCTTTGTATTCCTGATTCTGCGGCTCTAGGTAGGTCAGAATCTTCACACTCTGAAAAAATATACATAAAATACACATATTTACACATCTAAAAATATGTCAAACATACAGTATATAAGCAATTATCCTCATAAATATTTAGAGGGAAATTCACTAAGGAAAACTACATACTGTCTGTGTACTCTGCAGTAGCACTCTGAATTATACTACTACTCAAGGTTTGAAAGAATTTTTGAAAGAACTTTCTCATGGTCAACAAGGCTTCATTTATGTGATTTAAAAAAACACAGTAAAAACAGCAATTTATTCCTATGATGGCAAAGCTAAAATTTCAAATTTCAAATTGAAATTGCTCCATTACCCAGTCTTCAGTGTCACATGACGCTTCAGAAATCATTCTAATATGCTGATATGATGCTCAAGAAACATTTCTTATTGTGATCAATGTTGAAAACAGTTGTGCAGGATTAATATTTTTGTGGAAACAATGATACTTTTTATAAAGGATTACTTGATGAATGGAAAGTTCAAAAGATCAGCGTTTATTTGAAAATATTTTGTAATATGCAAGTCTTTACTGTCACCGTTAATCCATTTAAAGCACCTTTGCTAATCTAATTTCTAATTTCCATTTGTTTGGTCACTTCTTCTGAGTGTTAACTTATGCAACAGACTACTACAATCTGACATACTTCACTGGAGCTGCACAACACGGCAACAAAACTGGTATTCAGACTCTTTAAAAAGATGAAAGTTTGCTTGACTACATGTTGCATTTGGATAAATGTTTGGTTATAATAATAACTGCTGACATCGCATTCGCAGACAAACCACAATGAGATGAGCTGCTAATATCTGTGAAATCTGAAAACTTATCAAACTAATTTTGGTCCCTGAGAAAATCCTTTTCAATCTTGGGAAAACACCAAAGACTTTTGAAAAAATTTGGGGCACTTTTCTGGAATGTTTAAAATAATGTAGTAATATTGCTACAGCATTTATTAATTTAAGATTATGTTCATTTTAACATTTGCTAATAAAGATCCAAAGTTGCATCTGTTACACTGTAAAATAACATGGATATTTTTAATAAACATTAACAAAGGTTAATAAATGCTGTAAAATATATTAATAATTGTTAGTTAGTGCATTAACTAATGTTAACAAATGAGACCTTATTGTATAGTGTTACCAAAATCTTTAACAGCTGCTTTTCTTGACAGATTTAAGTATTTCTTTTATAATGCCACAAGTTCCATACATATATGAATAGTTTTAATTTGGTCAGGTAGGAAAATAAAGAATAAGCATAATTATTATAAAGAAAAATGTTTTTATGTTGTGTGCAATCATTATCTTTAATCTTCCAAAGCTAAGTTCCAATGAGCATTGGCATGTCCTGAATCTGCTGTGCGTGGGTTCATCAGTGGGTACTGAGTGTTGGAGTTCAGACATTTCTCACGCTCTGCATAGAAACTCTTCCACTCTCAAAACAGGCGGCTGTTATCACAGTAGGGGCTGATGACTGTGGTTCTGTGACACCAACCAAAGTTAAAGTGACCTGCAGAGCTTTTAATACGAATAAGGCTCCGATTTTGAGCCCCCTGAGGCATAACAGTGATTGTTTTGTGTTATAGGGGGTTTTAAAAAATGTGTTATTCCCCATTCAGACTAAAAAACAAGGCTCTTTTCAAGGTTCAAGAGATATGAGAACAATTATGATGAAAAAGCTTTATAAAGCTTCATAACTGTCTCTCTTCTCCTCCACTATCATGATCATAATCATTATTAGCTCAAATTGTATATTATCAGTTATATTTATGGTAGTAAATATAGAACCACATTCTCTGAGAAACTTAGACCATGAAATTAAGGATGTTGATTTTGTGTGTGTGTGAGAGAGAATACTATGGGATAGCTTACTTCCCAGACCTAGGGCTTTCTGAACATATTTAAAAAAGACATCTGATTACAACAACCTGCAACAGCTCCTTAAAGAGCAATACAGACAAACTGATTGACTTCAGAGAACATACTTTGATTTAAGTTTATTAGGTAAGACTTTATTTGATGGTCCATTCTAATAATCAAGTAACTTTGCAATATTAGTAGACTGCCTGTTTAATATCTGCAAAGACTTTTTGATTTTAATTTCTCTCAAAACAAATTATAAAAACGTATGAAAATGTAAAGTGAATATTTATATTCTATTAATTTTATTAATAATTACATGTTAAATATTAGTATGAATATTTTACATTTTAACTGCAAAACAAAACAAAAATACTCAATGAATGAAACTGAAAATGATTGTTGGCAGTGTATTGCCTTATCCTTCTCTCTTTTATGAAAGGCTTTAATCACCTGGAAGGCCTCCTTCGCAAAGACATCATCTGAGTCTCCTCTGGCCCATGGCTGAGAAGGCCTGGATTCCAAACTGCGTCCAAAGATATCAATGTAGAAGAAGACATACTCCTCCTTAGGGAGACCTGCCCTGTGGAAGTGCACCATCAACTGCCGGAAAATATCCGGAGAGCAGCATACAAACACCACTGCAGCGAGGGAGAGAAAACGAATAAAATCAGCATGAGGAAAAAAAACTTTGGCACCCTTATAATTCCCTCCCCTTCACACAAACACTGGAGCTCAAAAAAAAGTTTTTGTACTTCCAGTAGCACGTTTACTCAGTAATCAATACCATAATGTCATTACCTTAGCAAAATGTCAATATAACACATCCAGACAGGAATTAGCATGTGTGTGTTCATGTGTGTAAGTGTGTCTGTATGGTGCATTAATGCATTTATGACTCTCGGTGAATCTGGACTGTCTGTTCTATGCTTTTAGCATCACACGTCATACATTAAATTGTGATTTTGATGATTCCTTCGCACTGCATAATATCGTCTTCCTAATCATTATTTTTTCCAGTAATATAAAGCTCTTAAAAACAATACACATTTATTTGAGAGAAGTTTACTGTTATCTACATGCAAAATTGAATGAGATATTAAGTCATGTTTTCAGAGAATAAATCCATTCTCCAATCTTCTTCTTCCTTCTGTGAGGAAGCAGTGCTACCCACCAAGCCTTGAAACGCCCATAGAGAATATATAATAAAGTTCATTTTTACACTTATTTTATTCTAAATATTTTGTGATGTTTGTTTAAAAGAGAATTAGAGGAATTATAGGATCATGCAGTTTTGCTTCTCAAATAAATGTTTGGATATTTTTATTGGAAAACGAGTCAAAAACTGATCAGAAAATTATATTCGCAGTGCAAATATAACCAGCAGAAACATTTTCTATTTCCATTATTCATTTGATATTGTGCTAAACGGGTTGTTTCATTAGAATGACAAAGGATAGATTTTATATGAAATGGATGTTAAGCATCTCCTCAACATTTCTGATAACAAAAAACATACAGGCGAGAGAAGGAACTATAAATAAGAAAAGAAAGGGATCTGGACAAGAAAACAAAATGCTTCATTAACTCTGATCAAATGAGTGAAGTGATCACAGAGACAGAGAGAGAGAGAGAGAGAGAGAGAGAGAGAGAGAGCGATAGGACTTGACTTCAGACCAGACAGTCATTTGCAGAAGGAGGGTAATTACAGAAGACCTATAGGCTCTTATGTGTGTGTGTGCTGCTCAGTGACTATGTGATTTCAGTTTGTGCATAATAACGGACACAAGGTGAGGGATGGATTTAGAACAATTCTAAGTGAACAACTATCTATATGCATCTCTGGTATTTAACTCTGGTCAAGTGTATCCATAGCAGACTGGTGGGAGTGGCCTTGGACGGCAACATGCTCAGTGTATTACCTATTTAGCAAAAGGGAAGTCAACAGACGTTTTTCTCTGTTTCCTCTAGTCAGGTAGTACCGATTTCCAAATAAATTTCACATTTGTACTCTATAGGCAGCCAAATTTGATTAAAACCCCTTTAAGGTGGTTCTGATAGTTTTTGTAACATGGTTTCTGGTTAACCAGCTAAGTAAAAGAGAGTAAAATACAGCATACGTATTAAAATCTGATTGAAACTACAGTATGTGGCATTACATACGTCACTCTCACACCCCTGTCAGAGTAAAACACTTATGGACAAAGATTGAAATATGGAGAAAAAAAGAAAAAAAAAAAAAAAAAAACCCCAGCGCAATCTGCATGCTACTAAAGTAACATATAAATGTGAAATAAAATGGAGACTATAAGAGGGTAAAGTCCTACTGTGAGTGAGTCAGGTTCACTTCTTTGTGTCTCACACTCAACACTGAACCACCACAGAACAAGACCTTTATATCTACCCACATGACTCTTGCCATGACCAAACCTACAGTTGCTGTCGATCACACAGACAGACAGAAAGACAGACAGACAGACAGAGCATAATTTGTGCAGTCAGCTGATGGCAACGATGCAAATTTAATCAGGACTTTCTGATTTCCCCAGTTCATGACAGATCAGGACCCACAAGAGCAACTGCACATTTTTGCTATGATTATGAAGGCATGTCCACAGCATAAATTCAATTCTGTTTGGGAAAGGAGCATGTCAGGTGTGAGAAGCAACCTGTCAGCGAGATAAAGCAGTCCATTACACACTCAAATGCACATTGTTATCAGATGAAGCCCTTGAGAGGGATTGCTGGCAGTTATCCAACCTAACAGTGAGAATTGCTATTTTCAACACTGTTAAACATTAACTAGCACTGAGCAAATGAGTTCAGTATAGGCACTTTGGTTTCCTCAGACGCACATGTAAAAAAATTTATGTTTTCCCTGGACAGGAGTGACAGACAATGAGGGATGTTTTTGTGGGTCAAATAGAGTTTAACTTCTGCATATACTCAACAGAGTTCAGTCTACAAAGTGCACTAGTTGGTTGCTTTGGTACTGTAAGAAGGCATCTACTAAGAACATACTGTAAATAGGTCAACTGAAGCAGTGTGCCATATTAAACTTTATCTAAAACACTAAAAAAAAAACAAAAAAAAAAAAAAACAACTGACCTCACATTGAAAACTAGAGTTGTCACAACACAACTATTTAAAGCTACACTCAGTATTTTCAGGTGGTCATGTGATGTCAATATGTTCCCTCCCATGAGATGACCCACTTCATATAACAGCTTTTTTTAGGGTACTGATTTAAATTGTCTTAAGTAAGTATACTTGATTTTCAGCATTTTTTTCACCTAAGTTGTCCTTGTGATAGAAGTTCAGGTGAAATAACTAGTTCTCCAACATTTCATAATCGGAATCATACTCGTATTGATATGGTAAAATCGTTGCCATCGTTACTGTCTTTACAGTTTGTACAATCACTGAGCTTTAGGAAGCCTCCGGAGCTGAAATTCAGTTATGGTAATGGACATTTCGTTTCTCACACGTATAACAGCAGAGTGGCCAGAGTGGGCTCTCAGAAAGGAGGGTTTAAGAGAGATAATCTTTGGACGTGTTATTTAAGAATCATTGAAAAATGTGGTGATGTGCAATTATATTATGAGAAAATGAAAGAATTTTTTTAATCTTTAATTTTTAATCATTTGCCATTAAAAAGCTACTGTCAGGATTTACTAAAGACATGCAGTGAAAAATTAGAGCTGAAAAGGCATGGAAACAGTTATTTTTGCGGCGGAGCTTATTGCATATGCATTTGCAGGAGTTTCCCTTTCAGACGAAAAATTTATGGGAGGAGAGTACTAAGTGATTTACTAAGGTTTGTGCTAGTCAATTGACTGTTTACTCAATTTCTAATATTTACCAACCCAAAAAAGCTTGTCTTAAACCAGATATTAATTTGAGCTGCTAGATTGCAATGGTCATTGTGGAAATGATCCGGCTGCGTCTGTGTTCTTTAATTTGTGAGTCTTCAACTTTCCACTCCCATCAGCGCTTTTTTGGAATTGCGCTCTCACACTAATCTGGCCTGTTTAGAAAATCTGGCACATGGCCTACAATTCTTCTGAAGAGAGTAGGCTGAGAAAAACATTCAATCTTACATTTTATATAGACAAGAGAATTGTCTGTTATTTCAAAACTGTGCACTCAATTATATCATCACACCACTAGACCATGAGTAAGAGCGAGTCTGCCCTCCCAACAAGGAGCTTGCATGCAATCAGATGAGGAGTTACGTTGTAATTGCAATCGAGAAAAATGGCCCCACACTGCGCTCAAATGATAATGATGGGCTAAGCTCAGAAAATTCAATGCCATTCTCAAATACAAACCTGCTGCAATTACACTGACGACCAGAATCAGTGTACAAGTGTACATATTTCTGTGTATTGAGTTTGAAGAACCAAGACCGCTTGTTTTCTCTGAAAATAACTTCATGTTCTCATCAACGTTTGCTCTGCTCTTGGTGCTTTTGTTTAATTCAGTTTTATCCATTTACCATTTTAAACCTGTTATCTGTCAGCAGTTTTTCTAAAACACTAACAAAAATAACCAATTATCAAGATAATTTGAGTGAATAGTAGAAATGAGTCACGACTGTAGCTGTATGATCTGATAACTAAAGAAAATGTTTGATCGATCAGAGCAGACTGTTACAGCTTCATTCATTGACTCTGATCTATCCCATGTAAAGGCAGGACTTGATCTGTTATGTTTAAGCTGCGCCATCCTTCCCTTTGACTAGTGATTAAGGCGCTTCAGTCAATTTTTCTACAGAATATTGACACTACAGTTGCAGGCACAACACTCACAAAGCACTCCATGGCTACAAAAAACGATCAGAGCAATTACAACAGGAAATAGCAGCAGTTCTATTGATCTGGATGGAATCCTTGAAGCCCATTTTCTTACGTGTCAGTTGACCATGATGGGGGAGCAAACAGAGACATGGCTTTATGCATGCTCACTTATTCAGCTATTTATTGGCAAGATAATCCATCTTGTGACAGAAGACGAGAGAATTGGAGTGATCTGTTCAGACTCTACAATATCAGGTGGCATAAAGCATCCAGACCGAATCTTACTGCGAGAGAGAAGAAAACGTCACATTTCAACGTCAATTATCACAATGTCAGTTCTATCAGCATCAAACGGGGAGGAGAGGACGTAAAAGAAAGCTTAAACCACAACTCTCACAAGAGCTTTTTGCTTTGTACAAGAATAAAAATGAGACAGAAGGGCCTAGGGTTTAAAGGGCCTTATCTTTCATTTATGGATATCTATGAATGTTTATGTATTATTTATTCGTATGAAATGGTACACCAGCAGAGCATATTATGACCCACAGTCTTTATATACATATACAGTATATACTATATATATATATATATATATAAAACTTAAAGACATCACAATTTTAACAATTTAAAAAGGATTTTGTGGATTTTAGTCCATGTTTGAGGTCTAGTGTAATTCGAAACATTGACAAAATTCACATATAGAATTTAAAACACAAATTTATAGTCTTTCTCTCTTAGGAAAACAGACTAAAAATACAGATGACTCATTGTGCACTACATTGATTTTTGTCCAATCAAATTCTCTCTAGAATAAGAGTACTACCCCCAAATACAACCTGCAACCGACAAGTAGCAAATCATGATTCATGAATGAGACTTAACTCAACTTAAAAGCCCCATTATTTCCCGCCTAAACTTCCTGTCAAATAATGAAATGCATTAACATAAATAAAAAACATCTTTAGCTAATCTTTAAAAAGGTGATTTTGCACAAAAATGGAGGAGATTCCCAATTATGCTCATTAACAATGAATGAATGGACTGACACAATGAAGTTCATAAATCCAAGCACAAAATCAGCCTTTTGAGAGAGAGGGAAAAAAACTGAGTACGGATTTGACTGTACATGTTTGACTTTAAGGGACAAAAAAAAATCAGGTTCTGGCACTGAGAAAACGATAAAAAAATAAATCTAATTTATGTCTGTCTTGTTAAGCCAAGTCTGTCATGTTTCTCTTCTAATGCTGTTTAACATAATCCAGTATAGGGTTACAAATTACATTAGCACAGGAATCTGTGTGATGTAAGGGAGGTCTGTCTAACATTATTTCATTTTAGATTAGAGGATGTGAGGTCATTCTTGTATTTAACTGAGCCTTATGTTCTGCTGTCACGAAGAGAACATTACGACTTGAGTATTCTGTTCACGGGGGGGGGGGGGGGGGGGGGTTGGGCAGATTCAAGATCGAACTAAAGACAAGCTTTCACCTCCATGAATAAATCTTTTGATATGTTTGGGTTTAGGTCTGGAGGTATTCAGTTACTCTGCATTACATCCAAAGGTCAGAAATGATGGGAAATATCGACCTGAAATATCTAAATACAGCATTTCTCCAGTAAGCAGTGAAGCTGTTCAAGGATTATAAAAGTGTGCACTATGAGTGTACAAATTTTGTAGTTTTCTTGTTTCTTTTCCATCCTTCTCTTACACCTCAGTTCAGATTAATTTTTAAGCTGATCCAGATGGATGGAAATGCAGAGAGAAGCGGAGAACGGCCTTCTGGGTAGTTTAGTTCAGCATGGTCGCTCTTGCGCTCGGCAACCATGACGACAAGAGGGCATGAAGCTCTAGTCACAAAGATTGGCATTTTAGTTGAAAAGATGACGACAAGGTAGACCGATGTTACCTCTCTAACAGAAGAGCAATCGGAGAGGGATTCTTTATTACAATTAATTCTCACACAATTTCAACAAATGAGCTCTACTCTATTTGAAGCTCATACAGTTCTTTTTGATCTGAATCAGAATTATTTGACCTTGTTCAAAAATCAGAATTTAAGACCTCCAAAATCTGGTTGAGGAGCTTGAAAACCAGATCTTCCTGTTGGCACTCTTGAGTCAAGGTCCTCTTTGATGCTGGTTTCCATCATGTGCAGGTGTGATTGAAGTGATTGGGGACATGGAAAAATTAAACCAGAGGAGCACAGTCCTCATCAACAGAGCAGCTTTGAAGTGTCTAAGTGTGTGTGTGTGTGTGTGTGTGTGTGTACTTGTTTTGACTATACTTGTGATATATTGTGAAATACTTTCACAACCCACTAGTGAGGACATTGACTGGTCCTCACTAGATTTATCTGAGCCAAAATAATTTTTTATTTAAATCTAGTGATGGTCACATGTTTCTGTGATGGGTAGGATTAGGAGTAGGGGTTGGGTTAGGTGATAGAAACCATCATTGACCGGAAATAAAATCATTGGAAGTCTATGCAATGTCCTCACTAAGATTGCAAAACAAACCTGTGTGTGTGAGAGAGGCAGAGAGAAAGAGCTGGAGAGAACATGGTGGTGAAGCACCTGCTGACTTCTGGCCATTAATGGCCTTGCTGGAGAGTTTATCCAAGAGCAAAGCAGAAGCCAAGTGCACAGAGGGCATTACACACAGCTCAGAGAGAATGAGAAGTGTTGAATCTGTATGTATTTATCAATGTTTGTGTGTAATGATGTAACTAAATAATATTAAAAAATTCATGTTCGAGCACTGAATGCATGTTCAGATGGTTGTAATTGTGAACTTGTTTGCAGGTTGGATTCTGTAATCTCAAGGTAAAGCTCTTTAAATGCCTCGATGTCCAGGAAGAGCGTTTTACGCTGCGTTTTGCTTTTCAATCTGACCCGCCCAGATAATATAGTTTTGTTCAAATAAAATGCACTTGACGATCTCAGTTTTATAAATCTAGAACCGCACTTTGAAGAGACAAGAATTCTCAATCTCCAAATGAGAGAGCGCTCATATGGAAAACTCCAGCAAAAGAGCAGGAATACATTAGAGATTCCAATCTCACAGGAGGCGGTGTGCCTCCATGTGTTGTCTTCCTGCTGCTGATGATATGAGGATGTTTTTACAGGGTTGAGAGGAAAGAGGCAGGAGGTGAGGAAGAGCATTTACGCTCTTCCGAGATCTACGTGAAAGGTTACGGCACCACAGGTAATCACTACATGTGAATCAGCCAGAGAGACCACAAAACATTTCTGCATCTAAAAAAACATTCCCTTTGACATCTGTCACCAAAATTCTTTTTTTTTTTCTCATTTTTTGAATTCATCCCTCATTTAGGGATGCACTGATATTAACATTCTGAAACGATAAATCAAAAGTTATTTTTATGTTAGGATGATATCCAACAAGTGGACAATTCTATGATATTTTATCTAATATTGCCAATAAAACAACTATAAAAATGTAATAAATCATTTTAAATGCTACAAGTGAATTTAGGCATCAAATGTACAGTATGAGAGAACTAGATAATTCTTTTGATATTTACTTAAAATTTACACTGAACAATGTTACTGAACTATTACGTGTTTTTAAAGATGAATTTAAGTGAGCATTAGATGACGGTATATTAAAGGCAAAAATGAAAAGAAAAGACTAAAAAAAAAATACATGTAAAAAAGGGGGGAAAACATCCAACTAATTTTTATATACCTTCATAAAAATACCTAATACTGATAATAATACTGTTAACTCATAAAGGATGGTTCTATTAAGTGTTTGCACTTAGAACCCACTGAAATATAATACTTATTCTGACACTGACCCCCTTTGCGATCGCCCAGGCTTTTGTTTGTCCTCCAGAAAGAGCAAAGAAATTTAGTTGCACTTTATTGGTGGTGTTTTATGAGCAGAATGTTTTATATTATGAAGATTGCATTGTCCACTTTACGGATGATCGTAAAAAGGTATATTGCGGAAAAAGATATCGTAAAAAGGTATTCTCCTGAAAACACATTCAGATTTGCTTACAAGATTTCAAAAGGGTTTTATAACACACGCAGCCCCCACCTGAGACATCACCCACTGCTTCGTTCATTTGACTTTTTATGTGTTAGTACAACATTACATTTCTCATTAGCTGTTCATTGAGTGACTCAGAGCATCCAGTGACTAATGATGAACAATTAAAATCTTATAGTTAGAAAGACTGAATGAACACACTGAATGAATACAAACTCTGCTTTTGCAGGAAATGCCAACAGATCAGATAATGTGTGCTAAAATTTCTTGCATGCTCACAGGGGTCATAACCTCTGTTAATAAATGTTGTTCAGTTGACATTTTTATACCCCTTTGGGACTTGAAAAATAGTTTAAAGTGCATTTTTACCCATTAGAAACTTATAGATACAGGTTTCCTGAGCTCCCCTTTCCAGAAGAACTATTAATGTGATGCCAAGATCAGAACATTGACCATGTTTGAGGACTACATACTAACATTGAGTATGTAACTCAATAGAACCTTCACACTCATTCTAACTGTTCCTTGGTGGTAGAAGAGCCTTCTAACATCTACTTGATAAACTGAGACCGTCACAAATTGAAAAAAAAATACTGAAGATACAACTTTCCAGTAAGCACTTAAAATGAATAGTTTACTCAAATGATATTACTGTCAACATTTCCTCACTCTCATGTTGTTAGAAACCTGTATGACTAGAAAAAAAAAACAGATTCAAAAATGTTAGGGTCCAAAAAACATTGGACGCAAATGACCTTCATTAAAAAACACTGATATGTTCTATTTTCTTTGGGGATCTGATAAAAGTCAAAAGGGCATAAAAAAACTTTTCAGATTCTGTCTGGGCCTACCAATAACCATAAAACATACTTTTCCCCTGCTATTTTGCAATTATATCCTGTTACAGCTTTTCTATGACTCTTGTTGTACTCTTGAAATTCGGTATTGTGGCACTGCTATTGTAATTCTATTTTAAGTGGCAAATTTGAAGTCTAACCTCAATGTCACAATGTAGGAATTAGTTGGTCTGGAAACAATATGTCAATCAAGATAAAGCAAATTTTAAAATGACCTCATCTACAACATCTCAGAAGCATTGGACATGAGGACAGATGCCCAATTTGATGCAGTTCTATCAAAACAAAAAACAAGCCACTCACCTCTTCCATCATCCTTGATCTTGTATAGGAGATCGGAATAGTTAACAGGTCCTTTGTTCTCCTCGAATACCAGGTCTGTGGTTGTGATGTTTTCCTCATGCATCTCCGTGTATAGCCCCTCCAGGGCGAAGTAGCATGCCCTTTCACCCATTTTGGTGTCACTGAACATCAGGAGGGTATGTTGGTGCCACCCGAAATGTCTGAAGAGGTGGAGAGCGTACTCACCCAGTTTCTTGTGTGTGGGTCCCGTGTTGGTGATGGAGGTGTACATTTCCATGTGCAGGAAAGCTACAGCAGGGGCCCCTGCCGTGATCATGGGGAGGCCCCAATGAGCAGTGAACAGCCCAACTGGGGAGGAAGTATAGTCGCACCCGGGTCCTATGAAGGCCCACGGGTTGTGTTCGAACTTCAGGTCCACGGCCATGAGGGGGGCGATGGACTCGGAGCAGATACCGTCTCCATCCTCGCTGTTTGCAAAGATGTGGCGGAGGTGGTGCCGGGGCAGCAGAGTGGGGTCAGCATTGACTCGAGTGATAGCCCGGTCCAGAGCAGGTCCCACACGGGGCCATGCCCAGGGGTAGGATGTATTGTGTCGAGGGAGTATGACAGCCAGTATGATGTCGCCAGTGTGGATGCTTGCGGGTGTGCGGGATCCTTTTTGTCGGCTGGTCTTGGTCCAAGTCAGCAGTGTCCCACAGCACAGCAGCAGCAGCAACAGCAGCAGAAACGATCTGCCTTCACCGAACCAGAACAACAGACTCATATCACTGCAGCTCACGCTTCCACCTGATCAGGAAACACTACACACACACAGGTTTATCACATGAGTTTCAAATATGTATATAAAAAAATACTTGAGAAATGAAAGTTGTTTTTTGGAGAATTTACCGTTTCACTAAGCCATACTATCTATATTTTGGTAACCTGAATGTACTAATCTTATTTTCACCTATCTATAATGCGAACAAGTTTCCAATGACTTTTACATTTGGACACACTTAAAAAAAAATGAAAGGATTAGGATTTCAGTTCAAGATTGAAATTTTCTGATAATTTACTCAACCCCATGCCATGTTCACGTCTTTCTTTTTTCAATTGAAAGGAAATTAAGGTTTTCGAGGAAAACATTCCAGTATTTTTGTCCATATAATGGACTTCAACAGGGTCCAAATTACAAGATCTCGACCAAAAATTGATGCACCTCTTAATGGAAATAAATGTTGTGATATTTTGGTCAAGATCTTTTAAGGACTAGTCATCTTGTATTGACAATGCAAGAGTCAAGCACTCTGTAAAGTCTACTCCAGCACATCTAAAAGACTTTCATAAATTTGAAGTCTTGACTCAGAGGTGCCAAAAACCATTCTTTCACAATTTGAGCCTGATGAATCTTGACATTGTCATCCTAGAATATGGCCATGATGTGCCTTCCTACAGGGTTGTTTAAGAAATGAAAAGCTACACACTCCATCAATTAGTGTTAGAAGATCCATTGCCAAACATATAACGTGCTAGAAACATAATAATCACAGCAATAATCATCCAATCATAGACTCTTAAGAATTTACCTAAATTAATCCAAACAGCTACTTTTTTTTAGCCGGGTAGTGTATATTATTGTTAATTATTTGTTCAAAACATATTCATGTTAATTTATTAAAAAAATTCAAATGTATTACCATATGTTGATATGAATATAATAGATTCAGTAAGATATTTAAAAAAAACAAAACAATAAAAGGCAATAACAAGAGCTAGAAAACAATGACAGAAATACCTAAATGCACCCTGAATCACAGCTAAAACTACACTTCATGCTTTGAAAAGGACAGAGTAAAATCATTCTTCATAGAAAACATGTATCATTTGTTCTCAAACGGTGGGTTGAAAAAAACAAAAACAGAACTGAAGGGCAATAATACAATGCAATTCACAATTTAATCATGCATTTTGGAATGAATAGCTTCAAATTTCTGTCACAGCAAAGGTTGTGCATCTAACTCCATGATATTTTGGCACTAATTCATCTGTCACTGGGTAGAAGCTAACCAAATTAATCAGATGCCAACACGAACAGGTTGAGTGACATGCTCTAATCCTTGAAAACTAATCAAGGTGAAAGACTAGGGTATAAGAAAATACAAGATAACTACATTAAATTCTGGTTACATGTTTCGCACTGTGGTGGGTCACCACATGTCCGGTGTAAAACTAGTTGAGAACCACTGATCTAAATGTAATGACAAATCATATATTGTGGGGAAAATGGTCAACTAAACTTTCTAACACAATAGAACTCCAAACAAGCTGATCAAAAAACTTCCCTTACCTTTTAGACATGGTGTCTTCTGGTCTCCTCAAGATGAGCCAGTACAAACCCGTGACAGTCCATTCAGCACAGCACAAAACACATCCCTGCCTCTGTGAAACTCATCCCCACAGGCTGACTGTGTGTCATTCAGAGTGCCAAGAGCAGCAGTGATTTTCTCAAATCACATTACCTCACAGAGAGCTCCACCTCATCTCTGTGTCGAGCTGCATTCTCTGCCATGCTCCAGGGTTCTGAGGGTATTAATGCCTCTCAGCTGCAGTAACTGCCGGAAGAAAGAGAGAGAGAGAGAGAGAGAGAGAGAGAGAGAGAGTGACAGAGTATGTGTGTGAGAGAGAGAGGCAGGAAGAAGATCAGCCGTGATGCGTTTTAATGCATCTTCTCTTGTATGTTTCAGCAGGGTAAAGGTTCACCCGGTCAGAAAGCACTTCCAAATGCTCCCAGTTATTTAAAAAAAAAAAGAAGAAGAAAAAAAAGTAAACACTCCTCTAATTTCAAGTCAGAGGAAATCAATGGCATCAAAATCCATTAGCTTCTACCATGCTTTGAGTAACCATAGCTGAATATTAACTATAAGAAACAAGAGGCCAAGGTTTGGCTAGTATCAAAATGAGGTCAAAAAACTCTTTCTCCATTAGAGACCTTTGATTAGTGACTAACAATGCTAAAAAAAAAAAAATAGATTCAACATTAAACACAGGATGAACATTTAATGAGAGTGCAAGTGAAAAAAGAATTCGATTAATTGTAATTTTTGTAATGTTTTTAATGTTAAGTCTCTTGCTCACCAATGCTGCATTTGTTTGATCAAAGATACAGTAATAACAGTATTATTGTGAAACATTATCACAATTTAAAATAATTGTTTTCTAAGTTAATATATTTTAAAATGTAAGTCTTTGTAAGAGCAACTTTTAAATTGAAATAATATTTGAATATATTACTGTATTTATTGTATTTTTGATCAAATAAATGCAGCCTTGGTGAGATAAGAAACCTCTTTCAAAAACATTTAAAATTTTTTATTAATTATTACAAACTTTGATTGGCTATGTATATAGCTAATAATTCATTATAGAGAAGAAGTTATTTTACCATTGCCCAATTTTCATTTGGGGTGAAATTTGCATGAATTGTGGTGCCATCAGCCAAAAAGCATCTCATGATGCCAATAATGTACAATTACATTCAATGGAAGACAACTATTTTTAACATTTATTAATATAGGTTAATATTCATTTATACTATTGTTCATTGTTTGTTCAAAATACAATAATGTTAATTTACTAGCGGTGTAACAATATACTGTCACAATATATCGCAAAACAAAAATGCAACAATATGTATTGTATATAGTTCACCCAAAATGAAAATTACTTAAAAAGTTTGCAGAGTTTTAGTGTCAGTCTACATTGAACTACCATACATAATGTTGAATATAATGTAAGATAAAGCAATGGGGGAATATTCGTGGGTCCTGATAGTGCCAAAACTCTTGTTTCCAGTAAAAAGTGGCCTACAATATTTTAAATGTATCTAGTCAATGACAGAGAGCAATCATTTTCATATTTTTCTGTATTTTCAGCTTCAGAATCATATTTTTATTCTGGTATTAATATTGTCCTGTCTTGGGTTACCAGGACCAAGTCCAAGCATTTTAATCAACAGTTCATTTTTTGTTAACCTTTTACCATATGTCTTGAAGTATAGCAATAATATTGTATCGTGAGTTCAGTATTGTGATATAGATATCGAATCGTGACATGAGGGTATTGTTACATCCCTATAATTTACACATACATAACTTTACCTTACTTATAAATGTTAGCAGATTTCTTGAGAAGTATGGTGTGGAAATATTTCAACTCGTTTCAGAAAGACAGGGCTTACTGGGCTGAAAGTGGTGGTGGATGTGGCCACAGCAGTGAGATTACAAAGGTTTAAATGCTGTTGGGAGCTGATATCCCCTCACTGTCATTTGTTGAAGAGGTACCGATGACCCTCACGAGAGGCAGGTCAGAGCAGTTTTCAGCTGTCAGAGCAAGATCTGACCCCTATGGGTCAGGACAAGCTCTATCTACTCACCACACATTTTGAGTTCAACCTCTACTAACCTCCTTCAGTGGTTTGTGTGTCTGTCGAGCTGCGCTGTCTCCTTGGTTTCTGTAAGCTGAAACCATGTGTGTGAGTTACTTATGAGAGTTTCTTTTTTGAGCTTTCAGCCACCAGTGTTCCATCACGATTCTGACATTTATATTCAAAGCAAGCCATTTTGATTTTTCAAGGAATGTCCAAATGATAGTCATGAGCACTGAGGTATGCTATGCCTGTCGCAGATCTTAATGTCAATTACGTGTATGCTGTTATATCACATCTCTTTCACTTTTCTTTTCTTGTTGTAATATACTTTACATTGTCGTGTATAGATAAATTTAAAAAGTGGAATAATTCTTTATGGCAGCGATTCCCAAAAAGGAATGCACATACTTCAGCAGGTTCAAAGGACTAATTGGTAAGACTGCTGTTTTACTATGTATATATATTCATTTTGAGATTTGCTACACATCACATTTCACTGTTATTAAATTATTATTGTTCTTGAAGATTAACTTTAATCTTTATTTTTTATATCTATTCGAAAATATATTTTTGTTAATTAATGCATGTCTATTTATTTATACATAATGTACACACATATATTATGCAAACACAAACTTTTTCACGATTAATCGTTTGACAGCACTAGTTTAAAAATGACTAATTATATTAATGACATTGCTAATTGATAGCCAATTTAATGTGAGTTAAAAAGAAACCATTCTTGTAGAAGTCGACGGGGCTACATAAATAAAAAAGGTTAGGAAATTCTGCTTTAGATTCAGGAGGTGTTCAAAAAGAAAAATACAAACTGAACTCAGATCAGTGTTCAGTCAGTTCTAGATTTGTCCTTCGTCCCCCTTCAGAGAGTCCCGGGATGGTCAAATGGATAGAATTACCAAAACAGGATGCAACACAATAGCGTCTCCTCCTCTTTCTCTCTCCCAACATTTCCCCTTCCAACCTCTATCTAGAGTTCATTCCTTTATAACTAACCCTCATTTAAGAAAAGCAGAAATAAAGACCGAAAAGGCAGGGAAAGTGAGATTGTTCAGTCTAGTACACAGCAGACAGGAAGTAGTAACTGATCGACAATGAAGCTGTCAAATGTTTCAAACACATTCAGCACAGATCTGTTCTTGTGCTTTTAGCCATTGTGTAAACTCACCTCAGACTGCCGTCATTGCTGGTTATAAAGCAGGACGCTGGTTCCTGGCACTCTCTCTCTCTCTCTCTCTCATTCTGGGGAACAGCAAAAGATAACAGCAGCTGAACATGCTTGTGGGACTTTGGAGCGAGCTGCATGTAGGAAAAAATTACAAAAGTATAGACACTGTGCATAAACTGACACAAGTGCATGTAAAAAGTGTGTTTTACATGCACTGGTGTGAATCAAATCTAGTAAAGATTAGCAAAGTGTATTGTTTTTCTTTTTTTTTTTTTTTCATCGGCAAAAAGTCCAAACCCCTAGGTTTGTTTATCAGATCTGCCGCACTCAAAAAAGGCTTATTCCTTTTTCAAGCAGCATGACTTATTACATGTGGATGACTAATTGGTAAAAACTGTTTTTAGCACAAACATTTGAAATTGACTCTACAGCATGCCAGTTATCAAGAAGTACTATTTAATTATAGTCTATTCTGTTACCATGGCATTAAACTCCCAGGTCTGTGCAAGAGGGGGCTTTGTCATCAATTGTTATCCAAGTACTGTATTCAGAGAGTGCACAGCAACTGACTAATCCACAGGAACAAATAAAGACTCATTTTAGGTCTTACAAGCATGTTGGAGATGGAGATCCAAGTACACAGAGAACAAGAGAACTAGTGTCAAACACTTCTCAGAGCTTATTCAAACAACAATCAAACAACCACTATCATAATCATCTGTTGACACTACAAACACTATCAATTTAGGCCAGGGAATCTAAGGACATGGTCCTCATTTACTTATAATTATGTAGTTTTCATATTTTCGTGCGCAGAAAAATTTCTCACTCAAAATGTCGGCAGGATTCAACAGATGAGCTTTTGTTCTAACATTCGTTGTATTGTTTGATGTATCTGCAGTCTGAATTTTTAAAAATGAGGGTGTGACACAGGCCAGCAAATACTAATTCGCCAAAACAATTATACCGAGCAAAATACACAATAGTGTTTCAAACCTCTCATTTCGACAAATTACTTGATCCTAGGGCCATCAGGACCAAATGAACCACTTATCGGTAATGTGATCTTTTTGGTGAATCATGTTTTCTTGACATTCTAACATACTCCACTTACCATTTCTGTCATATTATGAAACGGCAAAAAATAAATAAATAAATAAAAATAGAAAGTGTAGCATGAAATTTTGAAACAAGCTCCATTATTCTAAAGTATACTTATAAGTTATAACTTATACCCATAAGTATCTTATAAGATGGGAAAAGTGAGGAGGAAGTAAAAGTTAAAAAGCCAGGAAGCACTGGCAAGTATTCTGAGGTGGAGAAAATTGGCAATTTTACCTGTAGGTTTTCCCAAATAGGTTGAGTTTATAGTTGATTACAGCCCTCACATCTTTCTACCAGCAGCACTGATGTGGCCAACACACAGTTTTGTCTGTCTCAGCCATTCTGAGAAACTACCCTGCTTCTTAATATGAGCTGTCCACACCATTTAAGCACAAACAATGGGGTTTTTTTCCTTCAAAAGCCTTGTTTTTAATGCCATACCCACAAGATGACATATCTTGTGCATGGCACTTTGTCGAAAACATTCTAAAAATATTGTAAAATATTGTATGTGCAAAAATGTAAAAAATAAAAACATGATCGTCGCTCCGAGATTTTTGCTACACAATATAGCTAATTTGCCATCTTATTGGTTAGATTTTGAGGTAGGATTTTGGTGTGTCCTGACAGCAAGGGACACACTGAGAAAGAGGTCCATTGGGTTTCAGAAGCATGACAGCTTACACTAGCACTCATGTTGAGTGGGAAAATCAGACTTTCAGACCCCATGAGAGTATTTTGTTGTTGCAAACTGGAGAGAATAATCCAAACAACAACATGACATCATCACCTTGATATGTGCTTGCCTGAATGGGTCCCACATCATTAATTTTTGATTCCAATCCAGAAAGTCTGAAATTAAAAATAGTGTGGTTGTGGATGAACCTCAGCCCTTTCCTCTCTGTACGTCATTACACTATAATGAGACCTGCCAATTTTCTTTTCAGCTGTCTCAAACTTCATAAAACACTTTAGCTGTTACTTTAAAATCTGCATGGAACAAGGGGTTATAAATTACATACCCACCATGGAGATGGGGATGGCAATCAAGCTAAAGTGACACCCCTAATCATGTAATCTTAGTCCTGATTCTTTGTCTTCACACACCTTGCACAGCATTCAACGGGGGCCAAAGGGGAGACAGCCAGTATCATTTTTGCAAGTCGCTTTCATCTCTGACATCACCGCCTGCTGAATGTAGCACTGTTGGCAGGAATGTCATGGCAACCCTTCTCTGGTCCTCAGAGTGGCATATTACAGTCCAAGCGTCTGAACACAAGAGATCAGGGAAGAAGAGAGATGGGTGGCAGCTCACCAGTCAAACCAGCACTTGGTAAGAGCCATCACATGATGGTGCCAAAAAAAAAAAAAAAAACAAGTGTCACAGCATAATACAGGTTTGACATAAAAGCTTTTACCTGTTTCCAGCTGAGAACTGGCTGAATTGGTTCTTAAATGGCACAGCAAGAGGGATTTATGCACAGAAGTTTTTACCATCTTAAATCCTATGATCCCTCTCCTTCTATAACAGATTGGCAATGTAAAACATCTGTGGTAAATAATTCAAAGAAAACAATTAATATTGTAAAACCGGGAGTCTGTAAAACAACAAAAGAGGCTCTGAAACCTACAACTTTGTACAATTGCAGTATAAATCACACAAAAGTACATTTACTCTGAATTCATGAATGAACACCGACAGCCTCTCCAGGGTGTGCTTGGGCCTCATGAAGGTCATCTGGCTTGACAAACAAAATTAGATTTGGACCACATAGTGTGTCTGGATGTTTAAACAAAGCCTAAAAGACAAGGAAAGATAAAGAAAACGGTGTGATCTGACATGTGATCAGCCAACCGCTTGTAAAGACAGTAACTGACAGCCGGTAAAGACAGACCGAAGGTATGGGGTGATGGCTCAAGAGAGGCTTAATAATACAGACTGGTTTAAATTCCTATGGAAGCAGGAAAATAAAAGAGTTCTGGGGTCCTAATTTTGAAGGAAAATGAAGGTCTGGCCACCTGCGAGCATTCAGTGCATGACTCTTTGATCAGAGTTGATCAAAGAGGCGATAGTGATCCGAGGGGAGGCAGATCCTTCACTAATCAATTTCTATAGTAGCGTAATTCCAATACATTTGCAACTCATTATTTTTGCTTTAGTATCTAATAAAGTGCAGTTACACATGCGATTCTGGTATATAATGTGGCCGGCGACACCAATGTGGACCATGGAAACATGGAATAGCTAGTGAAATACTAATTACATTTTGTGGGACATTTCTTTTTAAAGCAAAACTTCAGGATTTGAAATGTTTAAATCACAGAACAGTACAAACACCTAGCACCCCCTGCTGGGCAAACATCAAGCATTTACCAAGATTTGAGAATGTGAAACAGAACTAATCATTCATTAAATGTTGTTTATGGATATTCTTACATTTCCTGGCCATAACAAAACTTGTTAGAAATTAACCACATGCAAGTATTGAGTATTTACCACATGAGTATTTTTTTTTCCTCGTCAGTATATTTCCACCAGGGATATGGGTTGCCATTTATCTGGACCTGTGTGAAGTGAAGTTGCAAGTGCTAAAGAACACCCTTATCCTCCTGTGGCACTTTCAGAAACTCTGGATACTGGTTCGAGTGCAGTGGGATTCAGAGATTGAGTCATCTGATGCCTCTATAATCAAGGGTATCACACACTTTGAGGAAAAGGATAAACATGATCCAACTGAAGCATGCTCAAAACATCTTTCCCCAGGTTCTCTATTATAAAAACACTGAGCTACAAAATGACAGCATGAAAGGACACAGTTTTGGTGAAAATGGATTTCTAAAGAGAGGACTACTCATTTATTTCCACAGCAACAGAAGACTGCACAAACATATCTGCGGTCTTCTATTGGTCCATCACTACTTGGCAGCACACGGCAAGAAAGTACTACAGAACAAAGGAGAGAAAGCAGAACGGAAATTGTTTTATATTAGTGAAAATAGCAGATGTGTTTGATTAATGACTCATATATAAATGTGAAAGAACTAGAAAAATCACAAAGCAAACGGTGTTATAAACATGAACATGCGAGTGAAGGGTTGCTATATTTTCCTTTTAAGAGAGTTTTGTACACCAGCACCTATAAAAAGTAAAATAAAAATTGAAGAAAAATGTAAGGCACAGACAAAGATAGCAATTTCCAAACATCTTTTATTAAAGAATATGAAAACCAACCACAGGGTGAATGTTTGAACAGTTACTCACACTAACTTTTCTCTTTTTAAATCATCACCTGTAACACACATTCTCCAATATATATCTATGTGTGTAGAATTTTGCATATGGCAATCAAATCGGAATGACACAAAACACTTGAGATAAACAAAACAAGGCTGACATGTATCTCCTTCAAAGCAGTTATAACCCAAACAAGAATTTTAATGAAATTCTATCATATCGTCTGATATGAATCTTGATAGTTTAACAACCAAAAATGGAAAAACGAATGTCTGCTATTAAACATTTGTTTCTCATTGCAAACTGCTTATAACATATTAACTAGCCAAGTATTAACTGAGAGGAGAACCATGGCCATCCATTGCAAATATTTAATGGAACTGTCTACCAAATAAAGTGCTGTTGAAACGATTTTCTCAGAAACAAGACTTTCAAGAAAGCAGCACAAACCATTGGAAAGCTTTTAATTCTTTCTTGCTCAGTAGGACTACAGGAAATTTAAGACTGTTGAATTAGAGTAACAAACTGGAAGTCAAAGGTTCCTGAGCAGCAGAGCTCTGAGGAAAAGCAGCAACTATACACAATTAGTTCAGGTCTGCTGGAGTCAACCAATAAGGACATAACCCTGTAACAGCAGTCTATCTGCAAGTTAGATTTACAAGCTCCATTAGTTAGGGTTAAACTAAAAACAATTTACAGTGGAGCTTAACTTTTGTCTCAGGCCATCACACCATGTCCTCCAAATCAACCTGGGCCATATATGCGTCCAGCTCTGCATCAAGATGGCTCTTGCTCATGGACATGTACTCATCCAGTTGTTCATCCAACTGTTCCCGAGAAGGAACCTGATCGCTGTTGAATCTGGCCCGGCCGCACCCTGAATAAGCCCCCTTGACAGACGTAAAACAGCCACCACCTGTGCACAAGGGATGAGAGTTTATAGCCAAGGGAAGTTTATGAATGAACACATTTGCATGTACTGAATCTAACGGCACCACTTCAGTGAGGTGAAGAACACGCATGATATTCATACAACCAACAAAAGGCTTTTATAGAGAAACAACTGCCATCCATATAGTACAGAACAAAAATTATTAATCAAGAAATGAATTTATTGGCAACCGTAGAAAAGAAATGGAACAGAGCCCATGTGTCCCAAGTGTTTCCATAACCAAGAAAATTGCTGGAATATTCTCTGCTTAACTGATGCTTGTTGCGCACTGAATGCAATGAACGTGTAAACAGCCAAAAATGCAGATGGAGTTACATGCATATATTCAAACAAATATGCAGACAATAGTAATGAACAGTGAATGTTGTTGGCTTATAACTGCAGGAAATTGCTTCTGATAGTGTATGGAGGAACCAAATTATCCGTGACCTTTTGAGAATGTTTTAAATCACTGTACAAATAAAACACAATTGTAACTTTTAGAACTTAAAAATGTCCTGCCCATAAAGTCATAAACTTCTGACAACTCAGATTTACTTATCAACAACATTGGATCAGCTGATCAGAAACATGGCTTACGCAGTTACAGAGAGGTTATGCTGGATAGATACTATTATTATCTAAACAACCGAAGAGCTAGTAAGAAGAGTAAAACATGAGAAAGTTTGCCAAACCTTGTGCTGTTCCTGGATGTGGCACCTGCCACTCTGGATTTCCTTCTGAAGTATCAAAACAACAGGAAAGAGTTGCTGATGTTAATTTATAAATTCCCTAATCACTGTTGTCTGATATTAACAATTCCAGTGCAAAATGGAGTAATGGCACTTTCAGGATGTTATTTTCCAGCAGCATGAAAGTAATCAGTCACATAACACATTTTAAAGACACAAAGATGACAGCATATAGGCTGCATACTTTTTGAGCCAAGCACTGAGATGAATGGGAATGCTAATAGATACAAGTATTATCCACCTTATTTTTAATGTAAGAGCAGGTGTGGCCACGTACAAATGTATTTTGTAATTAATTATAACCACACTGGTTTGTAGCGAAAACAGTTCAACAATTTACTTTCTTCTAGTTATTTACCTATAACAGCTAATGAATCAGAAGTCTCACACGTCCTCAGAAAATAGCTTTCTTTTATGTGGCAAAAGTAGGATAGACATCACTAGCTGCACTACTGCTTCCGTAACATCTGGCAAATTGTATTTGGTGGTCGGTTTAATTGTAAATGTACATTTAACACCAACATTTTCCACTTTCGACTTCTGTTGTAGTGATGAAATATTTGCATAGCTATCGCTATTTTGTTGTACATTATTAAACCTTCATGATGCCTCAGAAGCCTGTCAGTTTTTCGTGAGGTACCTTCATGTGCAAACGCTGCCTGCAACAAGTCAGCTGTCAAAGCTTTCGGACACAGCCCTTGTTCTCACCTGTCCTTCTAATGGCTCCTCCCCCTCTGGTTCTCATTGCGCCAGTCAAATTAATTATGCCTCCAAGCTGCTGCTGCTGCTGCTGCTGCTGGCCACCTAGACTGTTGACTACACCTTGCTGTGTACTCATGCCTGCACACAGAAACACCCACGGATGAACTTGAGATATATAACGCAATGCTGGTTTCTCTCTCACTTACTCAGTCACTCACTTCTCCTTGTGTAAAATCCTCTGACCAGTCCTCTTCTGCCTCCTCCTCTCATTTTCCCCCGCAATCCCACCACGCCTCCTCTTCCCAAGGGATGGCCGAGCCTCGCCTTCACGCTCACTTTACTCAGTTGATTATTTATATTCTGCAGAGAGGAAGAGTCACACAAACTATTTAGTCTAGCATCAGAGATCACCAGCTTTGATAGTTCTGTCAAACAAAATGTGTCTGACAGATACATTATGTAGGGCAGCAAGCACAGAAGGTCTGTTGGCCATGTCCAGAGCCAGCCGCTGGTTCTTCAGCGAGGCTGCAGTCTGCTGTTTGCCAGTGAGATCCATCACATCGGTCGGCTGATGCTTCAGTAAACTGCTGAAGCTACAGGAAGGAGAAAAACAAGGCAGGCAATCACACCAGTGTCACTCAAGCTGCACTGTAAACAAATGCATTTCTTGACATTTCGACAATAGCATGATTGCAAAAATAAATCTCACCGGTCATGCAGAGATACAGCGCATGTGCTGTTCAGGATGATTTTTTGGGGATCCAGTGGATTCATTTTCACATCCAGTTTGCGGTGTAAACGTCAGAACATACACTAAAAAAGTAGAATGGGAAGTCAAAATAGAGTTGGCATCTAACTTTAACCTACACGGTCCTAATTCTAAGTGTGCATCCGAGAACTGTCTGTGCTAGTTTAGAACTGATTTGCATGAAACAAAACTTAGCAAACATTTGAACGTGTAAAATTCCACAGAAATGTCGCATGTTTTAATAATTAAGCTATATATAGATATTTAACATAAAAAAAAATCGCTTTTATTGATTGCCCACCATTCAAGTTAGCATCGATGTACACGCACAGCACTCAAAGTTATTAAAGTGATTTTAGTCGGAGGTTTTCTGCCAGGTGTGCAGCGTTTGGTACCGTGATTCACACGCCGTTACGTTCCGGCTGATCGTGAATGTTATACCGCCCTCTATCGGAGAGCACATGGACACCACAATCTCTGTGTCAGAGAATAGATTTTAAAATGATTATTCACCCAAAGATGAAAATTCTGTCATCATTTACTCACCCTCAAGTTGTTCCAAACCTGTATGAATTTCTTTCTTTTGCTGACCATAAAATAAGATATTTTGAGGAATATGGATAACAAAACACTTATGGGCCCCATTGATTTCCATAGTATTTTTTTCTTCTCCATACTATGGGAGTCAATTGTTTTGTTACCAATATTCCTCAAAATATCTTCTATTGTGTTCAGCAAAAAAAAAAAAAAAAAAAAAAAAAAAGGTTTGGAACACGAGGGTGAGAATTTTAATTTTATTTTTTTTTATTATTAAAATATGATCTGGATGATATTTTGTGTAAAATTAACAGCTTTCTATTTTTCTATCCCCTTTTAGAATAATATGTATAAACATTTATTTAGTCCTATTTATCATATTTAATTCACATTTATCTGTATTTTACAATAAATAATGAATTTTGATATCGGTATTAAAAAAAATATGACCGAAAAGCGAGTTATATAGCCAAAGCCTTTTTTTTTTTTTTTCTTACAGTTAAAAACTATGGCTTTCGATTTAATAGAATAAATCAAATTGTAATCCATCTTGTGGATTCCAAACAGTCTTTACAGAGCAGAATGAAAAACGAAACGTGGCAGGCCTGATATTATTCTCAAGTAGCCAGACCTTCAGACTGACGGCAGAGGGTCTGGACTCTATCGAGGCTTTCATTGGAAAAGGACCGCCCAACCGTTTGACTGACATGTAACGCAACCAATCACAGTTCGTTTTGTTCCGTGTCATGTTTAGGGTCGTGAAAACATAAAGTGATGGCCCTACAATAACAGACCAAATGTCATTGTATGTTTTTCTGAAAGTTGATTAATAAAAAAACAAAAAAAAAAACAATAACAGACCGTTCATTAAATTATTCATTCAAAAACGTTATGCAAGTTTACTGCAACAATGGAGCTGCGAACTTCACATACTTCACATACAAAATCCAGCATTTAGTTGATCCTGGTAAGAGGCTTCATACTCATAGTCACAGTTGTAAACACGACGGCATTCTTATTAATCGAGGGGGTTTGGCGGCACGGTATTTGTTTCCAGGCAGACCATTAAAAATCAGGACACACGTGTCCTGGACATCCTGTAGAATTCAACCAACCACATGACGACTTCAAAACTCCTGAAGTGTTTCCAGATAAATATGCCATATGCATCTGACCTAGTGAGATCATATAATGACCTCCAGCAAGCAAGCCATCTTACTGATTTAAAGCGTTTGTTTCTTTGTTTGTTAGTAAACAGTATTAGTCTATTTCTGTTTCTTATCTCACCTTTACATGCGTTCTACACACTTTAGAATGATTTCGAGACGTGATTAAAAAAATATTAGTCGTTAACTTTTTTTTTCACAATTTGTGTGACCGTTTTTGTGTCTGTTTCACATTTAAGTTTTTTTGTGCCTTAGTTTTTTGACAAATAACTATGGAAGCCCGTTTCCGCCACACAAAAAAAAAGATTATTGCGACTTTTTATCTCAGAATTCTGACTCTATAACTTACAATTCTGACTTTTTATCTCACAATTCTGACTTTATAACTTACAATTCTGACTTTATAACTTACAATTCTGACTTTTTATCTCACAATTCTGACTTTATAACTTACAATTCTGACTTTATAACTTACAATTCTGACTTTATAACTTACAATTCTGACTTTTTATCTCACAATTCTGACTTTATAACTTACAATTCTGACTTTATAACTTACAATTCTGACTTTATAACTCACAATTCTGACTTTATAACTCAGAATCCTGACTTTTTACCTGACAATTCTGACTTTATAACTTACAATTCTGACTTTATAACTCAGAATTATGACTTTATAACTTACAATTCTGACTTTTTATCTCACAATTCTGATTTTATAACTCAGAATCCTGACTTTTTACCTGACAATTCTGACTTTATAACTTACAATTCTGACTTTATAACTTACAATTCTGACTTTATAACTTACAATTCTGACTTTATAACTCAAAATCCTGACTTTTTACCTGACAATTCTGATTTTATAACTTACAATTCTGATTTTATAACTTACAATTCTGACTTTTTATCTCAGAATTCTGACTTTATAACTTACAATTCTGACTTTTTATCTCACAATTCTGACTTTATAACTTACAATTCTGACTTTTTATCTCACAATTCTGATTTTATAACTCAGAATCCTGACTTTTTACCTGACAATTCTGACTTTATAACTTACAATTCTGACTTTATAACTTACAATTCTGACTTTATAACTTACAATTCTGACTTTATAACTCAGAATTCTGACTTTATAACTCAGAATCCTGACTTTTTACCTGACAATTCTGATTTTATAACTTACAATTCTGACTTTTTATCTCACAATTCTGACTTTTTACCTCACAATTCTGACTTTTTATCTCAGAATTCTGACTTTATAACTTACAATCCTGACTTTTTATCTCACAATTCTGACTTTATAACTTACAATTCTGACTTTTTATCTCACAATTCTGATTTTATAACTCAGAATCCTGACTTTTTACCTGACAATTCTGACTTTATAACTTACAATTCTGACTTTATAACTTACAATTCTGACTTTATAACTCAGAATCCTGACTTTTTACCTGACAATTCTGATTTTATAACTTACAATTCTGACTTTTTATCTCACAATTCTGACTTTTTACCTCACAATTCTGACTTTTTATCTCAGAATTCTGACTTTATAACTTACAATTCTGACTTTTTATCTCAGAATTCTGACTTTATAACTTACAATTCTGACTTTTTATCTCAGAATTCTGACTTTATAACTTACAATTCTGACTTTTTATCTCACAATTCTGATTTTATAACTCAGAATCCTGACTTTTTACCTGACAATTCTGACTTTATAACTTACAATTCTGACTTTATAACTTACAATTCTGACTTTATAACTTACAATTCTGACTTTATAACTCAGAATTCTGACTTTATAACTCAGAATTCTGACTTTATAACTCAGAATCCTGACTTTTTACCTGACAATTCTGATTTTATAACTTACAATTCTGACTTTTTATCTCACAATTCTGACTTTTTACCTCACAATTCTGACTTTATAACTCAGAATTATGACTTTATAACTCAGAATTATGACTTTATAACTCAGAATCCTGACTTTTTATCTCACAATTCTGACTTTATAACTCAGAATCCTGACTTTTTACCTGACAAGTCTGATTTTATAACTCACAATTCTGATTTTATAACTTACAATTCTGACTTTTTATCTCACAATTCTGACTTTGTAACTTACAATTCTGACTTTCCATCTCACAATTCTGACTTTATAACTTACAATTCTGACTTTATAATTCACAAATCTGACTTTTTATCTCACAATTCTGACTTTATAACTAAGAATTCTGACTTTTTATCTCACAATTCTGACTTTATAACTAAGAATTCTGACTTTTTATCTCACAATTCTGACTTTTTACCTCACAATTCTGACTTTATAACTCAGAATTATGACTTTATATCTCAGAATTGTGAGATAAAAAGTCACAATAATCTTTTTTTTTTTCAGTGGCGGAAACGGGCTTCCATAAATAACTACGTTGTATCGTCAAGGGAGTTACCTTAGTTTCAGACTCTCTCGCTCTCTCTCTCTCTCTCTCTCTCTCTCTCTCTCTCTCTCTCTCTCTCTCTCTCTCTCTCTCTCTCTCTCTCTCTGTATATGCGCACGAGCGAGTCAGACGGGCGCAGACATACACAGAAGAGTAAGCACACGTGACTGAACATGTAAGTAGACTCTACATTAACTTGCATGAATTTGCTGTTTGTGTTTTATGTATTTAGTAATTAATAATTAATAGTTTGAGTAACTAAATACTATCTCAGAAAGAGTGAAACCAAATAAACTAGTGTCTGATTCAGGAAGTAGCCTAACTGTTCGGCGTTACTGAAGTACGGAATGATAGACACATATCATGGATTGTGATTTAAACTTATTTGTTTAGTAAATAAATATAGTTACACTGAACTGGAATTTTCTGTATCTTCATACACGTTAGTCCTTTTTGTCCAACTGCCTATTAGGTTACTTGAAATTTAAATCCTAGAGTCTCCACATCACCTGTGTAGCAATGCTAGTCTGAATGCCCAGTTCTGAGACCTGTCGTTGCGATATTGCTGTGAAAGTTATACAGTGGCCCCAAAAGTATTTAGTCATTTTAACCAAACTTTGAATTTTATTGCATTAGATCAGTGGTTCTACACTCAGTGGCTTCACCTCAGAATTGTGTTTGATATCAAGTGGTGACCCAACACAGTATGAAAATAGCTTACTGTACTAAAGCAACAAAAATGTCTTGAATGTCAAACATTGAAATTATTAATATACAAGTGAACTCTGTCAGCCCAACAATATTTTGCATTTTATACACAAATACAGTGCAACATGACAAAATACAGTAGCGTTTTACTGGACACAGCCATGAAGGTCAAAAATAAAAGGTTTTTGGTTTAATTTTAAAAGTTCATAAGCCATATGTATTTCATCATTTTTGGTTACCAACCTATATACAGTTACACTAAATAGATACAATGGGTGTAAAATTGAAATAATTATATTATTTGCATTTTGTATTGTTTTTTTTCTCACTAGATGTGAACCATTGCATTAGATAACAAACCTTTCTCAGAATTAAGTTCAAGTTAAGATTGACAAACTTCTTTTGTGTCTTTATTTCTTTAAAATAATTACCACATGATTTTATGTTTTAGTATGTAATGCAATGACATTCATACATTTTTAAGAGTTGGTATAGTGTCCAGGCCACATACATATACTATTTCTTTATCTCTTCTAAAATAGTGGGAGCAGAATGTCTGTTAATGCCCCCAGCAGCAGTGATGCATGTTTGAGCATCGTTCACAGCCTGATGTGCCACCGCCAGGGAGGAGAGAATGAGAGCTTCGCCAAACGTGCCATCGAAAGCCTGGTAAAGAAACTCAAAGAGAAAAGAGATGAGCTTGACTCGCTCATCACCGCTATCACCACAAATGGAGTCCATCCAAGCAAATGCGTCACCATACAAAGAACACTGGACGGACGTTTGCAGGTCAGAGCATTACCAGCCAACATCACTGGATTTTAACACAAATTAATCACACTTGTGTAAGTCAGACAAATGCATGATCTAGTGCAATGTGTAAAGACCTGTTCACACCAAGAACAATATAGTTCTTTAAATGCTCAAGCTCGTTACAGCAGGATGGATTCTGATTGGCTGTCAATGTTTTAATCGTTCATCAGCTGGATAAAATCGATCTGAAAGTGATTCCAGCGATATTGTTCCTCTGTGCAGATATCGTTGTAGCTGTGGTGTGAACTCTACTGTTCTTACATGTTGAGAACTATTTTTAGATCTGTATCTTTATCATTATCGTTGTCCTTTGTGTGAACAGGCCTTAAGACCGTGCTAAACAAGAGCGTGCCCTGCTGAAATCTAGCTAGCTATGTAGATTCTAGCTATGTAGGTTTGGTGCTGGTCTGGCTGGTGAACCATCATAGCAATGTGAACCTTAATTGCTGAAACTATACAACTGGTCAGTGACTTCTGATGAAGCTGGTTGACCAAGGAAGCTAGTTAAGAAATCTGGTGAGAACACCAGCATCCAAAACATAACCTATGCTAGCCAGTTAAAAACTTTAAAAATATGCATACGAATCTTGTGAATGTTGTGTTGGCAACTAATTGACCCTTTGCAAACAGTTCATTTGACAGGCAATCTAACCAATCATAACCCCGAATACACCATTTTATCTGACAAAGCAGTCAGGGGAGTTAGTAGATTAACGTTGGTGAACTTGAAATATTGTGTGTACTCACGTCTTTCCCCGCTTGAAACAACATTCCTTCTGATGTCCATTCCTGTTTATTTGATGCTATAAATGAACTAGTATGAAGAGATGGTCGGCTCACGAGCTGATTGAAGGAGCTACAGCGATCTGTCACGACACATTAAGGAGCCACTATACAGTATTTATTCTTTAAAAAATTACAATATTTTAAATATGAAACTGTTTAATAAAAAAAGTAATCTGCTCTGTCTTGTGTGGCGACGTGCTGTCAGTCTCCTCTTTGCACTGTGATGTATTTTTCACTTCGTGAGAACATGATGTGTGGCATGATGTGGAACTGAAGATAAAGTACTAAAATGACTAAAACAAATAAAAATTAATTAAATCTATATAGATAGATTATCAGGTTTCATTCTTTTATATAACAATAAAAGCCAATTCAGTATCTATCTATATCGCAAAAGTTTGTTTACACTATATATGTGTGTGTGCTGCGTATACTGATTTTGTATATTTAGACACACACACATGCATATATTTAAGAAATATTTGCATGTATATACTCTACGTATATTTATATAATTTATATTACATATAAATATAAATATTTTATATATAAATATAACAAATTCTTCTTAAATTTATTTTACATATATACCAGGGTTTTGGTATCATTTTGCACAGAAATAGTGTAATGCCACTGACAGTGTAAATGGAGTATGTGGTCTGTTCTCTACTTCAAATGAAATCTGAACATAAACAATATCAAATTAACCTCCTGCATGTCAGTGTTAATTGACCCTTCGCAAAACCCGCCCCCTGTTGCTATACCCGACAACTCATGCTCTCTCACACCACACATCATGTTCTCCCAAAGTAAAAAATACATTGAGGAGCAAAGAGGACACTGACAATGTATGAAACAGTTTCATATTTCAAATATTGTAATTTTTTAAAGCAGTTTAAACACTAAATAACGTACAGTGGCTCCTTAATGTGTCGTGACAGATCCTTCAAACGGCTCATGAACTGATCATCTCTTTATCTAATATACAATATACATATAATATGTTGTTTCAACCGCGGAAAGACGTGAGTACACACAATATATTCAAGTTAAACAACGTTAATCTACTATAGGCCACTCCCTGAGGGCTTTGTCGGATAAGATGGCGGATTCGACGTTATCATTGGTTAGATCGCCTTTCAATCAAACTGCTTGCGAAGGGTCAATTACATGTCAAAATACAGGAAAAACACACCACATTTTTCCTTGAGATTCCATGCCACTTCTGCAACAGAAGTGACTGCACTCGTTGAATGAATTTAAGAACATAATTAACTGAAATAGATTTACTTAAAGAACCAGATAATACAAAAAGTATGTATAAACACTTTACCTGACAAATAAACTTTCACATCACACCACAATGGCTCTAATGCACGTTTTGACTTTTGGTAATGTGATCACTTTTCATGTTTAAGACCATAAGTAGACTTTCACCTCTGCGGCATTTACAACCATCAGAGGAGGAGAATGGAGGTATGAGTAATGTTAACATGGAAGAAATCTTTTCTCCCAAAATAGTCAGCTCATGATTTTAGAGAAAGGAGAGGCCCGTGTAGAACGAGACAGAGAGTTTTCCCTTCCCCCAGCTATAGACGGGGAGAGAGGCGGGTGGAGGGTGAGGAAGGGTTGTTTTGTCTGAAACACAGGAAAGGGGCGTGGCCAAGCTTAAGCCTGTCTGTCTCGCAGTCTGTGTATGTGGGAGAGAGACGACTGTCAGTATTTGAAGCATGAGTGCAATGTGTTCAAGTAGGACATTTATGCAACAAGTTCTGAATGTATGCGTGCATCAATATGCATATGTGCTGAGCTCTGTTTCATGTCACGCACAGCTATTGGGGTTTGTTAGTGGAGAAATGTGATGTTTATGAAAATGAGAGGGTTCTGAGAGTTTAATATGGTGCTCTGTCTATGTGTGAGTTTGTAAAACGTAATGTTTTTGGCAGTGAACCAGCTCTGTCTCTGTCTGTGCGCCGACTGTCTCCACTTTGACTCGCACAGGAAGGTCAGTCTCCAGGGTGGAGAATTGTAAGTCATTCCAATAGCAAATGAGGTCACAGTGTGTTGCCACTCACATATGATTTAGAGAAGATGGTCTGACAGCAGAGTCAAATGTTTCTCTGTACTTTTTATCTTCTGTGTTTCTCTGACATCTGTCCATTTATAACATTTTTCTGTGTGAGGTCATGCTCTTGAATTTTTTGAATGACCTCGATTGAACTATAGGCTGTCAGTGGCTATGTTATATTCTGATCATGGGTCAGTTCTGTATGGTAGAGCATGCCTGACTTTATACCTGTCCTCCATAAGAGTTTGAACATTCTTTACTCATGTCCAGTTGATATTTAGTGTATTGATTGGATGCATTGTGAAACAGAAACAAAAGTTCTTTAAAAAACTTCATGAAACGGAAGTTGCGAGTCTCCTCTTCCCTATTGTGACATACTGACACAGTTTTCACGAAAATATTGGGCAGCACAACTGTTTTCAACATTAATAATTAGAAGAAATGTTTCTTGAGATCAGTATATTAGAATTATTTCTGAAGGATCATGTGACACTGGAGACTGGAGTAATGGCAGCTGAAAACTCAGCTTTTCTTTAACAGGAATATATTATATGGGTGACACTTTACAATAAGGTTCATTAGTTAACTACATTAGTTAACATGGACTACTAATGAACTGCACTTACAGAGCATTTATTAATCTGTGTTAATGTTAATCTCATCATTTACTAATAAATTGTTAAAATCTTGTTAGCATTAGTTAACTGTGAACTTACATGAACAAACAATGAACAACTGTATTTATTAACTAACGTTAATGAAGATTAGTAAATACAGTAACAAATGTATTTCTCATGGTTAGTTCATGTTAGTTAATACATTAAGTAATGTTTAATGGATTAACCTTATTGTAAAGTGTTACCATTACATGTTAAAATATATTTCAATAGCAATCATTCATTTAAAATAAATAAATAAATATTTATGTATTATTTAATTGTAAGAATTTTTCTCAATATCACTATTTTCACTGTATTTTGATCAAATAGATGCAGCCTTGGCGAACATAAGATACTTATACATTAAAAAAATCTCACCAACCCCAAACTTTTGAATGGTAGTGAATATGAAGCAAATTCGACCAAATACAAAACCTGACATCCTGAAGATAAATCATGAGATTAACAGCAACTCATTATTTTTTTAGCCCTAATATTCACATAAAGTTTCATACTTAAGGTCTGTTAAACAAAGATGAGAGACCACGATTGTCACATTTTCCAGTTGTGTTTCACATCGCATTACAGCAACAGTCTTCTATTTCATTTGGCAAAAAGTGTAACAAACTCATCTATGTCTAAGCCATTAGTTATGTCTTTCTCGTGAGCCAAAATCATCCAATTCATTTTTCTCAGAGAACTGAATAGTTCTTTGGAACGGTGTTAAGACTCGGGACAGGGTGGAGAATGAATATGATACTGAGGACACTGATTACCAGTGCATGCAGTCTAGGGAATGCTTCAGTCAGTGCATAATTTGTGACCCTGGACCACAAAACCAGTCATAATTTTTGAAATTGAGATTTATACATCTGAAACCTGAATAAATAACCTTTCCATTGATGTATGGGTTGTTATGATATGGCAATATTTGCCCAAGATACAACTGTTTAAATATATCTGGAATCTGATGGTGCAAAAACTGTTGAGATCAAATGTTGTCATTGCTTCTCAGGTGGCTGGCCGGAAGGGTTTCCCTCATGTTATATACGCTCGTCTGTGGCGATGGCCGGACCTTCACAAGAATGAGCTCAAGCATGTCAAGTTCTGTCAGTATGCGTTTGATCTGAAGTACGATAACGTGTGTGTGAACCCCTACCACTATGAGCGTGTGGTGTCCCCTGGGATTGGTGCGTATGTTACTAAAAACACAAACTGCTATGAAACTAACAAAACATCTTTCGTCACTATTACAATTTTAGCAGGGAAATATTTTATTTAAAAAAAAACAGATTCTTGAACGTGATTCTGTGTTGATATTTTGGTGATTTTATTATATAACGCAGTGTTCCATGTTACTTTTTCCTTTCTTCTCTTCTTGCAGTGGGATTCAGTTTGCCAAACACAGGTGAGCAGAGCTCTGAATTCTCCACATGTGAAAAAATGTCTCAAACATTCATTTGGGCTAATCGCCGACGGCCCTGATCGCTACGCTGCGGGCAGCCAGCCTTTAATCAGACAGAGACTGCCATTAAATGTGTCAGATCGAGACATGCAAGGACTCGCCTTGAAGTTAGAGAGACAAATGGACTGGAGTCTGGAGAGGAGCTCAAAGATGTTTTGACACTTGTTCTTATCCCTCAGGTAGGCTGATAAAAGAAGAGCACATACATGACTGCATCCAGATGGAAGGTCCGTCGAATATGACCTTACAGCAAGACCATCACCCTCCAGATCACTACAACCCACAGCCGCTGAGACTGATGTCCCCAGAGCCACCTCAGCGGACCACTTCCTCGGTCACTCTCTATCCCAGCCTGCCCCTCTCTCCACCCTGTAAGTATAGCAGAGCTTGATCAAGTCTAAGGAGTTTTACTGAAAACCAGTGCAGAATAATCAAATAAAGATTCATAATAAATAAAACAAATTTATTAAATAAGTCTTGTGAGGGCAAAATGATGATTCAAACCATTATTTAATACATTTATTTAATTTTTTTATTTACAGTTATTTACATTCATTTTTATTACATTTATTGTATTCATTGTATTTATTAATAGATTGATTATAACAGGGATATGCATAGCTACATTTTTTAAAAATCGACTAGTCAGTGGGTAACATGAAATACCAGTTGACTTGAGGAAGCTTTGTGTTATTAGGGTGATTTCAGGTTCACCTAACCCTGATTGGACACACATTTTAGAGTTATTTACATAAGACAAATGGACTATTTTTAACTTGATTTTATATACTCACTGTTAAAAGTAAAGGTTCTTTATTGGCATCTATGGTTCCACGAAGAACCTTTAACATCGATGGAAACTTTCCATTCCACAAAAGGTTCTTTAGAATATTAAAATATTCTTCACACAAACAAAAAAAAAATCTTTTAAGAACTGTTAACTGATATGGCTCTTCTATGGCATCACTGCGAAAACCTTTTGTAACCTTTATTTTTAACAGTGCTGGCAGTCAAAAATTTGTTTTTGAAAGAAGTCTCTTCTGCTCACCAAGGCTGAATTTATTTGATATTAATATTGTAATATTGTGAAATATTATTACATTTTAAAATAATTGTTTTCTATTTTAATATTTAAAATATAATTTATTCCTGGGATGGAAAAGCTTAATTTTCAGCAGGCATCCGGCCCTGATCACACAGAACGCGTTTTCCAGATCTGAAAACGCAAGGCGCACCGCACTACCTTTTTTGTTGATTTTAGTTGGAAAAAAAAGAGCAGTGTGGTTATTTATGTTGCTAGGGAACCACTGAATCAGCCTGTCCTGTCAATGTAGCACAAGTGCTCTTTGGTTTGCTGTTAAACTGTCATATCTGTCATAGCAGAAACTTTTGGGTACTGGGTAGTCGTGGCCTAGTGGTGAGGGAGTTGGACTTGTGATCGCAAGGTTGCTGGTTTGATTCCCACGCTGGCAGGAATTGAAAGTGGGGATTGTGAATAAATAGCACTCTCTCCACCTTTGATACCATGACTAAAGTGCCCTTGAGCAAGACACCTAACTCCTAATTGCTCCCCTTGTAAGTTGCTTTGGATAAAAGTGTCTGCTAAATGATAAAAAATGTATGTTACAAACAAAGGGCTCTGTCTTTGCAGTGTCCAAAGACCTTTAAACATTTGTCACGACGGAAAGCCGTATCTTTCTGCTCCTTTTTCGGGTGCTTTTCTGCTCAGAGTTGATTTTTTATTCAACTTCAGGCACTCCGAGCGCTCCTGCAAAAACGCAAAGCGCAGCAGTACGCTCAGTGCCATAGAAAACGATTCAAAAAAGGCGCCTCTCACTGCAAAAATCATTTTATGTCTGATCGGGGCCTTTCTCCAGTCTTCAGTGTCACATGATCCTTCAGAAATCAACTTTTGACTGCTAGTGTATATAATTTAAAAATATATTAAATTTGGTTTTAGAACAGTTGAAAATGAATAGTAAATTTATGTGCGTGTATGTGACAGTGCATGCTTTAGCTGACACATTGGTGGTTTCACCTTACCAGTGGTGACTACCAAACAAGTGCACGCTCTCAAGTGCCTCTTTGTTGTATTAACAGTATTAGTCTATAAAGTGTGATATTGATCTCATTCTTACTCTTAAAGCAAGTGCTTCCAGGTTGTCCATGCAGGTGGAACGCCCTGAGGGACTGTTGCAGATCGCCTCCCCAGTGGGACGGGCCTTGAGCTCCAACTCTCCACCTTCCACCCCAACACACAGTCACACACCCACACACAGCCAGTCCTCATCCCAGCAGCCCTCTGTCAGTCAGAGTGAATACAGTACCTGCAAACACACACAGACACAGGGCTCTTACCACAGTAAGTGCATGCAGAAATCATGTACAGTCATGTGTTCACCATTGATTGTGTTGAATTTTATCATTGAGACTTTATAAGTTATATATGTTTGTAAGGTAGCTCATTTGAATGATATTATCAGTGAAAGATTCATATATGAAATCAGTATCAAGTGGTGTTAAATCTGTTTGTTTATAATGTCGCAGCAACAACCTGGACAGGGACCAGCACAGCCTCTTATACTCCTACTGGACCACAGCAGAATGGGCGGAGTCATCAGCAAGGCCCTCCCCCTCATACGAGCCACTTTTGTATGTAAATACTGATCACGTCAACAGTTTTTGTAAAATGTAGATAATGATAACTGTAAAATAATTTAACAATCTCATATACATTAAATAAATTCAATGTGTGTATATGTGCATATATATTCCTGTGATGGCCAAGCTGCCGTCATTCTAGTCTTCAGTGTGATATGGTCTTCAGAAAAATCATTCTAATATGCTTAGTTGGTGTTCATGGATTATCAATGTTTAAAACAGTGGTGCTGCCTAATATTTTTGTGGAAACAGTGATACATTTTTTTCAGGATTCTTATAAATGTCAATTTAATGTGCTTAATATAAGTATCAATTTCTCAAAAAAAACTTTTGAGCAGTACTGTATATTCATTGTATCATTGTGTTTTTAATATTATTTTTATACTGTTTCAGGGTCTCAGCATCACACACCAGCCTCATACCCTCAACCAGTCTCTAACCATCCAGGTACTACAAACCAACCCCCCTACACACACACACATCTACATGAACACCACACTATATTGAGCCTGTGTGCCATTGCGTGTACACTACAGGCCCAGAGTTCTGGTGCTCAATCTCTTACTTCGAGATGGACGTGCAGGTCGGGGAGATGTTTAAGGTTCTAGCAAACTGTCCTGTGGTGACGGTGGATGGATACGTGGACCCTTCGGGCGGGGACCGCTTTTGCCTGGGTCAGCTTAGCAATGTTCACCGAACCGATGCCAGTGAGAGGGCAAGGTCAGCGATTATTAAACATAATAAATATACACATTTATTCAAATGCAATCGGCGAAGATCCTAACTTATGAACACCTGACATCCACCCAACAGGCTTCACATTGGTAAAGGTGTTCAGCTGGAGTGCCGTGGGGAGGGGGATGTGTGGATGCGTTGCCTTAGTGACCATGCTGTCTTTGTGCAAAGTTACTACCTGGACAGGGAGGCAGGGAGAGCGCCAGGGGATGCAGTTCACAAGATCTACCCAGGAGCCCTCATTAAGGTACACCTTTAATGGCATCACACCTTTGCACTGCTTTATTCTTTGCAATTAAATCGAATCAGACATCAAAACCAGAAGGGGAACGGCCTTGTTTCAGAGCACTATAGACGAATACTGTAGATGTTGTTGGAATTGTAAATCTGTTTATTTCCAGGAAACAACCATGAATCAGTAACATTAAGCATAAATGTGTGAACAAGGACTGAAATATTTTTATCAGTAGCCTGGTAAACTAATTTCATTTTATTCCTCCAGGTGTTTGATCTTCGTCAGTGTCATAGGCAGATGCAGCAGCAAGCGGCGACTGCACAGGCAGCTGCGGCTGCGCAGGCTGCAGCGGTAGCTGGGAACATCCCTGGGCCTGGCAGTGTTGGAGGAATTGCTCCAGCCATCAGTGAGTCACTGGTCCCACAAATATCGATTTTTTTCAGATCTGAACAATCTCAGTTACGATACTTAAAACCCCAAGAATGTTTTTTCTCTATGCCCGTCTTTCCTGAACCACTTTTCATTAGCATTTTGTTAAATCTACACCCCTATTGCAAAAGAAGTGATATTTTACCCAAATTTGCTGTCTAAATTTAACATCATGAGACGAAAAGCATGTGTACAGGAAAATAGTGCTATGAAAACACAGCTTTCTATTGAGCTTTTTATCACAAGCTGCATACAATAGCACACAGCATGACCAGTTGAGCCCGGTTCACAAACAAATGACACACTGAACTGGTTCTTTTTAGTGAATCAAAAACATACAGCATGACCAAGTGACCAGTGTAGAGCGATTCACAAATAAATTACTCCCATTCTTTTTAGTAGATCAAAAAAAACAACAACAACAGTGTAACCAATGTAGTCTGATTCACAAGCAATTGACTCTTAAAAAAAAAAGTTATTTTTAGTGAATCAAAAACATTGAGAACAACCAGTGTAGTCCGATTCATGAACAATTGACCCTTATGAACTGGATCTCTTTAGAAGATCAGCATGACCAGTGTAGTCCGATTAACAAACAATTGACTCTTTTGAGCTAGTCCTATTAATAAATCTTTCAAAAAGACTCAAACTGTTTCATTAAATAGCATTGAAATGCTTAGTTTGGACCCTGTTGTTAAATCTTAAAATTGTTATTTTTGTAATTACCAAGATAGAAGGTTACATACAACTTATAGCGGAGAGAATTTTTTACATTTATCAGCAAAATGTGCACTATAACTGAAATATTCCCGAATGAATCAGAATCGAATAATGAGCTAGTGAATCAGAATCAAATTACATCATGTGTCCAGCCCTAGTCTTGAAATTATGCCTTTCAAAAACTTGCTAACTTGCTTACACACTCTCCCTTATACATTTTCGCAGGTCTGTCGGCTGCAGCTGGAATAGGTGTTGATGACCTGCGTCGTTTGTGTATCCTGCGTCTGAGTTTTGTAAAGGGTTGGGGACCTGACTACCCTCGACAGACCATCAAACAAACACCGTGCTGGGTGGAAGTTCATCTACACCGTGCCCTGCAGTTGCTGGACGAGGTCCTGCACACCATGCCCCTCGCTGACCCTGGACCTGCCAACTGACCCGCAGACTGCAAAATATACAAATCCTGTCACAAAAACAGGGAAGATGACAGACAGAGAAACAGAGACACACACACCTGCACAGGCAAACAGTGACTCATAGTACCATATACACGTAAAATCCATCATGCCTTCACACACACACACACACAGTCTTTCCACAGGCTTTTCCTTGGCCAGCGAAGTGCCTCTGAACTGACCAGTGTTTAGTCCACTCTTGGGTGCTGTTGACTCGGTCGTCATGGTAACACAGACCAAAGGCCCCACTGATGAGTTCACACTAATGGAAGTCAGAAAGAGGTGGAAGTATTGAAGGGAGAGAAAGATCCATATAGATTCATATGATGTGGTTAATATACTACATATATAGTATATATAAAATGAATGAAAAAAGGAAAAAAATTATATATAAGGAATAGTCCACCCAAAAATGAAAATTCTGTCATCATTTACTCACCTTCATGTCGTTCCAAACCTGTAAGACCTTCGTTCATCTTCGAAAAAACAAATGAAGATATTTTAATTGAATCTGAGAGATTTCTGTCCCTCCATTAATAGTCCATGCAACTACCATTTTGACGCTTCAAAAAGTTCATAAAGGGATTGCAATACTAATCCATATGAACCGAGCAGTTTAGTCCAAATATTCTGAAGAGACATGATCACCTTTATATGATGAACAGATTGAGTTTCATTTAATTTCACATAAACATTCAACACACATCAGTTATGGTAAACGGAAACTCAAGCATGCTTGCTTGGTGTACGAGAGCCAATAAGGTACAGAAATCTCAGATTTCATTAAAAATATCTTCATTTGTGTTTTGAAGGTTTAGAACGACATGAGGGTGAGTAATTGATTGCATTTTTTATTCATCTGGGGATGAACTAACCCATTAATCCTCAGAGACCAAAACATTGAAATCTATAGATATTTTTTTTACCCTTTAACATGTCTTTAGGAAGCAATTAGTTATAAAACCATCTATTTTGGCAAAATTACATTAGTGTTTATTTTGTAAAATGGCAGTGCTCGGCATTAAGGGTTGCAAAATTTTGATATTTTTCAAAACTCTAAGAGAAAGTTTTGAATTCACAACACAATTCGTAATAAATGTATTTCAAAAATAATATATTAATAAGTCATGAAAAATTAGAAAATGTCAATATTTGATCATTTTAATACTGTAAATATTCCTACCAAAGTAAATTAATTTTTTTTTAAGTTATATATGTATAATGATGAAACAATTTTAAACCATTTAAATTTTTTTGTACCATTCATTAACTTCCATTGTGTGAGAACAATAGAAAAAGTTTGATCCCTAATGCCCAGTGTTGCGTTTTTGCCACTCTTCAGAAATTGTACATTTCTGAGAGCTAAAAATTTTCTTAACAGTGGGATTTTTGTCTGTTCGGCTATACACGAGTGATGCCATAACAATCTGACACATGTTCAAGTCTTGACACTGAGACAGGAGTGAGGACACCTAGTGGTTATTTTAAGTATTACATTCCTTTAATACACTGCCCAGCATTACACATGAGTTACCCGACTCTTGTTTAAGCATTGTATATTACGAATTGTGTTTAATTCAAAGAGCAAGAGGCTGTGCTATATTGTGAATATATTCATGGCAAAAAGGAGTTGTTAGACAGAACACCTCGAAGATATGCATTCTCTAAATAATTTTTGTCAAATCCCACTTGCTTATTGTAGGATAATGTCAGCCACTAAAAGGGGCCTCCAAATATGTTTTCCCAGACCATGATCCAGCCTTGACTGTATTCAGAATACAGTGCACACTCAAGTGCCTTATTGCCTCCATAAAACGGTCACTACATAATAAAAATATTAAGAAAAGTAAACTCTGGTATCTGTCCGCTTTAAGATATATGACACCTGGCGTAATGTACTAACAACAATCATAAGGAACAAATTTCTTGGTACCGATAGCACCCCTCTGGCCTCATGGGATAGGAAACCCATGATCCGGGCTGCAGAGTTCACAATCTCAGCAGATGCGGAAGGTCAGGGATTTAAGCAAATATTTCAATCATTTAAGAACATATTAATATTTAACATATTTTATTTGAACATTTAGATTTTAATAGATTTATTTTTAAATTATTTAATTTTACTCTTTTTTTATGATTATTGGCTTTTCATCAATCACAAAATCCTTGCAGTTCCCTCATAGGTGAAACCCTTCAAGTCATCTGAGTACTGCCTACTGTATCATAATAGCTACTGTATCATCCATTGTTGCACATCCTACTCATTTAACACACTGCTTTTTGCACACTGTTGGAAAATATGGATATTCGGACATAGATTTTCAGTTTTCTAATTTCATGTCATATGAAAATACATTATCGACGAATTTTTGCAAAGTACATAACTATAACAGACAGATTCCAATACCATTCCACATACTTTATGTGCCTCTGCGGATATGAAAAGGCAGGAAAATACAGGATGGTGCGATGCTTGGATGCAGATGCGCGCGGCTGGTGGGCGGTACTTACGGTCAGACTCTCAATCTGACGCAGTGCATCCCGACGCTCAGCATCCTTCAGCGCGCAGCATCCCACAACGGCCTGGACCGGACCACACACGAGGACACCACGTACTGTAGAGATGTAGCCATGAATCATACACATTGTATCAGCTAAACGAAGGACCGTCGACATCTATTGTTCATTCCACGGCTGTTATCCGGATCGCAGCGCGCCCAACCCTCAAAATGGCTGAGATCACTGAAATAGGCGCAGTGTACGGTGAGTATAGCGCAGGCCTGGGCCATCCCAACACGCCTGAGACATCAGTATTACGCGTTATGGATACACCCGACATGGGTATGATAGCGCTAATTTGGCATGTGTAATTTTAGAGAGTGCTTCTAGAAAGGGAAGCCATAGCCTACCATATAACCGACATTAAGAGATGTTAAGTCGTGTAGTGATTCATTTGATATATGGGGCTTTAGTGAACGTCGCCACCATGCTAAAGTCATTTAATGGACTGATGCGCAGTGAGATTGAAGCAGGAGTGACGTGATGTCTATTCCGGACTGGACCCGAGGGCTCTTTGTTTGTTAATAACGCACAAGCGCACCGCTGAGATTCCAGTCTCCACCCATGTGTTCTCAAAATCACCAGCTATAGGGGCTGATTGTCACGAGGATCACACGGGCTCCATCTCAGTAACTATGAGATTCTGAGTCAAAAGTACAATTATACAACATGTGCGTTTTCTCTAGGAGTGGTTTTGGATGCTGGTTTTTTAATCATTTTGATCAAAACTCGATAGGAACAGTTTACCCTAAATTGTCAGCATTTACACACCCTCACAGACTTTCGTTTGTATGGATAAAAAAGTATACTTTTTATAATATATACTTTTAGATATTTCAGCTGCTCTTTGACAGGTACCATTTAGGGATGTGGTTGTTAACATTTATTGACTTCAAGGCCCACAACAATATTCAAAACCTCAATGACTTTTTCAGTTATTCATGATAACTGCATTACTGGATATTTTTTACTTAGAAATTTCTACCCAATAAAATATTTTAGAGCTTGATATAACTTGGAAAATACATTTATATATATATATATATATATATATATATATATATAAATGCCCGTGGATTTATAAGATTTTACTAATATGACATTCCATGTCTAGAAATCACACAGAATGGGAACCATAGTTCATACTTCAAAGAAAAAAGAAAAGCAGTTGTTGAGGCAGTGAATTAAAATCTTCATAGTTGTGTTAGGTTATTTTAATGCCGCCATGGATCCCAGCCCTGTGTTTCGGAGCTAAGCTGACACTGTTTTGGGGGGTATAAGTAGGTCGTGTTTGAGAGTGGGATAGCATAACGGAAAGGAGTGTCCTCGGATCTGATGCCAGTACCAGCTGGCAACACAGTGCCCACCTCCATCTGGCATCAGTCTCCAAGAGACATTTATGGTCCAGACACTGTTTTTTCGCCCACTCTCACTGTGGCCTGAGCATGATTTACACTAGGATCTCTTTTAGAATCCTTTAAGAGAATATTGAGCATACAAAAAAAATTATGTTTTACAATAATGGATATTATCTTATACATGGGATACCGCAAGGTAATTTTCAATAATTAAAAATGCTTTGGTTAAAATGTAATTGCCTTAAACACTAAACACATTCACATCTGCCTCCATCCAGTCAACAACCAATGGATTTTTGTTTTCGATATATCCATTACACTGTACATCACAATACGGAAAAAAGAGCTGTTGTTTCTTGTTAGATTGCGACTTTAAATTGGTCTAGATTCGGGTTTTTCTATTTGGTTTGCTGCATCATCCTGGTTTGACGTATCCTCACTGACCACAGTGCTGGAATAACTGGCATTGCTAATTATTAAGGGTTGTTTAACTGTTGACTTGAATTGATTTCACTGCTCTAGATAGTACAGTCTTGTGTATTACCAGTGTGGCAAAATCAGAGCACATATCATTGAATCCATCATTTTCACACACAGACAGCTTGTTTGTCATTTAGCGGATGCTTTTTATATGAAGGATCTTACAGTTCACTGATTGCTGTAACATTGATAGGGCTCTTTTAGCAATCTTCCCAGGTCTCCCCATCCTGCAAACCAATCTGTAATGTTTTAACTAGCAATGAGTTAAACATTAAGCTACCATCACCCATGACAGATCATCTCTGATGTTTGATATTTGATCACTCTGCCATGTCCACAGTCTAGACACACCTGACAGGGATCTAAAGGGATGTTATTTTGGTATATTTATATCCTGGGAAATACAGAGAAATACACCAAGAATTTAAGATGATAGAGATGTCTTGGTTTGGAGGTCAGAAGCTTTGCTACTCTGAGTGCGTGAGGTGGGTGTCTATCTTCTTTGTTTGTGTGTGCTTTTGGTTCAGGCACATCTATGGCCCATGGGACTTTTCCAGGTAATTGGAGCAGCTGTTTTTTTGAGCCTACTATAAGTCTTGCGTCATCTAGCAAGTGGGGTGAGGGTCTTTGTCTGAGGTTGGGTGAGAGTAATAGAGCAAAGAATAACATAATGGGTGGAGCCCCGGAAAATATCTCTTTCTGTCTGCCTTGTGCTGTTAATTTTGGCTATAGCTCCATCATGCTATTATTTTTTTGGCTGTGATGACTATAGACTCTTCTCCTTATTTGATTTTTTGCTGGCTTCACATTCTATTCTGAATCTTAGACTAAAAAAAAAAAAAAAAAACTAAGGCATCCAGTAAAACTACTGATCTCACATCTGATCTCACAAGTTAGGTCACTGTGACCTTATAAAACGGCATTGTGGGGTGGATAGAGCTATCCGCATAAAGATTCGTTATTAATCAAACCATGTTTGAGTAGCTCATCTTACAATGGCCATATATCAGCAAGACACAAACACACGCTCCCGCAGGGCTGTCATCAATCTTCGTCTTAATTTATGTCACTGTCCTGACAACATGAGGACAGAAAGCTTTAGTAAATAAACTGTCCTTCAGATTTTTTATCATTGTTGAAAAGTGCTTCCTAATATTTTTGTCGAATCCCTAATACATGTTTTTTTTTTGATGAATTGAATTTTAAAATGAACAGCAAATCTTCTGAAAGATTGTTTTTACACACTTTTGATCAATTTAATGTGTCCTTACTAGATAAAACAAGTCTCGAGCCTATATGTATATACATTGTCAACTTACATTCTATTCTATCCTTTTCTAAAGGCCGTCTTTACAACATCTGAGGTGCTTTTAAACATTTTAGCATAGCACGCTATTAAATGGCAGTGACGATGATGAAGACTCGGGTACGACATTACATGTATACAGAACAAAAGCATCAAGACACCTAGACTGAATGATACGATAGAATCTCATAATATTTCATAGCACCATTGCAGAGTGAGACCGGATGTAGTAGTTTGTTATAACAGAGTGGTTCGTCACTGTGTGGGATGATTGTGTTCCTCTGCATCATGCGGGTGGAGTGAGTGGGCATGCAGTAGATATTAGAGTAAGTCTTCCATGAGTTTGTCAGTGTTTGCATGTTCAGAGCTGTTGTGCTTTAACCATCAAGAACGAGGAAGACCGTTGTTGTATTTTTTACGATTTAAGCCCGTGAACATCTTCAGGTATGAATAGACCTTTGGTGAATGTTGAAAAATGGATGTGATCAAGTTGTTTATCAGTCTGTTTACTTTTCCGTCTCTGTTTTTCTCTTTTAGATATGTCCCCAGTGCTGGCAGGCTTTATCGGTGCCGGTGTGTTGGTTGTTGCAGTCTTCGCGTTAATCTTTTTGTGGACTTGTTGTCAGAAACATTACAGCAGGACGAACTACAAGCTCCATGGCATCCAGTCGGAACATAGTGACCCTCTCACAGACCCGCCGTACAAGTTTATTCACATGCTGAAAGGAATGAGCATCTACCCTGACACACTGACCAACAGCAAGAGGATCATTAGGGTGGCACGCCAAGCAATGTCCCAGACCACTGACAGGGCTCAAGGCAGCAAGGGCCGCCCAGTGGTGCTGGTAGATATGGATTCGGCAGCAGAAAGTGGCCTGCTGGGAGAGAAACAAATGCAGATGTGTGGCCACGAGGTTCCCAGGCTGGAGCGGGAGCTTCCCGTGCGTGCGGATTACTGCTGTCTGGACAGCAGCTCTGCAAGCAGCAGTCAGACCTCCAGTACTACGGTTTCCAGCACGGCTACACCCTTCACCCCTGCCGATGAGCCCAGCCGGGGGGACCTCAGCATTGCAATCGACTATAACTTCCCCAAGAAGGCCTTAGTGGTCACCATCCTGGAAGCTCGGGGGTTACCAGCAGTGGAAGGACAGGCGGGCAGCGCAGACCCCTATGTGAAGATGACCATTCTGCCAGAGAAGAAACATCGCGTTAAGACTCGTGTTCTGAGGAAGACTCTGGAGCCTGCGTTTGATGAGACCTTCACATTTTATGGTGTGCCGTACAGCTCCCTGTCGGATCTCACTTTGCACTTCCTGGTGCTCAGCTTTGACCGGTTTTCACGAGACGATGTGATCGGGGAGGCGATGGTTCCGCTGGCAGATGTGGATCCGAGTACAGGCCGGGTCCATATTACGCAACAGATCACGAAGAGAAGTATGCAGGTGAGCGTTAGCTCAATAATATTGAGCTTCTGATTGAATAGTATTATTTGGAATATTTGTACGTTTGGCAGATGCTTTTATCCGAAGTGACTGACATGAATTAATTGTACACATTTGATCAGTTCTTACTTTCCCTGGGAATCACACCCATGATTTTGGTATTGCTAGTGCCATGCTCTACTGTTTGAGGTCCAGGAAATTTTTTATTTAGACCGTTTCTGATTGAATTCAACAGTTAGTTCCTGAATTTAATTTGTGCTGCATGAAAAAAAAAACACGTGAAGTGAAATTTAAGTAAAGAAAATATATATTTTTTTAATATGAAATATCATAAAATTAAATGTATAATTTTTTACATTATTTATAATTATATCAAGCTAATATTAAAATAACCACACAGTAGACCATTACTGTAAGTTTAGTTTAAACCTTTCAATAACATTAACTATGCTCACTAAAGTCAAATTCTTCTGAAGGTTTAAGCTTAGATACATTTAGATTTCCTTAAGTGCATATTTCAGTTGAATTTTAACAATTATTTTCTGCATGTTATTCATGCTGCCGTTATGACTGATTTATCTGGGTTCTTTTTATAAGTCTGACACTTGTATGAGCTCAGCACTGAATCATCACTGTCTGATCCTCCTACAGTAGTTTCTAGTCATTGATAAAGTGCTTATCCTCCTGCTCACTGAGTGGGTTTAGATGATGTGATGACAATGCTGTTGGCACATACATGAAAGCGTCCTCGTCCCTCTGCTCAGAACCGCACGCAACTCAAGAAGTTGAGCTTTAAAGATAAATGGAAAACAAGATATTAATGAGTCCTCAGCCCAGTCATTTTGTATTTATTAATAATTGTAATTAATTTATTTGACCATTGTGTCCATGTATTTGCCTTTCTGCAGTGTGTAAGCCGTGGAGAGCTGCTGGTCTCTCTGTCCTATCAGCCTGTTTCCCACAGACTCAGCGTAGTGGTGTTAAAAGCAAAACACCTTCCAAAACTGGACATCACTGGGCTATCTGGAAGTAAGTATACTTTATTATTGTTATTATTATGTAAATTTATTTAAAATGTTTTGGGTTCAGTAAGATGTTATCAGTCAGTAAGTCTTAAATTACCACCAAGGTCACATTAGGTCAGTAATATTGTGAAATATTATTACAATTTTCAATTCAGTGTGTCTTTAGTGTCACATGATCCTTCAGAAATCGGTCTAATATGCTGATTTGGAGCACAAGCAACAATTCTTATATTATTATCACTGCTGGAAACTTCACAAAAACAGTATTTAATTGAAATAAAATTAATTTTGATTGAGTAACTGTTGAGTAAAAGTATTTTTGCAATCTTACAGACCCCAAACTTTTGACCGACAGTGTATATTTAAGAAATATCATATTTTTTTTGTATTTTTTTTGTTTTCATTGAAATATCTAATGAAATGACCTGTCTCATCTTGTGTCCCAGATCCATATGTGAAATTAAATGTGTTCTATGGTCACAAGCGCATTGCCAAAAAGAAAACTCATGTGAAGAAGTGCACGCTCAACCCTGTCTTTAACGAATCCTTTATCTATGACGTTCCGGCTGAGTTGCTGCCAGACATCTCTATCGAGTTCCTGGTCATGGACTTTGACCGCACTACTAAAAACCAGGCCTTGGGACGGCTGGTCCTCGGTGCAAACAGCCCCTGCCCCTCGGGTGCCACCCACTGGCAGGAGGTCTGCCAAAACCCACGCCGCCAAATCTCAAAGTGGCACACGCTCAACGAATATTAAAGCTTCACCACGCTCTCTCTGTGCACACACTCAAACACAGGCACACAGGAAACGATTAATAATGAGAGAGTTTGGGGAAAAAGATGCCTTTGTTACCATCACTACATGGGAGGTAACCGATCTTCAGGAGGACTTTAAATAAAAAAAAAAAAAAAGACTTAAGCCAACATTTACATCGTTGCTGATGCGATGATGGGCCTCGGAAATGAATCTTTTTAAAAAAGTACACTCTTACTTTCTCACTCAGTTGCTCACACACACACTGCAAGAACACAAACATACACGATAAATAATAAACGAGACCAAAATATAACATATCGACAGACTGTTAGGAGTTCATGAGGTTCCTAATGAAACTTATCGCATGTCTTAACACTCCATATTTCACTCCAGAATGGGACATTGTGTGGATTTGTGATTAAACATCAAGGGGAGCTTGTGATAAGCGGCTTCTGATATACTGATTCTCCACTGTATGAGTAATGCACCGAAGTGACGCATAGGTTGCTTTGGCTGGAGATATTTCAGAGATTCCTGCTGTGTCACATTCTCCACAGCTACAAGTTGAGTCATGTGATTGTACAACAATAACCCTTTTGGCAGCACTCTGGGCCTGATTTATTGCTTGTGCAACAATTTCATCATGCACTTTGGATAAATCTGGCCCTGAAAACCTTAATCTGCACTGCTATGCTACAAACAAACTCTGAATGTCACTGTCTGTATGAATTTCATACATCAGAGCTTCACTTCACCATAAAACAGAGGGTCACTGTTTCGTAGACTTTACTTGCCCATGTCATCAGATGCTCTTTTTAGGGTGGATTGGATCCGCTGTCATTTTAAATCCTGTGTGATATAGAGATAGACAAAGAGGTGTGTTCGTAGTTCAGAAAGCTGGAAAGCTCTGGCATATTAAGGGGGCATTCTGAGCCCTTTGCTGTGATGTTTGGGAAATGGAAAGATATGTAGCGGTACATTATTTGTAGTTCATAAAGTCAAGGGGGAATGTGTTCATGTAATTTTATCAGTCACAACACGTCTTCTAGCATACCTCCTTCATCTCATTTTTCTCGTTCTCATTTTTCTGTTTTGTAACACTTTTCCACATCTCTGTTTTATGAGAATTTGTATAGTCATTTATTTGATTTATAGTGTGCTTACCCTCAAGATCTAGATGGTTTGCCAGTGTGCCTGCTGATAGCCTGGGCCGTTATCTCTGATTGGTGCTCCTCACAGTTAATTTAACAAGCCGGAGGTCTAAATCTGTGTTTCATATGGAGGCAGAATTAAGGTTGGGAACCGAGAATCAGAAATGATTCCATTTGAAAGAAATACTGGAGCCAAATGACATTCGGTTCCATTAAAGATTCTCGCACATGCATTTTTTCGCTGATGCAGACGAAACATTGTATTAAAAAACTGTTTCCTGTTTTCTCAGTTTCCTGTACAATTTATTCACTAGTGCTACATGAACGCTGTTGAATCTACAGCGTTAAACAGATAGCGAGCCCAGTGTAGTCCGATTAAAGAACAAATAACTCACGATCCATTTCGTTTTAGTGAACTGAACCACTGTAGTAGGATTCCAGAACAAATGACTCTAATGAGTCGGTTCTATTTAACGTATCAAACCCGCAACACAACTCCAGTATACTAATTACGGGTACATTTCCCAAAAGTAACTATGGTCGCAAGTTCTGTTGTCACCAATAGAGTTCAATGGAATTTACGACCATAGTTAGCTAAACTGATGCTTTTGGGAAACACACCCCAGAGTACTAACTAACTAGGTTGTTCAAATGAAAATACATATTATACGTTTTGTCATAAGTATTTTATAAATATTCATAAAAAAATTGTCACATTTTTGTTTGAATATTTTTAGTATATGTATATTTAAAAACAATTAATGGATTGCATTTATGCTGCCTCTGAAAAAGACTATGACAAGAATAATTATGTTTTAAAAGTATTTATTTCTGATATTATTTTATCATTTGACAATGCAATTGTATTTTTCCCAAAATATTTATTAATTAAAAATACTAAAGATTCAATTAAGATTCGTTAAGAACGAGATCCTTTAAATTCTTCTCGATTCCCATCCCAAGTTGGAAATTTGCCCAGGATTCAAGAGACCCAGCAGAGCAGAGACCATCACTGATCTGGAAAGCTCAGAACACATGGTGACATTTATCAAAAATACATTGCAAACATTCCCGCTTAATTCCCCACAAATCAGCCACTAGCATTCAGTTGGTCGTATGGCACATGGTTTCTCTGATCATAAAGGTGTTAGATTCTAAACTGTAATTCTAGATGGAAAAAAATGCTTCTTTCCATTCAAGCTTCTTAGAGGCTAAATTCACACTCCCTGTATAAAAGTGCACCCTATCCACCCAGTAATGTCTTTTGTGTAGCAGACACTTCTTTGTGTCGGATCACTGGTATGACAATATGGAAAGTTATTAAAAGATTCAACCCATGTGAGAAACAACACACGATAGATTCAAATGTAAAAAAAAAAAAAAAAAAAAAAAAAGATAAGAAAGAAAGACAAAGTCATTTGTGAGCTATACACAATCGCTTTGGTGTTTAAAAATAAATTGGCAGGAAACTGAAAAATGTTGTATTAGTGCAAACTAAAAAAATATCTTGTGAATATTTGACATATAATGTACTGCAAAATGTTGTGAGATCTCTGCTAATGTTACACACCCACCTGTATGTTAGTGTTCTTAACACCCAATGAATGTGCAAAATAAATGTGATACACAAGTGAATTCTCTCTCTAGTATATTTTCACTCCAGTATTTAAAGTGTTTGAATATAGCACATCTGCTTGAGATGGGTGATTTAAAATTAAACGAGAACCTTTTGAAAATCAAAATATGTCAATATTAAAGTATCTTAAAGAAAATGAATGGCATTAAAGCTAAACCAAAGCAAATAACTGCGGCGTAAGCATTGACGTCAATTAAAATGAAATTATTTACCAATTACTAAATGAAACCATGAAGGTGTCTTCTGTCTCATTCTTTTCAGAATGTTATTGAGAGTAAACAACTCGGATATTTAAATGTTACCAGACATATTTGACTGTCCTCTTTTGCTAAGAAACCTTCATGGAAAGTCTGAGAAATTTCCCAGCCTCAAATTGTCAAATGATTGTTTACGCTTATTAAAAGGTCCAGTTTACCGAGTAACTTTTTTAGTTGGGAATTGAGACTGAACGGATATGAGACTACATTACTCTTCAAAGAGAGCCTTTGTGAAGGGTTTCAATTATGACTTGGCAACGTGAGATGAACTTAACGTACTTCATCGCCAATGAAAGATTGATTTTCTCCGAAGAAATCTCAAGCCTCTGGTAGTCTATACCTCCTCATTCAATTTCTGAATCAGAACAGCAATGCTGCTATAAAGGGAGCTGAACACCCATTAAACGTCTGAACTGTGACATTAAAATCATATCTGACTAGACTCTTTGTACACAGCAGACGTATTCATACATCACAACTTAGGTTACATTAGGTAACCTAATTTAATCCATTCATACTCTCTACTTGCCTCTACTCTAAACTCTACTTGTCTGTTTATTCACAATAATGATTTGGACTGATATATGCTGTCCTTCCACATATTTTACACAACAAAAAGGTATTCTGGTACATGATAGCCCACACAAGTCCTAGACTCCTTTTTAATCCGTATTCATGTAAGTAAAGTAAAAGTAATGTAAGTAAATCAAAGAGTTGAGGTGAGAAGTGTCAGAGAAACATAAAATCACACACACTTAAGACTGTCCAAAACGTCTTGACATGCGTGGACTGGCCGCACCCTAAATGAGGGGCATCACATGCACCTACCATGCAAAATGACAAAACCATCCAACAAAACCCTCATTTCAGACACAGCAGACAAGGACTGAGACCTAATAGAAAGGGCAAATCTATTGGGTTTGTAACAAATATCTGTAAAAGGTCTTTTTATTTCTACATTTTTCCATCTCAAAGGACTCAACACTCAATCATCTTAAAGGTAAGAACTGTTTCTGATTTGACAGTTTTTGCTGTCTGCTTGCAGTCTTACTTAATAAAATAACCCACACTTTGTAGTCACACAACTATTCTCAGAAATGGGTTGATTTGTTGTTAAATAGTTAAAATATATTGCAGATGGTAATGTGTACTTTAAGTCAGAATTTATTGCCGTAAAATTTAATCTTAATAAATAAATGTGTATATTGTATATCATCAATCCATAATGGCCCAAAAAAAATAAATGGATATTTTTTGTGGAACATTTTAAATGTATTTTGTCACAACTATAGCTGACGTCCGTTAAGTATTTGAGAGAAGTTGATCTTTTAGGTTTTCTGCAATTGTCAGCATAGGCAGGCCTCTAACCAGAGATCAGTGACCCATGCAGCATAACTATTAGATAATGAAAGGAAAGGAAAGACCTGAAGATTTTACCAGATTTTACTGTTCTGTTTCTAATTTACACAAGCTTTACAAGCCTTGTATTATGTCTGGCTTTGATCTCAACATTATTTTTCTACCTGTTTCACTCACTAAACAATTTAATCCAACACAAGAGACCCACTTTATTAATACATATTTTAAACATATTTTTGTTGTTATTATAATGTTATTTTTTCATTCAGATTATTTTTGGTTTGTTTTTTTGCAGGTAAGCACTTGCTCAGTGCTGACTTCCACTAGGATCTGTAAGAGTGGTCCCTCTGTGCAGTAAGTGAATCTGAAAGCAACAAGTTTGATATTATAAACAGGCCTGTGAGAATGCTTTGATCAGATTTGATACAGTTGGATTGTATTCAATGAGATAACATTCTGAAGAACCCTTTGATCTGTAGATTTCATTTGATCTGAAGATATGTTTGAGAGACTTCAAAAACTTTCAAAAAATTCCTGTTTTTGGATGATTCCATTGGTTTTGGTTGGAGGGCTTGGGCCATTACCTGAAATGCACCGGTGATCAAATGACTGCTTCTAAACCACTAAAAACAGTTTCGTCCCAAAACATTATTCACTGCAGGAATGTTTCTCAAATATATATATATATAAAAAAAACAATATAAAGAATAAATTGGTCTTTTGGCCAAAAATACCAATTAATTTTTTCAAAAAAAAAAAAAACAATAATTACTGATGTTGCATGACAAACCTGTATTTTTTCTATAATTCACTGTTTGAATGCCAGGTCAGTTTTGGCCATTGTGGTTTGAACGCTTAATGAAATTTCCACAGCGAGGGAGTCTAACATAGGCTAGTATTGTCATGTGACATCAGCTGACTTGGTATGGGCAGGTCACATTAACGAATACAGATCAGTATTGATGTAGTTGAAATTGAATGATTTTGTCAGATGTCAGAAGAATGAGCCAACTGTTTGGTATCAATACACTGATGTTTGAATCTATATTCGCCCATCTACTCTAAACTTTCACAAAACATAAGTAAAATTGAAGAAATAAAAATACTAGGTCTCTAATAGGATACTCAAATGTTTTATGCTTTCTGTTCTGCCTCAAGTGCACGAAGCAGACATGTCGAGAACAAGAAACAGTGAGGTGAGCTTCCTTGCGTCGTCACTCTACACCGTTCAAATATTTCATTATTACCATGTTCAATAAAACACTGACTTGTCTCTGCAGGGGAATGTGCTAAAGCGTGTGGCAAAACTGCCTTTCATCAGCTCAGCGCTGCAGCAGGCCTCTTCCGTCTACCTGGGTGTGAAAGGTCGTTATCCGCTGCTCGGGTTTGTGGGAGGTGTAGCAGAGCTGGGTGTCCGCAGTGCATCCACAGCAGCTCTGCAACAAGCAGCACCTCTGCTACAGAACCTAGAAACAGAAAGTGAGTGCCACATTTTATATATGGTATCTCTAACACTGAAATGGCATACATTTAGAAAAATTCCTTTTTTTCAATGGAAATCAAATGCTCATAGTAAGGAGAAAATTGGACAAAAGAAACTGCTAGAACATAATTTAACATGCAAGTCTTTAAGGATAATAAAAGTGAATTCACTGCATGTCTGCCTTTGCAGTTGAGGCAGTGAACAGTTTTGCACTGGTGGGTTTGGAGCAACTTGAGAAGTTTTTCCCAATCCTCCAACAGCCCACAGATGAGGTGAGTGTGTGAGAGAGCGTAAGAAACGGGAGTGTGAATTTCCATATAGCGGCTACTATATAGCGACTGTCTGGAGGGTATTCCAGAAAGCAAGGTTAACTTACCGTCACATATACCCTGAACTCTCGGTTGATTCACCCAAACCTTGCTTACTCGAGGTATGTTGGTTCCAAAAACACATCAGGGGGTAAGTTCAGCCAACCCAGAGTAGTTCCAGGTCAACACACAAGACATTCTCAACAGATTCACCATGGAAACAGACGCTAAGAAAAAGCGCGGCATTCTACTTCCTTCTTCTTCTTTTGTTCAGTGGCCATTTACATTACATTTTCAGTCTTTTTATTGAATAAGTCATCTTTATTCACTGAGAATAAGAATTATATTGTTTGCTTAATGCTAAATATTTAATAAGATATCACATGTTTTTTTCTTATAGAAATTATAGAAAACGTCCTGTTATAAAAAGGAAAAAAGCACATCTTATTTTGTATTTTAAATAAATACATGTATTAGAATTGAATAAACATTTAAATATTATAATAGTGCTATATATATATATATATATATATATATATATATATATATATATATATATATATAAACTAAATGCAAATATTTAGCAAATTTAGTAACATTAATATGACTACATTAATTCAATAACACATCTGAACACCTCTTAAGAAAACAAACCCTGGATCAGAGAGTAAGTTGCTATGGTTACTTACATACACTGCAAGTTACCTCCGTTTTTGGAACCGAAAGTTGAGGTTCTCTGTCTACTTACTCTTAAACATACCTGGGTATGTCACATAACCTGCTTTCTGGAACACTCCCCCCCCCTCAAAAGTCTTACATGATAAACAAAATACTTTTTGTGTGATATATTTGACATGCAAATCAGTATGGATAAACAATGACAGTTTTGCTACTTGTTCTGCTGTTTCGGTTATTGGTTCAGGCGACTTTTCGCGCTCTTTTTTGGTTTCTGAAAGAGCATTTTAAACTGCGTAATATGTCAAAAGAAAACGATTTAATGTAATATATATGAGCTGTTTTAGCTAATTTACTAAGTTAAAGTAGGCCAAAAGTAACTTTAGGAAAGTGTTTGTGGCTATTTCTGTTGTAGTAGGTGCGTTTTTGCTTTACTCCTGAGTTGTCGCTTTTCAAACCAAACCTGTTGTATTTTTCTGTCTGTTTTTTTCTACCTCTTGGTGCTCTTCTGCATTCTCTCCTCACAGGTGGTTGCTAATCTGAAGGACGCTTTCTTCTCGAGACTTGACGGTGCGCAGTCTCGAGTAAACGATGAGCTGGACAGAGCCGTGAACAGATGGGAGAAATTGATAGAGCTCAGCTGGCGCCTCCTGGCGGAAGCTCAAGATTCAGCACCAGGGCGCGTGATCACCGCGGGCCTGGATGAGCTCATCACTCAGTCCGAGGCGGCAATGGCGTACTATCTACCTCTGCCACCCACGCTGCGTAAGAAAGCGGAGTCAAACAGAATCTGCACTGACAGGGGGGACACATTTTTACCCGAAATCGTCTATAAATAACTATTTAGAGAAGGTTTACCAATTGTTTCATGCGCACGCAAGACTTAACCACAAGGGGGCACAACTGTTCTTCTGTTTTGATAGTCCTTAAGCTCAGCGGTCAAACTTTTTGATGCTCCAATATGATGCTCCACTTTCTTAACTCAAGTCAAATCACTTTTATTTGTATTGCCCTAATACAGACTGTTTCAAAGCAGCTTTACAGTGACAACAGGAAGATCATGCTGTTGTTTAGCTGAAGTCAGTTCAGTGTTGATTCAGTTCCGTTGTAAAGATAATCAATTATTAAATTAGTTCATTGAATCTATAAAGTAGCTTTGGAAATAAATAATGTCATTGTCCAGGTATAAATATAAATCTGAATAAACTGGGAGACGTTAATCTCACCATTAAAGACCAGATGTGGAATAATGTCAAAATCTGTAACTTATTTATTCTGTTTGTTCATTTATAACAATTATTATATTAAAACATTTCACGACATTTTCCCTGTACTTTTTCATGGACCATAGCATCCCCTTGAGGCAACCTGATGGTCCCTGAACCACAATTTGAAAACCCTTTTAGAAGGACACAAGAGAAATGTACAACATAATATTTCATCAGCTTTTTTATTAAGCTCAGAGTTCAGTTTTAGACTCAACAGAGCCTCTTTCAGTTGCTTGTTGTATTGAAATCACAAGCACTTTGTACTTTGTCTTATCTTGCAGGTCGTGAGTGGGAGAGAAGAGTGCAGAGCTATGAAGATGAGGATGATGATGATGAAGAAGAAGAGCCTCGGATGTGGACGCGTGTCCGTAGCCTGTTGTTGTGCCTGTACCTTCAGCTGTACCACAGACTGATGAAACTGAGAGAAAGAGTGGAAAGTGTTTTGCAGATGCTGGGGACAGCTGCCGAAACGGTAGGCCCATGTACAGAAATAATTCATCAATAATTCTTTCACGTTATCTTAACTAAAAACTCTGTTCATAGAGTCATAGTGACCCTTGAGATACCCTCTCTCTCTTAACTAACTGCTTCTCGGTGGCTCCGAACAACATTCATGTAGGTATCAGTTTAGGAAATATGTCACACTGATTATGGGGAAACAAACTCATTGTTTTCATTTTCCAATTTAACAATTTCCGTACTTTAATGTGACATACTTTCATTTGACTGTCCAACACAGAAGAATAAAAAAAGACTTGGATCCTTCAAAAGAGACCAGGGTTATTGTAGTTAACTAAAACTAAATCCATAAAACCATTTTCGTTACTTTACTTTACATTTCGTATTTAGTTTATCTTGATGTACTGAAATAACAAAAACTAAAAACTGAAATAAAAATGAATGAAAACTATTTAGAAATATTGGTAACACTCTCCAATCAGTTAAACATCAGTTAATGTATTAACTAACATGAACTGACCATGAGTAATACATTTGTTACTGTTTTTTCTAATTATCATTTGTTCATTGGTTAAATGCTCTGTAAGCGCAGTTCATTGTTAGTTCATGTTAACTAATGTTGTTAACCAATGAACCTTATTGGAAAGTGTTACTGAAATATTCAAATTATTCATAAAAACTATAATGGTACGTCAATGATCTAAAATAACACTGAAAGAGACCCAAGACGTGAGTCACAAATTAGTAATGGAGAGTGGTATGCTAAGATAAAATCACAAAATAAATATAGCTGCAGACATGTCTCGGTGAGAGACTCAACGATATACAGTGACAGGATGAAATGGACAGGGAGTGGCTCATCAAAATGTCGTCTCTTCTATAGTTTGAAGTTAAAATAGACACTCTACGTGCTGCAGCACCATGCTGCAGTCATTCACGCTGTCCTGCCACCCTCAGGGCTTCCTGTCTAGTCTGCAGACTCACCCACATTGAATAAAATCACAGCAATTACTTGTTCTAAATCATGACCCCTGGGACACATTTAGGCAAGAAAGGACATGGAGAAGGGGAAAGAAGCCGTATTACAACTTGAGCTAAAAACATCATGTATGACCTTTTTAATACTGATCAACACTGTACAAAATTGATTACAAAGAATTTATATACAATGTATTATTCTACATTTATGTTTCTACTCCCTTAGAAGTGGAGTAGATTTATTACCTCAGATTTTGTTGTAGTCACTCATTTGTAGACCTCTTCATTAAAAGTTAGTATTCAGGCTAGATAGAGACTTTGTCATCAGATATATTAGTGAGTCCTTTAGTGAGTCCAAATGGCTATAAAAATAAACGATGGAACGTTGCTGTTTGCGTAAAAGGAAGGCGTTTTTTTATTTCCTGGAAATCAAGGCTGAAATCAAGAAGTCAGGCTGCTGTGTTTTTGATGGGAGTGCTTGTTTAGAGAGAGGATGGTCATGATTAAGCTGAAAACCCAGTGGGATCTAATGCTACGTGCCGTTTGGCAGTCACTGCATGTGACTTGAACTAACCCACCCGCAGGATGAGGGCATGTGGAGATTGCATTAGAAAATAAATATACTGCTATAGTTGTTATATATATATATATATATATATATATATATATATATATATATATATATATATATATATATATACATACACACTTTTATTCAGCAAGGATGCATTAACAAAAATAACAAAATTTTAATTTCAAATAAATGCTGTATTTTTAAACTTTATATTCATCAAAGAATTCTGAAAAAATTATCACAGTTGCCACAAAAAATATTACGCAGCACCATCATTTTCAACGTTAATGAGAAATATTTTTTGAACAGCAAATCATCAAATTAGAATTCTTTCTGAAGGATAATGTGACAGTAAAGACAGTAATGATGCTGAAAATTTAGCTTTGCCATCACAGGAATAAATTACATTTTAAAATGCATAAAAATATAAAACAGTTATTTTGAATTTTAATATTATTTCAGAATATTACTGTTTTTTCTGTATCTTTAATCAAAAAACCTAAAACTTTCACCCCAGGATAGCTACAGTATAATGATAAGAATTATTATAAAGTTTTAATAATCATTCTAATTATATGAGAATAGTGAAGCCCACACCACACAATGATAACAACACAGAGGAACAACATCGTTGGAAGTTGTTGTTATAATTGTTAATTAATAGTCAATCTTATATATTTATCATTCTTGGAGTGAACAGGCCTTTATGCTGACCAAAAAAATCTTACCGCCTCTTAAAATTATATTTATATAATACTCTAGTGTAGAAATGCATACCAGGTTCTGTCATGAAACTCTAGATGGCACAGGCTGATAAGTCCAACCATTTGGTAGCGATCACTTCATAGTTGATTGACTGCCGTTGCATCAGTGACCAATGAGCTGAGGCTCAACTTTCAAATACTGGTAGTGTTTGCTGTTAGCAGTCTGCAACGAGTTTTCAGACACCCTCCACTTGTATAGATCTACTACGGGGATTATTTCATGTATGTTATATATGCAGCAGCAGCATGTCTGTGAATGTATTGGCAGTGGCAAGTCTTGGTACTAGTGTAACAGATCTATTCCAGCAAGACCAAATACATTAACATTGCCATATTACCACGACAATCTCTCACAGGGTTGACATGACAGAAATATATATATATATATATATATATATATATATATATATATATATATATATATATATATAACTCATAAATTAACCAACATTACTATTTTATACTATAGAATTTCCCAAGTACCATTTCTGAACCATAGTGTACACCTCAGTTCTGCATGGTTGGACTGATGAGATGAGAAAATTGTATTTGTTCTCATGTCGAAATAGAGGCACCAGGCACTTCCTACCTCAGTTAACCTGCTAGACACATGGCCTATCTTAGACATTTTTTGTATGAGTTGACAAATTTGTGTGCTGAGGATCAAAGGGCAAAGGTGGACTATTGTCTGTACAAGGTCCTTCGGTATTTTCCCAGCAGTAGGGTGGAGAGTAATTGGGGCTGAGAGCACGAAAGCCCCCATGCATCGTGTTCAAAAGAGTCTTCATTAACAAACTCCAAAAGACACCCCAGAGAGCCTGGGCTGCAGAAATGCGAGTGACAGACTGTGCACTACAGTAGTGACGCTGAGCTGTCAGAGACATATACAAGGGTGAGACTTGGCAGCATAATCTCCTACAATAATTCACGTGTTGGTCGGGCTGTGCAGTGGCCCGGTGGTGAGGTGGCGGCCCGATGACAAAGGGAATAGAGACACAGAGGGGACCTTCAAATTTGGCTGACCCACTTTCTTCTTCACCTTAATGAACCACCAATAGTAGGACGGTCCCACTGCCAAAGCAGGACTGTTTGTGACTGTGTCTGCCAGACTGGCCCTGTTCTTTTGCACTGTGCACTCACGCTCACGTTGCCTGGCAGCAGATGAAGCTCCACGTGAGAGGTTGGCTGCTTGTGGCATGGTGAGCTCTGTGGACAGCCCTTGATAATACACCAGACTTCAGAACGTTGCCCCACTTCAAAATCTTTTTATTTTTCAAATCAACTTGTATGTAGAGTTTATCTGTCACATCTGGTTCAAATGTATTTAGTTTTTTTTTTTTTTTTACCAAGTTTTAAATGTGTTTAGCTGCACAAACACTGACAGACAAACTAAATTATACTATAGTGGTTTTGATTAATATTAGTGGCTAAAATATTTTGAATTCACAAATTCATACAAAAATCAAAAAATTTTTTCATTGGTTCATTCAGTGACCCTTTCTGCAGGTAGCAGAACAAATTACACCAGCAGCAACAAATGAGGGTCTGTATCAGTCACACCACACCCGTAAGACCTTCGTTCATCTTCGGAATACAAATAAAGATATTTCTGATGAAATGTGAGAGCTCTCTGTCTCCTCAATAGACAGCAATTTATCCACCACTTTCAAGTTCCAGAAAGGTACTAAAGACATCGTTAAAATCAGGGTTGGGGAGTAACGAAATTCAAGTAACTTAGTTACGTATTTAAAATACAAAATTTGAGTAACTGTATTTCATGAGAGTTACATTTTAAATGGGTAGTAATCAGATTACAGTTACATCTGAAAAGTGTTTTAGATTACCAAAGTGATTACTTTGAATTTTAATGTCATTTAAACAGCAATTGGTGATTCTCTGACTCTGACCGTCTGAAAAAGAAGAGTTAAGTTTCATCAACATTTAAATACTTTTGAGAGGGATCATAAAAACTCTGTTATTTTTATTTACTCTCCTGAACAAGACAAATTGACTGAATTTATAAAAAAAAAATTACCCAACTGTCAACTTAACTGTCCTGCCATGACCTGGATGACTGTTTTCACTTTTTGTGATAGTTGTTTTTTGAGTCATTTTATAATTAAAAAAGTCACTGCAACTTTTTCCTCACAATTTTTTTTTCCCTCTCACAATTGTGAGTTTGCATTTCACAATTCTGACTTCTTTTTCTCAGAATTGGGAGATATAAATTGCAATACTAACTTGCAATTGTGAATTTAGTATGTGAGTTTATATCTCATCACAAGGTCTCATAATATCTCATAATTCTGACTTTTCTCAAAATTGCGAGTTTATATCTCATAATTCTGACTTTATAACTCACAATTGCAACTTTATATCACGCAATTCTGAGGGAAAAAGTCAGAATTGTGAGATAAAAACTCCTTTTTTGTGTTTGCAAGCCTTGTGCAGGAACAAGTGAGACATATCAGTCAGTGCATGAAAGAGAACAAGAATTATTTGTTCACTGAGAAGATTCATTCACTTTAAAGATTTGTTCAAAACACTGACTTGTTCACAAACTAAACAGCACTTCTATTCTAAAATACTGAACTCTAAGTCTTTCTGTTTTTATTACTGTGAAAATCATTGAGTGGAACTTTGATTGAGTCAAATGAAATGAGACAAAAAGAATAAACAAACACAAAATGGATATTTCAAGACATTGGCCATGATGATATGAAATTATTTAGGACAACAGGTCTAAAAGAATGTAGGACTGTTTCTTTTGTAAGTCTGATAATGTTTAATTGACCCCAACTGTGGCTGACAATACCCGTTTTCACAGCAATTGCAGTTTCTGTTGTTTGTTGATTTATTTGCACAGAGCAGGGAGCATATACCGCAAAAAAACCCATTCACGTTCCTGTAGGCACTATGTTGGTGTGTGAATAGGGTCATTACTGCCACTTGATCAAACTGTTTGGCCAGATTTCCAGGCCACTTGGTTCAGCAATAAAAACGTGACTGAAATAAAGTTCTACATATTCTTCGGCCCATATGACCAGTTGTCTGCCACATTCTTTTTTAATGCATAATGGTATCATTGTCATTGGTTGACTGATTAGGTATTGTCTGTCATTTTTCATGCTCAGGTGGGTCTAACGCAGTTAATGCAGATGGCGGAGTCCCTGCTGCAGCTGCTTCTGTCCTTTTACATGACTCGGGTGCATCGTGTGGAGGAGCTACGTTCTCTGCTTGTAGCTCAGCTCACATCAGGTATACAGGCACTGAAGGTTTTGCCCCCAGTTCAACAGATACTGGCTCTACCTACCCAGGTACGCACTATCATGAACGATCTACTGGAATTGGCACAGATTCTCATACAGCTGCTCATCAACACCACCCCACTCTATGACCTGGTGAGAATACACACACACACACACACACACACACACACACACACATAGCGCAACATTCTAGAACCAGTTACAATGGACAAATTCTGTTAATAAAGCATACAAGTACATGTTCTAGTGATAAAGAATACTCTAGAATCTAGTTATGAAGCAAATTCAAAGGCAGAATAATTGCACTATCATCCTGAACATCATTTCTTTTATTATTTTTCTTGGCCACACACATATGTTTAGAGTTGATAGAATGAACAGAACTAAATATGTCACCCTGTGTTCCCATTAAAAACTAAATAAGTAAATATGTTTTATCATAGTCCATGCTGGTCCATAAAACAGTCCATGGCCTGGTTTATTTTCTCACTATGTTACTGTGCTTCTTTTCAATTTGTTTTTTGTTTTTTTTTTAGCACAGTATCCAATTTAAGATCACATAATGTGTTCAGGCCATTATACAGCTTAATTAAACTTCAATTGCATGTTAGTCTAAAAACAGTTCTATTCAGTTGCAGACTGAATTTAAATTGGTTTGATGCCAAAACAAATGGGCAATATCTGGACTTTGTTGTTTATAACCCCTTGTATTTTCTGATGCTAGCAAAATGGATTTTAATTTTGAACAAAGACAGCATAAACACTTTTTTTTTAAAGTATCTCACAAAAATATTTTTAGGGTAGTTGGCCGGCATCAGAATATGTCACTATGTCAAAACCTTTGCTCTGTGAAACAAATTATGATAAAGCAGCTCAAAGACGTGTAGAAGTAAATGCACTTTTGTTAACATTATCATTATCAGGTTTAAGTGTAGGTGATATGATATTTTCAGTATAAAAGTGCCTTTTTCCAAGAAGCCTTGGCTGAATTAAATCATTAAATAGAAATTTCGAAATAATGAAAAATATTAGTGTCTTGGGTTATGACTCTTCCTCTCTGTTCTCTCAGATGAAACAGGTGTCTGATCTCGACGCAGCAAACAACCCAACTCCAGATGAACTTCCTGAGAGTCCCTCCAGCCGTGCCTCTGCAAACAGTCTCTTCCTCAAAGCCATGGACAGTCGTCCACGTCGCCGCCGAAGCCTTTACGCCCGTTCCCGTCGTGGGTCTGCCAGCGGGCTTCCAACCAGCCCAGCACCTTCCCCGACTCCGACCCCAATCCCAGCAAATGGCAGTAAAGGCAGTTTGAAGCTAGATTCCCTGCTCTCGGGCCCTCCAGAACTTGATACACTGGCTGTTCCCACTGCCGATATGATCCGCCGCCGTTCCTCGGCCACCGAGGTCCTGCTGGCTCCCATTATGCAGTTAGTATCACAGAGCCAACGAGCGTTTGAGTTTCTGAGCTCTGGCCCTTCATCTGAAGATCAGGTCATACCTGTGGTGGAAACCACAGAACATTAGGCTCTACTGTTCTCATAAAACCTAAATGTAATCACAGATCATTCAAACACAGATCGCTGCAGCTCACAGGCTGTTATGGAAAGTACAGCAAATCTACCTTCAAACAACAAACCATGCAGTGACTCCTCTAGTAGGCCTACAAAAACAAACCTTGTTGGTGGAGACAGTGTAGTTACAAGTTTACTTTTTAATAGTATAATTAGCCTTGCATTTAGTATGTGCGGGCAGTTTAAAAGCTAAATAAAGCATTATTTTAGCTATGCGTATTACTTAGAATGAAATCAAAACAGTATGGATTAGCTCTTTGCAGTGTCGTTTGGGTATGTGGCGTTTTGTGGCTTTGAGTGCCTGATTCTACCAAGACAAAGAAACAACTCAACTGATGAGATGAAATGACATAGCATCTTTTTTCTATATATAATAATTGTTTGCATGTAACACATTTTGTTTAGACCAAATAAATGTATTTTTATTCCTTAGCTTTCTTAGTTCTTATACACTCTAAGCAGTTTTTAATCTATAGACTGACGCAGTGAAATGACTGACAGCTCAAGTGAAACAGGATGGCTCAAGGATTCTAATCAGTTGGAAATGATCAGTTTAAAAATCGATTTGACAGCCCAAGGTCATGCGTGTTCAATTGAGAGGATAAAAAGATGGTTAATGTTACTTTGATTCTTCATGGATTGTTTTATGGTTTAAGGATGTGTTGTTACAAAGAGGGAAACAAAGTGAACTGTGTTATGCATGGACAGGCATGGAATGTCACTAAATGGTGTTAAATTACTTGGTGGATGTTTATAACTAAAATCCTAACAGCCTTTAGCCTGCATTGCTTTTTTCCTGTAACAAATGTTATATTGACTTTAAATGTAATAAACATTTTATAACATTTAATTGTTGTTTTAAGTACTATTTGAGTAGAAAATGAAGGGCTAATTGTGCAACAAAGGTAAATGCTTTTCCTTTATTGAAATCAAACATTGAAATACAAGCAGTATAATCTCAAAAAGGTCTTTAACTAAAAACAGCATGTTTATACAAAAGTGAAAGATTCAAGTTATCTACACAGGACAATAACATGTACAGACACTCTTAATATCTCACTCTTCAGTTGTTAGATTGTTCACACCATGAAAAATAATTATAGCAGTAACTGTAATAGTCTGTGGAAAAACATTCTGCCAACTTTATCTTGGGTTGTTATTGTTATAATTGTGTTGTGGACTTTGCTATTCTCATGGAATTAGAACGATTATTAAAACTGCATAGTTACAGCTATCATCGAATCATCATTGGTAGTAACTAAAAGAAACTACACAGAAAACAATATTCCGGAGATTACAATATATACATAAATATCTATATACATTTTATACTATGTATAGTCTCCTCCCAACTACCACATTAAATCATTCACATCTGAATGTCAGTGAAGATTCAGAAGAGGACAATGCAGAGGGGAGAAAGTCCAACTCTATATTTCAGGCATCTGAGATCCAGAGCAGAAGCTCACGTCAATTCATCTACATCATCTGTTCAGAGCTGAAAGATCATTCTTTGAGAAATGACAAGGACTACAATAGATCCGGGCTGTCTCTCAGTTCACATCAATACCCTGTGACCGTCTTAAAGCCCAGGACCACTTATCTTCAGCTCTTCTTTTATCGCCTTGCTGTAACAAACTTAATCTACATTTCTTCACCATAAAGCTGGGCTCTGAAATTTCAACATGCTATCATCCATTCTTTTTCTTTCTACCGTCCATGTACATAAATCGGCCGAGGGTCCTCTTTTCGGCCGTGTAGGTGCTAGGCTGCCAGGGGCCTCATATCTTCATCGTGCTCATCATCTTTCACATCCCCAATTTAGTTCTTCACTCCCATTTCTTTCCAAACACTGCGGACACGCTTCTGACTATGCCCTTGATTCCGACCATCCCCTTTTTCAGCGCTTTGGACTCCTTGATGAGATCCAGTATTTCATGAAAGACCAGAAGCACGCCGTGGTAGGTTTCAGCTGCCGAGATCTCGAAGAAGCCGCAGTCTGCGGAGAGCGCGAACAGTCTGCCCTCCTCGCTCGACACGGCTCTCTGATGCAGTAGGTCTCGCTTGTTCCCCACAATGATGATCGGTGCAGATGCGGACAGCTTCCTGGTCTGGCGGATGAGCTGCACCTGTTGCCGGACCACCTCGAAGCTGGAGCGGTCACAGATGCTGTAGACCAGGATCACGCCGTCTGCCCACTGAAGCTGCTTGTCACTGATGGATTCAGTTGTTTCGCAGCTCTGGAAAAGAGAGAATTCATAGATTAACATCACATTAACCTCACCTAGAAAGCATGATCTAAAAAAACCATCATGAATGCATACAAGTTGAATTTAATGTCTTTCGTCAGGGAAAAAATAAGCCTTCCTGTTTTCAGCATAATTAAATATGATAAAAATGTATAATCACATGCAAAAAGTGGGAATAACAATCATAGAGAATTTCATTTTTTTTAACACTGTATATTTTACTAATTATACTTTTCCTTCATTTTCAAATTCACAGTTACAATTTTATTAGTATAAAAAGTCTTTTGGCTCATGAAAAATATTCATTCAGTCAGGGGCATTTAAACTTTTAATTTGTACAGTATAATTTATGATTTTTATACGTAGAAAGTAAATAAGACCCATTAATCAATCAAGAAATTTAATTAAAGCTTCTCAAATCGCATCAACAGAATAAAACAATTTTGCTATATTTTTGACTAACCTATGGTCAAGAGAAGGAATTAAGTACTATTATTGACTTTTCATTTGATAATATATTAAATATAATTGGACACCTTTACACATTCTAGTATTGAAACACAAACATCTCAAACTAAATACACATCATACCTGTGGATACAGAGAGTCCCAAATATTTAAGGATATCTCTCGCCCATCTGTTTTGTCAGTATGACTGTATATGGATTCTGAAAGAGAGCATATTGGAATTAAAGACTGCCCATTCTAAGACAACATAGCTAAGACTATTTGTTAATTATGAATGGTATTCTACAATACTACTAAATCTTATTCGACGTACCAATATCCCCATATTCTCCAATGAACCTTCTGGTGAGAAATCGCACGGTGAGGGCTGCAAACGAGTAGTTATAAAAAAAAAAATGATTATTCGCAAGCTTAACAAAATAGACCACATAAACAATGACAGAAATATCAGTATTCAAACAGCCAAGTTGAGTTTTGTGCTCACCTGATTTCCCAACATTTTCTGCTCCAAGTAGCAGAACATTCGCCTCTACTTTGTGCTGATTTCCATCCATCACTTTGCTGCCCAACTGAGGACTCGGTTTGACCAGAACAACCATTTCACCTAGTGACCCTTATGAACGTCTAGAGTGTTGAGTGTGAGTTTAGCAAGACACTTCCACTATATATAAAACAGTGGGTGGGGCTTATGGAAGTTGAGTCGATTTTAAACCAATCCGAGAACAGTGCGTCTATTTGTATTAGCAAACGGTCAAAAATGGGACTGCAAGAGTTCTCTCTCGCCCAGCCCTCAAAAATTTTCCTCACGAGAGCTTGTTTTTGTTCGAAACACAATATTTTAAAATGATTTATGACAAAAAAAAATTGTGTGTTTCTAACAATTATATATCCATGACTTATCTTTTAATGTATTTATTGAAACGGACGTTTTCAACTTTTTGTTATATGACGTTAAAAATATTTCTTTTTTTTGTGCTCATTATAGAACTACTTTTATGCAGATTTTTTAGTGTCCCAGATCTAGATTTTGAATCTTAAACTATGAAACTCCATTATAAAAATGATAAATTACCTATTAAAATATGATAATCTAAACAAAGGGTGAAATTAAACCTCAAAAATGTCAAAGTGATAATTCGATATGTTAATATTTCACATTATTGGAGTTGTTGAATTGCTCTGCAGTGTTTGATAGAGGACTGTTCTGAGTGTCTATTTATGAAGATGTGCTTTTAAATTATAGCCGTTTTTTTTCACAAGCAAAAATCCTATAGTAATAACTTTCCTCTTCAGGTTTTGCGAATAGACTGGTCATTAATGTCCGCAGCACAAAAAAGTTGAAGTGAAAAGTCAATCGACCCATGGGTCCTTGCGCCCTCTGCTGGCACTACACCCGCGTAACAACATTGATCTATAATGTGCAGAGAAAGAATGTGACCTGAAATTAAACAACCTGTTTAATACACTTTAATTTTACAACAAGGGAAAGGTAAACAAACATACTACTGCAATAAATAAAAATGATGTATAGTAAGGCTTTCACAAATACAAACGTATATGTGTGGTTTCAAAAGAAATGACAGACAGTTCAATGATCACCAGCTGTAGTGTTCCCACAGCCATCTTTGTCAGTGCAGGATTTCTTTGCTGCTGTACCACAGTTTTCCATGAAAAACATTCTCATGCGTTTCAAAGTGTTCCTGTGCTTCTCTTTTTGAGTCTCTATCTCTGAAGTACATCTTGGATCCTCGCTGCTGGAGTGTTTCAGGAGAGAAGCATGAAGACTCTTCCCAAAAGATTCATTCAGCTCTTGCCGAAAAGATTCTTGAAGTTTGACAACCATGTCTTTCCTCTATATAAATAACCAAAATAGCACTATTATATAACAATCAATTTATATAATAAATCTGTAGTATTTCAGCTCTGAACTACAAGACTTGTATTCAATGTATAATTAAGCTTGACAGCTAAATTATACATGAATGTGATAAGCTGAATGTCAGTGGTTTACCTCAGAGTTCATCATCAAGATGTCAAAAAGAGTCCAAACATCCGACACCAGTTCAGCAGCAGTCCGATAAGGCGGCTTCCTTATCCCCATGAGTCGGCCGAGTATTATTTCAAATTCGGCTGTTTTTGAGTGACTCTTTAAAAACAGAGCACAGCTCATGAGATCTTTTTTCATCTAGATCTATTAATTTATTCAAAAATTCAAATACAATTCTTACATACAAATGCAAAAATATATAAAATTATGAAAAATATATACATATTTTATTATTGTAAAGAAAACTACAATATGTAGTTTGGCATAATATTTTATATTATATTATAATAAAATTATGTGGTGTGAAATGCTAAAACATGCAGGAAAAAATAAGGACAAGACTGACATGACTGGCTGGCAGCCAACTTTACCTTGGTGGCGCAGTAGAGCAGGCCCCGGTTCTCATCACACAGGAGACCAAGGAGAAGCTTCTCACACTTCTGAACAGAATGGATGACATTACATCAGTGTGACTTTACATCATTGCAGGACAGGAGATTAGAGTAGTGGCGCGACACTCTATGCTAATGTACAATCCTCTCCTAAATATCCTTCTTAAAAGTGTTGTGAGTGTAACTATGAGTGTAGATCGATTAAGGCTGGTGTGGTGGTGTCTCACTCTCTGATCTTGTAGACTCAGACTGGATGTCCTCATCTCCTCACTGCCATACACGAGCATCTCGTTTACATCCTGACACAGCAAACACACCCAATCCTCACTGCAAGAGAGAAGAAATACACCAAGACTCAACTAGTGGACAGAGAAAACAGTTCTTGTTCTTAAATGCACACGCTTCTCAAACTCCAAAGTCGTATAAATCATAACTACTCAAGAATCGCAATTAAATTCAGTTTTACACAATCCCTGTTAGTTCCTGATGGTCTCACCAAGATTTTGTGAGGATTGGTGGGATGTGACAATCGGAGTGAAAAGCACATCCACATTTCACACACAGAAAGGCAGCTCCTGCGGACTGACACACTGCACAGAATTGTACGTCAGACGCCGGAGAGCTGACGCAGCTTTGCGACATAGAGCAGGAAGAAGATCTAGATAGCATTGTGCCTTCGTGCCATCCCCAAACCTGCATAATCTGAGGAAAAACATGGCACAGTTGAGAATAACTGTGGACTGGAGCTATCATGGCTGTAGGCAAACGTCACTCACACATGTAGTCTTTTCAGCTCTTACCTGTCCTCCCTGGGATTCCTGCACTAAGATGTGGTCTCTAGAGATATCTGCAGTAAGGTGGAACTCTGGGAGTGCCTGCCCACATGGAGGCAAAGAAATGGGCAGGCGTACCAGAGATACACGTGGAAACCTATCGCAGACAGAAACCAGTTGTCAACGGTCAAAACAATAAATGTATACCCAACCAATGTTTGAGCGAAGTAAGATTTTTTTTTAAGGAAATTAAAACTTTTATTCAGCAAGGACACATTAAATTGATTAAAAGTGAAGACATTTAAAAGTTACAAAAATTATATTACAAATAAATTCTGTTCTTTTGAAGTCTATTTCTGAAGGATCATGTGACAATGAAAACTGGAGTAAAGGTAGCTGAAAATTCAGCTTTGATTTTACAGGGATTAATTCAATTTAAAAATATTAAAATAGAAAAGAGTTCAATTTAAATTGGAATAATAATAATAATAATAATAATTCACATATTTAATCAAATGCATGCAGTCTTGGTGAGCATAAGAGACTTCTTTCAAAAACATTTTTTAGGCTTACACATCCCAAACCTTTGACTGGTAGTGTAAATACTGTTAATAACATTATTAATGGTTATTACAACCAAAATAATGTTTATTGTGTCTGTTGAAGAATAAATGTTTTGGCATATTAGTTGTAACCAAAATGAGGTTGAAAATTCCTGTGATGTTGACATGATGCTAATAAACAATGAAGCAGGTCTTCAACCAATACTATATCTTGAGTTCACCTCTTGAATTGTTTCTTGAATTGGTCCAGAGTCACTAAAAGACAGAAAATATAACAAACAGACAAAAGTCAGTCAAATCAACATTGTACACCAACGATAGGCGACGCCGGTCCTGGAGTACCACTGTCCTGCCGAGTTTAGCTCCAACTCTATTCAAACACACCTTAACAAGCTAATCAATGTCTTCAGGATTACTAAGGCCACTGGAAGGCAAGCCTGTAACCTTTAGCCAAAAAAGCATAACGGCTAATGCTAACGCTGTGGCTTTTGGCAGTACGCAGGGAAGGAGACCAGTTTTTTTTTTTTTTTTTTAATGGATGCCAATGGAAAAGAGGCTTCACTACAATAAATGAACCACTTTTGTAAGGAAATAGCTTATTATATAAAGAATCAGCTACCTGTCTGCAAATCTTCAACATGTTTTACACTAAACAATACTTTGGTTGGGAACAATAGATGTAGATTTTACTATGATAAAAAGGTTATTTTATAAGAGAAGGCAGAGAAGGGAAGGTCATGACAGGTAGGACTCATTTACGGCATTACCATGGCATTTAATAGTAATTTTGACTGATATTGTCTAAAGAATGTAAAAAACAGTGTTGCTTTCTTTGGCTTTCTGATAAGACCTAAATTATAATGACTATTATAACTGTAACGATCGTTAGCTGAAGTGCCCTTTAGATCCTCTAGAGGGCACTTCAGCAAGGACTATGCACTACACACTTTCTTTCACACTCACTCACAAACACAGACCACATTTCCCATTATCCCCGTACCTGTCACTGATCACTGCTCCAGCTGATGCTCATTACCGTATCCATATTTAAGTTCAGCGCACACACACTTAGTTGCGAGGTCTTGTTTATCCCAGTGTGACATTTCCTTAGCGTTCATTCCCGCCTTGTTTTCCTGTGTCTGATCCTGCCTGTTATCATTGTCTGTTTATGTTTATCTGCTAGCCCTTTGGAATTATCGCCTGTATCTTTGGATTGTGTATCTTGCTGCCTGCCTTTCTGATCATTTGCCTGGATTATCACCACGAGCCTGCCTGTTCCCTGCCAATACTGTTTTCTGTTTTCTTGACCATTGCCTGTTTGATTACGTTTTTGAATAAAGCCTGCATATGGATCTCATCCGCTGAATCGCCATTCATTACAACAACAGTACGTACGCATATAATGCCGATATCATGCATTTTAATGAATAAAAAGAAAATGAATAATTTAATTATAAATATTATGTGTTATATTGTATGTTGTTTAATGAATAAAAAAAATGAAGTGTTCTTTTTATCGTTGCCAGGTTAGACTTGTATTGTAATGATTTATGACTGCTTTGTGCCTAATGATGATGATAAAGCTTTTTTTAATGAAGGTTAAAAAAAACACACCTCTTGATGAATTAAAAATGTATTAAATTAAGTTTTGACAAATATTATACAAAATTTTAATAAATTAAGTTTACAGAATAATCTTAAATGCAGTTTTGAGCCCTGCAGTGATTTACAGCTAATAGAGATATTCAAACTTTTTTACGCAGTAAAGCACATTCCACAAACAATTCAGTCCTACTATACATTTACTAGCGATATAACACCAAATATACAACATTTATTCACAAGAAACTGATTAACGTAAACTGTAACTGACAGTCATTAAACGTTGAACTTTGAACCGATGTCCCTGCCATTACACGATAGGCTGAGGTGCCTCACATGATCCAAGTTAGCCGTTACGCTTTCTCCAATGTTAAAACCCCAGACCCTCCCCAAAAATAAGACAATTTCTGCCAAGGCTATAGACAGCAAAGTCTTTTTCAGGGTTGGAGCAAAACTTTGCATGACAGCAGCACTCCAGGACCAATATTGCTTACTCTTGCCATGCACGATACTTTTGCAAGCAAAATATTTAAGAAAAAAAAAGCAAAAAACAAAATCACCTTTCAATTCTTTCTCTTCCTCTTTTTCCTTTATATGGTCAAAACCCCTTTGGCAAGTTGTGTCATGTGTTGCCCACTGATAGGAAAAGAAAACTTTTGAATGAAAAACATGCCACCTATATCTCTGACATACAATTCTTTAAGAACAAACATTTACCAACCTCCTCTGCAAGGTCCTCCGATTTGCCACATGGAGTTGAATTCGCTGGAGGTGTGCCGTTCCGATAGTCTGTTGAGCTGACAGGTGTGGATGCTGTCTCTACAAGCTGACGAAAAGTTGTTGGCAGGCCAACGCTCCAGTGTTTTAGTCTAGAGTCGCTCTTGGTAAATGACTGAACAACTTTCTCTGTGGTGGTGGAGAGAGGGTCTTGGTGAAGGTTGAGTGGGCCAGAGGAGTGGCCAGGATCTGGAGAAGATTCTTTGGGATCTGTCTCTAACACAGTGGAAGTGGGTAAGTTGCTCTCCGAATGATCTGTATCAGTGAAATTCGTGCTGCTGCTCACACCTGAGTCCTGGTCACAGACGGAGTCAGCCAAGGCCTTGACTGGAAGGTTAGCACTATTGTAAGTGTCTCTTTTACACCAGAGGGTGTCGTTGCCACTAATGGGAGCAGAATGCATTGCGTTTACAGGTAGTGAAGAACCACTAGCTGTGCTTTGGATTGCTTTAAAGGTTGGACTGGAGGAATTCTGTGGACAAGGGTCATTGGAACAATGATTCATCCCACCATTGGAGGGTCCAGTAGAGTGGACATTAGAGATTGCAGTAACTTCATTTAAAGAAAGAGTGTTTATGGTAGAAAGAACAGTTAAAGGAATATTTGGATGAGCAGCAAAAGTATGTGTGGGCCCCAGGAAACCAGTCTGTACTGGATATGTCAATATAACTGTTTGGGTGTCAGTTGGCATGTTTGAAACTGGCTGGGTTATTATGGGTGTTTGGCCATTGGCTGGCATTGGATGAGTTAGTACAAGTGTTTGGTTGTTGGTTGGTATTGAATGAGTTAGTACAGGTGTTTGATTGTAGGCTGGTATGTGATGAGATAGCACTGACGCATGGTTGGTGGGTGGATTTGTCTGAGTTAGTAGAGGCGTTTGGTTGTTGGCTGGAATTGGATAAGTCAGTAGGGGTGACTGGTTGTTGGCTGGCATTGGCTGAGTCGGCAGGGGTGTTTGGTTGTTGGCTGGTATGTGATGAGATAGCGCTGTTGTCTGGTTGTTAACTGGCATTGGGTGGGTGATGGGAGCGTAATAGTGTAAGGTTGAGGCCTTCCTACGCTTGCAGATATCGTTTATTTGAGACGCTGTGCAGTTTGAGAGTGGAAGACATGGCTGAAAATTAACAGATGGAAGAGGACTCATTTGATTTTTGTGAGCAGAGTTAGGAAAATTTGGGGCACAGTGTGATGAGGGAGAATAAGCATGCTTGGATTGCCCAGGATTGGCTTCCTGGGACTGGACTTGGACAGACGGTAGTGAGGAAGAAAATGAACTCTGAAGTTCCGAAGAGGTAAGTTTAGATTGATTTAGTTGGAATGAGGCAACATGATTACTTGTAGAGTGGGTTGTGGCCTGGTAGGACTGAGATGACTGGCTGGGCTGAGATGGATGAAGCAAACTCTTAAGGGTCTGGTTCATTTGTACAGTCTGAGAGGATGCACAGGAACGCAGTGCAGGACTGTTAACAACACATTCACCCTGAACCTGTGCATCAACACTCGATGAGGCCGGTACAGGATGAACATCGGTGGCAGTTACTACAGAATTTGGATTTGAGCTTTCCACAGACACAGACTTTGATTGAGTGGAACCAGTTCTCAGAGAGGTAAAAGGAACAAGAGTCTTTCTAATCTTCATGAATCCTGGGTAGAAAGAAAGGAAAATATGTTAAATTAAGAGATTTTTATAAAATGTAAACGCTTCTATTTTGTAAAAAAAAAAGAAAAAAAAAGGTTTTATGTACCAAATTTGATCAGTTGCTCACAGAGATCATTCTGAATCTGAACGTGCAGTTTAATCATGGTCTCAGGAGTGCTCGTCTCCTGGGACAGCAGCTTTTTCACCTGGGTCCCAATCTGAGTTAGAGACACAAAATATAGTAAGGGGATCAGCACTCAGGATCTGAATGTCAGTCACTTTTGGTCACAAATATGACATGTGGTCATACGGTGATGTCACATAAATCAGATGAATATACAATATAAATAAATCTAAGGCAGAAAGTCTTGAACATAATCAGTATGAAGTTTTAGATCTCTTACAATATTTAAGGAATAAGCATGAAACAATTTTTACTAAAAGGCTTACTCTTTTTGAGTGGACCAGGTGGCAATGGCCCTCTGTGCTTAGGATCTTGTCAATGAAAGCTACTATGTAGTCCTGAAAGCCTTCCAGCCTGTTCAGAGATGTCTTCCGCTCCAACAAACATCTCCCCTCCTCTGTATATATGGCCTTAAAATCAAACATGCAAAAAGATGTAAGGATTACAGATTTGAGGTTCCTACAGGATTGGTGGCATATAAGAAGCAAGTCACACAAGGAAAAGGGACATTTTTCTTGTGAGAAAGTTTGGCTTCTTTGTGCATAGTGCTTTAAGTTAATAAAAAGGTATACATGGGCATTTCTCAGGGAGAATAAGAACTTTACTTGGCTTTCTCAGATCAATGTGCTCTTTCAAAATATAGAATAGAATATTAGGTTTTATTTTTATACTAACATAAAGCCTTTATTGTGATGGAAAATCTTTGAGTGTGTAGAGAAGGAAGGTTGAAATTATGATTCTTTTATTAGTTGATGAGGGCTAAGAGAAGATTAATGTTCCCCATGTTCATGTTTAACATCTTCATTATATTTTTATAGAAATAAATATATTTGTATGAAGGAAATATCCATTTAGTGTTTCTCTTCTTGAACTGTTTCCTCAAACCTATGCTGTTGACCTACGTGTTGGTTTTCCAATTCTGCTGCACATGCATACATTGGGCTTCTGAAAGTTTCCACTGGCATATGCAAAATAATAGGGTGATGGTCACAGAATATGTTTTCATAAGACTTTGTTTTCACAGGTACATTTGACTTCTACGAAAATGGGAACTAACCCCTAAATTTTCTATCACGTGATGACTAGCACCGTTGTTAAACTGTACGTTGGACCTCCAAAATGCTGTCAAAAATATCTTAATTTTGCTTTAATAACTTTTGTGGTTTACTGGTTTCAAGTAGTGCTCGTTGCAGAGCATAATAACCTCCAGCTCCACCTCTCTGGAGCTCAGCCTGTTTAATGGGTGGAGACATAGGGTTATGGGTAGGATTAGGGTGTGGTTGGGAAATGCAGCTCCACCTATCATGCCCATGGTAGATCAAGAGAGGTGGAGCTGGAGGTCATGGCTCTGCAGCCTCTCACTGGTTAAGGCTACATGCATAAGGAGGAACTTGCTGATGTGTCCAGATTTCATAGTATATAAGAAGGTAAATTTTTCATTTATGTTCAGTCTCGAGTTGATATTCTCTCAGTCGTGACGTGATTTTTGCTCTTTGCATTTTGAACCAACGAGATCTCATCCAACTTTACTTTTCTTAGGGCAAAGCATTTTACTCAGACTTAAAGATTTATAGACTTTGGGTAATATCTTAATTGGATTTTAGGTTAACATTTTACTAAACTTCTGATTAACATTGTGTTAATTATGATTCTTAACTGTGATTAAGAATTCAACATTTCAGAGATATTGGAAGTTGGTATCCGACTGTTTGTGTTATTCTGTTATATAATAATTTTGTGCAAGTTCTAGGAAGGTTAAAAGTGCATCTAACAACAGCCGTAAAAGGAAATGGAACAAGAGTATGCTATAACTAAATCTGTCTTATGATTAGTCTGGACTTTTCAAAGTGACTAACAATGGGAAAATATCAGCCTAATGTTATAAATCCAATTCATGTTATTCTTATATATTCTGCAAAGTATAAATTTGTGAATTTTTTGTTTAATGAACGGGCTTTGATTAAATTAAAACAGAAAACACTGATTGATTCTGACAGTGAACAAATTATTTTAAATACTGAAGCTACATGCTGTAATAATGAAGATAGAAAAGATATTTTGAAATATTGGTTAAGCAAACCAAATATTCATTATTTAAAATCCTAAACAGCATGTTTCAGGAAATGAGCTTTAGTGAGTGCTAAATGCCTACCTCTATTTCCTTTAAGATCCCCGTAGCTTTCAGTATCAGAGCCTGATAAAGGGAGAAGACCACCTGTCTTAACATCTTTTTTGCAGCCACTTTTAGATCCTGAATGTCCTGTAACCTAACAAAGATGAAAATATTCTCAATAGCACAATCATACAAAGAAAAGAAGATAATAAAATGTCTATAAAGCAAAATCATTATAATACGACTTTGGATGTGAGCATGTGTGCTGCAAACTGATGGTTATTGTTCTGTAGTAGTCAGTGAGCTGACAAAGTCAGAAAAGAATGTTGTGTGATCCTCTTCCACATTCATACTCTTTTCATATTGCATTGTGAAATGTAAAACACAACTAAATGTCTGGATTTCAGAAGTGTTATTCCATTATTATTAGATGTCTTCATAAAATATTTTCCTTCTTTATGGAGGCTTTCCATTTATAATGAAAAATCAGGCTCATAAAAACAACTGGTATGTGTGTTGATCTGACAAGTGACTGAAAATCTGGCTTGTACTGGTTTAGAAGCATATGCTGTGTCTCCCTCTACACACTCTTCAAGGCTTGCATTCCTTAGCGGTGATAAGAATTCTGTGTTTTCTCTCTAGATCAGCCAGTTATGGCTCTTTGACCTTGGCAGAGCAGAGGTTTTTCTTTACTTTATAGCATTTGTGAAAAATATATTAATTTACTGATTCATAATAAAGTTACTGATCAAAATGAAGTTTTTATTCATTAAGTAAGAAGTGAGATAAATAATCTTTACTTGCTTTTTACAACCGTGTGGCTTGACTGTATCTTACAGGTGAATTTCCACCATACATGTCTCTCAACAGCTTTAATGCGTGTTTTAATTTATCAAGAGATCTTTTGTAGAATTCCACAAAGTATAGTAAAATATTTCAGTAATGCTTCTAGCGACTATATGTTACCAGGATGTAAAGTGATTGGTTCCATTCACTGTTGGGTCTGCTTTGATCTTCCATTAACACCTGTCCTGGTTCTCACACTCTCTTTTTTCTGTTGCTCTTTACCACTGTCCTTTTGAATAAAAGACCCCGTTTACACCTGGTATCTCACATGTTCCAGTTAAACATTGTCAGGCTAGACAGATCAGCATTTACATCTGGTACAAACAACTCAAATGTGTCTCTTGTGAAAAGTTATTGCATTTCAAGGCCAGGGTCTCACTACATTGATTGGATCGCTTACAAAACCTTTTTGATTTTTTTGCCAATTTTTGTGCTTTTTTAAATTAAAACTCTGTTTAAAATTGTATATACTATTGTCACCAAACACGTTGAATCGGCGTTTGTTGGGACGTGGAATGTCTAAAAAGTCATGTACCGTAATCTAGCGATTGACCCGATTGTTCGGCATCTGTTGGTGCAGTGTGAATTGGTTTTTAGTCTTTAAATGAATGATGCCCAGCCATTTTACCAAGTCTGCAAGTGTCTAATGCCTGGTGGTTTAAACTCTGTTTTTAAAAGTAGTGTAGTGTTTTCCAGCCTTTAATGTGATAGTTCATCCTAAAATGAAAATTCTGACATTATTTGCTTAACTTCATGTCATTCCAAAACGGTACAATTTTTCATTTTTGGGTGAACAATCCTTTCAATATGGCTAAGACAAGAATGTGACCACTGAGTAAGACTAAGGATAGGGACCAAACCAAGGCCAAGAAGTAGCGCTGATAAAAACTTCACAGATTGTGCCTTCAATTGGTGCACTGTCAGCTGCTTTCAATAAAAATGATCAAGTTTTACCGTGATAAGATGTCAGCTCACATGGCCCTATTCAGTTACCTCGCCTCTAGGAGCAGCAGGCTGCTGCTGATCGCCTCTTTCTGATGTCTGATGGAGTCCAACAAACTCTGCAGTTGCTGTCTCTGAGATCCCACAGCTTCCTCCTGCTGCACAAAACTGACATATGGACATGTAAAAACATGGAACAGGAATACCAATATATATCACGAAGGTTTACAGCAATGCAAATAAATGGGAATGAATAACTTAAAATGCAAAAAAAAAAAAAAAAAAAAAAAACATTGATATAGTGATATTTTAATCTTCACATGCACTGATCGGAGAAGGTTGATTTAGATTATACCTGTGGCCTCTATGGGTGATCAGCTGACAGTCTTTACAGGTGAGCTCCTCACAAACAAGACAGAAGAACCTCAAGCTCTCCTGAGTGTGTGACGGACAGCGCCTTCTCTGTGTCCAACCTGAATAAAAGAAACAACAGAACAGATCTGAAAATGCACAGACGTTTATAGCAGAGTTAGTATGAAGCATGCATGGAATGTAAATCTAACCTGTGGGTGGTTTTTTTGGTGTGACTTCATGGTCACGAGTCACTTTTACCCTACGATGGGCAGACATACAGTCCAAACACAGGGCCTCCTCACACTGGACACACCATCCACTAACCTCACTCTCTTCACACACAGCACACTGCAAAGATTCAAAATTTTGGATTTACAATGGACAGAGAGGAAATGCCTCCTTTATGTCAGTTCTGGAATTCTTTGTGCCAATAAAGGCCCTTCACAACAAGGATGATATCTATAAACAAGTCTTAATAATTTCGAATAGTCCACTCCACATCACATATATTACGATAATGCCAAAAAGGAATGATATTGCTGGAATCACTTTCAGAATGCTTTTTCCCCTCAGCTGATGAATGTACCATTTTATTCATAATCATCATTTTTTTTCCATAATATATGCACTCTTACCTTGGGGGGCGTGTTATTATTAGAAGAGTCTTCAAAAATGGCACATTCTGTGACCTCAGACAAACAAAAGGACTGAGCACATAATGGACAATCTAGACAGAGAAAAAAACAAAAGCCTCAGACACATTAAACTCCAAGTCGCTGTTGTTTTGCAAACATCACAAAAAGTTGTTTATATTAAAGTAGAACAATTTTTTAGAAAAAGCACACACACAAATTGAGCTGAAATTTTATTGAAAAATGCAATGAGTAATGTTGTTATAAACAAAAAATAGATATTTTTAGCAACATTTCGTGCAATGTCATAATGAGAAAGGGTTAATAGAATAGAAGAAGAGAACAAAGAATATAATAGGATTTATAGAACTTATAAAATAATAGATCAATTTGTAAAATTCCGTGTTGTATTGTGCAAAGAATTTTTTTCGTGTGTTTTCAAATTGTGTTCGCTTGAGTAAATGATAGAGAACATTACAGGCATTTTCACTAATGTCAAAATAATGTCACTTGACACCAGTGGCCTACTGCGTATTTCGTCACTTCCTGTATCGATAAAGGAAATGCGTTATTGACTTCCTCAAACGATTTCAAGGCATTTTTGGATCAGTATAATTACTGTGTTCATAAACTGATACAATTTTCAAAAATATGCTGTTTTTTTAAAACAGGTGACGTCAAACGTTTAATATGTCAATAACACAACCCTTATATTGGGGGTAGTTGTTACCGTTCATCTGGCCCCCAATGGAGAACACCACGTTTATGGACAAAACAACCTGGCCAAAACCCAAGCATTTAACTTTGAGACCCCTTATGTAAATAATCTTCGGAATTAGGCGATTAAACCTAACATCACGCGACTGCCTGCGGTTCAACGCGATTTTTTTTAAGTCACGTGCAGAGTTGGACTTTCCCGAGCGCCCCAATAAAATCAAACGGTGACCTCTACAAGCGAGTTACCTTGTGTGGCTTCATCTGTGCAGATCTTCGTAAGGCAAGTATTACAAACTGTATGCAGGCAGGGCAGAAGTCGGGGGTCTGCAGAGGAGTTTAGGTGAAGTTTGCAAATAGCGCAGGATCCGCAAACCGTCTTTTCTAAATCCAAACGGGGCGACGCTTGACGCCCTGTTTGGTCAGCGGTAAACATCTGTTGCTTGAGAATGAATAATGTAAAAAGACGTGTAACCGCATACGAAATATGTCGCTTTACTGGAAACTCGACGCGTTGCGCTTGTTATTGTGAAAGTGGATTCCTTGAATATACAGTTCCTCAAACTTTTCTGTTGCGTGGGGGCGGGGCCTCGTGGAATACTCATAAGTAGTGGGCGTGTCCTTTAAAAGTTACTTTAAGGGTACATTTATCTTAAATCAAACAACACTACTATACACTGTATATTCTAACCAACCCATTAAAATTCTGAGGATCTGAGGAACTTACACTAACATTTACAGTAACAGCTCCACAGCTTTTAATTTGTGAGAAGGACACGCCCACCCAAAGCAACAGAACACCTTTGGAATCTCATGCATTTGTAACCTTGTAGCACACAGAGTGGAACAGCTGGGAGGACTGCATTTCCATGAAGGGTTTCAGGGGAGGATTGTAGGAACTAGTGTGATTCATAAATACACGTTTAATACATTTAGTATATGTGTGTGTTAAAAGCACTCTACAAATGAATGTGAATTGAATTGTAAAGAGAAAAACAAAAGTGAAAGCAGAACTTGTTTTCATAACGTATTTATTTCGAGGAACTAAACTACCATTGTCTTTCACTCAGTTCTCATATGCTCAGAGCTGCGAGGCCCTTCTATATCATATTTATGCTGTAGCCCAGAATGTAATGCAGAACACAAAAAATGTTAATGTAGTGCTGATGTTTTAAATCAGTGGTTAAATACTGAATATAAATGGATCTTAGAAATGAATGAGGAGCAAAAGGCAGAGAGGCAAAGTGTATCAAATATAAAGGACCTCTTGGCATAGGTGACTAACCACAAATCGTCAGTAGTTGCATCAGAAATGGATGTTGTGCATCTGTTATTGGAGCTCCTTGCGCTAACTCTGAGGTGTTTTAGAGGTGTGAAGTCACAGAAGTCAAGCTGTTATTTTGTCTGTTTCAGCAAATTTCAGGTCAGCTATTTTTTTATTTTTTATTTTTTTTAAACGGCTTTTTATTGAACTTAAACCCTCATGTCATGTTGGGTTTAAATTAAAGTTTGATGTACAGTACATGTAACAATAATAATATCGAAATTAACCTCTTATTTGTCTCTTCAAAATGTTTTTTAAATTCTGTAAATCATCATTTCTGTTTGAAGTGTGTTTGACCCCAGCAAAATCATACAGTAATAAAACAATACAATAAAAGAAATTGAATGCGTGAAGTGCTAAAGATTCTTATGTGAAAATCCAATGCATTTATTCATTGTCATGTATTTCCTTGTGCTTTTGTTTTGCAGTCTTTTAGTTTGTAGTTTACCTTGTCCTTGATTGGTTCAACCCATGTCTTGTTATCCCTCTCTATATATAAACCGTACATTGCGTCCGAAATCACATAGGTAGGCTACTACATTTGGCTTGCAACTTGCTTCCCAACAGTTAAAAAAGTATGTTCTATGTTGTGAGTATTTGTATGAATTACATTCAGATGTAGGCCTACTATACATCCACCATATTGTCACGGTCATGTTTACACTTTAGAACAAAATGTCCAAGTATCATCAAGTTATGTTTACCACAGGCTTTATTTTACTCATAAACTGAAAAAAACAAAACATTATAAAACCCCATGGGAAAATATTGAAGGAACCAGTGGTGAATTAGTCATACCTGTGGCATCACTCTGTTGAAAGCTCAGATAGCCAGACAGATTTTTCCTCTTTAAAGAAGTCTTTAAAATATTGGTGTCTGGGACATTGTGAGACCAGAGACTGTAATGTACACAATGAGTTTTTAAGAGCTTAAAGTTGGTGTGAATTGGAAGTTGCGATCATTTTTTCTTGCCTTTTGTGATGAATATACAAATTTAAAAAATGTACATTTTGTCCATTGGGAATTGATTTGATTGTTGTGGTTTGCTTTTGCTGGGATCTCATGTGAGTGACAGGTTGTCCCACCCTCGGGCCAGTAAACACATCAGAGAAGAGACGCAAGTGGGAGGGGAAGTTAATTTGATTTACGAGGGCACATAAATTAAAAGAAAAAAAAATATGTGCTCAGATAAATAATTTATAATATTGCAATGTTCAATAAAAAAATAACAAATGTCCATTTTGATCTCATGGTGAGTTTAAATGAGTGATATGAATAAACAGTGATTACAAACAGCTGATGAAATGGTATTCTCATTTGAAACGAGTAGTCTTGGACCCAGAAAACAGAAAACATATTCCTTACATCTTGACTTAAGCAAATTATCATTAAAAATATACCTCCATTTGGATCTTCTCTTCCATGTTGTCTGAGTTCACCCCTACTTTGAATCCAAACATAAGTGATGCAGAATGGTTTATCAAGATTTTTTAAATTAGTTATAAGGTTAGAATAAACATTAAGTTTCACCTCAATGACTTTTCAATATATGTTTGTCTATTAAAGTCTTGAGACAGAACAGGTGGGTTAAATAGTAAGTAGTAGACCAGTAAAGAATACCCATAAATAAACCTCAGAGTATTTTCATTACACCTACACTTTATAGATCATTCAGACAGAGAAACCTTCAGCACACATTTAATAGCTTCAACACAGATAATCACATTGTTTTACCATAAAGCCAAATACAATACAGATTATGTGGTGTCACATCTCTTGTTTTACCTCTACAATATACTCGCATTATATCTTTTCCAATTCATATCAGTCAGCACAGACATGTGGCCCATGTTATTTCAAATATCACAGTTGTCACTTCAAACACATAACAAATATTTTCCAATATTTTATATGTAAAAAGAAAGAAAAAATTGATCACAAAAATACAAACACCTGCAGCACCAGAACAAACAAGGAAATAAATTAGCAACTAGATCTTACGTTATCTGGCCAGGCAGGTGTGGTTAAGGTTACACTGATGTTAGAGATTACTTGAGGTCTGTGTTGTAAGGGCTTGTGAGATATTTATTCAGAAATCTCCATAACAACACTTAATTATGACAAGACCTCAGCTCATATACCATAGACCAGCAGAGTGGCAAGTACAGTATTGCAGAAAGTGATGGGAATAACAAGTGACAGATTGGAGGCGTTCTCTCAGGGCTGTGGTGGACACCGACGTAATGTTGATCGGATTTGTTTCCTCAGGGCCGGTCTCACATCAGACTACATTTCACACATTTCACTTGCTTCTCTTTGCTCAGCAGTCCAAACTGAGTATTAGCCAGAGAAACAACCAATTTCCAAAAATCCTTAAACGTGACGCCCTTCCCCTCTTCCACGCTCATTTCTGTCAGGAGTTTGTTAAGTCCTTCCTGGTCCCCTGCTGTCTGGAAGAGAATGGAGGGTGGGGGAAACTTATCAAATGGCATTATGATTATTGTGAAAGCATTTGGTCACTTAAATACACTAGTATGGATAAACATATTTTGGCTTTATAATACAAATGTCTCACCTTAAAGTTTCATGTACAGTGAGTCCAAGTTTGTATTTTCAAAATTGCATTTGAATTCAACTCTAAATTGAATATATTTGTGCATGTGGACTCATAATTTATTTCAGAACTTAAGGAATTGTGGCTTTTCTGTAGATGGATGATATTAGTAATTTTGAAAGACTGAAATGCACTGAAGTTGTGCGATGATTGAATTGTGGATCCTGACGTACCTTCACCATGACGGGCAGCTCTTTGGAGAGCATGCTCTGGAACTCCTGGGCTGTGAGCGTGTTGGCATTAGTTGATGAAGCTGAGTGGAAGTTTTCCACCAGGGTGTTGATGGCCAATTCTAGATCTGTGTACTACAGAAAGGGAGCAGTTTTAGACTCAAGCACAGCTATAAAGGTAATGTCTCCACAACCAGAAACGAGTAAAAACCTTATAAGGTGATTTGCATTTTACCACCCTTCAGGCCTATCTAACCACTTCAAACCATTAAAAACAAAAAAAAACAAAAAAAAAAAACAAAGACACAAAGTGACAATCATATCTTTCAGATTTTCAATACACTGTAAAATGAATGTTTCCATTCATTTAACTTGATTTTATGAGGTAGCTTATCAGAGTTTAACGGTTATTAATTTCAAAGTGAAAGGGTAGGGTATAGGCAATTTTTTTTTATATAAATACTGTTTTAATGGTTGAAACTCTCTTCACATACTGAGAACAAATCAATAATAGACGTGGTTTAAATATGAAAACGTACATATATCTTCTGTGGAAGTCTCAGGACCAAAAAATGTTCTAAAAAAACTTCTAGTGGGCACACATTTTTAAGGCTGCATTAAACAGTGGGTTGTTGTTGTTTTACTGTAACAGTATTTATGAAGTATATTATCACATAACGGCAAGGCTTTGTTGAATTCCTCCAGAAATCCTCCTTTTATCATTAGTAATCCATTTGTTTGCTGTTGAACAGGAGCTCTAGAGACCTGTTACTACCTCTACTCGCACAGTACATTCCTGTGCTGACACATAGATGCATGTATACGTAGATTCAACATTCAGCCTTTCACAGGTGAGACTATGTTGGTTTGTGTTTTCATTTGCATTGACTCAGTATTAGAGATTGTTATACAATGGTAACTTTTAACGTCGTGTTAGATGGCACCTTCGTCTTGTTGTATTGTTTTAGTTTAGCAAAATCATTGCGGATATTGATTTCCATTCATGCGTCAAATTACGGTTGCAAAGGGTTCTATGTTTAATGTTACATTTCTATGGTTCAGCATGACTGACGTCTCACTGGGCGTTGGCCACCGAAAAAGAGTCATAAAACAAAACCCATTCAAAGTAAAATCAGCTTTTCAAGTATTAGACCATCATCAACATGATCATATAGTACTAATAATGTTTAAAACAAATGTGGGCCTAACTTAACCTGAATGTATTTGAACGACAGTGATAGTTAGTCCACATTGAACAAATTATAAATTGAAGTATATAAATAGGTTACATTTTTAAAATGAAATTTAATTCGGTTAGAAATCCCTAATTCATTTCCTCCATTAAATATCGAAGGGAACTCATAACGAAAAAGAAAAAGTAGCCTAGGTGAAATACAGCTACAGGTGGATCCTTTGAGTAAACATATCGAAAACAAAAAATATTTAAACACAGCAAAAAATAAAAGCTTACCTGTGGATCCATTGGGCTAGTTTTATGTCCCGATTGTGCGGAAACTAGAGCAGGTGAAGTGAAGTGACGGTATTTCATCACCTGACCGCCTCCGACCCGCCCACTCTTCACTCTTCACTCGCAGACCACGCTTTTATTGTGTTGGGGGTTTATATTGGAATATGTCTTGTACAGAATGGGTATTAATTTTTTGATACAGACTGAAACGGTCTCGTTTCAGTTTAATTTAATATTAATTAAAAAGTTTTAATTTAAGAAAACACTGAAATGGCTTGAGTATTTGTTTTACAGTCAAGAGACTGCGGCTCATACTCGACATTCCTTCGACATCCAGGTAAGGAGCTGTAACCAGACCAACCGCATTGTGGCAGATGAGATTAGATTACATGAGGTAACATTTGTAAAATATTTGTGGTTTCATCACGTATAGCCAACTTACAGTTTGCTCAAGGTAAACAATTGAATAAAGTTGTAAAAAATAAAATAAAATACACATACTGCACCTGGTTTAACATAAAACATTTATTCAACACCACAGAAATCAGTGCTCTGCACATGTAAATTTGCTAAAGCAACTTGGGCCTCAAATACTGTTGTTGACAAGCATATTTAATGGCTAGATTGTCCATTGAGCCATACAGAATCACCCTAGTTGGAAATACTGAAACAGACATAAAAAAGACAAAAAATCATCTGCATCTGTATATCTCATATAATGTGTGACAGTGTTACTCAATTACTATGAACACATACCTGATCATTACTTGCTTCATCTCTATGGCCTGGCCATTCTGCTGTGATGTTGCATCGGCCTCCCATAAACCAGCTTGCTCCTCATCGCTGGAGTCTCTGAAACTCACAAGCCTTTATTTATAGAACTTTCCTGTCCATTTTCAAAATGGCAAAAATAAAAGCTGAACAATGATTTCTTTTAGTTAAATATTCCAGGTTAAATACAAGTTAAGCTATCCATTACCACAAACTATATCGTTTCCTCCCTCAATTTTTGAGAAAAATACACACACACAATTGTGCAGTCATATCAAATCTCAATCATATGATCATATCAATCATATCATTGTTCTGTCATGTGACATACATCTCTTGCTCCTCCTGGAACGGTCCCATGCAGATAGCACAGAGGTCCCCCATCAGTCTGAAGCACAGTGAGCAGTAACGGCCTGTGAAAGGAAATAAATTAGCCTAGCAGGTTGGTCTAACGCTATTTCTTTTTGACAGTTAAATATAATCTTAAATCAATATTTTCTCTAGAGTGAGAAACCCAACCTGTGCAGCCAGGTGTAGGACAGATATGCACTTCATCATGACCCCTCTTCTGCAGCACTTTCCCACAGGCCATGCATGATTCTTTATCGATATCCAGGAGCCTGGCTATGATGACACCCCCCGGCAGGCTGCAAAAAGTTGAGGAGTGTGTGTGCATTTATTTAAAACCATTTCTAGAGGATACATTGAAATCTTCTCTGAGAAAGGGTTAGTTCACCTAAAAATGAAAATTCTGTCATTTATAACTCACCCCTATGTCGTTTCACATCCGTAAGTTCTTTGGAACACAAGTTAAGATCTTTTTGATGAAGTCTGAGAGGGTTTTGTTTTTGTTCATAGAGATCCAATGCAACTACCACTCCGAGGTACAGAAAAGTATAGAAAACATCATTTAACTACTCCATGTGACTCCAGTGGCTTAAACTCAATTTTATGAAACGATGTGAGTGCTTTGTTTGTGGAAAACAAAAAAGAGTGAAAAGAGTGTTCACGCAACGATGCCAGCCAGCTCTTGCGTGAACACAAAACCCATGCATCTTGACGCTCTCGTGAACACTCGCACATGTGCGTTGTATTAATGCACATATCTGAAAACAACTCGTGAACTTGCATTGCAAATCAATATTTTTGTAAGTAAAGTGGGGAATTATGTTTTTTTGCACAAACAAAGCACTCATGTCACTTCATAAAATTGAGTTTAGGCTACTGGAGTCACATGAAGTATTTTAATGATGTTTTTCCTACCTTTCTGGACCTTGGAGTGGTAGTTGTGTTGGATCATTATGGCGGGACAGAAACCCCTCAGACTTCATCAAAAAGATCTTAATTTGTGTTCTGAAGATGAATGAAGGTGTTATAGATGTGGAAAGATATGAGGGTGAGTAATTAAATGACAGAATTGTGGTCTGTAAGGTTTGTGTTTTTGAAAGAAGTCTCTTATGCTCACAGATGCTGCATATGATTAAAAATCGAGTAAAAACAGTATTATTGTGAAATATTATTACAATTTAAAATAATATATTATTACATGTAATTTATTCCTGTGATGGCAAAGTGGAATATTTAGCATCATTACTCCAGTCTTCAGTGTCACATGATCTTTCAGAAGTCATTGCCGATTTACTGCTCAAGAAACATTTCTTATGAATGTTCAAAATGGTTATGCTGCTTAATATTTCTGTAAAAAGAGTGATAATTTTTTTCTGGATTCATTCTGGATTTGAAATAGATTTTTCATAACAATGTAAAGATTTTACTGTCACTTTTTCAATTTAATGTGTCCTTGCAGAATAAAAGAATTAATTTCTTTAAAATTACTGACCTCATAGTATTAATTTATCTAGTGAATGTGTTAGTGATTTGTATAGCAGTTTATACTCACTATTTGGCTAATGTTTGTATAATGCCATCATGTTGCTGGTCCACCTTGTTTCGTTGTACTGCCCTCAGTAGGGCCTTTCCTAATGACCCACGCTGATTGAGAATATGCCTGTGGAGGTACTGGATCCTCTTCTGCAACATTCACACATTTAGTATAAACTCAGTTTCTCTTCCTATAACAATAGAAATAATGTCTATACTAAATTCACGAAAGGAAACTGAAAATAAAATAGTTCAGTCATTGTCCTTTTACAAGCCACATCTGCACACAAGTACTATGTTTCTCAGGCATAGGATAAAAAGCAGTTTTAGAGCATTTGAAAGCATAGTAAATGTTTAACAAATGCTGTATATACATGAATAGGAAAGGTTGTTTTGATGGTAATTGTGCTAGGAAAATGTCTTACTTTCTCTCTTTCAGGATGGTACCTGGCACACAGAAACCTCTGTAAACGTTTGACGTAGCCACCAGCAATCACAATAAACAGTGTGAAGCCATAAAGAAGACCTTTGTTTGGAGGGAAGACAAAAGAAATGTTATTTGCCGCTTTTACGTTAATATAAAGATCCTTGAATGCTATTTGCTTGGAAAGTACTGGCAATATTTCAATGATCTTGATGTGTAGAGTATAAACAAATGTACTTGACATGGGGAAAAGAGAAGGTGATAAACCACAGGCAGAGATAAGACCAACAAAGACTACAGTGAACAAGGGGAAGTGTACGAGAAAACAACAGCGTAGGCGACAGAGGAAGGACATCCGTCATATTAGATACGAGGTACAGAGACTGATAGGCTACTCCTACAAAAGGAAGACTGGATCATAGATGACATAGAGGAGTTGATGAATGAAATGGAATTTGAATTCCACAATAAAACTTAAAGGTGCAGTAGGTGATCTGAGAAATGCTAACGTTAGCCTGCTAGCACTGAAAGCATTCAATCTCACCCTCCCTGCAAATCAGCGTCCAAAGCCACGCCTCCTACAAAACACATGAACGCGCACACTCACAGCTGCTCTCGGCCCAGTGTCACAAGAGATGTGTTAAACTACCTCATGTCACAAAGCTCGTAACATTACAATGATAATGAACGTAAATAACTTCGAGAGCTTGTACCTGACTGCTGCAGATTCATTTCGGTGTTGATACTGTTGACATGGATACGCATAATTCCATCTGACTGAATAGCTCCGGATGTTACGGAACATCACAAACTGCCATCTCTTAATTATGGTAGTCGTTGTGTGAACACAGCATTAGCTCATTGTTTTGATTCGGTAGGAGCTGTAAAAGGTGGCTGCTGTTTGTCTGCATAGCATGAAAAGTGCTGATGACGTATGATGGCGGCACGAACAGGTGCGCGAGGGTATGTAAAATCGTATGTTGACAGGCAAGTTGGACATTGTATTATTTAATTAGGACCGAATATAATTATTGAATGAACATTTTATGGTCCTACACCTTCCACAGATGATATATATTTATAAAAAATATATTTAGACTCTTTAATGTAAAGATTGCAATCAGGATACAAGGAGACTTTCAACCATTACAACAAAAAATGTTTCTGTAGAGAATCACCTATTGCACCTTTAAAATTAGCTGAGCTAGAAGCTCTATAATCAAGCTCTAAATCAGGGATTTACAACTCTGTCCCTCAAGGTCCACTTTCCTGAAGATTTTTGCTCCAAACCCAAAACAAACAAGCTTATAATTATCTTAAATACATTCTGAATTGACATATCAAAAGCACATTTGTGAGTAATACTTTCGATTTTGACTGGTTAAATGTTCCATCTGCGGTTCAAGTGTTGACCACTAGGAGTCACTCTAAAACAAGACTACTACATGTACATGTAAGTTGTACCAATGAGCAGGTATCTCATGTAGTCTGGTTCCAAAGGATTCATGAGACATTTCTTGCTAAGCACAGTGATGTTTCCTTTTTGCAGGATGTCAAATGAGGCTGCAATGTCCCTAAAGATATCTGAGGCGTAACCAGATCCATTCACTTGTACGGCAACCACTACAGGAGCTGGAGGTGAACAAAAATGGTGATAAAATACTACAAATATATAGCAGAATATTCTTCTGTATATATATATATATATATATATATATATAACTAAACAAACCTCAATGGTACATGGGATTGTGTTTTAATGTAAATATATGCTTAAATATGTATTGTAAAGTTACAATAAAAATAAAAATGTTGATATGATAAGTCCCAATATAGCAAAGTAAGTTTGCAGTGACTAATAAGTGAAATTCAACAAATCTTCTATCTTGTGTACCTTGGGCCACGATTTCACCCTGGGCCTGGTGGTGTACCAGATCAAACACCCAGAACACCATGAGGTCAACAGCTATCAGTATGACTGTCATGACCATATACCTGAGCAAAGGCAACATCTGACCTGCCATAGCCCGTCTCTCTCTCGCAGTCAGAAACAGAGAGCCTGAGGAAGATATGAGAGGCAGAGTTATTATTAGAGTCAGTCTAGGTCTTAGCCAGTGGTGTGGAACTGATCAAGTTAAATTCTCCAGTTTAATGTCTTTGGGAGTATCAGCTGGTCAATACAGACTTTTAAATCTGCTAAAAAATATTTCTATTCATCAGAGAATTCTGAAAAAAGAATCATGGTTTCCACTAAAATATTAAGCAGCACAAGTGATAATAACCGAGTCAAAATTAATAATAATAAGAAGAAATGTTTCTTGAGCACCAATTCAGCATATTAGAATGATTTCTGAAGGATCATGTTACACTGAAGACTCGAGTGATGAAAATTCAGCCTTGCCATCACAGGAATAAATTACATTTAAAATTATATTAAAAAGCAAACATTCATTTCACAATATTATTACTGTTTCTTTTGAACAGTAGTGCCATTTTGCAGGTTAAAACACTAACAGTACTGTAGAGTTTGATTGGATGTTTGACATAAAAAGTTAGTGTTAAAAGTTATAAAAATCCAGAACAGACGTGCAACACATTTTTTGTGTCCTAGAGCAGTTTACTTTACTACAGCAGTTTGACCTTTTGACATGTCCTGGCTCTCTGGGTGAGAAATAGCCTCTGTTTTCTGGTAATTGTTGATGACCTTTCCCTTGTGAACTTTTTCTCATCTTTCCTGGTTAATCTCTCCCCTCTCAGCTCAGGGTCCTCCTCCACATTTTTGAACCCCTCAGCCTCTCTCATCTCTATTTCTCTTATCTAAATATTTCTTTCCTTTCTTCCTTCCTTCCTTCTTGGCCCTTCACCCTACACCATCTATCTGCTAACGGACACACACGCACAATTTATTTAAATAAGTATACACTCACAGGGTCTGATGTAGGTGAGAGTTTCTCTGTGGCTCAGGGGAAGTACTGCTTCTTTGCCCTGTCTGGAGCACTTCCTGTCCAGCTCAATGAACTGGTCGGTTATGTAGATGTTCTCAAATTCATCATTATGAAGGTACCGTTTTTTGTACAGAACGGCCCTGTTCACAAACATATAAAAAGACAACTGCGCATAACACAAATACTAATGAACATACTTTTCCATTTTTTTGATGCCAAGGACCACAAAATATGATGATCCCATTGGGAGGGACCCTCTGAGCACGGTATTATAAAAACAAGAAGACGATGTCAATTTTGGTAAATGTTAACATATACATAATCCTTTTTTAAATTGATTATAAATTGTATTGCATTATATTTAGGTATTTCATAACAGAAACAACAATAATTATTTTTATGCTAATAATAATAACAACAATTTATTGATATTTATAATAATATTGTTATATTAATATGCTGTGAAATCGATTCATTGCATCTAACAAAAGTTAGTGTTTACATGTGTGTATATTTATTATTACATTTATATGCAATATAAATCTGTGTGTATATACACACACATTTATACATATATGTGTGTATATGTATACACACACACACACACACAAACACATATTCTGTAAACAAGCTTTTGTTAGAAGTGATTAATCGATTTGACAGCACTAATAAGTATATAGTATAATATAGTGTATATTTATAATATCTATTTATATTATTATAGGTCTTCATAATGTATCAAATTATTGTGATAGTTACTATTAGTTATTATATTATTAATAACAATAATAAACTATTAGTATTAAAAATAACAATTATTATTGTTGTCGATATTATTATTATTATGCACTTTTTCTGAAAAGAAGGCGACAACTCACGGCTTAAAAATTCTTATTCTCTTAAAGTTTTTAGGACTGCAAACCTAACAGCTATATTCAGTTCTGACTAATTAAAATGTAATCAAGAAGATTGTTTATAAAATAATTCCAATACTGACATGGTTAATATATCTAAATGTGTGTGATTAGTGACTATGGCAAGTTGCATTTAACAGGAAGTACATACTGGAGATACATGAAGAGAAGCAGGAAGAAACCCATGTATGCAAGTAGGACCTTGAGCTCCTGGAGGAGGCCCAGCTGTTCAGACACCTCTTCCATGATCTCCTGAGCAGCGTCCTGCATGGACTGACTGTTGTTCAGAAGCAGGTCAAAGTTGATGGAGGTAGAAATGTTGAATTCAAATTCTTTTTTAATTCGATCGAATGCAGCAATGGTTGCTAGAGGAAACAACAACAAAAATGGCAATAACTAAATAAAACTAAAAAAAAAGCTTCTTTCAGAACTGAAGATTTGAGAGTTTTTGAAGAATCACTCCATGCATGCCAATAAATCACTCAGTACTGTTCACTGTAGGTGAATCTCAGAAGGTTGAGTTTTACTTACGAAAAGCCAAAGAAGTCTTCATGTGATCAGCAATATAAGATGGTAAGATGCAAAATAGCTGTCCCACTGTGGGAAAAGTGCATAAAAAAGACAACTAATTAAAAAACAACATCTGTGAAAATAGCTTCTTCTAAAAATCATTTTAGTAATGACATGCAGTTTTCAAGTTATTCACAAAAGCAGTACACTAAACAGCAGATCTGCTCCATAAGGCTGTATAGGATTCAGCCTTATGGAGTACCAATTTATCTCTATTGCTAAAGGTTATGTTTGGATTTGTGATTTGCAGAGTTGAGCAATGTTAGATGCATACACATGGGAACACAACCACCCCTCTTCATACTGTAACATTTAGAGTACTTAAACGTGACAAAATTCTCCCACAAGAACACTTACGGTAAATAAACTGTATATATTGAGCATATGAGAATAAACAGTACTTAGGAGCCTCTCTCACAGGAACCATTTGTCTCAGTTACTGCATTGGCAGGATAGATCAAATATACTGAAATATAATGAAACCAGATCACTGTGACGCAGAAAATAATGCACCGTGGCTATATGGCTTCCTGTAAAGAGTGTAATGACAGGGCTTTCAAGGGACTAATCATATGCCAAAGACGTACCGCGTGCGAGCTGGCAGAGAGGCTGGAATCCATCTAGAAGGTGGCAGAGGAACGAGAAAACAGAGAGCAGCTCTATGCAGTTCTCACGGCCTTCATCAAACAGCCTAGTGCACTTTTGATATGGCAGACCCAGCTTGTCATTACACACATCACCAATATCTGCCAAGAAGTGAAGTACGTTTCTTAGAATACGAGCTGAAAAGAAAATAGAGAGACAGTGAACCTTAAGCTCAAACCTCAGTAAACAAATGAAAGATCATAGGTCCAAATGATGGCATTACCGAATGTCTGGTTAGTTGATTCACTTACCAACATGGCGCACAGATTCTGTAAGAGCTCTGATGAGGTTCTGTGCTCGGCCTGCCATTGAGTAAGCATTCCTCGCCATCTCCTTAATCTTGCTCAGGGCCGCTAAACAAAGCCAAAAACAAAATATGAGAATATCAAAGCAAAAATATGTATAACATTCATATTTTTCAAGGAAAGCAGATAACTTTAATTATATTTATATCGTTGTGCTTGTTCATCTAAATATTTTATATCTATTTAATATATGTCATAAATTTACATAGATAGATCTAGTTGTAGACATATTTTAAAATTATTTTAGCCAATTTATTAAATGCATTTATTATTATTATTATTATGTTGTATTATAACAGTCTTCTATCAAAGATCACTTTTTTGTTCTGCAAAACACAGAAGATATTCTGTAGAACTGATTTAGTCAACACAGTGAATGTCAGTGGGGTGCCTGACAACACTAGACCACATTGAATTTCACTGTATGGGGAAAAAAAATTAGGTGAGACATCTTTCACAGAAACAAAGGTGAGGATGAATTAATGATGACAGAATTTTCACTTGTGGACTAAGTGATTATGGTATGAATTTCTAAATAATCTCACTGTATTGTTTTGGGCAGATGTTGGCGGTTTTGAAGGTGTATTTTTGATATCATTGACAAGATGATCTTGCAGATGGACTCACGTAGCAGTGGGTTGGCGGCACGCTGCAGGAGTTGTTGGGTCTGATTCATGGCAAGTTCTGCACCACAGATCACACTGTCTGCTGCCCGTTCAACATTCTCCATCGTGTTGCTCACAGGGCCATTGATAACCAAGGTACAGATGAGGAAAAGAAGGAAATTTTTACCTCTGACTTAAAGACAAAAAAGAGTGTTATGGTGAGCAATACATAGGAAAAACTGAGAGGTGATAAACTATTGAAAATACAGATAATTTAACAGTAGTTTTAAAGTTAATTCAAAGGGGTCGGAGGAGCTCATGTCAATGATATCAACAATCCACCTCGAGCTGTGTCCAAAATTGAATACTTCCATAGTATGCGAAAAACCACATCAAAACTGCAATATGTTCATACACATGAGTTGTGTCCCAAATGATGCACTATACACTATGCACTTATACACTATGCATTCAGCTGTATATGAGTGGATATCTGTATTTATTTCACATATATTGTATTTGTAAATGTATATTTTTTTATTTCATTTGTATATTGTTTAAATATGTAAATTTGTATTTTGCACTGTCTGGAGCATGCTCTCAAGAATTTCACTCACCATGGTGATGTGACAATAAATGGAAATTGAAATTAATTTGAACTGAAATTTTATAAGGTTATTTTGTCATTCAACATTGTCTGATCATTGAGTGCATGAACATTTCATTTTTCAGTTAATTAAGTGCATCATCCAGGTATTTTTCTTTTTGCAATTTTCCGTGCAAACACACTACTCGCACTCTTTATTCTACAAAACATAGAATAGTGCATAAGTATGCAAATTGGGATGTATCGATATAGTATTTGAAAAACAGTACGCAAAAAAGTAGCATGCATCCACTGGACACTTTACTTTCCCATGAGGCCACAGGAGAGGATTTGTGAATGGCAGTGAAGCGATGCAACTCACATTGTAGGTCACATGACAGTGACAACATGGCAGATATAGTACATCCAAATTTCATTCTTTCTGCACACATTAATATTGTTTAGAACATACTTTTTTAAAGGTCGCTTTGTTCCTTTCAAACCAAATGTAGTACCTATACAATGTGGGATTTCAGATGTAGCGTAGGACTTGTCACATAAGGAAAGGCTGTGTGAAAGTTGAAAGGTCCATTTACATCAAAACTTCAATTACATCAGCCTCTAGCAGCGGTTGTGTAAGTTGGTTCTCTCAGTGTGACAACATGATGCTCTATAGTTCCAAACTGCAAGTAGGTGTTGTTCATAGGGATGCACCGAATGTTCGGCAACCGAAATTAGTCGGGGCCGAATAATATAAAAGCACTTCGTATTCGGCCGAATAAGTAAAAAGGCCGAATAAATTTTGCCGAACAATGACGTTTTTAATGATGTTTTAACGTTCACATATCGCGTCTTTTCCGCGCGCATATTCTTTATATCCTATGTGGGCGCGCGGTAACCGCGCGCAAAACGGAAGGGTCGCGCATGCGGTGCGGCGCGCTTGTTTTTTCCGGGCGCGCCTGTGCCGCGGCGAGATGAAAACATCTCAACTTTTCAGAATGCCGCGAGCGCACCGCAGGTCATGTGACAAGAACCAACCGATCATCTTCGACCTTTCCGTAACAAAACATGGAAATCTCAGCCGAACAGCTGATCATAGCTGTACAGGGGGGTGTTATGTCTCATCTCCATAAATATATCTAGTAGTAAAGCTAAAGCAAGGGCTAAAAATCAATTTATCTCTTGCTGAAACTTTCTCATCCTCAGAAACCACAGTTCATGGTTGCATAGCAACGACAGACGCTACAGAAGCGCGAGCTCCCGAACGCTTGCGAAAGAAGGAGGAAGCGACGCGGCGCGCTTTACACGCTTTTTTAGGCGCGATATGTGAAGTAAGTAGGCTTATGTCTAGGACAGTTATTTATTTGTTGTGGGTTCATCCACATTTTTTTGTACTATTCAATGCACATTTGTTGTTGTAGACATACAGAGTTACATTCTTTCAGCAGTCAGTTATAGGCCTACATAGGCTATTCAAGAAGAACATAGGCTTCAAAGATGGCCAAATAATTTTTATTTATTTTACTAATTTATTCATTTTAAGTTATATTGTGCTTTGCTTGTATAATATCTGCTGGAATGTTAAAAAAATGTTCAGTGTTAAATAAATATTTTGAAATTATATTTTTGTTATTTGATTTATTTCTCTGAAAAGCAACACAAAATAGTAAAAAGCAAATTTTTACTATTTAATTATTGTAATGGTGAAAAAATTGGCAAAAAAAAAATGAAAAAATGTGAAACACCGCGTTCGGTATTCGGTATTCGGCCTTCGGCCTTTGGCCAAGCATTTCATTATTATTCGGCTTCGGCCAAGAATTTCATTTCGGTGCATCCCTAGTTGTTCAACTAACTATAGGCCTAACCTTTTCCCCAGAAGGAAATATTATTAAACCCAAGGCTGTGCCTAAACAGAAATTGATTTAAAAAATCAACCCAGTCTCCCCTATATCTGCCCCTCTACGCTTGCTAATGATCATTTACCTGTTCACATATACCAACACTGAATACGTTAATAAAAGTGATTGAAAGGTGTTCAGTTACTCGAGCACAGCATCGGGATCATCAGCACGACGTTGGTGCGCACGCGGTCGGAGAGACCCGTTCCAAACCCCGCACAAGCGGCGAGGACGCTGGTACTGATGACACAGAACCAGAGGTTGTGGTTCTGGATGAACAACGCTGTCATGCCGTAAACTGAAGCGAGGAACAGACCCAGAGTAAACCCAGAGAGACTGCGCTTCAACCGACGCATCGCCGAGCTGCGGCGCCAACGCGATATTTCCCTGCCGAGAGACTTTAAAAAAGATTTCTTTGGAGTCATCCTGAAGAGAAAGGAAGTAAAAATAATTAATGTAAATAAAAGAAAGAAATTTATTAGATGTTTAGTGATTAAAAAGGGAACGATGAATTAAGATTAATCCCACAACATCGCAACCTTGACCTACCTGTCAACCGGTAATGGCTCTTCAATGCAAAATATACACAAAAGTTTCACTTTTATACATTTTGAAAGGTAAAGAGTGGTCTAGAACCCATTCAAATACCCATGCTACTACATTATCTTGTCAAAAAAAATGTTTTTACACCAAATCCATGAGAGCTCATTCTAACGGTCGCGTTGCATCTTTTAAACCTGTTTTCTCTCGCAGTGTTATTGTGTGACTGCTAGTGGTGATGGAGTGTGTCAGGGAAACCAGATGTAAAGCACCCCACTCAAGTGTGTTTATTTTAAAATTTTTATATAACTATTTAAATTTATTGTAAGAGCTGTACAGTATATAGATGACATTTTGTGAATTTGCAGCTTTGGAGCAGGTGTGTAAGCGTATATTGCCATCTGGAGTTCATAGGTTCCTGTTCGGCCCGCTGTCAGAGTTTCCTGTTGTCCGACTTCTGACGGGCTCTGTGTTTGGAGCTTTGAGTGGTGCGGGTAAGTAACTATGCAAAACCTGATGTACACTACCATTCAAGATTTTTGAGTGTGTACGAATGTCTCTTATGCTCACCAAGGCCTCAAAAATACAGTAAAAAAAAACAGCATTTATTTCAAATTGAAATCTTTTGTAATATTATAAGTGTCTTTACTCTTACTTTTGATTCATTTAATGCATCCTTCCTGAATTTAATCTCTTAAGTCTTTCTGAGCCCAAACTTTTGAATTGTAGTGTATAATTATTTCATGAATTATATAACTAACATATGATTCTAATCTTGTCTTAACCTGTTTTAAGGGTTGTTTTTCGGACTCATGCACAATATTGCCATGACACCAGTACAACGTGTTGTTGTTGGATGTGTGTTTGTGAGTAAGTACACTGCATAAAGTAAACATTTGACCCTTAAAATGGAGCCATTTAATATAATCTGTTTTATTCAGTCATATATATATAAAAAATATTATAATATTCTTCTTCGGGTGGCATGCTATTTTTTAACCTATAGGTCTCTGTGTGCTTGTGCAGGTCTGTGTAGTCTTGGAGGCATGTTTTCCTCACTGTTCCGATGCTCCGTCCTCCTGATGTTTCCTAGTATGATTGGATCTCAAGGTCGGACATTCCTGATGGTTTTTGTGCTTCATGGACTTTACCAAGGTAAAAATCCTAGTGACATATACAAGACTGACAATAACAGTACAAAGCACAGATTTCAAACATAGACACTCTTGAGGTTTGATTTTTATTATTTTTTTACCCATCACCTGTGCTCTTCCAATCAGGCCCCATTGCAAACATCCAGCATAATGTGCAGGATGTGGCCTCCTCCATGGGCTGTAACATAGACCTGCAAATCACACACAGCAAGGTGATGTGGAGAATGCTGACAGAGCCTTACGTGCAAGTAGTGCAGGAGATAGTGGTGAGTCCTGACACTTGAGTTTCAATATTCAATTTGCTGATATGAGTCATGGAAATCTGTCCCACAAACTAATTTCTTCTCAGAATGACAATGAGGAATTTCAAAAAGAGTCTCAAAATGTGAGCAAAAGCTTCCAGAAGATTCGGGATGAGGTAATGGGTCGATACGGATATGACTCTCTTGGTAAGGAGTCCATCCATACGGCCAACAGCACTCAGGAGGAGTATGTAGCGAAAACGAGAGCACGTTGTGACTGTGAGTGTAAATGACAAGAAAATAAGTTTTATCGACTGTTTATGGTTGAGGTTTTAAGCTTAGCTTTGTCTAAATGATGTGTGTAACAGATGTGGTGCAGCTGGGAATTAGCCGATGTCAGGATTGGTTCAGTATTAAGTGGAAAGAGTGTATGAATACAATTCAAGCCCCTCTTATAAACAACTTCCTCTGCATACCTATGCAATTCCACTTTCTGTGTGATATCATGCGAGGTAAGATTTGCATGTTGCATTTGAGATTAACATTGAGCAATAAGGATCCCAGGTGTATTGAGTGTTTATTTTTTCTCTCAGTGATGACATCATGGTGCACAGAGAAGATCCCAATTGAGGGAAACTTTGGTCAGACCTTCGACAAACTAAATGACTCCATCAACAGGCTTGCAGAACACTTCACCACCAATATAGTGCTTCAGGTATAGAAAACCCTTTGAGTTTTATTATAGAAAGGTAAAAATCTTTAGATTGTTTAAAGGTAGGTAATTTTCAGAGAGACTGGGAATAGCAAGCTAGCTTTGAAAGCATAGGATCCTTCGCTCCCTTCAGTACGCTCTCCAGCCACACCTCCAAAATACATAAACGCTCTCAGCCAGAGTCTGCAAAGCATCTTGAGAGACGGTGTTAAATTGCCTCATGTCTCAAAGCATGTAACATTACAATAATAATGAACATAAACAACTTACAGAGCTCAGACTTGTAGCACCTGACCGCTGCAGTTTCATTTTGGCATTGATAGTGTTGCCATAAGAACATCACGGGTTGCCATCTCGTATTTACGGTTTCTTCATGGGTTGAACACGGCATAAGCCCATTGTTTAGGTTTTAGGAGGTACTGCTGTTTTAAAATATTTCTTCTCATGATTTGTGTTTAAGAATTTGGAGCAGCAGTCAGTGTTGGGAGTGAACGTCCTCCAGAATTTCTCTAAGGAGCTGATCCGTGTGTTTCAAGAGAAAACAGTAATCGCTGAGAAGATAGCTAGGGTGATTAACTTCCTTCTCTCATTCACCTTCATCACGGTGTTCACCTCGTAAGTTCTCACTCCTTCCTTTAGCACTGTTGTGCTCTATGCGAACTTATTACCCCATTTCCAAAATAGTTGGCACATGTAAAATTTGAAAATGTAAAATTTGTATATAATATATATATAAAGTTTATATTACTTTATATGTAGGTTAATTATTTTTTATTTTGTTTGCAGAGCATTCGGATATGTCCGTCAATTTTGCAGAGACATTCACTTTGACAATGTCTACATAACTACTTACTTCAGACAGATTGATGCTCGCAGAATGAGAGCTGTAAGTTAAAGTCTTAAACATACACTTACACATTTATATCTGTGTTTGCATTAATATGAGCTTGTTTTTAGGGGAAGAGGCATTTGCTGCCCCTGAAAAAAGCAGAGCAAGAGAGTTTGATCAACCCATGGAGCCTATCTATCCATCCAAGCGAGCTCATGCCTGTGGTACTTTTTAGGGCTGTATGCTATTAAGGTCCCTGTGTTCTGCAGCATTTAATTCATGTTGATGTTGATGGTCAGGTTGTGTATTTAAAATGGACCGGAGTTAAAGGTGAAATGTGTCATTTCTGTTCTTCTAATGGCACCAAACAGAATTACTAATGTGATGTTTTCAAACAGGCTTTTCAAACACTCAAACAGATAATTCCGCCCAAACTCATGCCATTGTCTGACACAGAACTGCTGTGTTGGGTTGGTGAGGACCCTTAAAGAAACAGAACAATGTTTTTGTGGTGCCACAGAGCCAAAATATTGGTGCTTTTCAGGAAAATAATGGCTTACTTATAGTTGTCTTTGCAAACAGGAAAGCATTTGTGTATTTTATAATGAGTTGATGTTGATTTTTGGTTCTGAAACAATGTCACTTGTGCAGATTGTGAGCTTCCTGCAAGTTGCATCTCTGGCTCTGTTTGTGTGTGTTCTGCTGGCTGTTGATGGAATCCTTTACAACATCTTTGACCTCATCCGAAGACACACTTTCACCACATACTCAGTAACTAGTGAGCACAAATACAGACTTGTATATGCATGAGCGGTATTTTCCTTCAAGATTAAAGACATTAGCATGTGCATACACTACTTGTGCATTAAAAGGTTAGTTCACCAAAAAATGAAAATTACATCATTAATGACTCACCCTCATGTCAAATCTTTTGTTTCGAATCAGTGGTTCGGAGTGCCAAAGTCACATGCTTTCATTAAAAACGAGGCTTTGTTACGTCATAAGTGATTCGCAATTTCAATAGTTCACATGACTTTGGCAGTTTGATACAGATCCGAACCACTGATTCGAAACAAATGATTCGTAAAGCTTCGAAGCAGTGTTTTGAAATCATCCATCACTAGATATTGTTGAATTATATAGCATTATTTTGGGTTTTTTCCACACAAAAAGTATTCTCATCGCTTTATAATGTTAAGGTTGAACCACTGTACTCACATGAACTGTTTTAAATATGTTTTTAGTAGCTTTCTGGGCATCTTAAAGTGTTAATTCTCTTGCCGGCAATAGAGGCCTCACTGAGCCATCAGATTTTATCAAAAATATCTTAATTTGTGTTCCGAAGCTGAACAAAGGTCTTACCGGTATAGAAGGACATGAGGGTGAGTAACTAATGACAGAATTTTCATTTTTGGGTGAACTAACCCTTTGATTTGATGTAAATATTATATTTATTTTCTCTCTTTATCTCTGCTTCTGAAGGTGTTCATCATGCAGACATTGTAATTGGTGGAGATTCCATGTTAGCCAGACTTCTGCGGAAAACCATTGGTGCCTTTAACACCTCCTCCAATCTTGACGTGCAATCAAGTAACTTGAGTAGGTTGTTTACTATTTGAGTGTCGATATTCTCACTGCAAGTAAGAAATTTACTTGACAAATTTTGGAAAAATTCAAAAAAGAGAACCATAATTCAGGACAACACAGAACAATATCTGTGCAGGCACAAAAGCCCCGTGCAGATGAAAGATTAAAAAAGAAAATAATCTCAAAACACTACAGTTTTTAATAGCTATACTTATGTTATTGGATCATGGCCTAGATATTGATATAATATTGTATTACCAAGTCCCTGATCTCTCAAGATCACTCAAGGTTTCTGTTTGTTGTTCCAGCCCATGTTCCACAATACTCTCAAACTGATCTCTGCTTAATTAATAAACTGTTTGCTCATTTCATGAGAAGAAAAATCTATTATATTAATATTCTATTCTTTCAAAATACAATTTCAAAAATATCAGGTTTAATTTTAGTGTCCTGAAAACATAAGTGGCAGAGAAATGCACTAGCTTTAGTATTAGAGAGATTGTGAATGTACTTGTGAGTGGCTCAGTGATTCAGTGACGTCTTTGGTCTGGCCGTCTATTTAATCTGATCAGAGTTAAACTGAAAGCTCTGATCGTGTCTGTCTCATCCAGATAGGTCTAAACTGATCTAGACCGGTCACCACACGGCAGTACACATGCAAACAGCTGATGAGAGGGCTATTTATAACACTAGCATGACAGCACACATGCCTGACAACATGCTGTACATACATCAGTTAGACGGCAGCCATTGTATTCTGTTTACTTGCTATGTAAGCTGATCCAGTAATAGGTTATTTGTCTCTATATATGTTAAAAAGTTTGGGGTCAGTAAGATTTTTTAAAATTAAATATTTTATTTTATTTTGATCAAAAGTGACAGCAAAGGAGTTTATAATGTTTTAAATGATTATTATATATTTCAAATACTGTAAATGCAAAGAATCCTGAAAAAAAGGATCACTGTTTCCACAAAAATATTAAGCAGCACACGTGTCATTCTGTCACATGATCATAATAGGAAATATTCCAAATCAGCATATTGTGCATACTGAAGACTGGTGTAATGATGCTGACAATTCAGTTTTGCCATTGCAGGAATAAATTACATTTTAATATATATTAAAATAAATAACTGTTATATTTAATTGTAATAATATTTCACAATGTTGCTTTTTTTACTGTATTTTTGATCAAATATACTGTATGCCTGTCTGTATTAGAAACTTTTTCAAAAACATTAAAAATTCTTCCCCAACACAAAGTTTTGAATTGTAATGTACAAGCTTCTTAATGTAAAGACTTTATTCAAAATAGTCACTAACAATCACTAACACCCATAAATGTAAAATTAAATTTTAAAAGTACTGAAAGGATAGAATGTTCACTGTTTAAAATCTATCAGAAAGTGATTGTCATCGGGATATTTACCATTTCATACTGATTTTCTGTCCGTCTTTTTTCTTACATCTATTCCTGTATCCACACTTTGTTCATCATTTTTGTTCTTTTATGTGTATGTTTATGTGTGTATAGATTGTTTGCCCCAGCCACATGCTCTGAGCCAGTCAAACTACTTGTGGATCTTCATCCCCCTTTTACTGATGTGCCTCATGTGCTGCCTGCAGGTATACACCAATCGACTGTGCAGGGTCATCACTGCCTTCTACTTCCCAAAGGTAACAGCACCTGCCCCGTGAGCCCAGGCAACACATTTCCACTGACACACTCCTGTCGTTTGTTCAAACAGTCCCATTCTGTTCAGGAACCCTACATTGACCAGTACCATATGAATGACTAATTTTGTTTTTTTGGATCAAGAGACAGTAGCAAGTACTCCTTGCAGTGTGTTTATGATGAACAATATTGGTCAGTCATAAACATCAGAAGCTCCTTATGCTTTGTTTGGCTAAGGAGCTTAAGAGTCACTGTTCTGCATGTGCTGCTGCTTTCTAATGCTGATCACGTTTAATATTGCTTAACCAGACAGATGTAGAAATCAAACTAATGTGCTGTTGATGATGCTTTCAAATTTTTCTAACATAAGATTTTGTGTCATAAATGTTCAGTTTTTTTTATAGTATTTCCTTTTTATTAACAAAAAGGATTTAATTTCTTTAATTAAAGGAAATTGTATAAAAGTATCCAGAATCAGTTCTGGTATAAGGTTTCTGAGCCATGTTTTTCCCTAAATGGTTCTGATCTTCATATAAAAAAATGAATAGGCACCTTTATAGTCAGTTTATATCACAAAAGAATTCTCTCAGCAGGAGAATGCAAACTGTTGCTTTGTCGTTGTACACTTGGCACAGGAAGGCTTAAACAAATGCTAAAGGTCTCTGCTAGCATAATTGAAACAAACAAAAAGCACAATCACAGGCAAAATTGCTTCCTCTGATGTCATTTTGGTTTACCGCCAGTTCTCCAATTAAAATAAACTTTGCATTTTTCATTTTATATGAAAAAGGGTCCATATTGCAAAAAAGAAAGACAAATTCAGATCTCTCATGTTTTAAAGCAATTAGTGTAGTATAATAATATTTCTAACTTTGATGACTTGAATAATGCATCTTTGGGTTTTTGCAGAGCATGTGCGACTAGTGCATGGAGTGAAGTAAAACCCTTAGGCAATTTAATCGGTTTGGTCAGTATTGTAACTGATATCCTGATTTAGCAAGTTCAAAGCGCCTGAGACACAGCGTGCCCTTTAAAGGGAGGATACTTTCACACATAATGAGTGAAATATGTGTTCTCTAGTGCGTGTGCGGGTAAAGCACTAATAAGATAAGAGGGTTTTAAAGTAATAGCATTAGATTTGCAGCATTTTGTGGGCCCGTGTCGGCATGAGGAGGATTACAGGCCCCCTGTGAACCCTGATTCAGCTAGTGCCACAAGTATTACCTCATTCATGAAGAGGTGAATACTGCTAGTGTATTTAATCCTATAATCCTGCAGGAGAACACTGTAGTGTCTTTATTCCTATAATTTGAAATCTACACCATTTCGCTGGACAAAACCCATCTGATCTGTCCTGCTTTTTCAGAGAGAAAAGAAACGGATCCTCTTCCTCTACAACCTACAGATCCAGAAACGAATCTCCTTCATCAACAGACAACGGCATCGGCTGAGAAATCAAAAACAGACATTTGTAACGGTGTGTATGATTCATCAGCATATGACACTATAGCGAAAACAGAACTTTTTCAGCTCACAACTTGTTTAGCATTTTTACATGTCAAAATGCATTTCTAGTACAGAATTCAGCACTCCGCAGGTCATACATTCAATAAAATCTGTGAAACATCATGAGACCAAGGGTGCATCTGAAATCACGTTTCCAAAAACAGTATGTGTGAAAAAGTAATATGTCAAAGTTCACAATATTTATAAAACAGTAGATAAAATCCCATGAGGCCACAGGAGAGGATTTGTGTATGGTAGTGAAGCCACGCTACTGACATGCCAATGACAACATGACAAATGTAGTATGTCCAGATTGCATTCATATTGTATAGAGCATATTTTTTTAAAGGTTGCGACCTCTAGTTAGGAAGTACGCGGAGAGTATGTGATTTCATACGCAGCACAGGATGAAAACTAGATTAATCTGGAAGTGCTGCCCTTCTTATAAAAACTGGCAAATATTTTGTGGGAGATTATCTGTCTGACAAGCAAACTAACACAATCACGCCATTCTTCAATAGCCGCACCTCTCCAGCTGTAACGGTAAATGTACAACAATGGCCTTTCTTAGGGTTGCATGCTAAAATAGTCAACAGTTTTTGTACATTTGATTAATGAATGACAATATTTATGATCTTATCTTTGAACTCTCTCACTCTCTTCTCTGCCAGGTGCTGTCGGTTCTGTTGACCCTTCTGAAGCGTGTGGGCTGTAGGTTGCACTGGTGTTGGGTGTGTGATAGGTTTGTGAGGCAGAACCAGGCTGTGGAGTGCAGTTCTGTGGGCTGCACAGTGATCTATTGTCAGCAATGTTGGACAGACCTGGACAACATATGCTACGCCTGCTTCCCACATAACCAGGGTGGACCACAAGATAACAACACTGATTTTGATGTGTACTACAGCTGCTGATAAACTTCAAAGTTCATCTACTAACATGTAGTTTTTATAGTCCCAAACGGCATTAATGGCTGAATTAATGGACAATTAATGAACAATTAAAGTGGCTTTGGTAAAGTGTAAACAACTGGAATTGGTTAAATCACATTTATGTAGCCTAAGCAATATTTTTTACCCAAAATTACTTTAATGGTGTCCTCTGCATCTGAAACCACATTTGCTACTTTCTCACTATATAGAATATGAAAAGCAGTATGTGTGATGAGTAAATATGAATCCTATTCATCAAATAATAGGCTATGTGAGAAATACCCGGATGTTAGCCTAATTCGACCTATGGCGCATTCCGATTTGCATACTTATGCACTATTCTATTCTATTCTTTTAAAGTATACAAATAGTGCGAGAACTGTGTTGTAGGGGAACTTTGAATCAGTTAAAGACCCAAAAGACCAGATATGATGAATGAAGACCTGGGGTCAGAGTTTTGAAAAAATAATACATTTAAGAAAATTTTACTAAAGAATAGTTCGCAGTTTCATCAGCAGAAGCCAGCTTCAAGTCTCACAAGGGGTTTGTAAGCCGCTCTGCATACATTCACATTTCCACAACAACTATTCTCCACTAACTACGTCATTACTTCAGGTTGAATGATTCTGATTGGCTAAGAAAAATAGACAAAATTAGTCAACTTCCACACATGGACTGCAGGTCTCAAGCAGAATGCACAGGATTTGCACAGAACACTTACAAAGATACACATGATTCACAGCTTTTTCAAGGCTGAAGTTGGCCGAGACTTCAACTAGAACAGGAAATATTACCAAAACATACTGATAAATTGTACTTTTCTCAGTGAGAGGTACAGACAATATTCATCATTCATCACCGCCTTCCGTATTCAAATTACGAAGAAAACAACTGGCGTCACGTCAGTTCCGTAACCTGAATAGGGTAGGCATAGGACGCAGTTTAAGCGTTTTGAACTGCTAGAGTTTTACACTTTCTTCATAAGTACAAAACGGAAGGTGGAAGCTAGATATTTTACTTTCTAACTTGTTAAATAAATATGGATATTCTTTTACTCAAACGCTTCAGAAGGCCATTATTAACCCCTGGAGCCGTGAGGAATATGTTTATGTTGGATGGATGTGGATGGAGACTCTTTCTTAAGCTCTTTTTTTAACGCTTTTTCATTTGAACTAATCGTTTAATTACTTGGCGGAGGGGGAGAGGCTATTAAACTTAGATGTTGAACGACAAAATATCCTTATAACATTCATTCACTACATGGATGAGTACATAGCCAGGGCTGGGTTGGTCACTTTTAAAATGTATTTCACCATTACAAAATACATGCTTTAAAAAGTAATTTGTAACGTATTTCGTTACATTACTCAAGTTTAGTAACTTAATCTAAATACTTTAGAATACTTTGGAATACTAATAAGTGTGGAACAAACACAAAAAAGGTAATTGCAAGTTTTTATCTCACAATTCTGACTTTTTCCCTCAGAATTGCTTGATATAAAGTTGCAATTGTGAGTTATAAAGTCAGAATTATGAGATATAAACTCACAATATTGAGAAAAGTCAAAATGATAAACTCACAATATTGAGAAAAGTCCGAATTATGACATTTAACTCACATACTAAATTCACAATTGCAAGAAAAAAAGTCAGTCAATTTTGACTTTATAACTTGCAATTGTGAGTTTAAATCTCGCAATTCTGAGAAAAGGAAGTCACAATTGTGAGGGGAAAAAAACAAATTGTGAGAAAAAGATGCAGTGACCTTTTTTACAATTATAAAATGACTCACAAACAACTATCACAAAACATGAAAACAGTCGAAAACAAAACTTTTTCAGACGGTCAAAGAGTCAGAGAATCACCAATTGCTGTTTAAATGACATTAAAATTCAAAGTAATCACTTTGGAAATCTAAAATACTTTTCAGATGTAACTGTAATCTGATTACCACCCATTTAAAATGTAACTGTAATGAAATACAGTTACTCAAATTTTGTATTTTAAATACGTAACTAAGTTACTTGTATTTCGTTACTCCCCAACCCTGTACATAGCCTAATGCATAAATACATTGTGTATAATCGTTTGGAACGCAACTATAGATTTTTTGATAAACACCAATAGTCTATGTCCCGTTTTTTACGAATATAATTAAATCAAATGTTCTCAGTATATGATTTCTGACGCATCTGTCAACTTTTTTAATTAATTTTTGTCAGTAATTTTCGTGATAATCTTCTCGCGCAACGGATTTTTCGGCACACCAAATAGGCCGTATTTGAATAAGTATAGGTTTTAAGTAAAGGTTTGACTAAACATAGTAGGGTTCCTATGTTTTGTTCGTATACTCTTCCTAACCGAAAGCGCTCGAGCGGCATACTGTTGCTATGGTTACGATTTCTGTTCGCGAGCTTCTAGTTGTTTTCTGCACTCTGATAACTTTCAATTACATTTTTTTTTTCGAAAGCTCAAAATGTAAAAGCAATAGTCTTACATATTTTCAGTACGCCCCAATCCTGCTTTGACTTTATTACCTCCCCCACCCCCTGCTTCAATCGCAACGGTTGAATAACAGTAGGCTACGCCCTTTAGTAGGACATTTCATTATTCCAGCTGTTGAAGAACCTATGCGTATAATCACCCTGGCAAGGATGTGAACCCGGCCGGACAGCAAAGAGTTAAGGCGAAAGAGGAAATCCTATCTGGTTGGTCACACTGAGAAATGCGATTATACTGCCTCAGTTTAACACGGGCGAGCGGACGGACTGCGCACTATGCGATCCGTCTCATAGAAAAAAAGCTTATTCTACAAGGTTATCATTACAGACGATTCCGCTGATCTCAAAGCGAAACGAGCGAAACAGAGAAGCCATTACTATTGCTGGGACAGAGCTGATGTTTTCAGCAGGATGTCGGCTGCTCCTGACAGAACCCACACTGGGCCGGCAACACGCGTTCAGAACGGACTGCAGTTCGGCGTCCAGCAGGTGAATGGCCAGGTGCGCGTTCACGTGTGACGGATCCTCTGGCTGCTGGCCATCCTAACGTGATTAGCGTGCTGTTTTTAAGAACTGTGCCGATCCGCTACTCCTCTTGAATTCAAAGAGAGCAATCAGTGCGTCACTGGACCATGAAGCACCATCATCAGTTGTTTAGATGTGTTTGGCGAACTCTCGTCACTCTCCTTCTATTTGAAGGCACCCCGCTCATGATGTTCAGGGGGTGCCTCACTCTGACCCTAAACAAGGATGACAGCAGTTTCACACTGCAGCAGGACGCTCGCATAACTCACTCCTCTCACAATGGTATGGAATTTAAATATTTACTTCAATACTTTAAGTGTTGTATTGAAGAAATCTGTTGCATCAAAAATGCCATCCAAGCAGTTAATAATTGTACAGATTTTTGTGTGATTCACAGATTGTTTTGTTTGTACAGCACAGAGAGTGTCATTACAATCACTGTCACTGTAACAGTTCAGAGCAAAAATCCCCATTTCAAATGGTGATGCAGATTTGATTTTTTTTATGCTGGTTTAGTTTTAGAAGTGATCAAACATGTCTGCACAAAAGGATCTTTTAAGTTATTAGATGTTCTTCACACTAACTTTAGTATACTTCCAGTTTAGGTTATCCAATATTGTTGGAAAAGTACAGAGTCTATAAATATGCAGCTCAGCTATTATCATCACATGAAAAAAATTAATATTTACATTTATGCATTTAGTACAGACACTTTTACACAGAGGGATTTAACATTTTATACATGACATTGAATGGGAATCAAGCACATGAAATTGCTGTTGTCAGTGCCATGCTCTAGTGTTTGACCCATCACAGTCTGCTTAGACAAACACAGCAGACTGCTCAGCTATTTTAGTTCGGCTAGATAAGACACAGGCTCTGTAAGAGTCTGCTCAGCAGACTGTCATTTACAGGCTCAATGTGCTCAGACTATAGTTGATTCTTGAAAATAATTGATCTTAAATCTTGCTGGAGAGGAAGCTCATTCTATAAAAGCCATTCGCATCCAAAGTACTTGCTCGTTCCATTCGTGATTTCCAACTCTGGCTTGTTTGCAAATAATTTGAACAGTTTGTTGAGAATCCTAGAACTATGTTGTCTCAGCAAGATTTGTTAATTTTGATGCACGATACTAAATTTCTCCACTGATACGATGACCGATTATTGAAAGTGATATCTGCCGATAACGATACAGATAGTTTGAGGATTCTGCCTTTTATACCTTCTTTTAATTTATTGATAATCTCATTATAATTAATAATTATTATATTTTTAATTATATATTGGAAGAAATGCAAATAAAAACTTTATTCTGTCAATTTCATTAACTTGTCTCAGATCAACTAGTATCAGTTTTAAACTTAAACACATTACTCAAATTAATATTAACGCACATTAACTGAATTCTGAAGATTCAATTAATATTTCTTAACTTTCTGAATGTTATTAATTCTTAAAATTATTAAAGTTTAAAGTAAAAATTGAACATCAAACTGGTTTCTTAGCATTGTCTTTACACAAAGCACAAATTCAATACATTTTCCTGCCCTCTTTTGATTGACAGGATATATGTTTTTACGTTTTTAAACCATCGGCCGATAGTGTGAAAATGTGCTTTATCTTCCGATGCCGAATATTATATATATTGGTGCAGCTCTACTTGTAGTCCGTTGAGGCAGATTGACCGTATGCTTCTGATGCATTTAGAGGCCCTGCAAGCCAGAGCTGTACATGCATGTTCCAGCACAGCTGTCAGTCATAGATTAAACAACAGCTGCCCTCACAACACAGCTAGCATGTATAGTGGTTATTACTCACTCACAGTGTGTTCCTTCTCTGTATATAAGTACATTTGAGGAAAACCGTTCTGACAAAAAAAACGCACACACACAATCTTATCAACACAACTTTAAGTCTTTGTAAATGAGGAATTCCATAAAATAATTGTGGATTGTTACACCACTGAAAGACAGATGGAATGAGAAACAGAACTTTCTGTCCTTGTTCCACCTTTTTTTCTTTTTTTTTTGGCACTGTTAGCTAAATGAATAACCAGTGATTTCCCAAGTATTTGGGTTGCATTGACAAAAAGCATTCTCATTTTAACAAATTAAACCTGTCATTTTGACTCATTTTCAGTAAACATCTTTGTAGGGGATTTTGAAATGATCAGTAACATCTAAACTGTCATAAATGTAATCAGATTTTTCTTTTGTAAAGGATAACTATAACTATGAAGTTTTAATAATTGTTCTAATGCTGTCAATATCGCAACTGTGGGTTTGGAGTCACTGTCAGAACAATTTTTTTCAACTGATGAAATAGAAAATATTAACAGTCAAATTTTTGCGATGGATGTGCAAATATTGACTGCTCTGGCAGAGATTCATTTGAGATTGGATATCTAGATTAATTTTTTCTTCAAAAAGCGATTTAAATTAACTAGGAAAAAGGTCACAATTTTGGACATGTCTGTGACATTTCATAGGAAAATAGGAAGCTTATAGACTTAAGTTTATCTCTTTCTACAGTCACAAGTCATAGAAGAGAACTGAAGCCTCTAGTGAAGACAAGGCCATTTGCAGTGGTGGATGGAGTTAGGAGAAGCCTGAGTGATGTTTTACAGGTGGGTTTTTGCACCGTCTAATAACAGAAATAATTAAGCACACTAAAATAACATGTTGAATCAACTAACATCATACCACAATTCATGCCTGCCTGGACAACAGTCCTTGTTACTGGAACTGGTAATAAAATGTGTGTGTGGACTGAAGAGTGGGGGAATTCAGCAGGACATGACTTCAGTTGGTCTCAGCTGCACAGGAAGTGTCCGTCCCCATAATGTTGCCTCTAGTTCCGCTCCTCTCAGATCAAACTTTATTTCAGGAAGTTTCCTACTGAATATGTCAACACACCTACATTCTCTCTCCAGGACAGGACAGATACGGACACCAAACCCACCTCCCTCTCCTAACCTTAAATTACTCATTCGCTCTCACATAATTGGTTTCATTCGCTTTGCCACTTCTCTCAACAGTGTGATATAAGAAATGCTCCCTGGGTTACAAGCTGATTCATTTATTTTGTCATACACAGTAAAGCAGCCCCTCTGTGCCTGGCTGAATCACAGAAAGCGAGGCAAATATGGTCTGTTTTTAGCATGTTTTTCCATTGAGAGGAAAGGCGGGTGATGGCTTGGGTGTGTGTGCATTTTTATGTGTGTGTACCAATGAATACAGTCTGTTGATTATAATCAGTGTCCTCAAACCATCCACCACCCACTAACTGGAACTCATCTATATTAATACATCAATTAGAGAGTGTGTTCGTTTCAAACTAACAGCGTGATCTTTTTTTGAGTGCCATTCCGTTCCATTTTAATACAGTTTATATGTGTATTCATATGCCACACAGCTTTATTTACATTCACACACAATAAAATATAGTGGCTACTAAGGTTAGGACCCAGGTTCAATGAAAAATGTACGGATACAAAATGATTGAAAGGGACTCTGAAAGTGTTCTCTGCACTACTCTGTAGTTTGAAATACAGTGCTACGAGCGAAGACTGATTCTTAAATTACTTTTATGAGCCCTTTCTTTCAGCTCTTTCTTTAAGTGAGTCAAATTCCTGGGCGAATAACTCATGAGTTGGTACATTGTACCATAAATATATACTGTGAATTCGGATTCTTATGAACCAGTTCTTTTCAGCACATCACCAACACTTATGAATCATTTGAATGAATTTCATAATCAATCTGACTCACTCAACGACACATCTTTCATTTTGTTATGTGCAACTCCATGAACCAAGAACTAATACTGTAGTTGAAGATGCACATGAAATGTTTTGTCAGTGGAATTGTGTAAAAATAAAGGATCAATCGATTAATTTGTCACACTTACTAGAATAATTCTATAAATCTCATGAAATTAATAATAATACCTATATGAGCAGTTAAGGCACAGGCAAACCATGAGATCTGGCACAATCCTCATCCTCCACCCATTTCCCCCTTCTTTTACGCACACTTTTTTTTCCTTCACTCTCAGCTAGCCTCAGTAAAAGTACCCCACCCAGCATTCATCTGCTGCTGAGGTCATCGCGCTGCATACTGCATGTGCTCAGGGACATTACCTCAGACAGAAAGAGACGCTTCTAAGGAAAGGGAGAAAAAGAGAGGGCGGAGCAGAAGACAATCACAGAATAGAGGGAAAAAGAGGAGAACAGATCGGCTGAGGAAGAGAATGAAAAAGAGAAGCTGATATGAGTATTAAGGGATGGAGTGGTTAAAGGGATATGTCACCAAAAATAATAATAATAAGAAAATTTACTGTGACTTTATTTGTTTTGGAGAACACAAAAGGCTCGTTTAATGCAATTAGTCCCCATGGGGACTGATGGTTTCAAGCTTCATAAAGGACATAAATGAAAAAGTAAAGGTATCAAACAATATCAAAAAAGTGGTCCTAAAATGATATTTTTCAAGTCTTTTGAAATATCTGGATCAGTGAACAGGTCATTCAGACCAGTTTTAGTCAAATATATGACTCAAAAGAATGATTCATTCACATTTTTCTCATGAACATGCCAGAAAGAGCTACGGCAGATATCAAGAAAAAAAGATTTTCATGTTCCTCACATGATAACTTCAGAGGACTAAACATAAAGAATATAGTTCACAGGCCATATGCACCACATTTAGATTTGATGGTGTTTCTATTTTCTATGTTCTAAGTTTTGTGAAGCCTGAAAAGCTCACTGTATGGAAAAGTGTCTAGTTCAGTCTAAATATCTCATTTAAAGAAGAAAGGTCACATGATATTGAAATGACATAAAAGAGAGTGAATAATAATTATTTCTGAGTCAAATATTTGGTAACATTATGTATAATGCATTATAAAGTTATGACGAATTGCGACATTTTCTCCCAGTCTTCTCAATGCCAATGCCTAGTGCAATACATAATATCTTTTCATAAATAATTGTAAACCAATTTGAAAAATAGAAATGACCACTCATTTTATGGCTCCAACACACATACACACCCTCTTTTTCATCTTTGCTTCAGACACTGGTCTGATTTGCCCATGGTTGTTCAGAGACAAGCGATCCACCCATTCCCAGTGAACTGCAGTCTGTTCCCAGGAGTTCATAGTGAAGGCACTCGCGAGAACCATCTGATAATAATAAACATGTAGCCTACAAATTGACGCCTATGGTTATGTATAGGAAACCTGAACAATGCTGGAACAGTATCTGATGATTGAATGTGGGCTTCAGTTTTTGTGAATAGCCTAGAGGTTTGATCCTGGAAAATACAAGTGTATGTATGGGTGTGTTGTGCAGCTTGGTAAATGACTGCAGATGTGGGAAAGAGAGTGATGCTCTTGTGATGGCAGTCTCGACACCTTTTGATGAACCTTTTCTGCGACTCCACAGTAGGGGTAAAGCAAAAAAGGGTCCCAATGAACCTGAACTGTTAAGATAGTTGATAAATAACCAGTTCAACTGCTATTTTTTACAGATAAGTTTGAGTCTTTTAGAATGATTAATAAAGAAGTTGGCTCAAACGAGCCATTTGTTTGTTAAATCAGACTGGTTGCTATGCATGTTTTTGATTCACCATTTCATAAGAGTTATTTTCTTGTAATCTGGACCATTTGGGAAATGCTCTAAGTTGCATGCAGTTACGAGTACAACATGTTAGTTTCCTGCCGTTGTTTGGGAAAAACTTGGGTAAAATGCCACTGCTTTTGCTGGGGCTGTATAGATTCAGTAGCTATGGTGCACTCCCAGTGTAAACCATAGATTAAAATATCGATTTTAATCAATATTCTGGTCATTCAAATGAATATTGCGAGTATTTTTACTCAACCTAATTGGGCTACGTCCAGATACCCTCGAGAGTGAACGTGACCTTCAATTTATTTATTTTTTTCTGCTCAGAAATGTTTCCTATCATTAACTATAAAATGAATGAGGCATTAGAATTTCATTAGATTAAGTATGTGCTTGTTACTATGCGAACACATTTTGTTCTTCACATCTACAAATTCAGAATAGAAAAAAAGAGAATTTAGACTAGCTGACTTGGACTTCCAGAAAAATCGACAAAGTGAGTTTACTATGAGAGATGCCCGACTTGCTTTGACTGGCAGGGAAAGAAAGAGGCCAGTTAGACCTGTTCTGAATGGCTGGTGCAGAGAGAGGTCAGTTTGACCTGCTTTTATTGGCTGAGAGAAGGAGGGGTCAATAAAGTGAGCTATTCCCATTAGCACATTGAAGAAAAGCAGGAAATGGCAGCAGTCGTATAACAGGAAGCTGAGTGGGGTTTCACTTTTTCATCAGGTTGCTGAATGTGTGTACGAGCCAACGGCATGTGATAGAATGGCAGGAAAAGGTGCTTAGAATAGGAAGTGAGATGGGAGAAAGGGACAGAAAAAGTCTGGAGGAGGGGAAGTCTGTTTATAGCCCAGTTCACCCTCTAAAGTGAAGCTATTTGATCCTCTCAGAGAAACATTTTTTTTGTTTGTTTGTTTGTTTGTTTGTCGTGTGCTGATGCGGTGATTCCAAACCACTGTGTGGATAGGTTCCAGAGTACTTGGAAAAACTTTACTTTGTTAAACCTATAAAACAGAATAAATTATACATCAGTAACTTTCATAGTAGAAAATATGTGATGCTTGTATGTCCATTTTCCACCTATTTTAATATTATATATAATAAATAATATAATTACATTGAGTATGATTAGTTTTTATGGTAACACTTTACAATAAGGTTCATTAGTTAAACATTTGTTAATGTATTTTTAACTAACATGAACTAACCATGAGCAATTTGTTACTGTATTTTCTCATCTTCGTTAAAGTTAGTTAATGAAAATACAGTTGTTCATTATTTGTTCATGTTAGTTCGCAGTGCATTAACTAATGTTACAAGATTTTAATAATGTAGTAGTAAATGTTGCAATTAACATTAAGAAAGATTGACAAATGCTGTATAAGTGCAGTTCATTATTAGTTCATGTTAACTAATGTTAACTAATGAACCTTATTGTAAAGTGTTACCATTTTTATTTACTTTTAATTGCTCTCTCTCTCTCTTTCTCTATTATATATATAGATCTGAATCATATCTGAATCATTTATCACTGAGTCATTTATCTGTAACATTTGCTGAGGAGCAGAAGGGCTCATAAATAGCCTCATAGGTTTGTTGTATCTCTAACAAATACGCTATTCATATAATCTCTTTACAACATGAAATATCTCTGTCTCTGTCTCTCTCTCTCTCTCTCTCTCTCTCTCTCTCTCTCCCTACCCCTCTCTCATTCTCTCCAGAATGGTCATCCTGACAGATTGCAGTGTGGCTTACAAGTGGGAAGCAGCTTGTACATCCTGGACCTGGAAAAAAACCAGTAAGTCATTTCCTGCGAGTCTAATCAGCAGCTAATGAAGACAAAATCATCATATATGAACATTTGTTTGCAGAGATCTTTTGCCAAAGCCGCCTAATGTGTTCTACTATCTGCCAAATGGAACTGGGGTATCCATGAAGGAAAACCTAGTGGTGAGTGGAGCCTTCATACACTACTGTTTGTTTATTTCATAGCGCCTTGTGTAATATTACTCTTATTTAAGCAACTTAATATACATTTGATCTGTTTCTTTGTCAGACACATTGTTACTATCACGGTTCAGTGCAAGGTTTCCCTCAGTCTCGCGTGGCTCTCAGCTCCTGCTCTGGGTTACGGTAATATTTGCTTTACTTTTTTTTTTTCAAATCTACAAATTCATTTGTTAGGAAATAGCTCACTGAACACTGTGAGAGATTATACTGAATTATGGTCATTGCTAAACTTTCAACAATGCTGTGGCTTATTTTATTAGTAAACAGTAAGACCAGCTTAGGAGAGGTCATGGGGTTGTTTGCTTGTCAAATTCTGTATTTCTTAACAGATTATCGATGACTGTTGACCTTCTCCAGAATTAGTAGTACAGATTGTTTATTGGTATCACATTATTACCGAAAATGATCACATACACTACTGTTCAAAAGTTTGTGGTCGGTGAGTCAAAATAGTAAAATTATATTATTACTACAATTTCAAATGAATGTTTTGTATTTTATTATATTTTGGAGTGTCATTTATTTCTGTGGTGACAAAGCTTTCAGCATCATTACTCCAGTCTTCAGTGTCACATGATCCTTCACAAATCAGTCTAATATGCGGATATGATGCTAAAGAAACATTTCTTATTATTATCAATGTTGAAAACAGTTGTGCAGCTTAATATTTTTGTAAAAACAGTGATACATTTTAAAAGGATTCTTTGATTAAGGAAGTTCAGAAGAACAGCATTTATTGAAATGGAAATCTTTTGTGACAATTTTAAGTTTTTCTGTCACTTTTGATCAATTTTAATACATCGTTGTTGAATAAAAGTATTTCTTTATTTTAATAGAAATCCCACAAACCTTTTAAACTGTAATGTATTTATAGCCTATACAATTTATTTGAATATACGTTTATCAAATGTTTGTATCAGTCTGTGTTAGTCAGTGATGACACTTCTTTTTCTCTCCACAGGGGAGTGATAGTCGTTAATGCCACACTGAGATTTGAGCTACATCCTGAGGAAGAAGAGCATGGAAAAGATGAGGAAGGGAGTGGAGAAATGGAAGAAGGATGGATGCATGTGATCTACCCCACGCACTCACAAACATCTGAGTCTAGAGACTGTGGAGTGTCAAACACCTCTATTCCTCCCATGCAGATCATCCCACACACACACAGGGTGAGCATGCTGTGTGCATATGTGTATTTATAGATATGTATATTTATCTGATTGTTCTCATGGTCCTTTTCTGCTGTTGCGTGACAGAGTAAGAGAGACATTCTCTCAGAGACCAAATATATTGAGCTGGTGCTGGTTGCGGATCATAAGGAGGTAAGAGAGTAGATGTATCTCTGTCACGCACACACACATACACACGCATGTTGTGTTTTTGGGTTTTGTGGCGACTTTCCATAGGCGTAATGGTTTTTATACTGTACAAACTGTACATTCTGTCCCCCTACACTACCCCTACTCCTAAACCTACCCGTCACAGAAAACATTCTGCTATTTTAGATTTTCAAAAAAGATAGTTCTGTATGATTTATAAGCTTGTTTCCTTGTGGGGACCTTGTGGGTTTTACTTATGTTGTGGGGACATTAAGGAATACCCGTCCACACACACACACATAGAGTCATAAGACATTTACGCCCTCTACTGGTGAATATACCGTATTATATCTACTCTTAAAGGATTAGTTCACTCCAGAATTAAAATTTGTTAATTAAAAATGTCATCCAAGATGTTCATGTCTTTCTTTCTTTAGTCGAAAATATATTAAGGTTTTTGAGGAAAGCATTTCAGGATTTTTCTCCATATAGTGGACTTCAACAGGGACCAATGGGTTGGAGGTCCAAATTGCAGTTTCAGTGCAGCTTCAAAGGGCTCTACATGATCCCAGCCGATGAATAAGGGTCTTATCCTGTGAAACAATGTCATTTTCTTAAAAAAAAAAAAAAAAAAAAACTAAGTCAAACACACAAAAAAGGTAAAACAACGATGTTGGACAATATTGAAGTTGGAGGAGGAAATGAGATGGAGATTTTCGGTACTTCGCGTGATCTTTCCAACATGACTACGTAATGCAGAATGAAGTCATGGATACGCATCGCAGAGCTAGTCCAAGACAAGCATCTGTGGTTAAAAAGTATATACATTTAAAAAAAAAAATTTTTTAAGAAAATTACTGATCGTTTCACTAGGTAAGACCGTTATACTTCGGCTAGGTTCGTGTAGAGCCCTTTGAAGCTTCACTGAAAATGCAATTTGGACCTTCAACTTGTTGGTCCCTGTTGAAATCCAGTATATGGAGAAAAATCCTAAAATGTTTTCCTCAAAAACATTAATTTCTTTTCCACTGAGGAAAAAAAGACATGAACATCTTAGATGACTTGTGTGTGAGTAAATTAAAAGGAGATTTTAATCTAAATTTTTAAGACTTCAGTTTTGAACCTGTTTTAATTCTTTTTTCTGTCTTCCTCACAGTATATGAATTATCAGAAAAATAATAAAACCATGATTTACCGCATGTTGGATGTGGCAAACCAAGTAGACTGGGTAAGTTTGATATCTAAATAAATATACATGTACTGTAGCGTTCTGAAGTTTATGTTTGGAAAGATTTTTTTCATGTTTATCAAAAATATAGTAAATCATTAATATTGCTGAATTCAAATAATTAAAAAAAAAAGGAAAATTTTCAGCTGCCATTGCTCTAGTCTTCAGTGTCACATGATCCTTCAGAAATCATTCTAATATGCTGGTTTGGTGCTCAAAAAATGTCTTAATAACAATGCTGAAAACAGTAGTTCTGCTTAATATTGTTGTGGAAACTAATACATTTATTTTTTCAGGATTCATTAATGAATATGAAGTTGACATGAACAGCATTTATTTGAAATATAAATCTTTAGTAACATTATATAAATATGTTTTCTGTCACTTTTGATCACTTTAATGTGCGTTTGCTTAATGAAAGCATTAATTTTGTTTAAAAAGTCTAACTCACCCCAAACTTTTGAACACTGTAAATATCAAACCATGCATTCAGAGCAGTAAACTTCATTTTTAAACCTGGAAATAAACTGAAATTTCTAGAATTGTAAAAACAATGTCAAATTAATTGCAATTAAATGTTTTCCTATAAAACGAATAATAAATGTTTAAGATTCCTACTACTTCTTGATCACAAATTGAATAAGCGGATTTGTGACATTGATCATGCGGCTCTTTGTAAAAATGGTCAAATGTGCCTGCTTCCATTAAAGCACTTCATTTCTCAAATCATGCTGGAGAAAATTATCCTCAGCTTTTATAAAAACGTATGGTTTCCAGCTTGAGTGCTGCTCATCAAATTAAAGTATTTATAATGAGAAAAAAACAACAATTAAATTAGACGTTAAATAGAAGGTTTCCACTAGTGGTCTTTTCGAACCCCACTACAACAGTGATATTTTAGTATTTATTTACTATAATATTTATTCATATTTATTTTCAGTTTTCATTTTAATTTTTAGTAATTTTGTCATTTTTATTATTTTTAGTTTAGCTATATTTACCTTTTAATTTATTGTTTAAGCTTTATGTAGTTTTCATTTATTTTAGGACTTAACACCTTACACTTTATTTCAGTTAGTTGCCAAAGCGCCATTTTTTTAAGTTAAGTTTTTCTCGTAATATTTATATTTTATTTTATTTCAGCATAATTTTAATTGACAAAAAGAATTTTTAATAGTTTTCGTATATAATTACAACACTGCTAATCACCACACTGAAAGCATTCATGAGTCTGCCTGGCGCTCTGTCTCAGTTCTACAGGCCGCTGAATGTACGTGTGGCTCTGCTGGGTTTGGAGATCTGGAGTGACCAGGACAAGATTCAAGTGGATAAAAGTCCCACTGAGACTCTAAACCGCTTCCTGGATTGGAGGACCAGGGAGCTACTACCACGACTACGGCATGACAATGCACAGCTGATCATGTAGGTCTAGATTTATGGGCACAGTGTGATCGCGTTGTGATCGGGTATTAATAGACCAGGACATAATTCAAAATTGCAATATGTGCTTATATGCATTAGGGGCGAGTCATTTGATGGGACAACAGTCGGCATGGCTTCTCAGTCCTCCATGTGCTCAAAGGATCGGTCAGGAGGAGTGAATGTGGTGAGAGAAATTGTTCAACCTCTGGCCCTCTTCGGTCATTTTTGACCAAAAAATTTTATATTTTGAAAGTTAAAAATAGTTGCTTTATCAGAATGAGATGACACTTGGTGACCTTTGTCACATTAGCAATATGAACACACAAAAAAATCAATGACATGATTTGAACATGTTAAAAGGTCCAAAAAAAAAATGCTCACACTTTTGCGGTCAAAAATGACTGAAAGTATGAAAAAATACAAAAAAATCAGAGAATCTTTTGTTGGTACAAACTACAAATCAGCCACTGTGCAGAAAAAAGTTCACAGCAATGAAGGGGTGACACTCCTAAATGCAGAGAGTGCAAAATAGACACACCCAACCCTCCACCCCCCTCCCATCACACACATGTATATGAACTAACACAACTATAATGTGTGAAATAAAATCAATAATTCAGCCACAAAGCAGTAAAAAAAATGAACAGTAAGAAAGAGGTTACATCCAAAAACATTGAGAGTACGAAACCCAGTCAAATACACACTCACACATTCTCAGACACACACACAACACACCATTATACACACACAAATAAACTGGTGTGGCTGTAACAATATGGTAAAATTGAGCCAAAACTCAAATAAGAGGTTGAAATCAGATCAGACCCAGATTTATTAAGCTGTAATAAAACACACCTGTTCAGTTTTATTATATTTTTTATTGAATTTTGATGTTATGTGTAACAAAATGCCCTCCTCTGTGTTCAGGTTTGACTAGTAAAATGAATGCAAAAAATGACACTTCAAATCAACATATCAAACCAAAAAAATCTAAACCTTGACAAAACGTAGTTTTTGAGAATGTCTATAAATCCAAATTCAAAACTTAATAAAAATAAGTATTTGTGTCTAAAAACCACTGGAGAATTTATAAGCCACTTTATATAGATCAATAGGAATCTAGTGGTTTTTCTTTTTTGTTTTACCCCCACCAGATAGCACGAATCTACCTTCAAAAAATGGATTTTAAATGCATTGTCTCTATTTTAACATGGAATACTGCTTTAATTGAAAAATAATAATAATAATAAAAAACATTATTTTCAGTGGGGAAAAATAGCTAATAAAAAATTCATAAACATTGCATAGTATCATAAAATACCCTCAAAATGTTATATAATAATAAAAAATTAATATTGAACCAAATTGTATTACATAGGTTTTCCTGAAAAAGCAAAAAGGTTACATTTCAAGGCTTCGGTCACTTTTGACCATAAAGAAGGCATGTGTGTCTACTAAAGAATGATTGATCTTGGTCTTTATGCAATAAGTTTGTTCACTAAGTTAGTATTCACCTGTATTTCCTGTACTGTAGGATCACCTGGTGAGTGTGTTAGGTGTGGCGTCAACGGTGGCACATGAGTTGGGTCACAACCTGGGAATGAGTCACGATACGGCCGATAGGCGCTGCCAGTGCCAGAACGAGCCTCGGCTTGGGGGCTGCATAATGGAGCCGTCCACTGGGTGAGTGAAAAAATGTGTCTGTGACTGTATGATATTATATCGCTAGTGATAAATCATGCAGTATGCTCTAAATGCTCCCATGTGCAGGTTTATGCCCGGTCAGCTCTTCAGCAGCTGCAGTGAACAGGATCTCTCTCTCAGTCTGCTGCACGGTGGCGGTATGTGTCTGTTTAATGTGCCTCAGCCGGAGAGCCTTCTGGGAGGTCCGCGCTGTGGGAACCTGTACGTGGAGAAAGGAGAGGAGTGTGACTGCGGCCTGCTGGATGTAAGAAACAGCCTCCTGCCTATTGGTTCCTGGTTGTGCTCCATTTACTGGTGACTTACAACAAAGTGCACGTCTGTCACGTAAAGGAATAGTTAACCTAAAAATTTGCATTCTGACATCATTTACTCACATTTATGTTTTTCCCAACCTGTATACCTTTCTTCTGTGGAACAAAAATATTACATTATTGTTCCACAGCAGAAAGAAATTCAT